>OY728164.1:1829494704-1831994704 GCA_963277665.1 Viscum album | reverse complement strand
AAATGATTTCGTAGTCCCATTGAATTGTGGAGGATATTTTCAAATAATGAGATCCTACATATCTCCTCGACGTTTTGGATTAGGATGCTCCATTTGGGTAAGGTAATTTTTCATAACCTGATTTAGTTGTCCTAGTATATTTATATGTCACTCATCACAAGTAGTATCTCTAATTCCAACATCATTATCTGGCATCGGAGGTAAATCCCTACACAAGATACGCAGGTTCCTTTGGTTTCCATTCCTTCAAATAGGATACATTTCCAAATAATATAATAAACTATATTAGGTTATGAATCTTAATGTATAATCATAATGTCAAAAATTACGTATATAAATTGAAAATAAATACATAGTGAATCTCCCTAACATAAACATGGTTTCTTTAAGAAAAATTATTCATTTAAATCATTCTTAATGGATTTTAAAAAACTCAAAATTATCCTATAAAAATCCCTTGAGAGTGTTAATCAGAGACAATAGTAAAGCTTGTGGTCGTGTACCAGGATGCCCTTTGTCAAACCCGAAACACCTTGTCTGTTTTTTTCTCTTAGGTGCATCTGTGCCAGAACAAAGTTGACTTGTAGTATCAAGACAATGGTCTATTTTCTATAATTATCCACATAATATATTCATCAATAAAAATTTCATGATGTTCTTTTATATTTTATTCTCAAAGACTGTGAGTATGTTCTATAATGTATAATTTAAAATCTACTTTCCATGTTTTCTAATAAACATTCAATGATTCAAACTATATGGACCTCAAACCAATTTCCTAGATCCGGTGGCTTATTTTATTACATTGGAATACAAATAAGATATATGAATCCTGAATGAACTAAGTAGTTTTATATATTTGAAAACAAGATAAATACATAAGTTTAACATGACAACTTGAAATGAAATATAACATATATGTTTTCTTAGGAACATACACAACTATAAGTTCATACTTATAAGTCAATTGTAATAAACTTATTATTGTTCTAAGAAAATGAAACATAAGAAAAGGGTGAGATCAATCACTCAGTAAGGGTATGTAATACAGTGGAAGATATCACTAACCTAAACATTATGGATGGTGAATAATGAAATCACATGCCTTTAAAAATAAACTAGAACACATTATGGCAGGAATACAGGATGAATAATTAATGTCATAATAAAACATAATAATGGGTATTATAATAGTTTAATAACCACATGAAAAATATATAATATTTTAATTATTAATGAATGAATAACGTGCTTCACTATAACTATATCTTCAAGGCCTTCTGTGAAGACCATAAATATCCATTCTGTCCAGGCAGCATGTTAGGACAACAGATTGTCTAATGAGTCCCTCTGATGCACTGAGGGGGTATATGAGGCCCCTCATGATACGTATAAACACCAATGTATTACTCACATGAATGGGTAAAACATTAAAAACTAATACATTAATATTAAAATTAATATATAAAATTTAATAATATTCCCAAAAAAATTAAGCATAAACAGTAACCATTCAAGGTTAATTTGTTAATGGATTGAAGATAGTAAATCAATATTAAAATTAATCAAAAAACATTAAATTAAATAATGTATATGATATCATAAAATAATATTCCCAAAAATACATATGATTCAACAAGTTTGTTGAAATATATGAAGATATCCTTATAAAATCTTCAAGTAACTATTAATATAAAAATTCCTTTACATCAAAAAGATGTGTTCTTTTGGGAAAACCTTTGTATAAAAGAAGAAGTGAAGTAAGTATGTATTTGTAAAATAGAAATAGTGATTTTAAAATGATAACAATTTCCAAATTTATATTATATTATTCCTAAGAAAATAGGTATGAATATGGGAAATTATTTAGAATCAGGAATATATTACATGAGTAAATTTTTAATGAACCTTTTAAAACATATAACATCCCATTATTAAAAGTAGGATTATATTTTGTAAAAATATATAAAACATTATAAAATAATATATGATGAGTAAATATGAATAAATAATAATTTAATTGAGTTCAATAGGGATTAAGAGTAACTTGAATGTAAATGGATATTCAGGTAGAAATCCCTTACCATAAGTCTGATTGTTCTTCTATTGACATTTTTGTAAAGAAATAAATAATTACGATCATTAATTACATAAATGATAACTTATTATACAATTATTAAGATTTTTATAATTTCTATAGTTCATTTCCATCCTTATTGATAAGTTATAATATTTAATTTGGCCATTATGTTGTTTTCATTTTCATTATTTTCTTAATAAGTACACTAGTTTTTATATAATAGAGTTCATGTGGAATGGATTTAAATCTCCAAAATTGAATATAAATATTATTTATGATCATAAATTGGTTATAATGGTCATTTTTATAATTTGGTTACTTGGAATGATGAGTAATCATTACATGAAATATTAATGAAAATCGAATTGATTATTTTACCGGTATTTTGATGATTAGGAACTAGTTTGGTCATATGATTTAATATTAAGCACATACAATAGTTCCAGAATATTAAATAGAATATAATACATATATTATAACCTCATTCAATAATAATAATTGTTTAATTACAATTATTGATGGGTAAATTGAATAAAAAAACATCTTTGTTCCTTAAGGTTGCAAATTGGCATCTCACAGATGATGATTCCATTTATAAAATATAAGAGATAGACTAAGGATATTGATTATGTATCTTAAATTAAAATGATATAATTATTATATATAGATTATAATAGAGTTATCATGGTCATTTGAACATATGAGCCGAGGAGAGGATAATCCTAAAAAGGAACATGAAATGGAATTGAAATAAATAAAATTTGAATTTTATCTTGAATCAACCTCCTTGATAATCTCATTAAGGGAAGGGGTCTTGAGATTTTTGATAGACCAGTGCTCTTGAATGTAGGGAGTGACTAGGGAAAGGTATTTGGGAACACCATTTATGATATTGAATGCTTACAGGATTGAAGACATGATGGAGTGGGGTTTATAATGAAGGATAAGAGGGTTTTCCCATTATTTAACTCATTATATTATTATGTTTTTCAAATAAAACCAATAGAATTGAATGTTTTGACCATGATTAGTAATATTTTATTGTGAGTTATAACTAAGTGTTCTTACATCATACACGATTCCTGGAATAGTGAATCATTCTGATAATGTATATATACTATGAATTATTGTATTTTACTATTCATGAAAAATTATAGTATTATAGAGAAATCCCAAAAATTTACTCTTACCATTTTTATACCAGTATAATTCAAAAATAAACTCCATTTTTAAACATGTTTTCTAGATATTACTAATTTAATTTTTAAATTACATCAAAATTTATTCCAAAAATAACAATTTTAAATAAACATTTTGATTTATATTACCTCGAAAAATTAATCATGATATCATTGTCTTATAACCATAGGACAATAAAATAGTAATATGATTTACTATTAATAATTTTCATATTAATACTCATATTTCTATTCATAAATATATGTTAATATGAAAAAAATGTTTTCCCTTTTAATACTCAAAATATCTTACAGAATGCAACAATGTAAGTTAGTTTTTCAAACTTCAAATCACATAGGTGTAAAATTTATGTTTGGATAGGTTATAGCATATTGGTGCTTTGTAGAGACATAGTGTTTTATGCCTTAAAGATAAATATTATGTGCTAAATCTAGGGGTGTTACAATATATCCTGTTATTTTCATCAATTTCAAATTAAATTGATTAGTTATGGGACAATGTGAATTCCATTTACTATTATAGAAGTTATTGGCAATTATATGGATATTTCTATGCAAGGAACCTGTGATTTTGGGAGGATTTGGCCTGGAGGATAGTTAGTGCAACCCATATGTGGCATGAGACGTAGCTTAACAAAACATATGAGGCATGGGAAGGCTGTAGATATAGGCTGCACGGTTTTATACCAACTGTGAGGCTCAAGTTGCATGGCCATCTAACTAGAACTATAATTTGTATTGTAGATTTTGGAAAAGTTTTTTCATGGTTATTCAATCTCTGTTGATAAAATGTGATGGTTCCTATTTCCTATAGATACATGTAAACTGGTGTTACAAGGTTTGGCCAAAGAGTCTTTCCATACAATGTAATTCTAATTTTTTATTGAAATTACAATTTTTACCTTAATATTTGTTTTATCCTAAACCCTATTTTCATTCTCATTTAATATAGAATCACCCCATATTTCAAGCCTCATGGAAAATATTCGTACAATTGAAGGATATTATCCATTCAATTTCAAATTAGAGCATTTTTTGTCTCATTATTCTTGAATTGGTAAGACCTCGATACAATTTTAGTCGTTCTCCATTAATATAAAAAATTGGTTGTGGTATATCAGTAAAAGATCAATTTCCCAATTATTGAGTTATTTTTACATTCATTGATTTTCTCCCAGTGAATGGTTTGTTATGATCCGATTTTAGATGATCACTCAACTACGGGCCAATGTTATGTTATCCTGTGCCTTTTAGATTAAGTCGAGCTGTTTATATATGTCATTTTTTTCAACGCCCTTATTCTAGGAATCACCTTACATGATATTGATAACATGATGTCTTTAACTTGGACTATGTAGTTAAAGTGGTCATTATTGAATTTTTTTATGCTGAAAAAATTGAATAAACACCTGTTTGGGTGTGATGATTTGATAAATGGATCACAATGGGTGGTTCATCCATATGTTCCAATGAGGTGTGCAATTTACCCCTTGTTATGGGATGCCACTAGTGAATTGATGTGTAATTCTTATTGATGAAGTGACATGTATGTTTAAATGAAATTTTAATTTTAAATGAAATTGTTTAATTGAATAGGATGAATGAATAAACCCTTTTCCATTGTTTTTCCATCTCTTGACTAAGAATGATTTTCTATTGTATTGATATTCCAATGTTAGAAAAATAAATACAATGTCATGTGATAGTTTATTTAATATTGAGGATATTATTATAAGGATGTTCTCACAGGACTTGAATGATGTCAATTATATGAGATATTTTTTTTCATATGGTGCATTATATATTAAAATTCCCTTCTGATTATTTTGAATGGAAAGGCTTCAATGGTTGGTCAACAACTTGGAACATATTTTTATGTGAGTTATAAATGTGATTATATTGGTTTTGAAAATTGAAAATTAAATAAATTTGATTCAATGATATTAAATGTGTTGAAAGCTTACTATATTGGCGATTTGTAGATTCATATTAGAAGTCCATAGAGTTACTAAATTGTCTTGAAGAATTATTTTTTCTTGGATGTTTTGTGGACTCAATGATGAATTCCATGGATAGACTGTTATGGCCTGTAAAATTATTTTTCCTGACTGATACATGGACATCAAATAGTAAAATGAAGGATGGAATCATAGGATTTACTTATATGTCGAGTGATACATGAATTCAAATTAGAATTACAGAAGCATACTCAAATAGAATTTTATTTTTGATTCCACGGGTGACACTAGTGGACATTCATGGATATAAATGATTGGAAGTGATGTTTTACCACACTCACATTGTTACTTGGGTTCTAGAGAACTTCTCCTTGGAAGGGATTATAATGTGTTGATTGATATTAAAAATGGAGATATATTGAATTTTAACATACAAAATTAAAAGGAAGGAATCGTTTCCTAAATTATATATTGAATGAAATGTCTATTATGACATGCCATTCAATAGAATTCACAAATTTTTGTTTGGTTATGACTAATAACTTATAGAAATAAAACATATGAAATTTTTGTGTTATTGATTATACAGGGGATGTCGGGCTTCTGGAAGACATTAATACTTATAAATTTAATGATATTGATGTTATTAAATTAATAATTTTTTTAATGAGAACATGTACTTATTAGATTTCTACATTTGAGTAAATAAATTACATGTTAAATATATTCCATCAAACTGTTCTTATATATCTTAAACGGTTGATTGGCATAGACCATAGGTGGTTGCCTACAAGGATTTAGTACCACACCCTATTTACGCTACCATTGGGTTCCTAGGAAGACTAAAAGATTGTAGGTGTTGATAATAGAAATATCCCTACTACATGTACATTATTTTTCCTTAAGAGATATAGATAATGGGACCAATAAAAGGATTGTGATATTTCTGGGATACATTGAGATATGTTGTTGTTTTGCAACATGTAATTTCCATCTATCTTGTCTTCCAGTTTTTTTTGTTTCATTAGAGACAAATGAAATGTATGATCATTTAAATATGTAATGTATTTTAGAATTATTTATTTATATCAGACTTCTATTTTTTACTAATCATGTCATTATTATACTTCTTTTTCTACATTTATCATATTGTTATTGTGTTGTGTTACACTCTGGTAATGAGGGTACAATGTCCCCACAATACCACTTTGGCCATAAAAACAAGTAACTAACCTATGGAAATTAGGTGGATGATCTTGAGGATTCTAGACCCACCAGGCTAGGAGCACTGTAGAATGGCATCTGAGTCCATGATGTTACATGGTTTGTGAATAAAACACCCCATAATGGTAAATGATTAAATGAAAAAATTATACAACTCAACTAAATAAGGAGAAACATTCTTATCAAGATCTAAAATGACTTGAAAATGATGGTTATGCATGATTGGCCATGTGTAGTGGTTATTTTGGGTGAACACATGGGATTCTTCACATGGTGTTTGTGAGAGGGGAGAAAAACAAAATAAAATTGAAAGTGTTGGAAGGCGGGGTAATTCATTTTTTTTGAAACATTATGGCTAGTGGGTGGGCCCTATGGAGGGGAACACATGACATTTGGTAAACATGTTGTACCTATAGTTTCATTACCCAATAATCATGTGACAGTGGGGTTCATTTTCTGTCACGTAGACCGGTTGTTTCAAGTTATATGGCCACTAATTCATTGAAAATAAATTTAATAGGAGAATAAGTTTTTTTATATCTTTTTCCTAGAGTTAAGGTATTAAATTACCATCTAGACAGAGTAAATTATAATTTAAATGTAATTTTCTAGTAAATGTTCAAATAATAATCAATTTACACTGCAATCTCATAATTTTCAATAAACAATGAATAAAGAATTTGATTTTTTTTGGAATATATAACAAAACTTATATTCTACTATAACATATTATTCAACAGAATAATAAAAATTTATTATTCAAGGAAATTCAAAAAACAAAATTATTTCAAAATTATATATAATACAATACAAATATTCATAATACCATAGTAATAATTCCCACATCCATTATTATATATTCCACATGATCCAATCCTTGAAACACTTTATCTTTTGTCTTGAAAAATTTGTTAGAATTTATTCCAATTAATCGTTTCTTTTAAAGATGAATTCTAGATATGCATTTCAACATAGAAATTCTCTTAAAACATTAATAATCTCCTAAAAATAAAAATACATAATCCTAAAATATTTTATTAAAATATTTTTTTAATATTAAACCCTTCTATGAAAAATCAATTCTATACTGGCATTGAAGTCATGTAGTTTAGTGGTTATCATTACACCATTATATACCTTCAGTTGTGTGTTCATGTTTGATTTATTTTACATATATGAAGATATGTATCTCGGAATGTGGATCCACATTTTAATAAAAATTATTCTAACATAATATGAATATAATTACCAACATATTTTAACCATCCTAAAAATAACAGTAACAATCAAATAATATTTTTGTTCCAAAATAATTTTATACATCACTTTTTCTAAAAAAAATAAAATAACATTAATAGGATAAAATTACCATAATATCAAAGGCATATTAAATATTATTATTTCCATAATCATGTTTCATTACATAAAATATCACATGACAATTAAATCGAATTTCGTGTTTCCTAGTAATATACAACATATTTTTTCTTAACCTTAATATAAAACTATGACATATAGATCCTTAGAAGGTTCATTATTCCTATTACCAATATTTGAATAAAGTACTTAAAAATCAACATTTTTTTAGTTTCCTAAACAAAAAAAATTTATCTCAATTATCAGAAAAAAAAACACCCTTGGTTTAGGTGTTATCACATTGGGGAATTTAAATTGATAATGATAATGTTCCCCATATATATAACATTTAACTATATGGAATTTCATCAACATATGACCTTTCCCACCACATAGAAATCAACTTTCCCACCATTTTATAAATTTTTTTGGTTGTTTCATCCAACATTCTTGACATGTTGAAAGAATAGTCATTCTTCCTTTAGGTTTTCCACCACACAAACAATCATAAAGTTCTACCATCCACTTGTTTGATACATTTGGTACATCACTATAGTTTACATTGGAAGTTTTATATCATAAAAAACTGATTAGGAATAATGAAAACATATTTCTCACTCATAATCATACAATTTGGTTTCTCATATTCAAATAATTTACCATTTTATTCGTTGTTAGAATATTTCCATAGATTTAATGCCGCCAAATAAAATGATTTATTGAAAAATATTATATTTCATTAAAATAACCTAGTGATACTTATAAAATTATATGGATTAAATGATATATGTAATGTGTATCACATATTATGCGTTTATATTTTTTACACTACTTTATCCTCAATTACATTTCCAATTAAGTACTATAATATAACAATTTTTTAAAGTACTTCATAATGGTTGGTAAATATATTTTGAGTTTTCTAAAAATTTTCTCTAGGAGTGTGAAACCAGGTGTGGATTAAGAACCATTATCATGTACTATGAAGCATTTGATTCAATCCTAAATCACATGTTTCATAGAATATACACAAAGGTACATGTTTCCCAGAAAAACATCCAAAAATAATATCAATATAATGATATAATTTCTCTATAAACACAATCTCTATATATGACCACGATTCCATGATTTTCTCTTACATATAGTCTTATCCATAGACTTATCCCTTGGGATATCAGTTTTTTATATTTTATTTCTATACCTTTATGAGTTATTTTTTATGATAACCACTATAGAAACACAATCCTTTTAAAACAAATTGTTCCCTGATTCTAAAATATACAACCATTAATAATATCCCAAATATCAAAAGGCCTACTGTATTCTGAAATCAATGACCACAATTCATTGAAGGAAATTGAAACAATGAATCCTTATATTTATATTGTTCTTTTTTTGACCTCAAAAATAAATTGAATCATCTAAAAATGTATGGGATAACATAGGGAATACATAAAAGAAATGGATGAGATAAAATCCTAGTAAGTTAATAAACAGGACAAGGATATATAATATGTGAGTCAACGATATGACAAGATATATTAAAAGGTAAGTTACATGAGTAATAAAATGAAATAATAACATAAGTAAAATGGTATAATAATAACAATAAAACATGGGAGTGAGGAAGTGAATTAAAACAAGACAAAAACATAAGTTGAGGATAACTTCCATAATTACATAACATGGCTGACCAAGTGCCATATTGGATTTTTTTCTACCTAGACACATTAATGACATCATGTGAGACTAAAACATTGACCACTGTAGTAGAGGATTATAATACTCGATGTTCAACAATAAAATTAATTTTATCATCATTTATATGTCTTCCAGAAAAGAAATAAATCATAATGAATCGCATAACAATTACCTATGGAAAGAACATGGGTTGAATAATATTGATTGACATCATAACAAAACGATTATTCAAAATGATGGTATATAAAGAAGGGTATCATGCATCACCCTTTATTCATCCATTTATTGGTAAGAGGTAATGGGTTTGATTGGTATTTAAGTGACGTCCACCAGACACCAAAGGCTAGAAATAATTGAATAGGGCCTCAAAACACAATTTTTAGTATATTTCTTATTAAATACAAAACTCAAAAACAACAAAAACCACAAAAAAATACAATAAAGAGGTGGGGATAAATATATGGAAATCAATTAAAAATAACCAATTTTCATGGAATATATATTATAAATGGACTTTTTCTTTCATAAAAATATCTTTCAAATCAATGGTAAAATTACTCTCAATCATTTTGAAAATAGGAATTCGTGATATGACTGGATTGAGGAAAAAAACTAACTACATAAGGGGTAAATAGATTTCGATCCACAATTTTCACTCTTATGGTTTCATGATCCATTTTAAGGGTGAAAATTTATAAAAACATTGTTTTAGAGGTGTAAAAATTGATATCTCATGCCACACCTCACACAGTTATACAAACTATGAGACAAATATATGTATCCCAACCAAATCAAATTCTAATGTTATCATGGGAATCCACCAAGATTTGATCAAATGTATACCAAACATATTGTAAAATAGTGCTATGTATTTTCCCATATATCGTATCATGTATGTGTTTTATAGTTTCTACTAAATGGGATCAATCAATATACCTCCGACAAAGAATTCAATGCATGGAAATACTCTTTCAAATGTCCTAAAACATAACCTAAACAATAAATGGACTTAATTTACATAAAAATTGTCATGTACCAAAAACTAGGGGGATCTATTATTCTCAACATTGGTCTTTCAAAACCTAAAATGATGATATCTCTTACTAGATTGGAAGAGTTTGTTCCATTTCATCAACATTTCCTATTAATTATCTCATGTTAAATCATGAATTCGTCCATGCTTCCATAAAAACTACATAGGTAGATTCATTTCCCATGTAATAATTTCACATTATAATAAAAAATCCTTACTGGAATATGGACCACTGTAACATCTGGATCTGTGGGGACATTATTCAATCAAGTTTCATTTTTTACGAATAGTATGGTAAAACCTTTATTAAATTATATGAAATAAATTATGAATTGAATTGAACCATGGTGGAAAATCGAACGGACAAACTGCCTCACCCACACATTGATGTATGTGAAAAATACACATATATTGACAATTTTACATTTTATTCTTACCAAAATGACAATGACAATTCCATGGAGAGATTCTCAAGAGCAGATGATCAATCTTATCAAATGACAATGGTCAATCATGATGAACCACAAATGATATTTATGGATATGATCAATCACCTTTCTCTTTATAATAAATTAAATACTTTAAACTGTATCTTGCATAATTATGGGTACAACTAGTGATGTATCATATTATTACACAAAATTATACGGAGAATAAAATGGATACCAATATAATGACTTTAATTGGGCCATATGTTTTGATGACTAATAAATGTTCTCATATGAGAACTCCACTAATTGTTTGTGATCCTCATATTAGACACCAAAATCTATTTCCTAATCTATAATAATTTTATCCAATTATTTAATATTCATATAGAATTAACAATCCATTTGAGGATGATATATCATTCTCATATTTAAATGAGTACAAAAAAATTTCAATATATAATTCCTAAAATGATAAGAAAACATAACTTATCTATGAAATTAATTCATGTATATAATTACATGCGTCATTACTTCTTTATAAATATATTTTTTGAAGAATTAAAACACAACATAGGATTTGAGAATAGGGATAAAATGAGTTGAATTCATGATTTGATCCACTATCACACATATAGAATAATTTCTCAAAACAGTATTCTAGATACATGTCACAAAAATCACGGCTATCTACTCCAATTTCCACATGGGAATACATAATGATTGTGTCACGGCTACTAGTCATTGGTGTTCTTTATTAATCTACTATCATGTGAGGCATCTCGAAATAATCTATTCCACTCCAATTTTTATGCCACCCCAAAAAATCTAAGAATTCATTGATTTATTAATCACATGAATGACTGGATTAAAATACAATTTTGAATTTTTGTAACCATTACAAATTTGTTTATATTAAACCAATTTTACCATGATTCAGTTAGAAAACCCGAAAACCAAACTCCCATATAGATTCCAACCCTCATTGGTTTCTCCACTATTGAGTTTTCTCCCCATAGAAATGAATCAATGTTTGGATATCTGATCCCACTTCACAAGATGAATCAAATTCACATGAAATGAAAATATACAAAAAACACCAACATTACCATGGTTAATTCATTGTTGGTGAATTTATATTGTAACTGACATCGGATGACACTAATATAAATCACTGTATCCAACAAATTATTCTACTTCCAACTTAATTCATATGCTATTGAATTCCCATATACAAGTGTAACCATCAATTCAATATCATACATTGTAAGGTATTACATCCATTATTATTACTTTTTATACAAATATATTTGTGATAAAATCTGTTTCAATATCATATTATCTATGAATAGCCAAAATTTCTCCCCATTAATATAATGTTACCCTGTCTTTAATGCATGTACAACAACAGGTAATCCCGAATCATGATTTGGGAAGTTGTTCCTAATAAACTATAAGTACCATGAATTATAATCAATAACATGTTGTCCACATATGAGAAAATAGTGCATCCATGATCCTAATACATCAAAATAGACTTCATAGAACTATGTAAACTCGGAAAATGTGGGGATATGCACTGGGTTTTGTCTATCACTATTCTCCTGAAAGGACATCTAACTTTTCTTTTTCTAATATATAGGTATAAATTTCCTTATCAATGTTATCATTAGTGATGATAAAAATTAATTGTAACATAAAACTATTTGAATAATCCAAACAAGTTATAGACCATCATTTATTAAAGGAGTTATTTGATAGCATATAATATAAAAAAATATCCATATATTTAGGATCTATAGAAAGTCCTCTTTCAAAAATAACATGGAAATGGAAACAGAACTCTTATATCCCAAAATCTCACATTGATAAAATTAAATTAAAATGTTGATCCTTCAAGATACCAAACACAATTTAAATGTTTTTCCAATTATCCATCTTTTCCCTAGAACAAACTTTTATATCATTCAATGACACTACAAAAATGAATCTAGATTCTTTTACAGTATCATATTCCACATTCCCATAAAGATAAATATTTTAATGAGTAATATAAAATTCATAGGATATAACTCAAAATGGATGAATTTTATTTTGATATATGTGTTTAAAACATTCTCCTTCCAAAAAATAAGTTCGTGATATAATAAATTTTAAAAAAATATATTGATCAAATGGGAAATACTCAATTGTTATAAGAGTTCATAAATTTAGTGGGGAGGATAGAGATTCATTATCATTACTAGTATAAGATTATGCTAATATAAATAATGTTAATAGTTTTATATTTTATATCCTAAAAAATAAATAGTTTTACTCAATGATATGTTCTTACCATATAAATAATTAACATTCTATCACTTCCAACTGATCCACCAATTCCTTCAATTATATAGTATCCATCTGATAAGATGAATGTGTGATAGTATTGGTAATTTTTAAACGATCAATCATAAATTGTAAATCTATTCTGGATGAAAAACATGAATCATTTCAGGGAAATACATCAAGAAACTGGTCCATTGTTGTTGGAAAATCTATATTCTTTTATTCTTATAAGGATAACAAGTAATCTATTTCCATATATTAAGATATGATATCCATTATCAATTACCTAGGGCCCTACTTTGCATTCAACCACTACCCAGTCTCTTTTATGGTGTTGTCTTGAAGAATCCAAATTATTTAAACTCATATTCAAAGAATAAAAATTGATACGGTCCGCATAGTATTTTTGAAAATATATTCTTAGAATAAATTAAAATAAATCCATCTCTGTTTCGAAAAAATTAAAAATCATATCATCCCCATTGATTATTATTGAACATTATTTATATTTCAAGGATCGACACTCTCATTCTTTAATGTCCAAGAGGTCTTAATTTTTTATTGATTTTGATAATCCACCTTTCAAGGGATGAGGTGGAACCCTTAATAAGGAATGTAGGCATAATTATTACATGTACCATATTCCTTTGAAGAATTAAATTCATGTAGGCTACAAACATTACATTCAACCTAGAATACATACTTGGAACTGATCCTCCCCAGGATCTTCATCCTGAAATCAACTCTCCACCTCCACATGGCAGTTTAGCTAAGCTTTCAGCTACATGCATAGGCTTGTCCCAATGGTTGGTATCATGGCCTCTAATTCATGAAAACCTTTTATCATATGATATATTGAATGCTCCTTACACATAATTGTTACAAGAAGTTGTTCCTTGTATGTTTTCTGGATTACATATACACATATGGTGGCCTCAAGGAGATAAGGGGGCCTGAAGGCCATGACATGGCATAAAGGCCTTACTGTCCCAACGGTTTGGGTGGTCTGAAGGCCTTAAATGACATGGAGACCAAATTGGTGTCCTGATGGCCCAATTAGTGGAAAATTCCTGGCTACTACAGTGCCAAATTTTTTTATTGTTCCCATTAATTTACCTTCTACTGTACCTACTACAGTACTACTACAATTCTGCAATAGTACCTGAAAATAATGCCACTTTCTTGGATTTGATCCCGAGTCAACCGGATGCACTTAAGGAGTCTTCACCAATTGGGCTGAGGCTCATGTTCCTCTAATTCTCTAAATGGTTTTTGGAGTTTCCAAATTGAAGGCATTACCTCAACAAGTAGTCCGATCAGATAAACATCACAAGAAGAAATGAATGAATTGGATATAAACCTATCAAGAAACAGTTGAATATGATTAGAAATTAAATTAATCTTATCAGTCACTTTGAAAGGTCCCAAAAATCATTTAGGATAACAGATCCACTCTATAAAATTCCATACTCAATAAAAATTTCACTTTAATATCATATTGATATAGAAATAGTTGAGGTTTCACAATATTCCCAGAATCACTGTGGATTTCATTTTTCTAATTATGAGAGTAATTATTATTCACTTGACCCATTTATTCATATGATACTATTGATGCATTAGATGAGTGCGTGTACCCAAACATGGAGAAATTTGACATTAGCATTGAAGATGTCCCATCATTTTTGTCTGTTTTGACATGCTGAAGCTGGGGCCAAACAAGCTCACATCGTATGGTTGAATGAAACACACTTAAAACATCCAAGATTTAGTTTTTAATGTGGATTAATGATGACTAATACTATTTTTAATTCTAATATATCCCTTCTTATTGGGAATAGGTATCCCTCTAATACTAGTTTACAACATTATAATTAAATTCCATTCCCATCGGAATAAAGATTCATGCTCTGAATGTGATTCCCTAGATTTCAATTTCTAAATTTTTTTATCTACTTTACATTAATATAGACTCTATTATAATATGTATTAAAATAATTAATATAATTAATCATTTGAAACACTTCACAAATATGTGTTATTATAAGGATGAACTATTTGAAATTTTTATTGGAAATATAAAAAAATTCATAAATTTAGTCGTGTAATCTGTCGTAGATATATTATCTTCCTTAAAACATATATTCATTATTGTTAGAACAATTTATAATATGTGGGGATAGAGTTGTATATTGATGATTTTTTAAAATCCTCTCATGTTATTTATTGGTATAATATTTCATGAACTACTAAATCCTACGATTTTCATTCTAGATCTTCATGTATATATTATTCAAACATCACCATTTGATCATTTTGTGTTGAAATGATTTTTATGATTTGATTCATCCTAATCACCCAAAAGTTATCATTTTATTGAAATTAATCACCCAAAAATATGCGTGGATTCTTTTTTGGTAACTAAAGCACCTAATACACTTTATTTGGTTCCAACTATTTGTTCCAAATAACAATTGGATGAAAATCCAAGAGAAAACATGGGACAAACTATTTATTTTATTGTTTTATTTGGGGAAAAACACATTTTTAGCAGTCACTTCCAGTATTTTTCTATGTAACATACTATGTGAAATTATATCTAATAAAAAATATCATATAATCTCACATAATAGAAATTTAAGCGTTAATTTATTTAAATTTATGTCATCACACATATTATAACAATAATTTACAATACACAAAATTTTCATCATTCACATCATTTTTAAATATTATTCAACTATTTTTGAAAATCAATCAATTTTCAACTATTTTAAAAAATTATCAGTTTTCACCAAATCATACATCATTATAAAATATATATTAGTAACTATTAACTGAGAGTTGTTACTATCAATTCATTACATTCTCTTCTCATAGACTAAATCCATATTGATTATTTGAGAACTCTTATATGTGACTCAAAAAACTCATCTACCAAAACTCTATGATAACCTGGGGTTCAACATAAATAGTTTAGTTATGCCATTTTGATATCAGCAATTCAATTTCCATAAATCTTACTCCATTATACTGACTAAACTAAGGGATAGAACAATTTATACCCAATTATATAAAAAAATACGTTTTGTAAAATCCTACCCCTCACCCATTGGCTTGGGCAGATCCCATGGTTTTTATTATTCCTTTATAGAAAACACCAATACTGTAATACTGGAAATATAATTCCACGACCCTCCTAAAAGAGTTAGGGGATGATTTTACAATTAAATATAAAACAACAAAACCAAGAAAACCAAAATAAAAAAAACATATATATGATTTAGTAGATTCAAAATACATGCTAACAAAAAACCAAATAGAGGGATAATATCATAGTATAACTGTAATATAAATGAAATAACCATAGGTAAAAAGTGAAAAAAACAAAAGATTCCAAATTGATACTAAAAATATGATTAATTCTCCAAATCCACAAGACAATCTAATGTTATCATGAAAAATCACTAAAATTGGGATACATTGACTTTACCCATGCCCCTGTAGATGACTTCTGCAAATACACAGTAGTGTCTAAGAATGGGGTGTCTCTAAACACTAAAAAATATTGACAATGACTTCCAAACTCATTCAACTTATATAAAATATGCTATAAATTTCAATAAAAATTTTAAAATATTTTAATGTTGTTTATATCAATTCCCAAACAAATTTCCATGCCATACCAGTTTCTGAGCCAAAACAGTTTTCTGTAGAAGGTAATGAAACAATACATTAAATACATTATAAAATAAAATTGGAGTTCTAATTCCAAAAATAAACAAATCTACACATTCAAACCAAATTGGTACTTTCATAATCATGTTTTACAACTCTTGAATCTACTGAGTCTTTATAAGGTAACCAGTCTAATGTGACATTGCAACATTGGCACCGAATTTCAATAAATATTTCAACTAGGCTTCATAAAATAAAAAATGAAAAAAATTACTCTATATTCTATAAGACCATTCCAAAACCATTTAATAATAATCATTTCCTTTATTGGAAATATTTCATCAAAAAATATCCATCAATAAATATATTTTTTTTAAATTACAATTTTTGAATCAACAACCAAAAAAAGTTTTAAAAAATTCATCAAATTTCCCCAAATGTTCATGAATGAAAAACTAAATATATATCCATATAATCACACTATACATTGAAAAAATTTCATGAAATATGATTAATATAAAAAAGGCTTCAATATCTAATTATGGGAAAATGATACAAAATCCACATAGCACTCATACTTTGGTGAAAATGAATAATGAAAACAACACCAACAACCTAGCTTAAATAATCTATATTTTAATATATATAATGCTCCCACTATCAAATTAAACAAAAATTCATATATTTATCCATTACTGAACATAGTTCTATCCTAAATGGATAGGATCCATGTGATGTACCTAGTTAGGATCTAAGTATCACTGAGAGGGGGAGGGGTGAATCAATGATATCTATTTCTTTTTAAGTTTCCCCTTTTTGAAACAACCTTCGCCTCCTGTTAAAGAGTTTCTTCCCTGCTGAACACACGCAACCACAGGAACACAAGATTTACAGGGTTCACTACTCAACAAGTGTAGCTACGTGCTTGGTATTGTACGGAAACAATCCAGTACCACACAATTAACTAGAAAACAATCATTTGATGTTGAATACAATGAGTAGGAATACCCTTACACTAGTGTAGAACTTTGAAAACAATAAAATAGTGTGTGTGCACCCTTTTATCACAAATAGGGTAATGTAATGATTTTTTGCTTCTTATTGAACTTTCACAAATCAAATATTTCATCGAAATTATTCACTTTCCTACCAAGAAGCTGGTAGGAACCCCTGGAGAAAAAAAACTTGCACACCCACTTCCACTTGCGCGACCTATACCTGCATGACGACAACTTTCCCGCCTCTTCTTGCGCGCTGCAACTTGCGCGCCACAACTTGCGCGACAAGACTTGGGCAGACACAATTGGGCGACAACACTTGTGTGGTAGACTGGTGCTGCAACTCTTGTGCGGCAGACTTGCGTGGCAACACATGTGCGGTAGACTTCCATAGAAACACTTGCGCGGAAGACATGCACAGCAACACATGTGCAGAAGACTCGCATGACACCCTACATGTGCACGTTATAAATAACCCTCAACTTGCGCAACCAACTCCAAACTTGGGTGCCCAACTCTCTACTTGCGCACCCAGAGCTCAAAGTTAATCCTTAAGTATTGAGCCCTAAAAAATGAGGAGGCTAGTCATCTATTTATAGGAATTTTAGTGAGTTGTGCAACCTAGACTTGCACGCCAATACTTGCGCGCCGCTCCATCACTTGTGCGCCGCTTCATCACTTTTGTTCCCTTCCATCAGTAGTGCGGCACATTCATTCCTTTTTCATATGTTGATATGATGATGTTGGAATATGACTTGCGTGCAAAATGCACCTGTGAACTAAGACTTGTGCACCAATACTTGCGTGACACTCCTGAATTGAGCGACACTTTCTAACTTGCGAGCCACTTTATTTCCATTGTCATATTTTGATTGGATGGTCTTTGAAATAGGACTTGCGTGCCACTTACACTTGCGTGACAATACTTGCGCACCTCCACTTGTGTGCCAATACTTGTGCGACACTTTTGACTTGCGCAACACTCTTGACTTGCGCGCCACTCTTGACATGTGCGCCTCTTTCTTTACTTTTCCAAAAAAAAACATCTTTACATTTTATGATTTTCAAGCCCAATAATTTTGGAAACACTGGAAAACGACGCCACCTTTAAACAATTCTTTTGTGCCACCTCCAGATGGTCTATTCCATTGTCATTTCTCTCTTCACTACTTCCCATAACAATTCTTCAGCTTTCTTCATGAACTCTACTATCGTTATACATATCCACTGATAGATCAATATTATCATCGTCAGAGTTACAGTGGGAACTACTAAAACATGCTTATCTTCTAGCAACATCATTCCTTCCAATCAAAACTGTATATGATTGGCATCATCATTTCTCCCTCTTTCCTTCATAAGTCTTGTATCACAAGTTCTCCTAACTTATGATATTTGTGAAATACATATCAGTAAAGAATCATCTGGTTTTCAAGTCCTTTACTATGTGAATTGATTTATCTTCTTTGACGACATAAGACAACAAACATTTCTTACTTCATTAACCATCCAACTTGATCCCAACAACATGTCCCTATGAGAGATGAGGAGATGAGATTATTGGAAAATGATGAATAATGTGAACCTACCTAAGAATATAGATCACCTACATTATTTTTACAATCTAAAAAATCTTCCAAAATCACAGGGTATTATCCTTTCATTCCATGGGAGGAAGATTAATTGATATTATAGTAGTATCATGGGTAAAGGTGTTCTTAATGGTACAACCCAAATTAGATCCATATTTCTTTCAACCATAGTATCATGATTTGTAGTTAAGATGAGGGGTTACATAAAAAGTGTTCTAACCATGAATGGTTGACTATATTAATTCACACATCACAAATTTGTCCCATGAATTTTTCAATCCATAATCTAACTATGTGTTTCCAAACATTCTCACTGTCTATAGTTTCTCCTTGGAATCGACACGGTTTTTCCAACCAATATTCCTACTATGAACCTCAAATGTGCTAAGTGTTTTTCCATTCACAATTCCACATAGGATTTTCATTAATTTTACAAAACATTATCAAAATTTCAACATATATAAAAGACTTGAAACATGTTAAAAACCATTGATTGTCAGAAATCATAACTAGAACATTATATATAAATATAATAAATAAATTAAGGGTTGTGTTTCTAAAACATGGAGTTCTAAATCATAATTAATTTACTACCCCATAAATTTATGGAATAATATGGTTTTTATATTAGTGACTGACAGATACGTTTAATTTTGATTAAATATATAACAATAATTTTTTTTCATATAACAATATATCTATTTTTAAAAATTCAAAACCTAAAATTTATTGAGTAATTTAATTATTAAGAATTGAATATTATATTATAAAATAAAATACAAAAATATTTTCAAATACATTTTTCATTAAGATAAATCAAAAAATATATAATTGGAACATATAGAAAATAATTTCCATATTGAAGTTTCATTTTATACATGTTGTTTATGTAAAATATATTAATATCATACATGGGTAACAAATTAATAGTACCTTATTGGTAAATTGATAGGAATGTTATTAAATTGTTTTTTAAAATATTAAGCCATGGGTTGAATTTAATTTCAAAAATTATATGAAAATAATTAATGTTATTGTAAAACTTTTCTTAGAATACATGGACATAGGAACAATTTTTTTTACTTAGACGATAAATAAAGATTATTTTCATTATTTATAATTTATGAAAAATTTGTGCTACCCAAGAGTAAAAATATTTTAATACTATACTATAAATAAATTAATAACCATATAATTATAATATATATTTCATTTATTATATAACTATCAAAAAATTATTCCAATGAAGATGTGAACAAAATAAATCCAAAATTATGATGAGATTGTGAAGTAATGCATTTCCACATTACATTGATTTTTAAACATAAGCATCATTAATGAATTAAATTAAAATGGGAAACTAAATAAAATGAAAAAAATATAATCATAATATAATTATTAAATGGGTAATTTATTCACCACAGAAAATAAATAAGTGTTGGATATGGTATAGGTCTCTTGGAAGATAATGTGAGACGCCAATCCCTTACATTAGTTATGATTTATATTTTATGTGTTAGAAATTTTTTTATAATAAATATTATTTTAGTATACATGTTTTAATGAAACATACATATGGTTCTCATACCATATGATGTTTATTTATAGTATTTCAGGTCCTATTTTTGAAAAATTATTTATCAAAATCATATTTAAGGTAATTACAGAATAATTTCCCATGTATATTTGGATTTTTTTATATCTTTTCCTTTTAAAATGATAAATGGTAAATCATATAAATATTATAATAATATATATATATATATATATAATTTATATGAAATTAATATGAATTAATAGTATTAAATTAATCGTTTAGATAAGAAATGCATTATACCATTCCTGTCGATGGTATGTTCTAAGTAGGCATGATTGTCATTTCCATTTTCTTGTTGGATGAATGGAAAGTTAGGTAAATAATATATCAACATTAAAAAAATATTTTTATTTATTATTTATAAAATTTATTTATTACATTTATTCTTAATAGTTTTAACAGAAATGGTAATAGAAAAATAATTCCCATCGCTTCGTGAGGCAGTGATCTATCATCCAGAAGAGCAGCGTTAGGGTACCCACCATGGAATAATAAGTAAGAAGTAATATTTGAAACAAAATCCCAATATTATAATTATTTAATAATTATAATATAAAATTATTAAATTCATTAATATATTTACCCATGAATGGTGGTGATTCCAAATCAACTATATCGTGTCTCTATGTGTTAGTCCTCTATAAACCCAATAAATGGTTTCATTTTTGATTTAATGGATGTGTAGAATGATATAGATTATGAAATTTAAATGATAACATATCAGTATAAATAATATTACTTTTTTTATAAAACATGAATAAGATTATTAGGAGTTATAAGTAGAAGTAAAAGGAAAATAAATAGTTAAGAACCTTACCCCTTCTTTAGGAAACAAAATTAGGATTAACCTAAAGCTTTCCAATATTGTGTTTCTAATATAACCGTGTCCACTAGGATTAGGGTCTGAAATTAGGTAATCTATTAGGGTTGGTATTTTCATAATCATTGGGTTTTTAATGGGGAGAGGATATGTGGGGGCCTATTATCTGCGGGAGAGTGAGGGGACACACTTGTTATTTTGGAAAAGAATATTACATCCCTATGTTTTTCAAATGAATAATGTCTAAAAATCTACGTGAATGAAATATATTGATGTGATAATGTATAATAATTGTTATAAAATAAAAATTATAATAGTTTGATGGAAAATTTAAAATGTATAAGTTTTTATTAACCATTGGTACACCCATGTTTTCATAAATCATGATAAATATTCATTTCTCATCAAACTCTTCATTATGGTAAAAAAATGATGAAAATATTAGATAAAATAATTTATTATATTTATATTTTTTTTCTAATTTTTCCAAATTCAAATATAAAATGATAGGGAATTTAAATCTAAATTAAACGCTTGGACGTGTCAGAAAATCTATTTAACCAGAAATTCACTTCTTTAAAGAAATATGACCTCATATTATGTATATAAAAATTATAAAAATTAAAAATAGTTAAAATTTATATTTAAATATATATATATATATATACGTATATATATCTTATAATTTTTATTTATATCATTCATCTTTGTGGTAATTTTTTATTAAAGCAAAAATATTTCTCACAGAAAAAGTGTTTTAAATTTTTGTTTTAAAGCCTCAAATTAATAATATAGAAATTTAAAAAGGAAAATTAATTTAAATGTAATTTAATTTATATTATAAATATAATTAATTGTTTTTTAAATTTTAAATCAGACAAATATAATAATTTTACATAAGGTATTAACAATAAATGAAACATTTATAAATATTGTAATTTTTAACTCTTCATTGAAAAATTATTATATTCTAGAAACCTAATAAAAATCCACAGTAACTAAATTTATATAATTTTAATATGAAATCATATCTTAATTTTATCAAATAATTTTTCTAAAAGTGGTAAAAAATTGCACTATTATTTGTGAAAAAAGAACAATGAAACACATTATTTTAATAAATATTGTTTTCTAGATAATATTTTTTTAAAGGAATATAATTTTCTGATAAAAAAATATACGCCTTTAATTTGATTTATATATATTTTAAAAAAAATTATATTCATAATTTAGTAATTTTAAATTAATATGTTCTAGTTAAATAACTATTTTGTAATGGTATTATATATTACTATTAATTTAGTCACATTGTTGAATGTTATACAAGATACTAAATAGATTGAACTTATTTAAAAAAGAAATATATCATAAATTATATGGGTGTTACAATATAATTTATTGTCTATGTTTCATTTCTTACACACTGTTAAATACAATGTTATTATTTTTAAAAATTTAGGCAATACATCATCACTATCAATCAAAGGACTATATGAGAAACCTTGGTAAATTATTCAAGATTTAAATATCACATCTTATTTATATTCATTCAAATTTATTAAAATTAAAATGTATAAGTGAGGGGTTCAATTTATTTTTGGATTTTATTAATTAACCAAAAATATTATATTTTGAAACTGGTTATAATTAACATTGTAAATTAACATTCCATTAATCCCAATATGGTATATCATGACATTTATAAACCATTGTAGTTTATTTAAGCCATTAAAAAATATTTAGGGATAAATTATATAGAATAATTTCATCAAAATTTGTATCCTTTATGCTTTTAAATCCACTAAAACTAGTCAAATTGATATATCATTCATCTTTATTATGTTTATGTACTTCAGACACATTTTTCATTATTTTATATCATGATAGAAAAAAAATTTATTCTACTTTGTTTGATTTATTTTATCTGAATAGATATATAATTTATATTTCCTATGTTGAAAATTTCATTCTGTTTATCCAATTAAGTTTCCATGATTTATATATGGATTTTAGTAATACATTCTTAGTTTATGGTTTTACTAGACAACTTTACGACTACTGTATTCACACTCGGTATATATAAATTAGTAAACTGTTTTGAAAAGTTCATTTCATTGAGTGAATTGATAAATTTTCATAATTTTTTGTCTTTTGACATAATAGTTTATTTATAATGGCTTATGGATCAATATGTAATAATTAATTCATTTTTTAGAAATTTATTTTGATATATATTAATTTTAACCTATTAATGTATAAAACAATTGTCACCAAAATGAAAATATCTAAATCTTTACATGATAACATATAATAGAATTTCATATTGATAATATATGATAATTATATCATTAAATAAGACAAAACTATATAACCTTATTTAGGGATCCATTTTTCTCATTTTCTAGATTCTAGAAACATATATATTATATTACAAAAATATATCTAATGTTAAATATGTTTTTCATGAAAAAATACAATTATAAAGAAAAATATTTGTATTAATAAGAATGTATTATTTGATTATGTTTTTTAGTATAATCGATTTAATTATCCTTTTTGAAACATTTCATTTTTATAAGAAGTTTTTTGGTGATATTTATTATTTCTAGAGTTTGGGGGAACTCAGGCCAGTGTTTGTGACCTATACAGCAATATCAAGTTTTTTTCTACGTGAGGAAATACATAATAACTAAGGCATTATTGTGGTTCCATATATCCATCATCACACATTGGTTAAGGTATATTCGTGATTCTTGTACATAATTCTACCAAATTTCACCCTTAGTACTATACATGTTTCATAGGAGGGGATATCATGTTTAAAAAAATTAATTTCGGTTTGATTCTATATAAGATAATATGTAGTTTTTAAAAGTTTTCATAGATATTAATTGTGTATACTAAGGAATATACAACATAAAAGATCCTTAGGTATTAGCATTGAGATATTTATTAGACTAGGGTAGTGTCATGTTCCCTATAATTTTAGTTTCCCCTGTTTAATTTTACATCAATGTTCCAAGAAATACACCACATCCTAATCAATGTTTTTTAATAGCACAACACATCTTGTTTCTGACATTAGGTAGGGGATATGTAGGCAAGGAATATATTCTAGTGGGTTACTCCCCCAAATTTGAAACATTCTAAAATTTACTGGGGACCCTAAAAATGAATATTATTGGGTGTGACTTTGATATTAAAATAACTATTCGTGTTGGGTTG
Source organism: Viscum album (assembly GCA_963277665.1). NCBI lineage: Eukaryota > Viridiplantae > Streptophyta > Magnoliopsida > Santalales > Viscaceae > Viscum > Viscum album. Next base: position 1,831,969,484 of record OY728164.1, on the reverse strand, counting down.
ATAATATATCATAATTATATTTAAGTAACCTTGTGTTTTTATAATGATTTTATATATATTATTGTCTATACATTTTTTTGGAAGTAAATTTATTCCAGAATATGTTGTGTTCATGGAATGGGAATAAACCCATTACATAGATATCAGAGGTTCTACACATATGGATAGTTCTATTATCACCCAAGATAGATTGGTACAATGAAACATTAGTTTTACCTAATAGGTTTCAATGGGTTTTCCCAATCCCCATGCAGTGGGGGAAAACCCCTAAAATTTCACAATAATCTTAAGGGAATCTGTTTTCTCAAAGATAGTTTAATAATAAGAGATACATGTAAATATTTCAACACTCTAAAGGGGTAAATAACCAATATAAAAAATGTAAAAATTACCTCAAAACAACATCAAAAAAATGTTGCGACATATTCAAGAAAATTATTAACCATAATGTGTATAATGTAAGAAATGTTTCCATCAAAAACCATCATCACAGCATAGAAAAAAATTATCATGAACAAAAACCAACTCCAAGTGGAACATTATATTTTCCAAGACCATGTATACGATAATCAACAAAATTTGGAAAGAAAATGATTGCTGTAAGATATATATCCTATTAGGGTCTCAAAAACTATTCCATAATCAAGGGAAAATTATAAACCAGTATTTATCTCAATTTCAAAAAAATCATTGAAATTTCATTTATTTAATGAAATATTATTTAATAAAAAAATAGATAGTAGACATATCAAAAATCATAAAGGAATATATTATGTAATGAATTTCTATAAATAATTTAGTAAAAATAAAATTGTTCAATATTTGAAATAATCTAATAATAAAATAAAACATATCAAAGAATCATCTAATAATCTATATATTGTATGAATCTTTGTGTGAATAATATCTTTAAACTACTCGATCATCCATATTATCACAATGTGTGCCCACATCCCTCGGCTTAGGCCTTTAGGAATCATCTCACAATATGGGAAACAATACCATATAAAGATTATGATATTTTTTTCATCATAAATTAGATTATATAGGGTAATATCATTTAGTTCTTGTCCTAATTACCAACTAACTACACATGATTACATCATGTTAAACGAATCAATCAACAAATCATGGAAAAACTATTCATTGAAAATCAAATTTAAAATTCAGAAGCCATTTTTTTGTTATCAATATGAATATATCATTTCAAAACGAGTCATATGTTTTCATCAATTTAAACCAATCAATTATTATCTCAAATCCATCAATATTTAAACTTTCATTGAAATTGGTGGGTTTTCACAATTTGTTTCCCTTTTTAGGATCAAACAACAACCATTTAAAATAAAAAATTTTAAATCTGTTAAAAACTCATTTAAAAAACCATGAAGTTTATGGTTTCAATTGATGTAGTGATACAAATTTATCAACCATTATTTAATCATGATATCAAATAACACAACGCAAAAAATGAAAAATTCAAATGCATAATGTCGGTGAGAGTGTTCAATGAAAACAACCTATAATCATGATCTATCAAAATGTTTATTGGTCTATTAAAAACATGATGACATATAACTCACTAAGATGAATTTATTTGAAGATGTAGGATTATGATATAGTTATTCATATATGACTATTGGGGAATAAAATTTTTTCATTGATGTTTTCATATAATAGGAATGAACATTGGATTAGCCAAACCATATTCTTGGATCCTCCAATAGAAAAAGAGGGGACTGAACATTGATTCATAATATTTGGAATAAAACTAAAGATTGGGGAGTTTATGAATGAAAAACTATAGACCAAACTATATCCCCCATTGTCATTGGTGCAGTCATGCTAATATCCTCCATACTATGACGCTACTGAATAACAACACCAAATCCACCTTCATGCACGTGTCCTTTGGACACGACTTCTTATATCCAATATACATTGTATTATGATATGTTTCACCTAGTAAAATACACCTCATAGGTGTATAAATTTTTAGAACTATATTAATCCACCAATATAACCCTTACAATACAATAACATTGTTCATAATACATATCTTCCTAAAATGGATTTTCCATTAAATTTGAATACACAGAATCATAATAGAACATAGAGATGCACTACCTTCTTTGTAAGGGAGATTGAGTACCACCACTCCATTTCATTCTCATCCCCACTGTGCCCCTCATGCTCCAAAACATTATATATAGAAAAAGGAATATGTCATTGATGAAAATATTATATTTTATCCCAAAAAAAACATCAAAAATACCTAGGGAGCCTGGACCCTATCCAAATAATAATGAATAGAAAACAGAACGATATCAAATGTATCTGAACAATAGTAATGGGATGTCATAACCTCCCCACAATAACCATTTTTTATAATGACAATGCTATTCAATTGGATTCCATATAAAATATATAAGGCCAATTCTTGATCATAAGTTCATCATTATCCCAAGCCTCATAAATATCATAACCATGCTTCCATAGAACAATGAACAATGTTATCACCATCCTAAGAAGAACATTTATCATAGAATCAGCAATCATAACATGATTCACTATTATAGATAAATTAGGCTCAATATGATTCTCATCACAACATTGGAAATTACAATGGCATAAATGATACATTCAATGAAAAGAAATATTATGCATGTTGTTGATCAATGTCAACTATAGTGTAATTTTAAAATTGAAAGCCGCAATTTACCATATGTTAAAAAATGTTGAAAGAATCCAAAAACATCTTCACAATATTTCCCTATTTCCTAATATTTTATTTACCCTATGAGGTAAAACTCTCATGGGAACATTGTATACTACTTAAAACTGAAAAGGTAATCAATGATGATTAATAGAGGATTTATACTGGATCTATGACTTCATTATAATTTGATTCAACAAATGAGATTCATTAATATATATTGAGAGAATCTTGGCCGAACCCATATATCTTTCACTAACCCCCAACCATCAAAAAACAAATTTAAAATCTTGAATATATAATGTCTTATAATGATGCATAATGATAGATTATTGATAAATTTTGTAATTGGAAAACATGACCAAACCCAAATTTTCATCCAAAGATCCACTATTGTCATGAATTAATGCATAGAAAATATTCTCTAATATGATTATAGCTTATTGAATCATGAAATATGTTTATAGATAATGTTTCATGCTCAAATTCAAAAAGAGGCTTCCAAATACCTAAACATTGGTTTTATCTCAAATCGTTATAATGTGAGACATTTTTTTTATCATATATATCAATACCCATATCACATTCCTCACCATATGGGTAGAAATAAAACCAACCAAAATTTCCAGGAAAATATCATTTCACTTTGATGTGGGAATTGGAAGGATCTGAAGGAAAACCAAATTTCTCTAAACATTTGGTTGGTATAATAGTGAGAAACACAGTTTTTAATGTCTCGCATCATACATCGAAACGAAAACAGTCAACTCCTATAATAGAACATCTTCATGGTTCTAAGATTTATCACACACTAGTAAATTGTAAACCCCCCCATCATAACAATTATCATAGGAAATGGTATGATGTAAAAATGTTGAAAAAATATGACACCCATCTAATGATACTGACCACTATCCAATGGTATCCCCCCAAATGTAGTCCATATTTAAAAAAAATATTCATTAAGATTATTCTAATAATAATATTCTCATGAATATTAGTGGTGAAAAATATTATTTCCAAAAAAATCCTCAAGCTCAGTCTCTCGAACACTAAAATGTTACTGTGCAATGATATCCATTAGATTTCACTCATCGTATGATTATTTAGTTCCCTAGGGTTGATAATTATTTCTAATATAATCAACAATATCAATCCCCTTTCTTTGGGTGTAGAAATTTTATATATAAAAATATAGTAGGTACACCAATCAATTTCTCCATTGGAGATTCAAATCAATTTTTAGAAGCTATTACTCCAGATTATATTGTCATTATTGATGGTAAAAAATTCTCTAGAAAGGCAATTCAAACAAATATTATGATCACAAATCACATTTGTGAGTTCAAGATCATGATTTGGAATAATCTAATCATGTGCTCTAATATTTCAAGAACTATAGGTTTCCATGTGTTCACCCAACATAAGAATGTATCCAAATCCCGAACCTCATTCTTATCGAATTAACACATATCAATACCCTTGTATTTGAAGTGATATCACTACTTCATAATTCAAATGTAATTACATAACAAAAAATAACGCCATCATTTTTCATCTGAAATGATATTAATTCACATCATAATAAGTGTGTTCATCGATGATTCCACCTTCCATAAATCATTTTTGTTCATGTAGTAATACCTTTAGAATCCCAATAGTCACTATATCTCGAAAACATTACATGGTTTCTCCAATTTTAAAATAGATTTTTCCTTATCATAATTGAATTATTTACCATATTTTTATATCACATGTACCATGAATTACATTTGTTGAATTCATATATAAAATTTTGGTTGATTGTAAAAACATTGGTAATTTGGTATGATTTATAGATCTTCTATTAAATTATTCATATGATCCCCCTCAATCTAAGAGTATATAAAAATCCCATATAAAAATACCATATCAAATAATTCAATGTTCTCCAATAATATGATTTTGATCAAATATATAAAATATTAATATGAATTAGTTAGGGAAAAAGCGAGAACATTATAATACTAACCATTATAACTACTATTGAAGTCGGTCATTAGAATGTTATATTTTTTTTAATTCTCGAATGGAGATAACCAGTTTGATGATCAATCCTTTAGAAATAATTAATTACATTTAAATGCTATAAATGTTCATAAATTATTGGAAAATAGATATTTTTCATTTACCAGAAATCAATTTAGTATCCACTAATGAATGTCAAGGGAATTTATCCCTTTGATTTCTTCATAAAGTGAATAGGAAGTTCCCATTGAGGCACACTTATGCATAAATATAAATTATTAATTAGATAATACCAATAAGGCTTTAACTCATTAAATTCTTCCGGTGTTATAAAATTAGAATATATTGTCATTATATGAGTATTAGAAACTAAATTAATGAAAAACTCCACCACCAATAATGGTGGAAGAATGAAAATTAAGCAAGAAAAATTTCATGAGTATATATGATAATTGTGGAGAGATATTAAATAAATGATTCATTATCCAATAAAAAATAAAATAGAAATATAACCCTTCTCATATTTGGAAATAGAGGCCCATATCTACATGAATTTAGGTCCCATTCTTCTTAGAAAACATATCATTTACCATCAAGAATTGTCATGGAAACCAAAAAAATGATAACTATTAATCCTGGCCTTATATTAAATTAAACAATTTTTCCAAAATTTTATTACAGTATTTTAATGGTTATGACATAAAATATATATATTTATGAACTAAATATTGTCATGTGATGACACATGAATGACATCGAGGACCCTACTTTTTCATTGATTAGATGGGTGTGGTAATATAAATTACTTAAGACAACTATCCATATGATGAATTATTAGGTTCATGACATGTATTTATTTAAATGAGTGGGATACACCAATATAAAATATTGATTTCACTTGATATGAAGATATTATGTTGGCACCACTAAAAGTTTCTAAAACCACATCAACATCCATTGGAGACACTTCCAATGTGTGAATAAGCATTATTATGGATGCCTTTGAGTAGGATCCCTATGATCTGAAAGCATCCGATTACATCATATTACGTTTTTATTATGATGATCCCATTCCTCTTTTTATAGTTGAAAGGATATGATTGAACAATTTAGGAAAACTGAGTAAAAACTTGAACAATAGATCTATGTTACCTCATTAAAACCCAATTTTGAATTTCTATCTTTTCCACAGTAGAACCATGTTAGCGGTCCTCTATCATGAATTTAAGGTAATAGAGAAGAGAAAAAATTCCATGAATCTCCATGATAAACATTTAATTTACACTTCCATATATTGGAAATTTCATAAAATCAACTAAGATTAAATGAAACTCTCATCTACCACTTATTACTAGGTAGGTGATGACATACAATAAATGCTTTATCCAGCTAATAATGGTATGATGTGGAATTCAACCAAAAAATATGAAATATAATTTTATATAAAACACCCATATAAAAACATAAAAAAAATTATTTTATAATTTGATAATGCTCCATGTGAAAAATTATTATTCTCAAAAAAAATGGCTCACATCATGTGTCATTTTCCTGTCTCGATTTATAATATTTAGAACCTCTATAGACCTTGAAAAGATAATAGACTCTATAATGAAATGAAAAGTTAAAATAATATTAAATTAATTCTATTCCAATTCCTCATACGTCATTATTGTCACCATAAAATTTAACCATCTCTAGTTAGGGCCTTCAGTATTAATAGTTTCACACTACACCATGAATGTATTTTATATTTACGAGAACCCAAAATGTAATTAAATATTTTTCAAAAAATATGTGGCATATTTATTATCATTTTATCATAAGAAATAATTTTGATTATAATGAAGAAACTGATGAGTGTGGTATTCCAAATCATCTCAACAAATCTCCACTACTAGATCCATTGCTATAAATGGTTATGGTACTTTTATTAGAGCACAAAAAAGATCCCACTATCTAAACTTAATTTTTGTTTTCTTGAGGAAATTATCTTTATGGTTCACTATTATATTCATCTTATTTCCTATTTAATTGAATTCTCAAAGGCATTATGCAACATAAAATTGAATCACAACAGTAAATCATTAGTATGGACACACATATCAATAAATCAAAAAAGAGGTAGAAGAATATCAGTTCCATCACGTATAATTCATGATTGGGATTTTAAAATATACTAAAAATAAAGGTAAATGGCTAGGAAAATATTAAATTACTCCTCAATGTCACTTTTCATGAACACCCATGGTGAATTAAGGATATGTACGATTAGAGTTGGTAAAATACACACTAATAAAAACCCCAAATATACTTATAATCATATATCATGTCTACAATGAAAACCCAAACAATATAAAGAAATAAATGAATATTCATAACAATCCCTTTAAACAAAATTTTCATTAACAAACAAGAATTACCTTGACACTGTTACCCGAGCCAGCCCTGATATTTCCCAAAGGGCATTCCCGATCCCCACAGCTTGGTTACAGTCAACCAGAATCATACATGAATCAAGTGGAACTGATTTAATACAATAGATATGTGTGGAATACAAAAAAAATGTTTGTATAAAATACACTCTAAAATGGTGAAATAACTAGATTCAAACATATAAAACAATATCCAAAAAACCATTAGCCAATAAAAGGATACAATAAAATCAAAAAAATATTAATTCCAATATTTAATATGGGCGGAACAACATCACAAGTCACACCATTAATCCGCAATTGCAAGGTATCATGAACACACACAACCTATATGTGGAAAATTCCCTTTGATGGGTCTTTTTTTTTATGAAAATTTATAAATTTCAAAAAGAAAAGGATGGGTTTTAGCTATAAACATCATTAGGTTCTTGTAACAACCCAAGATTTTATGAGAATAATTCTTTTTAATTTCTTTGATGTCTTTTGTTTTACACTACACTATGATTATCTTGCACTATACGCAATGCTGTATTAGCTTGCAGAATACGCAACACTAATTTTGGATCGTTTTAAACACAATTTCAAGTTCGTTTGAGAGTAGATATTCTACGCAACATTGAGTGTATATATATATATATTCAATGTAAAAATTAAATATGGTTGGATTATTTTATACACAACAACAAAAGAGTCTTGCACTACACGCAACCCTGACTTAGCTTACATTACACACAATTGAAACCTTCCACGATAGCGTGTGTTGTACGCAATTCCAAGTTTCACTAAACAACGATATGTTATTAAAATATTATATAAACTAGCCGTTATAAGTAGTAATACCCACATTTTGAAATTTTATGAATTTTATCTTTCAAAATGGACTTCATTTTTAGATTCATAATACTGAAATTAGTCTAGGGTGAATTTTTGGTATTTTTATAAAAACTTTTAATTTTTGATAAATAGTGAAAACACTGGGTTACTATTTAAAAACTGAATTTTTATTTAAATAATTATTTATTTTATTTAAATTTATGTTATGTCAAAATTTATACATAATACCTATATATGTTCAATGTAATTCATTGGAGTCATTTTATAATAATTTTAGATATATAAAAATTTTATGGAACTTTTCACCGTCTTTTACCCACCTCCTAGGAAAATTTGAAAATTTACATAAAATTAATAAAATAAAAGGATTCCATAGATTTATTAAATTTCATGATTATATAATTCTGTATAACCATAAAAATAATGAGTGTTAATGAATAATATTAACCCTACAATCATAGTTACGAAGTTTACTTGTCATCATTAACAAGGGGGATTGTTTTTCAAGAAAATTGTGAAATATGATTACATTCATATCAATTTCATGATTAATGGTTTAGGTATAATTTTTTTTTCATAAAATAATGTATGCATCCCATGATGAGTGAATGAATGATTTGGAACAAAGTATAATATTCTAATGGATTTCATTATTTTTATTTTATAAACTCTATTTTTTCTACAATAGGATTTCCCATAAAGAAATATAATAATTAACTGGATATAAATTTCTAATAATTATTTGGTGTTATAATTCTCTGAATCATCATTGATATTATCTCACAATAAAAGGGGAGGTGTTTTCAAGAGGATCACCCATTTACCATGACCAGGGTTGAATTGTATATTATTAAAATTTATTAATTATGTGAAACAAAAATCATTTATCTGGTCATATTTATTGATAATATATCATTAGTATGGATATATGGATAATAATTAATATCCCACAAATATTTTCTATTATTCCATATAAATGATTTAGCATAATCATCATAGATATATTATTTTATGTATTTTTTCAAATGTAAGAACCAATTCCTTTATGTTGCAACTCTTATTGAGTCAAATATATTTCTATAATTGTAATATTATAAATTAAATGTGGTGTGGGGATATATTTTATAATCTATTTATATGAATGTTAAATTTTTCAAACCTAATAAAATAGTTTTCAAATGTTATTTAGAATCAATATTATTGAATAATCATTATCATACTTGTTTCATATCATGGACCCAGCATTTTGACCAACAGATCATTATTTAATTGTCTGAAATTCAAAATAAATAAATAACTTACAAATTTATGATCAAAACATCTATAGTCCAGTTAATAATATATATATGGGTCTCTTCATTCCAATCCTTTAGATCCAAATAACACACTTTTTTATGTAGGAATGTCATGTTCTATTTTACTAAAACATTCACCTATTAGATTTCTGTGAATGTACTTGGTCTAACACTTCCTCCACTTCTAATTCATTGAAATATACAAATCTAAATTTAGGCCATTATATAAATAAAATCTTGTTACCAATTATATAATCAATCATACTCTGTTGAATTTGTGGAACACATTGGGATTATTTTTAAATTTACACCTTATTGACTGGAGAATATTTTGTATTGAATAAAATCCAATGATATTGGTATTTGGCTCTGTACATGCTCTCAAAATTTATGTGACAACAATGTCAAAATATTCTTTAAAAGACATAAAAAATATTGAAATAAAAAATTTTCAATAATAATATTAGAATATCCTAGTCTGAAATATCAAAATATATTTACTTTACAAAAATGGAAGGTCTATTTGGAATTATATAGTAACTCTTCTTTTGATTCATTCAACGAACACCTTCAGGTTTCACCTCAAGTTAAAAAAACATGAATATACAATTAATTAATTTTAATAGAGATCACATGGTTCACTTAATGGTTATGATTTTTCCTTATCATATCATAATCTCTAGTTGTGTCAAAAAAACATGGTTTTATCATAAATAACATTTCCTGGATAGCTACATAACCTCAAGCACACCTCTCTATACGACAGATGCTACCGACTAGTATTGAGTATCTATCGTGGTATTCTAGGGATACTATAATCTTATAATCAAAGTACAATAATTATTTAATAATAATATAATATTTGAAATAACAAACCATATAAATATAGGATGTAAATAATGAAATGTCAATAATTGTCATGCAGTAAAACTGGATCACACACAAACACTCCCACACACACACAAACGCACACACACACAAATATAAATATTCGATTTCAGGAAGATACAAAAATTAAAATGAATATATGAATATATGAATATATGAGAATATATATATATATTGTGTTACATAAATAATATATATAAATATATACAGAAACTATATCCATGAGAATCTATAGGAATTGGATCAATTACATGATCTTCTCCAAAAGAAAAAATGTTTCAATAAGAAAAGTAATATTTTTTAAGCTGAAATGTTGCCACAAAGTCTGTTTCAGAAAAAATAGTGGGTAAAACAAGATGTGAGTAAAACTCAGTATGAAGCCACTGTATCTATCTACAATTTGACTATTCTATGTATATATGTTATATGAAGTTACATGCATTATTGTATGATTCATGAATATAAGTGAAAATGAAGAACTATATGGTGAGAAGATTATATATAAATAATAAAAATAGTTAATAGTTGATTTGAACTAATAATATATAAATAAATCTCCAGCTATGGCTTCATACCAATATCTCACATCACATGACCGTTAACTAGTCAAGGATGCAAGGATAAAATCAAATGTATCCCAGCATAGTAATCATAAAGGATCCATAGGAGACACATGGTATCTATGACCATACAATTATTATGCAATTATAAATAACTAATTGATATGGGTTTCTAATATATTAATATTAGTGTATCTTTGTCTCTTTAATAATCAATCATAAAACAATTAAATGTTTCATAATAACCTTTATATGGAATTATGGGTCGGAATCCATGTATATATCAAGGATTAACCATGATTCATTATCCATATAATCCAATACAATGTATTCCAACATTAGAATTTATATATCACTCAAGAAATAAAATAGATTCTTCTTCACAATAATACCTTCCTTGATATTACTACCAATGCATCCAAGTATCACTCAATGAAAATCATATATTCATTTGAACTATTTGTCTATCCATGGTATTAATACTCAAGAATCAATGGATATCTCATCGAATAACATAGTTTGATTTTCCATATGAGCCCATCCAATTTATTCTTACATATAAATCCAAGGAACTATAATGTAATTACATATTTTTATATTACACAAGATCCCATATATATAATTCCTAAATGATAATAAATATATTACTCAATGAGTCATATAATTACTGATCTTGGATAGGTGAAATGGTAATACCAATTAATTTTCATGTGATTATTTTATATGTTATATATAATCATAATTCCACTTCAATTAAGTGTTCCTAATTTTTTTTATTGCATGGTTATTATAACAACATATTATTACACAATAAGGGGTTATTCTAGTTGAGAGCACAAAAATCCTAAAATTTTATTGGAATCATTGTGGTCATTAAATATTGGTTAATAAAAAAATTCATCATACTCCAAATTTGTATATTATAGGCCATAACAATATCCCCATCAATTTTTTATTCATCAGGATTTAATTACTTATTTTAAATTCATTTATGAAAAATAAAGGAGCCAGGTGAGGACACATTCCATGTTAAAATTCATTTAACTCATTAACATATCTTATTATTAGATATCTAGATCACCACCTCCATGGGGTGTCCATGAAAAAGGAAATAACCATTTTTTTAATAAAATAATCAAATCCACCATTAGAGGTAGTTTGAGATTAGTTCAGCAACAACAAACTACTAAACTGGGGATACAAAAAACACATAATCCCTATCTATGTAATTAATTTTGGGAATTACACAATTTAAGGGTATTTAATTGAAATTATTCCATGTGGAACCATGAAACATGAAATAAAAACTAGAAAAATATCGAAAACATATAGACTACTTTCACCATGCATAGGAAGCTTTAACCATCTTCTATCAACAATTGGATTGAGATGAATAGATATGTATTTTGAAACAATACATATTTCCATGAAATATGTAATATTAGATCACACAATGATAAATTTTTTTAATGTATAAAAGAGTTAAAAGAGTTAAGACGAGTTATTAGTCATCCTACACATCAATCTATGAGAATGCTATACAATGAATAAGGAATATATCCCATGGGGAAATAGAGAAGGAGTAGGGTGTGTGTGTGGGAGCTCTTGGTTAAATAAGGTAGAAAACATACTCAAATAATTTATGTTTTTGACAGTGGAATGAAAATGATTTCCAATATAATTGAGGTGTCTTTGTTGGATAAACTTTTTTGAAAATACCTGCATCTACTCTTTGAGCTCTATACTGCAGACAACCTCACCCAGAATTCTTATAACATACATTTTGGGTTACTATGTGATGACTATTTTATTCCCTCTATAATAATATGGTAAATTTTTATTTTATTAGATCCCCTATTATAGCTAATAATATCCATTTTGATGTAATAGAAAGATACATGTTTTGGTATTCACAATTATAAGTAACCATAATCCTATCATGTGCCTGATGTTATTTATTCCATATGTTTTTTTAAGACTACTGTTATTGAGTGTCATATAAACTCCATGTAAAACTTTTTATCTTTTCAAAGCATCAAAAACGACATGTTTATTATTTAAAAATATTAGAACTATATTTGTAACCTCTATTTATGTTTTGGATTTTCAATTAAATGAGAAAGTAACATTGTTGGGGAATTTACAACCTTATATAAAATTTAATACTACAACCACCCAATAATATAACTACTCATCAAAATGAAGACACGAGGGTTAGAAAAACTACTCAAACTACCAAGGTTGGATATTCATATCAAAACAACAGTGTACCATTTCTAAATGACAAACATTCCTTCAAGATATACTTAATGAAAATTTAATATAGACCACTAAAACCCAATATCGTACTTAAAAATACATAAAAAATACCCAAATAGTAATTATATAAGCATATATAATAGGAACAATAATAAAATTTCCATTTGAATCTTTTACTGACCTATAGTTTCTAAAAAGTTATAAATTTTTCCTGAAATATTAATTTCAAAGGTATGTTACTTCAACCACAATTATTTTCCACTAAAACAAACTCCATGAATCATAAAAAACCCACAAACATTTCAAAAATCAGAAAAAATAGTGACATAATAAAAAAATAATATTTTCCCTTGATTCATCCAAAATAGTATTAATTCTAATAAACTACATATAACAAGTTTGTGCATTCGTTTATTTCAAAAGCCTTGACTGATCCATTATCTATAACAATAATTTTTCTATGGTGTTATCTATGTGTTTCATTAACATCAACCTAAATGTAACGTGTATGGATCATGTCATCATATATTAAATAAAAGAATCTCAAAACGCTGAACTGGAACTACAAACACTTCCCCAAAACATAATTTTAAAATAATTTACCTCTATCCACATCACAATATTTTTATGCTCACTCACTGAATCCAATAATAATCATCTGGTGAAATGAAACGATGAATGCATCCCCTTCCACTTTACAACATCATGGTTCAAAAATATCACAAGGAAATTTATATTCCAATTCCAAAGAATCATCACATTCTCTCTATGTTCTTATTCCCATACTCAGAATCCACCCAAAACCTATTATATCATTTACAAGTAACTTCTAAAAAAATCTTATTTTACCTAGTTCTATTAAATTGACACTAATATTTCATGTATAACTATCAAATCATTATTAAAATAATAAAATAATATAAAGAAAAATACAAGATCAATATGTTTAGTATCACACTAAAATTGTACCTTTTACATAATTGGTGATTAATGAATACTAAAAAATTATTTAATGCATTAATCATTATACACTAAATGTCATATTATATTTAACACATGGTCTCACTTTAGGAGATACATTAAATAAATGAGTGATCAAAATTCTTAGTAATAATTTTAATAAGGGACTTGAATCTATATAACATGGGTTCCAATAATACTAATATCAAAATAATATGATCATAATCATTATCATAAGTGAAAAATGTGTTATAGTCATGGAATGTGGCATATGAATTAAAATGAAACATCATGTGGTAGTGGAAAATAACACATATAGTTATGAACAATGCTAGAATTTTTTTCACCCATAACATATGTGCATAATCATATAATCATATTCCATAAAAAAGATAGAATATGGTTAACACATAATAACACATATCTGATGAGAAACATCATATTACCCAATGCATTTAAGGGATATATAATTTTCGGGGCAACCCTCACATCATAATATTTATATAATCATCCATTACAGATGTAATTTAGTGAAATAAATGTTATAAAATAATCACTAAAAATGAATAGATTTTTTTTATTATTCAAGCAATCATGATTTCATGAAAAAACCATCGGTTCAAAAATAAAAAAACAAGACAAAATTTTGTATAATAATCTCCATTATTGGCATCAGAAGAAAAACTCAAGAGGAGTGCATATTTGTTCTAGATTGAGGCATTCTTTTATAAAATCATTGTATTTGTTTTAATGTTGTGTGAGAAACATATATATCCCCTCAAATAATAGGAAAGTATCATGAAATGATATTTGTTGAAAATTAGAAAATTAATTATCACAAAGATGTTGTAAAAGTGCGATAACATAAATAATAGGAGTTGTGTTTGAAAATTCCATCACCATATATAATCCATTTCGTTATTTTAAAAGATAATATAGGATGTGGGGAACCATATATTGAAATCTGGAATTCTTCTGGGCCACATCAAACCTAAGACCAAATTCAAAATTTGAAATTCAAATTATACTAAAACATCATTACACCTCGATCCACGTACCACCCCGTGAAGAGAAATGTGACACCAAAGGAAATCATCACACTAGAACATCAGTGTAAATACACATCAATAAACATTCACCACCACCACACAACACCAAAAATGATTCCAATGAAAATCCATCAACACTGTGTCAGATATTCTTCACGGAGGCCACTAGCCCCTCAAAACACAGTTCCCAAAAAATATATTAAGACCACCAAACCAGAACGACTCAGTAGGTATCACTGTACTATGAAATCAGAGAATAATTGAGTAGTACTAGGACTCAACAAAGGAACATGCTAGAGATGACATCATCATCATCATAGTGGGGAATCAATAAACCAATATACCACCATCAGAACATCGAATGCCAATCAGTCAAAAGAATCCAAATCCAAAAAAAATTATCCAACGAATATAAAATCATTCAAAATGAAATCACAACATGGAAAATTTAAAATATATGAGATCTCTAAGAACCGCACAAAAACCATCACCAATATGAGATGAGATCCCCCATTGGGATGAATAAAAATTCCAATGAATCCAAAATAGAAACACCAAAACTATATGAAAATCATATAAAATAAAACCACAACCAGTCCATTGGGGATATTAAAAAAATAGCCATACAATAAAAAACAGAAGTTGATAACATACAAAAAATATCAACCCATTCTCCAAAATCCAACACCATTGATAGAGATTATCCAAGAGCCTCCACACCACCATTGGAGTAAGAGGATAAAATCAATCCATATATTATAAAATCTAAAAGAACATGAAGTCGGGTTGACATCCCATAGTGCTGGAATGTGCACCCTCAGAACAAAGAGACTTCACCAACTAGGGATCCCATTAAAGTGTGAGCCGAAAATACTAATGTAGGCATGGATCTGAGTAAAAAATACTATGAAGGAAAAAAAATATGTCAATAAATCCATTAATATATCCTTGATAATGATGAGATTAAGTAGAATCACGGGGATATAATAAAAATGGGTTTCTAGAGAAGGGGAAACGCCATGAGAAGGTTAAATTGAATTCCATCATTGAATTGAAACAACCAGAGAAGAAAGGATGGAGCTAAAGCAACCTATGAAAAAACCTGTAAGAAACACTAGAGTGAAATATGGGATGAGAAAAATCATGTGAATATTTATAAATCCTCTTAATTCATTAATCCCAAAAATATTATAAACCCCAGACCTTAATTCCTTCTTTATTCTATCTCCTTTTCACCTCCTAAATAATGAAATTACATATTTTTAAACATTGTCCAGTAAATTAATTAATTAAAATTTTACAAATATTTATCAATTATATCAATTTGATTATATTTCTTATTTTCCCTTGTGATACTTTGGTCAGTTTGATGATATATTTTACCAAAAAAATTTCCAATATTCCTGGATTACTCTATTTTGTAAATTATAAATTTAAAAATTGAATATATTTTTAAAAAATCATATAATTAATATATTTATATATATATATAATATATATAGTCTATAATACAAATCAGTGATGTTGGTTATAATAATTTACAAAAAAATTTCATTATAGGTGCTTAACTGACCTTTAACATGACTTTGTCGAATTAGTGGAAAAGGGAAGCATAACATTGATATTTCTCATTGATATGATAATTAACGAATAATTTCATCTTTAATAAATTTTTTATTTTATTTAATAATTAATTTTATAGTATATGGTTTTCAATCGAATTGGGAAAAAAGAGAAAGAGAATATGAAAATAGGGAACTGTTAATATAGACATGCTCTTTCCCTTGTCTTGCTTCACATGTATGATACTATAAATCCCTAAAAAATGTAGTTGTATTGAGATAGATTTCAAAAATTAATTATGAGTGGATTGAGAGGGAGGACTTAGGGTGATAATGGAATTTGGAATCTGTGGGAGGAGTGGTTTTCCACAAAATGGGGGGGGGTTTATATTTTAATAGATGAGAATTTTTAGAATAAAATTTAAAAAAATATTTCAATGATAAAAATTTTAATTGTTAAATTATGACATTATTAATAATATATAAATTATTTTAATAGTTTTATGAATTTAAACCCAATTTTATTATAAAGGGAAGGGGAAAGAACGAGAAATTTTTATTTTTAGAAATCATATTGGAATTTTTGTTTTGAAAAGTTATTTTTATGTTTAGAGATAATGTTTTATAAATTTTAATGAAATGTTTTTTGAAATGAAATATATAAGTGTTAAATGTTGTTTTTTATTAAGTATTACCAATTTATTACGTCATGTTTTATGTAATTTATGTTACAATGATTATGTGAAAAATAATATTTTTACTATTTGTCGGATAATTGATGAAATTTAGAAAAATACGCAAAAATTATCATAGTGTTATTTTTATGTGATGATATATAAAATTATAATAACTTTTTGAAAACAAAAATCTAAATTTTGTTTTATTTGATTTCTTATATAAACATAATGTTTTTTTCAAATTAATTTATGATATAGTTTACTAAAAATATTAGAAAAATTTATTTTAATTTTATAATATTGATATTGAATTTTTGCATTATTATATTTATATAAATCATTCATAATAATTTTTATTTTTACAATGAAATATTATTTTTGGGTAAATAACTGTTACACCGTTGATGTTCATATTTCCATCTATCTTGTAACTATTCGCAATGGTTTTTTCACTATTCTAATGATATCATTACTATTAAAAATGTAAAATTAACACTTATATATACCACTCCATGATATTATTAAATATTCAACTCAATACATATCAAGGTTCAATATTTTTGTTATTGAAAATGTTGATTGGTTCACTAATATTTTTTTACATTTCTTTTGTATTGGTAGTTAGGGAAATGATTCTAGTAGAATGGAGTGATAAGTATTTTATATTTTTATATTTTATATTTCATTTATTTAGTCTAATTGTATGGTTTAGAATTTTCATTGGATCCATTCCTGATTCATGTAACGATGATTATTTTTGAAATAATTTTTTATTATTTCCAATGTGTGTAAAATAATTCATAATATATTATAGATTTTATTTAATTCAAGAGAGAAATAAAATTTTTAGTATCCTTGTTGATACATTCTTCCCTCATCTGTAAATTTCATCTATAAAATTTTAAATTTTATTCTCCACTGACATCATATTATGGTCCATTTGATTCATTTTCCCTATTTTCCCATGTTGGCTCTTCGTACATGTTATTACTCACCAAAAAATGGACAATGTGAGTTTTCCTTATATGTTGATCCTTGTATTAATGGTACAATATCATTACTGGATGATCACTGTATGAGGGGTATTTATCATGGTTTACCACTTCTGGATTCAGTGCATTTTGGGGTCTTGTTGGTACTTCCTCAAGTGTGATACATGGAACACATCATGAACTCGAGCCGTAACTGCTGGAAGTGCATGTAGAATGGACACCACTTTTATGCCATCAAGTATCCAAATACAGAAAATCTACCATGTTTTTATTCTCATTCATTCCAAAACACCAAACTCTCTTGCATTGTGATATTTGGAAGAATATTTTTATCTGAATTCAAACTCCATGTCCCTTCGATGGTTATTATCATATCTCATATTCCATATCTGGGTAGCTTTTATATCTTTTTTATGACTTCATAATTCTTGGTCATCTATTACAAAAGATAAATTCCATGTACCATTCATTCCCAAACACCATCATAATGATATTTAGTGCTACATTAATTCATATATATAGTTTCATATGGATAATTTTAAATACTAGAGGAAAAGATGTTATTATATGATAACTAAACCAGTGTGAGATGTTGATACCATTGTCCCATGAATTAGGTTGATAATTCTTTAATAATTTCATCATGTTTCTAAATCGTCCTATTAGATTTACTATCAGTCTGGTGGTTATAGACCATTCTAAAAATCAATTTAGTACTCAAATATTTCTTCACATCAAGAGAATATAAAACTGAGAATTGGATAAAGATAATAGATGATAAAAAATGGAACCCCATGCAGCCACATCACATCCTTCATATTTATCCTATAATCTTATTCAAGAGACAAATCCACTTGAATAATAGTAAATCATGTCTACTGGGGACTAGATCCATGAAAACCCATATCACATTATTTTTCAGTGTTTCTTAGGGAGACCAGTGTAAAATTACCAAGTGACATTCCCCCATCTCAATTTGGGTATAAATAAGGGTTATATGACACCTATTGATGTTTTCAACTATATGTTGACATAATAAAAAAAAATCATGATATATTTTCCAAAATAAGATTCATCATGTTGTCCGAACAGAAGAGTTATTCAGTATCATGATACATCTTGGTACGATGGGAATGGATGGTGAACGTTGTTCAATGAGAATTATCCAATGCCCCCTTAATACACCACAAGATTTGGGCACACAGATTATCAATCAAAATTTAGTCTCTCCATATTCATTGTTTTGGATCATATGTAACTTCCCTTCCATTAATTCATTCCCCTTATTTTTTTATCTCATGATCATCTCATTGTGCCCCCATGATCATATCTATGATAGATTATTGCGAATTAATTTGGTAATGGTATGATATATTACATATCGTTATGATTTAAAAATAAATACAATGTGTTTCCATGAATTTAAGGACTTTCTCAATCCATATTATAGATATAATTAATGGTTATCTTCTTCTTCAGGTATCAAAAACCTTATTCTGCTCTATTGGATGGTGTTGAATAATTTAATTGTATTCTAGGATTATCTAAAAATGTCTCATATGATGCATGTTGAGATCTTTATGTATGAATATTCAATTCAGACTATTGTGATCAATATATATAATGTCTGTGTGTGACCTATTCGTCAAATAGATAATGAGACCAATTCGTTAGAGTGAAGATCAGAAATTATAACTCCAGTTGAAGTTTCAGGTATATCTACACATTAATCATAATCTATCATGTAGCATAGGACATCATTATACCATTCTACACGAGTATTCAACCCTATTATCTCCAACACAATCATTATATCGTCTTCATGTTCCACCCATATTATGGGGTACATGGGAATATAATCGATAAAAAATAACACAAATTGTATGAGGTATTCTATAAAGAATATTTTTATCAAATCCCAGATAATTATAAGGGTTAAATCTGAATAGAATCATTAAGAACATATAGTGAACATTACTTATAAATAATTCATTCTCCTCAATATCTTCCTTCATCACCATCAGATGATGATATCTTGAAAGAAGATACATCATTTAAAGGTTTTGGGATACTCATATTAGACCAAATAGGTCGTCAATATTTAGAAGGGGATACTATGTTTATACTGATATGGTTCACATCCTGGTAATTTTTACAAAACTACTATGATAAATCCATTTTGATTGAAATATGAACTGGAACACCAATGTGGGATGTTCTATGGAGTATGAAAGAATTGTTCAAATGATTTTATCACAACATATTTAACTCCATCAATTTTATTTCGGCATTACTATTGTTGAGTTGTGATATAAGATTTGCATCGATTATGAGCTCTATTGTGAAATATACCACATGACCAAGGGAATGTATGTGTAACTCTTTTGGAATTTTTTTTATTCCCTAACAATTTGAATTTTATCCATGTTAATACATTTCCTTCACTCACCCTTTTGGGAAAGGTATGATTCTCCACCGGGTATCGTCACCCATACAATAGAGGGATTTTACAAATTATATTCATGATATTACATTCACTTGTAGTGGAGCATTGGATGGTTTATAATATAAACATATAGATCCTTCTACCAATATTTGTTTCGTTCAATATATATTGGGATCCAATTAATGACTTTTATAGTAGCAAATTTAACCAAGGTAAGTATTGCGAGGTTCACTAGAAGACCCTTCCCACATATTGTTATTAGAGAATATTATAACACATGGGTTGAAATTATTTCATCACTATGATATTTTCTAGATATCTCTAATTCATGGTTTCAAGGATTGGATTCATCATTTCAAGAAATCATGCATGATATAACAAAATTCATTGAAGAAGTGTCAAACAAAAATTACCATTCTTGAAGGAATATGAACATTACATTTTATGTATTAATTTTTACATTACACTTCAACAGTAGAAATGAAATATTATTTCACCTTCTCATATGTATTGTGTTAATGTTCATTCTAATTACCCTCAAGGACTGAGGGTTAGGTGAACTATTTGGCATAGTTCTCTTTCTCCCTGTTGTGGAATCATTGAAACATGGGTGGTGAATTTGTAGGTTCATCCTATTCCTATATCATCTTGGAATGATGATTCATGTATCTCCAACATTTATGAGGTTATTGTCCATCACTCAAACACATTATTCATTTATACATCCCTTTGAGGTAATTACACAGATGTTTTATTCATCATTTTTGACATATATTTAGTTGTATCCACTTATATCCATGGTCACTTAACTAATCTCCTAGAAACTCTACTTTTCAGTTCTTATTTATAAAACCAAGAGTTCATTCTATGAATTGTATCATTAAATAGAGTGAACATTGAACAAATTCACCATAACTCACCATGTCTTGGATATATGGATTCCATTGGTGGTTTGGTTTGAATACCTTTATATAATATATATATTTTCCTATAATTATTGATAATAAAACACTTGGTGTATCTTGAAATACATGATATGTTTTCACATAAGCTATAGTAGATTATAATTTCCATTTATTAAGATCTATAAATTCTTTTTTTATCTTTAATCGATGATTTTCAAAGAAATACTTGGTATGAAATATATTTTTATGGTATTCCCGCTCCATATTTTATATTTTAACATTTGGATTGGTGTTATTTATCAACTCCCAAAATTGATTCAATTATATATACAAATGATAAATTTAATGAGACCCTGTTTCCTTCTCAGGACAATTGATCAAATTAAATATATTTTACATTGAGTAAACACACTATTACGATACAAGGGAATCAGAATTTCCACTAATCATCAAAAGATGATTCCACATAAAGGAATTAATTAATAAATGATCCTTCATTGGTGAATTCAATCATTCTACAAAGTTCATGTGATTATTCATGAACTAATAAATCTTGGAACGGATTTATAGAATTTTTTGAACTCCACATCCCTGGGGATTGGGGATATCATTTAGAAAATCATTGTATAGTCCCTCAAATGATGTTTTTCCTATTTTTTCTTGGTTGAAACAATTTTAAAAAATATTAAATTGTTTATCAAATGATTTTTAAAAAAATAATGAATTATTAATCATTTGTGAAATTAATTTCCTATGTATTTTTTATGGAATCCACACATTTATCATTGTCAAAAAAATGACTTCTCCGGTGTTTTACATATTTAATGACTTTTAAAAATTGTTTTCACTCTTGTTTTGAACTCTTAATTTTTAAATTAACTAAACAATGCTCTGATACCAATAATAGAGACCAAAATAGTATATAAATAACTATCACATTATTATTAATATAAAAACATAATAGAAATATGAATATAAGGTCAAATTGTTTAGTGAATTTGGAAAATTTGGATTGTACAAAATAGGGAAAAAATAAAACATAAAATTTTATTTAATTATATATTATTTATACTTAAAATATAATTTTATCTATGTTGTATTAACTCATCTAATGATATAAATCAAACAGATGGGTGAGATAAATGACTAGTATGAGGATGAAAATGGGACATGGACCAATATAACTTGTGTAGGTATAATCATCATATCATAAGAATATGATCATCATAATTATCATTGGGGAAACATGTGATAAATAAATTGAATTTAGAAATTAATAAAAATGAAATGTCATGTCACCGTGGTCAAATTGTACACAAAGTTGGGAGAAAAGCTAGAATCATGTTCATGCATAACATGTGTTCATAATCATAAGGTCATTATTGTATACAATGATATTATAATTCTCATGATAATACACGCTATCTCATGAGGAACATCACATTACCCAGAAAAATGGATGGATGTATATATTTAGTCCCATACTTTTGATCATAATTTTTTCATAATCATGCATTTCACGTAAAATGTTTTACAATGATATTCATGAATTTAACATTAGTGGAAAATGGGTTCCATAAGGATTTCATGAATCTCAGTTTCATGAAAATCAAGGGGTTATTGAATGAAGAAAAGGATATTCATATTGTTTATATGAATTATCCCTCATGATTGAATTAAAATCAACTCAAGAGGAGTCAATATGTTTTTTGGAGAGAATAGTAAATTTTGAAAATCATTTTATTGGTCATAAAATCAACATGGATATATTTATATCCAAAAAAAATTAAATAACAATATAATTATATTTAAGGAACATTAGAGAAATATTTATAAAATACAATTTCTCAAAAAGGGTAAACCCAAATAAAACGAGTTTGCTTCAACAATCCCATTACCATAATTCCAGATTTATTTTGTTACTTTTTCTCTTTCTAAATAATAAATATATATTTAATAAAAAATTAATATAAAAGTTATTATTTATATTATTGACCATTGTATAATAGTTAGTGGGGATTTATTTTATTTCTAATTAAAATGGTTAGCGGTTATTAATTTTATTAACATGTTTTACAGAAAAATATACCATTTTCCGTTTATTTTTCCATTTTTTTTAAATGTAATTTATAAATCAGTATTATTAATTCATGAAATTAAAAATTAATATTACTATATATTTATATTATATATATATATATATATATATTCTAATATCCATCCTTGAATTTGGTTATATGAATTTTTTTAGAAATGTATTTGTATGTGGTTAATCGATTATTAGCAGGACATTGTTGAAAGTACAAGAAATAGAATTATGAAATTTAGAATTATCCTTAATATGCTGATATCTATTTTTTAAAATCATTAATATAAGGTTATCCTATTTCATGAATAATTTTATATTACATAAGTTTGACAGGAATTGGGAAAAATGAGACATTAGAGATGAAAATAGGGAAGAGTTAATAAAGGCTTACTCTCTAATTAGTATAGTCAATATTGTATGATATTCATACAACATTAGAGATTGGAAAAAGATTTATCCAAAATTTTCATATTTATTATAAGGTTCTATAGTGGGATTATTTTTTTAGATCCTTATCATTTTAATTGGTTGGAAGATTGGATCTCCATTGTATGTGAGGGGTTATTTATACATGAGGAGAGGAGTGGTGTAGAGTAAAATATAAAGAAATATATCCATGGTAATATCTGTTATAGTGAATTTTCTACATTATAAATAATATATAAATGTAATATAAATTGTTTAATATTATAAGCCTAATTTTATAATTTAGGTTCATTATTTTATAAAAAATTATTGTGAAATAATAATGAAAATGGTATTGTAAGGATTAACATTTGAATTTAGGTATAAGAAAGTGGTTTTTGTTTGGAAATTAAGTTAATTGAATATTGATGAATTATTCATGTAATTAAATATATCATGGATGAATATAATGTTATATAATGGGTTATTTTATTATTATATCACGAATAATGTAATATATGATACCCCAATTATGTGAAAAACTATACTTTTTCCTTTTTTCCAGTAATGGATGAATTTTATTGAATTTAAAAAAAGTATCCTTAGACATATTTTACCAATTGAATTGAAAATTGATATTAATTTTACCAAAATATGTTTCTAAAGTAGGTATATTTAAATCATAATATGAAAAAAAAATTTTTTTACAAATATCAAATTTAAATTATTTAAATACTTTTATGTATTCCTTTATATTTTTAATCCTGATATTTATTTTTTGGGAATTTTAATATATATATATTAAAAAATTAATCATGTTAAATATTTTTTATATCAAACATTATATTTTTTGTGTAATATTACTTTTCTAAAGGCCCTGTTACTATACGAAATATATAGCTTTCTATTCCAAAAAGCAAGCTCACCATTATAATAGTCACATTACTATCCCAACTATATCATTACATCCTTTATCTACTACTATATTCATTCATTAAATATTCAAATAAATTTAATTAGTGGTTCTATATTTACATATTATATAATCCTGACTGGTTTAATAATATTTTTATTTACTTATAATATTTCAGTAGTAGGGGAGACGATCCTAGTTGATTGGGGTGATTCATAATTTCAAATTTGGATTTCTATTTTATATTTTTTAGCCATTATTAAATATTGGAATTTTAATTACCTTCAGTAATGATAAATTTAATAGTTTTTATTAATGGAATAATCATGTGTTTGTTTTATTGTGTGTATAATATTATATATTGTATTATTACGCTAATTTATCTCCAGAGGAAAATATCATTTTAATCCTCTAGGTTGTTACATCTATTCCTCCAATGAAAATCAAATATCCCCATAACCATCAAATAATAAGACACAATGTTCTATGAACCTTGTTATTATTGTGTCACACATTAGTGGGTAGAATTATACTCCCTACATTAGGATCATTGTAATATCATAAATAATGAATCAACATGTGATTAACATATCCAACACCCTATACATTTTTGGATATAATGACCGAAATTTCTAGATGTTTTCTAATGCTAATGTGAAAGATTAAAATATCTACGACCCTTACTTCCTAATAAGGGTTTATCTAGAAAGGTCGTAATTTAAACTCATTATAATGGTCACCACCCATTAATGGATAGTATTATTTCCCCCACCTCATGTGTTACAATACCGCTCATCGAGATAAAATACCAATTACTGTCTTAATCAATTAAAAATAATTTTATTTAAAACTGTGTATAGTCGATTCTCTCATTGAATAAAAATAATGATTTAAATATATTTTTTATTATCGTATTTAGAAAATATGTACACTAACATGTTAACTAGTTTTACCACAAAAACTTACATTATTGAAGATACACATCACTCATCATCAATACATGAAAAAGAAAACCAAGAAATTCAGCAATGATTTCATTGATTGGATTGTAATTATCAACATATAAATATGCATACTAATAAATCTATTGTTCTATACTATAATGACCAATTTAAAGGATTTCTCACTAAATAGTTGATTTTGTATTTATGAGTTCATTCTCATAATTGTTTATGCATATCTACTGATGGCAGAACTAAAATCATTGTGCTTTTCAATGGATTGGTGCAGATCTAGCCACCATAGAGTCATGTGGCCTTCCAATCACAAATGTAATACTGACCTATCACATATCTCACATATCTTTTAAAATAAATCAATAATCTAATATCTATATGTATGATAAACCAAAATTTCGTCCAAAACCCAATATGTGGTTAAGACATGTAATCTATAACATGCTAGTTCAACATTCAAGAAGTTGTTATGTCCTATTTCAACTGGGTTTCAAATATTACATCCCATATCCCTTCATGGATAATAAATCTATGACTGAAATGTTTATACACAGTTAAAGAGTTTCCATGGATGCAATATACAATGAACGATAACTCAACCCATGGATCTTGGTCCATCGACCACAAAATGAATTCCATGGACTTGGAAACCCAACACATTCAATGAATAAACAGGAAATGATTGAAATAAATGAAATAATAAGTGTAATAGACCATGTTCAAAATTATATGTATGTATTATTCTCTTACAAATTCATGAAAACACATGTCCCTGATATGGGACATTAATGTCAACCCCATTCTAACCAGGGTTCCTACACCACCCTATCCATCTACAAAATCACAACATGAACAGGGAAAACGTTGTCATCCAATAATCATTAATGATAAAATTCTCACAAAAATATCATATTGCTATATAATATTATCTAGAGATGACCCATGAACATAGGCTTCACTGCTCACGCATCAATTTACAGGAATTCATGACATGTCACATTTTAAGGTGTCTATGAATATTTCTTTCTCAACTAATTCAAGAGTTAAACAGACACTATCAATATTAATATGATTTATTATGCCACTTATTAACATGATGTGTACCACCTTCAATGACATGTACTTCCCTGATATCACTGTAGAAGAGAAGGAACACTACTCGCTTAAAATTAATACCCCAAAATCCCCACACATCCTAAAATTTGATATCATGTAAAAAGTGTCCAACAATATCCATTGTACACTGCATTTATAGCACTACGATGGAAACCCTATGAGTCTACTAGTGGGAAATGAATAAAGGCCATTAGAAGAATTAAGGGTCCAACCATTTCGTATGAATATCAATCTGACTAATCCTCATCTTCTATGTTTTTCATTATTCTAAAATGATCAGATTCAAAAAATGACCACCCAAATGAAAAGGGGATTCATTTCACAATAATTATTCTATCGAGCTAAACATCACATTCATGAAACCTCATATCAGATAACTGAATAAAAAAAATACAAAAATGTTTTCACCATAGTGGTCACTAATAAAATTAGTTTAGAAACAAAAACCATAATTAGTCAACTATAGAACATGGATCATTCCAAGATGAAAACTAGGATTTCCAACATAACATATAGGCCCAATGAAAAAAACTGATGTCACCATAAACCTATAGAAAACACCAACATTCACATCCATATAAACTCTACAGGATGCAAAAAATATAACCACTTACATAGGGTTCATTTTTAAGATAACCACTGAAATAATTATTTATGATATTTCATCAATTCATATTCATTATAAAAATTATAAGGTATATATATAAGGACATATAATTAACAATTAAATGAAAACTGATTCATTCACATTTCATATGAATTTTTTTTAGTTGATGTCTCAAAAAAATCTAGAAAATTTATCACATATATTCTATATATCTTTTTATTTATCCCTAAGTTATTACATATAGGTTCATTAATGAAAATGAAAATCAAAAACTATTCTTTAAAACACACATTAGTTTGTATATAAAATTTTAATTAAAATTATGTCATAAAAATTAAAAAACAAGAAAATACAATAAGGATTTCATAAAATTAAGGTAATTAGATTCAAAACAATTATACCAAAAAATTATATAGACACAGTATAAGTGGATGATGAAAAATTATGTAACTATCCCATTCAACATTGATATACCACCATCGGGTAAAGTACTAAGGCGTGAAAACATTATAATGTACTTTTTGGGTCAATAAAATCCAACACGAGTTTTGTTTTATTTGTATCTATTCCATTTTAATAGAGGTGACTCTCTATAAATTTTAATAGGATTGTCATTTAAGTGAAACCCATCAATAGTAAATTCATTATGTGGGTTCAGTCAAAGGATTATGATGATATTAATATCCTAGAAGGGCCATATAGATCATAAAAAGATTTAGTTTTATGGTTTATCATTATCAACTGATGACTATATATGACTTTTTTTGTCTTTGTTGAAACATCATTTGGAAAACATCCACACGAAAATTCTTTTTTATATCCAAAAATAAATCTTAATCATACATTTAAAAAATTATTATCCAATAAAATCAATATCATATTTTAAAAATAGATGTTTATTAATTTAATGTATGTTAGTCTTGTTATGTAGAAATCCACAATCAATTTATATAAGAAATATTTAATTTAGGTTGATACATACACATGGTTTAATCATAATTCTACAGTAACGAACCATCCCGGGTCAACCCCAAATTGGTCACCTGAGCCGATCTGCGGCACGACCCAAGAGGCATTCCCAATCATCCCGGGATGGTGACAAGTGCTAGGGTATCAACAATGTACAGATGGGAATGATTTATCCCAATGGAAATAAATTTAGTACTCAAAATAAAATAGAATACCACAATGTAAATACATGAAACTGAAAAGAAAGAACGGCCAATAAAAACACACAATCCTTATCTCAACCAAAAACACCTCATGACCTCAAGAGTCACTCTCCAAACCACAAAAAACTCGCACACACGACAATCTATCTCGAGAATAACCTACAATAGATAATAAAAACCATAAAACACTATAGGTGTGAGTATTAAAACATAGTATGTGTTCCCAAAAAACTATCTCCAGAACACTACGATTAAATAAAAAGGTTACCAAGTTACTGTTCAAAAAAAAATTAAATACAATATGTATTTCTACACACACTTTCATTTCTAAAACAAGTAACATTAAATTTCCCTTTTTAATTTTAAAAAATAATGTTTGAAGTGAAAAGGTGGATTACATTTTAAAACATTTTCACGAAAAATTTAGAAAACCCAATTTTAGTAATTAATCAAGAGGAAAACCACACACAACACATAATAAAAAATAAGGGAAATGGGAAAGTAGCAAATGACGACTGACCACTGGACTAATCCCTCAATTGTCTCCCACATACAAATAAACACTAAATGTGACATGGGTCGAACCTAGCAGCTCATGAACAATCTAGAACATATTATACATGTCACTTATCTTGAATTCATTTCTACTCTCGATGATTTAATAATGCAAAAACTCTCATTGTTTCCCTACACGAACTAATTGAGGGGCTGAATCCCCTAGCAGAGTAGAGTCCATACAAAGGGACACTAGCCTTTGAATTATCTAAAATAGTGTAGAAGTAATTCTCATTAGATTCACTTATCATGCCAGGTTTCCATGTCAACACATATAAAAAAAGGGGTGGGCTGACAATGTGAATCAAGTAACCAGTCAGGATGCACAAATGTCACACACAACTCACACAATCGATATACTCAATAAGATCTCCCCTGAGTCCCCCAAAATGAATATTTTCAAAATATTTTATTTTATAAATGTGCTAAATGGGGCTCATGCGTGTTTTAGAATAATTACCATTCTCATGAGAAACCAAAACATTTGTTCACACATTATAAGAAAACATTTACCAAAAAACATGAACCACAATTGAAAATTCATGAATTTTTTTAAAGGCCAAACATATATTCTTTTAGTATTGTGCTTCAATTCTTCAAGAAAATAATTCGTGTGTCCTGTATAAAATAAGTAACATTGTTTATGTCTTGAAATTATTCATAAATTAATTATCAAAGTATATTTCTAATTTTTTGAAAGTTAATGAAATATTAAAGAATTAATAATTTCTAAATTTAAAGGATAGTGTATGGGGGGACCAACCTCGTCTCGCTAAATAAACTCTATGATGAGTCACGTCTCGAACGGGCACACAAATACGCACAACCCAACAACCATAGTATCGCAGGTTTTCCTCTCATACACGATGGAAATACCTCATAACAAAAATGCATAAACACGGGTATTAAAAAATTCAAAATAAAAAGGTGCAAACCACACCTCAACAAGTTTTCAAAACATACCTTGCACCATCTACATTATTTACTAAACCACATTAAAATTTATAAAATAATTCTCAAAGAGTAACCCATGGCCCCCACAACCAAAACTCATTCTAATAAACAATTTTTTTTCAATTTCCCACCCACTACATACCCAGATAAGAAACACAAGACATGAATATTTTGAAAAACTAAATACAAAAATTCATGAAAATATATTAACCATCACAGAACCGGTATCCAACATAACACTCCTTAAATTCACATGAGCAGGCTACGAAATCTAAAACACAGTATATGTACATTTAAAATGTAAACATCAAACCAAAATAATTAAACACAACACACATAAATCCAAATATCTAATATTCATGCAAGAAAAAGTGCAAACCTCACCTCGACGTAGAGACGTGATTAGAAAGTGTGGTTGTGTGATAGCGAAAACAACCAACGTGGTGCTACGGTGCACGGGGAAGCTCACTAATGTCGTCAAAACGGCCTGAAGACTAGAACGGCTGATTGAATACATGGTTGAAGCATATTGGGTGTTTTGATGCATTGTACTATGATCATGGGTCATCGAAGTGGCCGTATGACAGTCGGAAAGCAGCGATGTGCACCGGCTGGGGCTGGCCGAAGAATGGGTGAAAAGCAGGGGAGCACAAGAGGGTGAAGGGATGCAAGGGGGAGTCAGCCGAATATTTGGTGCGAGGTGGAATGAGGGTGTATGGTGGAAGGAATATGGTTGGAGGTGGCCGGAGGATTCATGGCTGCATTTGAGGCACACAAACAGGGAGTTGTGGGCGGTGGTGGGAGTGACTGACGGAGAGGGCGCTGAGATAGGGGGATCTAGCGATGGTGCTGGCTGGGACAACCATAGGAGGGAGGGTGCAAGGAGGGGAGGCGAAGCACAACATCATAGGTCATAGGGAGTATTTCTGAGGGAAGTGTTGTGGCTGGAAGTAGTTCGAAGGTCGTGCAAATTGAAGGCAGAAGCGCCCTACTCTGTAGGGGCCGCTGGCTGGGAGGCGGGAGAAGAGACCGGATGAGGGTGGTAGTTGTTGGAGCCGTGGGGGGTAGGAGGTCGACTACTATGAAGGTGTTGCGCCGGGGGGGGGGGGGGGGCGAGAAGGGAATAATGAGTTTTAGTGGTGCATGGCGGAGAGGGAGAGTAGTGGGAGAAGAGGAGTGCAAAAATTAGGGATAGAGAAAAAAAATAGAAATAAAAATCAAACAAAAACAAATGAATAAAATAAAAAAACATTATATTATAATGAAAATATTATACATAAATATAATAAGAAAAGAATAATAATAATAAAAACAATATTATCACAAATCTATAATAAATTAAAAAAAGAATCATAACACACAAATTAATAAATAAAACGACATTAGCAATAATATAAAAATGATTAAAAAATAATAAAAACAATTTTTTAATAATAATATAATATCATTATTAATGAAAATTTAATACTAACATCTCTATAAAAAAATATTTATTCTGAATTTTAATTTATATTCAATTCATTAAATTTAATTTTTATTTGTCCAAATCAAACACTATAATTGTGTGGTACTCAGGATGACCGCACAACTTCTACTAGCCATGCGGTTCCCACGCACTGGCCTAAAACAATAATAATAATACTAATAATAATAAAATAATAGTTATTACTATTATTACTATTATTATTTCCAACCATTAAATTTTTAAATCCTACAATAAATTAAATAATCTACCCATTTAAAATTTTGAAGGCAGAAAGAATGTGCCATTGCCTGGGCAAATCCACGTGGTGTATCCTAGATGCACTCCGCCTGAGCACTCAATGACATAAGCTGAAAAACACATATTTGTTTAAAAAACTCAAAAATCTTGTTCGGGATTCAACCCAAACATCGAAAAAAATTAAATACCAAATGAAATAATAAAATAATATAATTAGACTGCTCAGGGTGTGATATTTCTCCCAACCATAATGATTTATGCCCATGTAAAGTCCCAACAAGATATAGACCCAATGATAAAACATATCAAGTTTCACCCACATCCAAAAGTTTTTGCACGTCCAATTGATTGATACAAATAGGCATTGAAATCCCATGACACACAACTCATCTTTGAAACATTATCACCCCAACCACTACAAAATAGAACCCAGACCATCCGTTTCAACCATGTAATGAATGAACTAAAACCTCCTCTGACACTTATTTCCATAATCATAGTACAACATGACTATTGGATGTACTTTAATTCTAACATTTAAAAAAGTGGAAAAAACTATAATTAGGATGTTCTAAATGAGGCCAACCAACACTAAAATGTAACCCATAACAAAACCATGATACAACCATGGGGTGGTTCGAATGAACTCCCCACCATAACGATCATGAAAACACTAAATTAAATTGGTCCTAACTCTGCGATACCCACCATGGGTCTCCCCACCATACAAACTGTTTAGATTAACCACACTTGAAAACATCCCACACGGACAAAAAACCCCCCACCACGATGGGGAGAAGGGAACATACAGAATGATAGAGCATCAAACCATTCTTCTTTTCTATGTCAATAATTTATCAAACTCGGAAGAAAAAAAACCATGCCAAACTATGAAAAAATATTAATCAAGGGATGTTTTCATCGTTGGGGATCTCCTGAGTGTGCGCCAGCTTTACTCTTGGACCTATAACTAGAGCACTGATGATTACATCATCACCTGCGTCACAGTCAGGATTCAAAAATTTGAATACATAACACATCTACAAGAATTTTACCGAACACACTATGATTTATACAATGGATAGAAAAAGGCTCAACCAAAACCATTTTTACAAGTGAAGGAAAAGAAAACCCACAATGAAGTACAATATATGACTACTACATCGGTGAAACATTACAAATAAAAAACCCTAATAGAATCCTCAAACATCACCCTACACCTATTGATTAGATGAGGTGTCCTTCGATGAGCCAGGTTTAGCTTCAACGTGCTTCTTGGAAACACCATGGAAGAATCACTGCATGTGACCCAAACCTTCTACATGTGTGGAAAGGTCTTAGAGCACTTAGAAACATCGGCCTCTTGTGACCCTTCCAACCACACTAGTGACAGATCCCAACCATTCACAGTAAAGAAAATGATTGATGGTACAAAAACATACTGATTTCTCTATTAGAGCTACCAAAATCTAGTCGCTTCTCATTCTTCATTTCATCATCTTCTACACTACTTCCAAAGGATGGGGGAGTATTATCCACCTCAAGTCGTCCTGCTAACTCATATTCATCTAGAAAGGCTTTCCCCACAACATCTTAGAATATGTTTAGGTTTAGCTGTACCACTTTCGACTGCAGTTTAGGTCTGATTCAAGACTCAAATTTTCGAGCCTTCCTAGAATAATTTGCAACAAACCATTGGTCATACGTAACTGGGGCTATGATGTGTCGATAAAAATATAGTACCAATTCAACGCCCAGTTGAACACAACACAAATCCATCCTCTACCTCATCATCATCAACTCAAAGAAATATTGTTGGATAAACGAATAATCGAGAAACTCCCATGTGAGATCTTCTCATGGATTTCTTCAATACACAAACTTCCATTACTTCTAGGTTGGACTTTCATGTATAATGGTATCCAACTTCACCAACAATGACTATGGTATCCCAATGAAACTAAAGATCCCCCAAATATACCGTAACCACTCCCCCACTTCAAGTAGATCTTTTTGACCATTAAATTGGGGATGGTTCAACAATCGGAATTCTAGAACATAGTGTATAGTTAGATCCACTAGAGGGTTTGAAAATAATTCACCCCCTCGAAGCTTCACCTTGGGCATCCATTGATCCTTCGTAGGGGAAAACAATAAAGAAGAAGAAAACCATGAGCAGGATCTAAACACTGTCATTTCCATTTCAAAATCAAATTTCCACAAAGTCCAAAATCAGTCGTTATAAACTGTTTTTAGAATTAAAGTGGTCTAAAGCAATTCATCAGGGAAAACTAGGGTTGATGGGTGACTCATACATATGGTTGGAGGCCATACACCAGTCATGAAACCGTCAGAATGAGTACTCTAGTGTAATATCCCCAACACAACATGGCTTTCCAAACCGTTCGAGCTTCCATTGGCCACTTTACTTGCTCCCATTTCATTTCCAAATGTAAAAAAATTTATAGAACCAAAAAGACACTAACAACCCATATATCCAATGGTAACCCGTTTTTTGGAAAAAGAAAAGGTTAATGATGTTCTTCCTATTCATACACATCAAGTACCAACCATTATACTCCGTCTATAATGAAAGCCCCCAAATAACGATGGGTGCTCTGAAAAAAATGGTCTGCTTAAGAGCCAACCTCCTTTGATAACATTTTTTCACGAACCAACCAAGGTTGACCCTGAATCGATCACCCAAGCCAATCTTTGCCAAGGCCAGAGAGGCCTTCTTGATCCTCACAGGCTTGCAACATGTCCTAGGTCATCATTATAGTATAAATGGGAATGATTTCTCCCAATGAAAACAAACTGATCATCTTAAATAAAATAGAGTTCCTAAAGGTAAACAAATGACCTCGAAAAGAATGAGCGAAAAACAAAAACACACTAACCTGATCTCGACCAAAAACCCATCGTGACCACAAGAGTCACTCTCGAAACCACAACCAACTCTCTCCCATGGTGATCAATCTTGAGTCAATCCTACAACAAAAACTAAAAATTGGAAAACATTGTAGGTGTGGGTATTAATGCTCAACAGGTGTTCCAAAAAATCTATCCACAAAACACTACCATTAAATAACGAACATACCAATTTCAGGTTTGAAAAAAATTATATAAAATATGGGTTTCCACACACACTTTAATTTCTAAAACATGTAACATTTAATTTCCCTTTTTAATTAAAGAAATATTTTATGTTTAAAGGGAAAAGGTGCATTATAGTTTAAAACATTCTCACGAAAAAAATTAATAAACAATGTTATAGTTGTTAATAAAGAAAAATACAACAAAAAACACACAACACTGAATAAGGGCAATGGGAAAGCAGAAAATGAAGACCCACCATAGAACTAGGCCTCTCAATTGTCCACCACATACAAATTAACTCTAAATGAGACATGGGTCGATCCTAGGAGCTCGTCAACAATCCAAAACGTACTATACATGTGACTTATCTTGATGGACTGCCTACTCTTGATGAATTCATAACACCCAAATTCTCAGGGATTCTATACCTGGCCTAACACAGGGGCCCAATCCCATAGAAGAAAAATGTTCATACTTAGTACTACATACTAGTGCATAATAAAAACGAGTACATAAATCGTTCGTAGAAGAATCACTTACTGTGCAGATTTCCATATCAACATGTGTAATAAAAAGCGGTGAGTCGGTAATGTCAATCAAGTAACCAGTCACGATGCACAAACATCCCACTAACTCACACAATCGACATAAAAAATAAGATCACCCCTGAGTCACCCCAATAAATGTTTTTCAAAATAATTTATTTAATCAATGTGCCAAATGGGCCTTATGAAAATTTTAAAAGAAACATCATATCTCAAGAGAAACCAAAACATGTTTTCAAGTGTAAGATGAAGAAACTTACCAAAAAACTCAAACCACACATGAAAATACCTGAATTATGATCAATGGAAATTCGAGAAATCTTTCACTATTTTGTGTCAATTCATTATGAAAATTATTGAAATTCCATGTATAAAATATGTATCTTCATTTACATAAAGCAATTATTCCAAAATTAATTATCTAAAACTATTTATAATTTATTAAAAAATCAATGAAATATATACCAATTAATAAATACTAAATTTAATGGCGAGTGTTGTGGGGGAACTACCTCAACTCGTTGTCCAAAAAAATGGCACGTGACACCTCCCAAAGAGGCAAAAACACACGCATGTCACCGACTAAAGTATCATGGGTTTCCCTTTACTACACACTATACAACCCACACAACTAAAACCAATAAACATGTGCATAAAACAATTCAGTCAAAAAAACATTATAAACAACACCTTAAAAGGTTTTTGAAACACAACTTTCACTATAAAAAATTTTTAGTAGAACTCTTTAAAATTTATAAAACAATCCTCAAAGAGTAACCGACAGACCACACACCCAAAACACATCCAAAGAACACATTATTGAACCAAAATAAACCCATAACATAAACTAATAGAAAACACATGACGTGCATAGTCGAAAAAAATAAAAACACAAATTAATGAAAATATAGTAAATAATCACAAAACTGGTTTCCAACCAAACACACCTTATATTAACATCGGCATGATACCAAATATAACATGCCAACTAAGTATATTATAAAACTAAATTTCTCCCCTGACTAATTAAACAAAACACACATTAAACAAATTATTTAATATTCAAGCAAGAAACACTGCAAACCTCAACTCGACAAGGAGACATGCTCGGCTAGTGTGGTCACGCGATAGCGAAAACGACCAGCGTGGTGCTGCGGTGCGAGGGGAAGGTCACCAATGTTGTCAATGGCGATGCGATGAGTGGCACCAATAATTTCGTACCTGGTCGAATTAGTTGGGGGGATGTGATGAATTGTGCGATGATTGAGGGACGACCAATGGGTCAAATAATATCCAGAAAGTAGAGGCATGCACTGATGGTGGCTATCCGGATAGTGGGTGATAAGTGGGGGTGCACTTGAAGGTGAAAGGATGAAAGGGGAGTCGGACAAACAACATGTTTGAGGTTGGATGAGGGTGCAGGGTGGCAGGAGCGCGGATAGAGGATACTAAAGGCTGCGAGGCAGCGCTGGAATCATACAGATAGGGAGGTGTTGGAGGCACTAGCTGTGACGGATTTTGGGGCGTCTATACAAGGGGATCCGACTAGGGTGCCTACTGAGATGACCAGAGGTGGGAGGATGCAAGGCGGGGAGGCAAGGCGTGACATCAGAGGTCAGAGGGAGGATGACCGAGGGTGGCTGGATGATTGCCAGTAGGTCAGAGGCCATGTAAATGGGAGGTGGAAACAATCTGCTATGTGGGTTCGCACTGGCTAGGTTGTGGAAGAGGAGAGCGAATGATGGTGGCAATTGTAGGCGCCAATCAGGGCAGGAGGGTGGCTTCTATGCAGGTGCTTCATGAAGGAGGAGAAGAGAACAGGGGTGTTGGCGGCGAGCGTGGGAGAGGGAGAGAAGAGGGAGAAGAGGTTCACCAGAATTTGGGTTATAATAAAATTGAAATAAAAATAAAACAAAAACAATTTATAACATAAAATCAAAATTAAAATATATTTAAAAATACACAAAAAGATAATCTAAAAATAATAATAATATTATTATAATAACATTAATATATAATAACATTATAAATATTAACATCAATAATAATAATCATCATCATAAACATAATAATAAATAAATCCTCTTTAGAAACAATATAAAAATTATAAGAAATTAATAATTTTAATAATAAAAATTATTTAATATTAATATAATATCATTATTTATGAAAAATTAATACAAACATCACAACGTTAATTTAATTTTTGTAAATTTTAATTTATTTTCAATACATTCAATTTTCTTTTTATTTCGCCAATTCAGACACCGTAACTGGGTGGTACTCGGGCAAACTGCACGACTACGACTAGTTGTGTGGTGCCCGTGCACTGGCCTATATTAAAATAAAATTAAAAAAAATAAAAATAAAAATAAAAATAAAAATAATTATTATTATTTTCAATAATTAAATTTTTGAATCAAAAAATAAAATAAAAAAATTACCCATTTTATATTTCAGAATGTAGGTGGACTATGTCGTTACCTGGGTGATGTTGCCCGAAATTTCAAAGACGCACGCTGCCCGTGCGCCCAACGACATCAGTTGAAAAACACTAACATTTTGACATAACTCAAAAATCTCATTAGTGATTTAATCAGATCCTCGACAAAATTTTTAATATCTAATGTAAATAATAAAATAAATTAATTAGACAGGTCTTTCTATGATATCTACCATATCCCAAAAACAAAAAGTAGTCACCTATACAGTGAAATAATTTTGACGTCTGAATATTCCCACAATCATGTTTTATAGATATTAACATTAAAAAAAATTAAATCATGGTATATAGATAATCAAGGTATACAATCCCCCAAGTATGGTATATAGAAAAATATGTAATAATATCACATAAGTATGTTATAATGATAAACATTCTAATGAAATTGGATTCCTGTAGTATTTAAATAATATGTAAACTTACCGATTATATTTCCATACATGTATAAGAGTAATATTCCCCAGATAAATAATTATTGAAACTAAAAATATTATATAAATGTGAAATAATAATCTACCATATTAATAAAAATCTTGATTAAAATGCCCATTCATGCGAACATGATCATTCAAACATGTTTATATTGGTTATTCCAAAAAAAACTATTTCCTATGTTCCTACAAATTTATAATATCCAACATACTATCCAAATAGTAATACTTGGAAAAAAATGCACTGTAATTTTACATTATGATGCCCTTGTCTTAGATCACTAATCTAAAAGTGAACTAATTTTCTCATCTATCCTCATTTTATCATCATTATAAATTGGGACCGGGCATTCGACCTGGGCCTGCATCTTTCTTGTGTATATGGAAGGCTTGAG
Source organism: Viscum album (assembly GCA_963277665.1). Lineage (NCBI taxonomy): Eukaryota > Viridiplantae > Streptophyta > Magnoliopsida > Santalales > Viscaceae > Viscum > Viscum album. The sequence goes on along the minus strand of OY728164.1, from coordinate 1,831,930,436 downwards.
ACTAGAAGTGATAGTATACTATGTGTTAGTGGGAAAAAAGTACCACCATGATTTGTTTGTAGAATAATAGCAATTAGTAATTATGTAGGGAGAAATATATGAATAATGAATTGCAGAAGTAAATTATCCATTTTCAGTAATAGAAATGTAGTATAACAAGAACATATAATTTTTATTTCATAATAATACGTTGAAAATCAATAATACATGATATAATTTCTACATATGGTGTCAGATAAACAATATAAATGAAATACACAAAGGATATCACCATGATCATCCTGAGCACATGGCTCCGTCCTTTTCTCTCATCCAAATGGATGGATGGATTCATAATTGGGAGTTACATTGTATGTTGACCAACAACTATTAATTCTATAAGACTAAAAAATGGATGACCAAATTTAGTGTGATTAAAATTCAAATGGCCACCACCAAAAGAGCATATAACTAATCTAGTATGTGATTATTAGATGCAAATGTGTACAATTATAGAGGTATTATGTTGTATGGTGAAAAAATAATGTGGAACTGTAATATGATAAGTGAATATATATATATATATATATATATATTTATAACATAATAAACCATGATTGTTTATAGGAATGAGAAATATGATAATAAATCATTTCATTTGGCCAAATGTAGATATCTCTCAACAAATGACCATCCAAATTATGATGAACGATAGAATACAGCCAAGGTTTCCAAGTATTGGAATTACAAAGTTTCCATGAAAGATCCACTACATCCAAGTCCCTATAATGTCAAGACCATTCACAGTAAATGGAAAACCTAATAGGATATGGGAATAATTTTCGAATACCAATTTCCAAAATAACAATCATGTGTACAATAATTCCATGTGGCCAAAAATACCATTCAAAAAATTCGAGTTATGAATTCACTATTTCTCAATGAATAATATAGTTTTTTTCTCCCTATGAGCTCGTCCATGGTACACTTACATTTTAATATAAGAATATCTCAAAGATATATATTGTATAATTTTCCCTTTAAACCCATGAATGTAATTTATTATTTGGAATCTAAGAATCGCTCAATGGAAAACATAGATTCATTTTCCCATTCAACCCCTCAAAGGTATTTCTACAAGATAATATATTTATTGCTAAATTAATCACATTGTTTCATATATCCAATAATCCCATAAAAGGAATTACTACTCATGAATCAAATTATTTTTCAAGGAATACAATAGTTTCAATTTCAAATTGAACCCCTATAAGGTATTCTTAATCGATAATCCATGTATAAATCATTGAAATACATAATTAAAAACCATGTGTAGGTGGAAAGGTTATACCATTCATATATTATTTTATTCATTTAACCATTTTATTTTTGGGTAATGCTACCTCCCTCAAGGTCTGTTGAAATTTATAGAAGTGAATTGTTATTTTAAATATTTAACAATACATCAAACATGGTGGTTCTTGTTAAGGTGTATGACCACTAACTATATATACAACATCAAGGAGTTTTATAAACCATGGTCCATAAATATACAGCACCAAAAACATAAAAATTTTATCACATGCCATGAGTTTTTCAAGATGAATTTAAAATTCACCATGTTTCTCTCCTTTAGTAAACTCATTTACGAATGATAATTGTGTCATACTAGCACACATTCCATATTACCATTCACATAACATAATGAAATCTCCCACGAGATGATAAAAAGCACAACACACCCACAGGGTGGTCAGTCTAAGGAATTAATAACATTTATTAGTATTTAATCAAATTACCCATAAGTAGTGAACTATTTTGAGGCCATCAATATTAAACCATAAAAATGGTTTCATGGAAACATTGTGTCTTTATCAATGAAATTAATTAATGATGCTACAGAATTTAGGAACAATGTGTAGATAGTACGACAAGTGGAACCATTTATCATGTTATAAACAACATGTCTTTTTGTGAAATGATATTTAACACATACCTCATTCTTAGAAAGCTTCACCTATACAATATCAGCCTTTGATTTCATTAGAAACAATATGAAATTATATTTTAAAAAATTACATGGAAATAAAATATATTATCCTAATGAATTATACCATTTTTATAAAATAGGAATATAGAGATAATAGTTAAGATGATTTATTAATATACTCTATACATCAAACACATCAGATGATGATACAATAAAATGGATATCATTTTTGGAGGATGAGTGATAGAGGAGGGCGCATGTAGGGGAGAACCTAGTGTATTTTTTTGATAAAGAAGTTATGTTAAAAATTAAGGGTCGATGTTGGGAAATTTTTATAATCCCACATTCAATGAGGCACATTGACCACATGACAACCTTGTGGTATTCAGTATCCAAATATCCTCAACTTGGACAGTTGAGCCATAATATTAAGAAAACCATGAACCAAACATGTGAGTCCCTCTTTAGTCCTAATTACATTAATTTTTTATGACTAATTCATGGAAAAACATACAATGTTCTTGTACAATTATTCAATATCGATTGGGTTACCCGATTTGTAGAAACCTTTATCCATCCGTGCATCCTAAATTACATCTCCTAAAAGAAATTTTTTTATGCCCAATTCCATAAAAAAATATATCCTCTATAAATAATCCCTAAATTATTTTTAACTGATTAAAAAAATATTTTTAAATAATTATCACTCTCATAATTACATTATAATGCCTAGTTAATGATTTATGAAATCAATGAACTGAAAACTAAAATTTAATTATAATATCTAACCCACTAAAAACATGGTATCATTTTTAGTAGGAAAACATAATTTAAAAATCACAAAATATTTTTCATTTTTTTTATGCTAGTCGCTCTCAAATAAACATTCACACCATCTTAAATCTGATTATAGCTTCTACCTAAAATTTAATCTATGTCAGCATTCATAATTAGAGTCTCTAAAACATAACATGAACATATTCATATCATGGTTGGATTAAAATGTAATTTTTATTCATGTATATAGATTCCATTTTATAGATATATAAAATCTTCATATTTTTCATGTTGTCCTTAATCAGAATCATCCTTCTTGTAAATCATATATTGATATTATTAGGCAGAAACACTCCTTATGAATTTTCAACAACGACATAATTAACATGGCCTTTATTATATGGAATTTTTACATATGAAAATTATGGTTTCCATAAACCATTTGGTTTTATATTTTAAATTCACATTCAATACCACATATACTTTAGATTTACCTAAACAATAAATATTCATAATAATATACAATTAATAATTCTATTCATTCTTCCAATTATTAACACTTATATTTTTTCTTCTATCTTGTTATTAGCACAATCATTATTATTTTAAGGATAGTAATATTTATTTTTGTTTATAAATATCCTATTTTTCAATGTTTCATCCTATTATAGCATCATATTTCCATATTAAATTACATGTAACATAAATTTTTGATGATATTGATTTTATTAATTTATTCATTCTAATTTTTAATTCTAAATCAACATTTATTATTATCCTACATTCACCAAAGTGATTTTATTCCAATAAATTATCAATAATGATCGAAGAAAATATTTCATCTGTACACAAAAGTATTTATAGATTCTCATCTTGTTATAACTACATCATATTCCAATGAACTCATATTTTCCCATGTATCTTACAAGGTTGATTTACCTGAAGGAATTCCATTATTTTTTTAGTATAATTTTTTTAGTTTAATATTTTGTATGGTTTAGTTCACCTTACATTACCAATGTATTAATAAATGGGAATTTTTCAACTCTTAAATGTGGTTGATCTTTATATTTATATTTGTTTCTTATTTATTCATTAATTATATTCTTTTGGTTTAAATTTTCTGTTAATTTATTTAGAGGATTTCCTCAATGATTATTATTGTTCTTTAATAAGTGTAATATTTTTACTAATATACCAAAAGTTCAGTTCCAAGAAATATATAATTCATTAATATTATTCTAGATAATATTCATTATGATTATTAAAAAAATATCTTTTTGTGAAATCACAAATATTTTTTATGGGAACATATTATATGATAATAGAAAATATGATATCCAAACTCCTTTAAAATTACATAAATATCAATAAAAACGCAGGATTTATAGTTCAAGGATCAATTAAATATCCTATATCACTACACCAAATAAACTCAATTATTTGATACAGAACGATGTTGATCATGTTTAATAATCCTTAAAAAACAGTTATGAATACAATAAGTAATTTATATTTAATGCTATAATGTATATATACCACAATCAATAGAATTTTTTTGTATCTCAGTTCATTTTCAAAAAAAATCAATTTATTCCTATATATATATATAAAATTTCCAATGAAGGTGTTATCATTTTTTATGAATGTAGTTTCAAATAAGATTATTATATACTATCAACTTCTAAAAATATCATCTCATAATCTCTTAGTGGTTGAATAATTTTGAAAATGTTCATTCAGTGAAAAATATTACATAAATAATCCATGAAAATTAATCATAAATATTATCATTTACAATTATGTGATCCATTGGCAAGAATGAATTATTTATCTTCATTATCCATAATATTGATTAGGAGGGTATGTGAAATAAAATAAATCCAATGGTAGAATATGTTATTATTTAAATTGGACTAGAAAACCCTTACATTAAGTTAGATAAAGTTGTCCAATGTTTTGAATTAATTGTAAATATTAAGGAGTATAAAAACATTAACATTATTACAATATGTGTTATTGAAAAACTCCCATGGTATAATCTACAGTGTAATTTTGATTCATGAATTTCATTTAGTGTATATGTTTTCAATGTTGTTTGTGGATGATAATATATTATTTTCGAAGGATTGATGATAAATTATGTATTAATATGTAACATATTTTTTGAAGTTGTTGGTCATGTAGATTGGGTAAAAACTAAATGGGTTGATTTCTATTTTAGTTTGAATGAAGAATTCAAATGATGTTAATATACTGAAAGATAAATTAGATACCTTATAATATTTGGATATACTTTTCCATAATGAATCTAATGAAATCAAATGATATTATTAGATATTATTTATGGAATATCAACATAATTTTATGTGATTCTCGAAGACTATCAAAATAAGTAGATTAATGTAAATGAATTTAATAAATACTATGCAAGTTTTTTAGAATATTTATAATGAAATTAGATTGAAACAACTAGTGGATGTTGTTTCATTGAGATTAACTTGGTCTTATAGTTAACAAGATATAATGACCACGAAAGTATTATACTTGAATTATAGATATTATTTATGTGAATAAGAATTAATACAAGGTGCCTATTGAAGTTTTATACATACCCAATGGATAATTTAGCAAATTAGGAGTAATTATGATTGAATATAGTATGTTTAAAGAAGACATGATCTTAATTAAAGATGTTGGATACTTATAAATCGACACATAGAATTTAGTTATGTAATGGATATTTTAGGTGATCTATAAACCATCATTATACATGTACATAAATGTTTTATATGAAATAAAAATATCAATTCATAGCATGGTCATCTTGTCATATTGTTGACCGACTAAATAATACAATTGATCAAATAATTCATTTTTTTGGACCCACTACATATTTTTTATTTCCTTGTAATTTGATTTGTTCATAGAGATAAATAAATAAACACATATCATCTTACATATCCTAGTCTATATATATTGAAAATAAATATTAATATTCATTTGATCTATATATAATCTATTATATTAAAATGAAATTGTATAATCAAATACATAGTGAATTTTTTAGGATGATTTAGAATGAAATGTTGTTAATTTTTATTATAATATATTATTATGTTCAAATATAATAATGCCTTGATTAATTTTCAATGATCAAAAAATTAAAAATTCACATGAGACCTAAATTAAATTTGTGAGATATAATCACTAGGGTGGTTATAGATGATAAAAGAATTATTTTTTTGGAAACAAATTAGATTCATTAATATTGAAATTCTAGAATTATGTTGATATGATTTATATTTACCTTAACTTTTTCCTAATATATCTAAACATTATAATTTTATTAAGATACACGACCAAAACCATTTGTTTTTTAATATGATGAATGAGAAGCATGGATAGATCATGAATTTAGATTTTTGAATATTTCCAAATTACATTATTTGAAAATCGATTGATATGATCAAAAATTTACAACACATAGGAAGAAGATGGAGATATTATGAAATGTAATAAATATCACAATTAAAATCATGATTCGATATGAGAATATGAAATCTAATATATATTAAGTTAGTCATTAAATATTTTCGATTTATATTGAAATCAATATATATACATATATATAATGTGAATATCTAAAGCTACTAAGTTGGATGATGATAAAATAATTTGTGTTACCATTTGTAAGGAACCAGGCATCACAATATTTCAGTAGCCTATAAGATATATATATAGTTATGATTAATTTATAATTAGGATTAAAGATTGATGAATTTTTTTAAAATTATAGACCCTAATTAGGATTTTTATAGAATATATTCTATATCTACATGATAAGATCCGGATTGTACAAGAAACTATAACATATGTTGACTATTGTTATTGGATAAAAAATTCCACATGATAATTTTCAAATGATCAAACATAATTATAAAAAACAAAGAATATGATGAGTGATGAAATGTGGGACCCTTAGACATTATAAATAATGTACAAAAATAAATTAGGTTAGCATTAAAATTATATTCAAAATAAAATATAAATATTTAGGCTATCTTTTTTGTTATACATGATATAATTGTTGAAGTAGAAGTGGAATATAATATCATGGGTGATCCTTATATATTAAAAGTTAGTATAATTAATTATACATCACAATAACAAAATAATTTTCTTGGATATTATATATTATAAAATGAAAAACTAATTTTATGGTGATTGGTGTATAAAATTTAAAATGTTTTACGATGTGAACTAGGACATGTAATTTAGAATTGAGATAAGATGGGTTTTGAAATATATTGATGAAATATAATAACTTAATATAAATAATGGTAAGATACTATCATGTAGTACTAATATCAAGGTATCATTGATGAAGAGTAAGAATAATTTGATAACCATTCATTGATTGGGGTGCCATTGTCTTGAAGGATGAATAATGTGTGAGATGGAAACCCACATTGTATAGTTTAATTTTTGATTTTGAGGGTCCAATTTATGTAATGATTTTCTTAATTGAAGAAAAAAATAAAATATTGAGTTTTATAGAAATATAATTTGATATTTTTGAACCCTATAATGATATTATGTAGTATTGACTAGGTTGCCGATTATTATGTAATATCTTCTATAATTTGAAGAAGTAGTTATTCAGAAGAATAATACTAGTTAAATTTGAGAAGAATTATCTTATTCATACTCATCTACATACATACAATAAGAATTAAATCGAATCACTTTCATATATATGGGGGTATTTCATAAATCTATTTCAACATTGGTAATAAAATAATATCATTACATCTTACTAGGATGATAGTGTAATCCTATTTTAAGAATGTCTTTTGAGAATAAATAACATGGAATTCATGTATGTATATTCTTGTATTGTAGTGGGATGAATAAAAAGTTGTAATCAATATCACATTATTGTTGAGAATAAATGATTCTAGTGATTATCAAGTCAATATAAATAGTATTTCATACTACTGAACTATCTAAAACATAGTGTTCCCTTTCACATAATTACATTCCATTATTTGTTTGATAGTTTCAATGTAAAATTATAAATATATCTATATAAGATAAATATATAGTATAAATTTCAAACATGGATAATTTTTCCAAGAAAATTATCAATTTGATAAAATTTAGAAACACCTAATTAAACCCCAGCATGGTGTATGTATTTAACATTTTAGATAATTTAAATTTAAATTGAAATTTCATTTTAAGTGACATTGATATTATAATCGTTTTGAAATAATTATCTATATTATAATAATCATCTTTTTTAAATTGACCTAGAATAATAATTAGTAAACTGTAATAAATATTATCCAAGATTATAAAGATAAATATACATGATTAAATAAAATATAAATTATTCGTATGATCATTTTATTTTTTATAGAAACATACCAAGAAATAGTTTATGAGTTAATATGTATCCCCCATGGGACTATGTTGTTTATTAATTATTTAATAGAATAAAATATCTAAATGTTCCACATATATAATGGGATAAACCTCATAAGTTACCATTAATTCATTTTATGATCATAGAATATAATTTTTTTAAGTAGATGGGTGTTTATTAAATTTTCTATGAGGATAATAAATTAAAACTAAAACATGAATTGTGATAATATTTTTATCATACAAAGTGTCTCCATGTATATATGTGATTATTGGAAGAATCATAATTCATCCTATACGAAAAAATGACTTCTACATAGAAAAAATGAATCATGATAATAAAATAAATTCCTTACCATATCAGAAACCAATTATAACAAACATAGAAATTACATAAAATTATTGGAATACTAAAAACAATACATAAACAGATGCCAAAAGACAATATTTTTTTAATGCATTTGAAAACATAAAATAAAAATTTTCCCCTTAGTGAATTATCATCAGTGATCCCCACAATGTTCTCCCCTAGTATTTGTACATAAAAACTATTACTTATTACATAAGTAAGGGAAAAATAATAATGGGAGTTGGAAAAAATTATTAGTAAGGATAAATAATAGAAATACGTGAGAATATCATGAACATAAGGATATGTGGACTTGATTATGATTATTAAATAATCATAACAATAATTTCAAAAAAATCGTAAACATGAAGACAAGAATAAAAATTTATAGTTTATAAGACATTAATAATTATAAAATAATGAACCTGAGAAATGATAAAATAATATACAAATAATATATGGAATTTTAGTAGACACATAGTCATATAAAATACCTTTGTCGAAGATTCCTAAAAAGATCATTCTAAGATGTTATTCTTCGGATAATCAACAATATAACTCCATCAATATTGTGATAACCTCCCATATACCCTCTTGTTTTGGTCAAGGAATGTCATCCCATGTACCCTATTTTTTTGTTCTTGGGATGTCCTATACTATTCAATCTTTTTTAGTATAGGGATGTCCTCTCATGTACCATCATGTATCCGTTTTTATACTTCCAACCATGTAACCACTTTTTTTAGGCTTTGGAAGCCCTCTAACATACCATTTATATTATAAGACATATATCATTACATAATTAATTGTTAGGATATATTGGCACCAAGAATATCATATCAAAATAATTTATACGATTTCTACAAAATCAATTATAATTGGATCATAACTCCTGAAATTAAATAGGTTTTATACACATGTAATAATATCATAACTGTGGGGAAAATAAGGGTTTCAATATTATTTCATAAAATTATAACCCATGAAAAGAAGTGGGCTTCACAAGCATACCCCATTAAATGAGGTGGATTTTTAACACCCCGATCTTCCATAGCTTGATTCCCTATAAATAATACAATAGTGTGTGATGTATGAAACACCGAGTTCAAGCACACCATGACCTATAAAATTAGTCATTTAAAAAAGATGTTATGAATAGTAATAACCACATTATGAATTTTATATATTTCCCATATAATTTAAACATTTATATAATTTTTTCATGGACATAATATATGGAAAAATTAAAATTTTAAGATAAATGAAGTATTTTTAAAAAAATACAATTTTATCGCCTTCTAATGGAGAAATATTTTTAAAATCTAATATTTGACAATTTTATATATTGAATTTGACAAAATAAATATTTTATTTAAAATTGGGAAATAATAATTTAATTTTGATAATTTTTTGGTGTTTTTTTATTACATTCATATTTGGGTGAATAATGAAAAATACTAAATATTAATTGAAAAAAAACTTTTAATAAAAATAATTTATAGCGTTCAATTATAAATTGGAATTGTTGGAAAGTATAAATAGATTATATTTTTAACATTTAATCCAATGTTGGTCATTGGAATTAATTTTACTTTGAAATTATACATAAACTAGTGTAAATGGTTGAATCCCTACGACTACCTGCTTACAATCTTTCAGGATTAATCTTTGTTGTAAATGTCATATGTGTAAAAAAAATAGAGAATGTATTAATCACCTCTTTCATTCTTTTGATACAAAAACGGATCTCTGGAGTTATATTGTTGAAATTTTTCAGTGCAGAAGGATGTTTTGTAATTCTATAACCTCGCAGCTACAGCTTTGTATGGAGCTACCTGACTCCCAACAGATCAAGAATCTTTTTGTCACGGTTGTAGCTGAGCTTCTTCATGTGATCTGGTATGGTAGAAATGATCTAACTTTTCGTAACAACTCATTCAAGTTTAATGCAGGTTAAATGAGAATTCTCATCACGATACTGGAGGCGGCTTCGATTCAAAAATATCTTTTCAACAACTCGGATCACGACCTTTGGATTCATAAAAGTATTGGGGTTGATGGAAATTACTCTTTCCCTAGATCTACTTTTTTTGTTTTTTGGAAGCCCCCTCCCCCAGGTTGGATTTTAATCAGTGTGATTGGTGCCTCTGATGGAAACCGTGGCCCAGTAGTTTGTGGATCCATCTTCATAAATCACCATGACAAGACACTCACCTCTTTCAATGGATTTTGTGGTTTTTCTTCCTATTTGGATGCCGAGAGGATGACCATTATCCATTCTATCTCATTCACCATGATACACAACAGGAACAGTATATGGATTGAGAGTGACTCTATTACTATTGTCCAGGCCATCTAGAATGGTACCATTCATCTTTCTTGGATGCTCACTACATGCTGGATGGACTTCCTGGACTCTCTTTTAGATAACAATTTCATCGTCACACATTCGTATCGTGACACAAATATGATCACTAATGGGCTTGCTAATATGGGTGTTGTTCATGATATTCTTTGGAGTTATGATCTTCCTCCCGAGTTACTCCCTCATTTTGTTAGTGATTTAAACAAAATATCATATTTTAGACCAGTGTATCTATTTGTTTTTATCAATTAAATTTGTGTTTTGGTCATTGAATGGAACACAACCATTAAAAAACAAGTGTGATTCTTTAGATTGTTATTATTTCATAAAAACACGCTATTTGTTTTGACAATGGGAATTAATTATAAATCAATTAATGAATCTTATTTGTATTGAATTTGGTAAAATTGATATCATTTCTGAATTCTTAATATCAAATATATCTTAGGAAGAAATTTTGGTATTTTTATGAAAAACTTCATTTTTTGATGAATAGTAAATCAACATAGTTGTACTTAAAAAAACCGACTTTTTCATTTAAATGAAGTTTCACTGCTTCTATGAATTGAATTTCGATAATTTGACATATAAGTTTTTTAATAGTTTGTAAAATGTGGTTCAATAAGATGGAAATTATTTTCAGTGAATAGTAACTATTGACTTCTATTTACAACGGTTAAGGATAAATATAGTAATTCAAGGTAAAAAGAATATTATAATAATAAAAAATTACATTAACACTTCTCTCAACATTAAGGGATGAGTCATGGCCAACCATGGGCATCCATGAGTAGATTTTGGGACATCGTAGAGGAACTTAAGAGTGATAATGGCACATTATTTTAAATAACTTAATGTTAAGACAAAGAATGACACTAACAAATATATTTTAGTTTATCAATTTTTACTTGTATAAGTCATAGTTTCTACTATAAATATTCATTTTAAATATAAAATTATTTCCCACATTATGATAATTTTTTATAAATTTTAGACCTCAATTAAATTAAAATATTTATGACACAATAATGATACAGTATTCACCTTATTAATAAATGATTTAAATAAATTAGATTATTAATATTAAAAAAATATCCAAAACCACTCCGATTCATATTGGATGATTTTATTTCGAACATGATTCATCTTATCTTCAAATTTAATGAGTTTTGGAAACTTTTAAATCATAGATATGTTTACAATAAGATAACATTTTCAAACATTCCTAAAGATTCCCTCCTCTCCCTTATAAAAGGGAACCACTTCTAAGCCATTCCTCACACCTCTCAAGCGCCTTGGCTCATCCAACCCATCCAAAATAATTTATTAAGATCCATATCTTTCATCTAGAAGCCTTAACATAGGTAGATGTCAATTCAATAAGTTCTTTTGGATGAAACCAAAGGGTGTTGCCCAAATTAAAGGTAGTTTTTTCTCATAAATTTTCTTCTTTCATTTTACTTCTCCAACCCTAATTTCTTTTTATTAATTAATTTTATAACAAAACCAGTATACTCAATATACTAGGATTTTGTAATGTTACGAACTCAAAAAAACTGACACACACCTCCACCTAATGGGTAAAGAACTCACTGTTTCATTGGATGGGAAACTAACGCCTAATGAAACGATGATTGATCAATTATCTCATATCGCCTGTCATGGTGTCCATTAAGATGGAAAAGTATTTATATATGATATATGTAAAGGCCTGTAAATTTCAAGGGAAATATTTTCTTAATTTTCTTTGTAATTTTACGAGTATGCAATTTCTGACGGAACCTAATTCTGAGGCCCGATGTGCCCGGAATTAATTTCCGAAGTTAGGCTCAGGTACGTTCAGTAAACGTACGAGAGGCGTTTTATAAAATTTGAACCGGTGCTCAGAATCGAATTCCTAGGGCACCGTTGAACTTGCAGTTCCGATTTTTGATTAAGAAGACCCTTTCAAGAGTTTCGGTTTCTCGAGAGGAGTTGCTAAAAAAAGGTGAGGAATAAAAATGAAATTTGTTTTACAAATTTATTTTTTTTTCTTTATTGTTGGGATATGTGTATGAGAAAGGGAGATGTGTGGAAGTTAGGGTGGGGCCCCCATGAGCCCACACATCCTTAAAATTCCCAACACCCCATTAAACAACCCCTCTAGGTTTATTGTGTAACTCCTCTCTCTCGCTCTTTAATTGCAAGTCAACTCTCTCATTAAATTATTTGATTAAATTCAATGAATTTAATTATCAATTGAATTTTGAAATCTTTGGAATTCATGGCATAATAAAATAAGGATGAATCTTATTTTATTTTTTCTTGGTTGTGGTGTGAGGAACCTTCCCCCCCTCTCCTTAATTAAAATTCCAACGTGTTTAATTAGTGAGGATCCCTCCTCATTTTTTTAATGATCCACCTTAGCAGATTAATTGAGTGGGGACCTACGTCATAAATCCCCCAATTATGACTTGCGTGCCAACGACGAACCCACCACTCTTATATAAAGGAGGCCATGGGGAGGAGTTCTGGACGACATCTTCAAGCATCGGAATGCTAGTAGCGAAGCACGGCACCCAACACATTGAGAGTTTTCCACTTCCTCCAACGAAGGACGACGGGGAACACTGGTTCCTCAGAGATCGACGACGCGATGCCGTGTACGGTGACACCGACGATTCTCTTATCCGTGATCCCAATGACGCTTATGGAGCCTCGGTCCGTGATGCCATCTTCCGCGATGTCGTTTTCCATGACATCCTTTTCCCCGCGATGACCTTTGTTCGACGAGTTCATCAGGTAGGAGTTTTGTATTTACGTTCGTATTTTTTTTATTTGGATGTTCTTCGATATTATCGGCCACCTATTATCAAAATAACGAATGGGACGGACCACAAAAACACGGTCGAACCTCCCCCCTGTTTTATTTTGATGGTTATCTTCGTGGCTTGATATGGAAGCGACGCAGCGCCGTCACACCTCGTGGAAACAAGGAGTAATGTGGAAAATAAGCGAGGCATCGTTGTGCCATGCCGTTAAGGCCGAATGGCCCCGCGGCTGGAGTCGGGCCGTAGTGAAGGGGTGCGGCGCCGTTGCGCTGCGCCAGAGAACCTCGAAGACACAGTGGCTGGAGCGGGGGCACGGTGCCGTCGTGCCGCACAGGATGGACCAAGGCTGTAGCGGAGAAAAGGAGGGGGGCTGGAGCCACCAGATCGCTGAAGGGCGGGACCAACTGGTCCCACATGAGCCACTGGCCGGCCGTTACGGCCTGCCAGATTTTGGAAAAACCAGGGGTTTGGCCCCCAGTCAAACATGGTAGGGCGGACCCCTGCGGGTCCGACGCTTGGTCTGAAGGGGTGGCAGTTCCCCCTTCCACGCTAACACGGCGAGCGCGGTGCCCGTGCCGGCCTGGATGGGCCACACCGGGTCGGGCTGCCCGCGCCGCGCTGGGCTTTGCCAGCTGGGCCGGGTCGATCCAACCTGGGGCCGGGTCACGCCCTAGGAGGGCGGCCGGAGCTGCCGCCCGCCGGTTCTCTAAAGGGCGGGACTAACTGGTCCTGCATGAGCCGATGGCCGGCCGTTACGGCCGTCCAGATTCTGGAAAAACCAGGGGCTTGAACCCTATTCAAACATGGCAGGGCGGACCCCCGCGAGTCCGCCGCTCGGTCTGAAGGGGTGGCGGTTCCCCCCTTCCAAACTCACACGGCGCGCGCGGCGCCCGTGTCGGCCAGGACCGGCCACACCTGCTGGACTGACCGCACCGGGTCGGGCTGGCCGCGCCGGGCCGGGCTACGCCGGCTGGGCCGGGTCGCGCCAGCCGGGCCGGGCCACACCCTAGTGGCCCGGACCCAGACCCGGGTCGGGTCGACCCGGTCCGGGCGGACCTGGGTCGGGCCAACCCAGGGGGTCTCGGGCCGGGTCAGACCAGGCCCGAACCCCCTATTTTAGTGTAGTTTCTCTTAAAACGCCCATAACATGGGCTACGGACCTCTGATCAACGCACCGTCAGTGGAGATGAGATCCTTGGATCAAGACGGTTGTTTAGGTATATTACACTCAATGTTTCAGAGAACTTTGGGTATGGCCGTGTTGGTTCGAACATGAAACCAACCAGGCCCTTGGAGCGGAAACGCTTATAACATGAGCTTCGGACGTCTGATTGACGTGTCATCGACATTGTTTATTTTCTCTTAATGAGATGGATATTTTATCATACATCGCCAGAGGTTTGGGTGTAGTTGGATAGTGGCCGGTTTGGATTGAACCCAAAATCCAACTGAGCCTCTAGAACACAAAAGATGATAACTTTCAGACCGGATGTCTGCTTGACGAACCATCAACGGCATTGCTGATCACGTTGAGAAATGGTCCCTATTAGTATACCCTATTAGAGTTCGGGGTACAGTTGAGATTCGTCTGGGTTGGTTTGGACACGAAACCAACCGGGCCCCTATGACGAAAAGGCTAATAACTCACAGACCTGGTGTACGATTGACGCACCGTCTGTTGCGTTGAGACCCCTATGACGAGGCATTCTTTTGAGATAATTCTTCATGATGCTTTATGATACTTGGAGTATCGACCTGTAGCTCGTGGAGCGGACCCTCCCGGAGATGAGTGTGGGGAGTACAGAGACCGTGAAGCCGGCTGAGCCCTGATGACTCCTTGACTGACTCGACTTGGAGTGAGTCGAATAGCCCAGTGGATGAAGCACATGGTATTTGGCAACAGTACCACGGTGGACGGAGCATCTGGTAGTTGGCTGAAGACCCGCGACACTCGAAAGGAGAAGTACCTCTGTAGGCTATTAGGGAGAGCGCCCGTTATTTGGTGGCAGACCCTCACCGGACGGAGCGCCCGGTTGATGGAATCAGACCCACGGTAATCAATAGGAGGAGTACCACATCAGTCCAAGGTTAGTGATCAGTACCTCGGAGTCGTGACAGGATCACTGTACTTGTCAGATACATAGCTCTTCAGCAGTTACAGTTTCGATAATGAAAATCCTGGTTTGAGCTGAGTCTATGACCCTTGTGTTTACCTCATGATTGAGATCGGTCACTTGATAACATAGGTATATGTATGGTCGTATAACTAGGTAGTGGTTATCCGTTGATTTCAAAACATTTGTGTTACCTCATGATTGAGATGGGTTACATGATAACTTAGGTATAAGTATGGGCTTATATTTAAGTAAGGGTTATCTGTTGAGTTTCCTCATTGTGGTTATCCTTGTTGGATTTAGAGAGATCTTGAGGGTCTCGGGGTCCCTACTGAGAATCGTATACTCACCCATCCACAGGCTATGCCTGTACCTCATTGTGTTGGTTGATAACAACGGGCAGCGCTGACGGAGGCCGAGCGTTCGAGGACTGGACAGTACCCAAAGGTGGATCTCACGATGAGTCAGTACCTGGAGGAGATAGAGGGACGGGCGATTGGATGTGGAGTGATGAGGAGGACATCTGTAACCACCCTTCAGGTAGGATCCATGGTGGAAGATCCGGGAGCTGCGAGTCATCTATCAACTGCTTGTCTTTTCTGTTGTACTTTCATTCAGTTGTAGATGTACTTTCAGTTGGGTTTGTATTCTGCCCCAGTTACTTTTCAGCACTTACTTTTGTACCTAGTGTATTACTTCTGCGTGTACTCTGTGGTGTTTTTTTAACTTTTATAAATGCAATTTCTTCACAGTTATTGATATTTACACCTCGGGTGCTAGTCGCCAGCCCCTGGCCTTTGGATGGAAGGATTGGGGTAGTCACGGCATGGGCCTCGAGGATGGGTTGTGACAAATTGGTATCAGAGAAGTCGGTTCTTCCGCAAAAATTATAACTCTGATATTTTTTTTCTGTGAAGAAATAATGTTAAGGCTACCGAGTGTGGTTTTTAGTTTAGGGATTCCAGTGTTGGTGTGTGCGGCGGACGTATCCATACACTAGGACCCTCTCAACTAATTTCTGACTTAGTGCCCGAAAACACTGTTTGCTTGTGTGTTTTCAAAGATTTTCCCTTAAAACAGCTCAAACCAGGTCAGCTCACCAGGTATAATCATTTGACAGTGTCATGTTTGTTTCTTTCCGGATGCCTCCCCGTGGATGACAAGCTAGAGCCCCAAGAGTGGTACGTACTGACAGCTCGATGAGCGACATGGCCTCAGTACATGGCCCTCTTATAGTTGAGGCACCAGCGGAGGCACCAATGATACTACCATTTGTTGGGCCACCGATGCCACCAGCCCCAGCAGCATAGAGTGCACGTCGCTTGAGCGCACTGCATGAGTTCTGGCGCCAGAGGCTACCCAGGTTTCGGGGAGAGACGGACCCACAGGCAGCTGAGGGTTGGCTAGAGGCTGTGGTGAGAGTCTTTAGGCTAGTGGGGATGCAAGAAGACTTCATGGTGATCCTTTCTTTTAGCCTCCTTCAGGTAGCAGCAGGCAGATGGTGGAGCCTGATTCTCCTGATGCATGACGACACATAACTTTTGTGGGCAGACTTCAAGAGCCTGTTCTAGGCAGAGTTTGTACCAGCCACCCTTCGAGCAGTGCGTATATAGGAGCTACTGTATCTACAGCAGGGTAGCATGATGGTGGCACAGTACTCAATAAAGTTCACAGACCTCTAGCGCTACTCCACAAATATGGTACAGGACCCATTCTATGGGGCCCGAACCTTCGAGCAGGGCATCAGGTGAGAGATTAGAGCTTCTGTTGTTTCTCACAGCATCCCGACGCAGACAGGGGTGTTGGAGCGAGCCCTCTTAGTGGAGAGTTTCCTTGCTGAGCAGTCTCCAGCAACAGAAACCACTACTAGCTGGCATGCGGCAGAGTCTTCTGTTGCGGGCAGTAGACAGGAGACGCAGAGGTCCAAGAGGACCAGACCTACCAGTGGACTACTGCACGAATCAGATTCAGTTATGTAGAGAAACCGTGGTGGAGTCAGATCCAGTCGTGCTAAGAGTGGGTAGTGTTACTCCTATGGTGGGCTTGGGCACATGGCACGTGACTGTCCGACCCGCCGTACAGATGATCAGAAAATAGATGAAGAACCCCTTAGACAGAGGTAAAGGTTCGATTAGTGTGGACTGCAAAGAGCAGGCGGCCATGGGAGGGTAGCAGGCTGTGCAGCTGGAGGTGTACGACGCTTCAAGGTGTTGCCACCACCACCACCAAGAGGTCCACGTTGACAACAGGGAACGGGTGGACAAGATAGAGCTCAGCTTCAGGCAGGTGAGGCCTACAATCATGGAGCTCCTGGAGCATATGGACATGAGTGGGACTAGCTCCAGACATGGAGACTTTTGTTCATGTTGCTACAACCTTTGATGATGTTTGTTTGTAGATGCTTTGTGTATTTGTACTTTGATCTACAGTAGTAAAAAACACCTTTCTTTGTGGCATTTAATTTACTGTCCTCTCTTTTTTTTGTTACTAAGAGGTTCTGGTTTAAAAAAATGTTGACTTGACTCTCAATTTTGAGATACCTACTGGAGGAGACCCAGTTACTACACACTGATGCCGACAGTATGAGTCAACCCTTGGAGGAGAGAGTAACGGTTGGATCTCTTGGTAGTAGCGTCGAGGCCTTACGACGTCATCCTTGGTATGGATTAGTATCATCCATGTCGAGATCGACTGAATTAGGAAAAGAACTTGGTTCATCCAGGGGATGAGACCAGATTTCTCTGATTGGAAAAGAAGAAATCTTAGCAGCTCTTATAGGTCCAGAAAAGGTCCAAGTCACCCAGGAGTGGACGAGGAAAGCTCAGATCCAACAAAAGACTTATGTTGAAAGGAGGTGGAGACCACTAGAGTTTGAGGATGGCAACCCCGTTTTCCTACTGGTCTCACCTCGACATGAGTTACGGAATTTTGGCCGGGGCGTCAAGTTGTCTCTGCGCTTCATTGGACCCTTCTATGCCCACAAAAGGGTAGGCGAGGTGGTATACCTCTTGACGCATCCACCTCAGTTGCACCGGGTGCATGGCGTCTTCCACGTTTCTCAGCTGAGGAGATACAAGCACGATCCGGCGCATGTCATTGACCTTGGGGGGGGGGGTTGGATGTTGGAGATGGGGTGGCATTAGAGGGGTTCCAGTAGAGGTCGACGATCGACAAGAGCAGGTCCTACGAGGATGGTCGATTCCTCTTGTGCGCTTTCGTTGCAGCACGAGAACCTCCAGGTGAGCACATGGGAGCGGAAGGCTCAGATGCGTGCTAAGTACCGCTTTTGTTTCTCCAGTTTGTGTTATAGAATTATGGGGACGAAATACCTGAGGTGGGAGTAATGTAAAGACCCATATATTTAAAGGGAAATTTTTTCATAATTTTTTTTGGAATTTTACGAGTACGCAGTTTCTGACAGCACCTGATTCCGAGGACCGGTGTGCTCGGAATCAATTTATAAAGTTAGGCTCAGGTACATTCAGTAAACGTATGAGCGGCGTTTTATAACATTTGAAACGGTGCTCAGAATCGAATTCTGAGGGCACCGTTGAACTCGTAGTGCCGATTTTTTCTTATGAAGGCCCTTTCGAGAGTTGCATTTTCTTGAGAGGTGTTGTTTAAAAAAAGTGAGGAATAAAAATAAAATTTGTTTTAAAAATTTATTTTTATTTCTTTATTGTTGGGTTAAGTGTATGGGAAAGGGATATGTGAGGAAGTTGGGGTGGGTCCACCACAAGAACCGACCTCCTTAAAATTCCCAACACCCCATTAAACACCCCCCTCTAGCTTTAATGTGTAACTCCTCTCTCTCTCTCTCTCTTTAATTTCAAGTCAACTCTCTCATTGAATTATTTGATTAAATTAAATGAATTTAATTATGATTTGAATTTTTTATTCTTTGGAATTAATGGCATAATAAAATAAGGATGAATCTTATATTATTTTGGCTTTGTTGTGGTGTGAGGAACCTTCCCTCCCTCTCATTAATCCAAATTCCAATGTGTCTAATTAGTGAGGATCCTTCCTCCTTTTTTTAATGATCCACCTCAGCGGATTAATTGAGTGGGGCCTTATGTCATAAATACCCCAATTATGACTTGTGTTCCAACGACGAACCCACAACTCTTATTTAATGGAGGCCAGGGGGAGGAGTTCTAGACGACTTCTTCAAGCGACAGAACGCTAGCAGCGAATCACGACACCCAGCACTTAGAGAGTTTTCCACTTCCTCCAATGAAAGACGAGGAAGAACACTGGTTCCTCGGAGATCGACTACGCGACGCCGTGTACCACAATGCTGACGATTCTCTTCTCTATGATGCCAATGATGCTTACGGATCCTCGGTCTGCGATTCCGTCTTCCGCGACACTGTTTTACACGACATCCTTTTCCTGGCGACAACCTTCGTTCGACGACTTCACCAGGTAGGGTTTTTTTCTTTACGTTTGTATTTTTTTTATTTGGACGTTCTTCGATAATATCGGCCACAAGTTATCAAAATAACGGAGGGGGGTCGTACCGCACCATTAAGGCCGAACGAACCCACGACTGGAGTCGGGCCGCAGCGAAGGGGTGGGGCGCCGTCATGCCGCACCGGAGAACCTTAAAGACACCGCGGCCGGAGCGGGGCCACGGCGGAGGGGTGGGGCGCCATCGCGCCGTTCCGGTTGGACCAAGGCCACGACCATTGGCCGCGGCAGAGCAAATGAGGGCGGCTGGAGCCACCAGCCACCGCTTCGCTGAAGGGCAGGACCAACTGGTCTCGCATAAGCCACTGGCCGGCCGTTACGGGTGGCCAGATTCTAGAAAAACCGAGGGTTTGACCCCCAGTCAAATGTGGCAGGGCGGACCCCCGCAGGTCCTCCGCTCGGTCTGAAGGGATGGCGCCCCCCCCCCCCTCCACGCTCACGTGGCGCGCGCGGCCCCTGTGCCGGGTCGCGCCAGCTGGTCCGGGCCACACCCTAGTGGGCCAGACTAGGTCTGAAGGGATGGCGCCCCCCCTCCAATCGACGCACCGTCAGTTGCGATGAGATCCATGGATCGAGTCGGTTGTTTCTTCATATTACACTCAAGGTTTCAGAAAACTTTGGGTATGACTGGGTTGGTTCGAACACGAAACCAACCGGGCCATCGGAGCGGAAACACTTATAACATGAGCTCTGGACGTCTGATTGACATGCCGTTGACTTTTTTGGATTCATATTGATGAGATAGAACTTTTATCATACATCTACTGAGGTTTCGACGCAGTTGGATAGTGTCCGGGTAGGATTGAACCCGAAATCCAACTGGGCCCCTAAAACGGAAAAGATGATAACATTCTGACCGGAAGTCCGTTTGACGAACCGTCAGCGGCATTGGTGATCAAATTGAGAAACAATCCCAATGAGTTTACCCTATGAGAGTTCGGGGTACAGTTGAGATTCGGCCGGGTTGGTTGACACATGAAACCAACCGGGCCCTTGGAACGAAAAGGCTAATAACTAACAGACCGGGCGTCCGATTGACGCGTCGTCTGTTGCGTTGAGATCTCTATGATGAGGCAGTCCTTTGAGATAATTCTTCCTGGAACTTTAAGATACTTGGAGTATCGACCAGTAGCTCATGGAGCGGACCCTCCCGGAGATGAGCGTACGGAGTACGGAGACCGTGAAGCCGACTGCAACCCGATGACTGCTTGACCGAATCGACTTGAAGTGAGTCAAATAGCCCAGTGGACGGAGCGCCCGGTATTTGGAGACAGACCCACAGTGGACGGAGCGCCTTGTAGTTGGCTGCAGACCCGCAGTACTTGACAGGAGGAGTACCTCTGTAGGATATTATGGAGAGCGCCCAATATTTGGTGGCAGACCCACAGCGGATAGAGCGTCTGGTAGTTGGCAGCAGACCCGTGGTACTCGATAGGAGGAGTACCTCAGCAGTCTATGGATAGTGAGCAATACCTCGGAGTAGTGACAGGATCACTGTACTCGTCAGAGACGGAGCTCTTCAACAGTTACAGTTTTGATAATGAAAATCCTAGTTTGAGCTGAGTCTATGACCCTTGTGTTTACCTCAGGATTGAGATGGGTCACTTGATATCGTAGGTATATGTATTATTATATACCTTAGTAATGGTTATCTGTTGAATTCATATCCATTGTGTTTCTTCATGATTGAGATGGGTTACTTGATAACATAGGTATAAGTATGGGCTTATACCTACGTAAGGGTTATCTGTTGAGTTTCTACTTTGTGGTTATCCTTGTCGGATATAGAGAGACCTTGAGGGTCTCGGGGTCCCTACTGAGTATCGTATACTCACCCCGGCATGGGCTATGCCCGCACCTAGTTGTGTTGGTTGCAGACTACGGGAAGCTCTGACGGAGACCGAGAGTTTGAGGACTGGACGGTACCCGGAGGTGGATTTAATGACGAGTCGGTACCCAAAGTTGGCAGACAGACGGAAGACCGGACGTGGAGTGCTGAGGAGGACATCTGTACCTACCCTTCAGGTAGGATCTTTGGTGGACGATTCAGGAGTTGTGAGTCATCTATCAACTTCTTGTCTTTTCTATTGTACATTAGTTCAGTTTTAGCTATACTTTCAGTTGGGTTTGTTTTCTGGACCACTTACATTTCAGAACATTCTTTTGTGCATAGTGTATTACTTCCTCTTGTACTCTGTGGCGTTTTGTTTACTTTTATAAAGGCAATGCCTTTCCAGTTATTGGGACTTACGCCATGGGTGCTAGTCGCCAGCCCTTGGCCAATGGAAGGTGGGTTTGGGGTAGTCATGACACGGGCCCCGAGGACGGGTCGTGACAATTTATATTATGTTTTTCTTTTTGTTATAATTATATATTTTCCGTTTATAGAATACCGTTATGGTTTCCCTGATGGGTTAATGCGATAATATCTTTTGACGATGTGTGGACTACAACACGCTTAATGTGATATGACTCATTGATGCCTTACGTGGTATTTATAATGGATTGAGTTAATTATATTATATTTTATATTATACTAAAATTATAACATACATATGTTTGATTATGTTTTAATTCCATAAAAATACAAAATATAAATGAATGTAGCGTTCATGTGTACGTACGGCTTACCGTCTCCATGAACGGTGCATTTCATTTCTTATCTCCAAATGTTATGTATTGTTATAAATACATATATATATATACTAAATATATATGATATATACGATATCTAAATAATTAATATCATTACAGATATAATTTACTTTTTATCACATGGACAACATGTAGTTATAAGCAGTTTACTTTTGACTGAAGTACCAAATATCAACAAAACGATAGTTATGAACTTAAATTATTTCATAATCATTATAACATAATAGTAAGTGACATAAAAAGTATAATAAATTTGAAAAAGTTTCTAAATCATGTATAAATTAACTTTATTTTATTATTCAAGAGATTAAGGAACGAAAGGGTCGCGTTGGACACAAGTTAAGTCTTAATTTTACAATCGTGTTATTATCTGAGGTTGTTTTTACATTTGTATCTACTAGGAACTGTTTATCATCCAATTACATGTTTTATAAAAGAGTATTTAAAAAATTACTAATTACTGGACTATGGGTTAAATTCATTTATACCATTGATTGAATTTTTATAAAATGGTTTGAAAGAAATCATTCCATCATTTCCCAAACAAGGTACTTTATGACCTTTTTGACAAAATTAAGGTAAACATGTTTTTTAACTTACTTAGAGGGTGCAGATTTTTTCTTCCATTATAACATTATCAAAGATTCCCTTAAAATATTATAAGAATATTTTCGAAATAAATGTTTTCTTTTATAATTATGTTACTTTTGAATGATTTAAAAATAGAAAGGGATATTTCTCTCATGTAGTTTTGATTTCATCTATGTCAACATCCTTTGATGGATTTTACACTTGTTTGAAAGTTGATTTGTTATAATACAATCATCCATACTGTATTGAATGAGTCAATATATGTTTGACTGTGGATGTGTTATTTTTATACCATTCATTGTTTATAGTTAATGAATGGACCGTCTGTAGGGTAGTTTTAATACGAATGTTTATGTAATGTTTCAAACATTTAATAAGAGGAATGTATTGGACTTAGTATGTAATGGGTGGATCCCGCTATAGCTCTTAGATTCATCGGTAGGTCTGATGAGAAAATTTGGCATGGAATTGGCTAAAGCCTTTCCCAATTTGATATATGATTTTGGCTGAGGCCTTGACATGATGTTTCAGAATGTCTGACAGTATACATTCCCTCATTATGAAAATAATTTTGATGGTTCATGTAGTTATTTGACTAGTAGAATAACCATTACAATGTTTTATTATGGCATTATTTACTTATCTCATATTTCTCCCCTAATGTGTTCATGTTTATTATTTATAAAGGCATGTGTTTCAATTATTCTTCATGCCTATGGTTTGTGTTATCTTCTGCTCTTTGGCTTACGCTTACTAGGAATTTGAGCTCACCGCTTTATTATGTTTAATTTCCATGGATATGAATAAGTTAGTTATGAGTGACTTTCAGGCATAATCTAGGAGTCTTGGAGGTTTAAATTGGAATAAATTACTGTTGTATTTATTTTCATTTTGTAATGTTGAACTTATATATGTATCTTGTTACCAAGACTACTAAACTAATCGGTATTTTTGGAATTCAACCCTTGTGATCATGCCAATATTATGTAATAATGCACCGACTCTGGGAAACTTGGGTCATGGAATTTCAGGTTTCATAATCACATAACCCATAAAATAAAGCATGATTTATAATCATAGAACCCATAAAACTAAGACTGTTTATTATGAATATTTCCCGTAAAATAGAAATTGTTTTCATAAACATATAACCTGTGAATGATAGAAGGGATTTATATACATCATGTCATCAAAACATAAAGCATTAATAGAATGAATATGAATGGAACCATTAAATTATTTTTTATAAAGGAAAGTTTACTATTAATAGATGTTATCCTGAATGGAAAATAGTTTTGATATATATATCAAAAAAAATTATTTTCGAAAATATACTTTCTTTTATGAAAAGTTATTTTAAAACATATCACTCTTTGAAAACAATTTCCATTGGAAATACATTTAAAACCTATAAATAAGGTTTGAAATAGTTTGGAAAACATTTATCTTTGATAACATATAAATGAAGCATGAATAAATTTTGAATATAATTTTTATTGATGTTACTTTGGAAACATATAATATAATAAATTATACATTATAAAACCATTTATTTGAAAATAATCTTTTTTTTAAAACATATAATTGTGGTTTTGAAATACATTTTAACCAAATTTTAATCATAAAATAAGTCTGATAAGGATATTCATTAAATATGAAATTAAAATAATATAATTGGATGAATATTATGGGAAAAATTATTTTGAAATAAATTAAAATATAAATCTTTTATAGAAACCTTCTAGGGAATGACGGTGGGTAATTAAGTACATGTCGAACGTTCCTTTTACACTGTAAAATGTTTAGAAATGTACCCAATATGAAAATGACATAAAGATAATGTTTTTGTAATTACATATTTTTAAAAGGTAAAACATGGGTAGAAATATCTACAACATAACATAGGATAATATTATAATACTCTTTGAATCCTTTATTAAAATATGGTATTTAAAGATCACATATTTCCCACTAAAGAGATACGTAATGTTAAAGATTATTAAATATACTTTATTAATCCTATAATATAAAAAATCGTTGAAAAATTTAAAAATTACATGTATATAAATTGAAAAACCATAGGGTAAAAAATGTAATGAGAATTCATAAAATATTTATCATAATAGTTCATCAATTAATGAATAATCATAATCAATCTCAATAAACGAGGAGATTGATTCAATATAATCCAATAACATGGTAACGTTGTATCATACTACATTGTAATAAAATTAAAAAAATTAATTATAATGTAACATAAAAATAACAATATTCATGATATAACATGCCTAATAGAAGTATGTGAACCATGAAAAGTAATTTTGGTCCATAATGACACATGTGTGTCCAAGAATGATAAATGAGGCAAAACAGCCCTACCAATGTGGTAATGATTGATATAGTATCCTCATGAAGAATGATCATAGAATGGATTTGAATATATGAATAAATTTAATAATAATAATCATATAATACATTTATGGATAGTTTATACATATTAAAAAATAATATTAGTGATGATGGAATGTATCTTACATATATAAACAGTGAGATTAAATTCCCTTTCCTTGATTATTGACTATAATAATACTCATTAAAACTGTGAGTATAATATATTTAAGATAATTATACATAATTAAGAGAATAATAATCATATATCTAATACTGAATATGGATTTTTATTACATTTTATTAACCACTTTTTAACAATTCTATTTTAAGGGTTCACTTCAGGTAATATTTGATATGTTCTTCACAAGCATCTTAATTTTATATATCAATGTTCCATATAATTAAATAATGATTACCATAATGTAAAAATTTTTATAAAAACCAATTATACTGGTTATATTTATAGAAAAATATGTTATGAATATATAACATTGAAATAACATACATTGTTTATGTGGATGGTAGGTCCTACGTACACATAGACACTATTTTTGTTTTATTACCACATTGAAAGAAATAGTGTAAATGATATATATGTATATATATATGTATTTTTTTGAGTGTATTAATTATATCAAATATATATTACAATTTATGTAAACTATTTATTAATACTTTAAATGTAGGGTGTGAAAAAATATTATCGCTTTGAGGGGGTTGTAGTCAACATTTCCTCAAACATAATAATCATATTTACACAAAATGGAATGCATATTGATATTCGTTATAAAATGATTAAATAATATTTATGTTATATTAAATATAATATTTAATATATATATATATATATAATAATATTTTGTATAATAATGTCTAATATCATATTTGTTAATTTGAAAAATAAAAAATTATTGTTACGTGAGAGCGTAGTTCTTCGTACATATAAATTATATGTTAGGTAACCATTACTTGGAAGTGTGTGTATGTGTAGGATAAACCATTATCAATGAAAATTCATATTATATTGAGAGTAAAAGTGTTTATACAATAATGGATTAAGAAGAGTTGACGGAGTGAAGAATGAAAATAACAGAAATGAGCTTGAGAAAAGATGTTACAACTTCTTTCGGTAACTCTTTTTTGTTTTTACAAAAGTGGCTCCATGTATTGATTTATACAAAATTTGACACTTATAGGTTTATTTAAGGTATTTTATAGATAATTTTGGTGTATATTGATTATGAAAATAATATGATGTGTTTTGAGGACGTTGGTGGACAGTTTTCATTTTTATAGTTGAGGATGTGTGGCACTCTTGTGTATTGTGGGAAATGGAATTTGACCCACGTTATTCCCATGGACATTAGACCCAATAGTGGCCCAAAGTACATTAATGTGATTATGGGTCTTAAATATGTCCATAAAATTTATATTGGAAATGTTTATATATTATTTAGGCCCCAAGGATTAATGTTTAAACCTTAGTGAACATTAGTTTTATTATAATTGATATAATTATTTTAAATTATATTGAATATTAATTTTGGTAAAAAACTATTTTTACCTTATTATAAATTTTTAAATACATTAATTCCATATAGAGTATCAATTTTTCTATTTTTTGATCAAATAAGTCGTCAAAATTATTTAAATTTAATCTCGTAGTATAATCAACAATGAGGGGTTTTAAAGTAAAAACATTCCAAAAATATTCATTGTTTTTATATTAAAATACTATATTAAATTGATTACAAGGACAAAATTTGTTTTTATTATATAAAATATAATCTAATTAAATTTATAAACTGATTTAGAATGTTATTTTACCTTATAAAAATTCAGATTGAAAATATAGTGTTTAACAAAAGTTCTGTATTTTCATTATTCATTAAATAATGAAAATTCACAAAAAATTAAAAAAAAATAACCTAACCTATTTTATATGTTTATATTTAGATTATTAATATTATTTTCACCAATTTAATCTCTATATTTTCAAAAAAAATATATTTAAATTTTGTTCTCAAATAATAGAATGTATAAATTGGGTAATAAATGTATAGGATTTTAAGTATAAAATTTGTTGTGTTCTTGTACTATAAATATCAAATATATTGGATAAATAATAAAAATATTTTATTTAGTTTATTACATATATATTACATTAATATCACCCACTAATGGTAATGAATTTAAATTATTAGGGTGAAACATCTTCGTGACAATAATAATAAAAATATTTTCCATTATATTCAATCAGTTTTAATTTTTATTTCAAAATAATTGGTAAATTATGATTTCAAATATAAGATATCAAATTATATAATATTTAATTTTACATTTATTTTATATCTGATTAAATGACAGTATTTTTATAATGAATTATTATTTTATAACACTCAAACTTTCATGTTACAGAAGTCATCTTGGATTGTCTGTCTTGCTTGTAATGTAAGATATCATCTGTGTTTTATGTGAAATAATCTATAATTTATGTATATTTTAATGAATAATTAACATGGTGTTTCCTATATCACATGTAATACATAGTGATTTAAAATCAAATAAATTATTTTCAATGTTTTGGGAAATACAGATTTACAAAATGTTAAATTAATTAGAAAAGATCTATTCACATAAGCATAGTATATTATATTATATCTTATTAAAAAAATACTCCCTTGAAATTCATTGATACGATCAAATTTCATTACTTTTAATCTCCATTTATTTAAAACCAAAATTGTAAAAATGATCACTATAACATCCATTAAAAAATAATGTTAGAGCCGTAGTAGTTACCAAGAGTAAAATATAACATGGTTTCCACATAGGAGAACATAATGGAGAAGTTAATTAATAAACATGGAATAGAAATATAACTATCATGATCTGGATCAGGGTTATTGATAACATAGAAAATATAAAGCTAAACAATCACATATCCCTAAATCTATTAAAATCTATGAGGCCATTTGATTCATAAGAAACTTAAGTACTAGGAAAACCTTTTCAGTTCAAAGATCCCTTATCCTAAAAATGAGGAATTTTGTTGAAAAAATATACTACTAGAATTTTAAAAAAGATTAAATTAAATTTTTTTGAAATAATTTCATTATGTTAGTTTAACATTAATCCTCCATATATCTCAACATATCTCCTAGATGTCACATTCCAATCTTGTGAATAACCTCATCGTAAATCTTATCAAAACATAATAACAACATGAATTTCCACAAATACTTTTGGATGACATGAATTATTTATTATTCTAATGGTTACAGGATATATTACATTAATCTCTATTATTTTTAAACCTGATCCATGATTACATAGAAAAAATTGTAAAAAAATTAATTACTTTGTTATATGGTCATTAATATTGATCAATTTACTTTATCCAGATCAGTAATCTATTTATTAGAGAGAAATAATATTTTTTCAACATATTTAACAAATTACGATGTACTGTACCTTAATAAAAATATTACTTCTAAAATCATTCATTAACATTCGAAATATCAATTCCAATAATTTATAAAAAAATATTGAAAATACATATATATTTCAGGATTCATATAACATAATATTATAATTAAGAAATATAAATACATTATTCATCAATCATTGTTATGGAACCATTACTTAGGCTTCATCTTCTTAATCTATAATAACTCATTATCATAATATTAAATAATAATCATGTATTATGGTTCTTCAATCTATAAATACTCATTATATTTACGATTGATGTTAACAATACGAGAAAAACAACACAAATATTTAAAATCTCGTTCACATTCTCTTTATCATCATATAAATAAACAATACTCATACAACCATCCAAATTCAGGTTATAAGATCTACACTTCTAAAATATATATTCTTAAATATCATACATTCAACATAAGAAACCTTCAATTCTAACCATGTTTCATTGGGTTCTCATCATTGATTATAACACGGAAGAACTGTGTTTGAAACAAAATCAATGAATAAAACAACATGATCATTAAAAATTACATATAGGATGTCTAAAACATGAAACATAATTTTTTAATCAATGACTCCATATGTTTATCCACGTGTTTTCATTATTATATTTAATTTAAATAATTTAGGGTGGTTTATGAATAGTTTTTGAGTTTCCATAGAATATCCCCTAGCAGTGTCAAACTCGGTGTGCAACATGCCCCTTTACCATGTACATGATTACCCAATGTTAGGTCAGGGACTTATTTTCAGATTTTTTAACCTTAAGAACATGTGAGCGCCACATCCACGTATAGTATTCATATATGGAATTATTTCTAGGAAACCAATTACTCTATCAATAAGAAATATTCCACAAAATTTCCATGATCATTCATTAATACTAATATAAATCCTTAGATACATCCCTATACATATAATTATATATATTAATAAATATCATTCTAATTTTTTTTCATAGTTTCCCATGGAGAGATAAATATTTTCTCTGACTCCATGTATAACAACAAAGTCTTAACATACATAGAAATTTCCTGACATTTGTAAAATACATTAAACAATACTAAAACAGACACCAAAAACATATTAGTGTCATTCCATTGGAAATATAAAAAAATCCCCGAACTAACTGAAATATATTTAATGTTTTTCAGAATGATCATCCCCCATAGTATATCTATGTAAAAACCATTTTCATATCATTGGTAAGGGAAAAAATAAAATGGAGGGAGCATAATTTCACTTTAAGGACAAATAAATGAAATTCATTACAATGTCATGAATATAGGGTTATGAGAATGTGATCATGATCGTTATAATATTATTCCCTTCATATGAAATAATCATTAAAATGAATCATGGGATAAATATTTTCCATTTATAAGACATGAATCAAAAGAAAATATTGATTATCAGTCTTGAAATCATATTATAAGAATAAGATATGGAATTATGGAAGGCACATAATCATATAAAATCCCTCTTCCATTTATGCCTTACAAGAAATTTGTATCATGTAAGTATTCGGATAACCACCCATGTACATACATCGGGCATGGGATTCCCTTTCATGTACCCTCTTGTTTTGTGCTTGGAATGACCTCTAATGCACCCTCTTGTGCCCATCATGGGAAGAACCCTCATGTATAATCTTATTTCATGCATGTGTTGTCCTCTCATGTACCCTCTTGTTTTAGGCTTGGGATTTCCTAACATGTAAACTACGGTTTCGAGCATGGGATGCCCTCCCGTGTACCCTTTGATCTCATCAAACATTTATCATTTCCCAAATAAATAGAGGGATATATAATTTCTTCCCATTTCATAATAAAATCATACATAAAAGTTCAAAAAAAAATATAAAAAAATCATATCATAAACCGTGAAATGAAATGAGATTCATAAAAAATTAATCATTTCTTAACCTTTATGAAAATAAATGATTAAATATTTATTAATCAAACTATAAACTCTGAAAATAAATGGGTTTCATAAGAATATATCTCAAGAATTAATTGAGTTTTATATGAATGTAACCCATGAAAATAATTATTTTTTATATGTATATAACCTGTAAAAATAATATGTTTTATAAGATTTTAATCCATTAATGATAAATTGGTTTCATAAGAATATATCCCATGAATGATAAACTAGTTTCATAAATATAATATCATTCAACCATAATCCATTTATAGGAAGAATAATAATGGAACATTTATGTCATTTTATGGATGTGCATGAGTAACATCAATGGATTTCATCATTGATAGAAAATAATTTTGAAATATCTGTTGAAAATACTTCTTGAGGAAAATATAATTTATTCTCTTAAAAATTATTTTATAACATAAAACAATTTTAATTCAATTTCATTTAAAAAATTTATAAAATATATAATTAAGGATCTAAATAATTCAAAACTTATTTTTGTTGAAAACTAATAAAAAATATTAAAAACATTTTGAAAACTATTTTCATTATGACATTTTAAAATACGATTCAAATCAATTTGAATTTTTTTTTGTTGAAAAACATTAGAAAAATATTAATGATTCATTTATATCATTTATATAATTTTCATTATAATTTTTTTTTGAAAAAAATAATATTTTTGTTTTTGAAAATCATTTAAACACTTTTTAAACAAAAAAACGTTTTTAAAATTTTTTTTATTAAAAACCAAATACTACAAAATGGAATTCAAGAATATTAAATAAAAAATAATTTTTAATAATAAAATTGAAATAATATAATGTAAAATTCAATAGAATGATGGTGGGTAAATCAATACATGCCGAACATTCCTTTAAAAACATAAATTTTTTAGGAAAATTCCTCGACCAAAAAATTAAAAGAAGATTAATTTTTAAAAGAATAGTTTTTTTAGATGGTAAAAAATGGGTTAAACATTATTTTAAATATCATTGGATAATATTAAAATATTCTTTATACCCTTTTATATAATATTTTTTTTGGAATATAGGTTTCTGACAAAAGACAAAAGTAGAGTTGAACATTCTTATAAACACTTTCATGGTCCTCTAATGTACCTAATATTGAAATAATCGTTCCATTACATGTATATAACCTGAACAAATAGGGTAAAAAAATTTGTGTGATTTATTGGGTGATGTATCATAATATTTCATCAATGAAATGATAATCATAAAAAATCTGGTTAAACAGTGAGGCTGTTTTAATAAACTCTTACCACATTGTAACATCGAATCATACACCCCATGTAAGAAAATTAAATTATATGAATATTAAAATATATTGTGTTGAAGTAAATTCATGATATTACATTTAAAATATAATTATAAATATAATGAATAATAATTTAGGATCATAACAAAATCTGTGTCTCCTTGAAGGAAAATAGATATAAAACTATCTTACTAATTTGGTAACATTTCAAAAATTAACATAAAAAAGAACTGTCATATAATGAATATGTAAATTAAAAAATGAAAATTAATAAAAATAATCATAAAATAAATTTATTTTGTGTATATACAACACACACATAAAAAATAATTGTGATAATTTCATATATCATACAGACATAAAAAGTGAGATGAAAATCATTACCTTGTGTATTGACTCTCATCGAACTCATTCAAACTGGATGTATAATAATTCAATGTTAATTAAAAAAAAATTACCAAACTATATTATTATATCTAAAATAATATATTTGTTTAATATGATTTATATTTCTCTCTTTTTTACAATCCTATGTTAGGGTTTCACATCAACAAATATTATCAATGTTCTTCACATGCGTCTTAATTTGTTATATATTTTTGTCCTTATACATATATCATGATTTCCAAAATTTAACCCATGATTTAAATATAAATAATATTTAGTATATGTTTAATATAACAATCATATCTTTTTTAATAAGTCTTTATATTTCTCTCTTTTTAACAGTTCTATGTTAAGGGTTCACTTTAGCAAATGTTCTCTTGGTTCTTGTAATGTTTCCTAATTTGTTATATATTTTGGTCTTATACATATATCATGTTTTCCAATGTATAACACATGATTAAAATATAAATAAACTTCAGTATATTTTTAGAATAAAAATCTATTTACTATAGTTATAAAAAATGGATTACACTATTCATGGAGATTGTAGGTCGTATGTATCCATGCACGTTATTTATGTTATATTTTCATTTAGAAATAAATGTGTAAATGAAATATATGTAAATATGTTTATATAAATAATTATTTCACATGAAATGTAATATCATATATATAATATATGTTCACTAATCACATCATTTATAATTTCCATGATGTTTCTGAATGAATCACATCACTTTGAGAGGTTGATAGTCCACACTTCCTAAAATGAAATTATCATATTTAAACCAAATGTAATTTATAAAAATATGTGTTGTAAAAGGAATAATGTATCATAAGGAAATCATAAATATAATATATAAAATATATAAATATATTTTTATCATAATGTCATATAATAGTGGTTGTAAAGAAAAAATGAACATACATCGTTTCATTAAATTGCAGTTAAACATACACGTAAACAGTATATTCATAACCCATTAGATAGATGTTTTTGTATGTTTTAGTCAAACACATGACATGAAAAAAATCATAAACTGTTTAAGATATTGGTTTTGTCATTAAATCATTGAATAATAATATTTTATGTTGTAGAGAAAAAAATAATATAAATGAGCTTGAGAAACGATGTTACCCATTCTTTTGGTTACTCCTATTGGTTTTCATCAACGAGATTCACTATTTTGATTTATTAAAAAGATGCGGATTTTTTGGCTAGGTAAGTAATTTTTAAGATCTATTTTTGTTGAGTTTGGTCAAGACGATGTGTATTGAGAGGTGTGGGGATATGGGAGGAGAGGATGCCTTTTATATTGGATGAGGATATGTACTTTTAAATATTTTGGGAAGGGGAATTCAAACCACATTTCCTATAGAATGTGGATAAAATAATGTTAAAATTCCTATTAATGTGAGTATTGGGTATATATATTGCAATAAAAGGAATTTTTGGAAGGTTTCAATGAAATTTTGGCCTTTAAGAATAAGATTTAATCCTCTTTGAAACTAATTTTACCTTAACTGATATAATTAATATTAATTACATTCAAAAATAATTTTTATCAAAAAATAATTTAAACATATTATATTCTATAAATTAGTATAATTGCAATTATAAAATACATTTTTAAAATTATAATCACCGAAGTGGATAAAATTAATATAAATTTAATCCCACAGTCGTGTCGAAATTTCATTTTTTTAATGTAAAAATGTTCAAAAGTTATATTAGATTATAGATTCAATTTAATATTATAATTGATTAAAATTAAAACAGTTTGGTTTATTGATTAAAATATTATTTAATTTTTCTTTTAAAAAAAATTAAATGATATTTCACTATATAAATAAATTCGATGAAATGTAGTTTGAACTAAAATATTTAGTTTTTCATTGTTCATTATAAAATGAATCTTCATAGAAAAATAATAAAAAATATACCCTAACGTAATTCATTTATTTTTAAATAAAATTTTATGTTTATTTGGATGTACTAAATCTATAAAATTTAGAAATTGTTGATTTGAAATGGATTCTTCACTAAAGGATGGTAAAAATGACTTACGAAAAATATTTGGTTTTAAGCATAAAATTTCCAAGTATGTAAAAAATTTCGATAAAAATAAAATGTATTATATTGAATATATGATATATATATTACATGAATATCACTTATTTATTGCTACTAACAAAATTTATTAAGGAAAACTTTATTTGTGAACATAAAAATAATAATATTTTCATTATATTAATCTTGATAACATATTAATTTATAATTAATTGGTTACATATGAATTTAAATATGATAAATTTAATTATATAATAATAAATTTAATAGATATATTATATATTAATAAATTTTAATATTTTAATAAATAATTGTTTTCTGGTAACACTTGATATTGTGTCTCATGCAATCTATCTAGGAAAGTCAGATGTGCATGTAATATAAGTTATCCTAAGTGTCCCATGTAAAAAAAGCTAAAAATTATGTATCAAGTAGTACATTATTTTTTTCGGTTTAATATAATGTAATAAATGAAAACTTATTTATTATAAAATAAACAGTTTTTTCTGATTCATGAATTGAATAACATGAACAAAAATTAATTTAATTTGAAAATTATAATTCATAAAAAATAAGGGTTTTACAAAAAATATTTTATTTTATAGTTTATATATTTAATCAACAATGTTCTATTTGAAATTGTAAAATATTATCCAAAATATTCTAATTCAAATTATTATTATTTTTTATAAAGTGGAATTTAGAAATTCATCAAGTGTTATTAATTATTATGAATATAATTATTGATTAATCAATTTGATTAATGCTTAGGGGAATCAAAGTAATCGTTTATAACAAAATGATTACAAGTAGGTTTTTATATTTAATCCCTTACAGTGACTCTAGTTATTTTATAATTAAAATTTAATATACATATAAGAACACATCCCATTTTATGAATTACAAAACATTTGCTATATTTTTGAATTTTGTGCCCTATAACTCGATCAAGAAGATAAATATTTCATTATTGTCAATCCTGGTGGATTATAAAATTTTATTACTTATATTAAATTACTAATATTTTAAATTCATAACAAAAATTTGTTGAAGATAAAAAATAGAAATAATGTAATATTAATAGAAATCTAATACCACACAAAATGTATATCTCAATCATGATAATAAATATATATATATATATTATAATTATGATTCATATATTCAATGTTTCATTAATTAAACAATTTTTTCTTCTATTGGGAGTGTTTAAATTTTACTAGTCCACTCAAATGTGTAAAGTAATATGTCATTGGTATTTGACTTGTAAAGGGAAGGAATATCTCATACATGGGAGATCATTTTACCAATAAACCTACACATAACCACGCTTCTCCAAAAAATAAAAAAAAATAAAAATTAATAAACATAAGCAATAATATAATAATATTCATACGTAACATTAAACATTTATATGATAATATTACAAATATAGCATTGTTAATTTTTAATAATAACACGAGTCCAAAAACACATGAAATAGTATTTCTCAAAAAAATTAAGGATAAATCATCATGAAAAAAACTCATGACATATGAACTTAAAATGATCATCACCCTCAAGAACCACTAATATCATACACTAGTAAATATTCAACAATCACAATCACCCTTAATTATACTTTTATATGCATTATAAAAAACATTTTAACAATGAACACCTATACATATTTGTGTATAAACATACCTGGCATGATTACCTAAAAATATTATAGGATGATAGATTGATAAGATATCTGAACATAATTTAATAACCCAATGATAAATATATTGTTTAATTATTTTGAAGAAGAGTTCATGAAAACTCATAGAGAATTGAAATTTTTTCATTAAGGCTATAACATTAGGGGACCGAAAATAGATACTAAATAATAAAATCCAAAATATCTGAACCATCAACATTTATGAACTGTGACATAACGTCTCCAAATTGAAAATTATGGACCCATTCCTCCAAAATGTAATTCCATCTATCTAGGAATATTTTATATTAATGAAGTAATTAAAGATCATCATGATGAAAGTATTAATTTTTGGATTTTATATTCTAATATTTCGAGAAACCTCACTCTATATCATGGGGGTATCAATTCATATATAAGGATTTACTGAACATCTTCCATGTGGGATTTTATATTACAAATATTTATTGGAGAACCATTCTATATTTGGAAAAATGGGCTTACAGTCTTCTTAAAAATTATACAATTTGGGGGATAGAAACAAATGATACATGTGTGGGGTGTAGCAACAAAATAATTAATTTGGGGGATACATTGAATTTCATTAGAATTTCTCCAGTAGTGTTATGCATTCTTGTCATGGGGAGTGAAAAATTAAAATTAGTTTGTAATAAAAAAAATTTATGATTACCATGGGAATATCACTTGAGGTGCTACTTTATTTGTTATCCTACTTTACCAAAATCACCTTAATAATTATTTTTTGAGGTTTTTATTTTTCTTAAAATAAATTGTTATTTTTTGTATTTAATATTTTTATAATTTTTTAAAGGACATGTATGTTGGATATTGAATGAAATTATAACAATAAATTTTAATAAGAATATATTATGAGATAATGTGCATGATTTTTTATTATATTTTGGGATCAATAAGTATTATCCTTTATTTTTTTCAGATTGATAATCCTAACAATAAATATCATGTTGAGTTATTTTATTTTAATTTATTAATTTGGAATATATGAATGTCTACAGTATCTTAATTACACCTTGCCTTATAGTCATGGGTGATAAAAAACAATGGTCTTGGGTGTTCCATCTTCCACGAAATAACTATATTTCTATTGATTGGTCTATTGATTCCCTACTCTACATTATATAAATATCTAGTTCGTTAAGATATAGAGATGATATTAAACAATATAATATAAACATATTTAGAGTCATGTCACGACGGATAGTAACCACACTAGGGACATTCACCTCACCCATGCATACTATTAATAACTACCACAATCCTAAAATACTAATTAAGAAAAAACAATGAACACCTTGAATTACACTTGGAAAAGACAATGGATAGCCTCCTATTATCAATAGAAATCACTTTTATAGAATATGATTATTATATAATAAATAAGAGAAAATAAAAATTATAAGGATTAGGGAAAAACAATAAAATTAAATGAATTAGGATAATGTAGAGAGATAATATAAATAAAATATAATAGAAGATGATAGGGATGGAATAATAATATAAGATAAAAAAATAAATGAAAAAAATAAAATGAAAATAAAAAAGTATAGATAGAAAACAATAATTAATAAATGAATACTAATAATAATAATTAAATAAAAGATGAGGGAATGGAACCCAATTTGTGAAATAATGCATGTATATTTTTTACAAAATAAATTTAAATTATAATGAAAATGGATATAATAAAATAAATAGATTATGTTTTATGACCATGTGAAATAGGAATATGGTTTTATTGACAATGGTAGCCTCATTCCATAATAGTGGTGTATATTCATTTCTATAGTAGTGAAACGAGATTCCATTATAGTCATACGATGAGCATTGATAATAGGCTCCTCGAATAATTGACGATGATCCATGCATGATATCAGCTGGGGTCTTATTCAGTTACAAAACTACTTAGATACATTATGTGATAAAAAACACCAATATGTATTGGGTGTTTAGAATTTCCTTGTGTAAAAAAGATG
Organism: Viscum album; assembly: GCA_963277665.1. Classification (NCBI taxonomy): domain Eukaryota; kingdom Viridiplantae; phylum Streptophyta; class Magnoliopsida; order Santalales; family Viscaceae; genus Viscum; species Viscum album. The sequence goes on along the minus strand of OY728164.1, from coordinate 1,831,891,656 downwards.
ATGTAGGGTAGTCTTGAGAATTCACCTTCATCTGAGAACGACTTGGTGATGTAGCAAATGTATGTGGGTTCAAGCATGGATTCAGAGCAGAATGGGGCATGGAATCAACACAAAAATAAAACATCAAGGAGTTTCATCATTCCTAAAACTATAATAGTGTCTAGATAAACCGTCATAATTGGATCATTGTGGTTATAAAATACTTTTGAAATGATCCATAGTGGTCCCTACCTTCGGTTGTGGTGAAGGGATCAAGCTTTGGCACGTGATGTGGAATCAATTGCATTCCATGTTTATGGAAGTTGGTGGATATATGATCTAATGTGCTGGAGATAGATGGAGTTTGGTGGAGTGAAGAGGTTCAGGATTATTTGAAGGTGAGATGCATGAGAACAAGGAAATGTGACAATAATTAGGTTAAAATGTGAACAACCTCTAGTGATATAGCTTCTCATGTCAAAACAAATGTGTGGGAGGTGCTTTCTTATAGGGATTAATATAGCTTCACCCGAGCAATGAAGTCACACATGTTTAAGAGTACTTCTCCCACCACTGTAGATATAGCCTCATTGGTGATTCCATCATCCCAGTTTATGATAGAATTTCCATACACATCTCACATATTCATGGTGGCTTCCTAAACACCACATATTTTACAAATATGAGATCTCCCCATGGGACTAACCCCTGGGGTGTGGCTTCTGACTAGGGCTTGCCATACCATGGTCCTATATGGGCATGTGTCCACCGGTGAGTTGCCAAAGTGGTGTGCAGGTCCCCGGTTGAGGGTTTGTCCAAATAGATATTTTATTGATAATTTCTTTGAAATAAGTGTAAATATTTATTCACGTATAAACTTGTGACATAATAAAATCCCAAAATAAAAAACATATTTATTTTACTCATTTTGAAAACAATTTCATTCAATAATTCAAATTACGCATGAATTAATAAAATTTTTAGAATCATGGATTATTTTATAGAAAACCAAATAAAATCATTCAAAATGTAATAAAACTATACACAATTTTTTTATAAATACCCCCACACATAGACCATTCTTGTTTAGAAGAATAAAATATCAAATTTAATTTATGAGGGCACCAATTATATAAATATTCAAATTTTCAATGTATTATAATCCAATTATTATCATTTTTTTCAATCATTCAATATTATTATAAAATATCAAATAATTTTAAATATTTTGAATGAAATAGTGAAATAAAGAAGTTTACTTATCCCCATTTGATAAAAGGAAGAACTTCTCTTTTCATTCATTCATGTTTAATAATTCATTATAATTCATCCAAAAAATTCATTATTTACCTACATTCGGAAACATTACACCCATAACTCTAGATATAATTCTAGTTGACTTATTGTCATATCATTTCTTCTTGATATTTATCAATAGGCATGTAAATGAGATATTTTCACCACATTTAAATTCAAAAGTGACATTAAATCTTGAGTTGTTTCATTAATGGTTAAAATTACTCTAAAGGTTATGGTTTCAATGATTTTTTTGATGAATATTTTGGGGACAAGGAATATATATATCTCTTAGATCATAAATGATTATATTAAAAGTAAAAGTTTCGTAAAATTATCCTCTTCCAAACACTACAACTAACAATTTCCCAAAAAAATCAATGTAATGATAATGATCAATATATATAAAAATAAATGATCTCTTAAATTTCTTGAATTTTTGTCTAAATTTATAATTTTTTGCATTTTCAAATAATCATTTAATTTTTTTTGTTTTTGTAATGTTATTCTTATAATAAACCCAACATCCACCTGCCAACCACATAGGATAAAAATCATAGGACTAGTTATGTGGATTAGACGTTTTCCAAAATCATAACATAATTTTCATGTTACTTCAAATAGAGTACAATGTATTAATGCACAACTATTGTTAAAGCCTGCAATAGGATCCCCTACACATATTCCTAAAAAATTATTTCATAAATTTTTCTTAATGACCTATACCCCAAACATAAGTATAAAATATAATGTCATTACTAAGAGGGGGTTTGGAATGGGTAAAAATGTCTTGAAATTTTTCACATTCATAATAAGGTAATTCGTTTATCCTTTAGTTTAAAAATGGAAAATGTAAATGTTTGTTTCATGGATAATGAATCAATAATTTTCATTTTTTTCAATCATTGATTTTATATGTTCAAATGCAATTCCTGGTCTGTGGCATTTCCCATGATGACATAAGAAATTTTTTCAATAATAAATATAAAGAACCTAGTTTATAGATACTATTTTTTGTAAGAATTTAATTTTAATAATCACTCAACTAGTCATTAATAATAACATATCAAATTTCAGGAATTTTGAAAATTAAAGGCCAAAAAATTTCCCATACAATAATCAATTAATTTCCGAATTTCAAGCTCCCCCACTTTTATATCCATTCTTCATTTTAATAATTTAATTTGGCATTATAATAAATAAATATCATTAACCTTGATATAAAAAATTGCATCATAGTATTAATGATAAATTATTGTATCAAATAAATTTCATGTAAATTCCAATTCATGTAAGGGAATTGGATTTCAATAAAAATATAAAAACATGATTTACACAAAAAATATAGGGAGAATAATTTTAAACCATTTCTTGATAACTACCTTTCCCATTAATTTTCACCCTCTTTATTTTATTATTTTAGGGGTTTTCACATTTCAGCATGGTCCCACATAATTTAGTTACTAAATTTACCACAAGGATGATTTCATTTAAGATAAAAAATATAAGAGGTAGTGGGATACATGTTGGACTAATCTTAAAAATGAAATTGGATGAAAAAATAACTAAAAATAAAATTTTAAGATAATTCTTGGTATCATTCCCCTCATGGGACCTGAATTTTTATTCCCATAGAGGGAAGTACTAGATGATATCCAATGTCTACTGGTCAATGAGAAGTATTGATATAGAACCACCACATGTGTCTTTTACTAGATCCTTCATTTTATTTTGTGGTGAGTGATGATCTATGTATAGAGATTAATTTTACTTTCCCCTTCATAATTAGGTATTTCTTTCATGGAATCAGAAGCATATAATATTAATCATCCACCTTCAATTAATCTACTTGTGAAACATAATCATCCTTTTAATGTGATTTCATCACATACGCTGCATGAATTGAGTGATCACGGACAGAATAAGATAGTTCGTTTATGTGAATTTTTTTTAATTTATAATATGTAATTTCACTATTTCAATACAAACATTCCTGATCATTCATTCCTCAAGATAATTTAATTTTATTTAACGATGGGGATCCTTACATGTATTTTCATCTAAATTATTGTGCTCTATGTGTTCCAAAATAGTTGTGTGTACAATATATTCATCATTATATATGTAATGGTAAGAATTATAAAAATATGATAATTTAAAACAATAATGATAGATAATTAATTCATATTTAATATAATACAAAAAAAATATTTCCAAGAATTATCAACTCACTGAGATGTTGTATATTGAATCACTACCTCAATTGTAAGTGCCTCTAGAAGGGGATATCATGGTATGGAGGTAGGTAGATGGGATCTCCCATCCATTTTTCAAATTAAATAATTGTTATGGCTTCCTCCTCTACCATGGATTGTGTTACAAAAAATGTTACTTTCTCTTCTACATTGTAGTGATAAAGGAGGTTTTGTTTTACATTTTATTCATTCTAAAAGTCATCCATGGAATTCTGATATCCCATAAAAAATTGAGTAAGAAATCTTCATTTTTCAAGAATCTACTATAGATAATCATTGGATTTTAGGATTTGGTGCTTTAGATGGTTTATCTCTAGGTAATCATCATATTGGATCTGGACCTATCATATATTTATAAATAAATTGTGATTCTCTAATTATACATCATTCTTGATCATCCGTAATTGATGATCTATTTTGACATATTCAACCATGTCATCTGGTTTATGAAATGATATTTTTGTGCTATTCCCATTTAACATATTCTTGTCCATGTTAGTGATTTTTTCAAGATTTTATAGGAGGGTCAACTATTTAGCATTTTGAAATTATGGTACTTACATTTAAGAATTTTTTTTCATGAATTGACAGAATTTTTGTTTCAATAAATCATATATTTTTTATGTTTTTATCTTTATCAAAAATATAAAATTCGTATCTTATGTGCAATATAAATTGATAATCAAATAACAAGTGATATTTATTTAACTTTATCTATTTTTAACAGATTCCTATCATGGGTCATGTGGGAAAAAAATTATTTTTCGAATACTATATAATGGGAGACAAGGGCCATAGAATATGATAATATTCTATGTTTTTCATCTACTTTATCTGAAAACATAAAATATTTTTTATTATTTATAATATTTTATTAAAATTAATTGAAAATGATTTAGTTTATGAATACATTTATAAATATTATAGTGAATTGTAATATTGAAATTTTATATTATAATACTATTTAATTTTTAATAAAATGAATTAATAAAAAAGTACATTGTAATTATTAGAATTGTGTTCCATAAATATTCTACTTATTTTAATTGATTTTATTTTGATAAAAAACATAATATTAGGATTAATTACTACTATTTTCATTTATAAATTGTGAAATATTTGAATCCCTAAGCTATCCCAAATCCACATCCTACATTAACCAACGTTGATGACACACCATGGTCTAGGGTGTTCCGTATTCTTGGACACATTTTTATTGATAATCTTTCGGGAATTGATTCACTAAAATACATCTTATAATGATATTTTCAGTGAATAAAAGGAAAATATATTAAAAAAGAAAAGAAAAATATATATTTTATTTTAATGGGGGATAGTCACCAAACCGTGTACGTTCACCTCACCCATGAATTTTACTCATATCTACCACAAAGGTAAGATAAAAATTAATAAAATTTCAACATCACCTTAACCTCCACCATACCAAGCCTCTAGTTATCCTCCCATTATCTTTATTAATATATCACCCTGGTTTAATGGGAAAAGAACATAATAAATAAGATACAAATAATATAATATAATATAAAAATAATGAAGATGAGAAAAATTAAACTATAAAATATTAAAATGGTATTATAGGGATTATAGAGAGTTATAATAAAATAAAATATCAAAATAAGAGTGAGAGGTAAGAATAAAATAAAAAAAGACTAAAAAATTGAAATACAAGTGATAAAATAGTAATAATAAAAGATAATGATGATAATAATAACAGATCTAAAAGAATAAGAATAAGAATTCTGTAGAAGAATAGGGTGTGCAACCTAATTTTAGAAAAAAATTATGGTTTTTATTTATATATTAAACTTAAATAAAAATTAAAATTAAAATTAAAACAACAATATAAAATAAAAAAAATGATAGAAATGGACATATAAATATTAGATCATTTTCCTTAGTAGCCTACACACTTGATAATGTAATTAACCACTTTTTAGGTGGTGAAAAATGGTACCTATATCTTCTAAAAAGGATCCTAAGTAGTGGCTGCATTCAATCATCATGGGGGATCCATATATGTGTTCCTTAGGGATCCTTTTGAATTCCAAAACACCCTTGAGATTTTTTTTTGTATTAAATGAAAAAACTGTCAATATATAGTGCTAATACTTTTTTGGACTGTAGCCGATATGGGGAAGTCCTGTGATTCATCATTTAATTGAGAAAGACATGGTGTAATGTATGTGGATTGGTTTTTCAGGATTTACAAAAATGAGGAATGTGGCATTACATCAAGTTAACATCAAAGAGTCTTGGAGTATTTTTCATCATCTAGTCTTTTAATTTTATTTATGAATCATCTAAATGGGATAATGGGGGCCATTGGGGTCTTCTGAGATGAATCAGAGAGGTATTGTCCTTTGAAACTTGATAATGGATCGAGATCGAGCTCAGGTGGTAGTTCAAATTGTTTTTTATAGTGATGGAATGGGTTGTCTTTGTGACATAGATCCATGTCAATTGGTGGATGAATGTGGAGAGAAGATGTTCCATATGATCAAGGGTGATCAATGAGAGACCGAGGTAGGACGAAGATGTTTGAATTAGAATGTGAACATTATTCAGTGAAATCATGACACACATCGAAAACAATTCACAGGAGGAGATTTCTTATAGGCCAATGTGTGGATCTATGATTGAAATTATGTAACAATATCGTTGATGGACCTTGACCTAGTACTATGGAAAAACTCATCTAGCAAAGCCTTAATCATGGTGCCACACATGGATACCCTGTGCATGACTACTTCTCCATGTATGCAGCCAAACCCATATTCATCTCAACACCACAACCTTTATTAATGGGAATCACCCCTTGTGTGTAGCAACCCACTAGGGATGTCCTTCCTGAGGGTCTTCATATCTGGTTGACCCCCAGTGGTTTCCTAAGTGTAATTTGAGACCTAGGTTGAGTTCTAAACAAAGAGTGTATTTAGCTGGTATAGACCCTGAAAATGAGTTTAAATGTATATGCTCTTATAAATTTGTCAAGTGATCATAGACATATAATTATATACACCACATTCTTATTAATTTTAAATACATTTTCGTTTCTTACATAAAATTAACACTTATTTATTAAAAAGTATTAAATTAAACAATTAATTTATTTAAAACACCTAAAATACTTGAAAACTGATTAAAAATAGGTACCACATGGGTATCATTCATAGAGCACTAAAAATGTAACTTTTTTAAATACCATTCATATGACATATATTATCTCATGTTGACTTAATATAATCAAACATCCAAAAATTGATCATAAAAAGAGACTATGATAAACTAAAATTACAAAATAATTAATGTTATAAAATAATTGAATAAACCTTCTGCTTGTCATGTTATAATAGTCTTTTGATAACATGATAAATAAAAATGAAGATAAAAATAAAATGAAATATATATTATTAAAAACAATATGTATGTGAAGGATACACACTATTTTCACCAAAATTTCCTTGGAAACTAATAATTTTACCTTCAATCAATACAAATGGTGGGGTCCTAGAAGCTACATAGGATTACAAACTATCTTCATAATACCATATTCAGAACCACTATAACAATGAAACTGTTTTACATGTATGATTTCTGAAAACTATTGAAGGATAAATGTTCTTATTTACCAATAGAATATATGTCTGGACACCCATTAAATGGTGTAATGACCATATATAAATCTAAACTACATCATGAAACATAATTCGTAACGTCATAATTTATAAATTCTTAATGGAAATTTTCTATATGACATAACACCATGTATGTCACTACCTTATCATTATATATAGCACACCAAATATTTTACCAAATTTTCCTTAATGATTAATGGCCTTCATAACTTAATAATAATAAGTCATAAAGATGGTCCTGTGAATATACATTCTCAACATCATGGTATTTTCAATATTTTTTTCACTAATATGGCTTCAAAATTCAAATGGGGTGTCATAAAATATTTAAATGACATTACATTTAATGTTATTAAAAACATTGATAACTGAAAATAATTTATTAAATAATCATATAAATAGTAAACCACTAATATCAAAATAAATCAATTATTTTGGGATTATAATTTCATAAAACAAAATAACGACAAAATTTATTAATATTTATTTTATAATATGTTTAAAAAAATTATAATCCTTAAAAAATAATTAATTTTTATGAATTCAATCACTGGAAAATAAATTACTCACAAATATTATTCATCATTGTTTACATGAATAATAATTTATCAAAAAATGAAAAATGTAATCTCTCCCAATAAAATATTTGAGGAAGTTATATTATAAATATTCATACCTCAATACCATGATGAACACTATCTGTTTATTAGATGATGACATCCACTGGATTTTCAATATAATCATATTATTTATATTTTGCTGCCTCCATACATTACAACATCAATATATATGATTAATGTTACATGGTAGAATAATGATATGAGATAATATTGAGATGTTGTAAAATAATTTTATTGGTAACATAATAATTCCCCATATAAGTCAATTCTATAAAAATTAAAAGAATTACATTCATGAAATATCATTAATTTCCTCTATCATTACTAAAAATGTTTTCTCTCACTATTTACTAATTATGGATACAAAAAATTATGAAATTCAGATTCTTCATTTATTATTCTTTCATTCCATGAAAAAAATCCAATATTTCAATTCCCACAATACACATTAATATATCTTCAATATATCTATAAAAATATTTAAATGTGAGAAATATTTTTGAAATAAAATATATTTTTTAAATTATATACTAGTTAAATTTTCCTATAATATTCTATATACACTTAATATAATTTAGAAAAAAATCGCCATAGAAAAATGAAAAATTACCACTTTATAGTTTTCCATTGATCACATGTCCACCATAATTAAATAATTATAAATTATTTTGATGGAATTATTAAATTATTCTGGTCACTACATCATACCAACATTCATGAGTTTTAATCAACAATATTAAAATTTATAAAATGAGCTGAGGGTAATAATCTCATGTATATTTAAAATCCCCCACTGAGATATTTTTATGATTGAAATAATAAAATATAAGGTAATCATATTGAATATCCTTCACATGATAGTTCTTTTCTTACATTTCTTCAATCACAAATCGATACTCTATATAGGCTGTTTTGTCTTCTTTATATATATAACATGAATACATAAGTTTGTTGAATTGTGTTTATATCGCTTCAACTAAGATATACAGATGAATTTGTGAACCTTGTACAAGAACGAATGTAATGATTTGATATTTGAATCCTCTTATACAATGAACCAGACTGAGAACGGTCAAATGAACCATGAGAGTATATATTAAATTAGAAATATTTCAGGCTAAATTCAATTTAGTAATCCATGGAATGATTGTATAAATCCATTATGTTAAAAGACTACCATAACTAATACTCATGTAAATATAATCCTAAATTTATATTGGATCACCAACATCCCCTATATCATCAACAACAACATATCTAACACTCTAAGTAATTTCTCTACAACATCGTCCTTTAAAAAATAGAACAATGAATCGACTATAGTAAAAAAATGGTTTCTTGTAAATAATTGAATTTTAAATAATTCATTATGTATATTCACCTACTCATAAATGATCATTAATGATTATATATAAATAATACTCACATGTTATCAATATTTCTTCAGGATCCTGAATTATTCTCTTAGTATAATAATTTATACATATGTTGAACACTATAACAATAAATTTAGAGAATATTAACTATATTAAAAAGTTCATATCATTCCACTAATCATCTCTCCCAAATTTAAAACATGTGGTCCATCATGTTCAAATCATTAATGATCTCTCAATTAGAATAAAGTATCTACTAAAAGTAAAAATTCTTATAAAGGAGACTATAGATATTTCATTACCCATAAACTAATGAAAATAATGAATATGGTTCAATCATGGGTGTAAATGTTTCTTATCCATCACCAACATATATGTTTTCTAATCAAAAACTACAATGAAACAATCAAATGAATGAATTACCAACAATAAAAAATTCATATATACTACCGTATCTTAAATAAAAATTCATGTTCTACAAAAATTGATGTTTAAAACTCCATCATCATCATCTCACATAGTTTGAGGGAGACTACTGTCCACCAATAAAGGATGATTACATAATCACAAATTTAAGAAATTACCTATATCACCTATGAAAATATTGTCACGTGTATCAAAAATTGATATAATAATGTTATGGATCTCTCACCTGTTAATAATATTTTATTTCCAACACAATAAAACAAGATATATAATATTTCACTCCTATTAAAATTACTTCTTCATTGATTAATACTTCTCATATTCATACCCTATATAGAGAGTATGGAATTATCTTGATAATTGAATTAATCACCACATTTCTCTTTATAAGAGTACATAAAATCAGAAGGTTTAAATATTTTATGATATGAAACAATCACCAATTTCGTTAGTTGAGATCATAATGAGTCTAAATATATACAATAATCCAATTATCTATTTTGACCATAATTCACTCACCAATATATGAATTCCACAATATTATTATGATAAAACACTATCATTGAGAATTCATTTTTTTTCAAATGGTGCTGGTTATGTTATATTAAATAAATAGAGACATAATAAATCTCTTTATACCTATATAGATAAAAATATAAAATATAAAATAATGAATTATTATATAGCATATCAAACTTACCTCATTTCTCTAGAATATAAAAATTTAAAGAAATCTGCATCCTATACATCATCCCCTAAAATTCACAATTACAATTCACATATTATAAAATAGTAACATTTCAATATAAGGTACTTTTTTGTTGATAAAATCCTTTAGAAGTATATCAAATGTAAATAATATCATATTGGATACAAAAGATAATTTTTCTACTCTAATAAAATTTTATGTTTCACTAATGTGACCTTAATGTAGATCATCACAAGTAGAAAAACTACTATATCCAAAAATATCAAATGTACCAAGAAATGGATGTCTAAATATTTAATATATAATTTTATAGTTTACACTTTATTTTTTATTTCAAAATAAAATACAATAGTAACCTCAAATTACTATCATTAATTCCCATTATGTATAAATGCATAAGGACACCATCATTAAACGACATAAAAAAATTTATGATTCTCCCCATTATTTTTTTAATTACCAAAATAAATATTTAATGATTATAATTATTTAATTTAATATATTTTTTAAAATAATTGGTGAAGTATAATTATAATATTAAAATAAACATCAATTATAAATAATTTGATCCAAATAGACTTTTTAAAGTCATGGAGTGATTTTCAAATTTATTTTTGAGGAATAGAACTATTCATGATTTTTATAGTAGTTATTTTAAACATATAAGAATCACCTTCAGTTGGAGTCGTGCAACCTTTTTTCTGGGGGCCTACCCCAATGCCATACAATATAGTAGTGTCCCACCAATATGCTGGTAGAGGAGAAATGAATGACAATATAAATTAGATAGTATTAGTATAGACTGCAGATTTCCATCATATATCTGGTAGCATATTACCATCTTCCCTTTTATAGAAGACATATATCCTTCCATAACAATTATTCCACAATATTATTAGAATAGTATATTATGTAATATGTATTATGTGGAAATACAAACTTGAAAAACTCATTAGGTTCTAAAATATAAACAAACAGGTCTTTAACTACATAGTTACACCCAGTGAATTACAAACAAATTCAAAGGATTTTAAAGGATCAAAATTTAGTTCATTGGATTAAACAACCCAAATACCTGTAGCCTAGACCAAGTGTATACATTATAAAATTATCTTAAGATACTCGTAATCTCATCATGATGGATCTAATAATTTTTTTTGTTATGGTAAACTAGATTCATATGTTAAATTCTTTTTACAAGTCATAAAATATAACACACAATGTTCTCTCTTTGATAATTCGTTAATTCCACATAGATGATCCCTATATATCAATAAAAAACTATTCATATTGTCCAATTGAAAATAAAACATGAATGGGTTTTGCTTAGATTCATTTTATGGGTATGTGTACATTACATATAGTGGTTCTATATTTTTACACAAATAATTATATGATTTGAATCATAATTATCTATATTATACAAAACAAGAATCTTAATGTCCAATTCCATTGGATGATTAGTTATAGAAAATAGAAAAAATATAACTATAATAAAATATTTCCTTATTTATATTCGACAATGAGATTCTATTAGCCTTTGTTCTCCTATATATTCATAGGATATTTAGTTGAATACATTGAAAAAAAATTGATGTGAAAAAAAACCTCGTATAGGAAAAAACTTGGATATAAATCATAAAATATGAGTTTAGAAGGAATAACATGATAACCTAAATATAATGGATCATTAATATTCATATGTAATAATATAATATAATATTTTGAATCATATTATAATTGAATCATATTAAAATGACTATAAGATACATCGTGACAAAAACATGAGTCTTGGTTGACAAAAAATAATATATCATAGGGTGAAAAAGTCCCAAAATTGATATGTTTTACCCACTAACAATACATGGTTTTTCATGAGACACAAAATTACCCTATTAATTTGATTTATATCTATGAACATCGATCATAAAATGTTCTTCTATATATGTTCCACATTTTTAATCAATTATAAGGAATATACAAAAGGGTAACATTGGAATGAAATTGGCATGGAGATCATGTCATATGGAATAACCTTAGAGATTTTTAAAGTGGTGTACATGAATGAATTGATTAAAATAATACATGTACATTCATATGGTATAATACCCATTGATCATGATAATTTTTTTCTAACTGTGGTGAAAACATGCAAAAAAAGATTGTTTATTAAATAGTAGAAGTGATCCACTTTATTGCAGTTTAATGGAAAATATTAATGTTTATTTAAAATGAAAAAGGATTAATTGATTGTATAAATATACACATACTCTATGATAGTTTTTTATTATGGAATGTTTAATTTTATAATTATTTTAGTGTATGAAAAATGGTTATGGAGTGCACATGAAAATGGTTAAAAAAATTGAGATGATCTCTTTTATCTTGTATGCATATCGAATGAAATTAAAAAGGTTCCATATAATATATATATTTACCCAAAATAAGAGATTAATTGTTTTTAAAACATTTTTATACAAAATATAATGTGAATTTAGAATAATTATATAACAATAATTATGAAATAAATTTGTGTATGATAGATAATGCATAAATTATTGGTAATTTTAATGTTTGGAGAGATCCCTTACCTTATATCTGAATATATTCTACACATACAATTAATATCTATTATAATAAAAATAACTTCACTATTAATATAATACAGAACATATAAAAATATATTTTATTATTTATAATATTAATATTTTCTTTTATGGCAATTTTGATTATTTACAATGTTAAATATTATTGTTCTATGAGCCTTTATTTCATGGATTTATGGTCGGTTCAGTTTAGTTTATTTATGGGAGATTATATATAATTGATGAAAATATATATAAGTGGAATGAAATGGTATCTATATACTTATAATTTTTAAAATTATCCCCATATTTCATTCATTACGAGATGATAATGACTCATTAAATAATCTTTTCTGAAAAAATGATCATTTTAAATTATAAGATTTTACAACCGTCATGAAGATGATTTTTTATTTATTATTATGTTTATATATTTTATATAGGAAATGAATATAGTTATAAAATACCAATTAAAATCTGTGATAAAAATAATAATGCCTTCATTACCATCTATGAAAGTGTTGACGAAAAACAAAAAATCATCATACACGAAGGCTGAGAATTGAAATATAATGGAAGATGTTTTCATTTTCATGAAAATAGGGTATGTGAAGAAATTTTACAATTTATATTCATATAAAATATATAATTATTTTTTAAATATGATACTATATTTATCATGATGTTAATAACTAGGGAGTCAATGGGGGTATACTGAATGAAAAGATATGAAAACCGAAAGAATGAGGATTTTACATTTTGAATGGTGTATCCTTGAGAACCTACTTAATGAAAATGGGAATAGTCTATTGTTTAAGAAAAATCTCTTATACATAGGTAAGATGCATGGGAAAGAAATTGGAATCAATTTAGTCATGATAAAAGGATTTTACATTCTCAATACATGGGGTGGTGATGGGTTATATTCAGACGGGAGTGGGATCCAAGTTTTGATTATTTTATTCATAAGATTTTTATTTTGTCTCAATAATATAAATAATTTTAATTAAAATGAATATATATAGTAATTGGTTCAGTATATGTTGAAATATTGGGTGGTTACATCATGTATGAAATAAATATTCCCAGTATTTGGCTTAAAATATTCAGTTTTATAAATTATCGTTATTCACTATTCAACAAAATTTCTACTGTATTAGAAAAATATCCTAAAATGAAACCAAAAATTTATTTATGGGTATATTTAAAAAATGATACTAATTTTTCTAGAATAATTCTCTATATAAGAATAATTTTATTTTAAAATAATATGATAATTTATTTTAAAAATATCATGTTTAAATTTATAGTATATTTTAATACCAATTTAAACATAATTATGGTCATATAAAATTTGTATAAAATTTGAATAATTAAAAATATAAATTTATGATACAATTTAGGGAATCGAATTATTTCAAAATCATTATATTAATATTAAATCCTTAATTAGTCATTCACGTTGCACAAAAATACAAATAGTTAATTACTCAATTTTGAAACATTTATTTAAATACAAAATTACATAGTAATATGATATTTTCTTTTATAAGTCTTCAAAATTAAATTTATTCTTTCATAGATGAGAATACTGTTGTTACAGATGAATTACTATTCATAATGGACAACATATTATTACAAATTTCATGTTTCTATTCCAACTATATTGGATTAATAATTCTTATTAATACATTTTATTTATTCATTCACATGTGATTCTACTTATGGTAATATATATAATATCAACCATAAAATGAATATATTTATTATTGACCTTATGATTTATTTCTACAAGTTTTTTTCTGAGTGTGGTCATTTTATTATTTATAAAAGATCCAAATTTTTCCTTCTATAATTATCTTATTTTTTATAATTATTATTATATTTTTTACATTTATAATATATAATAATTCATTAATGATTATAATGTTTTTATTGGGTTCTATATGTTATATATGTTCATTATAATACATGACACTATTATAATAATGGAAATTTAATTAATAAAATTTGGGGTCATTACATTATTCCCACTTTTAAAATTCCACACAATTAATTTGTTTTTACATAATAAAATGAAAACATGGGAAGGTACTTATCCTTCAATATTTCTTCCAATTTAAATGTTTCCTCATCATAAATTTGGTTCCTCCATAGTATATTTACTAGGTTATTAGTCTTGTTTTGGTTTCCTTTTTCTATACGGTTCAAGATCATGTCCATTTAGTCCACATAAAAGATATCATTTTCCAACAATACATCCTATGAATTTACTATATGTTAGAGATCTATTATGAACTTCCCCACCATGGACTTGGAAAATTAATTATGTACATGATACATCATTGGTGTATGTGGTAGTAGATATTCCACAGTTTTGCCACAGTCAAGAATCTGGAAGTGGTTAACATTCCAAGGACAACACATTCATTTCATTCCAAATATCAGGACCCTCTTACATGTGGATATGTGAAGGAATAAGAAGTCTCTAGACTCAAACTATAAGTCCCATCAATTTTTATCTATGCATAATATATATAGACATTAGGATTACTGGATGTTCTACTATATAGGTTCAATATTTCAATCATTTCATCAACCTTTTTTGGTCCAAGATACTTAGGTTCATCAGCTTCACCAATTTTTTTTGGTTTTTTACAAATATTCCCATATATAGATTCATATAAGGGTAGTTGGATGACTATGGGGAAGATATTTTTGTAAGTGACCTCAACATGTACAGTTCCCAACAAGAATTCCACTAAATTGGTGACTCTTGTTGGCTCAACACATGACAACTAACGTGCCTAACCATATGCTAGAGGATTCCTACTAGTTGTGAGGGACTAAAAGAATATGTGGGGATACTATACAATTTTTATCAAGGTAATCCACTATATATATAAAATAATATAATGGATGAAAAAACTATAAAATATAGACATGAATTAGAGAAAATTTTCAAAATTTGGTAGAGACCCAAAACCAAACTATAAATAGGCAATGACATGTCATATAATACCATGTGTTTGGAAAATCGAAAAAAACAAAAAACAGAAGAATTTGCCAATAGGTCTATATACTATGTTTGGATCCCTCATCCATGGACATACCATTCCCAATTAATACCTCTAGTATAGAAAATTTTCCTTTTTCATAACATGAAACCATGAAAAACACTTGGGTATAAAACAGTTGTCTGAAAAAGGTGAGTACAACAAAATTGGACACCCCAATGGTGACCATAAGATATATCATGTAAATAGATAGTGTATGCATATAATAAAATTATTGCAAGGAAAACAATAAATAAACTCATCCATTAGTTTACAATATTCTCTTAAACAATTTACATCATCAAATTGAAGGGGTTTCCAAGTCATTTATAACCCAATTGCCAATTTAAATCAGCCACATAGAAGAAGAGAAAAAATAAATTTCTCTAACAATTTAGGTAATCTACTTCACAATAAATTTCATCACACTACATAAGATCCTCAGTCTAGGTTGTATAAACCAAGGACACCAGTAGAGGACTATATCCTCAGACTAAGTACATAAAATGTGCATACTAGGGGTGTGGTTTAAGGCCTCTATCCAAACTAAAATGTGGGTATAAAGCATCAATTGATTCCCCACATACCCACAAACAATGGTCAAATGATTAATGTCCATTCATCACATTATCCATTTCAATAATCAAGAGTCAAACTATAACCATTACGTTCAGAATTCAAGGATCAATAAATACCTTAATCATATCCATGCCTTACCCATATAAATATTCCCATTTACAAACATAAGTCATTTACCACATTAACTGTAATTTATTTGACCCATTACTGATGTTCCAAAAATATATTATTCCATGTCAACAACCAATCACAACTATAATTAATTCATTTATAGAAATCATGATAATGAGTCATTATATTTATTATGTGCACCCCATCATGACGAATAAATTCATTCCTTAACATTCACATTTTCCTTGTTCTGGTAGTGGAACTCCCCCTGGGTATCTGTATAACAAGTATACTCAACCTCATTTCATCCTATGAGGATCACAAGATTTCAAATCATCATATAGCCTACTAATTTAACAAATCATACTAATGAATCAAATTCAAAATAATATAAAACCAATGAAATCCTCATAAAAAACCAACTTAAAATATTAAGGGATATAACATATAGACCTTCTTTATTGATTATTAATATTATTTCTCTATTAAAAATGGGCTTTGACTCGTATTAGAATGCCCTCTCAAGCCTCAGACATAAATCCAAGGGAAAAAATATTTTTAGGCCTTCTGAAGAAGTGGTATTATAACACAAGACCAAATAAAATAAATTAACTAATATTGGTTTTATTATCTCCCATATATTCAATTGTAAACAAACCGTTATAAAAACAACATATAATGGAATAAAATAGTTCTATAAGAAATCTAGGGAATCATTTTTCATCAATAAGGTTATATTAGAAGAAATAGTGGTAAACCCTATTTTTGAAGACTAATTGCCCAGGAGGAAAAAATGAATAGTCTAATTTTTATGGGGTACACAATTTATTCAAAACGATTTTCTAAACCATCCACCAACCGTGCACCACCCTCCATCCAAGAGTGGGCTTGGCTGCATAGCTACATAGGGATCCCATAGTGTTTGAAAAACAATGTGATTATCATGTGGGATGGATTTTTTGCATTAATGTAGGGGTTTTCCGTCCCCCTTGAAAGGTTTCTTCAAACCATGAACCCCTCTACAATGTTCGAATTATAAGGGATCACTGTTACTTCTAACCATCTACCAACCATTAAAAATACACTGGATGGAATTTCACTTCCAATTTTATGTCCCAAAACCAAGGAAAACCGTAAGACCTGTTATAAACTCAAAAAATATATATTAATGAATATATAATGGTTTAAAAAAATATTTGATGATGAATTTATCTAACTTTATGTATGGGACCATAAAAAACTTTTGGAATATGTTCATATGATCCTCTTATGAATTTCATAGAACATGATTTCAACATGTCTTCGAGTAGATGAATAGATTATTTTGATTGGGAAATTGATTGAGGAGGATAAGATGTACTAACAATTACCTTTTAGTTTAATGCATGATGGAGTTTTTTTAGAATGTGTAGTTAAATATCAAATAACATTCCTATGTAATCACTAATGGTACACCATGTAGATTCTCTATTTCATTAATTTATATCGAAGAATGTATCTCGATTGGTAAATTGTATCAAATTTAAAATAAGTGATCTTCCATTATAAGATTATCTGAAAAATCATATTGAATTATCTTCGAGGTATTTCCACATATGACTGTTGAAAATGTCCATGGATATTTATTCCCATTCCACTGTTTCTATGGATAATAGTTTCATCTTTTCTTAATATTATTTCAACTAATATTTCACATGATTAAATACCATTCCCATTGATATATATTATGTGATATCCTACTTCATATTGTCCCCCAGTATTTCTATCACATTTCATGATAAATCATTGTAATCCCAATGTGGATAGCTAATGTTAAGTAATGTGCATAATTAAAATGTTGTTTCTTTATCTTCATATTAGATGGTATACATATTCATGTCCAAAATATTATGACCCTATTAACATTAATTTTCATCTCTATGCATTTCTCCGTTTTTATTTGATCAGCCTTCTTCGGAATTTCCACATCATTTCAATGAGAATCATATATTTTTATTAGAATTTATTATTTATCAATAACACAAGAAGGAATTATTGTTGTTTCTTCTACATTGATTTCCATTTCCAACATTTTCAAGTTTAAAAAAATTTAATCTTTACAAATTCCCATAATAGTTAATGTTTTTATCCACTATTTTTAGATATTCTCCTACTTTAAATTTTTAACCATGATGTTAGTGTATTGAGTAGTCGTAATCCTGATTATGTATAACCATATTCATGATAATGTATTAATCTCGTACTATATAATTATATATTTGAGTATATTTTGATCGGTATATATCTCATGCATCCCACCATTGTGAAAATCCCTCCAATTCTTCAATGTCAATATAACAACCACCTACTATATATAATATATTGGATAGTTTTCCTCATAAACATTAAACATCCATGAGGTGTATTCTATCACATTGTCTTTTTTCATAAGTTCAAAACCATATAATTTTCGATGCATAATTGTATAATACAATACGTTCCCAACATTTGGTTGTGAATTTAATACTACGGTGATGATATTATATTTCAACTCTTTGAATAAGTCTTCAAATTTACATTTTTAGAAAAACATTACTCCAATAAAAGTCGGCTTGGTTTTGGGTTATGGAAATCAAGATATGTTCTTTAGAGAACAACATTAATACCCTTATGGACTTAAGATAGTAGGGAAATCCATTATATATGTTGTCTTAGACTACTATACAATTTTTGTTGTGTTTTAAAGGACCAATGATATTCCTTTACTAGTGATAACATTTTCTATGAATGATACATTCTCTATCTGAAAAATATATTTATAATACATTACATATTTTTTCATCTTTACCATATTTGATATAATAAAATTACAGTGATCCTATTTTTCATACTAGAGCTTGTTGTATATTAGAATATCATACATAGAGGCTAATAACTAATATTTTAGGTAATCTAAAAAGAATCAATTCCATAAGAACAATAATGTTACTACAAAATTAGTGGGTTTGAATGGAATTAGTAGGTCCTAATAGTGTCAGGACATTATTCAAAATGTAGTATGGGGAATGGATTCATTCCTCACCATTAATTTCTTATATAATATCAAATGGTCCAATATATAGAAAATTTTTCCCCATATAACAAATCTTATATGATATCATTTTATTGTGTGGGGTTCTTCTTATTTATCATGATTTATTTGAGATGTCTAAAATAATTTATGACATGGATTGATCCATATTTATTTTCAATGAAGTGTACTAGAACACCACATGGTGAATCACTCAGGCATATAAATCCCATTTCTATATTCTCTTGTAATTTTTTCTTTAGTTCGTCCAACTCAGTGGTGTCCATTCAAAATGGATACATTGATATTTCTACTGATCAATGTATAGATCAATTAAAAACTCAACATATTATTATGGAGGAAGATTATGAAATTTTTCATCAAACACATTAGTTTTTCCCTCATAATAGATACATCATTAATAACGGTCTTCCCCATTTTCATATATATATTTACTCTGGATATACTGGTTTAAAATGAAATAAAATCCAAAATTGGGAAAATATATCTGAAGGAGATTCACGATTCTTCTTAAACTTATAAATAATTGGATGATTCCATGAGATGTAAAGACTGATATCTATTTATGAATATTTGACACAATTTTTATATAACGATATCCAATCCAAAACCAATAGAGCATCATAATCCATCAAAATATGTTAGGAGACTTTTTTTGAGGTTTATTTCACAAACAATAACAAGGGTGAAAGTATATATGTTGGATATAATAATTTCCCCATTTTATGGACTCATTGATAACCAATACTTCATAGTATGATTGGGTGTCTGAATAGAAATACAAAAATTATATGATATGAATTAATTTTTAGAACAAGAATCAAATAGTATTTTCACTATTGTTTAAAGAAAAACTATTGTACCTGACAACACATCATTTTTAGGCATGAGATTATTATTAATGATAACATATACTATTCCTTTTTTCCATGGGGAATGTTGATGTGGATTTCTATTGAAAACCCTTGTATTAGGGCACAGGCTTTCATAATTTCCATGATCCTTGAAGTTGGAGCATTGTACTTTTTGTAGAGTGTTGATCTAAAAATGTGTTTCATCTCTTTCATTTTTGAACATAGTTATATAACATTATAAATAATTACCGTGATTCTACTATCTTCTTCATTTGATTTATCTCTTAGATCAAATTAGGCAGTTCTTAAAATTATCATTCCCACATTACGGATATCTAAAATGTTGAAATTTCATTTCATAATGGGATTTAATTGTTGATCCTCCCTAATTAATCTTTATTTACCTTTTTTATATATGATCCCATGAGCCTATTGTGAGTCCTAAATCTCAATTTCAACCATAAGTACACAACAAACAGTCTAGAGGGGTATCGTAAATGTATTCTGATGTTATCTTCACACACCCCAATAAAATCATTTTTATTTTTCTTCAGTATAAGTAACTCTTACTCCATATTAAGATGGATATTTTATAGAAAATATTAATTGAAAAAATTATTGAATCCTTTACTATCCATAGAATTAGTTTAAGCCTTATATAATATGATTTTTTTCAGTTACCACCACAAATCGCATTGTTGATCAAAATAATAAATAAAAATTGTAACATTATTTACATATGATAATTTTATTAGAGAGTGTATCATCAAAATGGACTTAATCCATTGTTCTAGGATTAATGGGTTAGATGAACCACTAAATATTTGATTCCGTAGTAGAATAATGGAAAGGATCATAACTTTTAATTTCATAAGATTAGGAGGGTGTTCTAAAAAATTCATGTAATTATTTATAACATGATCTATAGTGACAATTCCGTCCTGGAGCATTGGGCTCCTACACCTTGAAAATTATACATATCATTTGTGGAATCATTACATTACCTATAACATTTATTGTTGGAATATGTTTTCAAATATCTCACCATTGACTAAAAAAATTAATAAAATCCAATTAGTGGAAGAGGAGTATTGAATACATATATAATAATCATATAAAACATAAATATAGATTTATAATGATAGAAATATAATTGAAATGTATGTATTACAACGTGCTTATATAAGATTCAATTTAGGTTATCCATGTCGAAAGGATTATCCATAGGGTTAACACCTAATTATCCTAGTCATAATCCATAAAAATAACAAGATTGTTATATGAAAAAAATAATAGTGAGACTACCCTTTTACACTGAATATTATATGATTTAATTATAATTATCCATGAAATAAAAACCAAGGATCGTAATTCTCATGTCATTGGATGATTTGGTACATAAACATAAAACATTGTACATGAATAAAAATTATAATATTAATACTCAATAACATGATTAAAAAATATTTTTTTCTCCTTTTTCTATATAGTATAATGTAGGGAACTCATATGCAGAAGGGATGATCTAAAATCCATATATGTTAATAAATAAGTGTACAAAGAATAAAACATTTGTTTATATGGCATATCCTGAAAAAAATAAAAGACATGGCACATAAATATTTAAATAGATGAATATAACATAATATATGGAATCATATTATTATATAATTATATGAATGTTTCAAAAACATAAAAATGACATAATCATGAGTCAATGCATCCAACTAAAACAATATGACATGGTGGAAAATGTCTTGTAATGGATTAGTTTTACTCTCTAATACCACACATGAATTATAATTAGATTAAAAATTACCCATTGAATAGAGAATTATCAGGGAAAACTTTTCATAATATTTTCATGTATATGTGCGCCACATAATGAATAAAATATATGGAATGAACATAATGGTTACAGATGGAAATAAATGGGTATCGTAATTGTAACATATGGAAAAGCCAATGAGAATAAGTAATTACTATAAAAACTTAATTAATAATAATTGGACATTAAAATTTTACATTTAGAATATATAATGATAAATTATGTCCATATGAATTGAAAATATGAACATTTAGAGTTTAAGAAACATTAGAAAAGAGTCACATAAGTACTTTTTGAGGGAAAATATTTTAAGAGTATTTAAATATGATAAAGCAGTAATTTTGGGTATAAAACAAAAAAAATGAAATAATTTTCATTTAATGATTTTATTATTGTTTTAATAAATATATAAATGGATTATAAAAAACTATAGAGTGTACGAAAAATGGTTGGAAAACCGGGTCGTTCCCTATATTTGGGATTACTTAATGGGAGGAATCGAAAAGAGAACATCATAGAATTTGAATTTCTACAGAAATGAATGTTGAATTGATCATAATACATATTTTTATAATTTTTTCCAAAAATATTGAATAACTTTATAAAAATAATGATGAAATAAATTTGTGTAAATATTGAAAAAACATAACCAAAATGTAATTAGAAGTCTCAGAGAGACCATTTACCTTATTTGTGAATGGATTTTTTAAATTAACATAATTTCATATATAATCAAATTAGAAACATTAATAATTTAATTAAGAACCTCTTCAAAACATTTTTTTGGTTTCATAATTTTATTATGTTCATTTATGGATATTTTATGAGTAATAATGTTTAATATCATTTTTCTGGGATTGTTCAATATATTATTTTATGGTTGGTTCACTTGATTTTTTTTATGGGAGTTCTTGTCAAAAGAAAAAAAAAATATAAAATGAAGAATTAATCAATGTTAATAGTAATCAGAGTTTCAAATGTTCCTGATATGTTTTTTAATATGTGCGAATTATTTAAAAGATAAAATATCAATGAAAAATGATTACTATATTTTTGTAGGTTTTACAACCATCATGATCTAGTATAATTTTATTTATTATTATGTTTCTATATTTGTTCCAGAATAAGAAAAATGTTATTATATATAAATTATAAAATTATTTTTCCATAATAATAGTTTTATAACCAACATTTAAGGTGATAATGGTAAATGAAATATCGTCATCCACATAGGTGGTGAATAGACAATTCTGGGATGATGTTTTCTTTTTTAAAATAAAATTGTAAGAAAAGAGACTTGATGATTGATATTTCTTTAACATAATAAAATTATACTATATATATTATAAATGATTTATCATATTTTTTTATAGTTATTGTGAGGTATGTATGAGTAAATAGATTAAATTAAAAGATAAAGAATGAGGATTTTTCGTATTAAATGATTTCTCCTTGTGAAAATAATTAATTCACAAGGATTTGGTATTTTTGGATACAAAAATTCTTTTTAAATGTGTACGAAGTTTGGGGCAGAATTAGAAATTATTTAGTAAAGTTATAATTCTTATATGGTGTGAGAATAATTGGTGGTGAAGGATGGTATTTATTGGTGAGAGGGGTGTTTTTTATTAATGTATTCTTTATATTATTATTTTACCTCCATACGATAAATAATTCTTATTCATATGAATATACACACTAAATAATTCATAAGAGATAGAAATAATGGGTTCTTACATCAAGCATGAAATATAGGCTTAATTATTTGACTTGAAATAGTATATATCATAAAATAACATATTCCACTATTCAGAAAAATTTCATCTAGATTAGAAAGTTCCCAAATATTCATGTTAACCTATTTTCAACATGCATATTTCATAAATGGAGTCTATTTTATGATAATAATGTTTGTATTAGGTTTTATATGTTATTTTTTTCTATTATACTACAAGTAATAATTATAATAAGGGAAACTACATTGATACAATTATGGGTTTTTACAATGAATGTAATCAATTAATATAGAATATCGAATATGGAAATGTAAATAACTGAATCACATTCAATTTTATCAATAACCAGAACATTAAATTTTAAGAATAAATAATTATCGAATAATTCCATATAACTATTCATGTGAACATGAATGTTAAACATATATTTTCTATAAAACCTTATAATCACATCGAATATGAATAAATATATTTGTAATTATTATATTCAAAATTCAGATAATCTGAAAAAAACAATTATTGAATTATTTTATAAATTTTATGTAAATTTCTTAGTACTAAAAAAACCAAATATAGTTTTTCTCATGAGACATAACAATGCATTGAGGGGCTATAGTAGGCCCCAACCATCACTTACTAAGTAAAATGAATTCCTCATTTGAAATGGTAGATCCATAGTCAATATAAAAATTTATATTGATAAACTAAAATATGAAATGTTAATACTAGTCACAATAAACAATTATAATCTGAAACCATCAAGACTAAAATAGTGATTGGTAATAAAATTTAACATCTAATATAAAATTGATCACAAACCATCCAAAAAAATTACAATGATATCAATACAACATATCCTTATTCCATCATATGTAAAATATTGTTTTTATATATTTTATTAAAATAATTACCCTGAAAATATGATTAAATCATTTGTATTATTTTTAAAAATTTTAAATATGATATTAAAAAATCATTAAAAATACGTTTTGAAAATATATAATAATTAAAATAATGTATTTTGAACATGTAAAATAATCATTAAAACAATTATTGGTTATGATGGTGTAAACTTTTAATCAATTTTTACACATTGAATTAATGATTCATTTCACATATTTGAAACCCTAATTTGTGTTGTTTGTAAAAATAAATTGATAATCATTTAAAAAATTTCATAACAATAATTAATTTTTAAAAAGGTCTTCATTAAATAAATCTGAAATGTAAAAAAATATTAATGAATATATTTATATAAACATTAGTTCTCATGATAAAACATTTCTAACAAAGAGATTAAACATGTTTTATTTCTTTGAAAATATTATCTCAATATTTTTATGTAGCATTTAGTGAAAAATGGAACATATACAAGAAAAACGTTCATTAATAATAATATTATAGAAAACTAACATTATTTAATGATACAAATATCAGATAATTCCCCCAAGGGTGTTGCAATTAAAAATAATATGTAATAATGATCAAATTGTAAAATAAACCATTACATTATGGGATATTATTGAATCGTAGGACAGTTGAATGAAATTAAGTAAATTGAATAATTAAATACCATGAATAAAAATATGTTATTTATATGATATATAAAAAGGCAATTATACAGACCAAAAAAATTTAATATGTACTGTATATAGAATGTGCCTTAAAGAAGTAAAAGTGAGACAATAAACACTTAACATATGTATGATTTATTTTGTATGTTTTCATACCATCTGTATTGTTTTTAATAAGAAGTCATTAATTTATAGAATAAGCATAATAATATTCATAAAATAAATAGGATCCTCTTATAAACTATTTCCACCCATTTATTAATGATATTAAATAATTATCATTGTTTCATGTGTAAATTACATTGTTTTCTCATACCTGTTTTTTCAATAAAATATCCATGTATTGTGAATAATATATATATATATATATGGAAAATCAAAAATAATTATAATGGTATAAATATAATTTTTAGTACTTTTATTCATTTTAGAAATATTTTTTAATTATGGACCTGGAATATGAATAGCATCACTTTGTGGAGATGGTAGGAAATATATACAATGCAAGACAATATCAATAAATTAAAAATTGAATTTGTAATGAAGTGTTTTTATATTAATATTCTAGATAAAATATTAGATAATATATTTTAAATATATTTATTAAATGAATAATTATTTCATTCTATTCAATGAATTATAGAAAATTGATTCACATATCTCTATGTGGCAGTAGTCTGCAATATAGATGTGCGATGTTTCCATATTTGAAATTTAATAGAATGTAAAAATTTATATGTGATATTTAAATTAAATAAGAAAACTGAAATAAAAAATATTCTCTAAATTTGCTATGTCCATTTTCATATCCATCCATTATTGGAGGGGATCAAAACCGAATTATATTAGCTCATGATGAATTAGTATGTTGTACACATGGTCAATGTTTTTTCTACCAAAACAATGGATATAGAGATGAATAAATATTATAAAATAAACATAATAATATATATTTACAAAAAAAATAATTTATTATTATACATTATGTTTTAATACATAATTGGAGGTTTAATAACAATAATGATATTTATATATCTTGGTAGTGATAATTATGTTTTATAAGAGAACCCTCATTTTGATCTCCTCTTAAGGACCTTACGGATGGTATTTTTAGAGAAGAAAAACATGTAATATTATTTTTGTGTTATCAAGATAGATTTTATCATTTCTATGATTACAATGTATTGGGATTTTTTTACAAGTGAATGTATGGATAACCCTTCTATATGAGTGGAAGGTGAACCTTCATGGAAATTAGTTGAAATTTCAATTGAGATTCCAAATTCTTAAAGTCGTTGGAATGAAAAAAGAATCCAAATAAACAATAATTATAATTTATCATATTATAATGTGAAATAAGTCCATAAATATATATTTTGGGAACTTTTTAGGAAATTTAACCATTATCTTCAATGTTTTACTACATTATAAACCTTTTTTAAATGATAACCATCGTAATAATTATTTTTATTTTGCACATTGCTTTTGTAATAAAATTTAAAAAATATTGAAAAAAATAATATTATGGTTAACAATATGGAATAAGTTTTTACAAATTACCTTCATATAATGGAATAATTCAATTTTCAATTATAACCACATATTTTATTGAAATTCATAATTTCAATGAGAAAATTCCCATAAGAAAAGAATGTTTTAAATAAAAATTCAATATTAATTTTATTAAAATGACAAAAAATATATATTTTTTAATATAATTGACTTAATTTTATATTAAAACCAATATAAAAAGTATTTATATTATAAAAAATATTTTCTGAAAATGTAATTTTACTAAAAATAGTTATTTTTCACTTTTATTGGAATTAAAAATGCTTTTAGAAAAAATCAACAGATTCACCCTATGATAATTTTTATATGATTAATTATAAATTCTTTTACTTTTTTAAAATGAATTTTCATTATGTTGTAAATATTAGTTATATTTTATGAGTTCAAATAATTGATAAACCATCTTTTATAAGGATACAATTTTGATGAAAATATTCCTTTTTTACATTTATTATATTACTATATTAAATCTAATCAATAAAAAACCCTTCAAATTTGTTTATATATTTTTAAAAAATATTTTTGTATAATTTATTTAAACTATTCATACACTCCATATTAATTTCGAATTTATAATAGAAATGTTTATATAATAATATTTTAACAGAGTATAAGGTTTTGTCTAACCCTGGTGTGGATTGAACTGTAATGATATAAAATAGATTGAATTTTTATAAATGAAATATATAGTTAGGTTTTGGATTTTTATATTGCCTTCATGGATTTTTTTCATACATGTTCTCAAACATAATGTTCCAATTTTAATATATGTGGGTTTCTCATCCCCACTATATAATATTGCATCCTTTTAATTTAATAGAGATCACGATAATTAAGAGTCTAGAATTTTAAAAACCATCATAGAAAATACACATAATAAAAGGGATAATCAAATAACCTATTAACTATAGGGAAAGCGAGGTACATAAATAATATGTATTTACACATAACTATGTTTTTAAATATGAAAACAGTTCCAGAAATTGAAAATATGGATATGGATGGAAAGCATACAAAATTAATGTGTATGTTAGTGGTCAAAGATCACATGATTTGTTTTATAAATAGATATTTAAGGATCTCTAAAACATTAATATATATGAATTTTTAGGACAATATTGTTAAAAAATGATGTTTTTCTAATAAAATGTTGTTTTAAAATCATTTTCATAGTTCGAAAAAATTCATTTATTATCTAGGAATGTATTATATAAAAATGTACATCCATGATATCTTTCAATTTAATATACACGATTTTATTTTGTGGTTGTTCATAGAACATTTTCCACATTATATTATAATAAATGAAATCAATTTCTAAGAACTATTTTATATTCTTTGAGCACAAATATTATCTATTTCTATATCATATAATCTATTAAAACTGACCTGTCATTCTATCAGTTTATAAATATTTCTCAAAAACAATATGGCTATCATCTGTTATCCAATATAATAATTTAATATATGAACCTCAATAGTAACACCAATGGTCCCACAATAATATTTTTCCATCAAATAGTTTAACTAAAAATAAGTACATATTTACCAATACATCACATTGGTTAATGGTAGGTTCTAAACCATTACCATTCACAGGATGTGGGTTTTACCCCTATAACCTTACCAAATGTAATAAGTTATCACATGGCATGTGGATTTAAATTTTCATTAAAATATATTAATATATTTACCGTTATGTCGAAATTTTTTAATATCCCTTAATTACAACCTCATCAAATATAACATAAATCATGATGGCTACCAATAGGATTATTGAAAACACATTATCAATATTATCTAATAATCTAGATAATATTTTGTTCTATCCCCCTCAAAATAATTGATACAATATTTTAATCATTTCACTAAATAGATAGTCATGGTATCATTAAATACATGATTTCAAATCCTTAATGAAATACTAGTATAGTACACTCCCTATGCATTTCATAATTCTTATTTCATTAATATCTAGGATTGAAATACCAATATAACATATTTTATGATTCTAAACCCATGAATAATATTCATTCCACTTCATTGTGGAAATATAATTTTATTTACACTAACCCTTACCTTATTATATGTAATATTAACTCGATTATTTAGTAAATCAATTCTATACCACCCCAACTTCTTACTGTGGAAGAATTACACTTTATAAATTTCATTTATTTACCTAGGAATCATGATCCTGGTGTGTATCATCCCAATACCATTATCTATTATCTATTTTTTATTCCATGTTCCTTTTCAAGATCATTGTTCTTAAATCTTGTTTTCATGATTTTCAGTACGGTGTAGTATAGTTACAGACCATGTAATTATGATACACACCATGTAATGAGTGTTGAATGTTGTTTTTGTGAAAGGAAATTTAACTATATAAATTGGTAAAAATCATGAATGGTGATTACAAGTCCTCTATTGTTTAAATAATGGATTTTTAAACTGATGAGGTGTGTTATTTAACATATGTGGGTCATGCCTATTACACGTCATAATCCTTGGGTACCCATCATGTAACAAAACGAGTGTAGTTTTTAAAATACAAGTACAAATATTTGGTTTTATTCCATTCACCGGTTCTTCATCGTTCATGACCTAAGGAACATATGGATAGATTTTTAGAGGCTAAAATCCTTCAAGATCGACCAGTTCATCATCTAAACTCTATGGTGATCATGGTGAATCTATCCAGATAAGATTACTTATCCATTTTATCATTTATTTTGATTTTGGTAGCCTATTATGGATGGATTATCAGATTATTTTGTTTAATGTTGGTAATTATTCTTTTTTTCATCAAGATTTTTTGTTTGGTCTCATTATAGATTGTTTTTCTTCAAGTGGTCTTGGTTTGGTGGGGGATTGAATTTGAGTAATGTGGGTGTAAAATCATCAAACAACCCCTAATATTCAAAATTGAATAAATGTTTATGGGTATCTGAATCTAGTTCCTTGATTAATGATGTGGGGTTTTCATTCACTTTGGATTATGTTACGGTCATATGGGATCTGATATTTTTGGTAGGATGGTCCGTCTCTTACCAATGTTGAAGAAACATATTTTTTAATTATAAATTGTTTTTAAACTTTTAATTGGAATGAATTTTTTGTGTTTTGAAAAGTTTTTTATATAAATTTTTTATTTACATGGTTATTGAAAAATGGAGAGAAAATGGTATTTTCCATGAATTGAAATGGAATTTTTAAAATGATTTTGAAATGGTTTTCAATGAATTAGAATGAATTGAATGAACTACCACCTGGGTTACATTGGGTTCATAGGTGGAATAATTATCTTAGGTCCATCATAAATTGAATTTTGTTTATCAATGAATTTTTTCTTGGGGATTTTCTCAATTTCATATGCATGTGGTTCTAGGGGTCCCATATTGACATTTTGGGAGTTTACTCACTGGGTATTCTAATTCTTCTAAGGATCGTTGTTCTAGGATTTGAATTTTTTCAATTGCTTGTTTGTGGTATGAGTAGTCTGTATCCTTGAGTTGTTGTATTCTGTAGTGTTTTTGTACTTGTTCTTATGTTTTGTATTTCATGCCTTTAATATTTTGACATGATATTCATGTTCATGGTTAGGGAAAATGATATAAAAAATATTCTTTGAAATTGGTATACATTATTTTGTTTAGAATTGTAGAAAAAGGTAAATGTTCGACAAATTTTCTATAAAACTACTTTACAACATATCATGCCATGTTTTATTTAAAATGATTATACATGTTTTTTTATACAGAGACATGTTATGGGACATCAATGTGTGATCCTACAGAGTCTTCCATCTAACAACCTAGGAACTTCTTTTGCAGTGCATTTTCCATGGTTTATCATCTATTGATGGGAAAGGTGATGCACAATAGTGAGGTAACATGATTTGGGTCATCTAATTTGGTAGGTGGTGGTGATACAGTGGGATTTCATCTATACCATTGTTTGGAGTAGTTGTGTGGTTTTAGTCATTTTCCATTATACATGCCTTGTAGTGTTTGGATTCTTTTTGTGTTGTCTATTTCTATTGATTCCTTACAGTTATAGAATATTTATTCATTAGTCTCCCACTTTTTATATAATTCATTATATATGTATTCCATGTGTTTGTTCATATTAGGGGAAATCAATCCCTCAAATGTGTTGTTTGATGCTCGGGTGCTTCTCTCTAGCCTATGGGATTGGGAACACCCTTCTGATATGTGATGGAATGTGTCGGGTGCCATGTTTGAGGAAAAAACGGGGCAGTTTGTCGCATTTGTGTTCATAGGAGGTCATTCTTCTAAATTTAAATTCTTGTAAAGTCTCTTAAATTTGATAATGGATTGTCAAGTCTTGAGAGGTATGTTACCATGAGTGTCTGGCCAAATATTATCAAAAATAAATTCATGATTACATTGGATGTTTGGATATTCATCCTTAGTATTGTTTTTTTCTTTTATAATAATAGTTTTCGGTAATCTATTTTTATTAAGAAATGAGGTTTCTTCCATTGTCTAATCATTATTCATCTTTAGTGTGCGGATGTATGCCTGTGAGACATATTCAACAACTTCATCAGGAAGGTGAAGTTGTTTCTCTTCAAGGGAACTAAACTATATATCATAATATCATCTAGATGATCATTGATAAAGAATGGGTTGTTGATCAATATGTATCACAAGGTTATTAAAATATTTTTTAGGTACATGTAGGAGCATTAGGAGAGATAGATAGACAACCGTAATTCTTGTGCAATAATTCACCATCTATTAAAGAGATGGTGCCTAGTACATACTCGATATCGATACATTCTTATCATATGATACCAGCAGATCTGAAAGAGATCAATATCCTGTCGGATGACCTATTGGAAAAAGTTTTTTTTCTCCCTAGTGTTTCACCTTGGGAAGCCCATACAATCGTTGATAAGAAAGAATATATAATAATATGATTATGTGTGGACTATAAAAAGATGAACCAGGTTGTAAGTATGAAGAAATACCCATTACCGCTTTTGATGGTCTATTTGATCAGTAATAGGAGGTAAAGTGGTTTTCAATTATTGAACTTCAGTTAGGTTATCATCAGCTCAGATATCGTGATTCTAATATACCGAAGATAGCCTTCTTTGAATATTTATGGTTATTATGAATATCTCATGATTCTTTTGCTCCTGATTAATATTCCTACATTTCTTATGTCTTGAATAAATTATATATTTCTTCAATATGATGAAACTTATCCATTAGTGTTCATGGATGATATTTTGTATTATTGATAAACTTATAGTGGGCATGAGCACTATCTGAGTTTTGTTCTTGAAATTTTGATATGTCTCCATTTGTGTGGAAAAATTTGGAAATGTAGTTTATAGATTCAATAAGTGATAATATTAGGGAAGATAAATTTTTAGCATGTCTTGTTAGTAGATCTAGATAAGGTAAATCATATTTTTTAGAAGGAATAATAGATTTTTTTTGACATAAAATTATTCTTCGGTCTTTATAGAAAATAAATATTGTTTTTCAAGGACATCTCGAAGATGGAATCACATTTGTATTCTCTTACCAGAAATTTCGTAAAAATAATATTGGATGAAAAGTTCTAGAATTCATTCAATGATATGAAAATTATTCTCAAATAGTCTACTATTATAATCTTACTGGATCACATTAGTGGTTACTCTCTTTTTTTGATGCTTTGGGTTCTTGTTTGGTAGGAATTCTTGTGAAGGATGAAATTGTGGTAGCTTATGCCTCTTGTCATCTTCGAACACCTGAGAAAAATTAACCAACTCATTACTTAGAGATTCATGATGTCATGAATACACTTAACTAATTATGGAATTATATTTTTTGGTGTATGTTTTATGGTCTTCATGAATTATAAGAGTTTGAGTTATATATTTTCTAAAAACGACAGGAATCACATATAGAGATGGTTTGTAATATAGCTCCAGATGTTTGACATCGATATCTCCTACACCCCAGGAAAGGGGAATGTTGTTGTAGATGATCATAGCAGGAAGGTACCATAACAGGATGTTTTGAAATCAAAAGAAGAGTGGAACCCTATTTGTATTTTTACTCAGTTTCATCTATACACACAAAAGAACGATTCATTTGTGGATCTTGAAAATTATTAAATGCTATGCATTACATGAGGAATGGAATTTCATCCTAGAATCTGTGAGGAGTTAAGTCTTGTTTGATTTCAACAACTCTTCAGAGGCCATACATCAAGGAACAATGAAGATGTATTTTGACATGAGGCATCAATTATTGTGGTCAGGTATGAAGCCTGACTTCTCTAATTTTTTGATATTCTATTACAACCGCCATCATATAAAGGAAGGGGACAAGAAACCATATTTTTTTGTTTCCGCCTCATTCTGCGCCGGATTGGAAGTTGGATGTTGTATCAATGGATTTTATTTTTGGATTACCAGTCTCCCAAATTTATAATTTATGTTTCTGTGGTTATTGATTTGTTGATGTAGTCTTCTCAATTTATTCCAATCAGAGAAACAACTATGGGTAATGATATGTGTATGCTATTTTTGTAGGATATTATGAGGTTACATAGGAGTCCTTCTTTCATTGAATTAGATAGGGAACCTAGTTTTACCTCATGGTTTTGGATGATTTTTCATGAAGAAAATGGATCTTAGATCATTTTTAGAACAATATACCATCCATAAATAGTTTCTGATATTGATTACTTATTGTGATCCTGGAGGATATGCTTTTCGCAATTAACATGGATTCCTGTGAAATATGGGAAAGTCATCTAGGACTTGTTGAGTTTGTTTAATATAATAAATATTAGTTGTTAATCAGAATGGATACCATTGAGGTATTGTATGGTTTCCCATGAAGATCACCTCCTTTCTAGAGAGAGGTGGGTAAAGTATATTTGGTTGGACCAATTCTGATTCATAATATGTCCTCAATGACATAGAACATATGAGGAAATATGATTATATCCTAGTGTCGAAATAAATTATATGATGTTTAGAAGAAGCTTCCAGTGGATTTTTCAATAGCTGACTGGGACTTCTATATTCTTTTTCTTAGTTTTCATAACAGTTTGCTTGGAAAAAATTGAATGTTGGGAGTGAGATATGTTGGATCATTTTAGATCACTGAAAAACTCAAAATGATTTTCTATCGGTTGGAAATAAAAATTAAATTGATAGAAATTCATGATTTTTTCCACATATTTAAGCTCAAGAAGTATCACCCTGATATATATAACATTCTATGATTGGGTGAAATTGAGTTATAGCTAGATGATTATATTTTTGGAGATACCAGTAGAAGACTGTTGACTCTAAGATGAATTTCGTGCATGGGAAGTTGATTCCATTTGTTAGAGTTCTATAGAAATAATGATCATATTCTCAAGAGACATATAAATTTGAATCGTTAATGATGTAGTAGTGGCCTTAAATTTTTATATGGATAACATCGTTTAAATTACATCCCAGGGATGTTAGGTCTTAATGGGGGTGTTTGTATCATTTGGTTACCTTTATAATGTATGTTTATCCCAATCTCCACGTTCACTTTTGGTTCAATGTATTTAGAATTTGTTTTCCAGATTTTCTCTATGATTCATTATAGACACATATGTGTAATGATTGGTGCATATATATCATTATTGGAATAATCACTCTATGATCTAATACCTGTCAAGAATGGTGATTACACCTCATGATGGTTTAAATGATTTTTTTTAAATCTTATGTGACATTATTATCAGTGTTTGAGGGACATAGAAGTTACAAGTCGTGAATGTGGGTTACACATCATGTAAAGAACCATTTCCAGATTTTAAAATATTTATGTGGCTATTTTGTTACATTATTTTCTCCAGTTCATCGAGGATCTCGACCTAAGGATATTCTTGTGAATTTTTTGGAGGCTCAACAACATCTAGATTGATCTGTTTGATGTCCATTCTCAGTGGTGATCGTGGTTCATCTATTTGAGTATGTTTCCATTGTATGTATTCATTTATTTTTATCGAGGAATCACCATAGAGTTGTGTTATCAGATACATTGGATTAAACATACTAATTGCTCATGGTTTCTTCTATATATTTTTTATGATCTCGTTATGGGGCCCTTTTTTCATTATTCATAGTTCTATGAAAATTCATTATTAAGGTATGTGGAATTACATTCATCCATTAATCTGACATATTCTAAATTAAATGAATATTAATTTTGATTGTATTTTATGTCCTTCATTAACAATTTTTGGTTTTCATTGATTTTTAATACTTTTACACGCATGTGTCACCCAAGTTTATAGGAAAGTGGTTCCGTCTCTAACCTATGTTGATGGAAATTATTTTTTATCATTATAAAAAATTTAACATATTTAAACATTCATGATTGTGTTGTGTGTGTTGAAAAGTGGTTTTAATGAAAATGGTCTTAACATGGTTATTGATAAATATAGAGAACATGGGTATTTTCAATTATTTACAAATGAACTTGTGAAATATATTGGAAATGGTTTTTGGAGAATCAAAAATAATTTTGAAAAAGTGAACACGGGTTCTGTTGGGTACTATTGTGGAAGGATTATCTTGGGGATATCGTTCACTATTTTTATGATTATAATAGAGTTTTATCTTGGGGGTTTCCTCTATTTCCTATGCACAATGTTCTAGGATACTGATATTTACTTATTAAGGGGTTTAGTCATTCTGTATTCCTATAATTCAATGTTACTTTGTTCTAGGATCACAATTTTTCAACTTGATTGATTGGGGTATGAGTAGTTCACAGCCTAGACATGTAGTATTCCATGGTGTTCTGATACATGTTCTTTTGTGTTGTATTTATTGTCTTTCTGATTAATCCTTGACATGAAAGATTATGCTTGTGGATAATGATATATAAAAAATGAGTTGAAATTTATATAAAAATTTATTTGGAACTAATGAAAAATCAAAATGATTACAAGGTTTTTTATAAAACTAAATTACTACTAATAAGGCCATGTTTTATTTAAAATTACCATATGTTGATTTTAATAAAGTGACTTCATATTGAACACCTAGATAGGATCATACTAAGCATGTCAGCTCAAACCTTGTGCACCTCTTCGGTGGGGCTTTATCCTTTGTTTATATTCAAATTTAAGAATAGGAATGGTGTCATAGTGAGATTATAGGGTTTCGGTGAAATGGTTAGGTAACTTGTGGTGATATGGTGGGAGTTCCTCAAAACCATCATATAGATTAGATTTGTGGTTATCGTCTATTGATAACGGACTTGTCATGGTGATCTTGGATACTTTATTATTTTTTATTTCCACTACTTCCATATAGTTATGGAATAGTTATTGATTTGTATAAATTTTTTTATTTATTACTCTATAAATGTATGTAATTTTTTAATTCAGGTTTGGTGAAATAATTCCCATTGTAGTGTTGTTTGATGCACAAGTGCTTGTTTCCAGCCCGTGTGGATCGATAATGCCCATCAGGTATGTGATGGAATTGGTTGGATACATGGTATGAGGGAAACTCTGGTGAGTTCAACATATGGTTGTATTTTTCTCTACACATTAAAGAAATACTATTACTTTTTATCATGTACCAGGGTGTATCTTTATACTATGTTCACATATAGGTGAATCATTCATTCCCTTCTTCCCATTATTTGTATTTTTCATGGTCGCCCATTTCTTCTCTTTAATCCATATGAATTCATACGACTGGGATAATTATTTCGCTGTCTTGATATCTTATGAAACTATATCCTCAAATGATGATAATTTTCTGTTGACAAGGGAAATTTGGATGATATTATTAATAACATTAATGAAATAGTTAGTCTTTATCTTTGGAATATATATATATAGTCTATATCAATCCATCCTCTCCTTTAAATGGTTGTTTCATACATAGTACCATTTTATGCATCATTCCACCTAGTACTTATGTACAATCCAACCCTGTTTTCGTATATCCTATGAGAAAAATATTTTTCCATGAAGTGTCCACAAATATTCATCCACCCCATGCATTTTATTTCTGATTAATCTATAATGTTTGGATTCATGGTACGCTATTAATCCAAATCATTTGTGACATGATAACATATGAAGAAATAATTCTCTAATTCCCTATGTCACAAACTGAGAAATATGCTATCTATGGAACATATAAACTTATCATTAAATAAAAGATGTGTAGTACAATTGAATGATAGAGTATTTTTATGCTTGATGTGATCAACCAATTTTACACGGCCTAGAGGATCAAAATGATACAACGTTTGGGAATGGATACTACTCATATGTCAAGTCATATATAGAAACTTGGATATAAAATGATTTGTTCCTGCTACATATCCAACTCCATTTTCATTATCTTTCCTTTGAAATAAATCCAAATATATTAAACAATAATTTATATGATTCTCAGTTATTTCATTAGTAACCCATTTTAATTAGAATATTGTAATAGATTAGATCATAACATAATGAATGATAATAAATATTCCCTTATATAATGATACAATTAACATAAAATTATTTATTTATTCACATAAAAATATCATTTTCATAAACAATGTAACATTTTTCATATCATTATTAGAAACTCCTTCATAAGGGTTTGTTAACATTATGTGATTTTTCTATATCATATCCCACTATTTTTATATAATAGATGAATTCGTAGGCTCATTTTCATGAATTAGGTGATGATCATGTCAACTTTAATGATACTTTTTCATAGTTATTACCCCTAGGTACCTCTTCTCTAAAGTCATTTCAGTTTTATTATACATATTTGGGTTCATTTTCTATGAAAAAATAAAAAATCACATTCTTAATAAAACATTAATTTTGTAATATTAATATATATTCAAATTATATCACTGGGTTATGTTTCGTAACCATTTATTTATTAAACCATCTTCAAATGGATTCAACTAAACATTAAATGATACATAATGTAGAAACTCTGACCCCATTAGCCCATATCTTATGCATACATAATTAAATACTCATAAGATTCAATGAATCTAATCAAGAAGAATTAATGGGATTCGAAGTTATTGTAAACATGATACTTACTTGAAATTTTTATAAGAAATTTAAAAAAATTATTATCAAAGAGAACTCCATTAGTCATTATATTTTATCCATACAGATATATCACAAACCAATTCCAGGTATCCGATTGATAAAAACACATAAGAAAGGGAAGAGATAAGATGATCAGTATAGGTAAGTGTAAAACTGAAGATCTGAATAAATAAAAGATATTAAATATGTAAAGGTAAATAACTAAAGAACATTCCCCTTAATCAATGACTAAAGACTAATATCTAGTGTATAGACATTGGTAAATAATTCTATATAAATAATCACATGATACTGAAGCATGACTATTAATAATATTAATAATCACATAATAACATGGAAGATAAATAACAGAATCCATAATGTCGTACATATCCTATATACCATTATGGTATTGTGAAAATACATCTAAATAATTTTGTAAGGGATGATATTAAACTGAATCTAGTTTCTCTCTTAAGAGCTAAAAATGAATCTAGAAATTATAGGTGACCCCACCGATCATATGTTTAGACCAATTTATTCCCCACATGAATGGGGTGGAACATAATCAATATAATCATTCATGTTAAAAAACTAACATACACAATAATAATAATCAACCTAATCGATAAATATAATTGTATTCCATCTAGATCAAAATTGAGAATTGAAATATAATGGTACAACCCTTGTAAAACTAAACATAATATCTTTAGAGTAAAAATAAGGATGGTATCATTGAAATATTCTTCAAGTGTATGATAGGTGAAATAAATGTTCACTTTTATTGATGAATATATATACTATGAAAATATCCTAAAAACAATTTTTAAATAAACATTTCATTTTGAAAATAACATTTAAACAAATTATCAAGAATTTTGTATAAGGCCCCAGCCTTAAACCTTACATAATCTTGAGTTATTACGCGATTACACATTGATGTTCTTTTCGGGTTTAAAGTTTTAGAGAATTAGATCATAAAACTTGCATTACATTCCACATATAAACAAAGTGGTTACATAAAGATTTTATTCTTCATTCCCATCAATGGAATCATATTTAAAATAAACATGGATTCTTTCTTGACACTTCCTTGACACTATCATCATATCATGTACCTTTCCCTTGACCTGTGAAAAACATTTCAAAAAAAAACTTGGGATGAGCATAAAAAGCTCAGTAAGGGATATAAAAATATGGAAAGGAAACATGGGTACATATATAAATAAGTATGAGATCATACTTTACACATAAAACATAAGCACTTTAACATACCTCATCAAATCATGAATAAATCATAGAAATCATAACACATAAAGGTAACATGAAGCATTCATAACAATCTTACGTAGGGAGTAACCCTCTTGGTTACGTTTGGAATACCCATCACAGTATATTCCCTAATTCTCTTCGGGGAAACCTTAACGTTTCACTCCTTCTCATTATCCAATGCATTGGAGATCTATATCGGGCTCACCCGCCCTTAGTTTATCACGGAACCACCCGTTTTCATAATAATGCCCAAGAACCTCAACATATTCACATCACATAAAACATGCATAAAAGAAACATAACATTCCCACCTTTCAATCACAAGATATCAAAACAACATATTGATAAAAAAAAATTATGAAAACCATTTTCGATACCAAAATAAAAGAAAAGTAAAACATGGTATTTATTTTTCTTTCAAAAAGAAGGTATGGCTTGTAGAGGAAGCCAAAACTCAAATAACGGTCATGACGGCGGAGAAGTCGTTGTCGCCGCATACATAGGACAAAAACATTTCCTTTTGTCGTTTAGTAAACGCTTCGTATAAAAAATATTCCTTTTGAATAAACGTAAAAGTCAAAGGGGTTTATACACCATATAAAAAAAGGTTGTGTATAAAACAAAATATGCCTCAATGAAAGGAGATTGAGACGAAGTCCCATACCTCGGGTCCGACTTGACTCGATCGTTCTTTAATGTCCTGAATAATAAACTTGAGTTAATTTCTACTTGTTTAAGAACCTTTTTCAAGTTCATTATTCCTTTTATATCACTTATTTCCATGTCATGAACACTATGTAATTATTTAAGTTAATAACGGTGGTTTTAACGATCATTGGTACTTGAGTCAAAAATAAACCCTTTATAATTACAAGTTGTTCATGTATCCATTATATCCAGAATTATAATCATGATGTATATATCATATATATCGTATATGTTCAGTATATACGTGCATTTATAAAATTACATAATCATTTAGAGGTAAGAAATGAAATGCATCGTTCATGGAGATAGTAAGTCGTACGTACGCATTAACGCTACATTCATTTCTATTTCGTATTTTATAGAATGGAATCATAATGATATAAAGGTATATTATAATTCCAGTATAATAAAATATATAATATCATTAACTTTATCCTTTACACATCCCACATATGGTATTAACGAATCAAATCACTTTCAGGGGGCGGTAGTCTGCACTTCCTAAAATGAAGATATCATGTTTACCCATAATGGAAACAATAATGGTATGCCATAAATGAAAAATACCGAAGCTTAAGGAAAGAATAAACATATTATATATCATATATAAAAATAGTGACATCATAATGGCAACCTTTGAATGTGTTAAATGAGTATTGAACAATCATCATTTTGGGAGGCAGAATTTCGCCATCCACGGAAACCGTATGTTCTTTAACCATTTGATGTAGTTGTGTGAGAGTGTAGCTCGAATAAATCTTATAAAAACATCCTAGTATATTGAATATATAGGTGTTGTTACAAAAGAAGTAAATAAAAAGAGTTTAGGGGGTTGGAAAAGCAAAATAAAACAAATGAACATGAGAGAATAAATTACCTTTAAAAGTGTAACTCCTTTTGATTTGAGCCTAAAGGCTTCCTTTGAAAGGCTTCTGCCCAAAGGGAATCCTCTAAGATGAGGAGAGGGATGTGGATAGAGTAAATGGGAAGGGAATGGCCGATCCAACGGCTTGAGGAGTGTGGGTAATGAGGTAGAGGTGGGGGCCTTTTATAAGAGGAGAGGAGGGGCACTCTTGGAAAGTATAGAAATATTACATTATTTGAAAATGAGTTTCGGATTTAAATGGTCCCACATTGATATAATTCTAGGATAAGGTGATAAGGGTTATAAATCTACCCATCCAATAGGTTTTGGACATGTGTAGGTTTTATATATTACATTATCTTTCCATTTTATTTATGTCGTTAAATAATGAGGTCATCGCTGCATCATCATTTTGTTATAATTAAATTAATTTATTTAATGTCTAAAAATAATAAAAAAAAATTCCTGATGTAGGAAATCTTTTTATATTTCCTAAGAGTATTTATAGACAAAATTATGATTAGTATAACTCCTTCTAAAAATTGTTTTAGTAAAACAATTTATGTTAGTGTCATTTTCACCTTTATTTTAAAAAAAGGCATTAAAGTCATTATCTCACCCAAGAGGCTCCACAGGGTCCCCTAAATTGACCCATGGGTTGTACTGGTCGGCCATGACTCATCCAATAGGGGTAGGACATGTGTCAAGCTAACCTCATTTTATTAAATCATTATTTTTACCTTAAACTACACTAATTACCACTAATTGCGATTAAAAACTTAATAAGTTACTATTCACCAAAAAATTATTTTAATCTAATTGAACCACATTTTACTTCTTAATGACAACCATGTATGTGAGATTTTTTAAATTCAAAACACAATGATGTTAAAATTTCATTTAAACGGAAAATCAGTTTTTATAAGTACCACTTAGTGGTTTCACTATTCATAAAAAATTGAAGTTTTTCAGAAAAATACCAAAACTTCACCCTAAGATATATGTGATATTTTTAATTCAAAAATGAAGTCTATTTTGAAAAATTCAAAACATATAAGTCACATTAATTAATTTAATAATTAATTCATGCTGTCAGAGAAAATAGCGTGTTTTTATGAAACAATAAGTATCAAAAGATTGACACCAGTTTAAGTCCAATTTCAAAGTGAAATTGATTCCAATGACCACCATTGGATTAAATGGTAGAAATATATTATAATTTCACTTCAAAACCAATTCAAAATATAATCTAATCATATAAATAAATTAGATTAAAAAGCTGTTTTGATGTAAAATATAGTATTTTTCACTATTCATTAAAAAATGAACATTGTCAGAAAAATAGCAAAAATTCACACAAAGTAAATTTTGATGTCCCAATAATAAAGAATAAGTTTATTTTGACAATCATAGTTTATAAAATTTTCAAAAGATATATTCAAAAATCTTTTGCCATCAAAAGGCAGTAAAACAATCTTTTAAGAATATTAATGTATTCCATGCTTAAGATTGGATTTATTTTCATTTTAAGCCTCTAAAACACTATATAATTCATTAATAGACATAGAAAAAAATATTTATTATTCATTACTTACTTGGGATGTTACATCCTTCCCCCTTTTAGAAAATTTTGTCCCCGCAATTTATTTACTTATCAAATAAATGGGGGTACTTATCCCTCATTGCATTTTCAAATTCCCATGTTGCCTCTTCCATCATGTGGTTTTTCCACAAAACCTTTACCTGCTTAATCACCTTATTCCGTAACACTTGCTCCCTGTGGTAAAGAATCTGGACCAGTTGTTCCTCATAAGATAGGTTCTCTTCCAGCTG
This sequence comes from Viscum album, assembly GCA_963277665.1. NCBI lineage: Eukaryota > Viridiplantae > Streptophyta > Magnoliopsida > Santalales > Viscaceae > Viscum > Viscum album. The sequence goes on along the minus strand of OY728164.1, from coordinate 1,831,848,602 downwards.
AACTACCACTGGACTCAAAACATGAGATGGATCTGGCATGTACTTTCTCAACATCGAAATGTGAAAAACATTGTGTACCTGAGATAAACTAGGAGGTAAAGACACTCGTTAAGCAACTGATCCAACTATCTCTAGAATTTCATATGGTCCAATAAACCTTGGACTCAGCTTTCCTTTATTACCAAATCTCATCACACTTCTCTAAGGAGAAACCTTGAGAAAAACATGATCACCTACCTCAAAAGATAGATCCTTCCTCCAGTTATCCGCATAACTGTTCTGCCTGCTCTGAGCTATTCTCATGTGCTTCTGAATCAGCTGAACTTTTTCTGCCATCTCTTCTACCAATTCTGGTCCCATCAACTTCCTTTCACCCACTTCATCCCAGAAATCTTGAGTTCAACACCGCTTCCCATATAATGCATGAAATGGTGCCATTTGTATACTGGAATGAAAACTGTTATTATATGAAAATTCAACCAAAGAAAGATGTTGGTCCCAACATCCCTGATAATCCATAGAGCAAGAATGTATCATATCCTTCATGTCTGAATTGTTTGTTCTAATTGCCCGTCTGATTGAGGATGAAAAGCTGTACTAAAATTTAATTCAGTACCCAATGAAATCTGAAGGCCTTTCCAAAAGTTAGAAGTGAACGTAGGATCACGATCAGATACAATGGAGAGAGGAACTCCATGTAACCTGACTATCTCTTTAAGATACAAACGGGAAATTTGATCTAGGGAAAAAGTATCTCGTTAAGTAAGGAAATGAGCAGATTTAGTCAAGCGATCAACAATAACCCAGATTGCATTATTACCTCGAGATGTATTCGGTAATCCCACAACAATGTCCATGGATATATTCTCTCATTTCCAATCTGGCACTGTTAAAGGCCGAAGAATCCCTTTCGGTAACTGATGCTCTACTTTAACCTGTTGACATGTCAAACACTTCACAGTAAAATCAGCAATATCTCTTTTCATTTAATCCCACCAGTAATACTCCTGCAGATATTTGTACATCTCAATACTGCCAGGATGAACTGAAAACGGAGAACTATGAGCTTAACATAACAATTCTCTCTTCAACTGTGAATCACAAGGCACACACAATCTCTTCCCAAATCTCTAAACTCAATCATTATCAATGTTGAATTCAGGCAACATACCTTTCTGAACGAGCTCTACCTTTTTCTGCAACTCACTGTCTTGCTTATGTTCTTGCTAGATTCTATCTGATAGATATGATCTCACTGATACCTAAAACAAAACAGAAGAAACATCCTGCACCAAGAACTTCTATGCCAAAGTTCATCAAATCCTTAACCAAAGGATCACGTTCCAAATGCAACATTTCTAATGAAGCATTACTTTTTCGACTCAAATAATCAGCCACTTTATTTGCTTTTCACGAATGGTAATGAATTGTACAATCATAATCCTTGATTAATTCTAGCCATCCCATTTTTCTCATGTTCAATTATTTCTAAGTGAATATATACTATAAAATTTTTTGATCAGTATATATTTCACACTTTACTCCATACAAATGATACCTCCAAATTTATAAATCAAAAACAACAGCAGCTAATTTCAAATCATGTGTAGGGTAATTTACCTCATGAGTTTTCAACTGTCGTGAAGCATAAGAAATTACCTGATCATTCTGCATTAGGACGCAACCAAGTCCTTTCAATGAAGCATCACTGTATATAACAAACTCACCATTCCCGGAAGGTAGTGCCAAAACTGGAGCATTCACCAATCTTCTTTTCAATTCCTGGAAACAATCATCACATTCTTTTGTCCAGATAAACATAACACCCTTCTGAGTTAGCATAGTCATTGGACTAGATAACCGTGAAAAATTTCTAACAAACCTTCGGTAATATCCTTCCAAAAAAATGAAGCTACGAATCTCAGTTATATTTGTGGGTCTTGGACAATCTTCCACAACTTTTGTTTTTCCAGGATCAACAGTTATCCCATCTTTAGAAACAATGTGACCAAAGAAAGAAATTTGTTGCAACCAAAACTCACACTTGCTGAATTTCCCATAAAATTTATTTTCATTTAAGGTTTTCAAGATAACCCTTAAATGACTTTCATGATCCTCTTTATTTTTAGAAAACACCAAAATATCATCAATAAAAACAACCAACATTTTTCACCTAAGTCCACTGAGCCATCACTGCAACAAACTGTTTAGTTCTGATTCTGACCATCTCAGGATACTGGTTTGAAAGTTCATTTCCCTCTATATGCCCTCCCAGAAAAACTTCTCTGTTTCCACTATGAAAAATCATTCTTAACACTGAAATATCTTAGATGAAGCAACATGGTAATCTTTAAATGCTATATCATTTCAAAAAAAATATTTTTGGATAATCATTTAATAGAATTCTAACTCCTAAAGTTATCTAAACCGACCTTTGATACCAACTATAAGGCCCCATCCTTAAACCTTACTTATTCTTGAGTTATTACAAGATTACACATTGAGGATCTTTTCGGGATTAGAGTTTTAGAGAATTAGATCATAAAACTTGCATTACATTCCACATATAAACAAAGTGGTTACATAAATATAGTATTATTAATTCCCATCAATGAAAACATATTTAAAATAAACATGGATTCTTTCTTGACACTTCCTTGACACTATCATCATATCATGTACCTTTCCCTTGACCTGTGAAAAACATTTCAAAAAAACTTGGGATGAGCATAAAAAGCTCAGTAAGGGATATAAAAATATGGAAAGGAAACATGGGTACATATATACATAAGGATGAGATCATACATTACCCATAAAACATAAGCACATTAACATACCTAATCAAATCATGAATAAATCATAGAAATCATAAGACATAAAGGTAACTTGAGGAATTCATAACATTCTTACGTAGGGAGTAACCCTCTTGGTTATGTTTGGAATACCCATCACAATATATTCCCTAAATCTCTTCGTAGAAACCTTAACGTTTCACTCCTTTGCGTTACCCAATGCATTGGAGATCTATATCAGGCTCGCCCGCCCTTAGTTTATCACGGAACAACCTGTTTTCATAATAATGCCCAAAAACCTCAACATAATCATATCACATAAAACATGCATAAATGAAACATAACATTACCACCTTTAAATCACAAGATATAAATACAACACATTGATATAAAAACATTATGAAAACCATTTTCGATACCAAAATAAAAGAAAAGTAAAAGATTGTATTTATTTTTCTTTTAAAAAGAAGGTATGGCTTGTAGAGGAAGCAGAAACTCAAATAACGGTCACGACGGCCGAGAAGTCGTTGTCGCCGCATACGTACGACAAAAACATTCCCTTTTTTCGTTAAGTAAACGCTTCGTATAAAAAATATTACTTTTGAATAAACGTAAAATTCAAAGGGGTTTATACACCATATAAAAAAAGTTGTGTATAAAACAAAATATGCCTCAATGAAAGGAGATTGAGACGAAGTCCCATACCTCGGGTCCGACTTGACTCGATCGTTATTTAATGTCCTGAATAATAAACATGAGTTAATTTCAACTTGTTTAAGAACCTTTTTCAAGTTAATTATTCCTTTTATATCACTTATTTCCATGTCATTAACACTATGTAATTATTTAAGTTAATAACGGTCGTTTTAACGATCATTGGTACTTGAGTCAAAAATAAACCATTTATAATTACAAGTTGTTCAAGTATCCATTATATCCAGAATTATAATCATGATGTATATATCATATATATCATATATATTCAGTATATACATGCATTTATAATATTACATAATCATTTAGAGGTAAGAAATGAAATGCATCGTTCATGGAGACGGTAAGCCGTACGTACGCATGAACGCTACTTTGATTTCTATTTCGTATTTTATAGAATGGAATCATAATGATATAAATGTATATTATAATTCCAGTATAATAACATATATAATATCATTAACTTTATCCTTTACACATCCCACATATGGTATTAACGAATAAAATCACTTTTAGGGGGAGGTAGTCCGCACTTCCTAAAATGAAGATATCGTGTTTAACCATAATGGAAACAATAATGGTATGCCATAAATGAAAAATAAATAAGATTAAGGAAAGAATAAACATATTATATATCATATATAAAAATAGTGACATCATAATGGCCACCTTTGAAGGTGTTAAATGAGTATTGAACAATCATCGTTTCGGGAGGCAGAATTTCGCCATCCACGGAAACCGTATGTTCTTTAACCATTTGATGTAGTTGTGTGAGAGTGTAGGTTGAATAAATCTTATAACAACATCTTAATATATTGAAGATACTGGTGTTGTTACAAAAGAAGTAAATAAAAAGATTTTAGGGTGTTGGAGAAGAAAAATAAAACAAATGAACATGAGAGAATGAATTACCTTTAAAAGTGTAACTCCTTTTGATTTGAGCCTAAAGGCTTCCTTTGAAAGGATTATGCCCAAAGGGAATCCTCAAGGATGAGGAGAGGGATGTGGAGAGAGTAAATGGGTAGGGGATGGCCGAGACAAAGACTTGAGGAGTGTGGGTAATGAGGTAGAGGTGGGGGCCATTTATAAGAGGAGAGGAGGGGCACTCTTGGAAAGTAATGAAATATTACTTTATTTGAAAATGAGTTTCAGATTTAAATGGTCCCATATTGATATAATTTGAGGATAAGGTGATAAGGGTTCGAAATCTACCCATCCAATAGGTTTTGGACATGTTTAGGTTTTAGATATTACATTATCTTTCCATTTTATTTAAATCGTTAAATAATGAGGTCATCGCTGCATCATCATTATGTTATAATTAAATTAATTTATTTAATGTCTAAAAATTATAAAAAAAAATTCTTGATGTAGGAAATATTTGTATATTTCTAAATATTATTTATAGACAAAATTATGATTAGTATAACCCCTTCTAATTTTTTTTAGTAAAACAATTTATGTTAGTGCCATTTTCACCTTTATTTTAAAAAAGGCATTAAAGTCATTATCTCACCCAAGAGGCTCCATAGGGTCCCGTAAATCAACCCATGGGTTGTCTTGGTCGTCCATGACTCATCCAATAAAGGTAGGACAAGTTTCAAGCTCACCACATTTTATTAAAGAATTATTTTTACCTTAAACTACACTAATTACCACTAATCGCGATTAAAAACTTAATAAGTTACTATTCACCAAAAAACAATTTTAATCTCATTGAACCACATTTTACTTCTTAGTTACAAACATGTATGTCGGATTTTTGAAATTCAAAACACAATGATGGAAAAATTTCATTTAAACGGAAAATCAGTTTTTATAAGCACCACTTAGTGGTTTCACTATTCATCAAAAATTGATGTTTTTCAGAAAAATACCAAAACATCACCCTAAGATATATGTGATATTATGAATTCAAAAATGAATTCTATTTTACAAAAATCAAAACATATAATTCACATTAATTAATTTAATAATTAATTCCTGCTGTCAGAGCAAATAGCGTGTTTTTATGAAACAATAAGTATCAAAAGATTGACACCAGTATAAGTCCAATTTCAAAGTGAAATTGAATTCAATGACCACCATTGGATTAAATGGTAAAAATGTATTCCAATTTCACTTCAAAACCAATTAAAAATATAATCTAATCATATAAATAAATTATATTAAAAAGTAGTTTTGATGTAAAATGCAGTATTTTTCACTATTCATTAAAAAATGAACATTGTCAGAAAATACAAAAAATTCACCAAAAGTAAATTTTGATGTCCCAATCATAAAGAATAAGTTTATTTTGACAAACAGAGTTTATAAAATTGTCAAAAGATAGATTAAAAAATGGTTATCCATCAAAAGGCAGTAAAACAATCTTTTAAGAATATTAGTGTATTCCATGCTTAAGATTGGATTTATTTCATTTTAAGCCTCTAAAACACTATATAATTCATTAATAGACATAGATAAAAATATCTATTATTCATTACTTTCTTGGGATGTTACATTTTGTCATTAAATTTAATTTAATATAAAATTTTAAAACAAGTAAAATAATAATTAAAGTATTTATTGGTTACACTGGGGGAAAATTTCTATCATTCTATACAAAATTAAAACAATGATTCCTTTCAAATTTTTAGTTAAATACAAGTAGACATTGTCCTGAAAAATAAATTAATATTGTCTCCATAAAAAATTTAACGATTAAATTTGTTTAAAAAGGTTTTCATATACCATTTTGAAAAGGTAAAAACAGTTGACATTAATTTTATAAAACATGGGTTTTGAGGAAATATGATATCATAAAAAAGTGAGAAACAAATTTAGATTTTAATCAAAATATTGTTACAGTACTTTTATGAACAAAATAGATGAAAATTGTATTATTACATGTAAACATATATGAATAACCATTTTGGAGGAAAATATATTTATTTTATGATATATATTTCTAATAATTATCTAAGGATGATTTAAACATATGTAATCCCAAATAATGGTTCGATTTTGAAATAAACCCTTACCACTTTGGTAATATTAAATCACAAGACCCATAAATTAAATGATATCAAATAATACATTAAATTCAATTTAGATATATATATTAATTATAGAACACAAAAAATATGTATTATATACCCCACAAGAATGAAATTAGTGTTTCATATGGAATTTGTCACATGGATATAAAAGTTAGTGGAGAGACCCTTACCTCAGGTCTGATTTCCATAGTATGTGACTATAACACCAGAGTAGTGGGGTTAAAAATATTATTAATATATTAAATAAAATTAATAATATTTATTATATAATATAATATTCAATTATTTCATGGTTCCATGCATTTGTTTATAATATATAATTATTTCTACTATTTTGGATTTAAATTTCCTTGTTTCTCGTCGTTATTTAATCATGAATGTGTAAGTTCTCATATATATGACAAATATATATAATATATAAAATTATAATAACATATCAAATATTATAATTTATCTTTATATAAATATATATTACTATTAATGAGTTTTACACATACAAATTGAATTGCACTACTTCATAGAGATGGTAGGTCGTACGTACGCACGCGCAATGATATCATATAATTAACAACTGGAAGGGTAAGGCATAGGGTGATATATAATTTTTTTAGAAATAAAATGATCTCATATATATCATATATATTAACATATTTTTCTATATTTCATTTATATTTTATGATAATGTGGAAAATGTATCACATCACTTAATGAGATTGAAGATTACTGTTTAGATGAGTGACATTATTAGAGTTGAAATACAAATAAATGTAATAATTTATATGTATAACCATTAAAACGTTAAGAAAGTTTGTTATTATCATATTTCGCACGCAAAAATGAGTTATATTATTTTTCATAAAAATACTACATTCTTTGATAGCTCTATTAGATGCAAGAATATTTTTTACTAAATATTAATAATATTATAATTTTTAATTAAACATAGATCCTATTAATTAGATTATTATTTTTCAATAAAATTATAAATAAGAGGAAAATTTATGATTTAGTTCATCGGTCCTTAGTTAATTATAAATTAATATAATAACAAATTGATTATAAAGGAAATGTTTTTATATATAAACTATTAATATGATACAAATGAATTTATTCTCAATAAGTTAAATTAATTATCATTATAGAATGAAATTTAAGAAAATTATATATTTAAAATTCAATAAAAAAATTTATACATTCATCTATTATGTTTGATATACACAAGATAAGAGGAAATCTATTTTATTCCTAAAAAGCTTTATTTTTCTCAATGTTGGTTTTGCAGCTTTTTAATATAACACTTTTCAAAACTATATTTTATATAGTTACAATAATTTTATCTGATAAAATATATTTCATTTTATAAATATATATATATAAATTATCTTAGTTTTATTATTTTTTAATTTTTCTATGGAGTTTAATTTTAATACGTAGAGTGAAAAATGGTAACTTTTTATTGAAAATTGAAATTTTATTATAATTAATTTTGAAAATTATATTAAATTATATATTAAAATAAATTATATATTAGATCAATTAAAAATTTATTAATCCAATTTAGGTTATTTATTTAAATATCATTGATATTTTTGGTATAAATTCATTTCAATCTTCTGATCATTTTCACTTAAAAGAGCTTCTTTGTCACCACGTCTACGGTATAAATTTGAAAAAAAAGAAAACATTTTATGATACATGATTTTCTAAAATTAACATAATTTTTTAGAATAACCATATTTATATATTATAATTTGGTCATTATAATTTTTTCCCAATGTGATTAGAATAAAAACCAATTAATTTTTATCACATCAATTATAGTAAAAATGAGTTTATTAGTAGTTAATTGTTGACGATACAATGTGGCATTGACCCAAAACATTTAAAACCCCCATTATCTGATCTTATATATATAATATCTCCTATTTAATCTCAAATTGTACGTGTTTTCAGTGATGTGAGGTATGGAGGACTTACCAGTGGTGTTTACTTTTCCATATTTACAAGAATGTCACACCTCATCCACTATAAATGAAAACTCACTCCTCTAACTTTTTTGCACCTCCCAATCCATTTGAATCATCCAAAACCATAAAAATTCATTCCATAAATACATATATTTATTATAGTATACGTATATTTTTCATAATGTCATCTAACGTTGGAATTAGTATATTCTTATCGAGGATAACTAAATATGAGGTAATGTTTTTCAGAAATATTTTTTAATTTATTTCCTTCTTCATATAATTCAATTATTACTATATTAGTATTATATAATATACTATGAATGTTAAATATATTGAAATTTTTTTATGTTATGGTTATGAACAAAATCAAAAAACATATCCATAAAAAGGTTTAGAAAATCATTATTCATTTGTATTACATACTACCACCCCACTAATAATTATCCTTAGTTTTCCCATTACAACATTTAACTCTTTGTTATATTGTAGGAAATAAAATTATTATATTATATATATGATAATTATTATGTATTTATTTTTATTTAACTAATATATAACACATAACTTCATAAATTTTATTTGTGGTAATGTGATAACATCAATCTTCACTATGGTAGACTACCGCCTCGCGAAACGATGTGATTCATTAATAAATTATATTAAATGTATTACAAAAGGTTTTAATAAAAATTTGTAATATATATTCCCTTAAATGATACTAGAACGAATATATTTTTATAAATATATAACATTTACTTTTGTATCTTTTAGTATAAATAAAAATTGAAACAATGGTCATCTATATGTACGACCTACCGTCTCAATGAACAATGAATTTTATATCCTAAAAAAATATTGTGGATTTCTTTAGATACATATATAATGAATATATATTATATTAAAATCATGAATCACATTTTGGGGATGAATAAAAAATTTTCAATATAAGTGGAATAAGGAATATTATGTTTAAATGTAATTAAATAGAATTAAATTTGTTACATGAAATGGTGAAAATATTGAAAAATTATTATCTAATGGGTAGAAATGTTTTATAAAATGATAATATATTATATCATATATTTTAATTAGGTTATATACTATTTTGATACAATGTTTAGAACATATATAGCAGATTTTAAATCATGTAGGACCAAAATAAAATTGTGATGTAGGGGATTTCATGTCAATTTAATATCATTGAGGCATATTATAATGTTGTGTATGTAGTTTGTATTTTAAGGTTTATATATTACCCCTATGATATTTAATATCATGAATAATTTATTATTTGTTTTTTTGTGTTAAAATTTTATTTATTAAATTTAAGGGGATTCTATCTAAAAGATAACAAGTATTAATGAAATTTCATAACTCATTTCCTTTTCATTGGGTTATATGACATCATCATAGTCATTAATATTATATAATTTTTTGTATTATTAACATGAATTTATATTGATTTATTTACACTTTTTTATCTAGATATACTAGTGACGCACATAATTACATCCTTTATAAACTCTCACTTCATTGTAATGGTCATTTTTAGAGTTTATTTTGCTATATCATTCTAATATGGATTCATTATTCTTCATGATACATTAAAATAAATAATAGAATAATTGTGTAATAAACTCAATAATTTTATTATTATCTAGATATTCATAATATTATTTATGTAAAAGTACAACTTTTTTGAAAATTTTGTTGTTAAATTGTTTTTCAAATGTCTTGAATGAAATACAGATACATTTTTCAGTTCATTCAAAAATATGATTTCTATTAATCCCATTTGTTTAAAGGGGTTTCAGATATGATTTTGACGTTATAAAAATTATTTGAAGAAATTAATTCCATACTAATATTTAATGAATACTTTATAAAGTATAATTTTTCATTTTTGAAATAATTTTCATTTTTCATTTAATGATTATGTGAAAATAATCGATCATTTTTAACATGGAGGACATGTACAATATTTTCCACCACCAAGAATGCTCAATGATTTCATGATTCCATTACAGCATTCAATTTCTTCTCAAAAAAATATATCTTAAAACTATTTTCATTGAAAATATTTTTAATATTTTTCTGAAAATTAAAAAGGATATTTTCCATAAGAAATTTTTTAATGATCCTTTTTATTTCATAAATGAAAAAATCACATATTCATAATCCAATGGGTTTATGTCATATCTTAATGATTCATTATTTTGTTTCTAGGTATAATTTTATTATTTTGATTTGGGATAGCATTAAAAATAACTCCCATGATTATTATTTATGTATTTATCACCCCTAGAGTTGTATATTTTTATGTCACCTTTGAACACTAAAATACCCCTAAATAATCACCTTATTTTACATGATACTATGATTTTTTAAAACATATATAATTTTTTAAAACATATATAATTTTTTCATACAATATTTATTTCATTAGATAATTAATTATATGTGTGAATATGGATGAATATATATTCTTTACTCAATATAAATATTTAATATGAAATATTATTTATCGATTTAATATTTTTTTGATATATAAGGATTGACATGGATGGGTATTATATTGGATGGTGATAATTTAAAATAATAACATTGAGAAATCAGTTGTTTCTAGAGTCAAAATTAGTTGGAAACAATCTATTTTCATTTGTATCCCAGTAGTTTTAAACTATATAGATGATATATCATGACAATATTTATCCTGTGAATGGTCCATAATCAAATCTAATGGGGTTTTACCTAGATTTTTTTCAATTGAATTGTGTATAGATCCCAATTCAAAATGTTTAAATTGTATATGATGCATTATATTAAATAATTATGCATTTTAATCATTTTAAATCAGTTTTATTTATCCAATATATTTTTCAATTTTAATTTCTATTGATATATTTTATTCAAATTTTTTTTCAATGAAAAGTATACTCATTTATTTACCTTCATATATTTATTATATCTAATTTTATAATGATCGTCACATTATTTCAATGGAAAATTTTTATTTATATTCCTTTCCATATTATTTTCAAACATTATTCTCAATTAATTGATTACTTTTCCTGTGTCTTATGTAATTTATTATTTTACATTGAATATTTTAATTGATTAATTATTTCTTTTACTGTACATTACCCTTACGGACCATTTTAGATCACCCATAATTTTTCTTATTTCATGGGATTCCTTGAAGTCAAAATATAAAAATATGAATGGATATTCTAGATGGAGTAATTTTGATCTTGTAAAAATATATATTGTAATTTTTTTTTATCATTTGTAGCGGAAGTCAATGTTTGTATCTATTTTATGATAACAATTATAAAATTCATGTCTTTAAATGTGATTTACTAGTATCTGATGCCAATTTGATTGTAGTAGGGAAAAAATCCTAGCTACCGGGGTTGGGGTTAAATCAGTTGTTATCATTTCATGTTTAGTTGAAACCATGGACTAATGACTATAGAAAACATAGAATAAGGAACAAAACCATATGAGTCGGTAAAATCATATTATTTTTGGTAAGGAAGAAATTATATGGGTCTTCATAGAAATACATCCCTCTATGAATACTATAATTGGATATAGTTCTAGAAAATATGTACATAGGTGTAATAACTCCAAAAAAGACATGTTAGGTGTGATGTGAGAGTAACCTGGAATATGAAAATGGGCCTTACTATGTTCCTAGTTTCTCACTTCTAGAGGATATTCATAGAGTAATTCAAATTTTTTTAAAAACCATTATTAAGGATATAAATAAATAATTAAAATGAATGAATAATTTTAAAACCTCATAGATATGAATGAACAATAAATAAATTAAATGGAATAGGTATTTACTAAGACTCGAGAATTAAATTTTTTAAGTATATTACAAATTTATATGACTTGTAAAACTTTAGAAATATGTAATCATTTTGTAAATATTACAGAGTAATATGTTTGTTCAATAAATTATGAATTATGAATACTATCGTGGGCTAAGAAGATGAAGATTGATCATAAGGTCAATGTTTTAAACACATATTTCAGGTTTTATTTGATGAGATTCAACCATGATTATATAAATGATAGATATATTTATGGAAAGAGTATATTTCATGACAAAAAGAAATTGTTTAATAATTCCATTGAATCTAATACAAAAAAGTATAAATGTATTTATAATCATTAGTGATTATATAAAAATATTTTTATTAAATATTTTTAAAAAATAAATTACATTGATAACCAAAACTAAAATAATATTTAATGATATTTTATATATAAATGATTTAAATCACATTTTTATGAACATTATAGAAATATTTTATAAAATAAAGAGAGAATACCATATGAAATTTGACAACTAGTCACAACCAGTAAGGCGATGGGGCATTAACCCATGTCCCAAGTATAATAAGGTTTTATCAATTAATACAAACATATGTGATGTCCAAGTTAATGTGTCATTTTTTTAAAAATATTATACCAAATAGAGGTTATAAATTACAAATTAGTATTCAATTTGATGTTTAATGACTAATTTAATAACCATATTGGTTTTGAAAAGTAGTTATAGACAACAAAATTACTATTTATTTTTTTTGGATCTTAAGGTCTGTAATATATGAATTTTAGTGCATGACAAATAATAAATTCATTCTTGGTTATTCATTTCTTATATTAGGTGATGTATACATTTTTTTTTGAAACACAACCCATTGATAAAATTGTGTTTATTGGAATTTATCCTGAAAATATATATCCATATATTATTACGTTTTAATGGAATTACTCTCCATAAAAAATTATATAGAAACAAAAATGTTATCCAATTAAATTAATATATAATGAATGAAATGGTCATGTAGATCATCAAATAATTCGTTCTTTGAGGCCCTAACCATTCCATTTATCATTCACAAGCTTCTGAAAAATGACCTTAATCACATGGTATAATTATTTTTACTTTTCCTCCCTTTACATAATGTCACTAGCCACTATTGTTTACCATCCTAAAATCCTAGTTATATTTTATTACATGTGACATTTTTACATTAGATTATCTCATATTTAGTGGGTTTTGTTATTTCTATTATAATATGTTATTTTAATCAATGGCATTTCTAGATGTCAATCCCTTCATTACCATGATCAATATTAAATCGAATGGATACAATTTAATTTCAGTGGTTATATTGAAACATCGATCATTTCAAAATAAATAAAATTATATTTAATATCTTATGTTCCAAACAACATTTAGTTAGCTTATGTTCAACCCAACAATGACTTCTTCAGTATATTATGGGACATGCAGGCCTACATATTATGGAATAACTTTAATATTATTGTTTAAAATGTAAAATATATCATAGTCATTAAGGTAGAGGATATAAATATTATTATATAACATGTAACATTTATGGTTGAATGAACTAGTTATTAATTAAATATAAATGAATATAAAACCAAGTTGATTGTATAAGAATTTTTTTATAAAAAGTAATAATATTTGGACAAGGTGGTTTATATTAATGTAATATATATATATATATATATATATTATCTTCAATAAAATTTTATTACATTCACCTGATAGGTTATTTTGGATTTTCAGAAGGAGAAATCAAATTTTCTTCCTAAAGAGATCAATTTTTCAAAAAAGTTTATTTTTCCGCCATTTAACTGTTCACATGATATAAAACTAAATTATAACACTTTTATAAAAAATTACAATAAAATTCATTTCTCTAATTCTATTTTCATCATTATTATGGGGTTATTTTTTAAAAATTTTATGAGATATTTTATTATGAATAATGAGAAATATAAAATTTTAATTGAAACCAAAATTTTCTCTAAATAATTTATATATATATATATATTAATTTTTAAATTTGTATTAGATTCGAATAACATGAATTATTAATATATAGAAATAATTTATTTCATATGAATAATATTCATTGAAAATTTTGAAATAAAAACATTTCAAACAATTGATAATATTTTAACCAAAAAAACAAGTTTTTCCTCACATTTGAGTGATAAATTATAAAATAAAATCATTATATAATGGAAGTTGAATTTAGAAAAATAGTTTATGTTTATTTATTTATAATAATTTGAAATTTATAATAATATCAAAATTTGTTCCTAACAAAATATATTGGAAAAAATATTAATGTTAATCAAATATATTTAGGTCAAAGTGAGTTCAATTAGTGGTTAATCATAATGGATACAATGTTTAAATAACCAAAACATGTAAACCCCCATTGGATTTCAATATATACACTATCTAAACACTTTTATAAAAAAATGGGTTATTATTGGTGTCACATGTTGTATGGGAGACTTCCAATATGGATTATATTTGGTAATTTACAGGAATTCCACTCATCCACCGCTAAAAGAGGGAACACACTCCCTTTACATATAAACCCCAAAACTTTTTTCTCATCCAAAAAATAACCAATTCACTCCAAAATTTACTTATACTCATCCTATAATCCATATCATCAAAAAATTAAATTTTAGGAATGAATTAGTAAGTAAATACCAAAGGGGGATACATGATGGATTTGATGTTTTTTTATAAATGAATATTTATTTTCATCGAAAACCTCTATCCTTAAATTATTGTTAAATAATATATATAATAAATAATTTACATTGTAAATGTAAATTTGTTTTCTTCTATAATTTTTATTACCTAAAACAATAGACACATCCATCAAATTGGTCACAAAATCTGCAATCGTTTGTATTGTAGAATGTTGCACTATGAACTAATGTCATTATTTGTCCATTACCACCATTCTAGTTTCATAGTAATGATGGAAATAAAATTTCTTTATTATATTTATGATATTTATTTTCTTTTTATTCCTTTATTATTATTATATTACTCATTCCTTTAGGAATTCCATTTTGTGGAAATATGATAACATCATTCATTTTTATGACATATATCAGCCTCGCGAAATGATGCGATTCATTGAATATATAGATAGGGTATATTAAATAATGGATTAATAAATATATGTAATATATATTAAATAAATATTATAATAAAATTAATATATAAAAACATATCACTAATTTTTTTAATACGACAATAAAATTAAAGCAATGTTAACATGTATGTATTTCCTATAATCTCTATGAATGACATATTTCATTTCCTATATCAATATTTAATGGATTAATATAAATATATATATAAATAATATATATGATATTTAATTCTCGGATTACATTATGGGTATGATGAAATTAGAAGGAAATAATGAGTTAAAAAAATACCAAGACAACACATACTCAAAAACAATGTTACTTATTACTTGGAATGATGAAAGTAATGAATGATTATTAAATAATGGGAAATAATATGTTATAGAAGGATTGTATATGATATAATAATTATGTTTTAATAAATATTTTTTAGGTTAATGGATGTGACACAAAAAGTAAAATGAGTTGTAAGGTATTTCATCTCAAATTCATTTTATTGTACAATATTTTAATTTTAAACACCTATATTTTCTTATATTGTGTATATAATGTAAATTTTACATTTAATATCATTAATTCCTCATTATTCATAGTATTATCGTATTCAAATGGTATTAATTCATATTTGTTGATCTGAACATTAAATTACAATGTTAAAATGAAATTTCATAACTCAATTCCTTTCGTTGGGTCATATTACATCCTTACTATTATAAATATTTTTCTTTTATTAATATAATGAATTTCAATATCTATTAATTTATTCACACATGCTTTATTTTTATTTAGAATTTCAATAAATAATAAATTTATTGATTAATTGTAACATCAAACTTATTAGCATTTTAATGTTTTATTTTACAATCTCACACTAGTCAAGATTCATTATTTTAGAAATTACATTAAAAGAAATTGTATGATCATTATTAATCAAACACTAAATTTTTTTTATAATAGATGTTTTTAATGGAATAGTACGATTTTCCACTTTCTATTAAAAAATTTAATTGAAATGTTTTAATGAAAATATTACTTCATTTATCTATTCGGTCAGAAATATGTATACATTTAAAACCATAAACAACTATTTCTAATTTATTTAATATTATCATTATAATTTTTATGGATTATTACAAATTAAAAAAATGTTCAAAAAATTATTATGTTGTATTCAAAAAAATGACCATTGTGTTAATGATAATGTAAAAATAATATATGTTATTTAACATGCATGAAATGCATATTATTTTCCACAATCAGGACCACTAAATAATTTTAAGTTTTCCATACATTTTTTCAATGTTTTCATCATTGAAATTTTTTATAAATGTTATATTCAATGAAAAGGATTTGAAAAATATTTCGTTAAATCAAAAGTAATTTTTCCTCAAGAATGGTTTTAATATTTATTTTTATTTCATAAATGACAACAACAGTTATTTTTAATCCAATGGGTATAGGTCCTATTGGTAACATCTTTATTCTTTCTTTGGAATTTTTTTGATTAATTTCACAATGGAGTGCCTTGAAATTCACGTCCTTGGATCATTGTTTTATTAATTTCAATCCCCTTGATTCATTAACTTTTTAGTCGCATTTGAATATTATATTTCCCTCAAAATTTCAACATTATTTTTCATGGATATGATTGTTCCCAAAACCACAAACAATATTTTTACATTAAAATTATAATTTTATAGTTTTTTGATTATCTGTAGAAATATTTATTTGTTCATTAATTTTAATCAATATGTATATTCTCTAAGAAATTTATTTTCATCTAAATCAATCGTAACACCACGTTCTTCTATTGTACGCTTCTCTTTAAATAATAAATTAGCATGTATTGTATGCAACTTTGAGTTCTAGCACACACTACAACCAATCAAACTAGCTGTTATGAATAATAATACCCAATTTTTAAAATTATATAAATTTTATATTTCAAAATGGACTTCATTGATGGATTTTTAATATAAAAATTTTCTTATGGTGAATTTTTGGTACTTTTCTGATAACTTTCATATTTTGATTAATATTGAAAATTACTAAATATTAATTAAAACATCTTTTTAATAGAAATAATTAATAATGATATATTATGCATTTGAGTAGTAATAAATTATAATTAGATAATATTATTACCATTTAATAAAATTTTGGTCATTGGACATAATTTCACATTTAAACTAGAAATAATAAAATGTTAATCTTTTGATAGTTATTATTTCTTAAAAACACGGTTTTTATTTTGACAACGGGAATTATTTTTAAATTGTTTTCTTCCACTTCTGTGTTTTGAATTTAGTAAAATGGATTCCATATTTATAATTAGGAGGTCAAAATTTTGTAAATTGGAAACTTTTATTTTTAGACATTTTGAATTATTTTTTCGTAAAATATTTTATTTACCATGGTTAAAGGGTAAATCCAGTAAATAAGGGTAAACAAATAATATTATAATACTATTAAATTACCCAAAAACGTGTCTTAACCCTATTGGTTGATAAACCTCCGACCATGGGAATCATTGGGTCGATATTGTGACCCTTTGAAGCCACTTGTATGTGATAATGACACTTTATATTAATTAAGTTATATTAAATACAAAAATTACACAAGCATATATCTTTTAGGAAAACAGTTTTTACATGGGGTTATATATGTTATGATTTTGACTATAAATATTTATTATAATGATAAAACTATTTCATATATAATTGTATTTAATTTATAAATTTTTAGACATTGAATAATTAAATTTATTTATGACACAATAATGATGCAGGATTTTCCTTATTAATTAAAGAATCAAATAATTGGTATTATAAATGTTAAAATAAATAAAATTTAAAATTCTTGATGTCATACACAAATTTTATTGGTTTCAATTACATGTTAGTATTGTTTAAATTAATTTTTTTCGAATTAATAAATTTTTTATGACTTTAACAAAAATCAATTATTAAATACTGTTAAAAATGATATAAAGGAGTTTTTTAAACCAATATTATATTATTAATTGTTATTATATTCCTAAAAATAAATGAATCAAAAAAGGACTTATATAATGATATATGTATCATTAATGGACAACTTGGGGTCTCTTGGAAGTATATAGTATGTTAATTAACAATTTAATATAAAAATACACAGAAACATGGTAAATCTCATACTATTTAAATAAGAGTTAAATAAAATAGCTATAGTTAATATAGGGACCCAAAACTGTCTAAAACATATTGATTGAGTGATTTTAGTCCTTTACCCACCTTTACCTTTAAATAATCTACTTTTTATCCATTTGAAAACGAATATTATTTTATTATAAAATAATATTTCTAGCTTTTCCTAAGGTGTCCCGCACCACTCTTATAAAAGGGAACTCCCCCTTCTCTCTAATTCACACCTTCAAAGCCATTTGGCTCGGCAAAACTCATCCCAAATACCCTATCAGCTATCCTCCCTTCATCCTAGAGGCCTTCAATTAGTCAGAAATCCAACATAAAGAGACCTTTTGATCTAATCCGAAGGAAGAACCCGAAGAAGATATAATGTTTTCAGCACCCTCTTTCAAGTTTTTTTCTTCTTCCACTTCATTTTTCTTTGTTACTTATTTTCTAAAATAATTACAAAATTATATTCTATATATTTTGAATTTATTATAAATATAGTAAAACCATATTCAGTATTCTATCCATCTTTTGAAAAACATGTCACCATACGAGTGTAAGTACGACTTACCATCTCCACGTCGTGGTGTAATTGTTATTCAAAATATTATTATTTGGATGGTTATGATGATGATGTGTAATTGAATTAAATAATTAATACAACCTTATAATTATTAGGTATATATTATATACCATCCAATTATATTATATTTTAATATCAAAAGAATGATATTGTCGCTCGTGCGTACGTACGAACTACTGTCTCCACGAACGCGATGAGATTAATTCGCCATCGTATCCATTCAAGAATAGTTCTCATTTGATGATTAAAAATAATTTTTAAGGAGTTGATATCATTTTGGATATGAATAATATACAGCCTATCCATGATAAACAAGTATTATGTAATAAAAAATATAAAAGAAAAAGAGTAAATTAACACCTGAAACGATGATAATACTAAGATATTATTAACAATGAAATGTTAAAAGATAATATATGATTTCATATTAATGTATATTGTTCTGGTATAATTTAATATAAATTATTTTACCATTATATAGGAGGATAACCTACCCTCTAACATGGAATAATACAAGTTAAAGGTTTATTTCACAATCTCTTCATTATCTGAGGTTGTTTATACGAAATAATCTACTGGGACTTCTTTATCATCCACATCCATGATTCTAAAAAATTTATTTTAAATCATTTTTACTATTTTATAATCTATCTTTTAATTTCATTTATACCCTTTTTTGAATTTTTATAATATGTTTATAATGTAATCTTTCCGTTGATTTCCAAACAAGGTCCTTTTAAATATTTTTGACAAAATTAAGGTAAGAATGTCTATTTTAACTTATACGGAGGGTGCAGATATTTTCAGCCGTTATATAACTGTTGAAGCTTACCATACAAGATTATAAGAATATTTTCAACGTAAATTTTTTATTTTATAATTATGTGACTTTTAAATTACTTTAAAAAAGAGATATTTCTCTCAAATAGTTTTGATTTCATCTATGTCAACATCCTTTAATGGATTTTAAGCTTATTTGAAGTTTATTTTTTATGATACAAAACTTCCATACTGTATTGAAGGTTTTGTGATATGTTTGACTATGGATGTGTTATTTTTATACCATTCTTGGTTTATGGAGAAAGTATTGACATTTCGTATGCTATATTTACTACGAATTTTTATGTTATGTTTAAACATGTTCATATGAGGTTTGCATTGGACTTACTAAGTGACAGGTGGAGCCTGCTACAGCTCCTCGATGCATCATTAGATTTCATAAGAGAAACTAGTCTCTTTTCACAAGGCCTTGAAAAAATCTTATTTGTAGTCATGTCATAAGGCCTTGACTATGTGGTTAGGATAGTATGACATTATACATTCCATCATTATGAAATTGGTTATTGATATTGCATGTGATTATTCAACTAGTCGAATATCCATGTGAATAAGTAAATGGAATTATTTCATTTTATTTTTTCCATATTATGATGAAGTTCACATTGAAAAGGTTTTTTGTTTTAGTAATAAATTTCCTTAAATGTTTATGCATATTTGTGAATGTTTCCTCTATATTGTTATCCTTAATGAGCATCTGGGCTCACCCCTTTCTATGTTTTATTTTTCTCAGGATGTGAAGAAGTATTTTATGACTGACCTGTAGGGATTGTCCGAAGGGATATGAGTGTGGTCTATGAAGGTAGGATGTTGTTATAGTTTTTCACTTTATGATGTAATGTAAACATTATGAATGTATTTAGTGTTTCAAAAGCTAGTAAACTAATCGATCATTCAAGAATTGATCTCTTGAGATCATGGAAATATTATGTAATAATTCAATGAATCTGGTTAACTGGGGTCAGGGCGTTACAGTTAGTATCATTGGATGTTTAGTACAAACATTGGAAACTAGATTTAGATAATCTCTGACTAGAGAACATAGTCATAAGATAGACTTTGAGGATTAGTATATAAGAAAATCCTATAATTTTGGTATTTTAGAGATTTTGTGAGTTTTCCATGCAATACATCCCTGTCTAGATAAAAGAAGGTTAAGGCAGCTCTAGCACAAATGTACCTTGGGGTAAAACCCGAAAAAACCGCATTGAGCTCGACTCAAATGAGAAATGGTGCATGACTACAGGCCTTGTTGTACTCTTGGTTACGACACTCTTAGAATATATGCTTAGGATAATTCTCATTTTCATTACCAACGATTATGAAGGGATTATGAGTATATACTTACTCAAATAATTTTTTTTGATTATGGATTATATCCATAAACTATTCAATTTACCTTATGTATTTTACAAGTTTAGAATTATGTATTTCTATTATTAAACTATTCTAGTTTATTAAATTGTTTAGAAATGGAACCTAGTGGAAGGAATAAAAATTGTATCAACACGTGTACTCTATGTAGGGATCGCCCTCCTACTCAAGAAAATTATAGTGGAGCTGGTGATACAACTGGTGTTGATCTACTTATCAGCATATTGGGACAACTCACTCAGGTGATGAATAATAACCTTACTCGTATGGATCACCCTGATCTACAATGCGGTGTATCATTGTTAGATCTCTTCATGAGGAAACAACCACCAACATTTGATGGGAATACGAATCCGTTTGTAGGTGAGCAACAGATAAGTTTCTTAGATAAAATATTTCAGGATTTGGGGAGTAGTTAAAGGGAAAACATGGTCATGACAGTTTATCGCCTCACTGGAGATGTTGATCAATGGTGGTCATTGATTCAAAACAGAAAGGAGGATGAAGAAATATCATGAATGGAATAGAGGGAGTTTAAAGAAATTTCCTTGAAAACAATACTTTCCTCATGAGCATCGAGTGGAAATTGAATGACAATTTCTTAGTCTGGGGCAATAAGAGGATGATAATGTTTCAAATTATAAGGCTAAATTTACATGGTTATAGAATAATTCTTTATATTATATATGTAACCCAAGAAGTAAGATTGATCGTTTCTTTGATGGGTTAAAACGAATTTTCCAACGAGCTTTAATATCACAATCATTCTCGTCATACAAAGATATTATCTCATGTGCTATCAAGGCAGAAAAGGAATTCTCTAAATCTTATGAAAATATAGTAAAGAAAGAGAAGAAGAGAATGGTGGAGCAAGAGATAGGGGATGGGAAAATGGGAAAGAAGGATTTTCCATTATGTGATAATTGTGGGAAGAAACACCCTAGTACTTGCTGAAAAGGAATGGGAGTCTATTAAAAGTGCGGAAAAAGGCCACCCATCTCATTATTGTAATGGAAAGAAAGTTTTTGTCAATTCTAAAGTCTATAATGGTAGAGAAATGGGTCATTATGCAAATGAATGTCTTAAGTGCCAATGAAACTTAACTCAGAAAAGGCCAAGGGAGAAAGGCCAATCTTATGTTTTTAGTACAGTTGAAGTGGAATAATTATTGTATTTGTGTTTTTGGATTCAAGAAATAAATTTTGGTTATAAGAATAATGTATATATATAAGGATTTTACTGTAGTAATTGTTGTTTTCATTAAGGTTTTAATATGACTAAGGTAATCGTATTTTCACTATGTGAATATAAGAGAAACATTACTTTGTTTGGGAAATCTGATGTTAAAAATTATTTTTGAATTTAGATACCTTTTATTAGAGACTCTAAACAGAGTTATTTTGGATAACTATAATGGTTGTAATCGATTATGTTGCACTTTGGATAGTATTTTTCTTTTGATTATTTATGGAATATTATAATACTATAGTCTTGGAAATGGACAACCTGCAGGTCGGGTGATAACCCATCGCGTCAGACAAAGCTGGAGGAATTGAACTCACAATAATAGTGAGACAGGCCATAATTTCCTATCACTAGCCTACGGGATATCCCTAGTTGTTAAAAAATAGTTATCATCATTTAAATGGTATTTGTTTATATTTGGAACCCTATACGATTAGTATAAATAGAGTATTTTTGAGTGGTATTATGTTTTGGAGTGAAAGATTTGTTTTTGGTAGAAATTTATAAATGTATAAAACTATAATTATAAAGTAAGTATATATCCTTATGATCTTATCCAATATCATAAATAAATTCCTCAACACTAAGAAAAGGAACCTAGAATGAAAACATTGTCCTTGATTGTACATTAGATCATCACAAATTTAAGGCTTTGTGATTGTTGGATTTTTCATATCCATGTTCTCTAACACTATAAATCAGATATTTAGGGTTATATTTATCTTCCATATCCATGGTTTTCAACAAGGAATCTTATTATGTGTTATTTTCCGTATCCTTCATACTTACCGCTTTTTATTTTAAACATAGGCCTCGTTAATCCATTTTTTTATGTGGGATTTCAACTAATTTATTTGGAAATGTCGACCCCACATTTCCAAAACTGAGAAAAAATTGCACGGACACAATTTATTTAAGGAGGGAAGAATTTAACACCCCAATCTTCCACGGTATGCTTCTCTTTGAATAATACAGTAGCATGTGTTGTACGCAATTTTGAGTTCTAACACACACCACAACCAATCAAACTAGCCGTTACGAATAGTTATAAATTTCTTTTGAAATTTAATGAATTTTATCATTAAAAATAGACTTCATTTTTTGATTCAAAATATTGAAATTAGATTAGGGTGATTTTTTTTACTTTTCTGATAACATTCATTTTTTGATAAATAGTGAGAATTACTAACTTTTAATTAAAAACAACTTTTTAATAGAAATAATTAATAGTGATAAATTATGAATTTGAGTGGTTCTAAAGTATAATTATATTATATTTGTATCATTTAATCTAATTTTTTACATTTTAAATAATTTCACATTTAAACTAGTCATAAGAAAATGTCAATCTTTTGGTAGTTATTATTTCATAAAAACACAGTTTTTGTTTTTTCAATGGGAATAAATTTTAAATTAATTTATACCAATTATGTGTTTTGAATTTAGAAAAATTTATTCCATAATTAAAATCAGGAGGTCCAAATTGTGTATATAGGTATGTTTTATTTTTAGACATTTTGAATAATTACTTCAATAAATATTTTATTTATTATGGTTAAAAGGTAAATCTAGTAAATAAGTTTAAAAAAATATTATAATAATAATAAATTACTCTAAAATGTGTCATAAGACTATTTGTTAATACATGTCTGACCATGGGAATATTTGGGTCGATTTTGGGACCCCATGGAGCCACTTGTAAGTGATAATGACACTTTATATTAATTAAGTTAATGTAAATAAAAAATTGATATAAGCATATATCTTTTAGAAACTCAATTTTTATATAGGGTTATATATGTTATATTTTCGACTATAAATATTCATTAATAATCTAAAATTATTTCCCACATAATTGTATGTAATTTATAAAATTTTAGACATTTAATAATTAATTCTTTTTATAACACAATAATGATGCATTATTTTCCTTATTAATGAATGAATCAAATAATTGGTATTATAAATGTTAAAATAAATATAAAATGAAAGTTTTGATGGCATTAAAAAATATTTTTTGGTTAGAATGAAATTTTAGGATTGCTTAAATTAATTTGTTTTGAATTAATAAAGTTGTTATGACTTAAACCAAATCAATTATTAAATAGTGTCAAAATTGAAAAAAACTAGTTTTTAAAACAAATATTATATTATTAATGTATATTATATTCCTAAAAATATATGGTTCGGCCATAGGACTTATATAATGATAGGTGTATCATTAATGGACCACTTGGGGGGTCACTTGGATGTATATAGTATGTTTGTTAACTGTATTATATAAAAATACAAAGAGACGTGGTAAATGTCAAACTATTTATCTAAGAGTTAAATCAAAATGATAAAGTTAATATAGTGACCCAAACATTTGTAAAACCTATTGGTTTACTGTTTTGAGACCTATCCCCACCTTATACTTTAAATAATCTACTTTGGAGCCTGTAATAACTGAATATGAATTTATTATAAAATAATATATCTAGATTTTTTTAAGGTGCCCCACACCCCTATTAAAAAATGGCACTCACCCTTCTCTATAATTCACTACTTAAAATAAATTTGGATTGTCCAAACTCTTCCCTAATAACCTATCAACTATCCTACCTTTATACTAGAGGCCTTAATTTAGTAATAAATCCAACTTATGGATCCTTTTTGATCAAATCAAAATGAAGAACCCGATGAAGAGGTAATGTTTTCAACACCATCTTTCAAGTTCCTTTCTTCTTCCACTTCTTCTTTATTTGTTATTTCCATTATAAAATAATAACTCCAATATATTCTACATAATGGGATGTTATTATAAATATGGTACAACCATATTCAGTATTCTATCTATCCATTGGGTAACATGTCACAATACGTGTGTACGTATGGCTTACCGTCTCCACGTCATAGTGTAATTGTTATTCAGAACATTATTATTTGGATGGGTATGATAATGATGTGTAATATAATTAAATAAAAAATAAAAAATTATAATTATTTTTTATATATGATATAATATACAATTATATATGATTTAAATATCAAAACAATGGTATTGTCGCTCGTGCATACGTATGGACTACCGTCCCCATGAACGTGATGGGATTCATTACCCATCATATCCATTCAAAAATAATACACATTTGATGATTAAAACTAATTTTTAAGTACATGATATCATTATGAATATGAATAATATACAACCTATCCATAAAAAACATGGCTTATGTAATAAACCATATAAAAGAAAATGTGTAAGTTAACACCTGGAACGACGATAATACTACAATATTATTAACAAAGCAATGTTAAAAGATCATATATGATATCATATTAATGTATATGGTTATTTTATATTTTAATAACAATTATTTCACCATTTTAATGGGGGATAACCTACCCTCGACCAAGGAAAATTACAAGGTAAGGTTTTATTTCACAATCTCTTCATTATCCGTGGTTATTCATACATAATTATATACTAGGACCACTTTATCATCCACATCCATGTTTCATAAAAATGTATTTGAAATCATTCATAATATATTATAGTCTATGGTTTAATTTCATTTATACCCCTATTTTACTTTTTATAATATGTTTATAAATGAATATTTTTGTTGTTTTTACAATAAGGACCTTTTTATCCTTTTTGACAAAATTATGGTAAGAACGTCTTTTTTAACTTATACGACAGGTGCAGCTATTTTTTGCCGTTATAAAATCATAAAAGCTTCCCTTACAAGATTATATGAATATTTTGAAAGTAAATGTTTTATTTTAAAATTATGTGTCTATTAAATGATATAAAAAAGAGATATTTTTATCAAATAGTTTTGAATTCATCTATGTCAACATCATTTGATTGATTTTAAGCTTATTTTAAGTTGAATTTTTTTGATACAAAACATCCCTATTGTATTGAAGGTTTTGTGATATGTTTGACTATGGATGTGTTTTTTTATACCTTTCATGGTTTATGGAGAAATTATTGACATTTCTTAAGCTATTTTTAATATGAATGTTCTTGTTATGTTTAAACCTGTTCATATGAGTAATGCATTGGACATAGTATGTGACGGGTGGAGCCCGCTATAGCTCCTCGATGAATCGGTAGGTCTCATAAGACAAACTAGTGTCTTGGAACAAGGCCTTTAAAAAATCTTTATTGTAGTCTTGGCACAAGGCCTTCACTATGTGGTTATGATGGTCTGCCATTATGCATTCCATCATTATGAAAGTGGTTATTGATATTGCATTTGATTATTCGACTAGTATAATATCTGTGTGAATAATCCAATGGTATTATTTCATATTATTTTTTCCATATTATGCTGAAGTTCATGTTTAAAAGGCTTTTGTTTTAGTTATACATTGCCTTAAATGTTTGTGCTTTTTATGAATGTTTCCGTTATATTTTTATCCTTACTGAGCATCCGAGCTCACCCCTTTCTATGTTTTATTTATCCCTGGATGAAAAGATGTATTTAATGATTAATTTGCAGGGATTTTCAGAAGAAATATGATTGTGGTCTTTGGATACAAGATGTTGTTTTAGTTTTTCATTTTATGATGTCATGTAAACTTTATGAATGTATCTAGTATTTACAAAGCTACTAAACTAACCGGTCATTCGTGACTTGATATTTTGGCATCATGCCAATGTTATGTAATAATGCATCAACTCTAGGAAAATTATGTCTTGGAGTTACATCAATTATTAAATTTATAATGAAATATTTATAATTGTATGAAATGTGTAGGGTACCATTTAATGTAAGTCACTCGATGCACTGGTAGTCTCATAAGAAGAAATTATTGGGAAACAGACCCATCTCATTTATGATCCATAATTTTTAAACAGTATAGATAAGTGATCATGATAGTATGTGTAATATAAATGGTATTGAAATCAATTATATGGTCTTTTAACCATCATATTTTAATCAATATTGTGGAAAGATCATGATGGTAATGCAATCATGTTCTTAGGAAAAATGACTTCAATTAATTACTACCCTCTTTCATTTATATTTAGTTTACAAAGATACATGATATTATCAATATTACATTATCAATTATTTCATTTATTTCACATATTATTATTTAAGTATAATAAATTCTTAGTTATTTACCTTTAAATATTTATTCCTTATTATCTTATCATGATAGTATTGTTATTTAGATGCAATGTTTCTAAGTTATTTAGCTTCCAATATTATTTATTCACTCCCCTCTTTGTTTATTGATAACATGGAAGGTCCATTATGTAACATACCATTCTATATTGATTTTTATCATTGATTACATATTTATTCCATTATACTTATATATACTAATAATTTTATCTCACCCATATTGTGGGTTTATTCATAGGATTCCATGATGTATACCAATAATGATATGCAAGGATATTCTATGTGGAATTTTTTTTACAAAATAATAAATTATAAAAAAAATTTAATATTAAATATTAATATAAAAATAATATATATATCTATTTTAAAAATTATCCTAAACTTTTTGTGCTATCTGGAAACAATTTTTTTTACCTATTCCAATATAATGGTAGTGGGCACTGTCTCCTGGCAGCTGCGGTCAGGGTCTCTACACTATAAATGATTTAAAAATTTTAAAAAAATATAATAATACCATAAATATCATTTTGTGTTTATATAAATCATTAATTCCATCATATATAGGTGGTGATATAAAGAAAACAATATCGATTCATGAGGTTGTAGTCTACCTCACACATGATACTAGATTTTTACCATATAATTGAAGTGGGTATGGATAAATATTATGAAATAAAAATAATACCACCTCATTATATGGGAGATATGGATGGTTTTTTATTTCTTGTTTTAATAAATAAAATAATTTGTAAAAAAGTATGAAAATGGAAGAACTTTATTAAGATATTTACTTTATTTAAGGGAAACCTCATTTGGATATCATCTTATGGACTATCTGAATGGTATTTTGGGCGAACAAAAATGTCTAGAATATATCTATGGATTACTTGGAGAAATTTATATATGATTATTTTATATAACTATATTTATTGATTTTAATAATTTATGGGAAGGAGTTTCCTTTTATATAGTCGAAATAGACCCCTCTTGAATTTTTTTTGAAAATTTCATAAAACTATCCAAAATTATAAAGTCATTTACAAGGAAATAGGTTCATAATAACCATAGGTTGGAATTGGGAAAATGAAAATGTATAAATATTAACGACAATAATTTTTTGTAATTTTGATATTTCATTTTAACCCTGATATTTTTATATTCAGTCCATGATAAACTCATTTTTACCTTTACTAATATTAATAATATTTCATGTTTTCACAATTAGTAATGTTGAAAAATTATGTTCAACATTTTGAATAATATAAATAATATTTTTTATAATATGGAATCAATTTTTTAAAATTCAGTTCAATGAATGGGAAAACTCAATTCAAAATTATACCCCTAGAAATGATGAAACAATCTGGTTTATAATGTGAAAATAGTAATAAGTATAGAATGATTCAATATAAAAATTTAATATGAAATTGAATAAAATCAAATAAATTAGTTATAATTTATTATAAATGAAATAATAATAATTTAATCACTATTTAAAATAATATAAAACAATATAAATATTTTTACTGAAAATGTGGTATTTATAAAAAATCATCATTTTTACTATCCAACAAAAAACAAATCATTTTTGAGAAAACAAAAAAAAAACCTAAGATATATTTATTATAATGATTTTGATAAATAAAATTATTTTTAAATTTTTATTTTATAATGTGTAAATTTTAATAATAAATTATGTTCAAAAAATCATGATGAAACCACAATTTCAAAAAGAAATTTTTTTAGAAAACATTTAAATTTATTTTAAATGAATCATATTTTATTTATATACAATTTAAGAAAATTTAATTTAATTTATTCATGTGTAAAAATAATTTTTTATTTTTTACTTGTTACATTTGATAATCATCAACATAATAGTTAGGTTATAATAGTAGTGTTTAACTAATAATACTTTATTAGTGTATCATGTTTTGTCTTAAATCATTGTGGAATGTACCCAGTCATATCAATGATATTAAATAAATTTTAAGTGAAATATATTGTAATATATAATGTTTTTATATTTTCCAATAATCATTATATTTTATGTTATACCTATTTCTAAATCTGATGTTCTTATTTTAAAAATACCAGGGTGTAACAATGGGTTCTTGGATCACTATAATCAACATGGAAGATAATATTCTAATATAATCATTTCCAAATCCCCCAAATGTTCCCATTGTTTTCAATCGTGTATTCTCACATATATTGTGTCTTCTCAATATTAAATCATCGCACTCTAATTTTATTTCACATTCTTGCCTACTTCTTCATATTTTTTTAGAGAATTGAAATTGTACACCAATATTATAGCTAACTAATAAATACTCTTACTCTTCCCCCATAATGTACTATTTATCCCACTTGATTTAAAGTAAGGGTTTCATGCTTTATCACATTAACCATTAAAATTTAAAGGACTATTGTAAAAGATTTTTTTACTTATACTTCTATATAATATTCTGTCTTATATAATTCTGATTTTGTGGAATAACATAAAAAGTAATGGATTTTGGGATTCATATCCTCTATTAATGAATTTTAATTAATAAATTTAATCCAAAACTGATAGAGGTTTTATATGTAGGGGGATTTATTGAGATGTTTCTAAACATCATTTCTAGATGTTTGATCTTATTTACATTCAAATTTTTTATTAATTTATCTCTTCATTTGATATAATTAATCACTTATTTAATCCATTAATGTGTTTAATTTTCTATATTTGAAATGAATCATTATTTTAATCATATACTTTAATAATTTATTATTATTATATTATTTAACATTATCCTTTTCATATTATATTTTTTATTTTAAATGGTATATCAACTTCCACCCAGTTGTGAATAAAATGAACGTTTATCTATATTTTTTATTAGATGTTATTTAATTTATTAAATTATTTATTTTCATATTCATATAAATATTATTTATTTCTTCTAAAAAGTAAACATATTTTTAATGATGAGTATTTTTGATTTATTTTTTAGACACATGTGGTTCTCCTAATGAAGTCTCTATGGATCTAGCTCCAATATAAATTTAATAATTATAAATAATGGAAAAATAACCTATCAACTATTCAAAAATCTAATTATTATACCAAATTAAAAATAATTTATATGTTTATATATTATAACTATTAAAAATGAAAATATTTTGTAACCCATAAATAATTATGAAATTGAATATGATGTTAATGAAATTAATTAATTTTTTTTTGAAAAACAATTACTCTAATTTCCACAACAAAAATATCTAATGAAATATGAAATCTGTAAAAAGTAACTCATGATGAACTGATAGTGTAAAATAATATAATTCAGATATGTTTATAGACAGATTTGAATGTTTCTGTAATTATAATAAAAAATCAATCATTAAAATATTAACATTTTTTACGATATTTTTAATAGATAGGAGGAACAAGGTGATTCTTATTCCATAAAAACAGTATTAAATAAATAACATTATGTATTATCATTTAATAATGATTCTAAATTCACAATAATCAATTTTTGTAATGATATATGGAATATGGTGGTGATAAACTCCTTGGTTCTCTCATAAAAAATGAAATTGAAATTTAAATACTAGAATAATATGATGTCAAATAGATAAATGATAATAGAATTATTTTATATTTCATTGAAATCATAAAAAAATCATCCAAAAACAATGGTGATATTTCTGATATTTTAAAAAGGGAGAGATTTTATATAATTAATAAACGGGATATGGTAATTTTCAAATTGGAAAATAAATTAATAGATGTTACATTAATGAGTTTAATAATTAAGGTCCACATAAAGTTGTATGATAATACGAACTAAATGATGAGTAATGGTATTAATTATTTAAAATACTCTAGATGGATTATAGGCAAGGACTCAATTTCATCACATGACACGTGAAATAAAAATAAAATGTTCCTCATTCCCAATTACAAGGTAAGTGGAAATGTAAATTATGCATAGAATAATTCCACATATTCTAATTCTTAAACAAATTATATAATAATTATTTATCTTAATTATTATATAGTTTAACATCATGTTTATTTTTTTACATCAATAATAATATAATCCTAATAAATTAAATTAAAATCTTTTTGTTTTATGGAAAATTACATTTATTAAAATTATAGAATTATAATGTTATAAATATAAAATTAAAACTAATTTTTGAGATTTCATACTTTCATATTAGATATATTAAGAATGATGACTATTATTTTACTTACCATAGAAAACCATGAATAAAATTTTGAGATCTAAACATGTTCTTAATGGTAATTCAGAATACGTTTTCTTAATAATGAT
This sequence comes from Viscum album, assembly GCA_963277665.1. Lineage (NCBI taxonomy): Eukaryota > Viridiplantae > Streptophyta > Magnoliopsida > Santalales > Viscaceae > Viscum > Viscum album. The sequence continues at coordinate 1,831,816,402 of OY728164.1, read as the reverse complement.
TATTTTTTTCAAAAACACAAAAAATAATAATCTTGTGAATGATATATTCAAAATTATTTTCTTAACTATTTTATGATATTTGGTCATATTTTTTATGAATGGAATTTAATAAATCCTAAGTATTGTCGAACAAAAATAATTCATCACTCGTCTCATATATCAAATGGAAATGTACCATGAAATGGTTACCCAATGTATTAATCTCATAATATTTTATATGAAAGGTTTCATATATGAAAACCACAAAAAGGAACATTGTGTTTGGATAAAAGTTATTTGAGTCACATGTAGGATGATCCTTCCAAATTAAATCATCTTGAAAATTTTAATGGGGGGCCTATTACCTATGGATGTGGATAAAAAGATAAAATTATAGTAATTAAAACAATTATTAACCATAATTCTACTTTAATTATAGATCCTTAATTTTTCAATACATTGAAGAGAAATTTATTAAGTATAATTCAACTATTTCATATATGTTTCAATATTTTTTTAAAAAGATATATTAAATGACTATAATTCTAAAAAATAATTTTAATTACTTCATCCCATTATCCAATATTATATTTTATATATTTAAAATTAAATTAAATTATAAATGATATTTTTTTATAGAACAAGATAATGGATCCAAATTTTTTAATTTACACAAATATCATTTTAATTTTTAAACTATTTTTATGTTCAACAATAACCAATAGGTATGACATTTAATTCAAATTTTATTCAATGATTAATTATATTTCAATTAATTCCAAAATTTTATGCAACCCATATCATCATTAAAATATTAAAATTTTCATTCCATAACTATATCCTTTTACCATGAACAATATCGAAATTATGGGAGACATCTTATTTCTAGTGTCAGAGAGGTATATTTTACACTATTGTAATTTTCAATTACAATAATATATTGACATGATTTTTCATTTTTATCTTTTATAAATGAGGGATATACAATTTATATAATATTTTTAATGAAAATATAAAATGAAAAAGGATACTAATTATTTCCCTTAGATGTTTCCATGGTTTAAAATATTACAAAAATAAAGTTATAGATTTTAATTTCTTATTAAGTATAACCTAACTTCATCTATGCACTATCATAACCTCAGATAAACATGGTCATCAAACCATGAAATATAAACATATATGATTTGTCTAGGACCATATGGATTTATTTTAAGTTTTCACAATTCTTTTTTGTTAGAAGTGTTCATCCACACATAAATTATTCTTAAACATTTTCCCTTAAATCACATTATTGAAAGAGACACATATGGGCTTGGGAAATAGAAAACCCTAAATGTTTTGTTCATTAATATAACATTTGGTAAGTTCCCTTTTATTTATTAACCATAATAATCTATAAACTATTAACACTATATCTAATTGAGTTATCAAATTTTGGATAAAATAATTCAGAAAAACATACTAACAATCTAATAAATGAACAAAGCCCTTATATGATATAATTTATATGAAATAGGATGAGAATCATTATAAATTATATTTCAAATGTTACTATGATGATGATGAACCATAATTGAACATAACTACACTATTATCTTATAATATAATCAAATATTCTCATGAAACCCCATTTACTCTTTTACCTAAGCCATGCATTCAATACAAAAACCATCCCCTTGAAAATGTTACCAATGAATTACATTTCGAAACTCATACTAGAAGATAAATCATAAATGTGGTAGGAAATAATTATTATCAATCTCACCAAGAATATATTTCTATTGATGATTTTATTGATGATAAATATTGAAAAAATGTCAATGCAATAGTTTTTCAAATAATATCCAATGAATATTATTTGGATACATGTGAAATGGCCAAATAATATTCTAATAATATACAATATGTGATTGTTCAAAACTAACATTAAAATAAGAGAATTATAATCTGAACATGCCTGAACAATTGATAATTATTATAATAAATAAGAACGTATTAATTATGGTGATGTATTTTAAACTATTTCATAGTTACAACGAACTATAATCATGTAGGAATATTCCAAAAAATTTAGTTCAAAACATTTAACATGGATGAATAATTTTGATTTTATAAATTCTTTTTTTTATAAATTTTATTTGATCACCTTTATATTTTTAAAATGTATTAATTACAACAATTATTTTTTATTATTCACCAAAATTTCATTAATATTTATAAAATACCATCTGGTAGGGTATGAATGGAAAACTAAATTAATATTATAAAATTAATAATTAATGGTTGAATATGATTCTAATATTTTTATAAAAAAAAATTATAAAATGATTTATTAGTAATATAAATTTATTTTGAAAAGATTATTTTGGAATCAAGTAAATAATTTCAATTTAATGAATTTTTTTATTTATCTAATATGGATTTTGAAAAAAAAATTGTATGAGAAACAAATTAATCCATGAATTTGAAATTTCCCAAAAATAAATTTGTAGTTTTTAAATCATATGAAAATACCCTAATGAAATTATAATGATGTTTGGAAGGGATCATGATAAAGAAATTATAGTTCCCATAAAAACAACATGAATGATATTTTTTTGATTATATCAGTCATTTGGATGACCAAATGATTTATCAATGTATAATTCGATGTTTACATTATATTACAATTACAATGTAGAATATCATGTTTAGTGTATTAATTTATTGTCATTTTAAAATAAATCAAAAGTTAAGACATTTAAAATACCAAAAATAAATTATTACATATTTAAATGGAATAAAAAATCATAGATTGTTTAATCATACTGGATTTTTTATTGAATATAACTATTCATCAAATTCTTGTTTAAGATGTCTGAACTATATAGTAAATGTATTAATGAAACATATAATATACTAGATATAATCCTCATCTCATGGTTTATTAATATTAAAAACTAAATTTCTCAATCATTAAAGAAATATAATACAAATTTGTGGGGATATATTATACCCACATTATATGGAGGATACATACTCTCTATATATTATGATATTATATTTTTTCACTATTAGATTTGAAATATATTATTTTATTTGTATCTCAAAAACTTTATCCATCACTGCATAACTATGAATTTTTGTCAAACATTTTCTAGGATATCACATTAAAAAGGATCATATCTTTCATTAATTTGGTTTCACCAACATTCTACATACTGATAACTACACTAAACCCCAATTACATGATGGATTTTACTTTTATAATTGTGATATGGGTATGATGAATCAATATAGATGAGGTTCTTGCATAGCTGAAACTATGGATTTTACAGTAAAATGATTTTATTTGGTAATTAGCAATATATCTATCATTAGAATTGTGAGTTGTTCATTAATGTACACCTACTTTTGGAATCACAAAGACATTACTATATAGATTTAACATAAAATATTGTAAACATTTAGGAGAAATGATTTTTAAAATACATAGTTATTAATGCCATTAATCACTTTATTTTGTTCTATTTTTTTGGTTGAGACAAATTTATTTAATCTAATTCATTATTTATGTGGTATATAATATTTTGAATAAAAAAATTATCCTTTAACAAAAATTATTTATTGATTTTTTTATAAATATTTACCAACAATGTTTATTATTTATTAAAATATAATTATATGATTATGATTTTTTCAAGATTAATTACTAATTGTTTTTAAAAATTACATCTTTTATGAAACAATATATCTTTTATTTTATTTTATTATTTTTTAATTTTTGACATTCCAAATTTTCTACATATATTTTTAGTCTCCAAAAAGATATTATCAATAATGTTAATCATAGTTTAATGTTTTATTAATGATTATTCTAAAATCATTACGTTGAATAATTTTTGATAATTTAATATTTTTAGATGTCTTATTTTCAAATATCATGTGGGATATGCATAATTATATGAGGAGAATTTTATTTTTGGTGGTTATATTTTATCCCTCAAATGGTCATAATTAACTGTATCAAGGTAAAATCTCATAAATATTACATGGTTTGTCATATTATACTCTTATTTAAAATATATTTTTACTACATTGTGATTTTGGTTTTGGAAAAGGGGATGATTAATTTTTTATTACTATCGTATATATTAATTATCATAAGCGTCCATAATTTTTGTAATTATTTATTTTATGTGATGTGCAGCTATCCATTATAACATCGTTCCATAGTCATTATTAAACCTTGAATGTTAATTGATGAGAAAATAATATAAATTCAGAGCTCTAAAGTGATGTTCATGGAAATTTAAATTTCATTATTTAATTAGACAATTTTTGTCACGACCCGCCCTCTGGGTCCGTGCCGTGACTACCCCAAGCCCGCATTCCATAGGCCAGGGGATGGCGACTAGCACCAAGGCGTAAATCCCGGTAAAAAGGGAAGGCATTGCCTTTGTAAAGTAAACAAACACCACAGAGTAAGCAAACAGAAAGTAAACACTAAACAAAAGCAGAGTACAACTGAAAGTGCAGAAAAGTAAATGGGCCAGTATACAAACCCAAACTGAAAGTAGAGTACAACTCGAAAGGGAAAATAGCAACTGAAAAGTAAAAGCCGCTACACTGAGCTGTCCACTGGAAATCCCACCTGAAGGGTGGGTACAGATAGCTCCTCTGCTCCGCGGGTCCCGCTGTCCGCTCCGAGCACGTCCCGCCCAGTGGTCCACCTCCGGGTACCGTCCCGCTCTGCAAGCCTCAGCTATGGTCAACGCTGTCCGTCGTCTGCAACCAACACAACGTAGTGCAGGCAATGCCCGTGCAGGGCTGAGTATAAGCTACTCAGTAGGGACCCCGAGACCCCTAAAGGTCTCTCAAATCCACAAAGGATAAACCACGAAGAAAGGAGCAATCACGAAGTAATAACCGACACTGCTTTGGTATATGCCCATACATATACCTAAGTCATCAATTTCAAATACGCTCCAACCTCCGAGCCCAAGTATAACTCAGTCCACACAGGAAAGTAAACGTATTCCACACAGGAAAGCAAAACGTAATCCACACAGGATTGCACAACACAATCCACACAGGAAAGAAACAGATTCAGCTCACACAGGTATACTTCTTCAAAGGACAATAAAGATGATCTCTGATCCATCTAAGTCGTCGGACCCACGAAGGATTGATAGGTAACTAACCCCCGCAAATGACCCACACAGGATCGGGCCCACACAGGACCTGTAGGCCCTAGTTCACACAGGACCGCTGAGCGCAAGGACCCACACAGGATCGGACCCACACAGGATCGGGCCCACATAGGACCTGTAGCACTGACCCATGTAGGATCGCTGAGTACTGTAGTCGTCGTCGTCGAATCCACACAGGATCTCTGTACTGTCGTCGTCGCAGGCACAGTAGCAGTAGTAGCAGTAGTAGTCACAGTAACCGTCGCAGCCAACACTAGGGTTCCCGCACACAACAAGCTCGTTCGGAGGGTCCGCTCCACGAGCCGAGAGGCTGATACATCAACTGACACAAATTCCAGAGTTGAAGTATCCAAAAGTTCCGTATCGTCAACAGGAACTCAACGCAACAGACGGCGCGTCGATCGGACGCCCGGTCTGAGAGTTATTGGCATTTTCGTCCCCGGGGCCCGGTTGGTTTTTAAGGCAAAACCAACTCGACCGTACTCCACCTGCGTCCAAACCTCGGGAGGAGTATGCCAAAAGATCCGTCTCACTAAGAGGAACACAACACAGCTGACGTCATGTCAATCAGACGTCCGTAGCTCAAGATATGAGTGTTTCCGCTCCGAAGGCCCGGTTGGTTTCGTGAACGAACCAACCCGGCCGAACTCAAAGTAATCTGAAACCTTGAGTGCGATATACCGAAACGACCGTATCAATCCAAGGATCGCGTTGCCGCAGACGGTTTGTCGATCGGAGGTCCGTGGCTGATGTTATGGCCAAAAGACCGAAACCGATTCGAAACGGGGGTGTCCGGGTCCGGGTCGACCCGGCCCGACCCCCCCTGGGTCGGCCCGAACCGGGTCGACCCCACCCGGGTCCGACCCGACCCGGCCGGCCGGCCGGCGGCGCGGCGGCCGTGGCGGCCTGGCGCCGCACGGAGGCAGTGCGGGGGGAATCAATCCCCCGCGGATTGAAAGGGGTGGCGCGGCATATAGCGGCGCCCTTGTTTTAAAGACGCCCCCCCCCCCACGTGGGGGGCCTGTTTGTGCGGAACCGGGGGGCCGCCTGCCCCCCCCCCCCCCCCCCCCCCCCTTCAAGGAACCACCCCCCTCATAAAGAGGGGGGTTTTGTGTGCTGGCCGAGGGATTAATTTCCCCCGGTTTAATGCCATCCGGCCGGCCAGCTGGCCGGCCGGTTTTCCCAATGGGACCGGATTTTCCGGTCCCCTCTTCGGCTTCCGACGACGGCGGCTCGGCCGCCGGTCTTCTCTTTCCGCCGCGGCCGGTTCCGGGCCCCGGTGTTCGTCGTCCGGCGTGGTGCGACGACACCGCGCCCCTCCGCCGTGCCTTGATTTTTTTCAACGCGGCGCGACGGCGTCGCGTTCAAGATGTTTCTTCCATGGTGTGAGCGCGACGGCGTTGCGTAAAATAAACGCACGATTAACCTCATGGTGCGACGGCACCACGCCACCTTGTTTCCACCCGCAAAGCAATTCAACAAGAACGATGGAGGGGAGTTCGGCTGTGTTCATGCGGTCCGGCCCCCTCACGTTAAAATAATAACACAACATAAAATATTCAAAAGCCTCACGTTAGACATGCGAGATCCACGATCCAGAATAAAATAATTAAACAATAATCAACAACCCCTACCTTGGGTATAAGATCGAAGATTGTCAACGTCCCGTGGAAGACAACGTCGCGGAGGTCGGGCGTTGCGGTAGTCATTCGTCAAAACCGATGACGAAGAGGTGCGTCCGAAGAGGCACGTCGTTGGCGAAACCTTGTGCGCTGACGAAGGTTGTCCAGAAGCGGTGTTCCCTCTTGTTGACACGGAAGATGAAGAAGAGCGGAGCGGCGTTCTTCGTCAAAGCTTGAAGATGAAGGAGAAGCTCTCAAAATCCTCTCAAGAACAAAGGAAACCAACCCAACAAAATAAAATAAGCTTAAGCTTATTTTATTACACAACCCTCCTCTTAGAATTTCAAAGGTTTGAAATTTAAATTAACCCTCTTCAATTAATTAAGCCAAGTCGTCAACATTAAATTAAATGGGTTAAAGGGGAGGTTTGAGAGAATTTGAGGAGTTGGGGTTCGTGTGGGCCCCACCACACTTAATCCTCCCAAGGGAGGTTAAGTGGATGTGGGTCCCACTCCCAACTCCCTTTGGTAGGATTTATCTAGTTAAAATAAAATTTGTTCTTCACAAATTTTATTTAACTTAAACTAAAAACCCAAAAACTAACTTTCAACCTGCAACAAACGCAACTTCTGAAAAGGTCTCTTTAAGCGAAAATCGGCGTTGCGAGTTCATCGGTGCCCTCGGATTTCAATTCCGAGCAACGGATCAAAAATTAGGAATTCCCGCTCGTTCGTTCACTGTACGTACCCGAGCCAAACTTCGGCAATTGATTCCGGGCACTCCGGGCCTCGGAATCAGGTGTCGTCAGAAACCGCGTTCTTGTAAAATTATAAAGAAAATTAAGAAAAAATTTCCCTTGAATTATACGGGTCTTTACATTACTCCCACCTCAGGGCTTTACGTCCCCGTAAAGATACATCTAAAACTAGGGAAAAAATGAGGGTACTGAGCACGCATCTGAGCTTCCCGCTCCCATGTTCTCTCCTGGAGATTCCCGTGCTGCCATCTGATGCGCACAAGAGGAATCGATCGCCCACGCAGGACCCGCTCCTGTCGATCCTCTATCTCCACCGGGACCTCCGTAAAAGTCGCCCCATCATCAACGTCAAGCTCCCCATGATCAATGATGTGCATCGGGTCATGCACGTATCTCCTCAGCTGAGATACGTGGAAGACGTCGTGCACCCGGTGCAACTGAGGTGGTAGAGCCAGGCGATAAGCCACCTCACAAATCCTGCTGAGAATCTGGAAGGGTCCGATGAAGCGCAGAGATAACTTGCCGCCTCGGCCAAATCTTCGAATACCACGTCGAGGTGAGACCCGCAAGAAGACATGGTCGCCATCCTCGAACTCTAGTGGCCTCCGCCTCCTGTCAGCATATGACTTCTGCCAGCTCTGAGCTGTCCTCATCCGCTCCTGGATGACCTGGACCTTCTCTGTCATGGCCTGGACCATCTCCGGTCCCACCAGTGCTGACTCTCCGGGGTCTGTCTAGCACAAAGGAAATCTACACGGTCGGCCGTACAACGCCTCGTACGGTGCCATCCCGATAGTGGAGTGGTAGGTGTTGTTGTACGCAATCTCCACCAAGGGTAGGTGGTCCTCCCAGCTACGACCAAAGTCGAGGACACATGCGCGGAGCATGTCCTCGAGAGTCTGAATGGTCCTCTCCGTCTGACCATCCGTCTGAGGGTGAAAGGCTGTGCTCAGACGTAGCTGCGTCCCGAACGCCTCCTGTAACCCCTTCCAAAGCCGGGAATTAAAGCGAGCATCTCGATCGGAGACGATAGATGATGGCACGCCGTGGAGCCGCACAATCTCCTGAACGTAGAGACGTCCCAAGCTCTCTACTGAGCCCTTCTCTCTGATGGGTAAGAAGTGTGCCGACTTGGTGAGTCGGTCAGCAATCACCCAGATGGAGTCGTGACCTCTGGAAGTGCGTGGAATTCCAGTCACGAAGTCCATAGATATGCCGTCCCACTTCCACTCTGGAACCTCCAAGGGCTGTACCAAGCCTGCTGGTACCTGATGCTCTACCTTCACCTGCTGGCAGGTAAGGCATCGAGAAACGAACTCTGCTACTGCCTTCTTCATGCCCGGCCACCAGTGCTGTCGTCTGAGGTCCTGGTACATCTTCGCCACTCCAGGATGTACCGCCAAAGGCGATGTGTGAAACTCTCTCAGCACTTCCTCTCGCAAAGCGAATGGTACCATGGTACGTCCTCTGAAAATGATGTCGTGCTCTGCTCCAAGGGAGAAACCATCAGGTGCCTGTCCCAAGGATATCTGTGCACACCGTGTCTCACAGTCAGCGTCCTCATGCTGTGCCTCCCTGACCCGCTGCAGTAGTGGAGGAGTGACTGTGAGAGACTGAAGGAAGGCTGCTCCATCTCTATCCACGAAAGGTATCTGCAAAGAGGCTAGCTGCTCCGTCGCCTCCTCAAGTAACTGAATGCCCGTCCTCCTGCTGAGGGCATCAGCTACTACGTTCCCCTTCCCAGGAGTATAGACTATCTCAATGTCATAGTCCTGGAGGAACTCGAGCCATCGCCGCTGTCTCAGGTTCAGGTCCTTCTGCGAGAAGATATACCTGAGACTCTGATGATCAGAAAAGACTGTAAAGCGCTCACCCATCAGATAGTGTCGCCATGTCTTCAGAGCGAAGACCACTACTGCTAACTCCAGGTCATGGGTAGCGTAGTTCTGCTCATGTGGCCTCAACTGACGTGATCCATAGGCGATCACTGCCCGCTCCTGCATCAGAACACATCCGAGTCCGGTCCCTGATGCATCTCAGTAGACTACGTACCCTACTCCCTCCTCAGGCGACCTCAAGATAGGTGCGCTAGTCAATCTCTGTCTTAGCTCCTGGAAGCTCTGCTGACATCTGTCTGACCACACGAAGGGTTTCCCCTTCTTCATCAAAGATGTGAGTGATGCCACAACTCTAGAGAAATCTGGCACGAATCTCCGATAGTATCCAGCTAGTCCCAAGAAACTCCGAACCTCAGTCATGCTCCTGGGTGGCTCCCATGCCAACAAAGCCTCAATCTTCGCGGGATCTACTGCAACTCCCGCCTTAGAGATAACGTGTCCCAAGAAGTGGAACTCACGTATCCAGAACTGGCACTTCGAGAGCTTACCATAAAACTGGTGCTCTCGGAGTGTGTCTAGTACAACTCGCAAGTGATAGGCGTGCTCCTCCTCTGTCGTAGAGTAAATCAGAATGTCGTCGATGAAGACCACGACAAACCGATCGAGGTATGGCTGAAAGATCCTGTTCATGAGAGCCATGAACACTGCTGGAGCATTGGTTACACTGAATGGCATAACCAAGAACTCATAGTGGCCATACCGACATCTAAAGGCTGTCTTCTGCACATCCTCGTCTCTGACTCTGAGCTGATGATAGCCTGACCTGAGGTCTATCTTCGAGAACCACCGTGCTCCCTTGAGCTGATCAAAGAGGTCATCAATCCTCGGTAGCGGATACTTGTTCCTTACTGTCACCTGGTTCAGGCGACGATATTCAACACAAAGTCGCAAGCTCCCGTCCGCCTTCTTGGCGAACAAAATCGGGGAAGCCCAGGGTGAAACACTGGGTCGGATGAACCCCTTGCCCTGCAAGTCCTCCAACTGTACCCGTAGCTCTCGAAGCTCGGCGGGGGCCATCCGATATGTTGGAGTGGATATCGGGGCTGTCCCGGGGTACAAGTCAATATAAAAGTCTACCTCTCTGCGAGGAGGTAGCCCTGGAACATCGTCAGGAAAACGTCCACAAACTGATCCACCACTACAGGAAAACCAGGACTCCGCACGTCAACTGCTCCAAGGATAAGGCTATCCAAATGATGGGTGATGGGCTGTCCTCTCCTTCGCGGAAGTCCGTCCTGTGCTGCTAAGGCTCCCTTCTCGCCGGTGAAGGTGAACCTGCTCCCGTCGGTGAGTACACATCGCACCTTGCGGCTAAAACAGTCAATTTGTGCATGGACCGTAGATAGCCAATCCATGCCCAAGATGACGTCGTAAGGCCTCGACGCTACTACAAGAAGATCCCAGCCGAAGCTCTCGCCTCCTAGAGAAATCTCACACTGCCGGCACCAGTGCGTAATCGTTGAGTCTGCTCCGGTAGGAGTCTCTAGCCGTAAGGATCGAGCCAACGACTCTGTCGGAATCTCCGAGCTCCGAACAAGGGCAGCGGCTATGAATGAGTGACTCGATCCTGTGTCTATAAGAACTGCAGCAAGGGTGGAATAGACACAGATAGTACCTCGAATCATCTCGGGTGCGCCGTGGTCGTAGGCCTCTGCTGCCTGGAGCTGTGCCTGTCTCTGCCCGCCAGCTCCCTGTGGTCGGGGTGGACCATCTGGTTGTGGTGGTGTAAGAGCCTCAAAGCGTCGCCCACCACCAGCTGCTTGTCCAGCTCCTCTGCCTCGTCCGCCTCCTCCCTGCGGACCGCCACGGTCGACCCTCTGCCTCTGCCTCGGTGGTCCCTCAACCGTCTGCTGCTCCTCGGCACGGCGGGTCGGGCAATCACGAGCCATGTGGCCCTGCCCGCCGCACGAGTAGCACTATCTACCTCTCGTAAGACTGGCTCCGCGCTGTGTTCCCCGCACTGCTGAGCCAGTGTCCCGAGGTCTGGTCTGTCTGGACCCATGAGTCATCCGCCGACTGCCTGCTGCAGATGACTCTGCCACGTGCCGCCCTGCGGTGGGTCGCTGTGCTGGTGTAGACTCAGCAAGGAAGCTCTCGATCAGAAGGGCCCGCTCCAGTACTCTTGTCTGAGTCGGTATGCTGAGGGAGATCAGCGATGCCCTGATCTCGTGTCTCAAACCCTGCTTGAAGGTCCGGGCCCGGAAGAATGGGTCTCGTACCATGTCGGTCGAGTAGCGCGAGAGATCAGTAAATCTCGCCGAGTACTGAGCGACCGTCATGCTGCCCTGCCGCAGCTGTAGAAGCTCCTGGATACGCACCGCATGAAGGGTGGATGGGACGAACTCCGAGCGGAAGAGGCTCTCAAAGTCCGTCCAAAGAAGAGATGCCTCATCGTGCACCTAGAGCATCAAGCTCCACCATCGTCCTACTGCTGCGTGTAGTAGGCTCGCAGCGAGGATCACCATGAGGTCTGCTGGTGTCCTCACTAGCCTAAACACTCGTACCACTGCCTCCAGCCAGTCCTCTGATGCCTGGGGATCCGTCTCCCCACGAAACCTGGGCGGTCGCTGGCGCTGAAACTCATACAGTGCGCTGAGGCGACGTGCATCGTCAGCGGCTGCTGCTGGAAGCATCGGGGGCTCGGCGGGTAGAGCTACCGCCGGTGCCACTGCTGACAAAGGGCCCTGCACCGAGGCCTCGTTGCTCGGTGGGCTGTCGTCACGCTCGACTCTCGGATCCCTAGCTGGCTGCCATCGTGGGGCCATCCTGAAAAGGAAACAGGTGTGCCACGGTCAGAACAGTATACCTGGTGAGCTGATATAAGTAATCACAAAGAAAACTTTGAAACACACACGCAATCAATGTTTTCGTGCATTAAGTCGGAAATCATAAGTCAGGGTCCTGGTGTACGGATACGTCGGCCGCCGCACCAACAGTGGACTCCCTGGACTGATAACCACACTCAATACGCTAAACATTATTGCTTCACATAGAAAATATCATAGTTCGCGGTAGAACCGAACTCCTCTGATACCAATTTGTCACGACCCGCCCTCGGGGTCCGTGCCGTGACTACCCCAAGCCCGCCTTCCATAGGCCTGGGGCTGGCGACTAGCACCAAGGCGTAAATCCCGGTAAAAAGGGAAGGCATTGCCTTTGTAAAGTAAACAAACACCACAGAGTAAGCAAGCGGAATGTAAACACTAAACAAAAGCAGAGTACAACTGAAAGTGCGGAAAAGTAAATGGGCCAGTATACAAACCCAAATTGAAAGTAAAGTACAACTCGAAAGGGAAAACAACAACTGAAAAGTAAAAGCCGCTACACCGAGCTGTCCACTGGAAATCCCACCTGAAGGGTGGGTACAGATAGCTCCTCTGCTCCACGGGTCCCGCTGTCCGCTCCGAGCACGTCCCGCCCAGTGGTCCACCTCCGGGTACCGTCCCGCTCTGCATGCCTCAGCTAAGGTCAACGTTGTCCGTCGTTTGCAACCAACACAACGTAGTGTGGGCAAAGCCCGTGCAGGGGTGAGTATAAGCTACTCAGTAGGGACCCCGAGACCCCAAAAGGTCTCTCAAATCCACAAAGGATAAACCACGAAGAAAGGAGCAATCACGAAGTAATAACTGACACTGCTTAGGTATATGCCCATACATATACCTAAGTCATCAATTTCAAATACGCTCCAACCTCCGAGCCCAAGTACAACTCAGTCCACACAGGAAAGTAAACGTATTCCACACAGGAAAGCAAAACGTAATCCACACAGGATTGCACAACACAATCCACACAGGAAAGCAACAGATTCAGCTCACACAGGTATACTTCTTCAAAGGACGATAAAGATAATCTCTGATCCATCTAAGTCGTCGGACCCACGAAGGATCGATAGGTAACTAACCCCTGCAAATGACCCACATAGGATCGGGCCCACACAGGACCTGTAGGCGCTGGTTCACACAGGACCGCTGAGCGCAAGGACCCACACAGGATCGGACCCACATAGGATCGGGCCCCCATAGGACCTGTAGAACTGACCCACGTAGGATCGCTGAGTACTGTAGTCGTTGTCGTCGAATCCACACAGGATCTCTGTACTGTCATCGTCGCAGTCACAGTAGCAGTAGTAGCAGTAGTAGTCACAGTAACCGTCGCAACCAGCACTAGGGTTCCCGCACACAGCAAGCTCGTTCGGAGGGTCCGCTCCACGAGCCGAGAGGCTGATACATCAACTGACACAATGTCCTGAGTTGAAGTATCCAAAAGTTCCGTATCGTCAACAGGAACTCAACGCAACAGACGGCGCGTCGATCGGACGCCCGGTCTGAGAGTTATTGGCATTTTCGTCCCCGGGGCCCGGTTGGTTTTTAAGGCAAAACCAACCCGACCGTACTCCACCTGCGTCCAAACCTTGGTCGGAGTATTCCAAAAGATCCGTCTCACTAAGAGGAACACAACACAGCTGACGGCACATCAATCGGACGTCCGTAGCTCAAGATATGAGCGTTTCCGCTCCGAAGGCCTGGTTGCTTTCGTGAACGAACCAACCCGGCCGAACTCAAAGTAATCCGAAACCTTGAGTGCGATATACCGAAACGACCGTCTCGATCCAAGGATCGCGTTTCCGCAGACGGTTCATCGATCGGAGGTCCGTAGCTCATGTTATGGGCAAAAGACCGAAATCGATTCGAAACGGGGGGGTCCGGGTCCGGGTCGACCCGGCCCGACCCCCCCTGGGTCGACCCGAACCGGCGGCGCGGCGGCCGCGGCGGCCTGGCGCCGCACGGAGGCAGCGTGGGGGGAATCAATCCCCCGCGGATTGAAAGGGGCGGCGCGACATATGGCCACGCCCTTGTTTTAAAAACGCCCCCCCCCCCCCACGTGGGGGGCCTGTTTGTGCGGAACTGGGGGGCCGCCTGCCCCCCCCCCCCTTCAAGGAACCGCCCCCCTCATAAAGAGGAGGGTTTTTGTGTGCTGTCCGGGGGATTAATTTCCCCCGGTTTAATGCCATCCGGCCGGCCAGCTGGCCCGCCGGTTTTCCCAACGGGACCGGAATTTCCGGTCCCCTCTTCGGCTTCCGACGTCGGCGGCTCGGCCGCCGGTCTTCTCTTTCCGCCGCGGCCGGTTCCGGGCCGCGGTGTTCGTCGTCCGGCGCGGTGCGACGGCACCGCGCCCCTCCGCCGTGCCTTGATTTTTTCAACGCGGCGCGACGGTGTCGCGTTCAAGATGTTTCTTCCATGGTACACGCGCGACGGCGTTGCGTAAAATAAACGCACGATTAACCGTGTTGTGCGACGGCACCACGCCACCTTGTTTCCACCCGCAAAGCAATTCAACAAGAACGATGGAGGGGGTTCGGCCGTGTTCATACGGTCCGGCCCCCTCACGTTAAAATAATAACACAACTTAAAATATTCAAAAGCGTCACGTTAGACATGCGAGATCCACGATCAATAATAAAATAATTAAACAATAATCAACTACCCCTACCTTGGGTATAAGATCGAAGATTGTCAACGTCCCGCGGAAGACAACGTCGCGGAGGTCGGGCGTCGCGGTAGTCGTTCGTCAAAACTGATGACGAAGAGGTGCGTCCGAAGAGGCACGTCGTTGGAGAAACCTTGTACGCTGACGAATGTTGTCCGAGGAAGAAGCGGCGTTCCCTCTTGTTGACACGGAAGACGATGAAGAGCGGAGCGGCGTTCTTCGTCAAAGCTTGAAGATGAAGGAGAAGCTCTCAAAATCCTCTCAAGAACAATGGAAAGCAACCCAACAAAATAAAATAATCTTATGCTTATTTTATTACACAACCCTCCTCTTAGAATTTCAAAGGTTTGAAATTTAAATTAACCCTCTTCAATTAATTAAGCCAAGTTGTCAACATTAAATGAAATGGGTTAAAGGGGAGGTTTGAGAGAATTTGAGGAGTTGGGGTTCGTGTGGGCCCCACCACACTTAATCCTCCCAAGGAAGGTTAAGTGGATGTGGGTCCCACTCCCAACTCCCTTTGGTAGGATTTATCTAGTTAAAATAAAATTTGTTCTTCACAAATTTTATTTAACTTAAACTAAAAACCCAAAAACTAACTTTCAACCCGCTACAAACGCAACTTCCGAAAAGGTCTCTTTAAGAGAAAATCGGCGTTGCGAGTTCATCGGTGCCCTCAGATTTCAATTCCGAGCACCGGATCAAAAGTTAGGAATTCCCGCTCATTCGTTCACTGAACGTACCTGAGCCAAACTTCGGCAATTGATTCTGGGCACTCCGGGCCTCGGAATCAGGTGTCGTCAGAAACCGCGTTCTTGTAAAATTCTAAAGAAAATTAAGAAAAAATTTCCCTTTAATTTTACGGGTCTTTACAATTTCATATAAATTATTGGACAATAACATGTAGCACTGACTAGTTGGTGGCATAATTAATAGAATTTCCATATATGAGAATATAAACAACTACCTTATGATGGAGAACAATCTATATAATGAAGTTAACAAGTATAAATATTGAAATAATATATCCATTTTCGTGTTTTATAGGAACCATAGATTCCTTGTGGTAGAAGATAGTGAGAATACACAGTAGGTAGTCAACCGACTAAATAATAGATGATACTAGGTATCTAATGGAATTAGAAATGAAGCTCAGGTAATGTATGTATTATGGTAAAAGGGAAAACAATAGGGATCTTTAATTTAATAATTATATATAATTAATTCATTATGGTTTAAAAATTATTATAAATTCTATAATTAGAGGATTTTGGAACTTAGATCTAAAAAATCAGTCAGGGAGACAAATCTCCCATCATGTCAATCTCAAAATGTCTCTCAATGATCACACATTCTCTTATCCTCTAATTTATAATCATAATATTGTGTTTATATTAATTTAATATCACTAAAATATTATTTCACATTCTTTAAATGTTTCCCATATCAATTTGAGATAATTGAGACTCCATAAAAATTTAAGTTAATATTATAGAATCACTTCTCTCTCTATTTTAATAATTCATATATTTTTTAGTTCTCGCATCCGTTATTTTTAGGGATTAAATATTTATGTCCATAACCATTAATAGAAAAATGACTATACTCATTATGGTTTCTAAAAATACCCAATAATAATGTAGGACCCATTTTAATTATATTTTACTCCTATAGCCTAAAAAATGATTATTGGTGACATTACTAATGTTAAAGAAAATTGATTAATACATTAATTCAAAAATTGAATATAGTGGAAAACATAGAGGCTCTTCACGGATACATCTAAAATTCCTTCCCATATTTTGTGCCTTTTTTAATCACTAAAATTTTAATTATTTATCACCTTAATTGATACTAATTAGAAAAACTATAAGCTCGTTAACATGATTAGTATTTTATTTTCCAGATAAATCATTCTTTTATTCTCTCTCTTTTTAATATATTGTTACTATACTATATTCCTTAAAAAATTATTCTATTTTTTTATATATTTCATGAAATTGTTTAAATTTTCCTAAATAATTATAAAATAAATATTGAGTAATTTTAAATTTTTTAAATTTATATTTAATTATCCAAGGGTGGTTAACCCCCAACCTCTTGAAATTTTATGCTACACTGACCTAAATAATAGATCATAAAATGTATACATGAAATTTTTATGTAATTAAACATGAAAAAAACAGTTCTAGTTATTTGCAGTGCGCATACTAATGCTATAATATCGACATTAGAGTATCATACTCATGAACTATATTATGATAATACCGATACTAGATGTCAACTTTTGAGAACAATGTTACTCTTTTAAATCAATTTATGTGTATATCAATTATTGATAAAAGGTATTTAATCTTGACTAACAAATAGTTTAGGTGCAAACATCCAATGAAAATCCTTAATCTCCCATATTCCATGGAAATAGAGTTTTTTTCATAGAAATGTAAATACAATGAAAAATATATTATTAAATCCAAATAGTTTTTCAATATTCTATAAATATGAGGTTCATGGTAAATGTATTACCCCCGGTATCGGGTACAGAAACCCTTTCCTCAAATTTATTTAATTAGTGTGTCTTTAATAAAGAGTTTTCATAAAATAAAGAGTTTACCTAAAATATGTAGTTTCCATAATGTTACCTATTTCCATAATGTTGGTTGATTCCATATATTGGGTTGATTCCATAATGTTGGGTTTTCCATACAGTCAGTTGTTTCTAGAAAGTCATGTGTTTCCATAAATTGGGTTGTTTATATAAAGGGGGAGTTTCCATAATGTGGGTTGTTTCCCTAAAAACTTTTTATCCATAAAAAGGTTAAAGGTGACGGATGAGAGTGTTTGAGGGTATTATATGAATTTTTGAGACCAAATGGAATGTCACACTATCCATACATAGTGTGCCCAATCCATGTGGTAAAATCAGACGCCGCAGACAAATCTAGACCCTATTTTCTAAGAGCTTAATCATTTTTGCTCAATATATTTCCATTAGGATTCAAAATGACCCAAATTCAAGATCAATATCCCTATAAATCTATATAACCCCCCCCCCCACCCCCACCACATGTGTTGGAGCCAACCCAGAGCCTTCCCTTGGTGATTTCGAGTCCAATTTTTGAGGTATGTCACCATTCTTTCTGAATTTGTCATCTATTCAAATATCTTCTTTGATATACAACTCGGATATCAATTAATTCTCTTATCTGAACCAATAGTGAGTAGATCTATGTTTTTGGGTCCCAAATAATTCAATGTTGTGTCGCGATCTATCTAGTATAAGAGAACTAAGTTCGTTCTTGAAGAATCAACCCGGTTTCATGTGTGTTCATCGTATGTTTTCAATGTATTTTCGAAACCATCGATGCAGGTGGCAGCACTCTCATCTCCAATAGCTAGAATTTATTGTCTAAGATTAAAATTGGATTATTTAATTTTAAAAACATAGATAATCATAAATTGTGATGATTTATGTTTTTATTGAAATTGTGTGATTTTGGTGAATAGTTGTGAAACATGGGGTTTAGTTTGATGAATTTAAAATGGAGATTTCAAATTTTGTAGTTCTGGAATAGCTAAATGGATGATGAAAAAGTTATTTTCAATTGAAATGGTTTTCAATAAAAATGGTGTTTTATTGAAATGGTTTGGAATTGAAATGGTTAGTCATTGAAATGGTTTGGATGTAAATGAATTTCAATAAACAAATGTTTTTATTGAAAGGGTTGTAATTGCATGATCGTTGAGATTATGTGGTGTGAGTTCATGTTGAATATATGGGGAATCATTAAAATATGACCTTGTGCTCGGTGATAATTGTTTAATGGGACATGGGAATTTCATAAACGGGGATTGGGTAAAATATTACCTTGTGTTCAGTGACAAAGGTTTAATGGCACATGGGAAATAATTACCTTGTGATGACTTGGTAGATCCTCAAGAAACTGCTCATGAGTATGGAACTGTCATAACATAGCAAGCATGGTTTGATGAATGGGTTTGATTAATTGTTGGTTATGCTGATATAAGGATATTTTGAAATAGTTGTAATGATGGTTTAGTTATTTTTCCAGAAAAATACCTTTCTATGATAATTGGTTTCAGTTTCAGTTGTATGCTTTTGGTAATGAATGGTGTTAGAAAATTTTTCATATTATGTTATATACTTTTTTTGAGAAATTGATTTATATAAACATTTTTAAATTAATGTTACTAACACCTCGATAAGTGTAGTTTGAGTAGGTAATTCATTGGAAAAATCTTAATGAGTTTTATACCCAGCCCTTCTTAGGAACATTGGTTTTTTTGCAGATGATATCTTTTGGGAAATGGGTAAAGGTAATTTTTCAAACATGTTTAGAAATACCACATGATGTTTTGGTTGTTCGGATATTATGGAGCATGGATCTAGTGGATCATGGAGTCCTGTGGTATTTAGAGAGTCTTGTGTAGTCTATCCAATGTGTACTTTGATACTTGGTAATTCTTATATTATAGCTTAGTTTGATGTCATTTTGAAATACATGATGTTTTTGATTTCTCACTGATTAGTTAATGAATCATAGAGTGAATGTTTGGTTATGGTTTGTAGGTATATTGGTTTATTTCTAAAGGTGTAAATCATCCCCAACATGTATTCGAAACACTTCATCATTTATTTCCAGCCTTTGATTTCTTAGGTATGTTTATTAAGTCCTTGTAATGACTCATTATACTATCAAGACAATGGGAATTGGCAGGTCATTACAAATGGTATTAGCTTTTTCAGTCCTTTCCTAACAAGTAGTCATTGATGTTCCATGTTTGGGAGATGAAAACCCTTGTTGTCTATTCCTTTGGTGGGAATCATAAAATGAATTAGTAATATAGGAACTGGAAATGTATAGAATAAAAGGACGTAGAAAACGGTTTTACATTGAAATTCATGTTTCCACCGAGTTGGGTAAATATGTTTTTGGAGACACTTCTAGAATTTTGAAAACTCATTTTCATGAGTTTATCCAATGGGACGAGCATGACATGCATTGTAGATGATTGAATTCCCACTAGGAGTGAATATATCATTTTGAGGAATGAATCAATTTGTGAAAAAAGATGTGTTTTATTTGAAAAAATAATGTTATTGGATTTCAAATGAATGATTTTGAAAAAGAAAATTTTTATCGTATTTTACAAATGGTTTAATTTTCAAATGTGTGTGTTGTGTTTTAAAAAATGGTTAAAAATAGGAAAAAGTATGTTTTGGAAAATAATATAGTGATAGTTGAGATAGGGAACTAGAGGAATGAAATATTACATGTGGATCATGGAATCCAATTCATAAAGCAGAATCCACCTAATTTCATGGGTGATTCTGAACTCGAGAAGGTGAAGGTGTGGCTATGTAGGATGAGTTGTATCTTCAACTTCATAGGTACACCTGTATAGATGAAGGTAAAAATGGCCACATATATGCTCAAGGATCATGCATGTTAGAGGTGAAATTTACCGCTGCATGCTAAATTGTATGAAGGACTTATATAGGAGGATTTTGAGGAATTGTTCACCAAACTATTCTATAATCACAAGTTCATGATCCAAAAAATGATAGACTTATTCAACCTAAATAAAGAGAGTCTCTCAGTCATATTTTATCTGTCTATGTTCATTAAAGTATTACTCTTGTTACCAAAAGTTTCATCAAGTTCTTCTTTCAAGGCACACATATTTTAATTAGGGCAACGATAGGAGATTCGATCCAAGATTATAGTAATGTGTATTACATATTATATAGGGATGGTGAACAGAGTGAATATTTTTGAACGTGATATCTCGAGATCTATGGGAGGAGGAATTATGATACCTACATGATACAATGTGAAATCTTCCATTTTGAACAAGTAGAAAAGAGACACTTATTTCCAAGTTTCAAGTGGAATCAGTACCAGACGGCTAGATCAGTAAACCTTCGTCCACGACCCCAGAGAAAATAATGTTGTTTTCAATGTGGTTCTCTTGACCACATAATGCGAGATTCAATGACACAACCTAGAATATGTTATAATTACAACATGATTGGACATCTTCAGTAGTATTATCGTAGTGCTCAAAGGATAGGTGCTCGAGACACTTCTTAGGAGTCGCCAGCATCGTAAGATTGCACTAGACAAGGACAAAATAATAAGTCTCATCAATAGAGAAATGCTAGCCATGTTGATTCTAGAAATACAATGACTCCTCAACCAGGTAATCCTCATCAAGGAAACATGGAGAATAGTATAGTGAAGAAAAAAATATATAGAGCTGAGAAAATTATTGTTGATAATCATGCTAGACCATTTATAGTGAGAGGTACGATTTATTTGAATTCTACCATTCTGTAAGTGTGTTTTGAAATATTTACATCACATTCCTTCATTTATTTTCATATTTTTAACTTTTTATGTTTAAAACATGAAATTATTCAAACTGTTTTGAAACTGAAAACTCCTCTCAGTGATGGACATTTCCATGTCTTTTGGTGTAGAGCATGTGCTATAACTATTGATGGGGATGATCTAAAAGGGTACATCTCAATGTTGGATATAAATTTTTATGTTGTAATCCTGGGTAAGGATTGGATGAAAATGTTCAAGGCTCAAATCGACTATTATAGGAGAACACATAGTTTCATGACTGAGGTCGACATCGGGAATCTCTTTACATGAGGAAAGATTGTAATGTTGTCTACAAAGATATTTTTGGCACCAATGGGGGGAACAATCTGTTAACAATTGTAAA
This sequence comes from Viscum album, assembly GCA_963277665.1. NCBI lineage: Eukaryota > Viridiplantae > Streptophyta > Magnoliopsida > Santalales > Viscaceae > Viscum > Viscum album. The sequence goes on along the minus strand of OY728164.1, from coordinate 1,831,794,705 downwards.
CTTTGTCTTTGGAATCAATGGAATAGATTGTGGAATATAGTTTTCCCAATTTTTTGGAACAATTTATAGATGTCTTTCAAAATAACTTATCAGGGTAACCACATCTATGGGTAGTGGAGTTTACTAGTGATCTTTTACCGGGGAAATGTCCTATTTCCCTCCCATCTTATAGGATATCACAAACAGAGTTACGGTAATTGAAATTGTAGTTAAATGAGCTGTAAATAAAGGGTTTCATTCAAAAATGTACGTCTCCATGTGTAGCACCAGTTTTGTTCATGAAGAAGGAATGTGGAACTCTTCGGCTGTGTGTTAATTAACGTAAGATTAACCTAGTTATGATAAAAACATATTTAAAATTCCATGCATTGATGATATGTTAGATCAATTAACGGAAGCTAAATGGTTCTACAATATATACTTGATATCAGAATATCACCAATTGAGAGTTAAGAAAGAGGATATTCCAAAGATAGCATTCAGAAGTAGATATGGCCACTATGAATATATAGTAATACCTTTCTGTCAAACGAATTCACCAGCGGTCTTCATTGCATTGATGAATCATGTATTTCATCAATATATGGATAAATATTTTATAGTGTATGTGGATGGAATTTTGGTCTATTCAATGACATGGTCTGATCACGAGGTGCACCAAGAAATAGTGTTACATGTCTTTAGAGTTCATCATTTGTATGCCAAATTATAAAAGATTGATTTTTTTGGATATAAGAAAATATTTTTATTGGACATGACCTTTTTGATAAAGGAATTTCTGTTGATCTTGAAAATATAGAAGCTGTAATCTCTCAGAAACCACCAAAGAATGTTTTTGAGATAGACAATTTTCTGTGTCTATATGGTTACTAATAAGGCTTTTTGCATGATTCCTAACGATTAGCTTCACCAATGAAAAATCTGACAAAAAAGAATGATTCATTCCAATGGATGGAGGAATTTCCAATGTCTTTCCAGGAAATTAATGTTTGGTTAACTTTAACACCTATCTTTATCATGCCATAATTAGGACATGGGTATTTTGTGTATTGTGATACTTCAAGATCATGGTTGGGATGTATTCTCATAAAAAGAGGTCATGTGGTTGCTTATGGTTCATGGAAGTTGAGGGTTACTGATAATAATTACCCAACACATGATTTGGAGTTAGCTCTAATCGTTCATTCTTGGAAATCCTGATGACATTATCAATTTTGTGAGAAATTATTTTAGTTTACGGGTCACAAAAGAATGAAACACAATTTCACATAGTGAGATTTTAATTTGAGGCAAATGAGATGGATGAAGTATTTCCAAATGATTAAATTTTACTTAATGTACACACCATGGAAAGAAGATTAACTAGAAGATACATTGAGTAGAACATATTATGCTCAGTTGGTGATTGAATCTTCAGATGAGTGGGTGTGGACTTTGGAATTATCCAACATTCTTATAGGATTGTGAAGATAGAGGTGATCTGGTAGTATTATTTTCATATTAGATATTTTATTATTTAGTAAAAATGACAAAAGAGGCATAAACATCTAGTGCTTAATGTATGGATGTATGTTCAAAACTAAATGGTGTGGAGACCATTTCGGGAATGAAACTTGATAGGGGTTAATTTCGGTGTTTCAGAGATCAGACGGTTGTACCTGTGGGTTTTCAGGAACACCTCCTTCATTTTTACAACTATTGGAGATGGGTAGTACATTCAGGTACACAGAAGATGTATAAAGTGTTGAAGGTGTAGTTTTGGTGGAGCAACATGAAAATGAATGTGGTCGAGTTCATCTTGTTGTGCCTAACTTTTTAGTATGTTATATCAGAACATCAGAGACCAAAAGGTATATTACAATCATTACCCATCTCCATGTTGAAATAGGATTAGATAGAAATGGATTTTGTTCAAGGCCTTCCACTAATGGCCATGAAACAAGATTCCATCTGGGTGATAGTGGATTGTCAAACCATGTTGGAAAATTTCCTACATATTTGTGAAACTCATACGGTGGAGGATCTTTCAAATATATAAATCTATTAAGTGGTAATGAGGCATGGTGTACCATTGTCAATAGTCTCATATTGATATCTGAGGTTCACATCTCATTTCTATATATCATTACCGCAAGCCCTTGGGGATCAGTTTATTATGAGCACATTGTATCTTTCTCAAATGAATGGGAAATCCCAGCGGATGATAAAAATGATAGAAAACATGTTGTATTCTTGTGAAATTGATTTTGGTGGAACGTGGGATGAGCATATACCCTTAGTAGATTTATCATACAATAAATACAATCAATCCTCAATACAAGTGGTTCTGTTTCAAACATTGTGTGGCTGTCCCTGTATTTCTCCACAATGCTAGGTGGAAACATGAAAAAACATCACAAGTGGGGACAAGCCTTTTCCAAGAAACAACAGAGAATATCCTATTGATTAGAAGACGATGGAGACAGCTCAAAGTCATTAGAAATCTTATGCAGATCACCGTCGAAGACCTTTTTCATTCTTTGTGGGTGAACATGTCATCTTGAGGATCTCTCAAAGGATTGGACATCATCGATTCAAGAAGTAGGGCATGATATATCCTATATACATTGGCCCTTTTGATATACTAGAATGGGTTGGAGAGGTGGCATATCATTTGGCATTACCACCACAGTTTAGTTCGGTGCATAATGTTTTCCATGTATCCCTGTTGAAAAATTATCACTGTGATCATGACCATGTGATCATATGAGATCATATTGAGCTAGAACCAGATTCATCACTAATACATACCCAATTAAAGATCATGGATATACAAGATCAAGTCTTGCATGGGAAAAGCATCGTTATAGTGTGGGTTTTATGTAAACATGGTCAGATTCAAGAAGAGACTTGGTAACATGACATGGAATAAAAAGAGCAGTGGACATAACTATTTTTGGCTATCGAGGGTTTTCTACTTTCTAATAATGTAAAGACAAATGGTGGGGAGAATTTTTTTACCCCTAGATTCGTGTACACAACCCATTTCATCATGTTTTTCTTATTTTCATTTCTTTAATAGTGAGTTTCCATAAAATAGATATTTTCCATAAATATATGTGTTTCCATAATTCTAGTTATTTCCATAAGTTAGTTTTCTTCCATAATGTGGGTTGTTTCTATAAAGTTGTATGTTTCTAAAAGTTAGTTGTTTCTACAATGTAGGGTGTTTAAATAAAGTGGGATGTTTCCATAAAATGTGTTTTTTCAATATAATGGGTAAATGTGAAGAATAGGAGAGATTGTTGGATTTATAAGGATTTTTGGGACCAAAATGAAGGCCTCACAATCCATACACGGTTGGCCCAATCCATGTGGTCAATCCTTGCACAGAAGTCCATAATATATCCTATTTTCAATGAGCATACTTATTTATGCTCTATATATTTACATTTGGCATAAAAATTCCCCTATATCAATATTACTCACCCTATATGGATGTAGAACCCTCTCCACATGAGTTGGAGAAAACCAGAGCCTTCCCTTACTGATTTCTAGTCCGATTCTTGAGGTTTGTCAATATTATTTCTGAATTTGACATCATTACATATATTTTCATAGATATAATTTTTTGATATCCATTATTTCTTAGGTATGAACCTATAGTGACTGGATCTACGTTTTTTGATTCCAAATAATTCAATGCTGAGTCATGATCTTGATAGAATAAGAGAATGATGGCCTTCCATGGAGAATTGACATGCATTCTTCGGTGTTCTTCAACTATTGTCAAATTTTCATCAAAACCATCTATGTAGGTGGATTCACTCTCATATCTTCTTGATAGAATTGATTGGATAAAATTTAAATTGTTTTATTTATAGTAAAATGCATTGAAAATTCATCATTTGCGATGATTTATGGTTTTTTTTTGAAATTTTGGGATCTTGGTAAATAGTTATGCAAGAGGGGGTTTAGATTCAGGAATTTAAAATGTTTATTTTAAATGATGGATTTTATGGAATTACTAAATGGTTTATGAAAAAGATACTTTCAATATAATTTTTTTCAATAAAAATGGATTTTTATTTAAATGTTTTTTAATTGAAATGGATTGGCATTGAAATGGTTTTTATGGAAATGGTTTCCAAAAAAATGTGTTTTTATTGAAAGGGTTGTTTTGGATTGATCGTTAGGAATATGTAGTGTTTTCTCATGTAGCATATATGGTTAATGTCTCAAATATGACCATTTTCATGGTGCCAATGGTTTAATGGCACATGGTATTTTCATACACGGGGCATCGTTGAATTATGACCTTGTGCTCGGTGACACATATTTAATTGAAAATTGGAAACAACTACCTTGTGACGACGTGGAAGATAGATGAGAAACCACTCATGATTTTTGTAAAATCATTCCATAGAATGCATGGTTTTTTTCATGGGTTTGAGGAATGTTTGGGCATGATGATAAATGTGTATTGTAAAATCGTTGTAAATATTGATTAGTTAATTTTTTTTTAAAAAAATTTACATGGAATTTTTTTTTCAGTTGCAGCTGTATGCTTTTGGTAATGAATGGTTTTGGATAAATGATTATATTTAGTTTTAAATTATGTTTGTGAAATTGTTTTATATAATCTTTTTTAAATAATTTTTTCTATCTCTTCTATCATAGTAGCATGAGTAGGGAATTCCTTGCGGAAAACCTACTGAGTTTCATACTCATTCATGCTTTGTCACTTTGGTGCTTATGCATATTATATCATTTGGGAAAATGGAGAAGTAATGTTTCACACGTGTTTAGCACTACATGATGATGTTTGGGTTGTTCAGATAAATTGATCTTGGATATTGTGGAGAATGAAGTCTTGATGTCTTTGAGGGGCTTGTGTAGACTATCCACGATATACATTGACAATTGGTTATTCTTCTTTTGTAGTTTACATTGATGTCATTTTGATATACATGATGTTTTTGAGTTTTCCTCCATTTTTTCATGAATCATATAGTGTGTTTTTTGCGGTTTTTAGGTTTATTGGATTATATCTTAACGGGTAAATCTTTCCTCGTGTGTAGTTAAAACACATCAGCATTTATTTCATGCCTTTGATGTCTTGTGTATGTCATTTAAGGCCTATTAATAACTCTTTTTACTCTCAAGCCAATGAGAATTGGCGGGTCATTACAATAAATATAAGAGGATTAAAAAAATACATCAATAAAATTTTAGGTAATTTCATTAAATTAATTTTTGAGGATAAACCCACCACCTTAAATTAATATATATAATTCATTATATAATTACAATGAAATTGTATGGTAACAAGATAATTTAAATAAATAATTTCAAATTGTAAGATAGGAGTTGCTTGACCATCCATCAGGGTGAAATAATATTAACTAAAAATGTGTATTAATATTAAAATGAAAACCATAAGATACTATAATAAATAATCAAAAAAAATTGGTTTGTAATAGAATTAGACCAAACAGGTGAATAAATAATGTATAAACATATTACTTAGTTTCTAATTTGATTACCATTAGAATACTACTCATATAAGAATTCATGAATTATTCTAGTATCAATAATTTTTTTGAATCAATTATATTAAATCTGAAAATTTTGACTAGATTACTATCAGTCAACTAGATGTATTGGTAAAATAGTTTATTGATTATATTTCATATAAAATAGATAATATATGTATATAAATTAAAAATAACTTGATTAATATGGGGAAAAAGTTTATGAAATAATTAGATCAATAATCCCGTGTAATTGAACAGATATGTGGTTATACGAAAAATGAAGAGTCGATTATTATGTGTTGTGGTAATTGCATGATTTAGATATAATACTAATTGGATCCAATATTAATATTACTCCAAATAGAAATTAATAGACTAAAAATTATGAAAAAAATGAGAAGGTAGTCAAAAATGTAATTATTGGTGGGAATATTTTCCATTTTGTTAACAGTCAAATGTTTGGTTTTCTAATTGTGTGGGAAAAATATAATTAATAAATATGGATATGAAAATTGAAAAATTATTAAAATTATAAAATAACATTAAAAATAAATAATAAAAAATAAATGTGTGGTTACTTTGTCTTAGTTAAGGATATAATATGTCGGTTAAAATATTAGATTAAAAATATAATTTTATAATTTTATTTTATCATCTCAATATTTAAATGTATACTAGATTACCTAAAATGACACAAAAATAAACTCTAGTCTAAGTATATAATTTCCAAAATGAAACAACATCCCTTGTGATGCATTATAGGAGAGTCCTTGAAATCCTAAAGGGTTACAATAGTTTGAACTAAATAGATATAATAAATCTGAGAAATTATAGTTTAGTGTATGATTTTTTGTTGGATGGTCACACCAACACATAGAGGTTTCTAAAATTTTAAATTAACGATATTTAAACTTTTAATATGTATTTGTGTGCATTAGATACTTCTTATTGTGGAGGATGACTATAAACAATGATGTTTTTCAATATTTATATTGACTATCAATCCTACTCAAATGAAATATATAATATATATATATAATTCTAAAAAAACCATTATGTGTATCTAGTATAATCAGAAGACATATAGACCAATTTATAACAAAATCATGGATATTTGTGGTTGTTTTGAAATAGAATCCTGTATAATAGATATGATTTTATCATTGGAAAACTAGTGGATCCATTGACTGAGGTACATAAAAATTAAATGGATTATAAATTAAACAAAAAAAGGATCTAAAAATTGATTTGTTGATTTATATACCCTATGATGCCAACTCACTAAATTGAGGTCGCATAAGGTAGGCTCAATGTAGGGTAAAAAATATATGGAATGATAAATAAATTTATTCTATATTATGATAAATATTAATCTATGTCTACTATTAGTTACCATATATTTCTCAGACTTATATAATAAATAGAAGATTACTATTTATCAGATATATCCTACCATGTAGGATAATAGAATTATATCCTTGTAGATTTCCATCAACATGGAAGATTGTATATGGTATAAAAATAAGTTATTGGAGTAATTCTTCAATTTTTTTTATGATTATGGAGAAAAAAACATCCAAAATAATTCACCCATAATTACTATAATATGTGTTATATATAGTTGTGGATTTTTTTTATTTCTATAGTCCTATAATCCCATTGATGGTGTATTATTTCATTACATTGGCATTGTAACAAGGAAACAAAACATGAAGGACCATTCATTTTTTCAGTCATGGAAGGCCAGAATACATACATGATACCCATAATACATTGGGAAATACAAAACAAAAAATGATACATAATAAAATCAATTAAATATCCTCTATGAAATCATATTAAAAAGAGTCATTTTCATAAAATGTGTAATGGGAATATAACAAGGGTGACCACAAATTATAAGTTTTTTTGTGCAAAGTGGAAGAAATAACGAGTCATTATAGGGAAATTAACATGGAAATGTAAAAAAATGATAACATGTACCAACAAAACAACATGATAAAGAAATGTAATTACGTAATGGTAATAAAATGATAACACATTCTCTTAAATTAATTAATAGAAATTAAATTAATCCATAGATATTTAGATGAAAATTATCATGGATAAATAATAACTATATTCACAATAATAGTAATTCTTAACTTTAGAAATTCATGTTTCCGATGGACATGAATTATTTAAGATCCATAGAATGTTTATATTATTTTAACATCTAATCTTCCTCAAGAGACTACTGATGTAATGGGGGGATTTCATTAAGCGTCCCCATCCAATAAGGATTTCATTAAATGGTCCCCAACTCATGTATTCAAAGAACAGACCATTCCAAATATATTGAATAAAAGATTCTCCTTATCAAATATACATATTGAATAAATAATATTTATTTTGAAATAATACCTCAAAGGATGATAAGTATCATTAAGGGACTTGGATATTAAATCATTCTTGATGATAAATAATATTTAATCCTTCTAAAGATTTCCTAGAAACATTGAATCATCTAAATAAATTATTATAGAAAATAATGAAATTAATTAAAATAAAAATATCATGATAATAAATGTATTAATGATATAACATGGAAATGTATTATATTTACAAAACTAAAAGTGAATTGAAAAATACTAATAAATTAGTATCAATGTAATGGAAATTGAGAAGAAATTCCCTTATAATAATCTTCAATTTTTGTGTGGTATTTATCCCAATATATAGTAGCATAAAATATAAACCTAATTTATTATAGAACTACACTGATTTTAATAATATCACATATAAACCCTTTCAATATTTTAGTACCTGTTTTCTAATAGTCTTTTAATATTTTAACTATTTCTTGTTTTAATTTCTTTTTTTAAAGTATGTTATGACTTGGGATTTTATTCAAATTAAACAAATCATGATTTTATAATCTCAATAATGAAGAAAATTACTAAATTATCATATATTTTCAGTACATATGTATTTATAATTGTTCATAGTATTTTGATATTATAAAAGAAGTGCACCATTCATTGAGGTAGTGGGCTGTATTTACACATGAACACTGGATTCCTTTGATTGTTGTTTTCAATATAACGAAATTTAAATGATACATATATATATATATAAATATTAATTATAGAATCAATTCTATGATAAATATTTCTTATATTTTTTTTAAAAACATCCTTTATACAATCAATGAATGGAATTTATAAGTCATATTGCTTTGAGTGAGTGGTAGTCCACACTTCCTCAAACAAAATTATCATATTTAAACCTCTAGGAAATAATATAGGTATGTTATAAATAAATATTACATAATAAGAATGAAATTATAAATAAAATTTATATTATATATATAAATACTTTCCATCATAATGGACACCATGATTGGTAGTAGGGTAAAATTGAACCATCATCGTTTAATGAGATAATAGTTCTCCACACAAAAAAACAGTATTTTTATTACACATTATATGGAGGTAAGTGTAATTTTTCGTCATTATGTTATCATTAAAAACAACTAGTGTATTTTGGATTCATTTTTTGTTATAAAGAAATAAAATAATAATATTATAGGGGGTTATTTGAATTGAAACAATATATCTTGAGTGAAGTAGCACATGGGCCTAATCCTGATTGGTGCGGAATCTGTAAGTGCATCAAGACGACTTGGGATCAAATCCATGTGGAGGCATATTTTAGAGTTATTGTAACAATACAATAGCAGGTTCTATGAGAGGACTGTAGCAGGTACTGTAGCGGGAACTATGCAGTGCTGTAGTAGGTACTATAGGGGGGACTATAGCAAGAACTATTTTGAACTGTTGCAGTTGGGACTATTCTCCCATTTGGGCCTTTGGGCACCAATTTGTTCATCGAGTCCTTTAATCCATTCGGTCCACATAAGCATTCATGTCAATAAGACCATCGAGCCACCTCAAGGCCATCAGGCCATCTTAAGTGCATATGCAAACAAGACTACCTACAAGGAACAAGCTCTAGAAGGAGGATGATCAAGGATCTTTACCCATAGAAGAAGCTAAACAGATTGGAAGAATGGGATGGTATTGGGCCTTCCATCAGGACAAGCATGTAAATGCATTCGAATTCTTATCTGAACAGCCATGCGAAGGTGGGGAGCAGATTTCACGATGATGATGCTGAGGAGGAGAAGATCCAAGCAGTATGTCTAGGTTGAATGTAATGTTTGAAGCCTAAGGGAAGTTAATTCTTATATGGATTATAGGAAATGTAATACTTACACCTATATTCCTTATAAGGGTTAAACCTCACCACTTGAAAAGTGTATTATCAAAAAATCAATAAAAATTGAAGTCTTTCGGTCCATTGGACTGAAGTCATTTCCTCTTAATCGAGTCACTCGTTTGGGATTAAAACAAAGGTATCCATCATATTTATTTCATCCCAAGAGGAGGCTCTTAATATTAAGGGTGGGATTTTGGGTGAATATTTTTTCTAGTCTTGGAAGATCCTATGTTTTTTCATAGTTTTCATGAAGTCGGTAGAGAGGAGGCATTTAATAGTGGATGAGGAGTCACACTCTTTTTAATTCCCAACGATATTCATTAATGGGAGGATTAACATACCTAACCATCCTCCAAAATGTAAATAAGTATAATAATGGATAATAATGGTCTATAAAAACTTCACACCCACAAAAATATGTTCATTTAAAAAATTTCATTCATTAACATTAATGATTCACTAATTTTATCATTTTGGTTTTTATTACGACATCTAGTTTTATAATGAAATTAATTTCCCCAATAATGATAAAATAAAGTCAGAATAATTTTATTATAAAGATACATAGAATTATTAATATGATACCAACATTATAATATAAAAATCTTATTTTTTGGAATGTAATTTTAAAACTTGGGCATGTGAAACGCAAAAAAAAATTACTTATCTCGGACCATCTTAACAACACCATTAAAATCTGTGGGTCAATATGATAATTATAAATGAGGTTTCCTTTAATTAATAGAATGTATATTATATAAATTAACACTTTAATATCACATTGAATAATATATAATTTTTATTAATTTAAAATCATTTAATAAAATATTATTTATTAAAAAAAAAATCTAGTTTCTGACATTATTATTTTAGTTTCAATGATAAAATATCAATATAATTTTTTAATTAAAATATATTATAATTATATATTATTAGCATAACATACTGAAAAAAAATAATGATAAGAATTTTTACAATTCACTTATATTTAAGAATTTTTAGTATCATTTGTATTAGTTAATTAATAACAAAATAATCATTACGTTTGCATTTCATAAGAATTAAATGAAAATAAATCATCTCTAAAAATTAATGATAATTTATTAATATACTCAAAAACCATTTATCATTCAATAAAAATATTTGTAACAAATATTATGAAATATTATAAATATCTCAATGTGTTTTAAATGTTAAATGTATCGAAAGATCCCTAATGCATTTCTCATTAATTTACCTTTTATATAGAGAAATTAAATTAAATATTATCCTAATAACAAATAATAATGGATCATAGAAAGTATATAATCATATTATGGGAATCTAAATGATTATAGAAAAGTTTTCTAAGTCATTTTGGACATTATGGTTATGGTTTGGCCATATATTATGCTTAATTTTACCTCAATCACTGTAATTAATTTTAATCTTTTCCAGTATTCATTTTTTTAAAAAATTAAGTTGATCATATTAGACAAAACATAACATATAATTGAATCTTTTATTGTAATATTTTTCAAAATTCTAATAAAATAAATGTGAAAATTATTATTAACACTAATCCATCAGACGAGGCCAAATAACAGTTTTTTGAAGCAGAAAAACATTAAAACGTTTGTTAATTATTTCTATTATGTATCAAATTTATATTGATTATACTGTGAATAATTATATAAAAATATGAATAATTGATATTATGTGACACTAAAATATATTTAAAAGATAAATTAGACCCAATAATTATTAAAATAGAAATACTATTTAAAACTAAATTTCATTAATTTTTATCATTCATCTATAAAATAATGTTTCATGGAAAAATACCTAAAATTTACACTTTGTTAATTTGTACCAATAAATTAAGAAAGGGTTCTTATTTTTACAAATAAACATTATAAAAGTTTCAAAATTTAGATTAAAAATTGGTGCACCGTTAAAAAGATGAAAAACTCAATCATGCATGTAATAAATGCTAATTAAGTGTTGTGTGTAGTGTATGATAAAATTTTTGTATACAAATTACTAATAAATAAATTAAATTTATTGTAAATGGAAAATATTTTCATTTCATTGCGTGTTACAGTATTCAAAAAATATTTACATATTTTCCTCACAATTAAAAATTGATATTAGAATTAAAGGGATTGATATTGGAAAATTATATTTTTAAAAAATATACATCATAAATATTGTTTATAAAAAATATTATTCGTAAGAGAAAGGTAAAATAAAATAGTCATGTGACTAGGTTCCCTATTATTAGAACATATGTGGGAAATTGAAACAATTATACAATAGAAAAATATGGCAATCATGTTCTAATGAGGGGTTCTAGAATACTTATTCATATAAAAGTTGTAGAAAAAAAATTATGATTCAGAGGTGTGAGTAATGGAAATTGATATCATAAAAAATGATGTTTATAGGATAAAATATTTGGTTTCAAGGTCATTTTTTGGATATGAGCAATTATTTCACACTCTAATAATATGATTCCTTATAAACAATAATATTTTTATATAAGTAAAATCTTACTGTTTGGCCATGCCTTGAAATATTTCTACTTTATCAAATAGAACATGATTCATCATATAGTGATGTAATATACCAATCTATAAAAACAGATCCAAATTTCATCTTCAATAATTTAATGAATGGATAAAATTCCCAAGAAATATTGACCAAGTAATTTTTATGTAAGTAAAATTATTTTTCAAAATGAACATATCATTATCCTGTAATCAACATGTAGAAACTATAAATTTTCATAGTCAAAATATTTGAATAACATAATCATGTATCCTATTTAAATATTGTAATAACTCAAGTCACCATAAAAATTTATTAGGAACATTAATTCTTCCTAATTTGTTATGAAAGACGAATGTTATTTGATTTATTCCTTCAATCCAAATGTTTTGAAAATTCAATCAGTGAGGGAATATTCCATGGGTCGATGAATCATTATTTAATTCCAAGTTAATTAGAAGCTAATCAAATTATTCATTTCTTTATTGTTATCTCAAATATAAGATGGTATTGAGGTTTTATTTCCATCAATCACGTGTTTTCTAAAAAGTGCAAAAATATATATAATTTTTATTCATGGAACCATTCAATATATGATTCTATAATTAATAAAAAAAGTAATATATCATAATCCATACGTATTTTATAAATCAGATGATCAGAAAATTTTAAACAAAATACTTTAATAACATATTTTATATATCAAAATATAGAAATAAATTAGTCTTTCCACATCTGTGGTGTCTAAAAACATATGCTTCACCCTGACCCCTTAACTTCATCTGATGTATATTCCATTGACACATGGGGATTTCATTTGTGTATTCCCCATATACATAGAGTTATAAGATTGAATATTAGTGTTTTCCTTCTTTCATTTGCATTATTTTTCATAATATACCTTTTATCCATATTTATAATAATGTCCAAATCTTATCGATCATTTACTAGGGTGATTCATTCCAAAGATATCACATGTTTTAAAATAATTCATTCCATTCATCATAATTGATTCCTTTCACATGTATTTTTGTTCAAAAGACATCCAATTATATTGGATTCTCTTAACTTCATAGAACATTGAATTTCATTCGTTGTCTTTCTATACGATAAAATTATTTCTTTGTATGATGAAAAAGTCAATAAAACTAATCCCCTTTGATGATTTGAGGTAATATCTTTAAATAAGTGTTAATTCATGTACTTATTGTAGAATATATAATATGTTACAGTCATGGTTAACCCTGAAAAGGTATCTTCATAATCTACAACATAAACTTCTTCCTTCTTCATTAATCCAAGTAAATTCATCATCATCTGAATTTATTGTTCATAAGGAAGTATTTATCAGTGACTGTCTTTTTGAATGTCCAAAATTCCATGAGTTAAATTTATTCTTTTTTCCTTTTATTTTGGATTAGAGACTACCACTGATCAATATAATCATGGATACAATAGAAGTAAAGTGTCTGTTTTTCATTTTCACTACATTCTAAGGCCATAAATATTTTCCCAACATACTTATTCATTTCTCATATAAAATTAGTCTATTAGCCCTACTAAATGATGAGGTATTATTGTAATTAATGTGATCAAGTATATGAGATTATCTCCATGTAATAGGTTTATTGATTTGAGAATTGTTATTTGTCATAAAAAGACTAAGGTTCCCTAATATATCCAAAACATGATCAGTTATAATACCTGCCTCACTGACTTTCTCAACAAGACAACGCCACCATTGGCTATGAGTATTGATACCATTATTTATTCCAGTAGCCATTTCTAAATAGTGGAATATAATGTATTAGCTCCAAAAATTATGAAAATTATATAACCTTAAATATGTAATAGCATATAATATAAATTTAAACATTATAAATCCAATAATCATTAATATTGGTTACATTGTGGAAAAATTTACTTTCAAATCCTTTATAATGGTAGGTAATGAAAATTTGATCTATACCATGAATATCCCCTGGAGGGTCAAATCATCTGTGGAGTAAGGCTAGTTATCATTTACACGGATACCTAGATTCTGGATCCAAACACCTTTTCTATGTTATTAATCCGATGTAAATTATTTCCAGAATGACATCCACTTGATGTATCCGTACAGGGATGCATTTCTTGTAATACCGACATAATCACTTTCTCATCAAAATTCTACAATGTTCATGAATACTTTTCCTCAATTTATAAATTATGATTTTTCTCCCTAATTGATGTTTTATAAATATTTGTTACGTGGTTTTTCTAATAGTACTCTAATACCAAATGTAATTCGTTGATCTCAAAATCCAATAGCTATTGCATTATTGACTTTCATTAGCATTGTTATTGGTAAAAAAAATATCAAATGACTATTCAGTATACTTGTCTTTTAAATACAAATAACATGCATGATACCAATAATATGATGGGAAATGGAAAATAAAACATTGATGTATAATAAAATTAAATAAATTGTCTTCTTTAAATCTAATTCAACGGATTCCTCATCAAACCATGGAGAATGAAATCATGAAAATTATGAGCTCAAATTCTCATTAACGGTAAGGAATAAAGCATAATGAATCAATAGAAATAAATTAACATTTCATGGTAAATAACTTATAATACTATCCATTTATATAATAATAGAAGACAATATCGATATAGAACAGTAATAAAATGGAAAGAAATAGCACTAAATCAATGAACAGAAAATGAAAAGAATCCATAGATATGTCGATGAAAAATTTCACGGATAAAAATATATTGAATTATCAATAATATAAATTCATAACCATCAGATTTAAGTTTCTCCTGGATCATAATAACTTTAATATCAATATAAATTTTATAATAATTTTCCAACTAATTTTGCTCAAGAGACTAGCGTTTCATCTAGGTGATTTCATTAAATGGTTCCCAACTCATAGGGATTTCATCAAATGGTCCCCCCAAAATTTATTAAATTTAAAAATAATTCATTGTATATTTAATAAATAATTTTCCTAATAAAATTGTTATAATTAAAAAATAATATTTATTTGTTAATAATACCTCAAATGAGTATAATTATCAATAAGGGTTGTTGACATTGAAACATTCTATGGATAAATAATCATTAGATGTTTCATAGTGTGACATATAATGTTGAAAAATTTAACATTAAATGAATCTTATAATTTCATTAATATAATGGGATTCATGACCTAACCCAGAAAGGTGGTATATTCACCAAATAAATCATAATTGGTGCATATTAACAAATTAGTCTCAATGTAATGTAAATTGATATGAAATTCCATTACCTTAACCTTAATTATTTTTATTTACCCTATTGTATAGTTATTTAAAATATGTTACTAACATATAAAAACCCTATAATCATGTTAATAATATCATATATTAACTCTTATAATCTACTATTACACATTTGTTAACAATCAATTAAAATTTTTACAATTTCAAGTGTGAATTGCCTAGTTTTCTCATGTGTGTTTTTACTTACGAATTTTTGTTCATATTAATTAGATCATGATTTTATCATCCACATAATGTAATCCAAGAATAACTTAACTTATATATCCGGTTTATATTTATTTAGAATATTCTATAATACATTTTGATTAGAAATAAAGTGAACTGTTCATGGAGACGGTTTGTCGTATGTACGTAAAGATGATACTTTCATTTCATTATTGTATTAAAATATTTAAAACTAAGTGATGAATTAGAATATTATAATTCCAGTATCATTCCAATTTTATATATGTTAGTAATTATTATCAAATCCATACATTATATGTTTCTTTTATTTTATTAACGATTCATATCAGTTTGAGGGGGTGGTAGTCCACACATACTCAGAAAAATTATCATATTTACATATCATTGAATGAATATCGGAATGTTATAATAAATATATTTTAAGAATAAATATATTATAAATAACATTAATATCATATATAAACATAGTTTTAATTATAATGTTCACCATGGGAGGTGGTAGTGGAAAATTGAACAATCGTCGTTTTGTAGGATGTAGTTTGTAGTAAATAGAAACAATATGGTTGTTACAAATTATATGGAGGATTGTGTAATTGGATGTAGAAAACATAACATAAAAACATCCAATTATAACTGGGATACATTATCAAATATAAAAATATAATATTTATATTGTAATGGAGGCGAATGAAAATTAATATAGGGATCTTTAGAGAAGGAGTTACCTCTTAATTGGGTAGCTTCTTTTGGTTAGCACCAAATAAATTCATCAGATGGATTTATTCAAAAATTGCAGATTCTAGGATAAGAGTATTTATTTGTGGAGAATATTTGGAATTATCATGTCCGATCATATGTGGTTTGATATGTGCAATGAAGTGGCAGGATATGATGCCTTTTATAGTGGGGGGGGGGGAGTGGCACTCTGGTAAATACATAAAAGTATTCATTAATGGGAGGTCTACCATAACTAAAGATCATCCAAATTGGAAAAAAATTAGTGAATAATAATAATTGTCTATAAAAATCCCATAAACATACAAATATATGATTTTTAATGACTATGTTCCTTAACTTCTATGATTACCCAGTTATATCATTTTGTTTCTAATTAATGAATATAGTTTTATAACAACATTAATCTAACCATTAATAATAAAATAAAGGTATATTTAATGAATAATATAAATACACTTAATTATTAAGAGTATAAATAAATTATAATATTAAAATCCAATTTTTGTTATATTAATTTTAAAACAAGCACAAGTGATGGGAAAAAATACGACTTCAACCAAGACTCTGATAACAATATATTTATAATCTATGGGTATATAATTTAACTATAAAATATCAATTGATACATTAATATTCCATATATTATATATATTATAACACATAACAATAACTTTTAAGAATATTCACTTTTTATTAATTTCAAATCATTTAATAAAATATTATTTATCATAAAATAACAATAATGTCAATTTTTACATTATTTATGAAATTTATTTTTAAAATATTAATATAATAGTTTCATTTAAAATTTTATTGTTTGAATATTTATAACATTACATATTAATAAAAAAGTAATTTACATAATAATGTATTCAATTTTCATCAATATTAATATCAATAGTATCATTTATTTTAGGTAATTGTTAACAAAATATTCATTATATTGGAATTTATTAAACATTTTAATAACTATGTCATCAATAAAAATTAGTGATAATTATTCTGAAACATTAAACCATTTATATTTCCATTATTATATTAATAACATAAATTATTATTCATTTTAAGTATTACAATGTTTCATAAATATAAAATGTAAGGAAAGTTCCATTTTTTTACTTTTTCATAACATCGCCTTTTATATAAGAAAACATAATTTAATTAAAACTATATAACTTCTTAAATTTAATTATAGAAAGTATATGGTAATATTATTGGAAGAAAATTTTATTTAGTAATTTTCTGTAGTCATTTTGGTCTTAAAGTATATGGTTTTGTTCCTTATTGAGCTTAATTTTACCTTAAACAACCAAATTAATATAAATAACTTTTAGTAAACTTAATTTCATAAAAATTAAGATGATATTATTTTAAAAAATATAAAATTCATGATTACAACTATATATGTTTTATTTTAAAAATTCAAATCATAGAATTTAGAACATTATTATTAACATTAATCCCACAGATAAGGTGAAATACCAGGTTTCTAAAGTAGAAATAGAGCAGTTATTTGTTCAGTTTTTATAATAAATTTAGAAATGAAATAGATTATAATGAACTCAATATTATAAATAGATTTATAATTGAAATAATTTAACTCTAAAAAAATTTTATAACATAATTAAACAATAACAATTATGTAAATAAAAACACTATTTTTATCTAAATTCCAACAATATTTACTATTCATCAATACATTATGTCTCGTAGAAAAATCCCAATAATAATCCTAATATAATTACAATGATATAAATTCAAAATTGATATCTATTATGAAAATTATAGTTTATAAAAATTTCAATTATTAGTTTTAAATAAGAATTACATTGAAAGGAGGCAAAACATGGTCAAACATGTTACAAAAGAAAATTCAGTTTTGTGTGTAGTGGAAGTTTATGTTTTTCTATAAATAATGAAAAAAAATTATATATGATTTAAAATTAATTTATACTAATTTATTTTGGTGTAACATTTTTAAAATATGGATTACCATTAATTAAATATGGTTTCATAATTTTTCAATGGGGCGCTTAAAACTATTGTTATATATTATTATCAAGGTTTATTTTTAAAAAATGAAAATATATTTTAACTTTTATGATTTTAATTTTGTGGAAAATAACAAATAAAATAAATAAAATTACCATATCTCCGTAGTTTACATCATAATTGGGACATTGTCACCCCCAGATTTGGATCTAATAGGGATGTGTTTATCCTTGATATGGGGTGTGAATCAGTGTTTGAATTTTATTACATATTTTCAATTTTATCTCATTTTTCACATATTAAGATATTTTCCCATTGATCTATCATTATCATTATATATATTTTTTTTGGTATATAGATATTGAAATATAACGAAAAATAAGAGAACATTGAGTTCTATTAACATAATTCTCTACTACAATAATTATTACACCCTCGGTATTTGATATTTCAAAATCAATCCACACTAAATAATCAAATTTTTTATAACATAAATATTCTTGAAAGGTTAAGAACATGATCATATTGATCATGTAACAAAGTTGGTTCAATAAATTAATTGACATAATGGTACAAAATTCCTTATAGAATACAGGAATTGGAATGCTCACCATACACATGATTAGTAGTGAGGCTTCATGTACCTCATTGATAATTTAACTGATCTCATTCAATAGATTTGGTAATAAAATGTGATACCTCATGAATAATAATACTATTATAATATATTCATACAATAGGATGGATAAGAACACTCTATTCAAATTATATTTATATATGATAGAACAATGATTCCCAATTTCTCTCAAACTCAATATCATGATCTAAATATGATCCATGATTGACATGTCAAGATGAGTTTTACTTTTTATTATTAATAATCTTTATCATCATCAGATTATTATATATATATTTATCATAAAATTATACGGATGCTTCGATTGATGAATAATAATTTTTATACCTCTCTCTTTCGATGATACATAAATTCCTCAACTCATATAGTACTGACACTCTCATTTATTTTCTTTCAATGAAATTATATAATACAAACTAGTATATATAATCCATAATCACCATCATTTAACATCAACATGAAAGTATATTTATACTCATTTCACAAATATTTTTTAATTAATAATATGTAAAATCTATCAGGATTATGGAAGGCTTCAATACTTTCAAACTCATATTATTCAAATCAAATATTCATTCATATTCTGCAATAATATTTATATTAAGAATAAAATTGTTTACGTGAAACATAATTTCATATTTCAGGGCCTTATTCATATTTTATTTTCTATAATGTATCTTAATATTCTTAGTCTATTGATATTTTGTTATATGTAAGGATTCATAAAGTAATAATAGGGAACCACATTATGAGGCATAAAAAACCCTTATAAACACCATCAATCCATTTTATGGTTCAATTATTATCAAAACATAAATCAAGATTTTTTTACTATGAATTATTTTTAATATGGTAATATCATATAAGAATGAAAATATTATATAATTCATCTTCTATTTTTACTATTTATTCAAAATATATCAAAAAATCATACAATAATTTATATGCCCTTCAATGAATTTAATTTTCACAATTCATCCAGTAATTTATCTTATAGAGAATAATAAATCAGTACATATGTAAATTAATTTATTTTTTCCCATAAATGTAAGAAAATAATATTATTGAATATCAAATATATCATGTGCATAAGATAAATCCCATTATAAAAACATTATAACGCATAAATATTATATCTTAGATGAATTTTATTACCTGTCATCGCATAGCTAAACATAATTTTAAATTTTTTTCATATATCCACTGTTTAAGTTATTTTCACATACACATCATCCCATATGATTAATTAAATTGCATATTTAATTTTTTGGTAGAGTATATATTGAATATCATTAATTTAACTACATTATTCATAAAATCAATTCTTGACAAATTTAAATAACATATCGGCCTTCCTAATAACTCCAAATTGTCTCCCAAAATCATCAAAAATAATTAATTCACCATCATGTATGGAAGTAATCCTCTTAATTTTTCTAACATAGAAATGTGATATAATTTATGTTTAAAGATATAGAATATATTCTATTTATATGGTTCCTCCATAGAAATAAAATATTTATATGTCTCACTAATAGGAAGCCATCAATAGTTAGCCATACATTTTGTAAATGTTATCTAGTTCATACTTTACATATTATACATTTTATCATGATACAATCTCATCCATAAATAAATGACTCTATATTAATGGTATGTATAAATATTATATAAATATATCCATCATCATCCAAATATATTTCCACAAGGATATTATTTAGAGTAACTAATTTAAAAAACATTCCAAATTAAATACCAAGTAGTAGAATTATTATGCTCCAAATATAAATTATCAATTTAATGGATCATCATCCATTTCAAATAACAATAAGAACTCAATAAGTATCCATGAATCTCATGTCTTCTCTTCATTTAATATTATTCCATCACCATTTAATTAGTTGTCAAAGATTACTTCATATCCATTCTACAATGAACAATTACAATCTAGAATCAATCAAATCCAAATGACATAATAAATTTGAATATCCATGAATTCATAATGTACAATTCATTAATTATTACTAATCAATTAATTTTACATTGGGATGGTACATCACCACATCATCCACACTACTTGTCACACAACCCATTCCCTTTATAACCATTCCTTCTTGGTTTTTCAATGATCATTGTCATATATGAGAATGCATCCATTACCACCACACATAATTTAATCCTTCTTATTATCTATCATCAAAATAACATCCCCATTAAATGTTTCTTATATATATCTACATACAACCCAATATACATCACTACCTTTCACCCCGTTCTTCTAGCACCTTTTCCCCTTCATTGAATTAATCAAATCCCATATTTTTATTCATTGATTCATCAACTTTAAAATTCTTTTTATCATTAACATACATTTTAAATTTTAAATTCCCCCTTTTATCTATTATTCCCATTAATTCCACGAATTTTTAACTAAAAATTAGTGAAAATTACACCAAAAAAGTATGGATTCGTAATTAAAATATATTATTAATAAATAGAGAAAATTTATTAAAACTATTATAATTATTGTCTATCATCTCAAAATTTAAAATTTATTTCCTTTGAAATTGATATAATTATTTCACTGTATCCTTCACATGAAACATAATGTTTTAAGGAACTATAATATAAAATTTAATTTTTTATATTTATCATGTTAGTTATCACATATATTTCAGATGGGATGGAATTATTAGTATTATCTATATTATAAAATATTATTACCTAAACATGTGATGAATAAATTATTTAATTATTAATTAGTTCTAAATGAAATAATAGAACATAAGTGTAATGACATTAGTATTTCTAAAAAAATTAATTTATTTGTACAATGCATTTTTGTCATAATAAATCAAATTATTATTTATTGATTATTTATTTTCATTAAATTATGAAATAATATATTCTATAAAATATTGTTCAATTGTTCAATTGTTTTTCTAATGGAATGCAATGAATGTAAATACAGTTTGGTGGAAAAATTCATTTTTCAATACTTTGGTCAATTTTGTTTTTTCATACCAATTTATGAATAAAGGACAAAAAATTAAACATATTTAAGGCTATAAAATTAATTTAATTATTTTAATCATCATAATTAATATTATTTAATAATTTCAACATATTTTTTAATGCATATTAAAAATATAAAAATATATTTTGATTGTTTAGGGTCAAAAAGTGTTTACTGGGTGTTGGCATATGAAATAATATGAACTATAAAAAAACATTTAACAAATTGATTTGATTATTTTATTTATACCTTGTAATTATTATATTTTATTTTGTGGAAAGTTTTTACCAAATGACTTGCGTATGAAGTTATTTTATTTTAATCCTTTAAAAAATTTCAATGGTGACATCTCCCTACCTTATATAAGGTAACTAAATCTCCTCTCTTCATCACAAAAAAAATATATTTTTATATTACCCAATACATAATAATTAAATTCATAGTATATCTACCCATGTACTATAAGTCCTTTTTAGATATTAATACCATCCTTTCAAGGCATTAATTGTAAGACAAACAATTTTTCTCAACAAAGAAGCCTAACTATTTACTTTGTTCTATGAAAATTATTTCATCTTCATCCTCTAAAATATATGTGGTATAAATTATTAAATAATAACTATAATATATTAAGTAATATGAATTTATATTATTATAAGGTATTATCTATTTTCCACCTCAATTCCATCTTATGGGATATGTATTTATTTTTTCTACATATGTCTGTAATACCACATTCATGTAGTAATATGATTCATTTTCCATCACCAGAATTCATGAAAGGTTAAAATGATGAATATAAACTATATTTATTATATTTATGAATTGAATATTATTAATTATTTCTAATATATTACTTGAAGTCTATCATTTCAATCCATTAAAAAATGATAAAATCAAGCATGCATATTTATTGACTACATCCTTCATGAAGCGATTTGATATGTATTTCATTTTCTATTTACATGGATAATAATGATAATATATTTAATTTTATTTATATAATAATGAATCATGATATGTGAATTTGAAGTTAATATTTTCCCTTTAATATTTTTAAATGATGAATCATCACTTTATCATATGTACGGACTATTGTGTCCGAAAAGTGATGTTATAAATTTTAACCTGCATATTATATGAATTTTTATTAATATTGATATAATAAATATATAGTATACATATAAAATTATTTGTAATTTTAATATTATGTAACCATGATAACGGTAAAATTATTGAAGCATCCAAACTAAAAATACATTAAAATAAATTGTTTATCTCAAGGAATACTATTTTAAAAATGAATTTGAATTAAATATGTGAGTTTATGATTTAATTATGTCATACCTTTTTTTATCTATAATAATATTTTCTGTAATATATTTAAATAAAATTTTTATTATATATTTGGTTCTAACGTGTCTAAACCTGAAATGGTCTAGAGGTAAGTGGATTATGATATATTCTCATTTCATTATAGGAGTATATCAACTATTTATCCATTGTTTGAAGAAATATAGATATGTTACATTATAAAACATAAATTTTCAATTCATCTATGCATTGTAGTATTTTTTATGTATTGGTAACATTTTCATTTCTTTGGTACTCAACATGAGGTGGAAAAAAATTCAATGAAAATTCAACCTCATATCCTCGTTTGTCGATGATCATTTTCTACCATGTAAATATTCACCAAAATTTTATTATAATTGTTTCTAAAAATAATATTACTATTAATTAAGAAAGTCATTTTCACTATATATGAATTTATTTTATTGAGGCTTAAAAATTAAAATTTGTAAATAAATTATGAACATGTCATTTTTTGATATTTGATAAAAGTTTAAAAGAGATGTCTTCTAGTTAAGTATACTAGATTTACTGAATTTTCCACATAATGACCAATAATTAATTGAATAATTAAGTTCATAAAATCAATTTTAATTTCAAAAAAAATTATTTTCCTTATATTTTAGATATTGGTAGATAAATTTATATCCAATGAAAAATATATTTTCATATTATTTCAATGTTATATTTTTCTTCTAATTGTATTTTTTTCTATTCCATCATCATAGAAGATATAATATACATTACTATAATAATTATCTTTTGATAAAATATAAATTTACTAGATTAACTGTGATGATGTTTATTCTATCAAACCCACTACATTCTCACGTGTTCAATATGTAATTATGGGTTCCTTAAGAATCTAATGATATAGTGATACGATTACTGTTTTATTTTAATTTGTAACACGTATGTAAGGTATTAATTATGTAGGGCCTTGACTATAATTATATTGACCTTTAATTCCACGGTTAATGACAGATATACCCTACTATCATAAGGACTTTAATGGGGTTCAAGAATAGTTTACATTAGTACTCTATCTACTAACATAGTCTTTTCTCTCATATATTACTATTGAAATGATGGATTGGGCGGCGAACCCATCCACTACGATAGAATTGGTAGTAGCCCATGATAATATAAATTATTTAATAAGATTTTGTGTATTATAAAAACTTATGAATTATTATTATTATGTTTTTACATTTCCATGGGTTGATTATTGATGATTCTACACCCATATTACTTTTTTCTCTTAAAACGAAGAAGTATTATTCTATGATTTATTAAAAATGATAATTGAATGATCATATAAGAACAAATTATACTGTGATCATGTTCTCATACCCATTGAATTATATTCATCAAAATGAAGTTCATCAATTGATACCACATATTTAACACATATTTATCATTTAATCCCACCATTTTTTATGTTTCCTTCCCCCATAGTTTGTAGAAAAGATTTATGTTAGATATGTTTATTAATTGTTAAAGTAAGTATGAAGAACATTGCAAGAGTTTTTGAATATATTTTTCCATATAAGATTTTTATGTATGTACTCTTCATTGAAATTCCAACCTTTATGTTTTTGGAAATATTTTAATATTATATTTATTTAATATTCATATAAAATGATATTATATAAATATTTATAAAATTACCACCTCTCCCCAAGAAGAGACTCTTGAAAATACGATTTATGATTTTAACCTAAATTTTTATATTTTTTCATCAAATGTAGATTTTTTACACCAATTTAAAAATATTTGGGATTAGTATTACATAATTTATATTATCATTGGAATGAATAGAGATTATTTTCATTTTCTGGATATTATATGGCCAAATTTTCAATTTAAAAATAAATTTTTTTTTATATTGGTTATCAAACTATAATTTTATTATTTATGTATTTATTCTATGATTTCACTAATCCTTTACGTTTATAGTGAATTATTGAATAATTTATGATTAGATCTTTCATCAAAAATTATGTATTATAAATACATATGAAATTATTTGGTCCCCTCAGTTTATTATTAGAGAAGTGTTTAGTTAATCATTGAAAATATGGGATAGGTATAATTATTTAAAAACAGAAGGATAATTATAATTATAAGATATAATAATCATGATATAGTAAGGTAAGGAGTATGTGGTTTTTTGAGCAGGTATATACATTTAGGTAAATAATAACTGTACTTGTTTTTTGAAAGGATGAATCTCAGAGTAAGAACCTATAAAAGAGTAGGTTAGGTACATATCAATAATCATTCAATTTAATTATAAATTGCAACAAAATGATAAAATTATTTCACAGACCATGGTGATATGTGTGGGTAAATTATCATATTAGTTATGAACCATTATGAAATATTTTAATATACAAGGGATAAGAGTGACCTAGTTTAATCATGTGGTATAATATGTTGATAATATGTATTCATGATTACAAAAAACTATGAATAATCTTTCCTGATTATATTACTATTCAAAATGAATGTTAGTGAACATAATATGTTTTTTGGTCTTTGTCAATGAATTAAACCAAGATGAATAATTAAATGTATTAATGTTATATTAAATCATTTGATTACAAATATAAGAAGAAAAATTATATGGGATCTTTGATGTGAGATCATGTGGATATTCTATCCCAACATTCTCAATATATGAATTGAATAGTTAATCGTAAAAATCTTCCAAAAACCAATGGCCTGAATAACTCATTATTTATTATAAGGAAATTCAAAACATCCATTCATTATTCCAATTATTAATTCTGTTCTATGAAATGGTTCAGTATGATTGAAATAGAATATAACATTCTATGATCGTTGGCTGGTGAATTATTTTTCATTTATATAATACTTCATAAATAACAATTAGGAAATTAGTGGACTCGTATGATGTGTAATATATGATAGTTCAAAATTGAATCCCTGAAATGTGAAGTGATTAAATAGTTGTGTTTAAATATTTGTTTTTTTAAAAATATCTTCCTAAAAATGGAAATGATATTTATACAACTAAAATGAATGGACGATTATTCCATTAATAAATATATGGTATATATAACAATATTTTCAGATACGATATAAGTTCTCTCTCTAATCTAAGAAAAAATATTGTTATATTCATTACTATCCTTAGATAATGTCTCTAAATGGAATTGATGATAAGTGATATTTATTACTATGATGAAATAGTTTGTATTGATCTCATGTTGGAATTAGAAATTAGAGACAATCAGTGATCTTGTGGTATTAGGGGAAAATAGAAATATTGAATTTTGATGAAATTTGGAAAATGAAACCAATAGATGAAGGCTTATATTTTTTCATGATCTATGAGGTGTAAGAAATAATTTTATATTGAGAATATTATCTTTTGAAACAATTTAAATGTAATCAATAGTGAAAAATAATATAGATGTTTTTTAGAGGCTAGTTAATGAATGTAATAGTGAATATGTATAACCAATTTTTGAAAACACAATTCAATGCAGTAACTACAATAATTATTGAAATTATTTAAATTATTGCTTGAGTGTGATATATAATTTTGAAAATATATGTATGATACCTATCTATATCATAAGAAATTTAAAATATCATTTGATCACTTTAGTTGATGTGGGTCATGTGGATGAAGTGTTGAATGGTACTGTTGCACTGAACAATAGAATTGAAAATTTTTTATCCTCTTCTCTCTCTACAAACACTTTTATTCCTAGATAATTTTTTACAAGACCCGTATCAGAATTGTAATATTAGACATTGATTAATATTTTCAAAATATTAATGTTATGATGATCTCATTTTATGTATATATCTCAACTGTGATTGAGGTCTGGGTGAATTAGATTCATGTAAATCTTTCAATCATCCCTCAAGTTGAATGTGATTTCTTTTTGGTAATGAATGATCTCTCTCTAAATAGATTATATATAAATTGAATAGGTAGAGAGTATATATTTTATATTATGAATCAATAATTTTTAATAATTATTTCTCAAGAAAAATATGAATTTCTAGTGGACATTACTTCAATTTAATTGTTATTAATACATATTAATGAGATATATTTATATATATTGGTTCATAAGAAAATCATAATCGATGATACTAATTTTTCCGTTATTATGAAGATGTATCTTCCCAATACAGTCCAATTATTCCCTAGAATTGTGAGCTTGGGTTTTTAGTAGAACTCTTACATGGTGATACATCAATTTCGACTAATCCATATATAATTTCTCTAATATAGATGAAAAAAATGAACATGAAACTCTAGTATTATCTTTATGATGGAATCATAAAACATATTACATTACCATAGGGTGCCCCGGTTCTATATGTTCTGAAGAATTATTGTTAAATTTTTCTTTTAGTTGATTATTGAGAACATAATTGATCACTATCTATAGCAGGTATCATATACCCCATATTGAGGACATGTATATTGAACTAGATAGATCTAAAAAATATTCATTTATTAAAAATAAATCATGATATCATTAAATGAATACAATTAAAAAGAAATTATTCATGAATGAATTTGTTTTCATTGATGGTCATTATGAATTTATTGTGATAAGATTTTGATTACCAAATCCCTCGCTATACATAAATTGGGAGTATAGTCTCTATAGATTATCTTTTTTGGTTGTAGTATTTATAGATTATATTATTATATATTATATTTTTAAGGAATATCATAAATACTATTTCAGGATTTTACTAAAAAACATGAGCATACAGAAGATGTATCCAAATTTACCATGAATTAATTTTTTATATCAAAAAAATTAATTGTTAATATATAATTTTATGTTTTGGTATAATGAAAGATCCTTGAGACAAAAAAATTATTGAAAAATGGACGCAAACAACCATGGTGCCTGAGATCCATATTTTTCATTAGATTGAATCATATTATTGATACATTGTCAATGATTTCTCAAGGTCATACTACTAAATATCCAAGTTGGACAGGATTGGTGCCAAGACTCTATGGATATATGAATGTGAATAAGATTACATGGATCTAAAAAGAAGACCATTCAACAATAATATTCTTTCAAGAATTTATATTTTTAAAGGGGTATTAGGATTTAATATAATTTTAAAGACTCTACTAGATTCATATTTATAAATAATGGTATAGTGAAATAATATCCCTCATGCATTGTTAAAATTATTGATAAAATTCATCATTCTCATCATTTTGAGTTGACTTTAGTAAAATTTTAACTGAATTAATTTAGGTATTGTATTTATGGTTAAATTTTATATATATATATATAATGATGTTAAAATACTAATATATAAATTGAAATGTAATGAGTTTAACACTAAAAAAAGATATTATTTTAGATTATAAATGATTACCACAAAAAATAGACTACCATCCATTTAAGATTAATATGTCTTTTAAGGATTTTAGATGGAATGAAATTCTAGTATATCCATGATGAGGACTGATTGAGTTCAAATAAATATGTATATTAGATGATAGATATTGAAATAATTAAGAATGGGGATATATCGTATATTTCTCAGACCAATTTTCAATATTTTATTAATGTGTATACTAATAAAGAACACAAGGAATCTGTAGATATTCAATAAATGATGTGAAAAATTTATGAGTTGTAGATTGATTATGATGGAATGTTCATGTTTAATAATCTAGTACAAATTATACAAATAGTATTTTTTATGATACATTTTTGGATGAAGAGAATTTGCAATCCTTCTCTACTTATCCTTTTTATAAAATAATGTATAATGATATGAGATATTATTTCATGTGGCATAAATATTTGATATTGTAGAGTATATAATTAGACACCTATTATGTCATATTGTAAACATTGGGAAACATATTTCTATGTGGTTTTAATAACTATTAGCATTAGTAAATTAAAATGAAAAAATGAAATTGGATTTAATTTTGGGACACTATAAAATATCTAATGGGAAATACAGTAGTTGGGTTTTTTGTGATTATAATTTGAAATAAACAGAATTTATTTCCCGGAATGAAAATATCTATAATAATAAAGTTTCTGGGATATACATTAACAAACTAGTTTTGGAGTCTTGAAGTACCACCGTCTATTGTAACTGATCATGATCTGAGGCTACCTTGAGATTCTGGAAAAGACAACTAAATTAATTGAATATGGTGTTGAACATCAGAACTATATATAATTAAATGAATTTTGGTCATGGTAAGAGTAAAATAAATATTATTTAATAAATTTTCTAGGGTAACTCATTATATTTCAATGTATTTTTATTAACACAACTCTTTGGTGATATTTTAAATAACCAATAGCTTTCACTATAGAATTCTGATTCCTCCTTATGGAGCGATCTACTATAGGAATTGTATAACACTTCATTGATAAAAATAAGTCGGATAAATAAATATATATGGACTTTAATCATTAGTCACAATGGAAGTTGGTGTTTAATAGAATCTATAACACATAACTGTAGTACTAAATATATTGAAGCTTTATGATAAAAATCATCATCCGGAACTAGAAATTGGTATTTTTAATAATTTAATACATTTAATTTATCTATGTAAGAAGGTTATGAAATTTATAAATGGGTTATATAATCCTATATTATATTTGTTGATTCAAAATTTGTGATTGTATATGGATAGTTTCTTATCACATGTAACACCCATCAATCCCCTCCCAAGCTAATAATTTGTTCCATATATCTCTTGTAATAATCTATATACCTAATCATTCACATATATCAAACTCATTAGTTGTAACTCCAAAGGTTAATATTTATTATGAAGAAAACCCGATCGATATATTATATCATATACATAATGTGCTATGAAAAAAGGAACCTCACCTGGTAAAATTTCCAAAGAGGAATTAAAAATTTAATGAAGCTATATAGAAACATCATGATTTGATAAAAAAGTGATATCCACAGTTTTTTTAGAAAGGTATAATTATTTCAAGGGTCATATGAATTTTAATGTGGTAATAATGTAAAATCACTATATTTTATATATTTTTTCATTTTAAATATTTATTATGTAATCGATAGATTTCTATACACAATGCAAGGATGTTTTATACAACTTGAAATACAATATAATTATAATTATTTATTGTGAGATATATTTTATATATAGGATTTTATGGAATGATTAATACAATCAAAATTATGAAACTATATTGCATATAAATGTACACAATTAATCAACTAGTAATCAAATTGAATCAAATGATATTAAATCTACATGATCATAAAATGTGATATTTAAGAAAACTATTCTTTTAGAAAGGATTATTTTTACATTAATAAAATAAATGGATATATATTGATGATTATTTTGTGTTATATTTTTATATAAAATATATAATCATGATTTTTTACAATAATTAATTAGCGTAACAAGGGCTGAAAAGAAAGTAAAATTGCTTTTATGATTTCAAATTCATTTTACTAAAATTATTATTAATTTCATTTTGTGCACTTATTTTAAAATTAATGTCTAACTATTATATGAAATGAATATTGTAATTTCAATTTCATATAGATAATAATAATAATTTATCTTATATAATAATTTAATCAAAATGGGTCATTATGGAAAATGAAGTTAGAAAATATATGATTATAGGAAAAAAAGTGTTTACTATATTTTTAAACCTGTGATACAATGTATGACATATCACAAAAAAATTTATTTAGTTTTATTAGTTAACTTCATTTTCTAATGGACCTAACTTCTTTGGTCTATTACATTATATAAATCAGGTCATTGAAGTGTTCTCAGAGGTGATAGTGACTCATTAAGTGTTTTTTCCTAATATCTAGTTTCTAATGGTGAGTGGCAGCAGTGAGTCACAATGTTAGTTAAAAATAGCGTGTTAGGATTGGTGAGTCTGAATGGAGACTCACACTAGTATCTCGCACCAGTAGCCCGCAAATGGTGACCTGCAATGGAATCTCACCAATAGATACTCTCATTGGTAGCTCACACTAATAGCTCTCCAATGAAGACTTGCACATCATGTCTTGCTTCGGTAGGTCTCACAAGATGCTCTCTAATGGTGACTCACCAATAGTGACTCATACAGGTAGCTCACAGATGTAGCTCTCCCATGATGACTCACATTGGTAACTTACACTAGTGACATGCACTAGTGAATCTTTATAGTGACTCACCTAATGGTGAGTCATTTCCAACGGTTTTCCAAAATTCTATAATTTCTCATGTTTTTCTTGTTTCACACCTTTATCTTTTTATTTGATAGGAAATGAATTTAATACCATATTTAAGTTTTTTTGAATCCATTTCAAGGGATATGAATGAAATTTTTGATTCATAAAAGTCTGGGAGCATTCTAAATGGTCATACCATGTGGTTTTGTTTAGACCTGAATATAATTCCAATTCAAAATATGATTTATAATCATGGAGTCCCCAATCTATTCCGTTTAAATTAGGGGGCCTTCCCTATATTTAGTCCTTACCATTTCTCTTGGTATGAGGTGACATGAATCTTTTTTCCCTAATCAGTCATGTTATTTTTTCATATCCATTGGATCATGTGTTCCATTCTGAGTTTATTATGCTGCATGCACACCACAATCATCGTGAATTATGTATGTGATAATCATCTATTCATTGAGGTCGTATTTCTTCATCCCTATTTATTGTGTCTCTTATAGGGTGGGTGTATGAATTCCTCACATATGTAGATAGTAAAATCCAAATTAAATAATGTTAATTTAATTTTATTAATATCATTATACCGAGGTAGGGGAAAATGACTTATATTATACTTTTTTTAGTTTTGGCTGTTATTATTATTAAATGTGCTATATGTATACTAAAAATCATGGTCATGGTGGTCCTTGTTTGTGTATTGTAGATTTACGGAATGTATGATTTTTCTTTCCATGAACACCATTATATATAAAAATTGATAAAGACATACAGATGGTTAATAATTGAATACCCTAGGATCAAAACCATATGTAATAACCAAGGAATTAACAATTGGAACTAAATAAAGGGTTTCATTTTTGATTCTGAATGATGACTAACATGGTTCATGTTGAGGTGTGTTTTGTGTGGGATTGTTTTGTCAGGTTCAACAGTAGAGTTGTGGGAGTGGATGTGTGATTGGGAGTGGTTTAGGTACTGTAATAGAATCTCATGTTGATTGTTTTTATTATTGTAGAATGGATGAGAAGTGTTATGCATTGGGTCTATGTTTAGGGTGTTCTATGTTAGTGTAATTATATGTGATGTGTGTTTTGAATTTATTTAGCAAGGCTGCCGAAAATGGTTGTGATGGGATGCATTGAAGCATGTAGTTATGCTTCTAGGGTTTTCATGGTTGATATAATGGTTTGGGTGGGATTAATTTGAATAATAAAGACTCTAGTGGTTTTTATGTTTAATTCATACAAAGTTTCTACATGATATAGATGAAAATAGAATCTCCCATATCCAGAAATGTTTTGTTATATATTATAAATGGGTGTTATCTAGTCGTAAATATGATGGGGGATTATTTACCATGATTCTTCGTCATCTTTGTGGGTTTTATTGGTCGATAATTTTTTGTTGTGCTTAGTGGTTTCTTGGTTAGTGATGGAATGATTGAATTAACATTTTTATAAAGAATTAATATTGGTTATATATTTTGGTTGGGGATATGAATTGATTTATGGCTCGTTGTGTGGAAGTACATTTAGAGGTAGCGGTAATGTAAGCTGTATTGAGGGATGGTTATTTATATTACAAACTATACGTTGGGATGAATTTTTATTATCCATATATATATATATGTGGATTTCCCTCATAGATTCTATATGGACCCCACCCTAGTTGAACACAATGTGCTGAACACCCCTATCAACATGGGAGAGTGTGTCATTTCCAAAAATCAATGTGGGGGGATGGATTTCTGGACATAAATTTTTACTTTCACCCACTTCTTGGAAATGATAGTATAATACAAATAGGCATGTTTTGGTTTGCAAGGTCCAAGAGTGTGTCTGTGGGTATGGATTTCCCATATGTCTTTGTGAAGGGATATTTAGTTATTTCACTAGTGTCATTAGGATGAGGTGTGGTCATGGACCATGTGTATTTGGGCAGGATGGGATGTTTTTTGAGGCCCAGGTGTCTGTAGAAAAAATTTGATATGATTTGTGGCCCAGGATATTATGGGTGGGATGTGATGTATTTTGTGGTCCAGGTTTCGTTGTGTGGGTTGTGATGTGGTTGGGAGTCCCTGGTCTATGTGGGTGGGATGTGGTTTGGTATGTTCAGAAGAGGTGGGCGCACAATGATGTTTTTTAGGGTGTGAGAGTAGTTAATTTGGGGGAATGTGGTGTGGGATACCCTATCATCGATGTTCGTACTGTATTATTTTACTTTACATGTGTTATTTGGTTTGAATAACATGGTAAGGATGGGATGACTAGTTTACTGAGTTAGGTGATGTATGATTCTTCTATTTTTTCATGTGATCATTTGTATGATTATCTCACTTATTACAAAGAGACATTCATTTTTTCTAATGAGTATATGTATATTCTCACCCTACGTTGTAAATCCACTTTCTGGTTTCTCAATGGATTACATGGATCGTGCAAGACATTATATGCTCATACGTTAGGATGGTTTTCATGTCGCTTCATAACATTCATATTGTAATTTACTTTCATGTTTCATTTCATTTGAAAATGTTATATTTTAAACATTCCTGTGGGATGGATTTTATATTCAAATATATATATATATATATATATACATGGAGTTTTTTGGGAAAAACCATCTTTTATCCTGATCATATTTATATAATAAGGTCTCTACTTCTCATTTTGATAGATTCTATACCCCGAATGCTAGTCAATACACTAAGGCCAACTAGAGTTGTGACTCTAGGGGTCATTATCTCCCATTCTCCATTCTGAAACAAGGAGGGGTATATTTGGAGGGAGTGGGTTGTGACAGAATGGTATCAGAGGTGCTGGTTGAGAGATTGGATTGAGTTATTAGTTATGAACTATGAGGTTTTCTTGGGTTGGTAGGGAAAAGGTGTCATGTGACATCAGTGTGTGACATATTATATGGAATTTTAGCTTGGGAACAAGATTTTAGGGCCCCCCGTAATCCAAAAAGAGGACTTTGAGCAAAAAAAAAGACCATGTGAGGCCACATATCTGGTAGCATATGTACTCTTGGAAACATATATACATCATAATGACTTGTGTTATGGTTTTTATTTGGTTTTTTTTTTGGAAATTTGGAAGGAGTAATGAGTTAAATGAGTTCAAATTAATCTGGATTTTAAATTACATACTACTAAAAATTATAAATTAATTATTTAATTTTTTAGTTA
The DNA here is from genome assembly GCA_963277665.1 of Viscum album. Lineage (NCBI taxonomy): Eukaryota > Viridiplantae > Streptophyta > Magnoliopsida > Santalales > Viscaceae > Viscum > Viscum album. Next base: position 1,831,759,741 of record OY728164.1, on the reverse strand, counting down.
TGGATCTCAATCATCGTCATCACGTGGCTCATGTAGTTGAGGCACTGCATGCTGATCAGGTTGATCGATAAGGGGATTATCAAAATGAAGAAGAGGATTTTTGGTAGATAACATTATGTGTTTTCCAGTAGTAAGAAATGTTAAAGTGCATGGCTAATATTACTAACAAGGAAAAAAGAGATTTCATAAAGATCTTGAGATTGCCTTCAGTAATATATGGGATTCGTTGGAGTACATGGTTCTGTTGATGTTTAGTTGTTTGAGAGGGAATGTGTTTTAGTGGTCGATGTTTTTTCTATTAGACAGGAATTAGACAGACATATTGTTGGTAAACATTATGAAGGAGCCCTAGGTAGAGTTTCATTATTTGACTATGAATTTTAAGAAGCAGAAGGTGTTACTCTTCCTTTAATAGAGGAGTATGTTTTTGTAGGAACCTGGGATCATGTTCATGGATATTCTTCACTTCGCACTGCTGCTCTTTCCGGAATAGGAGTCACATGTGAGATGGATTTTGGATGCCCTCCATCCTTCTATCCAATACTTTGTTATACTATTTACATTTCCAAAATATATAGAGGTTCATATTAAGGTTAAGGTAGTTGAGGGGATAAACTCACAATGAGGAATACCTTTATGATGGGAGTGAAAAGTTATCTTCTAGAGGAACGGTTTCCAGATGCTGGTTTTTGGAGCCATGGACTTCGATGTTTTGGGAGGTAGGGAGAGGACCTTAGAAGAATTATTAATAGAATCCTAGTGCCTTCTATTCTTATTACTTCACTATTGTATTGGGGATGGGCTGTTTCATGAATGGAGTCTATAGACACCTTTAGAATCAGTTTCTAGTGGCTGTTCATGCTCAATTTGGTGTAGGTGGACATTTTTAGTGCCATCCTGGATATAAATTTCTAGATCGATCCTTTAAGAAGTAGGGACATTATTTTCATTCTCCATTGAGGGTAGATAGAGAGGTAAAAGGATTACCTTGGGTTTTTTCCCAAGGACAAAGACCCGTGATTGGTTATGGAGGCAGTCTTCCGAAGAGGGATAATTGAGCATGTCATGGTCAGTTGCACACAGTGAATGAAATAGTTCTTGTAGAACAAGAGATCATTAATGGTACTATAACATTTTTTAGTACCATTTATTGTGCTTTTTTTTATCTTGGATCTTCGTGCTCCTTTTTTTCACCAAATGTTCTCCAAGCTATAACATCCTTCCTTTTTATTACTTAACATTACATTTCATTTTACATACAAATAATATTTAAAGTCTAATGGGTTGGAAATAAGGAACAATAAAACATGAATACAACATAACAAATTCTTATAATCCACTTATAAGGCTTCATCATAAGTTCATCCTATATACAATTATGACATTTCATAACCGGGAGACATACATTCAAAGGAAAGGGTGAGCAGAAGGCCTAGTAATGGTTTGCTAGGGAATCCGTTTTCTCATGATATCAATACTAACTTGATTAAAACTTAAAGAAAAGTTAAATGAAATAATTGAAATATCATAATGAAAATAACATGAATTATAACTTGGATATGTGGATACAATATTTCATTTATACATTCATGAACATATAAACAAGGTTCATCCCCATGGAATCATAAAAATTACCAAGGTTATTCACCAAGGTATCGTGAAACCTGTCATCTCTATAGATTAATTATTTACCCAATGCACTGGAGAGATATCAGGGTGCACACATTATATGTACATACTTTCATGTTATCCACATAAATCATAATCAATCAATTAATAAATAAACGAAACAGAATCAATGAAATGGGTTTCATATCAATATCTTGACGTTTAAAAAAAGATTAAAAATAAAATAATTAATTCATTTATAACCCATGGAAAGAGAGAGAGGGTTATATGTATGTCAATTACAGAATCAAATATATCATCTTTATATATTTATGACCACCCATATAAACGAAATTGGTATGGGTATTCACATAAATAAAATAAGAGAATTACTTTAGAGAAAGAGATAGAAATTTTGAGACGAACTTTCTGCATCATAATGGATATATAACATGGTTTTAGAAAAAATTGAATAGATTGGGGACAAGGGTTAACCACTCATAAATAATTCATAATATAGTATGGTTTCTGAATAAGATCATGGTATTGATTTTTGAATGACATACCACATGAAAAGTAAACATGAAAGAAAAGAAAATATAAAATTTCTTTTATGAGAAATTCGGCAGCCTAATGGAGTCACGTAAAAATTATGAAAACAAAATGATATGAGAGGATAGGGTATCTAAAAAATTAGACATGAAATTGACAGAAATTAGAACATATTATAACAAACCCTCAATATAAATAGAATTAAATGAGAAGAAACAACATAAATGAAGTCACTACTTAAAAGAGGAGGGTGAATGTATCCCTTACCTTGAAGAGTGACTTCTAAAACATGAAGGTCAGTACCTTGAGAGGCTTGATGGAACCTTGGGGGGACTAATTGGGAGGTAAGGGAACTCTAACAATGTTGACATGGTTTTTGGAATGAAATGGATTTGGGAATGGCTTGGTATTTATAGGGGAAGTGAGGGAAAAATCAATAATTTCCAAGGGACACCTCGTCTGTTGTTTAGGAAAAAATATGGGCTTGAACAAGGTATTTTTCCAAGGTAATGGCCACCTGGGACTCCTCATAGAATATATCACTATTCATTAGTCGACCAGAATGATTACATAATTATAAAATCATGAATGATTTCATTGAACTCCCAAAACTCAAAATTGTATTTTCACTATTCACAGAAAATTACGCTTTTTTCAAAAAAATCCCCAAAAATCACCTTAACCTAATGTCGATTCTCTGAATTTAAAAATGAACTCAATTTTATATAAATAGTTTTCTAATTTTTTTTAAATTTTTAAATAAAAATACACTATTCACCAGGAAAAAACTAATACATAACTAATAATATCTGAAATAGTTATTTACCTATTTTATTTAATCACAATACCAAATCAAGGTGCCTAAATTAAATTAATACATTCATAGGATAGGTTACTAATACATTTGGACACATTACTATTTGTATGCATAAAATTACTATTCATAATTTACTATTCAATAACAATTAAGTTGATCTTATTAGACTCCAAATTTTATTCTGAACACAAATGTAGAAAACCAATTTTTAAAATTATTAAACATTATTAATTATTTATGGTTTACATAAATATTTTAAAATATCATTTTTTCAAAAATTCATCAATAATATACATCCTATAATTATCCATACAATTAAGAATTCACAAACTTCAGCATAAGAAGAAATTAATTTTTTATTTATATCAAAGGATTACATAAGGCAGATAAGGTCTCTTTACATATACCCTTATAACAGTAGCATAAGACCTATGATTAAGGTGTTCTAAAGTGATAGAATCTTGTGGCTGCTCAGCCAGCATTTACTGAGTGGTGATTTCTATCTGCATGAACTTCTCCTGAAGTCGACACCGTTCCAGCTTCACACGATGATGTTCGGCATGGGTTTTCTCCATAGAAAATCCTAGTGGCTCTACCTCATTACCAAGTTCCATCATATGGGATTTGATCGGCCATAGACTACTGGATGAGGATATCAAATCTTATTTCTGTATTAACCACGATCACTTGTATTTATAGAAAATAATTGGAAGCATTTAGTTTCCAACGTTCATATTGACCAATGGTCATATTATAGTTGAAACCCAATAGTTTCATTTTAATTATAATCATTTTATTAAATGATATACTTTTGATGATTATAAAATAAAATAACACACAAAAGTTGGAATCAAATATTATTAAAAAGTTCAGGTTGTTACCTTCTTCCCCCATTAAGAAATTTCAACACTGAAATTTTTAACTCGTACCCTCAGAAGAGAAAATGTGTTGGTACATCTGCCTCATAGACTCTTCTGGTTCCTACATGGCTTATTCATATTTTTGGTTCCTCAACAACACCATAACATCAATAGTCATATTGCGTAGAACTTTGTATCTACTATCCAAGGTCTCCACAGGATGTACCTCATTAGAGTGGTCATTTTCTAGTTGTACCACCTCTGGGATTATTACATGTTAAGGGTCAGATATGTACATACTCATGAGGGATAAGTGGTAGCAATAATGACCTTGTGCTAGATTTGGATGATGTGCAAGCTGATAGGCCACTGCTCTCACGTGATCAAGGATTTTATATGGGCCAATTTACCATGGGCTGAGCCTCCCTTTCTTCTCAAACCTCAGGACAGTCTTCCAAGTTGAAATTAGAATAAAGACCTTGTCATCGACATCAAAATACAAGTCCCTTTTATGATTATTGGCATATCTGTTTTTATGACTCTGATCAGCCTTAATGTGTTCTTGGATGTCATGGACTTTTCTTTCATCCCATGCACAAGATCAGGTCCATGAAGCTTTCTCTCACCAACTTCATCCCAAAAAATTGGAGTTCTGCATCGCTTCCCATATAGATCTTCATAGGGTGCCATTTGAATGCTCGAGTGGAAGTTGTTGTTATATGGGAACTCAACTAATGGGATATGTTGATCACTTCCACCCTTAAAATTCCACTTATCACGTTCTTAGCATATCTTCAAGTGTTTGAATAGTCCTATCTAATTGACCATTGTTTTGGGGATGATTGGTCGTACTAAAATTCAATTCAGTGATCAAAGAATGTTGAATACTTCTATAGAATTTTGATATGAACCATGTATCATGATCAGATACGATAGAATGTGTAACTCCATACATCCTTACCACTTCCTTCAAGTAAATCTTGGAAAGTTGATCAAGAGTGAAATCTTCCCGAATGAAGATAAAATGTGCAGTCTTGGTGAGACGGTCCACAATAACCCATATCGCATTGTTTCGATTGGAAGTTCTCAAAAGACTAGTGATGAAGTCCATATTGATATTGTCCTACTTCCATGCGGGTATGGGTAGTGGTTGAAATACCCCTTTATGAAGTTTTTGCTCTTCCTTAACTTTATGACATACTAGGCTGCTTGAAGTGTAGTCAGCAGTCACCATTTTCATTGTATCCAACCAATAATGATAACCAAGGTCCCTATACATTTTTGTTCTTACTGGATGTATAGAGAAAGAAGAGATATGAGCTTCATCCATTAGCTCCTTCTTTATTTATGTAATAGATAGAACACATAGTCTTGTACTAAATTTCAGTACACTTTTTGATCAATTTTGAAATCAGGAAACATATGTTCCCTTATAGACTCAAACTACTTCTATAACACAAGATCTTCTGTCTAAACATTCTTTATCTTCTATAGTAATGATGGTTGAGAAATCATTTTAGTTAGTGTTGATGATGTCCCATCCATTATAGTTCCCATGTCCAGCATTACTAGGTCATTAATCAAAGGATCTCTTTGAATTCTCATCATAGGTAGGACAACTGTGTCTTTGTGGCTTCATGCATCAACAAATTTTTTTTTTGGGTTGATAATGAATTGAAAAGTCTTAGCCATTGATAATTTCCATCCATATCCTTTTGTCTCATTTTCAATTACTTTTGTGTGAAAATATACTTCAAACTTTGATGTTCTTTATATATATCACGTTTCCCCACATAATGATTGTGCGTCCATATCATCAGATAAAAAATGACTGGAACTAGCTCTAGGTCATCTTTAGGATAATTCATCTCATGAGTCTTCAACTATAGAGATGCATAAGCTATGGACTTTTCATTTTTCATGAGGACCCACACACACACTTTTAGAGATGCATCGCTAAAAATAAAAAATTCTTCTCTACTTGAGGGAAGAGTTAACACAGGTGGAGTAACTAATCTCTTTTTCATCTCCTGGAAACATTAATAACAATCCATTGTCTATATCAGGTTGAACCCTTCTCGATTTAACTTTGTTAATTGATTATAATGTCATGAATTATTCTTCACAAACCTCTTAAAATATACAACTAATCCTTGAAATGTACGAATCTCTGTTATTTCTGTATGTTGAGGCCACTCCTCTGCAAATTTTTTCTTTATTTGTTAAAGTGTGATTCATTCATTAGTAACAATGTGCCTCCAAAATTCCACTTGTTGTAACCTAAATTGACCTTTTCTAAACTTCCCAAAAATCCTCACCATCCATAGAGTTTTTAAAATTGCCCTCAAATGATTCTCATGCACTATGAAACTTTAGAAATATATCATAATATCATCAATAAAAACTACCACAATGTTATCAAGGTTTTCCTTAAAGACTCTATTCATAAATTCCATAAAAATATCACGTTCATTAATTAGTCCGAAGGGCGCAACAACAAACTCATATTTCCCATTTCTTGATCAGAAGGTAGTTTTTGGAAAATCATCTATCATTACCCTCAATTGATGTTAACTAGATCGAAGATCAATATAATAGAAGAATTGATCCCATGAAGATGGTCAAATAAGTCATCAGTTCTTGGAAGAGGGTATTATTTCTTAAATGTGATCATATTTAATTCTCTATAATCAACGTAAATCTGCATTGATCCGTCGTTCTTTTTCATAATGAGAACTGGTGATCCCCAAGGAGACACACTTCGTTGAGTAAACCCTTTCTCCAAAAGATCATGGAGTTGTTTCTTTAATTCCTCCAGCTCAACAATTTCTATCCTATATGGGGTCTTTGTTATCGGATGAGATCCAAGTATGAGTTTAATGGAAAATCTACCACTTTTTTGGGGGGAGGTCCAGGACACTCCTCAGGAAATACGTCAACATATTCCTGGACGATGGGGAGATTTTCTATCATCAAGATCTCATTTCCTTCTTCTTCTTTACTAATAAATTCCATAAAGGAGGATAAAAAAGGTTTTTCAAGACAATGATCAGGTTGATATATCTCTCCTTGGAACATAGCGGCATCTTTTCCATTAAAGACTACTGATATTTCCTTACTCTTGCATTTAATCATAGCATTATATTTTGAGAGCTAGTCTATCACTAGTATAATGCTGAATTCCAGCATGGGAATGACTACTATATTTGAGATAATATTGTTCTCACTAAAGTAAATACTATAGTTTCTATACTTTGATAATTCTTGGATAATCCCACCAAGAGTTTTGATTGATAACTCTACTTTTAGAAAATCGAGGGTTGGTTTTAAATTCTATGCAAACATGGAGGATAAAATGTAAGAGTTGAACTAGATTCAAACAATGTAATTAATAGCTTTGAGAGAACAATAAGAGTACATGCTACAACAGCATTTGGAACATCAACATCAACTATCATGATAGAAAAAGTATGACCTTGATCCCATTGACTTTTCTGAGGCAGATAGTGGTTCCCCTCAACTTCCCTCGGATTTGGACAGTGATTGGAAAAGTCCCGACATTGTTCGCACTAATAGAACATTAAATCTAGTAAGGCATGTACCATCTACTCCTTGTTGTTTGGGTTTGGAAGTTGAGGTTTCACATCACTATGACAATTCCGCACAATATGGTCATCCCTTCCCGCACTTGTTGCATTTCCCGTTCCTGAGCTGGCAGTTCCCCGAATGATTCTTCCCACATTTATTACAGGTGGGAAGTTTCATATCTCCAAAATCCATTTCGGCTTTAATATCACTCGAATGATATCTTCATAGCTATCATATTCTCGGTTTGAAAGATTCTTCCACATATGATGTATCATTACTTTGAGGAATCTATCGACCATTCCATTTGGATCCATAAAAAATCTATAGGTATATAATGAAAGTAGGGTGAAGTACATCTCATAGATTCCAATATATTCTTTCTCCTTTTACTTTAAATTGATAAACATCTTATCTATCCATTTTCTCATTGAATGAGGGTAATTCATACAGAAAAAGATCCTTCTAAACTCTTCCCACTCAATAGATTCAACCTCCAATCTTGGCATCATGTTTTTTATCAGTTCCCACCACTGATCAGCTTCTCCTTCTAAGCGATAGATAGCTAGGGTGACCATCTCTTGCTCGGAACAATAGAGCACAGAAATGAACTACTCGATGGAGCTGATCCACTGCTCACCGATCAATTTTTTGTTTGATCCATTAAATGTTGGTTTACGTTGACACATAATGGACTCAACATAATGTTGATCCCTTCATGATGAGATAGGTCTCTCTGGTTGATTAATGTTATTTCACCTAACTTGAGTTAGTTGGTTCATCATTCACATGAATGTTTCCATTCTGGCTTCCATCAGTGGGTCTTCAGTGCATGGTCCATTGTGGTCCCCATTTTCCCGGTTCCTCCTATTACTCACCATTTTCTAAAAAAATAAAATCTTAGTGAAAAACATATTTCATTTACGAAAGTTTTATCAATAAAATATTTTATGTCTTAAATGTTCATGCTTAAACAATTAAATTTCTCTATAATTCCTTCATAATGATTCATAAGAATATTTCAATTAACCAAACATATCCTCCAGGAATGTCATAACCAAGTGTGCCAAAAGACCCTTTGTTGTGCATTAGTTCCCATTTTAGTATATCTCAATGAGCTGTTTTTGGGATTTACCCTTATGTACATCTGTTCTAGATCTGCCTCTACCTACTCGTATCCAGACATGGATGTATTTGTTCAATAAACCACTTACTCAATACCCACTGAAATACCATGATGTTTTCCAAAATTTAATTTTTTATACAGGATTCTTAATGATGTTATCATATCATAATTTTCATATGTATCTAAACTATCCATTGATACCAACTAAAACATACCACCTTTTTATTACATAACTTTACATTACATTTAACATACACAGAATCATTAAAGTCTAGTGTCTTGGAAATCTGGAACAATAAAACATTAATACAACATAATATATTCTTATAATCATATTGTAAGGAATCATCATATGTTAATCCTATGTACAATTACTGCATCTCATAACCTGGAGACATACATTCCAAGGAAAGGGTGAGCAGAAGGCCTAATAAGGTATGCAAGGAAATCATTTTACTCATTATATCAATACTAACTTGAATAAAACATAAAGACAAGGGAAATGAATTAATAGGGATACCATAATGATAAGAAAATGAATCATAACATGTATATGTGTCTACAAAATTTCATTTAGACATTCATGAAATTAACACCATGTTTCAACCCCAATGTTTCATAAAAATTACCAAGGTTATTCACCAAGGTAACGTGAAACTTGTCATCTCTAGTGACTAATTATTTACCCAATACATTAGAGTGTTGTAAGGGTGAACCATCAATATGTATTTAAATTCATATGATCCACATATATCATAATAAAACATTTCAAAAATAACCCATATAGAATCAATGAAATGTGTTTCATATCAAAATCATGATGTTTAATACGAACTCAAAAAATAAGATCATTATGTTATTTATTACCCATGCAAAGGGAGTAGGGGATATATGTATGTAAATTGAAGAATCAAATATATCATATTTATATATATATGAACACACATAGAAATGAAATAGGTCAGGGTATTCACATAAATAAAATAAGACAATTTTTTAGGGAAAAAGATGAAAATTTTGAGACGAAATTTCTACAGCATAACGACTATATAACATGGTTATATAAATCTTTGAAAATAGAGGGTAAAAAGTTCACCCACTCATAAATAATTAATAATACTGTATGGGTTCTGAATAATATCATTTTATGGATATTTCAATGACATGCCACATGAAAAGGAATCATGAAAGAAAAGTGAAGATGTGATTTCATTTACAAGAAATTTAGCATCCTAACGACATCACTTAAAAATTCAGAAAACAAATTGATGAGGGAGGAAAGGGTCTCTCAACAATTAGACATGAAATTGATCTAAATGAAAACATATAAGAACATACCCTCCACATTTTAACATCCCTGATTCGGGTGCCACAAAACGGGTGCTTCGAACCTGATTGGTCACATGACCTCAAGCACATTTTCAAAAATGCCAGAGGCTGTCGAATAGGAGTGAGGGCCTAGGTCTGGTTAGAGGGAAACTATTCCATCATATGTCAAAGTGTAGTGCAACAGAGAAAAAAAACATAACAATGTGGAAACAGTAAAAAATACCAAGATGAAATGGACAACGATACTGAAGTAAAAGATGACCAACAGTCAAATATATGATGATAAAATATGTTCTTAATTCTAAGAAATCTTCCAAAACATGATACATTACAATCTAAAACAATATAGTATAAGGTACCAGTACAACAAAGAAAAACAAAATAGTGTAGTAGTAACTCCCCAGCATCTCAATCCTAATCTATTTCCCATTCTCTCCTACTCCTCTGCAACAATCACATAACTATATAGGGACTCTTTCCATTATCAACACATGCTGCAATATAATCTTTTTGGGCCCATGAAATGACCCAAATAGGGTATGAGAAATAAATTCCATTAGGAACCCATCAAAGGCCTATGCCCAACTATTAGTGAAAATGTGAAAAAACAGTATGCAATAAAGAAATGCAGTATGCTAGGAGGTACTCAAAACCAGCTACTCATACTAGTTCCATTACCATTTATTTATTATTAAACAATTCTATATATTTTAATTATAAGTTCCCGAGACACGGCCTCAATAGACAATATCCTATACAGATCCACAATAAAACCCACCAGAGGCTATTTAACAAGTAGAAGGTAATAACAATACCAAGGTTGTGCTTTATCTTGGTAGGTATAACATATGAAATCACCATAGAGAATACTGAAGTAAACACTGTCCTCAAACATGAAAATCCTTACCCTTATGTAAATAGAATCGAAACCCTCAGGTGATTACCCTAAAGCATAACAAATATTTTCCTTAGGCATACGAGATATTTCTCTCAGGCACAAAATCTAATATCCATAGGAAAAAAGATAAATTGCCCTCAGGCTAATGAAACACATTCCTCAGGCTAAGAAAAACACTTCCCTTAGGCTAAGGAAAACATTGTCCTCAGGGTAAGCATGCAACCAAGAGAAGAACAACACATAAGGAAGCAATTTATATATGTTTCCTCTCAAGATAACTCAAAATATGCAATAATCATGGCATACACACTGGTATCCTTGCCAAACGGCTAAACGAGGGAAACACACCCATGGGGTGGTCCTGATCAAGGCAACGATCGCAAAACACATTTATAGTTGTTCATTAAGTTACCTATGAAATTATATATATCTTAACAGTCAAGGGATCAGCCATAGAACACCCCCAAAATGGGCTAGTATCACATCGGTACACAAAATCAACTCGACAGTTGGAAATAAACACCAGACCACCTACCTCGATCGCCACTAATAGATATACGTGAAGGACACCTCCCGAATCATAAAAGAACTAAGTCGATATGGGATAAACATTTACCCATTCAAACTCAAATAACATCCCTTAGGGAAATAATTGGAATGAAAAATTCTAGAAGACATAAGATCTCACCCGTGCAGTTCAAATGAGATTGACGATGAAAGAATCAGAGTCCCGGTGTGCGGCCGGGAGCTCCACCAAGTTCGGACATGTCATCCTGCATCTCTTGTCAATTTATATGTCTCTTCTACTGAATGAGAAGGCTACAACCTGTTTTTAAAGAAAAAAATAACTACACGACATGTATTCTCAAGTACAAGGTGTGTAGTTTCTATTCTTTAACTATTCCTCTGGCGGTCACATTCCACCACCTCACTATTCATCTACTGACTTGGTTACACGGTGTGTATTACTAAGTACATGGTGTGTACTATCATTCCATTGGTGGATATTACCACTTCCTTACTGTTCACTTTCCTACTGATTACGTGATGTGTATTAATGAGTACACGACGTGTAGTGACATTTGACCCCCTTTATCACCATCAAGCTTAAAAACCTTATATTCTCATCCCACACACCCAAAGTAAATGGAATCAGGAAAAAGTAAATGGCGCATACTCATGAATTTGGGATTTTCCCCATTTTCTTTAGTTTCTAAAAAAATCAAATGAAAAGGAAAAGAATAATACTATATCTGAAAAATAAGAATCAGGTTCTTACAATCATCAACTCTTAATGAAAATCGTCCATGAATTTCCCTTCCAAGGTTGGTGGAGATAATTCTGAGAACAACTCTGGCCACTGAGCATGTACATCGATCTCTCACCCCCAGGTTTTGTCCTGCACTCAGCCATGCTGCCATAACCCCTGTATGAGAGGAATTGACCAGACTCGACGATCTTTCGTGCTCCTATAAATAGTATGAATCAGTGGCTCCTCAAATCATGCATCAACTTTAAGTTCAACCTTATTAGGCTGAAAAATTTGAGACGGGTTTTAGTGATAATAGCACAGTTGAGATATATGGAAGACATCGTGCATGGCATGGTACCTATGTGGTAATTGCAACTGATAGGCAACCCGATCGACTATCATCATAATCTCAAACATTCACACATACCTTGGTGAATGTTTACCCTGTCTTCTGATCCTACTGTGTCCCAACCCCGGTGAAACATAAACAAAAACATGATCCCCACCACAAACTACATGGGTCATTTGCGGAGATCCGCGAAAGATGTCTGATGAGACTGTGCAGTAGCCATCAAATTCTGAATCTACTGGACCTGCCTTGAAGTCTCCAACATGAGATGTGGTCCCAATAATTCTGACTCACCTTCCTCTAACCATAACAATGCAAATAGGCATGGCCTACCGTATAAATCCTCGTAAGGTACCCTTATAATATTTGTCTAAAAACTATTATTGTAGGAAAAACTCGACTATAGGTATGTGCTTCTCTCAAGAGCCCCAAAAGTCTTGGACGCATGCACACAACATGTCCGTAAGAACATGTATCATACGCTCTTACTAGACATGGGTTTAAGGGAGGTATGTTGTGCTCAGAAACACATGTGTACCCAGTGACCTATGAAAACTCTTCCTGAAATGAGATGTAAAATGGGCATCCCTATCTGAATCAATAGAACGATGGACCCCATGAAGACGTACAACCTCTCTAATATACAACATCCTGAGTTCATTAACACCCAAGGGAACCTTAATCAGCCAAAAGTGAGCTACCTACATAAGTTTGTAAAGAACAACCCATATGGCATCACTGCCTCGAGGTGATCTCTAAAACCTGGTCACGAAGTCCATTATGACTTCATCCCATTTCCACCCCGGAATGGGTAACTTTTGTAACAGTCTGGATGGCTTCTAAGGATTTTCCATCACCTAATGACAGGTGGTACATCTCGTAACCAAACAAGCTACCTCTCATTTCATACCTGGCCACAAATACTAACGTCTCAAATTAGTGTACATTTTGGTAACTCCGAGATGCACTACCCATGCTGAAGTATGAATCTCCCACATCAACTCCTCACGTATATCCCATATACCCCACACTCATTAATGGATATGCAGTACCTCATCATCTCCTATCGTCCAACCAGGAGGAGGGTCATCACTTTCCACCGAATTCCTTAGACCTTGGCTTTCTGAATCTGATAGATGACTCATCCTCACACTATCCTAGAGGGTAGAAGTCACATCTACTGAAGAAATATATGTTTTCACCTGACTATCATGCACCTCCAAATGCATCTCAGAGAACCAAGCCATGAGCTGACACTCAACACTAGCCTCCTACACTACCTGTATCAGAGTCCTCCTACTCAGTGCGTCATCTACTTTGTTACCCCATCTAGGTGTGTACGCAAGCTCATATTCGAAGGAATGAAGGTACTCAACCCACCTTCATTGTCTCAAATTCAATTGATGCTATGCAATGATGTATTTCAGACTTTTGTGATCTGTAAACACCACAAAATGTTCTCCCATGAGATAATGTATCTATCAACGTAAAGTATGAACAATTGTAGCCAAGTCGAGATCATTCATTGGGAAATTCCTCTCATGGGGCCATAACATCCGAGACACATATGAAACTACATGATATCCCTACATCTACATTACTCCCATACCAATACCTGATGAATCATAGAAAAATGTATAGCTCTAACCTTTCTCTTGAAGTATTAGGACTGGTGATGATGTCAACCTTCACTTCATCACCTAAAAGGATATCTCGCAAGCTTCTGACCATTCAATCATCACACCCATCTTAGTTAATCCCATAAAAGGCAATGCTATGAAAGATATTTATGGTATAATGGACCTGTAGTAACCTTCCAGACCCACAAAACTCCGTATTTCAATCATGTTCTTAGGTTGATCCCATGAAACTACTACTCTCACATTCTCTAGGTCCACTGCAACTCTTGCCTCTGAGATAATATGTCACATGAACTGAATCTGGTCCAACCAAAATTGGAACTTTGAGAGCTTAGCATATAACTAATGCTCTCTTAGTGTACTCAGTATGATCTCAAGATGGGTGGAATGGTCGTGTCGAGCATGAGAGTACACTAAAATATCATCCATGAATAATACCACAAAATAATCTAGATATGGGTAGAACACAACCATTTCAATAGAGTCATGAAAATTGTTGGTGCATTCATGAGTCTGAACGGCATGACCAAGTACTCGTATAGACTATTTCATCTCCGAAAGGCTATATGCGGTATGTCCAATGGTCTAACATGCAACTGATGCTATCCAGATTCAAGTCAATCTTAAAGAGCACTCGTTCTACATGAATATGATCTGAAAGATCGTAAATACATGGAAAGGGATATCAGTTCTTGAATGTAAACTGGTTTAGCTTCTAATAATCCACACATAGTCTGAGTGTACCATCTACCTTCTTCACAAACAAGATAGGTGAACCCCAAAGGGAAGTACTTGGTCGGATGAAACCCTTTTCGTGTAACTCCTATAACTATTTCTTGAGCTCCTTCAGCTCTGGTGTAGCCTTCTTATAAGAATAACTGGACACTGGTGTCGCTCCTAGCACAAGCTCATTAGTGACATCCACCTCTTGCTCCGGGGGTAGACCTGAAATTTCATCCAGGAAGACATCCCTGAAATGATCAACCACTTGACGAAAATCCTTCTGGCAAGTTCCATGTTCATCATGATACAAACTTGCAATCTAGGATGTCACTCCACCTCTCCCACGATGCTCGGGTCCATCTCTACTCACTTGGACATCCCATTCAACATTGAATAGAAACTCTATAGCCTATGTTGTTGTGAAACTCACCTCGTGATGATAGAAATCAACAATGGCTCGAAAGTGTATCAACCAGTCCATTGCGAGAATGAATTCATAGCTCGACATCTCTAAGACATAGAGGAACCATTAAATGAAACTCCCACCAACCTCTATGGGAAACTCCTTACACTGACACACACATGCCGTTCTAGTCCCCAATATAGTGTCTAGCATCATAGTATCAAAAGACGAAGAAACAAAAAGCCCATGTCCCTCCATAACAAACATAGATAAAATGATATGTGTAGCACCAGAATAGAAATGTACAAAGGATAATTCAGAAGAAACTAGAATAGTATTTCTGATAGTGGAAGGTCTGGGATCCTTCTCCTATTGGGTCTATTGCACTGCATATGCCTGCCATGTGTGGCGGTCCTGTGACATAGCCTGGCTACCCTAATATGACCTGCCCTATTGTCTCTAAGATCTTGATGTATGGATACCATGGCCATGACCACCACCTCGGCCTGAACGTCCTGATGTATTCAAATTCAATGACTGGAAAGAAGCTGCTGGCTCTGCTTCTGCATGTGGAGTCTACACATAACCACTCTCACTAGTCACTGGTGGAAACGCCCTGCAAAAACACTATAGATGACCCATCTTTACACATGTTCAACACTCTACTATGTCATGTGGACACTGAGGTCTCTTGCGTCCCTCTTTACCACACTGGTAACACATCACCTTACCACATTGAGAATTCTTCTGGCTAGTACTCCCACCATGAGAGAAATCCATCTACCTCTTCCTCTTTCTTATAGGAATAGTACTAGAAACTAGTGTCGAACCGCCCTGGCCTGCACCACTAGCTTCCCATACGTTTTTCTTAGAAATCAACGCATAGTTCACAATAGCATTCAATGAAGTCAACCTAAAAACATTCACCAGTTTTCAGATGTCATATCAGAAGACCATCCCCAAAGCATCTAGCCCTCAACATCTCACCACCCACTAGAACATGTGCAAAACGTTGTAGCTCCGTGATGTTGGAAGAAAAATTCATCACTCAAATGATGCCCTTCTGCATATTCTTGGAAACTCATGATCAATCTACCCTTAGAATCTCTATAAATAAAATGGCATATAATACTGACTGAAAATATTCCCACCCCATGTCTATGTGATGCTCAGTCTGGGTGGTAACATCCCACCATCTCTTGGTGGAATCATGCGGCATGTAAGTAGAGAGCATGACCCTCCTATTAAGAGGAATCTCTAGGTGCTTTAAGATCGTCGACATAGAAACCAGCCATTATTCCACAGCCTATAATAAAACATCCCCTGAAAACGTAGGCAGAAGATGTTGCTGGAATATACTTGTTAGCTCATCCATGGATGTAGAAACTGGTGGTGCTTGCTATATTGTCTGCATAAACCGCATGAAACCATCACAGAACTACGCATCCACGCCTATATCTAGTATAACTGCTGGCACCGCATCTGGCACTGTTAGAGGATCCATCGGTAGCCAGTGGACTACCGTCTTTGGAGTATAATTTTTTCCACTCTCTTGGATAAAAAACTCATGTTCATCTCAGTGGCATGACTCTATATGGTCAAACACATGCCTTAGATTAGGATCATCTTGGAATATGAACTAGAAATGTAAGAAGGGAACAAACAAAAGAAAACTTTCATGTATAACGAAACAATACTACACGGTGTGTATATTAACTATACGGTGTGTTCCCTTATGTCTTTCGCAAGGGAATGTTCTTCTGCCAGAAATGGCCATGTAACACCCAAAACACACGACGTTTTGTCCTTACATATGGCATGTAATTTAATATTCTTCCCCTACTCGAGTCCTTCTTTATGGCTATGCCACACGGGTTTCCTTAGAACTAGACTACACAGCGTGTATAAGATCTACACAACGTGTACTAGACGAGCTTCACTGACCCTAGTTGATTATGACATGGATGGGTACACAGCTCACACTACACGACGTGTTCTAGATATAAATGGAATGTGTGGCTAAGATTCCAACTCCCCTTATTGTTAGTGACACGACCAACAACTCGGCTAACACTACACGACATGTTACACCCGCACATGGTGTGCACACAACCCTGTTTCTCCAACCACACGAACAAGTCCACAAAGTCTCGCACCAGTCAAGACTACAAGGCATGTCCCAAATTTACACGGTGTGTACTAGACATGCTTTTCCGACCCATGTTGTTTGAGACATGACCAGATACACATCTCACACTACACAGTGTGTTCAAGATGGACAGGACATGTAATATAAAGGATAGCACCGACCCGATTAGTTAGTTACATGGTCAGATACCCAGATTACATTACATGATGTGTTCAGAAGTGAAACAACGTGTTCAAGAGAAAATTTCTTTGTCCTTGTTATTAGTCACATAGCAGAAATAGGGTCAACATGACACGACATGTACAACTGGTACACGGAGTGTTCCCTCTATATTTTTTCCAAACATTTTTTTCTACCTACATGGCCTACGACACAGTTATAAAGTACATGGAATGTACATAAGGTACTAGTTGTGCACAAAAACGTTTTTTAGTTTTCTATAACATAAGAGTATACGATGTGTAATCAAAATTATACGGTGTGTATTCTAGGTTTTTCAATATAGTATGTCTCAGAAAATACTACGGAGTCCAGAAAACTACTGAACAATAACCAAAGTTCCTAATTATGATCTGTGTGGGCCCATAATCCCCATGAACCAAATCATTGATTCAAATACGTGTTATAAAATAGAAAAAAAGACGATGATCCGCCAAATTCCAGTTGATGAGGGTCCATACTCTTCATGAACCAAAGATTGGCATTCATTCTGAAATCCTTCCATAACAATACCCTTTGAAATAGCTGGTATTTTATCAAGTCATCTATCACAACAACATGCATTTTCTAGCAGAAAATCTATCACAACAACAATCAATTCCTAATTAACCTACATTGCATGGAATCAATGCATGGATTGCGATTCTATCATGTTCAAAAATGATGCAAGAGAATGATACCCTCATCTCATTGGGTTTCAACTAAATACAACCCATGTATAAAAATATAAAAATCACACAACAAGTGCATCACCCAACGATGAAAAACAAATAATTTGTAATATTCATAAACAGAAAATCACAATTTAATTTGAAGAAATCCAACCTTTACATATACACGGGGTAGCCACTCCCAAGAAAAATGTATTACAAAATCCCTTAGAAATCTATCCATTTCCATTGTCGCCAGATAATAAAATAACTCAGAGAGAAGAAAACCATTTTATACCACATTTTAAAATCCCAGTTCTGGGAGCCACATAATGGGTTCCCTGAACCCGGTTGGTCAAATTTCCTTAAGAGAATTTCCTCAAAAGCCATAGGCTTCAAACTAGTAGAAGGGTCCTAGGTTTGATAGTGGGGAAACTATGATGTAATTTGTCAAATTATAGCACATATGAGAAATAAAAACATACTAATAGCAGAAGCAGTAAACACTACCAAGCTGAAATGGAAAATGGTATTGAAGTAAAATATGACCGACAGTCATATATAGAATGATGAAATATGTCCCCAATCCCATGAAGGCATCGAAAACAGGACACACTACAATATAAAACAATATAGTACAAGGTACAAGTAGAGAAATGCAAAGGAAAACAGTGCAACATGAACTTAGCAGCATCGCAAGCCTAAGATTGGTCCCCTACTCTTTTACTCCTCTGCAACAATCAAGTACCTTTATAGGGGCTCTGGCCTTTATCAACACCTTCCAAAATATAATTTGTTTAGTCCCAAGACATGACCCAAACAGGGTGTGGGAAAAATATCCTAGTCGACAACCACCAAACGCCCATTCCCAACTATCAGTGAAAAATTTCAACAAAAATATTCAATAATGAAATTTTTTATGCTAGGAAGTACTCAAAAGCATCTAATCCTTCCAGTTCCATTACCATTAAATTATTATTTAACAATTCAATATAATTTAAGTATATGTTCCCGAGATCCAGAATCAACTGAAAATATTATCTAGAGAGGAATAGAAAACACCACAACCGGTTATCTAAAAAGTAGAAGGTAACAACAATACCAAGCTTGTTCTTTAGCTTGGCTGGTATAACCAATGAAATCACCATACTGAATATTATTGTAAACATTTTCCTAAAACATGAAAATCCATACCCTTCGGTAAACCAAAACAAAACCGTTAGTTGATTGTCCTCATGCATGAGGAATATTTCTCTCAAGAATACGAGATATTTCCCTCAGGCATAGAAGCTACTGCCAACATGCACACGAAAAGATTCCCTCAGGCTAATGAAACACTACCCTCAGGCTAAGAAAAACACTGACCTCAGGCTAAGCAAAACACTACACTCAGGCTAAGAATGTAACTGGACCAAGCCCAAAACATATGTAAGAAATTTATTTATGTTTCCACTCAGGAAAATTGAAAACATAGTACAATCATGGAATACCCACAGTTATCCTAGAAAAAATGGAAAAACATGGGAAACACACCCACGAAGTGTCCCTCGATCAAGGAAAAAATTCCAAACAACAGTTTATACTAGTTCATTAAGTTACCTATGCAGTTATAGATATTTTGACAGTCATGGCCTCAGCCATACGACAACCCAAACAAGGTCACTTAGCACATCGATACAAAAAATAAACTCAAAAGTTGGAAATAAACCCCAAACAACCTGCCTCGATATCCTCTAAATGATATGCGTGAATGACACCTCGGGAATCAACCGAGAACGACATATATTGGGGATAAACATTTACCCATTCAAACTCAAATAACATATCTTAAAGAAATAATTGGATGTAATGATTCTAGAAGAGAGAATACATCAACCGCGCGGTTCAAATGAGATCGAAGACGTAGAAATCGGAGTCCTGGTGTGCAGTTGGGAGCTCATCCATGTTTCGGACTTCTCTCTCGTGGCTCTCATCGAGTTCTATGCATCCTCTACAAAATGAGGAGGCTAATACCTGTTTTTAATGAAAAAACATAACTACATGGTATTTACTCTCAAGTACATGGAATATACTTTCCATTTTTTAACTTTTCCTCTAGCGGTCACATTTCTCCGCCTCATTGTTCATCTGCCGACATGGCTACATGACGTGTATTACTAAGTACATGGCATGTACTATCATTCTGCTAACGGCTATTCCCAACACCTTACTATTCACCTTCCAACTGATTACACGATGTGTATTAATGATTAATTGGAGTGTAGTTAGTTTTTACACCCTTCATCACCAACATGCTTATGCACCCAGTATTCACATCCCACACGGCCAAAGTACATGGTGTGTGGAAGAAGTACACAGCGTGTACCCATGAATTGGTGATTTCCCCCCATTTTCCTTATTTTCACATTAACATTAAAGGAAAAGGAAAATAAGAAACTATTTCCTTAAAAATAAGAACTAGGTTTATACAAACATAAAGAGATGTAAATTAGAAGACACAACATAAATGAAATTGTGACATAAAAGAGGTGGGTGAAAGTATCCCTTACCTTGAAGAGTAACTTCGAAAGCATGAAGGTAGGGTCCTTAGGAGGCTTGAGGGAACCTTTGGAGGAATATTTGGGAGGTAAGGATACCAAAACATCGTTGAGGTGGATTTTGGAATAAAATGGATGAGGAAATGGCTTGGTATTTATAGGGGAAGTGAGGGATGAAATCATTAATTGCATAGGGACACCTCATCCGTGGTTTTGGTTAAACCATGGGCTGGCCCAAAATATATTCCCATGGTATTGGCCACATGGGACACCTTATAGAATATATCACTACACATAAGTCAACCAGAAAAATTAAATAATTATAACATCATTATAGATGTCATTAAACCCCCGAAACTCAAAACTATATTTTCACTATTCACCGAAAATTCATATTTTTCAGAAAAATCCCCCCAAAATCCTATTAACCAAATATTGATGTTCTGAATTCCAAAATGAACTCCATTTTATAAAAATAATTTTCTAAATATATTTAATATAATTTTTAAATAAAAAACACTATTCACCTGAAAAAACTAATACATAAATAATAATTTGTGAAACAATTATTTACCTATTTTATTGAATCACAAAACCTACTCATGGTGCCTGAATTATATTAATACTTTCCTTGGTGAGGTTACTAATCCTTTTGGTCACATTACTATTCATAAGCGTTAAATTACTATTCATAATTTAATATTCACCAAATATTAAGTTGATCATATTAGACTCTAAATTTATTACTGAACACAATTTTAGAAGTCCATTTTTTTAAAATAATTACAAATTATTAATTATTTATGGTATACATAAATATTTTAAAATATCCTTTTTTCAAAAATTCATCAATAATATACATCCTATAATTATCTAGACATTTAAAAATTAAAAAACATCACCATAATAAGAAATAAATTTTTTTTATATCAAAGGATTGCATAAGGCAGCTGAGTCTTGTTATATTTCCCCATATAACACCATCATATGACCAAATTTTAATGTTTTCTATGTTGATAGAATCATGGGGAGGCTCGGGCAACATTACTCAAGTGTTGATTTCTATTAGCTTGATATTATCCCGATGGAAATTCTGTTCCGGCATCACATGATAAAGTTTGGCCTGGGTATTGTCCAAAGGAAAGCCAGTGGGGGTAGCTCCATCCCATGTTCCATCAGATGGGCTTCGATCAGCTCGAGACTACTAGATGCGGCCATAGAATCAACTTTCTGTATTAACCACGATCACTTGTATTTATAGAAAATAATTGTATCATTTAGTTTCTAATGGTCTTATTGATCAATGATAATATAATAGTCGAAACCCAACGAACCCATTTTAATTATTCTCATTTTATTAAATGAAATAGTTTTTTTGAGTATAAAATAAAATAACACAAAAAAATAGGATAAAAAAATTATTAAAATGTTTGGGTTGTTACAGATGTTATGGGATGAGAAATAGAGAGGCTTCCCTTACCCCTAGTTCTGCATACCCATGTTTGAGGCCATACCAAATTGATTGATATGTGATGGGGAAGTATAGTAATGATGGGACTACATCAGTCCCATGGGGATCTTTTCTTTCTAAGGATGTATCCATACAATGTAATTATCATCATTGCAAAGTTGTATTATTTTCCTGCCATCATTTACTATTTATAATGAATCATATTGTTTTAAGATATGGATGGTTGGCATGTGATTTTTTTGTTGTCGTACCAATTAGGTGGGAAGTCGGCATGTGGAGCCAATCCCATCCTTAATGGATGAGGTTTTAGTACAATCAAATAGATTTTTTCATGGTGTAGGTTCATAGTGTTAATGATGAGTTCTTAGATGTTTTTTCGTAAAAAAAATTATGACTCCACCCCCCCCCCCCGTTGTGACATTGAGTAAGGGATAGAATTTCCACATGGTGCATCGTGGATTTAGATAGATCCTTATATGATAGAACCTTCTTTGTTGCAGGAGTTAATAATTCTGATATATGATCTAATGAAGAAGGGATTTATCTACCCATTGTTTCATCATGGGGTCCTCCAGTGTTGTTAACAAATAAGGTGGATTGTAGTTTGAGGTTGTGTATATACTACCGGAGGTTGAATCAAGTGATGGATCAAAATTCTTAACCTCTTCTAAGGATATATGATCTTTTCAACCATCTGAGATGGATTATTAGTTTTATATGATTGATCTCTGGTACGAATATTATCAGTTGAGCATGAAAGAGGTTGATATCATGAAGACATATTTTGGATGTAGGTATGTGTTGTCTCAGTATCATGTAGATGTTGAGACGTCAGTGGATGAGTTAGTTGTTTCTTAGGAAGTTCCTAAGAATGTGGCAGATTTACTCAGTTTTCTTGGTCTCACGTGATATTAGCATAGGATAGTAACCGAGGTCTCTCTAGTTGTAGATAAATTGATGAATTTTAACGGAAAATACAATTATTTTTTGGATAGATACGTTTGAGGTAGCATAAGATATTTTTAGGGTATTTTAATTTGTTCTTTTCATGCCCAGAATCCATTTACTCAGAGTGAATGCATTATTTTAATACATTGCCATGATTACAAAGAATCATGTCTCGAAGGACCATTCTGTTTATCAGTCTTGGAAAATAGATTACATACATAAACTATACATTATACTTTATAACATACAACACAACATAAATAATAATTTATGAATGCTATTATTCCCTTAGCTTTATCCTGCTTATCAATCACAGTACAATTCTTGGATGTAATGACCCGTAAACTTCAAGGAAATTATTTTTTTCTTAATTTTCATTGGAATTTTACAAGAGCGCAATATCTTACGGCACCTGATTCCGAGGCCCGGTGTGCCCGGAATCGTTTTCCGAAGTTTGGCTCGGGTAAGTTCAGTGAACGGACGAGCGGGTTTTTCTAACTTTTGAACCGGTGCCCAGAATCGAATTCTGAGGGCACCGATGAAATCGCAGTGCCGGTATTCTCTTAGAAACGCCTCTTCCGGAGTTGCGTTTGCTCATGTGTGGTTTTTAATTTTCAGGCTTAAAGTTAAGAAGTAAAATAATTTTACGACAACTTTATTTTATTTCACTTAAGCCACTTAGAAGCCACTTGAAGCCACTTAAAAGAGTCTTAAACTGAGTTGATCCGGATAGGATGCTATCCAGGAAATATCCTACCACCTTGGTAGGATATTTTTGAGGTGGGTCCCACATGATCCCCACCGTTTCTTTCCGCTAAGTAACGCACCCGCGAAACCCCGTCATTATGAAAGTCAACTGACGTGTTTTCTTAAATTCTTAACAGAACATTTAATTGGGCGGTTTATTTTGTAAATTAAATGAGCTATTTCTGTCGTTGAATTAATTCAACGAATTGATGTGTCGTTACTTACCCTTTTTCGTGTGTTGGCATAATAATAAGATAAGACCAACCTGTCTTTTGAAAGATTGCAGGTTGAGAGGATTTGACAGAATCCTTGTATCTTCTTTCTCTTTCGCGAAGAACGCGAAGAACGTGAAGAACTTGAAGAACGCCGTCATCCGCGGAAATCGACGACGCTCCAATCCGAGACGTTCTTCCCCACCCCGATCTCCGATCACCAACCGTTTGAGGTGAGTGATTTCGGGTTTCAGCTAAAAGTTCTTTTTGGTTTAAAACGAAACACAGATTTAATTATTTATAATTTAAATCTGTTGTTCTTGGTCCGTTGAGTTCGCTGACTCAACGCTGGATTCCGCGATGATGCGACGCCTTTTCGCAACGATGCGACGCCTTCCCGCGACGACGCGACGATTCCCCTCTTCCGCGACGAGCAATTCCGCGAAGAACGCTCACGCGCGACGACTACGGGGTAGGGAATTATTTTGGAATTACCCATTTTTTATATTCCCCTAAATGTTTCATTAAAAAGTTAATGAACTGGATTTGTGAACAATTTTAAACTTATTAAAATTGTTGTTTCCTGTGTGGAATAAAAAAATTCTCCCGTTGTTTATATCTAACGCGGAGGGTGCGGGCCAAACGAACACGACCCGACAACACTCCGCCGTTCTTCGTTGTTGTGCGGATTGACGGGCGACGACGGAACGTGCCGCAACGGATGTTTGATAATCCCACAGTGAAGAACGAGTCCCTGGAGGAGCAACGGCGTAGACGGGAAGAAAAATGGGCCACTAGAGCGACTCCGGCGGCCCGCGGAAGACGGCGGCGGCGCGGGTCGTCGGCACGGCGGCGCCCGACGCGCCGCCTGACGAGACTGCCGCGGCACCTGCTGCGGCGGTGGCGCTCGCGGGACGCGGCTGAAGCTACGTCCGACGCCAGGGAGACACCCCGCGGGTGTCCCGCGGGTGCCACGCGAGGTCGGCGGCTCCCCCCCGTGTCACTCGGGACGCGGCTGAAGCCGCGTCCGGTTGTCTGGCCGACACCCCGCGGGTGCCGCGGGGGTGTCACGCGGGGCGGCGGCTCCCCCCGTGTCGGCCTCTCGGTCGCTCAGCCGAGCCGAGCCAGGCAGGCCGAGCCAGACAGGTCCGACTGGGTCGGACCGGGTCGGACCGGGCCGAACTGGGTTCGGCCGACCCAAGGGGAGTCGGGCCGGGTCGGCGCGGGCCCGGACCCCCCGTCTTCGGACGGATTTCTTTCAAATGGTCGTATCTTGAGCTACGGGACTCCAAACGACCCGCTGTCAGCGTAAACGTGATCCTTGGATCGAGACGGTCGTTTCGGTATATCACACTCAAGGTTTCGGAATACATTGAGTTCGGCCGGGTTGGTTCGTACACGAAACCAACCGGGCCCTCGGAGCAGAAACGCTCATATCTTGAGCTACGAACGTCCGATTGACGCGCCGTCAGCTTTGTTGTTTTCCTCTATGTGAGACGGATCTTTTGGCATACTCCACCCGAGGTTTGGATGCAGGTGGAGTAAGGTCGGGTTGGTTTTGCCTTAAAAACCAACCGGGCCCCTAGGATGAAAAAGCCAATAACTCTCAGACCGGGCGTCCGATTGACGTGCCGTCTGCAACGTTGAGTTCATGTTGAAGATACGGAACTTTTTGATACATCAACATTGGAGTTTGTGTCAGTTGATGTATCAGCCTCTCGGCTCGTGGAGCGGACCCTCCCGAACGAGCTTGCTGTGTGCGGGATCCCTAGAGTTGGCTGCGACTGCTTCTTCGACAGCGACGACCGTGCAGAGATCCTCAGTGGACTACGACGACGACTGTGCAGAGATCCTCTATGGACTCTGACGATGACCGTGTAGAGATTCTCAGTGGACAGCGGCGATGACTGTGCAGAGATCCTCAGTGGACTGTGACGACAACTGCACTCAGCTATCCCACGTGGATCAGTGCTACATGTCCTGTGTGGGCCTGGTCCTGTGTGGGCCGGATCCTGTGTGGGTCCGATCCTGTGTGGGTCAGCGCTCAGCGGTTCTATGTGAGCCAGCGCCTACAAGTCCTGTGTGGGCCCGATCCTGTGTGGGTCATTGCGGGGGTTAGTTACCTATTGATCCTTCATGGGTCTGACGACTTATATGGATCAGTGATCATCTTCATCGTCATCCGAAAAAGTATACCTGTGTGAGATGAATCTTCCGTTAATCTCTTTTGGGGATTGTGTTGAGCTATCCTGTGTGGATTTACTGTTACCTCTCCTTTGTGGATTGTGTTGAGATATCCTGTGGGGATTTATTGTTTACTCTCTTTTGTTGATTGTGTTGTTCTATCCTGTGTGGGTATATGTTTTGCTTTCCTGTGTGGACTGGGTTGTGCTTGGGCTCGGACGTTGGAGCCGAACGAGAATTGATGACTTAGGTATATGTATGGGCATATACCTAAGCCATGTCAGATGTTACTTCGTGATTGTATCTTTCCTTGTGAATTATCCTTTGTGGAATTCGGGAGACCTTCGGGGGTCTCAGGGTCCCTACTGAGTAGCTTATACTCACCCCTCCACGGGCTATGCCCGCACTACGTTGTGTTGGTTGCAGATGACGGACAACGCTGATCGTGGTTGAGGTGTGCGGAGCAGGACGATACCTGGAGTTGGACCATTGGGCGGGACGTACTTGGAGCGGTCAGGTGGACCCGAGGAGCAGTGGAGGCTATCTGTACCCACCCTTCAGGTGGGACTTCCAGAGGACGGCTCGACGCTGCAGTTTTTCCTTTCAGTTGTTCTTTTTCCTTTCAGTTGTACTTTACAGTTGGGCTTGTATTTCCGGCCCCTTTTACTTTCAGCACAGTGTGTACCATTTTTACTTAGTGTTTACTTCTCCGCTTGCTTACTCTGTGGTGCTTGTTTACTTTTCAAGGGAAATGCCTTCCCTTTTTGTTGGGATTTACGTCTCGGTGCTAGTCGCCAGCCACTGGCCTATGGAAGGCGGGCTTGGGGTAGTCACGGCACGGGCCCTGAGTACGGGTCGTGACATTGGAATCCTGGGAAAATAAAACATAGAATGGGGTGTGATTAGATGCTCAGTAAGGATAACAATATAGCAGAAACTTCCATAAATAAGCATAAACATTTAAGGCAATGTACAACTAAAAAATGCCTTTTAAACATAAACATCAGCATAATATGGAAAAAATAAATGAAATAATTCCATTTACTTATTCACATGAATATTATAATACTCGAATAATCACATGTAATATCAATAACAACTTTCATAATGAAGGAATGCATAATGTCAGAATATGAAAACCACATAGTGAAGAACTTGTGCCCCGACTACAGATAAGATTTTGTCAAGTCCTTGTGCCAAGACACTAGTATGGCTAATGAGACCTAAGGATGCATCGAGGAGCCATAACAGGCTCCACCCATCATTTACAATGTCTAATTAATTTCTCATATGAAAAGGTTTAAAAACAACATAAACATTCGTATTAAAACTAGCATATGAAATGTAAATACATTACCAATAATCCATGAATGGAATAAAAATAACACATCCACAATCAAACATATCACAAAACCTTCAATAAAATATGGAAGATTTGTATCATGATAAAACATCTTCAAAACACGTTTGAAATCCAATAAATAATTTTTATATAGATGAAACTGATTTGTAAAACTATTTGAGAGAAATACCCCATTTTCATGAAAAAAATTTAAAAGTCACACAATTTAGAAAGGAATACATTTAAAGACATTTTTTAATACATGTGTCCCATAACACATTTAAACTTTTGAAAGTAACTAACATTTTAAAAACATTCATTTCCATATAAATAAATCCTTATAAACCATTTTGAATACATGGAAGTTAATGAGGAATATTTAGAAGAATAAATATTTAAACCATTTGAAATAATGTTTTAGTAAAAAAAAAGTCCCTTAAAAAAATCTCAATGAAAACAGTTTCATGAAACATGGACATTGATAATAAATATTTCCCAGTATATACTTACGTGAAAACATTCTCGGATAATAAAGAGATTGTGAAATTAACCATTACATCATTGTAATCAATCTAGTTGTTTAAACAATAGTCAATAACCACCAAATGAATCACAGAATACCATTAATATAATTATAATCATGATAATATATATCAATTGGATGTAAAAAATACACCACATGCATTAAATAAGTGGTGAACATTGGAAATCTCACAGGATTAATAGTGAGATAAGAAACCCCTTACCTTCTGTCCGACATGACCAGTTCGTTATTTAATATCCTGAATATTAATGTAAAGTTAATTTTAACATTCTTAAGATCCTTTTTCAAATTTATTATTTCTTATATGCCACTTATTACCATGTTATAAACATTATGTAATCATTTAACTTTAATAACGTTCATTTTTTTGATATTTGGCACTTGAGTCAAAAATGAACCTTTATATTTAGAAGATGTTCACATAGTCAAAAGTTAATTATATTGAAAATGATATTCATGATTTAGGTATCACATATATAATATATATCATGTATTTACATGTATTCATTACAGTAAATATCATTTTGGGGTAAGAAATGAAATGCACTGTTCATGGAGACGCTATGTTGTACGTACGCATGAATGCTACATTCATTTCTACTTCATATATTAATAGAATTAAAACATAATGATAAATAGGTATATTATAATTCCAGTTTAATATCATATATAATATCATTATCTCCAACCATTATACGTCCCGCATATGGTATTAACAATTCATATCACTTTGAGGGGTGGTAGTCTGCACATCCTCAAATGAAATTTTCACGTTTACCCATAATGGAAACCATTATTGTATGATATTAAATAAAAATACAGCTTTATGAAGAAATCATAAACATAATATATATATCATACATAAATACAGTTCCATCTTAATGTCCACAATGAGAGGTGGTAGGAGGTAATTGAACAATCATAATTTCGTGAGGCATTAGTTTGCCATCCATAGAAACATTTTGTTATTCTCCCATTAGATGAAGGTTTGTGTAAGTGTAGTAAGAATACTTATCATAAAAACATCCTAGTATATTTAGGATAATTTTATTTTTATAAAATAAAGGAATAAAAAGAGTTTAGGGGCTGGAGAAGTAAAATAAAAGAAAATAAGTTAAGAGAAACTATCTCCTTTAATTTGGGCAGAATCCATTTGTTTGAACAAAAAGGACTTCTTGAAGTTCGTTCTGCCTAAGGTAAGGCTTATAATAGGAGGAGAGGTATCTAGGGAGATTAATGTGGCAGAGTTTGGACAAGCCCAAAAGGCTTGAGTGGTGTGAGGAATTTTTTAGAAGTGGACTACTTTTTTAAGGGGTTGAAGATTAGATGGCTCATGGTCGAAATAAAATCATCAAATAAGAATTGGACATGTTTTGGATATTATTTTAATATTTATAATATAATTTATTTAAATCATATATTAATGAGGTAAATACTGCATCATTATTGTGTCTTAAATAATTAAATTTATTCAATGTCTTTAAATTAATAAAACAATACCATGATGTAGGAAATCATTTTAGCTTTCCAATGAATATTTACAGTCTAAATGATAACATATATAACACAATATAAAAAAATTACTAAAAGGTTTTGGTTTATGTCGATTTTTATTTACATTAAATTAATTAATCTAAAGAGTGATTATCATTTATAAGTGGCTCCATGGGGTCCCAAAACCGACCCAAAGATTCCCATGGTCGACCATTACTCATCCAATAAGGATAGGACATGTGTTAAGGTAATTTGGAATTATTATAATATATTTTTTACCCTGAATTACCCTATTTACCATTAACTGTGGTCAATTAAGGTAAAAAATTACTATTCACCAAATATTATTCTTATCTTATTGAACCATATTTTACTCCTTTATATTAACCGTGTCTCTTGGATTTTCGACATTCAACTCTCAAAAGAGGTAAAATGAAGTTATATGTGAATTTGAAAATTCTTCTATGCGGTTCGTAAAAGATGGTGAAAAGTTACATAAAATTTTTATATATCTAAAATTTTTATAAACTAACTCCAATGAGTGTTTTTCACTGTTCGTCATAAATTGATAGTTTTCAGAAAAATACCGAAAATTAACCCAAAGATAATTTTGATATTTTGAATTAAAAAATGAAGTCTATTTTTTCAAATTCAAAACATATAAGTTTCATTTATTAATTTATAATTAATTCTCGTAGTCAAAACCAAAAGAGGTATTTTTTAAGAAACATTATCAATCAAAAGATTGACACTTGTTCTTGTCCACCTTCGAAGTGAAATTTCATACAATGACCGGAATAAGATTAAATGGTGAAAATATAATCTATTTATACTTCCAAATGATTAAAATGTATAATTTAACTCTATAAATTATTTCGATTAAAAAATTTATATTTAATAAATTTTTTGTATTTTTAACTATTCACCAAAATGTGAATGTTATCAGAAAAATACCAAATATTTATCAAAACTAAATTTTTATCTCCCAACTCTAAAGAAGAAGTATATTATGTCAAATTGAATATATAAAAGTGTCAAATAATGGATTTAAAAATGGTTCTCCCTCAAAAGGCGGTAAAATTTCATTTTCTGAAAAATATTCCTTTATCTAAAATAAATTAATTTTTTATAACATTATATCTAAGAAACTCATTATATGGATTCTAAAATTATAATGATTTTATAAAGTTAAAAATTCAGTTAATACTACTCATAACAACTTTTGAACGACTAGTTTGGTAATTCGTGGTGCGCTTGAACTCAGTGTTGTGTGTAGTGAAAGTTATTGAGTTACATTGAAGAAATAATGTACTATGAAATCATGGGGTGTTACATTATTCCCATTTTAAATAAATTATTTCCTCGCAATATGAAATTGTTCCTTGAAAATAAATGGTTGAAAATAGATAATACCGTTGTGGGAAAACCCACATCGAAAATTGGGTTAATAAAATTTAGTCATAATAAGTAGAAAAGGGGAATTAAAATGTCACCACCAAATTATGATATCGATTAGGAGATCATTGGTGGAAATTAGAGACACATAATTGGAGGATAAAAGTAAATATTTATAGTGATTTATCGAGGTAATTAGTCACAAACAATTATAGAATTGAGGGCCTCAAATCTATCAATCTATGATGATTTAAAATATCATCGGTTAAGCAAAACATAAGGTATTAGGATGACACATTTTTTTGTTTTTAGATCACTTACCTAATGTTTAAGAATTAATTTCATTACAGAACAAGATATAAAAATATATATATACTTGAAATGTAGAGTTACATCCTTTAACTAATTTCTACCACAAACTAATCTTTCATTCTAAAAGATAATATATCTTAAAAACATATTCTATCTATCCTATTCGTACATGGTTCAAAAAAATGAATTTATAAATCACCTATTAGACCATTTAAAAAAGAAACTACATTATACAATCCAGGGACTTCATGTAGTCTAGTGGTAGGCGATAAATCCCAATCGCACTATGGTTGTGGGATCGATTCCGGTAGTTTTGTCCGACGTGAAGGATAGTCACATGGTCTGCGTGTTGTCATTTTTAAAAAAACCCAAAAATAACATTAACAATAGTATCAAATTTAAAACTTAATCCATACCAACCATTATACTTATCAAAAATAATTCTTTCCGAAATCATAGTCCAAAATTTATAATGAAGGTAAACACAATAAAGATCCTTTTTGCCGTGTAATAACATGTGAACACATTCATCGTGTATTATTTTAAGACACTGCAACATCCTGAATTACAATAATCCTTATTGATTGTATTCGTTCTCCCATGTTCCTTAGAGAATATTGGATATACTCCTTCTAACCAGAAATGTTGTAAACTCCAACAATGATGGAATATAGAAATCATTAATCAGTTTCAAGGTAGTCAATAATATCCAATATAAATGATCCAAATCAACCATCTCTTTTCCCAAAATCACTACATCATTATCAAAACCGTATTAATGATTACATTTCCATCAACCATGTATTTTTCAAAAATGTTTACCTTACTATTAAGTCAATTTTCTTAGAACCATATAATCTCAAATCCTTAATAAAAATTGTACTACATTACAATCATTATTTATCTTTATAATTCATTTAACCGATATACTTTAGATACAACAATCAAATGAAATAATTCTATAATAACAACATAAGAACACGAGTCATTCATTTTCATCTGAGGTAGTATCATAACATGATTATTATCCAATAACATCATTTTTAGTATACTCTTTTGACTAGTAAATTGATTCGGGTAGTGTCTCAACACCTTGCAGATAAAGCATATTACATTTGAAATTTTTTTCTTAACCATGCAATCACGTACTTGGTGTACTTTTTTCCACACTTATAAAAAATTCCCAATTCCTTCATGAATTTACCAAGGTGATTATTTCCACATTTATCACATATGGTAAAATCCTTCTTTCCCAGATTCCATTTATCTATCTTTCTATCTACCATCCTTTTCTTGTCTTGCATCCCTTAAAAGCAATAGGACATAGAAAATTATTTACTTATCTTATTAACACATTATATTATTTCTTCATATGTTGAGAATACATGGAAGAATATTTCCCTTCTAAATATTGGCATAATACCATGAATGATATGATCCTTCTTACACTTTGGATCATACGTATTACTGGTGTTCTCATTCCTTCTACTGGGTGCCATTTCTAAATAAAGGCATACACTAGGTCAGTTTATGAATCACAATTCATAATTCCAAACATGTAAAATACCAAACACAAATTCAACAGTTTATAGATATAATCCAAAATAACAAAAATGTTTTCTTTGAGGATATATATACTCATAATCCTTTCATAGAGGTTTGTAAAGCAAACAAGAAATATACTAAGCATATCCCCTGAAAGTGTCGCAACCAAGAGTGAAGTAAGGCATGTTGTCGTGCACCAGTTCTCGTTCGAGTGTAGCTCAAAGCAGTGTTTTCAGGTATTACACCTAGGTAAATCTGTTCAAGAGCCGCCTATACCTGCTCGTATCCAGACAATGATAAATCAGGGTCTAAATAAAATCATCCAATAAGAATTGGACTTGTTTTGGATATAATTTTAAAAATTATAATCTAATTTATTTAAATCATTTATTAATGAGGTAACTACTGCATCATTATTGTGTCATAAATAATTTAATATATTTATTGTTTAAAAATTTTAAAAAAATACTATGATATAGGAAAATTTTTTATATTTCTAATAAATATTTATAGTCAAAATTATTACATATATAACACCATATAAAAATAATTTACTAAAAGGTTTTTGTTAATGTCAATTTTACCTTCACATTAAATAAATTAATCTAAAGTGTTATTATCATTAATAAGTGGCACCATGGGGTCCCAAAATCCACCCAATGATGCCCCTGGTCAGCTATTACGCTTCCAATAAGGTAAGGACATGTGTTAAGGTAATTTTGTATTATTACAATATTCATTTTACTATGAATTTTTGTATTTACCTTTAATCGCGGTAAATAAATGTCAAAAGTTACTATTCGCCAAAAATAATTTTTATATTCATGAACAATATTTTACTCCTTGATATTAACCGTGTCTGTCGAATTTTTTAAATTCAAATCACTGAAGCAGTAACATTATGTTTTATGTGAATTTGCAAATTCTCTAGGAGGTGGGTAAAAGACGGTGAAAAGATCAATTAAATTTTTATATATCTAAAATTTTAATAAACTAACTCCAATGAATTAAATTTAAATTATATAGGAATTATGTATCTATTTTGACATAAATTAATTTAAATAATATAAATAATTATTTAAATAAAAATTTGGTTTTAAACTATAACTCATTTTTTTAATTATTCGTGAAAAATTGAATGATTTTAGAAAAATAGCGAAAATTCGACCTAAGATAATTTCGCTATTCCAAATTCAAAAATGAAGTTTATTTTACCTATTTCAAAACATATAAGTTTCATTTATTAATTTATAATTAATTCCCATTTTCAAAACCAATAGGAGTATTTTTAAGAAGCAATATCTATCAAAAGATTTACACTTGTTTATGTCCAACTTCAAAGTGAAATTACTTAAAATGACCAGCATTGGATTAAATGGTTAAAATATAATTTACTTATACATCCAAACCATTAAAATGTATAATTAAACAGTATAAATTATTTTTATTTAAAAAGTTGTTTTTAATTAGGATTTAGTATTTTTAACTATTCACCAAAATATGAAAGTTATCCAAAAATTACCAAAAATTTATCAAAACTAAATTTTTATCTCATGATTATAATTATGAAGTTTATTTTGGAAAATTGGTAATATAAAAGTGTCAAATATTGGATTTAAAATTGTTTCTCCCTCAAAAGGTGGTAAAATTGTATTTTCTGAAAAATACATCCTTTATCTAAAAAAATTAAAACTTTTCTTACATTCTATCTGAGAAACTCATAATATGGATTCTAATATTATATGGATTATATAAAGTTAAAAATACAGTTAATAATATTCATAACCATTTTTGAACGGCTAGTTTGGTATGTCGTGGTTCACATGAACTCAGTGTTGCGTGTAGTGCAAGTTATTGAATTACGTTGAAGAAATCATCTACTTTGAAATCATGGGGTTTCATAGTGCTCCAGTGTACTAGTTTGGTGAGGATGGAATGACGTTTGAGGTGTTTTATGATTCTTCCCTTCTAGGCTTGGGATGCATCTTGATGTTGAAATAATCATTGACCTCTTACGAGTCTAAGAAATTACATCCCCATGAATGTGACTATTCTTACCATGATCTGGTTTTTTCATCGATTGTGTTTTTGATGTTGTTTTGGTGGTCTAACCTTATTACATATCACATTATGGTTTTTCCAGTTCACAAGAGTATGAGGAACATATTTTTATTGTTAGATTTGAATTGGAGATGGAAGAGGGGGATAAAATTTATTAAGGAATTTAATTTTAGACATCTAAAGAACCTTAGGAAATCAGAATTTCATGGATGATGCTCTGATTATAATGTTGAAAAAAGAGGTTATTTAAGTATATGTGAATGTATTGAAGGAGACATAGGAGATAATGGAATATCATTTTGATACAATATTGGACAACTATAGAAGATGTTTGTTTCAGATGATGGTGTAGTCATCTATAGTGTCATGGGAGGAGGAGTCTCAATGGGGAGACTCAGAGGAAAAGGTGTTTCATGATCCAGTTGGTCATGGGGATGCTCAAGATGGGTGGTCGGAGGATGGTCAGAATCATATTCTATTTTATGGTAGTTTTTTTCTGATGTATATTCATGAGGGAGTCCCCTGTGGGTTTCAAATCTCAATTTTATTAGTAAACCAATGTGTTTTTAAAATGTATTATGGCTTGAGGATTCAATTTTTTGAGTTTTGGAATTACGTATGTCGGGGAAGAGTTTCTAAAAAAATTCCTTCTGTTTTAGTAGGTGAATATTGTAAACCACAAACCTTGTGGTTTTTTTTTCAGCCCTTGTATATCCCCATGTGGAATTGGGATGAAATCTTGATTGATATTGTCACATGGATACCTAGAGAACAAGGAGGAAAGGATTCTATCTATGTAATTGTTTATCCTCTAACAAAATCAGCTCACTTCTTTGTGATCACGAATAAGGGTGCGGTGGATGTGATAATGAAGAAGTATGTGGATGATGTGTTGCAGTTTCACAAAGCTCTGTGGACTATTGTATCATATAGGGATGCACAAATTTTCTCATGAGTTTATACGGGATTACAACATTTTTTTGTCACCCAGTTACTCATCATCAATACTTTATACCATCATGTATATTTTCTAGCCATGTTTACAATCATTACATTTTGGGATATGTTTTTAGAATTCATCATATATATTGGAATAACTGGGGGAAACCCCCTACCCTAGGTAGTGGTTTCATATAATCAAACTATCAATCATCTATTCACATATCTCTATATGCGGTGTTGTATGGGAGACGATTTGATTATTTGTTGTTTTGGATGGAAGTTTGAGAGAAATTTATTCTTGGTTAGGACGTGGTGCACTACATGAAAAAAGGTTCATCATGTTGGTGAGAGGAAGAAAGTGTCATAAGACTGATAGAAATTGTATTTCGATCACAGAAGGACTCCCTTGGAGTTTTTGTGGGGATAATGTGTTCTTTATGGATTCCCCAAAATGTGGGTAGCAGAGTATTGGAAGAGGGTGTAAGATTTATTCCATGTTTGATGGACCTTTGAGGTATTGGTGCGGGTGGGAAAAGTGGAATTATAGTTGAAATTTAAACCACAGTTATAGAGGGTCCACAATGACATTCACGTCTCTAAGATTAAATAGTATTTACATGATGACTCTAATGTATTTGACCAGGGAATGATTGATATTGAGGACTATGCAATGTTTATAGAATTACTAGAGGATATCTAGGATTGTCGGTAGAAGCTTCGATATGGATATAAAATTCGTTTTTACACTTGTTGTGGAGTCATGGTGGCATGGAAGAGAGTACATGTGAGTGAGAAGCCTATATGTGTACCCAATACCTATTGTGGTTTTGTTTTTTTTCGTTTTTCTATTTTTTATTGTAATTTGTTGAGTAAACATTGTTTTCTCTGAGATGGTTTGTTTCATTACATTGTAATGTGTGATAAAATCATAACATGTTGGAAGGGGAAGACATAGTATTTAATTGGGGTGAAATAATGGTGATATGATTAATCCCAAGCAGGCGAGTCAATGTCTCATAGAGAATATAGTACCTTGGTTGGAAAGATATAATTCCTAGTTCCACATTTTATAACATTGTGATATGATGCTTGTGTTGTGATATTTGTGGTGTTTGGGTTAGAATATGTTCGGGGAGGCGTTATTGTATGTCGAGGTTTCACATTACGGACAACATATGTTGGTTTATCATTGAAATCTTATGTTTTTAGTCAGTAGAAGTGTCTCAAGAGTAGCATGATACATGAATGGTATATCATGGGGTTTTTGTTCAGACCCATATTTCTTATGGGCATAGTTTTAAAATCTAATGGGATAGAATATTCTGAGATGTATCTTATGTAATGTTCCAAAACACTCTGGTCTATTACATAGAGAAATAAATGTCATTGAGGTGTTCTGGGATGTAATGGTGAGTCAATTTAACATCTTTCTAAATTTTCTATTTGTAATGGTGATTCAGAATGGTGAGTTTAAATGGTTGGTCAGAATGGTGAGTCAGGTTTAGTGAGTTAGAATTGTGACTAACATAAGTATCTCAAAAATGGTGACTCACACTAATAGCTCACAAATGGTGTCTCACACATGTATCTCACACTGATATCTCACTATGATTACTTGCACTGATTACTCACACCAGTAAATCATCAACGGTTACTCACTAATGGTGTCATTAATTTGTGGATCTCACTGGTATCTCACCAATTTCTAATCGCACTGGCGCCTTGCAACTGTATCACCCACCAACAGCTCACACTGGTGACTCAAACTGGCGACTCATGAAGATGACTCACATAATGAATAATGTTTTACAATATTTTTTCAAAAATCCATAATATCTCCAATTATTTCAATTTGAAATCATTAATAATTTCGTTTCTATAAAATGAATTTTATAACATATTTTATTTTATTTGAATCCATTTAAAGGGCTATGATTCATATATTTAAATTTATAAATGTTCTAGATCATTCTAAACAGTCAAACCTTTTGGTTTTGTTGAAATTTGGTATTAATTTGAATTCAAAAATAGTTTTATATTATGTGATCCCCATATCTAATAATTATCAACTAGGGGCCTTTACATCATTCATTCCTTTTCCATACAATTGATACAAGGATTCGATAGATTTTCCTCAACAAGTATTCATGTTATTGGATCTTATCCTTTGGACCGAGTTTCCCCATAGTGTTTTTTATACTATATGCACTCCCCCTATAATGGTGAAATAAGGAAGAGATAATAATATATTCATCGAGGTAATTTTCATTTCCCCTTCCTTTTTTCGGTATCATGCTAGGTGGGTGTATAAATTTTCTCTGATTTGTAGATAGTCAAATCCAAATTAAATAAAGATAGTTCAATTGATTTAAGATCAATATATCGGAGTTGAGAACATGTGACATATATTTAGATTGATATTTTTTTAGTTTTAATTGTGATTGTATTGGCTATATGCCTACAAAACATCATGGTCATTAGTGGCCCTTGTTTATTCACGGGATAGTTATTGAATGTATTTTATTTCTTTACTTCAACAAAATTATATAAGAAAATTGTTAATGAAGTATACCAGACTAATAATTGGTTTCCCCATGATCGAAACCTTCTTTGATAACCCTGTAATTAAAAATATAAATTCAATAAAGGGACACCTTGTTTTATTTTAATGTAAATTTCCATAGTTTTTGTGGTGGTGTGTCATGTGTGTGATTTTTCTAAGTTGTTTTGTAGTAGGGTTGTGTTCATGGTTCTGAGATATTGGGTGGTTATAGTGGTGTAATTGATTCCAAATTTTAGATTTTTTTATTATAGAATGGATGACCAATGTTAGTAGTAGGGTTTTGGTTGGGTTGTGCTATCTATATGTTTCTGGATATGTTGGGTGTGGTGTGGTTAAACAGTTTGGATTCCCAGAATGTTATTAATGGGATGTGTTGATGATTAAGGATATCAGTAGGGGTTTTCTCAATTGAGAGGATGGTTTGGGTGGGATAACCATGGAGAATGATGGTGGTTGTGGTTGTTCTGGGTAATTCCCCCGGAGTTTCTATTTGAGTTACATGTATAATGCTTAAACCCATAGCAAGAATTGATTTATGTTATAGTATGAATGTGGATTAAGAGAGTTGATGTACTAAGTGGGTTTTTACCATTTTTTCATCCTATTTATGGCTTTTGGTGTGTGGATTTATGTGTGATGTGCCTTGTAGTTTTTAGTGTACTAATGGAATGAATATATTAATTGGTTAATAAAGAATAAAGATTGGTTCATTTAATTGGTTGGGGATATTAATTGAGTTATGTCTTGTTTTGTGGTTGTTAATTAGAGGTAACATAATGATTGGATTTATCATGCTATTATTGATTTTTTTGGAACGTTTAGGATGGGATTAATGTTTTGTATCAATATATAAACGTGAATTTTCCACGTGATATATATATGAACTTCAGCATAGTAGAGAAGTATGTGCGGAACAATACAATTGTTTGGTGGGAGGGTGTCTTTCCCAAACATCCTAGTAGGAGGATGGATGATAGGACACCCACTCTACCTTGCTCCATCTTCTAGGTGGTGATAAACAGAGACTTTGTAGGCATGTTGTTTTTTTGTGATTCCTCGATGTGGTCATGCAAGTTATGAATTCCCATGACTCATCGTGATTATATGTGTGGTGTTTTCCCATGCGTCGTTGGGATGTGGTTTTGTCATTGCCTAGGTGTTTTTTGTGTTGGATGTTATTTTGTTTGAAGACCCGATTTTTGTGGGAAGGATGTGATGTTGTTTCATGAAGAAGTCTCTTTGGATAGGAAATTATGTGGGTTATGACCTTGGATTCTGTAGGAGGGAGGTGATGTGGTTGTGAGGCCATGTTTTTTCAGGTGGGATGTGGTTTGGTATGTTATGAAGATGTGGGAGCACTATGATATTTTCTGTAAGGGTGTGATAGTGGCACGTCGGTTGGAAATTGGTGAGGGGTACCATATCATTGATGTGATTACTATTTTATTTTACATAACATGCGTTATTTGGTGACTGTGCATTTGTTATAATGGGATTGAATATATTCCCAGTTAGGTGGTTTTTGGTTCTTCTATTTTCTCATGGAAGAATTAGTATGCTTCCCACATTTATGCATGATCCCTTGGTTTTTCATACTATGTATACTTGAATGCTCACCATAAATTATAAATGTTCATTCAGGTTTCTAGGAGGACTACATGTACTATGTTTGACAATACTATCTCAAATGTTGGGATACTTGTTGTTGCACTGCTGAAATTTTATTTTGGTCTTTAATTTGATGTTTCATAATATTTGTAACAGTTAGATCATAAACATGTATGTGGAATGGATTCATGATCTCATATATATATATATATATCATAGATTTTTGAGGTTGTATAATATATTTTCTAGATCATGAATTTATAATACCAATGCCTCCCATTTTGTGAGATTGTATACCCTTGGTTCTAGTCCCCACCCTGGGGGCTTCTGGATGTAGGACTCTGGGGCCATTATCTCCCAGTCACTATTTCCAATACAAGAGGGTAATCTTTTGAATGAGGATTCAAGACTCATTTAGACTATTTATTTCTCATCTTTGATCACATGGAGTTTTAAAGCCACATAACCATAGTAAGGCATTGTTTCCTTATCATTAAAAATTGAAGGTGTCTCATATCCCCCACATAAAAGGATTCAACCTCTCCTATCATTCTCAATCACAATAAGTATTATCTATCATGTAATCCATACCCTAATCCCTTCATAATAACCATACAAATGTCCTAAAATCCATTTGTTTGGTAATAATTACATACATTCAATGGTTATGAAGGTAGTTAATGTAGCTTTCTATATGATGAATTATAAATATTAATTAATTACATTGAATTTATTTATTTTTTATTTATTATAAAATATATGGTTTTTAATATAAATATGAATTCATAATATCCTATATAATTTATAGTTAATATCATGATGTCTTAGTCATTTTACACTTCTTTAATATAAAACTTAATGTGATAGTATCAGTCAATCTTATGTGTTTCCTACCACATAATTGTACTAATTAGATTCATTTTCCTTCACAATACTTCATGGATAGTAATATATATATATATATCATATTTATATTTTATATTTATGAGGAAAATTATATTATTCAATTATAATATCTTATATACCTTCTAACAATTCAACCTGTTGATAAATGATAATATCATTTTTGCATATGTGTAGACTACCTCTTCCACAATTTGATGTAATTGTGTATATTTTGTTCAATTACATTGATGATAATATGAATAAATTTAATATATATATATTATTTTAATGTTTTAATGGTTATATTGAAAACTATTATTTAACGTTATTTTGTTCTATCGATCTAAATGTAGAAACATCCATGGTGAAAACATACAGACTACTCTCTCTATGATGTGACATGATTCCTTTTACATATTCACTTTATATAAATGGTTGGAAATATTTATATGTTAGATATATATATTAATTTATATATTGAATAGTTTTTATTTACTTTCAAGATATATGATAAAAAATATGTACTAATATTGTGGAACCAAAACATTCCAGAAAAATGAAATTGTATTCACCAAGAAGAATATTTGAATAAGATATTTTTAATAAATTGTTTATAATATATTTTAATTAAATTATAATTGATATTATATGTTATAATAGTTATAATTTATATGTTTTTTATAAATTAATATTATTAATAGAGTATTTTTTTATCTTGTATGAAACAAAATGAGTCATGAGGAAAGGAGTTCATAGAATAAACACCTTCATTTTTGGATTTTCAATGATATATTTATAAAAAAGGAAAATTTATAGATCATATCCTTTAAAATTATTTAATTTAATTGAAATATATTTATTATTGAATATTTGACTTATTTTTATCATTTTTTGTTACTACCAAAGAGATAAACAATTTATAGAAAATTATGAATTTTTTTATTGGTAAATGGAAGTTTTCTTCTATCTCTCTAAACCCAAAATATTTGGAATGTTACTACCAATAATATATTACTTCTAAATGATATTTTTCGTTATATTTCAATTTAATTAAAAAAATTTAAAAAGGTTTTATTCTAAATTATTTTGGAAGAAGTCATATTTTTATTATTATATAAGTGTGAAAAGGATGTTTTCATTTAATGTGTACCACTTGAACTATTTTTATAACATAGATTATTGTTTTATTATTTTAAGATTCAATTACATGATATCATTTATATTTTCACATGAATTTATTTTCTCAGAACTCTATTTTTTAAATTTAATGAAAATAAAATAATAGTTTCTTATTTTTTCAATTAAAGGATTCAATGATGTTTTTAGGGTAATATTATTCTATGACATTATACATTAAATATTTATATGAGTCAATGATATCATTTTCTTATGATACCATAAATATTATTTGGGGGGTCTGTGATGAGAAAGATTTAATAAAAACCTATTCCTTCTATAATGTTAACTTTGTTATGATAATATCCTTTTGAAACCCATTTCATTTCCATTTGTTAATATATAATGATATGATAAGTGTTTTATGATCCTATTTAATACATATGTATAGTTATAATTATTATAATGGATGTACTAGTATTATATGTCCATCAAATGTATTGGTATTTGATGTATATCTCATGAGGTAATATCGACAAGAATGTGGAGTTAACCAACATTAGTAAGAGACTTTGTCTACTATAATTATCTTCACAGTTATCTTTGTATTCAGAAATAAAGGATAGAGGAGGGAACCCAATATGATATGAAAGCCTTGGGAATAATCATTGACTAGGGAAATTAATTTCAATGATTATGTGTACCCCAATAAACATATAAATTGTACAAATGATATCTCCACATTTCGAATAATTAAATATTTATTATTTAAAACACTTATGAGTGTGGATATTTATTTAGTATAATTCATTATTCTATGATTCATGATTAAAAATATTTGAGTAAATAGGAATGTTCACTATAAGATATAATCATGATCGCATTCCCATATAATTATATCATGTTCCATTATATTTATATATTCATATATATATCATATTACCATATATTAAGGATCTAGGAAAACACTTTCTTGTGTTTCAATTCACTAGGTATGAATGAATGGTTTTATATAGTATATTTATAATAATTTTACTATAAAACATGAGAAATTTGGGGGATATTGATGATATTTCATGTAATATTAATTTTTTTATCTACTATTTAAAGACAAAAAACCATTACATTTCAATGTAATGTTAAAGTGTTTTATCTATTGAAGTTTCATCTAAAATGATGTTATATATAGTTATATAAATTAACTATCTGTCTCCCCTCACATATGAATGACATATAATATGTCTTATGATTCTCACCAAATTTTTGGTAGATGTTCTTCAAATAAATAGTTTTTATTCACAAATTTTGATTTCATTGGGTTTATTAACAATGAATTTTATTATATTTCTATTTATATTAATAAATATTCTAATCATTAATAAAATTATATAATTTTTTTTCTAAAATTAGGGATCAAACCTAAATATATGATTATTTATGAAATTTAAAGAATAATATTCTTCTGATATTCTATATTAGTGTTAAAAATTAATACATTTTACAAGGGTTAGATTAAATATTTAATTATAAAATCATATTTAATGGAGGTGATTTGAGAAATTATTTTATACAATATTTTTTATAATATTTTACACAAATATATGAATATGATTCATAATTATCAAAATATATTTCATAATAGATGATACAAGTTGTGGGAGTATATTATTTATTGAATAATTTATTTTCATATTATTTTATCCCCAGATTAACACATAAAATAGTAAACTCCCATTTTTATTTTTCATTAATTCCATAAACTCATAATTAACACTAAAATAATTATACAAGAATAATTAAATTAATTTAATAAATAAATTAAATGTTTATTATGAATAAGTGTATATGTGAAGTGATGATATGGGATTGTCAATATTAGTTGTATTGTTTATCAATTCCATCCATTCTAAAAATAAACAAGTGTCCATTTTTATATAACCTTATTCATTTACCATAGTTATTATAATTTTTATAAACAATGCTAAAATCATGCATATAGTTGACATATAATGATTATTATTCATAATTGATAGGGTTATACAAATAGAGTCACTTAATTATTGGTGTGGGAAGTGATTTGAAAATGAAAATAATCTTGTTATTAATAATCATATAAAATAACAATTAATTATGATACATTTTAATATATT
The DNA here is from genome assembly GCA_963277665.1 of Viscum album. Classification (NCBI taxonomy): domain Eukaryota; kingdom Viridiplantae; phylum Streptophyta; class Magnoliopsida; order Santalales; family Viscaceae; genus Viscum; species Viscum album. The sequence goes on along the minus strand of OY728164.1, from coordinate 1,831,715,525 downwards.
TATGTATGAAGAATGATTGAATTTGTTTTCATTTTTTTGGTATATTATAGTAATTATAATTTTTATGGTCTACCTTTTATGTGTCAAAGCATTCTATCCCTGGACACTAATCTAATCATTTTCCAATCAAATAGAAATGCTTAAATTTATAGGACATAATATTTTTATTATAATACACTCATACATGTATGAATTTATCAAGAATAAAATATTCACTTTAGATGTAGTTAATTATATGTACATAGTTGTGATCTAGATGATTGGTAATAAACTAGATAAATTTAGTGGAAATATTGAATTATTTATCTATGGTGGTGTAAAATTGTATTCTTGCTTTCGGTACATAGATGTTGATAACCACAATTAGAGTAGATTGATACTTTTTCAAAATTATTGATTATTTTTTAAAATAATTCAATTATATATGTTTTTGTTTTATGTCCACTCTCAATGATAAATCATATAGAAAATATGTCATTTTTAATGATTTTTTTATTGATTGGTTGAAATGGTCTTGAATCAAGGATTTGGGGGTTATTCTTTTGTTTGTCTATAGATATATATATTTAATATGACATGAAATAGAAGTGAATTGGAGATTTCTTTTAGGTTATTTTCTTTACATAAATAATCTTTTGATTCTTAAGTGGTCATAAGACATTAATAGTCATTTCTTATATCCATATAGATCATTATTTTTGGTGAAATATATTATGCTGATTAAATCTATCGTTGAAATTGACCGCTCCATGAACTACTATCAATAAATCTGTCTTCACAAAGGGATTTCCCAGTCTATTTGAATGAAAATATTTTTCAATAATCAAATAATATTCATCAATTATTTAAAAATGCATGGGAATAGATATTTTAATTTTGTAAATTGAAATCTCCCTCTCATTCAATTGTCATATATTCCCACCAAACTAATCTCATGTTTTATCATATTATAAATTTTTATTCAATTAATATAAAACTATCCAATTATATAGGCTAAAATATGATAGCCGTAATTTATTTATAATGGTGACTCAAAATTGATAGCGAATAAGGTTACTGAATCAGTAATTTATGACTAGTCATATGTGAGGTCATATAAAGAGGATATTCATTATTAATATAATTATATTAAATACTTTATTTAATATTAATTCACATTTCATCATTTTACTATTATTAATTAATATCATGTTAAAGATAATAATTATTCCCATAAGGATCATTATGATTATTTAAACAACGTTTATTCATCATTATAAAATAATAATGTCGTTTATGGTGTTGAAACCATAATGTCGTGTATTTTATTTATTAGTGATAGTTGATTCATTAGTATTGGTGAAATGTCCATGAAGCATGATAATTATATTTAGTATTATTACATGATAATACATGATTTTATGAAATAATACATAACAATTACTATAAGGGATTGAAATATGACATACTAAACATATACTTGGATAAAAAAGGAAGACATGGTGTATTGGATAATTCAATGAAGGATTAAACAATGAAAATATACATATAATAAAAACTTGTATGTTTTTTATATTTAAATGAGTTCTTTCAATAAAAAATACATTCGAATTGATTTATAAATTATATTTTTTATTATTATGAATGTTTCAAGAACATTAACATAGATTTTTTATTTTTTGGATTTAATATGTTATTAAATGAATTTTAAGTATCTGTTAAACTATTATTACATAATGGATGTCCTTATATTATAATGAAAAAAATATTTTTAAAAATTTAATCCTAGATTCATAACGTTCAGTATAATATGATATGGTTAATCTTGATTTCATAATGGAAAACATAAATTTGTAAGGGTATCTTTTGATTTTTCAAGGGTAACCATGTAAAAAAATAATTTTTGTATAATTTTTAAGGATAAATAAAATTCATAATGTTAATATAAATAAAATTGCAATGTCTAATCCATATATAAATTTTAAAATTTCCAAATGTGTTGGTATACTCAAATAAAATAAATGTTTCACACATGTAAATCATATGATAAAATCTAAAACAATGAAATCTTAAGGGTCACCCATGATTTTTTATTCATTACTTAGGTAAAAGGATGATTAAATTTCAAAATTTTGGGAAATAATATGGATTATTGTGAGAAAATATTTTATGAAAAATCAATATATAATATCCATTAATAAAAAATAAGGATTATTCCCATTGTGAAATTTTTAATTCCACTTATTTTGATTTTTTCTTTGGAAAAAACCCTAAGATTATTTCCCCTTATAATGAAAACTGTTTGGTCACTCCAAAATGTTTATATTGGTGACAAATCAGCTTTGATAATGTTTTTTTGAGTTATTTTCAAATAAAAAAATAGTTATGGCGATATTCATTCCCTAATTGTGATGGTCAGGTGAATTTTTTTTAAAACATTGATATTCTTATAGCTTTTATATAAAATTAATATTTGGATCTAGATCTAGAAAATGATAAAATAATACCATATATATATGAAAAACATGTTGTAATGCATGGAAAATTTTATTAATCATCAATACTACTATTTAATGATTTATTATTTATGATTTTATTCATTTAACAATCTAGATATACTAAATTATGGAAATATACTTCTTTTATGGGAGATTGAATACAACATACTTTTTCAAAGAACATGGAAATAAAGTTTATATTATTAATAAGAGGATTATATAGAGTTTAAAAATTATAATATATTAGATTTATTTTTTTATTTAAATAATAATATCATATATCATGATTTCTAGATTCTTGAGTGAAATGGATCATGGGGAAAAATTAGTGGTAGATTTATTTTTATGAATATTCAAATAATGAGAGTTATATAATAGTAATGTATATATTGTTATTATATATTTAAGTGATAAAATAAAACCAAATATATGACTTTATGGGAAAATAAGGGGAAATTGATCCTATAAAAAATATAATTGTTAAAAGAACAAGAGGATTGTGATATTTCATATATGTAATTATCATTATTATGTTAGAATTTGATAATTTTAAGATGATATTTCTTGTATTAAATTATCATTTTATTTATGTGAAGTTGTTATTATTTCGGATTCATGAAATAGAAGGGCATATCCCACACTCAATGGTGGTTGTCTCAATAACCATGTTGAAGATGGAATCCATGATCATGTAATACATTGATTTCATATCATAATGAGTTTCTAATATCAATAAATTTTTAATTATCATTTCAAATAAGTGCATGGTGGAGATGAGAGGGATATATGTTTTTGTTGTTTAGTAACAAAACACAATAAATATTACAAGGATTTGATCCTTGTAATGTAGTCTCCATGACCATACTTGAATTAGCAAAGATAGTCCAGTATAGGATTTTGGTACACATTCACTATTCAATTTACTTTCTCTGCAGACTATACAATTTTAGTGAACAAGTAATATTTTTATAATTCATTCATCGTGTTCATACATATATTTTTCTATTATATGAGGCTATGATAAAGATCAAGCATTTAACAAGTTGGAAAAATTCTCTACTAACTTGGAAAAGAGATTCTAAAGGAAAAAATAGTATAATTTAAAAAGATAAATTTTTCAAAACCCTTGATTCACTACCCCAAAGGGTGTATCGTGTTTTAATAAATAGTATTAATGTTAAATGGTTATGTATTTATTTTCAATTGAAGTCAATATTTTTATTTTATGAACTCATAGAAGCAAGATGGAAGCCTCAATTTTTATAGGAACTAATATTTATTGTTTTATGATTATATTATTATATTCCAAATTACTTGTATAAAAAATTATGGGATTCTATTCTTCATGATGATGAATTGAAAAATTACAATATAGTGAATGTGGTTTTAAAGCCAACAAATATATTGAAAGGATCATATGCTAGTAAATTTTCTCTTTAAATCACACATTTATTTACTACATTTGAAATATGGTATCGTAATTAAATTATTTATGGTGAATCTAATGTAGTAAAAATGGTTATACAACCTAGATAGATGATTGAGTATGATACTACACCAAAAAAAATACATTTAACATATTTGCTGAAGAATTTCTAATTTCAAAATGAATAACAAAAAATAAAACATTATATAATATTAATGGGAAGATATTATTCATACTAATGTAAATAGTATAAATCTTATTATAATAAATGAATATAGAAATGATTTAGAAGGTTTTTTTAAATATTATTATTTAGAGTTACCTATTGTAATTTATATACATTAATATTCTAGTGATGAAATGAATTTTTTTTTGATAAGGATGTTTGTAAAATAGTCGATGATATGATTTCAAAGCCTTATATGAAGTGGAGATTTTATGTGTAAATAGTAATGATGTGATATATGAATTCACATAAAATTTTTTCCGCTGATAAAAAAATTTACAAGACACCATTGGTGGCCTGAATCATTGTTATATATCCAGAAATCATTGAAAAATTATATGATCAGGGTAATATAAAAGAATATCATACAAAATAGATATAAAAAACATCCATATAGAGAGATAATGTTGATAAAATTTTCCATCTAAAGACACAACATGATGAAAGGAAAAAATCATCAAACGAGGTTAGATCAAGAGTAATGGAGATGTATATAAAATTAAAGAGAAAAGATATGAAAATACAGGAGGATGTATCAAAAATAAAATCATCATGAAAATTAGGATACATAATATTCTCTACAATTTATCTTCAATATGTAATCATATTAATGTTTACAATATTCAATGTACAAATTAAATAATTATTCATCCAAAACCTCGATGAAAGGACTTACAATGAAATGTAGCTAAAATTATTATTTATATTTAATAATGGGACACACTATTTTTATAACACCCTAATACATTAGTACATATTTCCTTTAAAATAATTCAAACAACTTCGATAACATGGGATACACGCAACACCAAGTTTAAATGAAAAAAACCCTATTAAAGTATTATTTAAACATGAACATTATAATATACCAATATAGTTATTGGTTATTAATAATAATAAATAATTATTTTCAAAAACTTTTTAAAACATATAAATATATATATACTTATTAGTAAAAAATAACTATCATTTGTAACAAAAAGGATTTTTTTCCAAAAACCCAATTTTTAAAATAAAAGAGTTGCTTTTCTTTGTTCACAGTTATGATGAAATTAATATTGGAAATTATATAAATTTAATTGATAAAATGAAATTAAATATTTTTATCAGCGTAATAATATAATCTTAGAGTCGATTTATTGTAATTTTCAGAAATGATTCATATTTTGATAAATTGTTATAATATTAATTTTTACTAAAAATCACCTTTCCAATAAAATTATCTATATATTTAGGTTATATTTTAATTTTTTATTAAGTAAAATTTGTTTAGTAATATATATATATATGCACCCAATTTTTTACATTTTAATGAACCTGATATAAATGTTTTATATACAAATTAGTTTATCCTACGATTAAAATATAAAGATACTCTATAAAATATCCTTAGAAAATTTAAAAATATTCCTTTGCTTCCATATATTCATAATATCATTTAAAATTTCTAATTTATTTTCATTTTAATGATCAATTCATGTCAATTAGATTTTCTTTTTTTATTCTTTTATGATATTTCCATGTAATATCGATTAAGGTCCTCTTTCCCCGAATATAAAAGAGAAGTCACTATTATAGATTATTAACACCTAAAAAATAATTTGGATAAATTAAAAGTAGAATAATTCAATCCCTGTCATCCATAGTCACATTTTTAATCTTTTAGTCCTCCATAAAGACAGTCCATATTTTCTTAAATAGCATATCAAAATGAGTTTTTTTTTTGGAGAAGTTAATTATATTGAAAAATATCATTAATTTTATTTCATACGTTTTCACATTCAAATAGATCATAATCCATAAAAAAATTAATAAACAGGATCCTACATACTATAATATTATTCATTGGATGGAATAATATTTTTTTAGCTCAATATTCATTAAATTATAAATGAAATCATTGATCCTCTTTATAATAATCTACCACCATGAAAAATTATGTGATTCATTTTTCAGATATGATTTATATGGAATAAAATAAGTATACAATTATTTAATATATGTGACATTTAATAGATTATATTAATTCTATAAATTTAATATTTAAAAAACTTTTATTCCCATTAACTTTTTATTGGAATTGTTTCATCACTCACGCGTACGTATGATCCACATTCTCCACCAAACGACGTGATTCATTTTAAATTACCAACATTCATAAAATCATCTAATAATTCATATTGACATTGAATAATATATTTTAAAAAATATTATAATAATTTACATGATATTTTTTCCTTATGTTTAGGAAACAACTCTTTTGTTTCATAACATGCATGTGAAAAAAAGAAAATTAACATATTTTTTAATGAAATATTATTAAAAAATGTTGGTAAAATAATAGAGGATGACATATGATAATAATCATATAAATATTGTTCTGCTAAAAATTAATAACCTTATTAAAACAATTAAAAATTAGGTTAATTCTTTTTCAACTAAATAAAAATAATGAGAGAAGGGACTTCAACTTATTTTTCCTTCATTGAGGCATACTATAATGTTATGTATGAAATTGATTTTATATGTTGTGTATATTGTCACATGAAAATTAATATTATTATTTCTTAAAAATTCATGGTTATAAATGTTTCAATTTTAATTATTTCTTCTAAGGGGTTTCAATTTAATATTACCATGTTTGGATAGTTTTTCTATAATTTCACTATTTTTATGATAGTTATGTTTATCAAGAAACAATTTCTTAATTATGATGATTTTTAATTGCAAGTTAAAATTCTCTTAAAAATCAATATTATTATACAATTGAAATGGAAATTTCTAAAATGTTATATACCTTTTACATATTTTGTTTCTATTAAATGTTATTTGATTAACTGGGGAAATATTGATAGAAATATATCCCTTCAAAATAAGAATATTTAATGATAATAAATATTTATTAATGTATTAAATAAAATATTCAATATATAAGGAATAAAATATATAGGTATTCATAGTTACAAACTAAAATTATAACACCAATATATTGTTAGGTTTCATGATATAAATCAAGCGGCCAAATTAAAGTTGTTTCTAACTACATATTTATACAATACTATGAATGGTTTTATTAGTAGAAGTATCGTGTTCCTAAAAACCGATGTATATTGATTATTAGTATCTACTATTTAACATTACTTTATTATTATCAATGTTATTTTCATAATTATATTATCTTTAGATGCATTAAATTCTAGTTTTTTTGATTAAATGTCATGTGTTATTATTGATTATCGTTCTATATTTTTTATACATTATCATCCCATGATAATCACAATATTTAGAAAGTATGTGTTATCATTTATTTATCATTACATATTTATTATACTTTTTAATTCATGAAATCCTCTAAAATACATATCCCAAACAAAGAATTTTCTTTCACACTTATTTTGTTTCTTTCAACTACTGTTTATAGATGAATTTTTATATTGATAGATAGATAGAAAATTTTCTCCACTGCTAATCATTGTATTTTATTTCTCTATTTAAAATTTATATAATCTGTGAATCTACATATACAAAACATTTAAACTAGTCATTCCATCATAATGTTACACCATGTATCCATGATAATGTAATAAATTTTGCATCAGCTATAGATTACAAGATTTGGGTTCGTTACAGTTTGTATGAGAGGATGTGTAGTAAAAAAAATGAGTACTACATTAAGGAAAACATATATTATAGAAGAAAACCATATTATATATGATGATGATTATTTAATAAGAACATCATAATTTTCTAATAGAATTTATTTTGTCATTTTTCAAAGGAATATATCCTTATCGTCACTTTAGATGTTAATGTGCTTCTACTATATTTGTACCTATGGGTAATAACACTGAAAAGGTCACTTTTGGATGGACATGTTAATCACCAGGTTCCTGAAAATAATTCTTACTATGATCCTAGTTTGAAACTCTTGAGGGTTTTTTATTAGTTAATTCACATTTAATTTTCATTACATTATAATGGATTTTAACATGGATATTTCTTCCATGAAGATATGTTTATGAGACTGAGATTAAAAACATTTTTTTAATTTCTTTTATGTGTTAAAAAATACTTGTAATTATAATTTATGATATAAAATTAATAATTTTATGAGATAATATTTTATATTTAATTTTTTATAAATTTATCTAGTAATGAATAATGGTATCAATATGCATGGTCAATATTGATATTTCACTATTGGTAAATCCATAACATGTGTTATTAGAACTGGGAATGACATCGATATATTATAGAATCATAATCATGTAAAGAAATATAACATATTGTTGATAGATAAATCTATTCTTCTGTTGTTTTATTATCCTATGATTGGCCACATTATATGATATAATCTACCATCAATTAGTGGGACTAATAACTGATTGGTAGTCGAGAAATGGAATAACTCTCTATAGAAGATATTTTAGGCCTTTTATTTCTAGGAAATGGAAAATGTTAATCATGATTTTTATCTCAAATGATATAATAGAAAATGGTTGTTGTAGATCTAGATTACTATATATGAAGAAGATATTGAACTCATTTAATGGAATTATTTTATGGATTCATTATTTAAAAACAATTTCCGTCATAAAATATAATGTGATATAAAGAGAAAAATCATTATCATGAAGGAAAATTGATTGTAAACGTGTTGATGAGTATGAGGAGGACTTTATAAGGTTATAAATGTATGATATCGATTACATGCATAAAATAGAGGTCACAAATGATCATTTTTTTTAAGGGATTACACAAAGTCTTCAAATGGTGATGGTCTCTCAAATGATTTCATCATACTGTTAAATAGTTTTATGTTTCATAAAAATAGATAATTAATGATCAAGATCAAAATGTTAGTGGAAAGTCAATAAAATTAGTAGTTAAATGTCACCATGAATAATGTAATGTGTTGAAAAATAAGAAGAGAATATTTCAATTTCATACGTGTGAAAACTTTTAAAGGAATAATCATGGGAAATGAAGCAAATATATGCGAGTTAGTTAAATGTGTTGATATAAGGGTCAACATGGTCATTAATTTTAGGTAATTAATAATATAAATGATGTTGAGTTATTTAGTTTTATATAAATCGGAATTATTAACAACAATGTATCAATAATCAAGTGAATCAACCAAAAAAATGGCCAAGGGGAGAATGATAAGCATATACGATCACTAATGCAGATGTGGTAGTTCATAACAATTTAGTTGAATTTACTTTGATAATATCATAGTATTTAAATATTTTTTTTATTGTATTTTTCATCCAAGAATTTTTTTTATCGACCTAGTATTCTTTGTACAGATGTCACAACAATTATAAATTAGTATGGGGTTTTCAATTTAAAAAAATAGGGTAAGTTCAATAAAATAATTTTAATGTTAATGAAGTCCCAATTATGGAAAAAATACATTATTTATAACTAGATCTTATTTCCCAACAAATTATTGAAATCAATATAAAAATTATGATGTACTGATTATAATAATATTTAGAAAAAATTTATTATATGGAGAAATAAAATAAGATTCATTGATAAGTTGTATAATTTAATATCATTTTAGAACCGAAGTATTTATCTATTATATTTCAAGATCCTCTCCTAGTGGTTATACTGATTAAGATTCATGGGGACAAAGATTAATAAAATGTAGGGATAGAAAGTGTAATATTAAATTTTTTTATTTACTGATTATACATGAATATATTAGTGTGATTCTTGAAAAATTCAAATGAGATACCCTATAGAATGAAGTCAAATATTCTATTATATTAGTTAATAATTCAATACATTGACTCCCAATAGAATTTAATCTATAGAACTAGTGGAGTTAATAAAACCACTAGAAGATTTCCATGATGATATAAATATTCTAGCTAGTGTTTCACCATAACATGAACATGATTTTCTGTTAAAAATAATGATAGATACATGAGGATATGAAATTATTGAAGAAAAATAGATGTCATTACAAAAAAACCAATCATATTCCATGCATTGAGGAATTATTTGTTCATAATCTCATTCCACAATATGATTCAAATATTGAACTTCGTTATAGTTATCATCAATTACATGTAAATATTGTACTAATTACAATGGAATATTTTCAAATGAGGTATGTAAATTACTGGTTAATAGTATTTCTATTTGGAATGGCTAAAGAACCCTCTATTTTATGTATTTAATTAAAATTGTATTCAAAAACAATATTGATGACTTGTTGGTGATATTCATTTTTTATATCTTTTTGAATTCTTAAATCTATGAGTGCTATGATAATCACAAGTTTATTATTATTGAGATTATTTGATGGAAATAGTTAATGGTAAATTTATTAAATGTGATTTCAAGATATTATAGGATTCATTTTATTACCATATTGTCTCCATGGATTCTATTATAGTTGATCAAAAATTGGAAAGGGAGGTTAAAGAAAAGGCCACAGCAAAAAACGTAGCTGAGGTATATAATTTCATTATATTTGCTGGTAACTACCGACAATTAATTGAGAATTATTCACAATTGGGTAACTGATTATCAAATAATACATGTTAAGGGGTCAAGTCACATTAAAAAATTAAAATTGGGGAATGGGTTGACGATCTAATGAGGAGTTTGATCAATTATCCAATTTTGACTCAACCATCTAGAAATTATGTTACTTGGATATATGGTAATTCATTGAATATATTGATTATTTCTATCAAAAATAATTATGATAATGTTATTGAATATGGATTTAGGAAATTGATTTATCCAGAACAAATCTATACATCCCATGATCATGACATTGAATATATTATTTAATTTTTTAAGATATTGATACATTATCATTATTATGAAATATTTGAGATATATGCAGATCATAATAGTGAAAAATACACCATTTCAAATAAATATTTCAACATTAAGGAAGTTTTATGTCTAGAGTAACTCATGTATTATGATTTCTCAATACACATTCATGTAAAGAGACTATATAAGGTAGAAGATTCATTAAGTATAAACTAAAATGGAGTTTCATCACAAATAATGCTTGATAGAGATCCCTTATTTATGGATATAGTAAATAATCATATCAGTATTATTAATGAAGGGGATGAATAATTAATATGTTAAAATATTCCATAAAATAAATATAGTAAAATATAAGATGTTATAAATGTGGTAATGTGAACTTTCAGATGAAAATTAATGCTTTGAAGGATTGGAATTTAATGGAATTAGATTGTGAATATGGTTTTCTAAAATTTAGTAATATATTATGTGATCTTTTTATTCAAAATATTAAAATTAAATTTTTTTATAATGATCATATTTGAAATTTCTCTATACTCTATGGTTTCAAAAATATGTATTTGTAATTTTTTAACATTTTTTGTTAGATAATATAAAGCATTAAGTTTTATTTTGTACCCAGATGATTAAATTGTTATCATGTTAGTGTTATGTGGTAGGTTCCTATAGGTTTCAGGAAACCACTTTCTATTCCTATGACGAAATATGCTGAAATTTCTATATAGTTTTCAAAGGACTTCAATTTACCCCTAGAACTAATGTTGCAATATGGGTTATCACTAACGACACTAACCAAATATGTACATTTTCTCGCTGTAGGAGAAGATTTTACAATTATGGACATCAAAATGATCGATATTAATAAATCATTGAGACATACTGTAAGACCTCATTTGATCATGTTTGATATTTATAGATCTTTTACATCATAATTATATAATATTTATCCAAATATTCTTGATAAAGAGCTACATTTGAGAACCATCTACCAACCTAAAATTGATGGATAGTTAAGATAAACTTTTAAAAAATGTAAGACATGTTAGTGAGAAGATTACATTTCTTTAAACTAATGTTATATAAGTATTTAATTTTTTTATAGTAGTAATATAACAATAGTTTCCATTTATGTATTCAAATCAGACCATTTGAAGAAAGATATAGAAAATGATGTCATACTCCAACTTGTTTGGGTAGAGTTTGAATAAGGAAACTTGTAGGACCATAACATATTGAAGTTATGAAATAAATGTTAAAGTATACTCAATATCACTTTAAATAATCTCAATATACGAATAATTGATATTCTAATAATCATATGAAGGAATTAAAATCCCAAGTGGGAGATCTTGGTTTATTGAGTGTATCTACAGGGAATAGTGTCATAAGGTTCAATGGGAATAGGTAACTAATTCCAAATTGCATCACAACCATTTATTTTGAATAATTAATTAAATTTCTTCTTATAATATGTAAATACCACAAAATAAATAAAAATGAATTTGACATGTTCTAGAAATCATTGTTAAGTAATTACACACAAAACCCACACATGTCCCCACATTTGATGAAATATAATGAGAATTAAATCTATCTTCCTACAAAGAACATATCAATATAAAATAAACATGAAAAAAAACTAATGATAAATCTGTTAATTGTTATTGTAGTTGTACATTGTAGAAATCACAAAATAAAGGATTCAATGTGGGATGTGGATGATGATATTAAAACGAAATACCATGATCTGTTTAAAGCTAATATCTACAAAATTTCTGGTCGAAATGTTTTTAGGATGGAAGAATAAAAAACCTTGTATATTGAGAAATAATTCATATTAAATTTATTCAATAACTTTTTATCTTTTTATTGATGTGACACCGAGTTCAATTTAAAATACAACATTAAGATATTATTTAAATATATCCATTATAAAACAACATTTATCACTGTAATTATGAATATGAATATCTAAATTAAGAAAAATATATCGTTTTTAAATGTATTAAATAATTTAAATAGATACATGTTGATTATAATTAATATAATAATCATTACATATAAAATAAAGGGAAAAGATTAGAAAATAAAGAAGGATGTATCAAAAATAAAATCATCATGAAAATTAGGATACATAATATTCTCTACAATTTATCTTCAATATGTAATCATATTAATGTTCATAATATTCAATGTACAAATTAAATAATTATTCATCCAAAACCTCTATGAATGGACTTACAATGAAATGTAGCTAAAATTATTATTTATATTGAATAATGGGACACACCATTTTTATAACACCCTAATACATTATTACATATTTCATTTAAAATAATTCAAACAACTTCGATAACATGGGATATACGCAACACCAAGTTTAAATGAAAATACCCTATTAAAGTATTATTTAAACATGAACATTATAATATACCAATTTAGTTATTGGTTATGAATAATAATAAATAAATATTTTCAAATACTTTATAAAACATTTAAATATATATATACTTATTAGTAAAAAATAACTATCATTTAAAGAAAAAGAAATTTTTCCAAAAACCTAATTTTTAAAATGAAAGAGTTGTTTTGCTTTGATCACAGTTATGATGAAATTAATATTGGAAATTATATAAATTTATTTGATAAAATGAAATTAAATATTTTTATCAGAGTAATAATATTATCTTAGAGTCGATTTTTTGTAATTTTCAGAAATGTTTCATATTTTGATAAATTGTTATAATATTAATTTTTACTATAAATCACCTTTCCAATAAAATTATCTATATTTTTAGGTTATATTTTAATTTTTTATTAACTGAAATTTGTTTAGTAATATATATATATGCACCCAATTTTTTACATTTTAATGAACCTGATATAAATGTTTTATATACAAATTAGTTTATCCTTTGATTAAAATATAAAGATACTCTATAAAATATCCTTAGAAAATTTAAAAATATTTCTTTGGTTCCATATATTCATAATCTAATTTACAATTTCTAATTTATATTCATTTTAAGGATCAATTCATTTCAATTAAATTTTATTTTTTTATTCTTTTATGATATTTCCATGTAATATCGATTAAGGTCCTCTTTCCCCGAATATAAAAGAGAAGTCACTATTATAGATTATTAACACTTAAAAAATAATTTGGATAAATTAAAAGTAGAATAATTCAATCCCTGTCACCCATAGTCACATTTTTAATCTTCTAGTCCTCCATAAAGACAATCCATATTTTCTTAAATAGCATATCTAAATGAGTTTTTTGTTTTGGAGAAGTTAATTATATTGACAAATATCATTAATTTTATTTCATATGTTTTCACATTCAAATAGATAATAATCCAATAAAAAATTAATAAACAGGATCCTACATACTATAATATTATTCATTGGATGGAATAATATTTTTTTAGCTCAATATTCATTAAATTATAAATGAAATCACTGATCCTCTTTATAACAATCTACCACCATGAAAAAGTATGTGATTCATTTTTCAGATATGATTTATATGTAATAAAATAAGTATACAATTATTTAATATATGTAACATGTAAGAGATTATATTGATTCTATAAATTTAATAATTAAAACACTTTTATTCCCATTAACTTTTTATTGGAATTGTTTCATCACTCACGTGTATTTATGATCCACATTCTCCACCAAACGACGTGATTCATTTTAAATTACCAACATTCATAAAATCATCTAATAATTCATATTGACATTGAATAATATATTTTAAAAAATATTGTAATTATCTACATGATCTTTTTTTCCTTATGTTTAGGAAACAACTCTTTTGTTTCATAACATGCATGTGAAAAAAATAAAATTAACATATGTTTTAATGAAATATTATTAAAAAATGTTGGTAAAATAATAGAGGATGACATATGACAAAAATCATATAAATATTGTTCTGCTAAAAATTAATAACCTTATTAAAACAATTAAAAATTAGGTTAATGCATGTTCAACTAAATAAATCTAATGAGATAAGGGACTTCGACTTACTTTTCCTTCATTGAGGCATACTGTAATGTTATGTATGAAATTGATTTTATATGTTGTGTATATTGTCACATGAAAATTAATATTAATATTTCTTAAAAATTCATGGTTATAAATGTTTCAAATTTAATTATTTTTTCTAAGGGTTATCAATTTAATATTACCATGATCGAAGAGTTTTTCTATAATTTCACTATTTTTATGATATTCATGTTTATCATGAAACAATTTCATTATTATGATGATTTTTAATTGCAAGTTAAATTTCTCTTAAAAATCAATATTATTATACAATTTAAATGGAAATTTCTAAAATGTTATATAATTTTTACATATTTTGTTTCTATTTAATGTTATTTGATTAACTGGGGAAATATTGATAGAAATATATCCTTTCAAAATAAGAATATTTGATGATAATAAATATTTATTAATGTATTAAATATATTATTCAATATATAAGGAATAAAATATATAGGTATTCAAATTTACAAACTAAAATTATAACACCAATATATTGTTAGGTTTCATGAGATAAATCAAGTGGCCAAATTAAAGTTGTTTCTAACTACATATTCATACAATACTATGAATGGTTTTATTTGTAGAGGTATCATGTTCCTAATAAAACGATGTATATTGATTATTAGTTTCTACTAGTTAACATTACTTTATTATTATCAATGTCATTTTCATAATTATATTATCTCTAGATGAATTTAATTCTAGTTTTTTTTATTGAATGTCACGTGTTATTATTGATTATCGTTCTATATTTTTTATACAATATCATCACATGATAATCACAATATTTAGAAAGTATGTGTTATCATTTATTTATCATTCCCTATTTATTATACTTTTTAATTCATGAAATCCTCTACAATACATATCCCAAACAAATAATTTTCTTTCACACTTATTTTGTTTCTTTCAACTAGTGTTTATAGATGAATTTTTATATTGATAGATAGATAGAAAATTTTCTCCACTACTAATCATTGTATTTTATTTCTCTATTTAAAATTTATATAATATATGAATCTACATCTCCAAAACATTTAAACTAGTCATTCCATCATAATGGTACACCATGTATCCATGATACTGTAATAAATTAGGCGTCAGCTCTAGATTACAGGATTTGGGTTCGTTACAGTTTGTATGAGAGGATGTTTAGTAAAAAACATGAGAACTAGATTAAGGAAAACATATATTATAGAACAAAACCATATTATATATGATGATTATTGTTTTAAAAGAACATCATAATTTTCTAATAGAATTTATTTTGTCATTTGTCAAACGAATATATCTTTATCGTCACTTTAGATGTTGATGTGCTTCTACTATAGTTTTACCTATGGGTAATAACACTGAAAAGGTCACTTTTGGATGGACATATTAATCACCAGGTTCTTGAAAATAATTCTTACTATGATCATAGTTTGAAACTCTTGAGGGTTATTTATTAGTTAATTCACATTTAATTTTCAAAACATTATAATGGATTTTAACATGGATATTTCTTCAATAAAGATATGTTTACGAGACTCAGATTAAAATCATTTTTTTAATTTATTTTATGTTTTAAAAAATACTTGTAATTATAATTTATGATATAAAATTAATAATTTTATAAGTTAATATTTTATATTTAATTTTTTATAAATTTATCTAGTAATGAATAATGGTATCAATATGCATGGTCAATATTGATATTTCACTATTGGTAAATCCATAACATGTGGTATTAGAACTGGGGAAGACATCGATATATTATAGAATCATAATCATGTAAAGAAAGATAACATATTGTTGATAGATAAATCTATTCTCCTGTGGTTTTATTATCCCATGATTGGCCACATCATATGATATAATCTACCATCAATTAGTGGGACTAATAACTGATTGGTAGTTGAGAAATGGAATAACTCTCAATAGAAGATATTTAAGGCCTTTTATTTCTAGTAAATGGAAAATGGTAATCATGATTTTTATCTCAAATGATATAATGGAAAATGGTGGTTGTAGATCTTGATTACTATATAGGTAGAAGATATTGAACTCATTTAATGGAATTATTTTATAGATTCATTATTTAAAAACAATTTCCGTCATAAAATATAATGTGATATAAAGAGAAAAATCATTATCAAGAATGAAAATGGATTTTAAACGTGTTGATGAGTATGAGGAGGACTTTATATGGTTGTAAATGTATGATATCGATTACATGCATAAAATAGAGTTCACAAATGATCATTTTTTTGAAGGGATTACACAAAGTCTTCGAATAGTGATGGTCTCTCAAATGATTTCATCATACTATTAAATAGTTTTATGTTCCATAAAAATAGATAATTAATGATCAAGATCAAAATGTTAGAGGAAAATCAATAAAATTAGTAGTTAAATGTCACCATGAATAATGTAATGTGTTGAAAAATAATAAGAGAATATTTCAATTTCATACTTGTGAAAACATTTAAAGGAATAATCATGGGAAATGAAACAAATATATGAGAGTTAGTTAAATGTGTTGATATAAGGGTCAACGTGATCATTAATTATAGGTAATGAAAAATATAAATGATGTTGAGTTATTTAGTTTTATATAAATTAGAATTATTAACAACAATGTATCAAAAATCAAGTGAATCTACCAAAAAAATGGCCAAGGGGAGAATGATAAGCATTTACAATCACTAATGCAGATGTGGTAGTTCATAACGATTTAGTTGAATTTACTTTGATAATATAATAATATTTAAATATTTTTTATTGGATTTTTCATCCAAGAATATTTTTATCGACCTAGTATTCTTTGTACAGATGTGACAACAATTATAAATTAGTATGGGGTTTTCAATTTAAAAAAATAGGGTAAGTTCTATAAAATAATTTTAATGTTAATGAAGTCCCAATTATGGAAAAAATACATTATTTATAACTAGATCTTATTTCCCAACATATTGTTGAAATCAATATAAAAATTATGATGTACTGATTATAATAATATTTAGAAAAAATTTATTATATGGAGAAATAAAATAAGATTCATGGATAAGATGTATAATTTAATATCATCTAAGAACCGAAGTATTTATCTATTATATTTCAAGATCCTCTCCTTGTGGTTATACTGATTAAGATTCATGGGGACGAAGAGTAATAAAATCTTGGGATAGAAAGTGTAATATTAGATTTTTTTATTTACTGATTTTACATGAATATATTAGTGTGATTCTTTAAAAATTCAAATGAGATACCCTATAGAATGAATTTGAATATTCTATTATATTAGTTCATAATTCAATACATTGACTCCCAATAGAATTTAATCTATAGAACTAGTGGAGTTAATAAAACCACTAGAATATTTTCATGATGATATAAATATTCTAACTAGTGTTTCACCATAAGATAACCATGTTTTTCTGTTAAAAATAATGATAGATACACGAGGCTGTGTAATTATTGAAGAAAAATAGATGTCATTACAAAAAAATCAATCATATTCCATGCATTGAGGAATTATTTGATAATCATCTCATTCCACAATATGATCCAAATATTGAACTTCGTTATAGTTATCATCAATTACATGTAAATACTGTACTAATTACAATAGAATATTTTCAAATGAGGTATGTAAATTACTAGTTAATAGTATTTCTATTTGGAATGGCTAAAGAACCCTCCATTTTTAGGTATTTAATTAAAATTGTATTCAAAAACAATATTAATGATTTTTTGGTGATATTCATTTATGATATCTTTTTGAATTCTTAAATCTATGAGTGCTATGATAATCACAAGTTTATTATTATTGAGATTATTTGATGGAAATAGTTAATGGTAAATTTATTAAATGTGATTTCAAGATATTATAGGATTCATTTGATTACCATATTGTCTCTATAGATTCTATTATAGTTGATCAAAAAATGGAAAGGGAAGTTAAAGAAAAGGCCACACCAAAAAACGTAGCTGAGGTATATAATTTCATTATATTGGCTGGTAACTACCGACAATTAATTGAGAATTATTCACAATTGGGTAACTGATTATCAAAGAATACATGTTAAGGGGTCAAGTCAAATTAGAAAAATTAAAAGTGGGGAATGGGATGACAATCTAATGAGGAGTTTGATCAATTATCCAATTTTGACTCAACAATCTAGAAATTATGTTACTTGGATATATGGTAATTCATTGAATATATTGAATATTTCTATCAAAAATAATTATGATAATATTATTGAATATGGATTTAGGAAATTGATTTATCTAGAACAAATCTATACATCCCATGATCATGGCATTGAATATATTATTTATGTTTTTAAGATATTGATACATTAACATTATTATGAAATATTTGAGATATATGCAGATCATAATAGTGAACAATACACCATTTCAAATAAATATTTCAACATTAAGGAAGTTTTATGTCTTGAGGAACTCATGTATTATGATTTCTCAATACACATACACGTAACAAGATAACATAAGGTAGAATATTCATTAAGTATAAACTAAAATGGAGTTTCATCACAAATAATGCATAATATAGATCCCTTGTTTATGGATATAGTAAATAATCATATCAGTATTATTAATGAAGGGGATAAATCATTAATATGTTAAAATATTCCTTAAAATAAATATAGTAAAATATAAGATGTTCTAAATTTGGTAATGTGAACATTCAGATGAAAATTAATACTTTGAATGATTGGAATTTAATGGAATTGGATTGTGAATATGGTTTTCTAAAATTTAGTAATATATTATGTGATCTTTTTATTCAAAATATTAAAATTAATTTTTTTTATAATGATCATATTTGAAATTTCTCTATACTCTATGGTTTCAAAAATATGTATATGTATTATTTTGAACATTTTTGGTTAGATAATATAAAGCATTAAATTTTTTATTTTGTGCCCAGATGATTAAATTGTTATCATGTTAGTGTTATGTGGTAGGTTCCTATAGGTTTCAGGAAACCACTTTCTATTCCTATGACGAAATATGCTGAAATTACTATATAGTTTTCAATGGACTTCAATTGACTCCTAGAACTAATTTTGAAATATGGGTTATCACTAACCACACTAACCAAATATGTACATTTTCTCGCTGTAGGAGAAGATTTGACAATTATGGACATCAAAATGATCGATATTAATTAATCATTGAGACATATTGTAAAACCTCATTTGATCATGTTTTATATTTATAGATCTTTTACATAATAATTATAGAATATTTATCCCAATATTCTTGATATAGAGCTACATTTGAGAACCCTCTACCAACGTAAAATTGATGGATAGTTAAGATAAACTTTTACAAAATGTAAGACATGTTAGGGAGAAGATTACATGGATTTAAACTTTTTTTATATAAGTATTTACATTTTTTTAGAGTAGTTATATAACAATAGTTTCCATTTATGTATTCAAATCAGACCATTTGAAGAAAGATATAGAAAATGATGTCATACTCCAACTTGTTTGGATAGAGTTTGAATAAGGAAACTTGTAGGACCATAACATATTGAAGTTATGAATTAAATGTTAATGTATACTCAATATCACATTACATAATCTCAATATATGAATAAAAGTTATTTTAATAATCATATGAAGGAATTAGAATCCCAAGTGGGAGATCTTGGTTTATTGAGTGTATCTATAGGGAATAGTATCATAAGGTTCAATGGGAATAGGTATCTAATTCCAAATTGCATCACAACCATTTATTTTGAATAATTAACTAAATTTATTCTTATAATATTTAAATACCACCAAATAAATAAAAATGAATTTGATGTGTTCTAGAAATCATTGTTAAGTAATTACACACAAAACCCACACATGTCCCCACATTTGATGAAATATAATGAGAATTAAATCTATCTTCCTACAAAGAACATATCAATATAAAATAAACTTGAAAAAAAAAACTAATGATAAATCTGTTAAAAGATATTGTAGTGGTACATTTTAGAAATCACAAAATAAAGGATTCAATGTGGGAAGTGGATGATGATATTAAAACGAAATACCATGATTTGTTTAAAGCTAATATCTACAACATATCTGGTCGAAATTTTTTTAGGATGGAAGAATAAAAAACCTTGTATATTGAGAAATATTTCATATTAAATTTATTAAATCACTTTTTATCTTTTTATTGATGTGACACCAAGTTCAATATAAAATACAACATTAAGATATTATTTAAATATATCCATTATAAAACAACATTTATCACTGTAATTATGAATATGAATATCTAAATTAAGAAAAATATATGGTTTTTAAATGTATTAAATAATTTAAATAGATATATGTTGATTATAATTAATATAATAATAAATACATATAAAATGAATCAGTTTTTGGATAACTATTCTTTTCAATGAAAAAAGTTCCATCACTTCATGTGCAAGAATGATCAAATCAATGAATGAAACATTTATTAAATTTATTTTATTTAATAAAATCATTTTAATATATAATCATATAAAATTTATCTTAGGGTTAATATTATTGATTATTATGAAATTATTCAATTTTGATAATTATTGAAAAATAAAAATTTTAATTAAAAACAACATTTTCATACAAATAAATTTTAGAGATAAATTTTATTTTAAATTTATTTCAATGTAGAATTAGTTCTATTATATATCTACTAATCCATTTTATGAATTTGGATTCAAGTTCATAATAAATATTTATATAAAAAATTATAAAACAATTGAATAGTTTTTCTTTGACAACCAGCTTTCCCATCACATATGCATGATTAATTTTAATTGATTATTTTGAACATCCATATTTTATAATTGTCTAAATGGATTCTAAAAGTGTAATAATAATAATTTTTTTATTTAATAAATTCTTCTTATTTTTTAACTAAAATCGATAGTGAAAATATTAAATTTTAATTACTATGGTTATGTTAAATATGGATTTACATTTGGTTTTAAATTATAAGATAAGGGTTAAAATGATATTCCATAATCTAAAAATATCAAGTAGTTTCAATGTAGTTCACCTTTCCACTTATAAATTGTCACTCCCTCCGTACTCTTATTCACACCTACACATCACATTTAATTCAAAAAAATTGAATTCTCCTTCAAAAATAATCATCAACATTATAGGGTTTTAGTACTCTAAAGGCCTATTTATAGGGTCCTTAAGAGTATATCCAAAGGATGTTTCTCAAAAAGAAGGAAATTTACACACCAAGGTAATTAATTTTCCTTATTATCTTTCATGAATTATTAATTTTTTAACAATTTCAATATAAATAAACATGTTTCTCCCCAATAATTAGATTTTATTTTTAATGGAATGATATTTATCTATCTTCACATCCATAAAATGCGAAACAAACTCATTGTTTGAGTTTACTTTGGTTGAATACCTCATGAATAGATGTAGTTCATTTTCCATCACAACTTAACAAGGCTGTAATAATGGTGGAATTAAAAAATATAATTTATGTATAATATTATTATATTTATATAAATTTAAAAGCACTTATTTATTTTTATGTTCTATTCTATTTAAAACTTTAAAACATCACATATGTGTACATCAGATGACATCCTCACAAAGCGATATTAATTTTTTTAAACATTTCCATTATATTTAATATAATGGGGATAAAATTATATAATATATTTCATATATATTAGATTAAATAGATTATTTAATTTTAATATATTACCCACTTCTTTAACCTTTTTCTTTTTAAGGGAATGTCATCATTTCTTGTTCGTACATACGGCCTAACATCTCTAAGAAGTGATGCAATTAACATTATTTGTAAAACATTCTTAAATGGTACGAATATTGTATTTACTGAGTGAATATGATATTGATCCAATTATTTTACTTCACGTTATTATATTATTATATCCTATCTAAAATAATTTGATCTTTTCTTATAAAATAATTACAAGAAAAAATGAAATTAACACAAGAAAAAATGAAATTAATGAATAATTATTAAAACATGGTTAGGAAAATGTAATAATAGGATTATATATGATATTATAAATATTATTATCCATATATTATATATTAAAAAATTAATAAAAATATTCTTTAATATGATAAATAAATTCAAAATAAAGGTAACAGTTGGGTATGGGACTTCATCTAAATTTCCCTTCACTAAGGCATATTATAATTTTAGGAACCAAATTTATTTTATATTTAAAATAAAATAATCATTTAAATGTAATATAAAAATTAAAAAAAATGTTATTTTACATTTAATTTTCCTTATTTAATCCAATGTAATTTGAAATGGAAATTTCCATGTAGTGAATGATATTTTAAAATTTCAATATTTTTTTTATTTTTAACATTATTTCCAAAGAATCACATTATTGTGATCATTTTTCATTGGAAATTAAAATTATCCTAAATAAAATTATTATTTATTGTTTTCTTTGATTATTTCCAAAACCATATAAAAACTCTACCAACATTTTTTTCATTAAAATTTATTTTCTTAACTGAGGGACTATTGGTAAATATATATCTGGTAATCAATAAAATATTTTATTTTAATGAATATTTATTAATGATTTACATCAATTATAAAATTTATAATAAATTATTTTTAAATGATGTTATGGGTGGGATGTCCCCTTGAATCATCAGTCGGTGTCATTAGAAGATTAAATTGGACAAATGAAACATGTATCACTTATGGAATTAAACCACATTATGAATTGTAGTAATGGTAATTGTATCATG
Organism: Viscum album; assembly: GCA_963277665.1. Classification (NCBI taxonomy): domain Eukaryota; kingdom Viridiplantae; phylum Streptophyta; class Magnoliopsida; order Santalales; family Viscaceae; genus Viscum; species Viscum album. The sequence goes on along the minus strand of OY728164.1, from coordinate 1,831,691,747 downwards.
ATAGTGAAAACATGAAATCCCATCATTATTAAATTTAAATATTATATAATTTATTTATTATTTTATATAATATTATCAAAATGATATAATCTCTAGGTGCATTTCATTGTAAATTTATTTATTAAATGGAGTGTGTGTTTAGTTATATAATATGACATATTGATTATCCCTTCTGTTATCATTATAGTAATGTTATTTAAATTGAAATGGAGATTATTTAATTATCGTAATATATTTTTATGATAATTAATTCATGATAGATTTATATATACATAAACAGTACTGACCATTTTAGATTACCCATATCATTATTCCATTATTAAAGGGTATAATAAATAAATATATGGAGTCATTACACTATTTGATAACATTCAGAAGAGAGATATATTATAGATAAACCAATCCATAACAAATAAATAAATTAATTGATTCCCAACTACGATGATAAAATTTCATAGAGTACTATAAAACTAAAAGACAACAAAATTACTAAAATGGTAAATTTAATAACAACATGATGTTCAAATAGCTCCATCATAACCATGATCGAGAAATATCGAACCCGATCTCTAACCCACACCTACATAAATATAATGAGGATATATAAATAGGGGGACTATAGATGTATAATTATTAGGATCCTCCCTAGATTCTATCATGTAATATATATGGAAATTGTGCAACAAAATAGAAAAAAAATGTAAAACTAACTCATCACCTAAAAAGATATATTATGTTCTCATCCCACCATGAAAAACTACCAATAAGATTATAATAAAATAGAGCATATAGTATAACAATAAATCATCTAGGGTACCCCTCTCTCACTTCACCAATTCATGCACACACATACCCAATGTTGTATTTCTTAATCCATTTTATTCAAAAATAATATTTCCCTTGGACATCAGATCTGGAAATCACAATATACACATCGTGAATCACCTCATCAGATTATACCATCAATATATCCATATTGAGTAACTATTTTGTTTCTAGGGTCCACATCATCCCGTATGACATGTATCATACATCACATATTATAATTAAATCAACCACAACCTATACACCATGTATGTACCTCAACCCATCTCAAAAAATACTAATTATAACTATAACTATCATCTGAATACTATATTTGGTCATAGATCTATTTAAAAAAACAACAATCCATTACATACCTGTACATAATTATATAGATGATATAATCACTCTGAGTACAAGCCTACGTAACTACCAAGATAATTAGTTGGGCCAATGGAGGAATCCAATCATCCATACTTCTAATATGTTATTATGGAAAAGGCCATAATAATGTATAGTGGAAGTCAGTCACCATAACTAACATGTGTGTGGATGTATATGAAATCCCAAAATTTACAGGGTATAATACATCACACAACAACACTGTGGGAATATTCCAGTTCTATGATCAATTGAAGTTATAATCTCTTGGACACCCGAATGCCACTTCTTTGGATTAGATATCTGAAAAACACAAAAACAATTATAGACACTTTAATTAGAAACTTTAGTTTTATAATTTACATTATATAATGTATTTATTTAACACTTAATTATCCATTAACATTATTTCAATATAACTCATTATTCACCAGCATGAAGTCCATTCCCTCAGTGAAGAAACAATCATAGACCATGGTTTTTCAAGTAGAACTTATTTCCATCATTATCATTCCATCAAAACCATTCCCAGAAGTGAATAATTATTTATACATTACTATACTCCTTCAATAATTCATGTACTCTAGTTAAAGAATCCAAATATTCCACAAAGAGTAAACTTGCAACCAGTCACAAAGAAATTTCTCATGTAGTGGGGAATGAAATGTTGATAAAACCAGAAAACCGAACATTGGGAATTAAATAAATTAATTTCAAGAAAGAAGATAGATTTATAAAATTAATGGGTAAGAGCATATTGAAACTGTTACATCTCACCTTATATTATTTAAATACTCAGGAATATCCTGATTAATCACTCCATTAGACACCTAAACTGGAAGAGAAACATCCAGGCCTCACTACCACATATCACAACATTTATCCCATAGTCAATCATCCCAATATCATAACAACATATATACTCCCAATCCAATATTATATCAACCATAAATTTCTCATAAATCATATCACTGAGAATCTAACATCTAGATAACATTTTATTGATATATGAAATACTCATAGTGAAAATAAAATACTAATTTCTAATACAGGGCATCATGCATTCAAAAAACCATGTCTCTAATTTCTCAAATCACATGGAATTCCGAATTTTAAATTAAATGTGATACTCATGCCCTAGAGATCATTTTTTTGTCAAAATATATTTTTATCCTTTCTTGAATGAACTGATTTATTAATCATTGTTTCTTTCTATGTGAAAATAAAGGTGTCATGCTTTAACAAGGTGTCAAATATTAAACAATTTCTTATAATAAAACTCATTTTCAACTTACAAATAGGTGTACCATTAACATTGAAATGCATTTTATTTTCCTCACTATCATAAATAATTATCATCCATCACAATCATTATCAATTCCAATATCATTTAAAACCACATTTAATTATCCTTTCCCAATTCATCAATTCAATTACTATAAAATTTTTAGAAACACCAGATTCATTACAACAATTTTATTATTTATTTCATAATATAGTTAATCAAATAATTTTTGAATTGCATTAATTATTATTTACCATCAAGATAAAAATTATAATCCCTAGCATAATAAGACAATATAACTTAAATAAGAAAGATGATACATTATTTATAAAATCATGATTATTGTGTTTCATGGTACAAAGTAAGACCATCTGGTCAATAAAAACAATTCATTATAAATATAATTAAATAATTATTAGGTTATTTACATGTACATTCAAATGGTAAAACCATTATAATATAATGATTTTATTTAAACAAATAGGATAATAGAAAATCCCCTACAATAATTGTATGTGTGTACATTGAATGATAATGGACCAATGTTATATCTCCTGATCACCACTATCACAAGTGATTCATTTTTTTAAAGACACAATTCCCTAGAAAAACAAAAAAATTGATATAAAACTCCATCATTACAATGATCATAAATATTCATCACATGAAATGAATAATTTAGAATATTAAAATTAAATATCCACAATAAATAAAAGCAATAACATGAATTGGGGACCCCACAGATCGAACATTAAAAGACAAATGTCATTCCCTATCCAAGGGATCAGAGAAATCTTGAAGGGGGATTTGATGTTTTACTAAATATTGTGAGAAATGACATGTTATTTATGAAATTATGAGGAACCACAAATAATTTTGATGTTATACCCACCAAATTCTCAAATAATGAAACACTTTTAATTTCTTAAATTATATATTTTTTAGTCTCAATGAACGAATTACCATGGAATACTATTCAACCCCACCTAATTTAATGTTATGAGGAACCCCATGATCCAGCCTAAAAAAATCCATGAATAATTTATTCAAAACATTGAAAATTTATAAGTTATCAATTCTCCATACATCTAGATTTTATCATCTAAACACCTGCAAACATCATCTAGGAATCCTCTGAGCACCACAAACATTAGAAACATACAATGGTTTGGGATTGATGGTTTTTGAACTAATCATAAAATATATCCCGAACCACTAACATACTTGAAAATATAAAATTAAACCAAGAGTGTATAATAAATGGTATTTCTAAATAGCCGCCCCAAAATATACCTCTAACAGCTCAAGTCATCATAGGAGGCCAGCCACCTAATCAGAGGAGAAATACAAAACCTCACAATAGCTACATCCTTCCCCTGAACACATTAATAGATGTTATACCTCTCAAAAAATAGAATGGATTAAATAAATAAATAATAGGGAACCATATTAGTCATATTCTATACATCTTCCATCATTATAATTTCAAACTCTCTAGCCCAATTCCATCACAATAGAGAATAAATTTTTTTCTGTACAAATTGTAAAATGGTTCCATTAAAATGGTGTAGTTGAAAATATAATTACATTTCCACTAAAACATGGTTCCCCATCCTTTAACCTCCAATATATGGGACATAATATTACAACATGTCTTCATGAGTTTGGAAGGTTTTCTTTTTCAGACCATCATTTTATGGATAAAAAGTTTTTATAAAGAATAAATGAGATCCAAATTCTTAACGAGGACTTCTACAAAGAATATAGTTAAAATGTAAATCATGATAAAGATGGTCATTATATATAAATAATCGATTCATGCTACCTTTTCTTTATACTACCTTCATAATTCCTCAACTAAGAACACCAGCATGATCACTATAAAGTGGGATGATTTCTCCTGAGTATCCAATATCGCTCATGAAGCATCTATGGAACCCAAAGAATGATGTAAAATAGTAATGAAGTCCGTCAATATTTAGTACCTATAAAACAGTGGATCATCTAATGGTTGTATTATCCCACTAGGGACTCGGGGGTAAGTATTACCTCATGTAAGACTAAATATTGAGGTACCAAAATGAAACAACCCAACTCATCCAAGGCTTCAAAAACTGACTACTTCGAACATTGTTCTTCTTCAACACTATAGGATTTACTATAAATGATGAGCCATGTAACCCACATAGATCATTATCTTGCATCTCTTAGGGAACATAAATAATTCCCTAGATCAACACCCAATGTTTCACATCCAAAGACCATCCATCAAGAGTATCACAAATACTAACTTGATATTTAATGATATCAACCTCAAAATACCCAAACTAGGACTCCTAAATCTGTTACACCAAATTATATTACAATGTCATCTAGAAAAGATAACCAATGTCTACATCCTCTCTCATATCTAGATACATAATTTAGAGTTATTCCATCAGTCTCTATGAATCGCTATATTTACGAATGTTATTACTACATGGATTCCTTATCTGTACATCATCCACATCATCAACCATTACTAGAATAGAGTAAGTGTAAATGATTTTATATTTCTATAATTCCATCCACCTTCTCAACTGTAACTATATGTCATGTAGGGAGAAGACATTCATCATGCTCATATGACAGGTAAAAATACAAAATGATCTATAATGAGGAAATGTTTCCACAATGTCAAATAAAACACAACACCCACTAAATATATATCTTGAATGGAACAGTAATAATCACTAGGACCTAAATCTGAAGAACGATAAGAATAAAATAATCTCTAATTCATTAGAATACATCCAAAGACAATATTTAAAATGTCATCACAAACAATAAACTACACTTCTTCAACTGGATAACAATGGAATAATGCACTGACCAACTTCTCCTTCAACATCTCAAAAAGACTTTTATACGGGTATGTACAAAATATTTCCAAACTCTTATAAGTAATATATTCTAGTGTGTTGAAAATATAAGTAATTAATCTTTCATCCTCCTTTAATAGCTTTGATGACCAATGAAACTCCACACATCTTCCACTATTTTTGGGGATTTCCCTGAAAATATTCCTCTATATTTAAGGGTCTATATCAACTCATTAATGTGAAGAAACATGACATATAAAATTGAAATCAAGAGTCCCTAATTGAATAATTAAAAACATCCCTAATATTTACTCAAGATGAAGACCTCCCAAAATGACATGCATATGCTATGTGTGCTCCTCATCAGACATTGTTATTTTTAAATGATAGGGATGAAGCCACATTTATTATTAAAGAAAATCAAAGAACACTTTAACTGGGTAGAGGGAGACCCATTACATAGCCTAAAGTCCTTGTGGGCATTTATCCCATTACACCCATAGGCCCAATTTTTTGGACCATGACCCATTCTGTGAATAGTTCTGATACAGTACTCGTGCTACTACAGTACAGCTCAATACCCGCCACTACTATAGTACCCTACCACATATTTTTTTATAGAAAAATCATGTTTACATCTGATTTTTGAATAAATCATTAACATAAAATGGAGGATAACATTTCTTTACTATCACATGTTTCATGTGATGAAAATAATTAAACAACCACAAATCTCCATCATCCAACTTCACAAACAAAATTGGTTCACACTGTTTTTACACTCACAGAATTAAAAAAATAATTATATAATAGATTAGTGAGATTTAATCATATATATCTCAACATAGAATGTGTCATCTTGAATATAGTAATTATTTTCGCATATATGTGTAAATGAAGAATGATCCTAAACACAATATATTATTGGGTGAGTAATTCTACAACCTCCTCAACATAGATATTCTGGTACTCTTCTACAACCCTAGAATACACTAATTGTGGAACATTCCATGAACCCAACATCATCTCATCCACCAGTGATACAAGGATGAAACATGCCTTTTGTTCATTTGAGGGTGTTGATCTCCAACCAAAACCATTTTCTCTCTATAAGCATCATAAAACCCAACATTCCTCAAAATAAAATCCATGATAGACAACATCAAATACATAAAATCTATGTTGAGGTCGATTCTATATGAATGAATCTATAAACAATTTATGCCCCATCCTATGATAAGATCTACCCCCAAAATACATAACACAATATACATACTTCATACATGTCATCAAAAAATCTAATTAGTATAGTATATTCCATGGGAACATTATGCCTCTCCACCTCATGTCTCAAATCCTGAATGATGAAAAGTGACATGAAGTATTTTGTGCTCCCAAATCAAAAAAATAATGTAACCATGTAAAAAACCATGAAAATAGGACATATAAGGTCTTATTGATCACCTAGAAAAATAAATTCTAGAGAATGAGTCTTAAAACAACATGCTCAATAACCTCTCTAACACTACGAATGACTACCTCTAGGGATGTACTCTTTTGTCTAATGATGGTGATTCTCTTGGGGAATTATTATATATTAAAAGTAAATTATCTACTAATAAAAAACATGATAACTCCATATTTTATAACATGATTGAAACATTATCAATAGAGGAACCTGATGTAGAAAACATTTCACAAAATGACTTCTCATAAAGGTTATTCAATCTTATTACATGTAATCATAACCTCCAAAAAAATATTACATTTCTAATCCCTGAAAATTTGATTAAGGGACACCTCCACCAAGATGAATGAGATGGAGATGGTTGGAACTATTCTCACATGACTAAGAGTGCATATGACCAGGTAACGGGTAACCCCATCCCATAGATATACTTTATAATGAATCATGATGACTCCCCTCTAATGACAATTTAATTTTTTCCATCATCCACTAAATGAATTATACACTCACTAGAAGCTCACAGTGTGTATGTATTGTAAATTTAGGAACAACAACATTTTAACTAAATTCACATTATCACATACATGCCTCACCCATGCATCCAAATCCTTTAGTAGGTAATATGAATATTTTATAATGTCCCTGAAATGGATCCCAAACACATGCAATCTGGAAATCCCATATTGAATTTTATGAGTCTCCAGGAAACATAACACCTTAACATATGAAGAATGGTACTATACTAGAAAATGGTCCCAAAACATCTCTCATTAGACCTATGAATCCTCTTAATCCATATGGAATAAGAACCACCTCTTCCCAAAAAATTCATAAAATATAACAAATCCTTGTTTTCCCACTCAGATGTTGTCAATCTGAAAGCTATTGAAACATATTTAAAAAATAAACATGTGACTAAATCACAAATCCATCCCTATTAATTATACATAATCTTTTATCAATACTCTCATAGATTTACTCTCCATGTTTTGTTGCCATCATCATTAAATATGTTGTGATCATTTGGAACTTCTTGATGAACATAATCAACATGAATCAAATGAGAAAATCAAACCATATCCAATCCAATTTTAAAAATAGATAGTTATACATCCTAAATGATGAAAATATGATAATTAATATTTATTATTTCATTATTTTGTTCTTTTTAGTTTTATAACCTACCAAATGCATACCCTTTCAGGAAAATGGGATCATGGAATAATGATACATGATTGTTTCATATGTATCTACAATTAATCCAATATTATTTCATTTATTAAGATTAGTAAACTTAATTTTCTTATAATAATATAACCTACACCCTTAATAATAGTGTCTCCAATGGTATCCAATGTTTACCTCTCTCAATAATCATAGCTAACACCATTGACATACCATCCAATTGGATATTACTTTTCCCTACACCAAATACTATTTTATCCCACATCCTAATCCTTTAATATCAGCATATCAAATCGCAATATTCTCATAGTCAACCTTTTTGGATGGAAAAGTGAGAAGGGGGATGGTGACATCATGATCCCCACGTCCAGTAATCACTGTGTTTTCAAATAACATCCTAGGTATAATTTACGTAAATATATGATTCATTAAAATCTAAGAGAAAATGAATGATACTCATATAAGAATAATATAAAAATAATCACATAGTGAAATATATATAAACGATATAAAATTTTGAAAATAATAAATTTCATATAGTACTAAAAGACATAAATTATAGAAACACGTACAAAACAATTATACATGAATACATCCAAAAATCCCACACATCCACTTAAAATCATAATATAATAATATCCTACCAAATATAAAATCTAATACGGATAAATTATTAATTTTTAAAATAAATATCATGAGAATAAATAAATACTTTGTACGATCCACCATGAAGACTCTCTTACAAAAGAAGAAATGATCTGTTCAAAGAACATTGAACAAAAATAAAACTAAATGAATGCATAAACATGTTTACTATGTTAACGGGCTCAATACGGTACCACTCAATATGTATCACATAAAAGAGAGACTAAAATATTTTAAGGAAAAATTATATTTATCCTAATCCCAATTCCCCATTAATTTGATGCACTACCCTATCACCATAGGTCTTATGACAATTCACTCCAAAATAATACATCCCACAAAAACCAAATCAAGGCATTAGAACATGCACCATGTAAATGACATCATCTCATCATCTCATTATGATACTAGTATATAGTGACCAATTAATTTATGAGGGCTACCATTTCCTATATGATATGTACCATACATCTGGAATTATACATAAGTCCATAACAACCCATAGTTGTATTTGTAATTAATGAATACTAATGATTCCCTTAGTCGGTCCAGTTTAATAATGAATTCTATAATTCAATATAAATAATAAATATTATATTGATAATTATTATTCAAACAAATTGAGTTTCACATATTCTTTTGGTGGTTTAGTTCTTTGTGAGATGAGTTTTGGATGATTTTTTTTTGTGAAAGTTGGTTGCCCTCTTTTATGTCCATGAATGCATGTTGACAATATTTATTTATTAATTAATTGTCTTGTTATTTTGATATGGGAATAACTATGCGATCTTATATGATATTAATATAGATGATTTGATATGGGGTAGGTTCGGTGATGATGTTATATAAATTTTATGGATAATGCGAAACACATTAATATTATTGGATTATCGATTATTAAGACCTGCTAAATAACACATCACCTAAGAATATTTGGATCCAATATATTTATCGTAATGGGGAATACAATGAAAAATTATAACACATGTTTTCTAATATATATTTTAAATGTAAATAATTTTATAATTATTAAATCTTCCATAATATATATTTTAGTATCTTTACACTGATTGACTTTCTCTATGCTTCCTCTATGCACCATTGGCATTAAAAACACACATAGTGTCTAGAAATATGGATCTGGGCCCTCATGAAAAACATGTGATGGAATTAAGGGTTGATTAATTTTATGAAATAACCCACATACATTCTCCTTTTTCCCATTTATGGTACTACTCTCATTGAGTGTTATATACCATTATTAAAACATTTTGGGTCTTTTCAAAAATGAAAACCTTTTTATGTTATAAAAGAGACACTTATATCCTCTCATAACCACTAATAAAATCCCATTTTTTCATCGAGAAGTATTTAAAACACTCACATGTAATTTCATATACACATTTAATCAGTTGTATTCTTCTAAAAATACCATTACATAAACACTAAACCCCATTCTAAATGAAACAATCAAAGATATGGGGTATAAATTTCAAGCCCCTCCTCTTTCATTGAAAATTTCTTATGTGATATTATTATTCATAAGAACAAAATAAAATAAAACAAAATAATTAAATTTGTATCATTAATACAATTTTATGTTATTATAAAGAAGTTATAATCCATCGATTAGTTTCCCTTCCAGTTATGAAAAACGTAATTTTCATTCATGCATTATACCGCATACCACCTCAATGAAAAACATGTATCATTTTCCTTCCCCGGATTACATGGATCGTAAAAATATAGAATTATATATATATTTAATATATATATATATAATGTATTTTAGATATAGAAATTAAAAATGATATATCTCTTTTACCCCACTATATGGAAAATTAAATCTTAATCCATACATACGTGTTTACTATAGCATTAATAAAATGATCAATTTATATTCATCATTTAATCACCGGCTTATAAGTCATCCAATTACAATTGGTTTAAAGGATAAATATTAATTTTTATAAATTATTAATTGTATTTAATGAAAAAATTTGAAAACCTACTTAAAATATGTTATATAACCATTATTGTTAAATTCAACTCTATAGAAGAGACTTCATTGAGGATAAATTATTTATTCATAAAATGAAATAAATTATTATAACATATAATCACCTTAAAAATAATTAAAATTCAATAATATCACACTAATAGACAATAAATAATATAAAAATATTCCGGTATTGTGATATTTCATCTAAGTCACTTCATTATAATCCCTCCGTAATGGTATGCTCTAGAATGGGATTGTTTAACCACCTACAAGAGCAGTGCTTTGTAATAATATCATGTATTTATATAGGAATATAATTTATAGTAGAATAATATTTGTATATGTAAAAATCTTTTTTTCTTGTACTGGAATAAAAAAATCAAAAAAACTATTTATGAAAGAACTTGTTGTTCAATCACAAACATGGAATCATGACTATAACTAAATAAACATTATAGATCATAAACGAAACTAAAAAAATGAAATTCTATCATTAAAAATTATTATAAAACATAAATTACATTCCCTTGAATGATATATATATGTTGAACATTGGTATAAGATTCTATAACAAGACCATAATTATGAAACATGTTTAAAATGGTATATATTTCTCATGCATGATATTGAAAATTGTTAACAAATATCATAAATATATAGAAGTAATAATTTTATATTAATATAAAAAGAGGATATATATATGAATAATGTTATAACATAGGTTATTAATGTTGTTAATGTTATTATAAATGAGGTTAGTTTTCTATCAACTATGCAGCAATTTGTTTTATTGTTTTTGTATCTCAATTTATTTTCATGAGATATATTTATTATTATCATGGATGAGAATATTTATAAGTTGTGAATTATACATAATTAATGTATATTAATCAATTAATTTAAATTATGTTTTTTTAGATCCCTTAAAATATTATTCTACAAATGAATTTTGATTCAATGAATACTAAGGTCATTAGGTTCTATATTAACTCAAATCAATTCATTGAGTGAAAATGATTATTCTAGATATTATTTCTTCCAAGACATGTTTTTTCCAAAATAACCTTTTTTTGTTACAATCAATTTATCACTAGGGAAATGAATCGAACAATTCTAATCTCTCCCATTGATTAATATCACTTCCATAATATAGTATAATTTTTTTTATAATAATTCATATAATCTAAAATGATTACATTCGCCCACTATCCAGGAATATCATTACTTATAATATCTTAATTTATATATAAAAAATAAAATAATGGGTGATCTTATGTGGCCTTCATATTCCCCTTGTCATCATTTAAAATTACTCATTTGGTTACAATTTTTTTGATGGGGGGAGGGGTTCAATAATATAATTTAGAAATTATAAAAATTATCACTGTCCTATCAAATTAAAATCAACATGTACCAATCGATAATAATTTTTTAAAATATTTATTTACTTTTTATTTTAAATTATTTAATATTTTTTTTATAATTTAAAGGTTTTACTATTTTTTCATTTATCCTCTATGAATCCATGGATCAATTTTAAATGGTCTATTTTTAATTATTCATTTTTATAGAAAATACTTGTTATTAAAGTGTTTTAACATAAACGTTTTTAATCCATTTTGAATAATTCATGTCTTATTTATTTAAAATTATTCTTAAAATTTATATTTAAAATATAAATTATATCAAACAATTTCATGCAAATATACATTTTTAATGGTTCTAAAATATATTTTATTCGAAATATTGATGTTGAAAATCATTCCATTCATTTCATAAATTAAAAAAAATTTAAAAATATTATTTATGTTGACCCATAAATTCATTATACATGATAATTTTAAAATCATTTAATGGAAAAAAATTGTGACTTAAATATCAAATGTTTTATTATCACTAATTGACCTATTTTATGATATTTTATCCCTCTTGTAACCCCCTATAAAATTTATTACAAAATACACTTTTGGTATTTGATTCTTGGGTATCGACCCATTAAATTATTTTATTCTATTTCAGGGATACCATAATGAAGTATTGTAGAACCCATTTTTATTTCCATCAATTATTTTTTACATATTTAATAGAATATATTTTCGGGTGGCACCATATTTATATATTATGATGGGTGGGGATATGTATATCCCCCAGATGAGTTTTTAATTATATTATCTCATGACTATAAATTGTTACATGTGAGAATTTAACCCAATAGAAATAAGAAAATGGATGGATTTTTTCCTATTAAAGGATACAGTTGATCAATAATATAATGATACAAAATACAGAATAAGATTATTGATAATAAAATATATTCACAGTAAGATTTATCCTATGAAAATTGTATTGATGAGGATTTATATCAACGCAATGGGTACATGTGTGGATTATTCCCATGCTGAAGCGTTATGTAATAGGATTTATACCAATTCATATGTTATACATGTGGATTATCCCAAGAGAAATGAGGTACAAAAGTAAATATGTTATACCTTATATGTGATCAATATATTGTTGGTTATCCTTTTCATGTGATTTGTATTCTTATGATTATGCCGCACAATTATGTCATAATCTCAGGAATATAATTACCCTCCATGAAATTTTATTGTATTAGGACTCCACACACATTTTTTGTGGTATTTGATTATTAATTTTAGATTTCTGATTCATATATAATAAAATTCAGAAAATTAATTTTATTCAATGTTAATATAATAATATATTTCTCATATGATGATTATTCCTCAATTTATTATGATCTTCCCATTGATATCAAGTGTATTTTTCTTCCTCCATTGAATGTTTCTACTCAAACCTTTCTTATGTTTGACTTCATGAGGTTATGAAAAATAGAAAAACATTTGATAAACATAATAGACTCTCTATTATGGAACAATTATGGTAAATAAACAAAATTGTAATATATATTTCTAGTCCTCAATGTCATAAAACCATTAGTCCTCTAGTTTTGATGACTATTTGTGAGATGGAAGGATTTTCATGTAAGATGAACAAGTTAATGTGTATATTTATCATTGGAAAATACTGTTAGAACATAAGTGTTTCTAAAAGAGTTAATATTAATAAAACGAATGAGGTTTAAATAATTAGACAAACCATGGGGTTTTAATGGTTAATGGGGTGAAATGTCGATGAAATGTGGTGAAATTATGAAATCATATGGATTATTTTTTTGTATAATTAGAGTAACCAAAAAATTAAATGATAACTATAAAAAATATAAGGTTCATACAAATTTTGAAATTTAGAAATGTAATCCATTTCATAAGTGACATTCGGAAGAAACTGATGATTTATTTATCTCATTAGCTAGAACGTAACGTTCTTCCCCAATATTTTCTAGGGTGAAGAATCTTCTCAATGAGGGTCAATCGGAATAATATTTATCCTATTAATGACCAGAGTGTTTATGTTCAATCAATATTAAATAAGGATATGTTGATATTAAATTGTAATATGATGTGATATAATTGTTTATTCAGAATATAAATATTTTATGGATGTATATAATGAATGTGATAATTTCCACCTCTGAGCGTTATTCTCCATGATTACATATGTGGGAAAAAAATTATTCCAACAATAATGGGGATTTTAGTTAAACCAACTAATATTTATATTATTAATACTATTTTAATATTGATTTAATTATTGGTAATGATTTTGAATGAGAATAAATACCAATATATTTTAAAGATATCAAGGAATCGATGTGGAATTAAAATTGAATTAGATTTATACGTGATTCTATTTTCTACAATATATGAATATGTGATGTGATAATCATTAATATGATGGTATGCATATTTTATAACAATAATTAAGTTAGATTATGATGCTAAAATTGGATGAAATATCCTTTTCTCAAATATTAATGTAATTTCATAATAAATATTCTATAAAAATGTAAGACATAAATAAAATTTAAAAAATGTTTCTCAACTATTAGTTGATAAAACATTGTGCAGAAAAACTAATGGGCATGTTGTGTTTTAAATATTGGAATCAATTATAGAGTATAAGTAAAAAAATATGAAGATATATTTATATGTGAGGGAATTACAAAAGTGAAATACATAGTAGTGAAGAGAAGAAGAGTTATGATATGTTTCTACTAAAGGGTTAACGCTACAATTGTCTAGTAGAAGAATTTTTATTGTATAATTAAATTAATAAATTATATTCATCTTGATTTGAAAAGTGATACATTTGAGTTTTTTAGAATTCAAGGACATAAACCTCACATTGAGTGTTTTCACTCATCAGGTTGATAGAATAACATATTTTTTATATTGGAAGATCAATATTGAATCTATGAAATGTCATAATTTCCAAAAGTTATTCTTTTGTTTTGGATTGTGATGATACCCAAAATTATATATGTGATTGAAGATATTCCCTAATATTCTTTAGTAACTGATGGTTTTCAATTATGACATTGTTGAGTAGTAACTATATGTGGTCCCATCCATAAAATATTACATAATATTTTGTCAAATCAAGATATCACATAGAAGACCGTTTCAAGATTAGTGTTTTAGAGTATTATCCAACAACTATTTCATTGCATCTAAAATAATACAAAGTAGACACTTCACCTCTATCCAATTTATTAAAACAATAATATTCTATAAATATATAAAAGAATTATTTTCTTTATATAAATATTCTTGAATTCTTCCATTCTCATACCCTTCCTTATCTCCATTTAAAAACATTCCAAAAACATGGGATGTAGAAATAATTTCACTATGTGATATAAAATAAGGATATAAAAAATTCGTCCACACATACAAACAAATAAATGAACCCATGTATTTGAATAATAAACCATATGATCTTTAAAATACCTCATGAAATCATTAGATTTATGAATAAGACATAAAAATAATAAATCATAAAGGTAACTTATGGGATA
Source organism: Viscum album (assembly GCA_963277665.1). Taxonomy (NCBI): domain Eukaryota; kingdom Viridiplantae; phylum Streptophyta; class Magnoliopsida; order Santalales; family Viscaceae; genus Viscum; species Viscum album. The sequence goes on along the minus strand of OY728164.1, from coordinate 1,831,676,174 downwards.
CATAACATACTTACATTACAGCTTCCACAGCTACATAGGGAGTTACATTTCCAATACCAATCACATTAGATTCCCAAAATCTCAAACATTTATATCTTCCACATTGCCCAATGCATTGGAGAGCTATCTTAGGCTCACCCTACATTGGTTTATCATAGATCCACCCATATTTAGTTTATTACATAACCACCCATCAAATTTCTATGTACAATTAGATAATCATAACATATAAAAGATTGAAATTATCAACATTTAAAACATCAATCAATAGAAATAAATTAAAGATATTCAAATTTTCAATCCATTTCCAAAACCATTTAAAATATTTAATATAGATATTATGGAATCAACATGTCCCAAAACAAATTAATTTTTTTAAACGAAGATAAAAATCAGAAACATCAATGTCCAAATAAATAAATCCTTAAATAAATATTTAAAACATTGACATTAATGAAAATGATTTAGATGATTAAGTCTTTAAAACTGTTAAAGGAATGTTATAGATAAAGAGTCCCTTACCAATTAGGAAAATAAGTGAATAAAAATAATTAATGAATAAAATTAAACGAAACCTATAATATCACGAGAATAAAGAGATTCCTCAATTATTATGTCAAAGAATATTATATAAACCTTAGAGGATAATAATTTTGAAAAAAACAAGATATACATTAATGAATTGAGATTGATATGTCGTCCAATAAAAATATCGTATAGATGACGTAAGAATTTATCAATGGGGGTGATTATATGTAGAAATAGTATATCCACAAAAAGGGAAGTGGAAATTAAAACATTAATAAATAAAAATTTATTCCACACATAATCTTGGTATAATATATTCAACGAATTATGTGTAAAACTCCAAGGGGTGAATTAGAGTTGAGAAATTCCCTTACGAAAATTTGGTAGCCTAACGACGCCACAAAAATTTTTAGAAAATGAGTTGATGATATAGAAAAGCGTCACTCATTACATGAACATAAAATTAGAATAAATAATGATATAAAATAAAATTCCCAGTCCTATAAAAATAGAAACTAAAAGGCATAACATAAATTAATTCTCTGACTAAATGAGGAGGGTGAAAGGATCCCTTAAATTGAGTCTAACTTGTCTCGTTTGTTATTTATATTCATGAATAAAAAAAGGTCAATTTCAAATGGCTTAATAAATTTTTTCATTTTTATTATTAATTTTATATTACTTTTTACCATGTTATAAAAATTATAAATCTTTTCAATGTTATACCAGTCTTTTGTTGATATTTGGTACTTGAGTCGAAAATGATCTTAGTATAAATAAAAATTTTATATGTGGTGAAAATTACATTATCTACTAAATTGAATTCATAATTTATTTATATTATATATACAGTATGTATGTATTTATAATAGTCCATAACATTGGAAGATAAAAAATAAAATGCACTGTTAATGGAGACAGTAAGTCATACATATGCATGAATGCTACTTTATTTATTTATCATATTAATGAAATGAAATTAAATGAAACATCATTATATTATAATTATAGTATAATATAATATGATATATATGTTATATAACTTAATTAAATCTATAATTTAGAAATTCCATGTTTTGAATGAATGATTCGTATCACTTTGAGGGGGCGGTAGTCCAGACTTCCTCAAATGAAATTATTGTATTTATACATCATGAAATGAATAATGGTATGTTTGTAAATAAAAATTATAGTATCATAGAAAAAAAATATAATTTATAATATATAAAAATATAGTTCAATCATAATGGCCACCATGATATGTGGTAGGTTTAAATTGAACAATCATCATTTCATGGGGAAGCAGTTCCCCATACCCAAAAACAGAATGTTCGTATCTATAGGATGAAGGTCAGTGTAATTGTACATAAAAACCATCTCATAAAAAATACTATAATTTTTGTTTTTATTTTTCTGTTATTAAATAAAAAATAAATAATTTATAGTGAGTGGAGAAGTATAATAATGGAAAAGATCATTAGGGAAGAGGTTTCCACTTAAAATGGGCAACTCCCATTGATTTGAACCAAACAACAATCTGGAATTAACTTATAACCAAATTAAGGCTTCTAGGTGGAATATAATAACATTTAGAGCTTATTTGGGAAGTGTTTTTATGAGCCAAGGGGTTAAGAGGTGTGATTAAATGGGTAGAGGTGATTCTATTTTATAAGAAGGAGGAGGGTCACTTTTGAATGTTTTGATGTATTATTTTATTATAAAATGATTTGTTTATAAAGGTTCAAAAACATATTTATTTAAAATATAAGATTCTTTTGGTTCAAAAACCTATCAACCAATAGGTTGTAGACAAGTAAATGTCAAAAATTTAAAATTATCATTATGTTTTAACCCGTTGTAATCTAACTTAAAACTTACCATGTCTTCTTGTATATTAATACTATATGATTTATTTAGTTTCTATAAAAATAAAATAGAAATAATGTGGTTCATAAATTATATTTTAAACATTATCTAAGCTATTTGGCTGAATCAAAATTTTTGTTTATTAATATGTCATCTAATAAAATTGTATTTAAAAAAACTCATTTATGAAAATTTAATAATAATATTATCATTACATTTTAAAAATTGATTACAACATGATTATTTCTAAAAAACATAATTAACTCAAATATAACAAGTCAGAATCATCCATAAAATTATTTTATAGAAAAAAAATGTTTTAAAATAAATTTATATTAATATTTTTAATCACATTTATTTAAATAATTTATTACTAAGGTAATCACTACATCATCATTTAGTCATAAGTAAATTTATTTAATTGATATTTAAATATAATAAAATAATAAAATTATGCAGTATATCTTTTAATATTTTTATTTACAATTTATAGTCTAAAACATCACTCATATAACCCCATATTGTTTTTTTACAAAAGGATACATGTTTTTGTTACATTTTCCATGGCATTAAATTAATTTTATTAAAATTTTATTTTTACATCTTAGTTTCTCTATGGGGTCCCAAAATTGACCCAAGGATTCCCATGGTCATACATATCTCATTAAATAGGATTATGACCCATTTTATGGAATTTTAATATTATTATAATATTATTTTTTAACGTTATTTACCAGATTTACCATTTATCAATCATATATAAAATAACAATAGAATTTATTATTCATAATGTCGAAAAATTAAAGGAACATATTAAAAAAATATAGACCGTGTGAATCAAAATATGGATAAATATTTTCCAATTTATTATTATATAATATACATAAATTAATTTATTATTATTTCCCGTTGTAAAATCCAAAATGTGAATTTTTAAGAAGTAATAACTATCAAAAGACAGACAGGTTTTTATGTACTATTTAAATGAGAAATTACATCCAATTAACATAATTTGATTAAATAATAAAAATATATTACCATTATACATTATAACCAATTAAAAGTACTATCTAACTACATAAGTAAATTAGACGAAAATTCAGTTTTGAATTAAAATGATGTATTTTTTCAATATTCATTAAAAATGATCTATTTAAAAAAACTATAAAAAATTTACCCAAAGTAAATTTTATGTTCTTCTTCAAATGAATAAGATTATTTTCTCAAATATAATATATAATGTAATCAAAACTACATTTAAAAAGTCTTCTCCATCAAAATGCTGTAAAATGTATTTTTTAAAATATTGGAGTATTTCATTCTTGAAATCAAATTTGTTCTTATTTTAATCCTCTAAAATTTATTCGATAAATATAAAATCATTTAAAAAAATTATAATCCTATTTTAGTTAGTTCAATAAAATCTTACCATTGCAATTTCACGGCGTTAACTACCATTAAAAATAATATTATTATTATATTATTTTTTCGTTATAACTCAGATTTTTGAGAAATGTAGGATTTGAAAGAAACCAGTTGATACATGTTGCGTAAGATATTGAAAGAAATAATCCCCATTAATGTAAATATAATATATTTCTCAAAAATATGAATATAAATGAAAAAAAATATAATTCAATTAATACCTGGGTCTTTATATCCTTCCCCACTTTTGGAAATTGTGTCTTCTTAATATCAAAATTGGTCATTGAAACTAAATTGAAAATCCCTCATTAGAAAAATATTCAATAAAAATATCACTTTAAATGAAATAAATAGAACCAAAACTGTCACTTATGATAGCACATACGAGGATATTAGGTAGGACAAAACATATATGGAAAAGAATATAACCATTAATATTTGATTGAGGTTGTTATAAAACATGATCAGGAGAAAGTTGACCACCAGAATGTCACAATATTATGATAGGATAACCGGTCATTGATTCCCTAGTAGAAAAACTTAACAGACAACATTTTTTAAGTTTCTTTTTTATACAGATGTAGAATTCAATTATGAGATTGACTGAGAACATAAGTAAATATACATACTATTTAAGGCGAGTTTTATCCATTAATAAATTTCTACCACAAACTCCTATTTTTCCCATAAGATGAGTGTCCAAGTTGGCTTGGTAACACCTGAAGTGCTGCAATAATCATCTATTGTATCACATAGTCCATAAATGAATAACTATAATTTTCCCTTGTCTTAAGATATTATCAAATATGAAAATGGGGAGTACAAGATTAGATTATCCCTAAAAGGATAATCTTTTATAAAAAGAAATAATACTCTTAATATCCAAAATTCTACAAGAAATAACCAATGATAAAAAAATACCATTAAAAAAACAAAATCCACTTTATTTTTCAAAATATTATAAAATATGGTTGAAAGCCAAAATTTAGAAGGATCACATCATATAGTCTTCCATGATAAATCATAATAGTTACCTCCAAATAACATATACTACTCTTAAAGTCTCATACTAAAATGTAACTAACCTAATCACATATTTTCCAATATAGAATAATCATTTCAATAAATAATCTAATAGAATATAATTATACAAAAAAACATTGATTCTTCAAAAAAAATTGCAGTATTACTCATCATATGAAATTCCAAAGTATTTTATTTTCCTTAGGTAAGCAGTGTTCCCAAAAGAGTGAACATATACAAAAAATAACAATTATCACGTAATAAAAATAATCATTTTCTTATACTTAGGATATAAATTTTATAAAACATTGGTTCCAAAATCAACTTATAATTCATCCATAAAATTATTTATCTAAGAGGAATAAGATATACTAACCAGGGACTTCAAGTATAATGGTGGTGGGTGATAAATCCAAATATCACATTGGTTGGGGGTTCAATTCTCATAACATTTTCCAACATTACAGGTTTCGCATGTTCTGTGTGCTATCATTTTTAAAAAATTATATAATTTTATAATATTTTTAAAAATGAGATAAATTTATGAAAAATTACCATATCATATTTTAGCCTCAAATTCTTTATCATACCTTACATATTCATCACTAAAAGTAATTACCTGTAATTTCCATAAATTCAAGGATCATATAAACCGAAATGGTTCATTGTTACTATATACACAAAAAAGAATATAATTATTCCTCAAATTTAATATTCAATTAACAGGCTTCAGGGTTACACATAAAATAGAAAATTCTTCCATTGTAATATCATCAATAAAAGATCATTAATAATTTTAAACATTTCACACACTTGTTATTTAATATAAATAGATAATTTCTAAAATATAAAAATCATAATCCTCCATGATTATTTTAGATCCATTAACTAGTTTTTCTATTCGTTTCTGTAATACATATTTCATACAAACCGAATCATGCATTATTTCCTTATATTTCAATAATGTGGAAACATTAGCTATGAAATAATCCATACCTTACATAGGTTATTTATAGTTTAATTATCTTCAAGGGGAATGAAATTATGTGTTGGTAAAAATATACATTTATATTCATTATCATCCCATTCACGCACCATCTTCATATTACATATATTTTTGTAATGACCATGCACATAAAATTTATAACATTCTATTGATTCTTGAAAACGAACTTATTTCTCTTTCCTGGATTCAACTGAACGCTACCTTATTCCATGGGAGGTTATTTTTTTATGACCATCTTTACAACATCTATAACATATGATCGTCCGTTTGAAGAATTTTCCTTGGTGTTTATTTTCACTTTATTAATAGATATGTTTTGAATATAATAGCCTTAAAAAATTTTACCTAAACATCTGTATGGATTTTTTTCTCATATATATGATTCCTAAGAGACATCACTAAGGTTAAATTGGTTAATCATGACTCAAGATAGTTGGTTTAGAATCACCATAAAAATTCACATTCTATCTCCCATTGTATTCACTGTCTAATTCAAAAAACACAAATGTTTTCTTCACCAACAATTATTACATTGGTGCCCACAAGATCCATCCTTTTACACTAAAACCAAAATGATTTGTGTGAGTATATCAGTAATATCATAATAAACTATGTTATGATGTGGGAAAAAACTAAAATATACTTATTCATGTTATCATAAACTCATTTAATTTAACTAACATAAATAGGACTCTTTGTAATATACTAACCATTGTCATTATCTAAAACATGAAACTTGTGGATAAATATCACCCTAACCTATAAAGTTATCTAAGCCAACCTATAATACCAAAAACAATCCCCCAGACTTATTTCATTACTTAATCATTTGTTAAATCATGAATTCCTATTGATGATCTTTTCAGGTTTAGAGTTTTAGATAATAAATTCATAACTATTTCATTACAACTCAAATATTACAATGTAAACACTTAAGTTTTAAACAATTTTTTACAACAAGAAAACTATTTATATAAAACAAAAATTCATTTCATGATATAAATCATCATGAATTATTCATTTCTCTTAATATTCTTTATACCCTATGAAAAACATTTCAAAACATCGGATGAGAAATGATGCTCAGTAAGAGATATAATATATGGAAAGAAAACATTAGTCCGTAATTACATAAAAATAATTGAAACCACTCTTTTAAATAATAAAAAATATTCTCCTTAATATTACTCAAGAAATAATTAGATTTATGAATAACACATAAATCATAAATCATAAAGTTAACTTCTATAATCCATAAAATACATACATTGTAGCTTTCACATCTACATAGGGAGTTACGTTTGGAATATCCATCGTAGTATATTCCCAATACCTCTTAGGGGGAATAATTAATGTTTTCCTCTGTCACATTACCCAATGCATTAGAGAGTTATCTTGGGATCACATGCCCGATGATTATCACATAACCAAATGTATTGGGTTTTTCACATAACAACCCATCAAATGTCTAGGTACCATTAAATAATCATAACAAATAAAAAATTTATATTATCAAAATTTAACATATCAATCACAAGAAATCATTTCGATATATAAAAATATTCAATCCATTTCCAAACCCATTTATAACGTATAATATAGTGATTTTTGAATCATAGTGTCCCATAGAACATTAAATAATTTAAAATAAAATAACATTTATGAAAATTAATGTCCATATAAATAAATAATAAAAATAATTTTGAAAACATGTATATTAAATTCAATGGTTTATAAAATTAAATCATTAAATTATTGAAAACAATGTTTTAGTATAAGAGTCCCTTACCACTAAAAAAAATACATTAATTAAAATATATAAAGAATAACTTTAATAGAAACCTATAATATCAAGAGAATAAGGATATCCATGCTATAATAAGCCTAATGTTATTACATACACTTATAGGATAATAATGTTTCACAATGTCATGAAATTCCTCAATGAATGTATATTGAGACGTTGTCCCTTACAAAGATCATATAAATGAAGGATGAATTTATCAATGAGGCGATTATGTGTATAAATAGTATATCCACACTACAAGAATATTAACTTAAAACATAAATAAATAAAATGTGATTCCACATATAATGATGTCATTATATAATCAACGAAGTATATGTAAAACACAAAGAGAAGAAATTGATATTCGAAATTCGCAGTCAAAAATTTGGCAGCCTAACGTCATCACATAAAAATTTAGAAAATCAGTTGATTATATAGAAAATAGTATCTAAACACTTGGACATAAAATTTAGTAAAATAATTATATATAATCACATACTCAAAAATAATAAAATTTAAATTAAAATACATTACATAAAATAATTCTTTCACTAAAATAGGAGGGTGAATGGTTCCCTTACATTGAGTCCGACTTCTCTCCTTCGTTCTTTATGTTACAAAATATTAAACGTTAGTTAAGTTATACTTTCTTCATAATTTTTTTCAATTTTATTATTCATTTCATATTACTTATTAACATTTTATGAAAATTATATAATTATTTAAGTTAATATCGGTCATTGTGTCGTTATTGGGTATTTCGGTCAAAATGATCTTTTTATAATTAAAAATTCTCCATGTGGTCCAATGTACATACTCTAAAAAATAATATTAATTATTTAAATATCATATATATCAATTATATATGTATTTATAATTGTCCAAAACATTTGGTGATAATAAATGAAATTCACTGACCATGGAGATGGTATGACGTACGTACACATGAATGCTAATTTCATTTATTTGTCATATTAATGAAATGAAACTAAATTATAAAATTGTATATTATAATTCTATTATAATATCATATGATATATATTTTAGATAATTTAATTAACACAATACATTAATCGTTCCATGTATGGAATGGACATGTAATATCAATTAGAGGGGCAGTAGTCCGCATTTACACAAATGAAATTATCATATATACACCTCATAAAATGTTGAATGGTAAATTTGTAAATATATATTAAAGTATTATAGAGACAATATAAATATAATATATATCGTATAATAATATTGAGCCATAGAAATGGCCACCATTAGTGGTGTTAGGGTAAAATTGAACCATAATCGTTTTATAAGGCAGTTGTTCACCATACACAGAAATCGTATATTTGTATCCATTAGATCGAGGTGTGAGTAAGATTAGTTCTAAAAATTATCATAAAAACATGGTAGTACATTTAGGTAAATATTTGGTTATGTAATCAAATAATAATAATTTTATATTGAGTGGAAAATTAAATTATTGGAAAGTAGCATTAGAGAAGATGCTACATCTTAAAATGTGAAACTCCATCTGATTTGAGCCAAAAAGGATTTATTGATTTTCCTTCTTCCCAATGAATGGCCTTGAATAGAAATATAGGGATTTTGGAAGAATATTTTTCTAGAATATGGATGAGGAAAGGGGTTTTAGAGGTGTTATTAAATCGGTAGAGTTGATTCTCTTTTATAAGAGGTGGGAGGGGCACTTTAAGAATGTTTTGAAGTATTTTTTTATTATAATAGGAATTTCAGGATGAAAAGGTCCCAAAATAATTAATTTCAATGATAATATAATTTTTGGTCAAAACACTCTCAAACATTAGTTTTTAGAAAAGTCTAGTCCATAAATTTAACCTTATTTTTTGGATTTAACCTTTAGTAAACAAATATCACTCTTACCATGTCTTCGTTTATATTCATAATATATGGTTAATATATTACTATAAAATTAAAATAAGACCTAAAGTGGTTCATTAATGATATTTTAAAGATTATATAAATAATTTGGTTGAATCATAGATTTTTGGGACTACTTATTCATCTAATAAAATTGTATTTGTTTTAAAAACTCATTTATATGAATTTGTATAGTATTCATATAATAATTTTTTTAAAAATCCATATCTATTAGATAATTTCGAAAAAAATACTTTAAATAATATATAAAAATCCATAATCATCCACAAAAGTAGTTTACATTATAAAATGTTTCTAACTGAAATTATTTTAATATTTGTAATCACCTTTATTAAAATAATTTATTAGTAAGGTAATCACTACATCATCATTGTGTCTTTAATAAATATTTTTATTTGATGTTTGAATATTATAAATAAAATATCAAGATGTATGTAATCATTTTAGATTTCAAATGACCATTTATAGTCTAATATATCACTTATATAGCACCATATAAGTTTTTTACTAAAAGATACATGTTTATGATACATTTTTATTCACATTAAATTAATTCATATAAACTGTCATTTTCAATCCATGTAGCTCAATGGGATCCCAAAGTCGATGCAAAGATTCCCATGGTTGGAAATATCTCATAACTTAAGATTAGGACACATTAAGATAGTTTATTATTATAATAATATAATTCTTTTACCCTTATTTACCAGATTAATCCTTTAACCATTGTAAATAAAATAATTACTGATGTTACTATTCCAAATGTTTAAAAATAAAAGGTAAATATTTTAAAAAATTGGATTTCCTAATTCAAGATATGGAATCCATCTTTCAATATTCAAAACACATAATTTGCTGAATATAATTTAAAAACAAATCATATTCTCAAAGAATAAAATTGGGTTTTTTAGGATGTAATAACTATCCAAAGATTGACATTTGATTTATGTACAATTTAAAAGTCAAATTACATTAAATGACTATAATTGGAAGAAATAATAAATATGATATCAAATTATAATTCAAAATTAATTAAAATTACTCTCAACCTATATACATAAATTAGATGAAAAAATAGTTTAAATTAAAACGCAATATTTATACACTATTCATTAAAAATTATCTTTATCAGAAAATTACCGAATATTCATACCATATAAATATTAATTTTATAATTCTAATTAAGTTATTTATTTTGTATAATATATCATATTAAGGTATCAAAATGTGAGATGTAAAATTTTTTCTCTATCAAAATGAGGGAAAATGAACTTTTAAAAATGTTACAGTATTTCATGCTTAAAATCCGATTTATTCTTTTTTAAGCATCAATAATTTATCAAATAAATGTAATGAAATTTATCAAAAATGTATAATCATATTGTATTTAGTTCGGTTCATTCCTGCCAATGTAATCGCTTGGTGATAGTACTATTTAAAATATTATTATTATGATATTATTTTTCATTATAACTAAAAGTTGTGTGGAACATAATATTTAATAGAAACATATTTTTCCATGTTGAGTACACTGTTAGAAAAAGAATCCATTTTAATGTAAAAATAATATCTGATTCATAACTATTAATAGAAATGTAAATTGTATTATTCTATAAATACGTAGTCCATTACAGAATAAATTAAAATATAATTTTAAGAATGTGATCATTGAAATAGATTTACAATTACTAAACATGTATCCCCTGAAGATGTAAATATGTGGATTTGTGTTTAATTAAATCCCTTTATATTTATGAACCATGTATTTTAACTTAGTGACGAACCATCAAAAATCATAATCCTAATCCCTCTTAAACATTATTGAATAAGTATATTATTTTATTATATTGTGAGTATGTTTCATCATATGACTACTTGAATATAGTAACAAACAATATTGGAAAATTATCCTAAAACATTAATAAACTTGTAGATGAAGATGTTTATTTTCTTCTACATGGTAACTAAACCTCCACATCTAATGGTCTTTGTGTGTAACATGGGGTTATATTTGTTTGTATGTATATGGGGATATGGAAATTCTCCCCCATTGACGTAAATTAATAATTTTAGATGGTAGTAATCATGGACATAAATGTATAATGGAAGTTAACTATTTTTATTTCTAAACATCATAATAGGTCATAGTTATTTAATGTTAAAGCAGAACTTCCTCCAGCCCTATTTTCATCATCCAATTACAATGGAGTTTTTATATATGATTTTAAAATATATAATAACTATATAACATTTAAATTACTCATTTGGTGAATTATTTATCACAAAAACCCCTTTAATTTATATAACCGTATATCCTTACTATAATGAATAATCCATTTTTCATCCATTATTTTTTGATATATAACCACATGTCATTTACATAGTACATGACATAGTGAATATAATATTTCAACGATATATATTATAGAAAAATTATAATATAATATATCTTCTCATTGTTGATTATAAATGATGGTTAAGTGATAATCCTATTCTCAGGTGAACTGTAGTGGAACTTGATGATGAAATTCAATAGATTGAATGAAATATAAATTAATAGTGTGGTGATGAAATTTTCATGAAATTAATTCATTTGAATAACTAAATTTAATATATTATCATTAAAAGGGATAGGGTAGTGGGTGAGAGATCCATGATAATATGACATAATGAGTGAGATAATAAAATTGAATACATCCATTACTATATAAAATACGTGAAATGTTTGTGAACAAATCATATAATGAAAACGTAGATCCTAAAAACTGATATTAATACCACTATCCCCACCTATTGTTGAATACTTAACTATAAGTCATTCATGTAATCAATATATAGATTCCTATTATGAATATAGTAGAGTGGTATTATTCATAAAATACAAGAACCCATGTATTAATATGTGCATGATTCAAGGGATTGAGAGTATCATAGAATATAATAGGTCCTATAATGATTTAAATTTAACGAACATAGTGAGTTCATTTTTACAAGATGTTATTCATACATTATTCAATATGGACACTTGGTAATGTTTCAATGTGAATATAAATGATTATATAAAATATTATTTCCACGGTGGCTCACTACCCAGAATATCCTCCAATATATTTCTTATTCTCATCCATAAAGTTAAGTATCCTAATTACATTCATCAGTTTCAGCAAATCAATATTTGTAATATTATGTATAATGCAGTGGAATGGTTTTAAATGATATAAATACATTCCTTATCACCATCATTTTCCTTGATATGTTATATAATTTTTTAATAAATAATTTATTCCTTGATTAATTCTCTATCATTTGAGATAATTGTAGGCATTGTTAAAAAAACATTAATGGTACCACCATTAATATAATAAATAACGATATTTCAATATAGAATATTTTGGGGAACTAAATTTTATTAATGATGTGATATAATTTATTTAGGTTAACTAATTTATGACTTTGTACTCATTATATGCTTTTTCAAGGATCTCACTAAGGATTATTGGAAAAAACTATTACTTTTAAAAACCCATCCATGTAAGGTAACATTTTTTTCAATGTATTCACATTATCATTTGGAAGTTATCTTAGAAAAATCTCTAATATGTAATCAATAAAGTAACAATATGTCTTGTCATGTTTTTGTGTTATACCATTGGTATTTATCTAATATATATATTACTTATGACATGTAATATTTTTTTATTGGAAAAAAACCAATTAAATCATTCATTGAGTTCATGAGAAGAAAAATTGTTAGAGTGAGAAGAATGACAATTCATTTAATAAAATTTTTTATTCCATGTTATATTTTTACTAGGTTTAGAAAATATATTGTATTATTCCCACACATTTCTAAAAATATATATTCACATGGACATCCATGGATCTATTCTAGATAGTGTGATGAGTGAATTTCACTAATTATATGTGATAATAAAGATGATTAAAAGGTGGATTTTGTAGTAGCCTAAGTAATGTAGTTGGAACTATAGTGGTAGTGATACTGTAGAAGTACTATTCACCAAAGGGCCCTTTGGGAAAAAAATTGTCCTTCATGCCTTGTATTCCGGCCACTTGGAATTTGACCATTGGTTGATGTAATGGGTCCCCATCTACCCAAACAAATATGATTACTTTTATTTAATAATAAAATGAGGATTTAGGCACAAGAAATAAAAAAATATTGAATTTCATATATTAGTAATATTTTCACTCATTAACTCTAACGAAAAATAATACACTTCATTTTAACAAAAACTATAAACACTCCAAATAATATTAATCTTGAATATCAAATCTAGATATAACTCCTTACTAAAAAATCATTAATATTATAATAGATATTTACATGACGAGGCTGTGTTCATTAAAATATACTGAGTGAAATCATTTCATCCATATAAAGGTAATTAAATATTAAAAATCATATTCATTATAAAAATTGTGAAGATAAAGGAAATAGAAAAATTAAACATGCCACTAGGGATATATTACCAATATTGAAAACAAATGATTTAGATGAAATATTTTGAACTCCATTCCCATATTGACTATAGTTCAGAATGTAGTAGAAACATTAAAATACCATTCCTCGTATTAAAAAAATATACCGTTAAAATAAAGGTTCATTTTGGCATTCCAAAAAAATGTACATGAAATATAGTAGAAAATATATATAACTATTAATTGATATATGTTCCCTATCCACACCAGATAATTTTTAGAATCATCTCAAAGAATATCATTTTATCAAGGTATTAGTAAATCATTAAAATACCATAAGAATAATAATTTTAAGGGGATAATCAAAATAGTGAAATATAAAATATAATAATTACGAACTTAATAAACCCTTGTTGATTCTGTAAAAATTGTAAAACTTATATCCAATCGAATCATATGAATTGTGGAACTTCTATTAGCATATTAATACAGTAAACCCAAATTAAGAGTGGTGGTATTTTATTTCGATGAAAATGATAATTTTTTGATTTATCAATACCAAAGAATGATTCAACAAGGTAGGTAATTAATAATATTAAATATTAAAAATTTTAATTCAATTTTGATATTAGACTATCATTATTGTTTTAAAGAGAGATTTTGATATTTTACTAAAATGGAAGATTTTTATATCTATATTGAAAATAAAATTTCCCAAATACCAAAATAGTCATGAAATTATCGTGTTATTAAAATAACACAATAAATAATAATATGTTTTAAATGAATAATATATTTATTCATGGATTATTATAAAATATTTATATTTATTATGTTTAATTTAGAATATTATTCTTGAAACATTCTAATCTATATTATAATCATTTATATTAATATATATTTTTCAATATAATAATTTCATTATATAAATTTAGTTATCATATTGGTATTAGAGTTTTTTGAAATTCAACTGAATTTTTTGTATTAATTATGTATCAAATTTATTTTAAATAAATTTAAAAAATTATTTGGTGAGAATTTTTTTTCATTTTAAAAATTCATTTTTATGAAAACATTTTTTATTTCATTTTTTATACTTATTTTAAATTTAATTTTTAAATTATATATAAATTAATTATTTATATTTTTTTATATTTTTAATACATAGATTCAAATAAATTAGTAGGAACTATATTTTTTTAAAAAAAATATATTACCATTATAAAATTATATAACTCTAATAAATACTAAAATTTGTTAAGGGGTGTTATAGTAAAGGTTATAACAAAAAATTTAAAAAAACACTTCTTTATTCTATTAATTTTGATTTTTCTCAAATCATAATATATTATATTGGTCTTTGGTTATCTTTTTGAAGCTAGAGTTTAGAAATAAATTTATCGTTGATTAATGTATTGTGTATTTTTAAAATTGACAGCTCTCTCACAAAAAATGACAATTTCATCCCCTCACATCCCCTCACACAAAAAGTATATTATAAATATTAAAAACTACTAAAATTAATATAATTTACAAATTTATTAATGTTCATGTTATTCCAAAAATACCAAATTATGATGGATTATGGTGTGATTGAATGGGAGGGTATCTGATGGAGTAGATGTTGTCTTACCATAGTTCATTCACTTATCTTTATAATTGTAACCGCATAGTATAAATTATATCATACCAAATAAAATGAATAAAATATCATTTTTATACTAAAATTTAAATATTCCAATGAATTTAATATTTTATTCATTCCTTAAATCAAATTTGAAAATGAAAATATCCCTTATATCATATGCAGAATTAAACCTTCACAAACTACAAATTTCATTTTTCCTAAAAAATTATTCAATTTTAATATATTGATTAAATGAATAATTATGATATAACTAACATTATTTATGTTATATAATGATTATTTTCTTCATTCACTTAATTATATTATAAAATAAATAATCATCATAAAATTTAATAAATAAAAAAATTATTACTCCAACATTTGTTGTGTAATAAATTTTTTACATGATATTTCATCTATCTTCATGATATTACTCTCCATGAATATTGATTATGAATTTTATAAAAAAACATATTAATTAATATTCAATAATATATATATCATAACTGTATAATAACATGTTCATAGTCATTCAATGGTTATAATGTGTTCTATTTTCATATTGTTTTACCACAAACTTGAATGATGTTATAATGTAAAATACAAAATGACTAAAAAACGTAAATAATAGTTATGGATTTATTTTTATTCATAATCATGTAGTTGTGGAATATTGATTATAAATATGGAATTAATATATAACCTTCAAGATCGCATTAACCATAATAATTATTATCAAAGAAGACTAAAATAAAAGAATATATTTCATGAAATATTGATCTCTTATATTTTGAGAATAATATAAACCCTACAAATTGATACATATATTTCTTGTGAATCAATTGGAAATGTAATTTTTAGCATCATTAGGATACCAATTCTAATTTTTAAATTATGAACCAAGTAACCCTAAATTGAAAAACATGAAGTAAAACACTGTAGTAAATTGATAGAAAATAATTCTAAATGAAATAAAAGTATTCATAAATTGGCATTGATAATGAAAAATGTTTTTAATCATGAAAATAATATATATTAATTTATAAGAATATATGGTATTTTCCTATAAGAAATGATTTGCGACTCGAGGTTTGTATATTTCTCTTCAAATCCATTTTTAAAAATATTTTTTATATTTCTACTACAACTAATTTTCATCCAACTATAGGTTATATAAATTTATTCATTAATATTTATCATATTAATTTAAATTATTTTTTATTAAATTTTCATCTATACTTTTATTTTTTTTAAATGTAAAAAAAATATTTTGATGTTTTTATACATATAATTTTTTGGGTTTCTATAGAAATTACATAAATTAATGATTCATTTTAATGTAATACATGATCAAATATTTAAAATCCAGTATATTTTCTTTATTAATATGGATAAATTTGTTGTTCCAAATGTTTTTCAATGAATAAAATTTTACAATTTTTCTAGGATTTTTTATAAGTTATCAATAATATAAAACAAGCGTTCAATTTTTTATGAGATATTTATGATTCATTTTGATTATGTATTCAATTAAGTGTTATTGTGATGACCCAGAATCTCACGGTCCTTTCCTTTCCCAAAACATCCGGATCATAAAGGTGTAGCGTCTCGTCATGAGGTTGATCGGCATGACCGATCGGAGAAACCAATCGGTGAGACCGACCGATCGGTGAGGCCGATCGGTGTCACCCAACCTTGTCGTTTTTTCCAGTGACGTGAGAAAATTTGGTTTTATACCCTTCTTTGACCCATTTAAGATCGTTTTAAAGCCCAATAACACCCATAAATGTTGTTTAGTTTAAATATTTAATTAAATTAACCTGGTGTGTGCATCAGTTTAAACCACTCGACCCTTTAATGGTGTGTGGGGCCGTGTGGTCAACCCACAACCCCGCTCCTTACACGATATCACGTTCTTATCTCAACTGTCCCCAGCCTTTATAAACAAAAAAAGGGTGCTCCTGGGTTTCTTTTCTCGATTACCCAGTGCTAGAAGTACTCTTCGTTCAGACAAGCCGATTTTCCTTCAGACGATCCTAATCTCTATCCATGGAGTTCCACGCCCAGGCTTAGCATCGATCGTTGTTTTACAGGTAGGGAATTTCTCCTTCATCTCTCCCTTTTTGTGAATCAAGCAGGGTGTGCATGCGTTTGATTCTGTAGAATTGGATTAACCAAACCTTAAGGAAGATAATTAAGGGACTCTAAGGAACGAAAGGGGGGTTTTGATCGATGATGCTACTTTGGTCTATGTTCTTCCTTCCTGAATTGTGCGGGCTTATGCCTACTGAAAATCATGGCCATTGGAGGTCTTTTTTCTGTGCACTAATGAACCCTTACCCCTCGTGATGTTTAAATGGATCGTATAAGTGAAACCTTATTGTGTAAAGGAATTTGGTTAATTACATATATCCGGCTAAATAAATTGAGGCACCAGGATAAATCCCTTTTTATGATAACCCCAGTTAAAGCACACAGAAATTGAAATCACAGAGTGAATTAAATATTATAAATATTAAAATACCGACATGGGACTGCTTTGTGTTGGTGGTGGTGGTTTTGTTTTCTTTCCTTCATGGGCTGTATTCTTCATGATATAAATGGGGATTGGATCCCCTTTTGATATAGATTTAGTGGTTTTGACTTTTTAAGATTGGGTGGTTACCCTGTTTATATCACGAATTGGGGTGGGATTCTCTGTTGTTGAGAAACCCTTTTGGCTCCTAGATGTTGTACATGGAGCTATATCATGGGGGTTTCATTGGTTTTGGGGATTTACGAGTGAACCGAGTGTGGATGTTGTAGTTAAGGCTTGACTGTTTGATCTACTTGACTTGTGCTTATGCGTTCTAGTTTACCAAGTAGGTTCAAAACTTAGTTAAACATCATTACTGAACATGAAAACAAATGGGACAAATGTGTTTTGTTGGAAAGAGTTGTGACTTGGACATGAGTTATGTTTGTGTTCTTTAGGTTGGCTGAAGAAAAACATAAACTTGGGAGATTTCTTGATACCTATATATATACTTGTAGTTTTTGTTTTTGTTATTTTCTCCACACCCAAGTTGATCCCTTTGTGGCGAACACCCCCATTTCATGGGGGAGGGTGTTTTTCCCAACACTTATATTAGTGGCTGGTTATTATCTCCTTTCGTCTCCCTTTCCCGGATAGTCCATGTATCTTCGGGCAGGCTGTGATGGCCTAAAGTCCAGTATTATCCCAAGAACCTTTGGGCGGGGTAGTATGGTGGTTGGCCCAGGTGTGTTCGGGCAGGTGGTTTCCCAAGTGTCTTCGGGATGAGGCCTAGGTGTCTACGGGTGTGGACGTGTATCTTCTAGCAATGGTGTCTTCGGGAGTGGAAGTGGTTGTTCTGGACTAGGTGTTTGCAGGTGTGGTTACGTGTGATGGTTGTGGACTAGGTGTGTGTAGGTGGGGTTTGGTAGTGGGACTGTTGTGAGAATGGTGGGATTGGTTTGATGCATAGGATGTCTTCAATAACCAGTGGGAATGTGGCGTGGGGTACCCAAACATCGATGTGATCTTATTATATATATTACATGCTTGCGTTATTTGGTGAGTGTGGATGGTGAGTGGGATGGATGAACTCCTTGTTAGTGTTGGTTGTCTTCATCTCACAGGACATTAGCACGTTCCCCGCACTTGTGCACGAGAGTATTTGGATTTCCCTACTGAGTGTACTTGTATGCTCACCCTACATATATAAATCTGTTTTCAGGTTTTCAGGAGGACTTCGGAGATCATGCGAGACCATACTAGCTCGGACCTTTGGGGCACTTGCTGTTGCTGTTGCTGTTTTTGTTTCTTTGGTACTTTACCATTGTAGTCACTTTGTACTTAGTGGATTTTACTATTTTGAACATGCATATTGGAATGGTTGTTTTGGGTTTTCATGGACTTCTAGTTTTGGTGTTGTGAGATTTACCATCATATCTCCCAATCATATAAAACAAAAAGGGTAGTGCCTTCCATTCGTTGGTGATTTCTATACCCTTGGTGCTAGTCTCCACTCTGGGGCCTATTGAAGGTGGGTTTCGGGGGTCATTATCTATTCCTCAACATAATTAAAGAAGGGTGTGGCAACCTGCCGACCCTTCCCTCCTTTTGGTGAAGGCGGGTTGTGTCAAAATGGTATCAGAGGGAGGTTGAGAGATAGGATGAAGTCTGGAGTTAGGCACAGTGGGGATTGCATGGGATGGTAGGGAAAAAATGTTGGGTGACCATGGTGCGTGAATTAGGCTAGGGAAGACCGGCTATGACATGAGATTTTAGGGCCCCCCGTGATCTGATGCAAGGACTCTGGACCTACCGAACGACCATGTGAGGCCACACTGATTGCATGGTGGAGGACCTAGGAAAGGTTCATTCATCATAATGACTTGTTTTCTCGGGTTTCATGGGTGTATTGGGATTATAAATAAATGAAAAGATTAAGAAATTTTTTCATGAATAGTATTCTGCACTACTTGGGCTTAGGCATTCCTTGTTTACCTTATAGGTATGGCACCTTGAAGGAGACCATGTGTGGTACATGCGATCGAGGACCCATATACTACATTGGTCGATCGGAGGAGAGCTGATCGAGAGGAGGAGGACGACCAGTGGGAGAAGACACTTCAGGACTTCCAGCGACAGACCCTCATTAAGTATGAGGGCAGCACCTCTGACGTAAAGACGGAAGGCTGGCTAGAGGAGCTAGTGATAGCTTTCGGCCTGATCCAGTCCCCGACCGAGTACTGGGTTCTTCTGGCCGTCAGCCAGATGTGGGGAGTGGCGCGTCAGTGGTGGACGCATTACCTGGGGGAGAGGAGAGAGGCTAAGGTGGCATGGGCTGATTTCGAGAGGGAGCTCCGGGCGAAATTCCTCTCTTCGACGATGAAGGCGCAAATGAGACAAGAGCTACTCTCCCTATAGTAGGGGTGTATGTCAGTGAGGGAGCTAAGAATCATGATCAAGGACCTCCTACGTATTTCTTTGGACCTCTTCCCCGAAAAAGAGTCTCGGGCATGTCCTTTAGATGAGGCGCTCCGTCCCTCCCTCTAGTATTTTGTTACCCCCTTTACCCTCCCGACGTATATGGAGGTTCAGATGAAGGCCTAAGTGGTTGAGAGGATGCATGATCTTGGAGGTGTGTCAAAAGATGGGATCCATCTATGACCATCGAAGGGGAAGGCAGTCAGCACCAGGCCTCCAGCGTCAGGACCATCTAGGTTCCGACCAGTAGGGAGCAGGCCGCAGCAGTTTCAGTTTCGATCCCCGGGTCCTCACCCTTTTCCTTCGGACAACCCCAACACCCACCCCAGTAACATCTTCTAGATAGGCCTTTCCAGCAGCAGCAGTAGGGACAGCGAGCTCCCGCTCCACCGATGGTAGACATTATAGGAGGAGGCCGACCTCAGGGGGCTCCTAAGGGACCTCGACCAGGGCGTAGTCGGGGAGGTTACTGATAGCCAAGGGGAAGAGGATATAGGCGTGGACAGTTACACACTGCAGAGGCAGGAGTTCCAGCAGGGCCGGAGGTCATTCGAGGTATGATCAGTTTTTTAGAACCCTTGCTTATGCCTTGTTTGATACCGGAGCTTCGTAATCCTTCGTCGCACCTAGTCTAGCTCGTGCTTTGGGTCTAGATGCCGAGAGAATTGCAGTGCACCTGGTGCTGAGCACACCCGTCGAAGGTCAGACCGATTTGTTATATGTTTTTCGAGGATGCATACTGATGATAGGGCCACATCAGTCGGTCATGGATTTTCTTCTGTTATAGATACATCCATACTATGTAATCCTAAGCATCGACTGGTTATTCTCCATGTGTTCCGTCATCTAATTCTTCTGATGAAGGTTTGTGTTCTCGGACATGGGTGGTCGGCGTGTTACTTTCACTGGTGAGCGGAGCAATCAGAAGGGCAGCAGCTGAGATGAACCCCTCCTCTCCTTTCTAGCTGAGCTGTCAGTACAGTCAGTAAATGCTGAAATGGTGGAGGTTCCAGGGGTCGTCCGTGAGTTTATGGACATCTTTCCTGAGGAGGTGACGACTCTACCCCCTCGACGGGATATCGAGTTTGGGATAGACTTGCAGCATGGTTCTCATCCGATCTCGATGGCTCCTTACAAGATGAAACCCTCGGAGCTATGGGATTTGTGGATTCAGATTGATGATTTGATGAAGAGGGGTTATGTTCGACCAAGCGCATCACTGTGGGGTGCTCCAGTTTTTTTTCCAAAGAAGGAAGATAGTGGTATCAGGTTATGCATAGACTACAGGAGGCTGAATCAGGTGATGATCTGGAATCGCTATCCTCTTCCGAGGATAGACTATCTTTTCAACCAGCTGAAAGGGGCATGGCGGTTCTCGAAGATTGAACTGTGGTCTAGGTATCACCAGTTGAGTTTAAAGGAGAGTGAAACCCCGAAGACGGCCTTCAGGTGCAGATAAGGACACTTCGAGTTCATAGTCATGCCCTTCGGTGTTACGAATGCCCCGGCTGTGTTCATGGGTCTTATGAACTCCATCTTCCGAGAGTACCTGGATCAGTTCATAGTTGTGTTCATCAAAGACATCCTAGTCTATTCAATATCAGTGGAGGACCAAGAGGAGCACCTGAGGCCAGTTTTGGAGGTCCTCCGACAGCAAAGGCTCTATGGTAAGTTGTCAAAATGCATGTTCTGGACATGAGAAGTGCACATCCTCGGGTACGTGGTGTCCGAGCGGGGGGTAGTGTTAGACCCATCAAAGGTTGACGCAGTTGTTTCTTGGGCAGCACCCAAGAATGTGGCAGAGGATTGTAGTTTCCTCAGACTGGCATGTTACTATCGGAGGTTTGTACCCAACTTCTCCTGAGTAGCATCCCCTTTGACAGCGTTGACCAAGAAAGAATAGGTTTTCGTGTGGAGTGAGTAGTGCGAGGCAGCGTTCATCTATATGAAGGAGAAGTTGGTTAGTGCCCTAGTGCTATGGCTACCAGAAGAAGGGGCGGCCTATGAGGTGTTTTTTGATGCTTCAGGACAGGGCCTGGGATGTGTGTTAATGCAGCGACAAGGGGTGATCTCTTTTGGGTCGAGGTAGGTACACCCTCATTAGCGTAATTATGCCACCCACAACCTGGAGCTTGCAGCGGTCGTTTTTGGGCTATGGTTATGGCGGCACTACCTCATCGGAGAACACTTTGTGGTCTTCACAGATCACAAAAGCATGAGGTATATCTTCTCCCAGCGGGACATAAACTTACGACAGCGAATGTGGATAGAGTTCCTCCAGGATTACAACTTCGAGATCTCCTACACTTCAGGGAAGGGGAATTTAGTGGATGATGCCTTGAGCACAAGATCACAGAAAGATGTGCTCTGAGAGTCGGCAGACACCTGTAAGGCAATGGAGGAGTTTGCAGCCTTACACCTAGATGAGAGGATAGATAGTGGTAGAGGTTGCCTGTATCAGATGACAGTGCAATCTTCTCTGATGCAGCATGTGGAGGAGTCTCAGTGGGGATACCCAGAGTGCGAAGTGATGTGTGACCGAGTTGACCAGAGGAATGCTCCGGAAGGGTGGACAGAGGATGGTCAGAACCATATTCTTTTCCGGGGAAGGTTGTTTGTTCCAGAAGTGATACATGGAAAGGTTCTCAGTGAGTTCCACAACTCACCCATGGTAGTACACCCAGGAGTTTCCTAGACGTACCAGGGACTGAAGAGAGAGTTTTGGTGTCCCGGAGTGAAGCGAGCAGTGGCAGAGTTTGTGTCCAACTGCTTAGTGTGTCACCAAGGGAAGTCTGAACACCAAGTTCTAGGAGGCCTACTGCATTCTCTAGATTTCCCCGAGTGGAAGTGGGACGACATCAAGATGAATTTCATCATGGGAGTACCCAAGGTCCAAGGGGGATACGATGCCATCTGGGTAGTAGTGGACTGGTTGACAAAATCAGCTCACTTTCTGGCGATTAAGGAGTCAAGTTCAGCGGATGCTTTGCCACTAAGGTACGTAGAAGAGGTGGTGAAGTTGCCTGGGGTTTCGAGGTCCATAGTCTCGGATAGGTATGCATGTTTTACCTCACAATTATGGAGGGGTTTTCAGCATGGTTTTGGCACCAAGTTATGCCTTAGCACTTCTTTCCACCCCCAGAAAGATGGGCAGACAAAGCGCACCATCCAGACATTGGAGGATATGTTGTGGTAATGTGTTCTGGATTCAGGAAGATCATGGGTGCAACACTTGACTATGGTAGAGTTAGCCTACCATAATAGCTATCAATCTACCATTGGTATGGCCCCGTTTGAAGCATTGTACGGGAGGCCATGCCAATCACATGTGTGTTGGACCAAAGTCAGAGAGGCAGGCATCCTTGGCCCAAAGGTGGTGCAGACCATGAGGGAGAAGGTTCAGCTTATACGGGAGAGGATGAAGGCATCCCAGGACTGACAGAAGTCGTATGCTGATACCAGGAGGAGGCCCCTGGATTTTGGGGTTGGAGACCATGTGTTCTTGAAGTTCTCCCCTCGGTGTGGACAATGGAGGTTCGACAAAGGGAGTAAGCTTTCTAACAGGTTCATCAGACCCTTCGATGTGTTGCGGTGGGTAGGCAAAGTGGCTTATCAGCTAGCGTTACCACCACTACTACTGAGGATACATGATGTCTTCCATGTGTCCCAGCTCCATCAGTATCTACACGATGATTCACACATCCTCGGCATTAGAGAGCTGGACTTCGAGGACGACATGACATTTGTGGAGAGACCAGCGATGATCGAGGATCGCAAGGAGAAGGTGCTTTGTGGGAAAAGCATTCCCTTGGATCATGTGTTGTAGAGAAATGGTGGGCATGAGAAGAGTATGTTGGAGAGGGAAGCACATATGCGTGACCAGTACCTAGAGTTGTTTTTAGTTTCATATTGTTCGTTTTATAACTGTTGTGGTAGAATGTTTTACCTTGTTGGCAATGAAATATTGGTTTTCTTTCCTCTGAATATGTGTGAAAATTTCTAGCTATGGGGAGGGGAGGACAAAACCCATATTCAAGACGCATTAAGGGGGATGCGATTAAACCTGTGTGGGCGAGTCAGTGTCGCCCAATGCAGATAATATCTTGACATGTGGAAAAAGATTCCCCAACCCACATGGCTGGGTAGTTTGACATGGTATGTTTCATGATTCTTGACAAGGAGGTGTTTTTAGTTAATAATGAGGTTCAATCTTGAGAGGTATCTTTAGAGGTGATTGTTCGGACACGCTCTTTCCTTCTTGGTTGATTAAATTCTCAAGGGAGAGAATAGTTTGAGAGGTATCTGAGGAAATGAACCAGACTCTCATGGTCCTTTCCTTTTCCAAAATAATCCAGATCCTAAAGGGGTAGCGCCTCGGCGTGAGGCCGATTGGCGTGACCGATCGGTGAGACCGACCGATCGGTGAGACCGATCGGTGTCACCCAGCCTTGTTGGGGTTTTTTCAGTGACATGTGCAAATTGGGTTTTAATCTCTTTTTTGACCCCTTTAAGCTCGTTTTAAAGCCCAGTAATTCCCATAAATATCGTTTAATCTAAATATTTAATGAATTAACCTGGTGTGTTTAACGGTTTAAACCGCACGACCCTTTAATTGCGTGTGGGCCGTGTGGTCATCCCACGACCCCGCTCCTTACACGGTTTCACGTTCTTATCTCAAATGTCCTCGGCCTTTATAAACAAAACAAGGTACTCTTATGTTTCTTTTCTCGATCACCCAATGCTAGAAGTACACTTCGTTCAGATGAGCCACTTTTCGTTCAGACAGGCCGCATCGCTATCTGTGGAGTTCCGCGCCCTGGAATAGCGTCGAGTGTTGTTTAATAGGTAGGTAATTTCTCCTTCATCTCTCCCTTTTTGTGTATCATGCGGGGTGGGCATGCTTTTGATTCTGTAGAATTGGATAAACCAAACCTTAAGGAAGATAATTAACGGACTCAAAGGAATGAAAGGCGGGCTGTGATCGATGATGCTGCTTTTGTCTATGATCTTCCTTTCTGAATTGTGCAGGCTTACGCCTACTGAAAATCATGGTCGTTGGTGGCCTTTTCTCTGTGCACTAATGAACCCATACCTCTCGTGTTTTTTAAATCGATCGTATTTGTGAACCCTTGATGTGTAAAGGAATTTGGTTAATTACTTATATCTTGCTAAATAAATTGAGGCTCCAGGATCAATCCCTTTTTGTGATAACTTTAGTTAAACACATGGAAATTCAAATCATGGAGTGTGTTAAATCTTATGAATCTGAAAATATTGGCATGGTCCTGCTTTGTGTTGGTGGTGGTGGTTTGGTTGTCTTTCCTTCACGGGCCATATGCTGGGTGCTGTAGATGGGGATGGGATCCCATGTTGATATGGATTCATTGGTTGTGAATTTTTAAGACCAGGTGGTTACCTTGTTTATATCACAAATTTTGGTGGGATCCTCTATTGTTGTGAAACCCTTTTTTGCTACTGGATGTTAGACATGGGGTTGTATCTTGGGGTTTTCTTTAGTTATTGTGGATTTACGAGAGAACTGGGTGTGGATGTTGTAGTTAATGCTTTAATACTTTCTTTCCCTGACCTGTTCTTATGCATTCTAGTTTCCCAAGTAGGTGTAGAACATAGTTAAACATCATTACTGAACTTGAAAACAAATTGGAAAAATGGGTTTTGTTGGCGAGAGTTGTGGCTAGGACTTGAGGGTTGATTGTGTTCTTTAGGATGGCTGAAGAAAAACCTAAACTTGGGAGAGTGCTTCTTACATATATATATACTTTTAGTTTTTGTGTTTTTATGGATACATGTGTTTCCATAAAAAAAGAGTCTTAACATAAGGAACTAATTTTTTTCGAAAAATAGACACGATATTGATGTTACAACATTATAATATAATTGTTTTCTAATTCAATGAATATTTAAAATAAAAATATCCTGGGAACATCAAGAAAATAATTACTTTTTCAAAATTTATAAATTGGAGATAAGTAATTCATGAGTTATATGAGTTGCTTTCAAATTCATGGTATGAAGAATATGTTATTAGTATATTATCATCTTGTATGGGTATGTGGTGTTATAGATAGAATCATAATAGAAATTATATATATTTATATTTTATTAATATATTAATTAAATAATCATTATAAATGTTTATTTTAATTATTATTATGGTAATATTTTTTTTATATCCATGTCTCATGGTATAATCAACATCTATTTTATAATGGATTCTAAAAAATTTAATAGAGATAATATGAAATGAATTTAATTATATAATAATACCTTTTAGATTTAGAAATCCAAAAATGGTCAGATTTTATGTTGATATATTAATGGTGGTGTTAAATTAATTAACAAAAGATTGATTTAGTTTTACCCATGCATGAGAGTGATTGATTTATCAAAAAAGGAACATGTAAATGGTTGAGAATTTAATGAAACAACACCATCAGGTATATAGTGGAACCATAGAACATGAGGTATCCAATAGATAGATAAATATCCTAAAAATAAAATGTTCTCTTTTGGGTCATTCAAGGATATATTTGGAAACACTTCTTGTTTATCATATTGATGGTTAAGCTAATCTATGGTGGTCATTTTTTAATTATAGAATGATGAATAATAAAATTATTTCAATAGACAAAGGAATTTATATATCTATTTATAAATAAATATTTTCATACTTTTCATATATATAGAATGGAAAAGAATATTATGGTGATGATATAGAGGAAATAAGACTTAGTTTTGGATTATGAATAAAATATTACAAAATAATCTTAGTATAAACATAATTTTATTATATAGGATGAGACAAAAATTTATCGATCTCACAGAGGTATAAAAAACATTTTAGGAGAAATTTTACATATAAAAAATTTAAATGTGGTGTTGAAATTTTTTCTATGTGTTGAGATGGTTTAAATGGTTCATTTTGACACATATTCATACGATTATATCAGTAATAAGAAACATTCATAGTTATTAGATATTGGTAATGAAATGATTAAATCAAGAGGTAATACTCCCCCATCTCCCGATAATGGAGATTTTTTATAAAATGTCTCATAAGACATGGAAGTGTTACCAGTGTTGTATATTATATTATTTATCACATAAATATACTAAATAGAGTTATAATTGTATTATTATTGGGATTTTAGGTTAAGAGTTGGAAGGGAAATTTTTTCAATCTAAGAAGTTTGATAATTTAGAAAATTTATGCCGAATGATATGTTTAAAGGATTCAAATAATAAAATCATAGGATAATAGTGGTGTAAATTTCATTTAAAACATCATTAGAAAAATAGTGCACCCTAATATTAAATGTTTAGAGATATTTTAAATGATAAAACAATATCAATATTTGGTTTGATTTAGGATATGAGCATTCATTTATATCTACAAAATTTTCTTATAAAATTAAAAAATCACCCCATTGAATGTTGATATATGATTTCACAATAACTATTCAAAAAAGTATTATAATATAAATTATTTATAATAATTATCAAAACAATTACTTGGTGCTGTTTTTCATTTTTGTTTACCCATTTTACTGTTTGTTGTTATTATAGGTCTACATTGTATTTCATGTTATATTGATTTAATTTACTGTATATTGAATGATGTTATATTAATATTTTAAAACGATGTCGAATTTTTATCAAATAATGGATTAATATATTTGATATCATTTTAAAAAGACATGAAATTTTTTAATGATTGTGGTAAATGATATTCCACTCATTTTATTTAATAGAATTAAATTTCCCAAATTTGGAATTAGTTATTGGTAAATGAATATTAGGATGTATTAAGTAATGATTCTAATAGATTTAATCTCATTTGGGAGATCATGTTCATTATTGAAATAGTTTTTGAAACTATACCAATTTCAAAATCCATGGATCAAATAACTATATTCATGTAATTGGAAATATAAAATAATTTACAAGACTTGATTTATAAAGGATTCATTCATTCTAAAACATTACCAAGGAAAATATATTTATAATGTAGAAACATGTCTCTATGAGTCTTTTCATTTTTTATAGAGTACTGAGTAACATTACAATTGAAAAAAATACTAAGATCTTATATTAGTTACTAACTAAATATGATCTACGATGCTTGATGATTTTCAACGACTTAAATTTGTTTTGGATATCATTAGAAAATTTTATAAAATAAAAAATGTAAAATGAGAGTATTTCCAACATGGTATAGTCGTTATCATTATTTGTATATTCACTTTTGGTTGAATAATTTACATGATTTATTTATTGAATGACGAATTGTATTTTTCATGATTATTTGGATATAATTATTTTGATATTTTATTATTATATTCTAGTAAATTATAAATGATAAATAAAAAATGTAAAACATATGACGATTTTTATTAAGTACATTAATGTGAATACATTTAATTGAAAAATAAGGAAATGTGCCTTTTTGCAAAAATATATTTAATTTTTTGAGAACATTATAACTAAAGATGACATAATAATTGATCTTTATAAAACTAATGTAGTGGATGGATGGAAAACACAAAAATACTTCACAAAAAATAAGTGTTCTCATGGATGAGTGTATTATTACATAATGTTTGTTGATTCCATTTCATGGAATTTTGACACACTAGTATAGTTAACTCAAAATGGTAGTACATTAAATTGGAAAAAAGGGTGTCGTGATTTTTCCCTTGAAATATATTATGTGTTGTTATTTTTGTAGTGTTATCATTAAAATAAATTTTTATGAAATTTTTGTATATATAATGATAATTTAATGAATGGAATTGATTGTATTGTAATTCTAAATAATCACATAATTGTATATTTATCAATCAAACTGAAATCCCATAAAAAATATTACCATACTCATTTTTTTTAACATTTAGTGGAAATTATTTCTGTAAAATTTAGAGGGATAATTTATATCGGTAAAAATATAAATATATAAAGATATTATAAATTAAATATATATATTAATGAAAATAAAGTTGAAAATATGAAAAATATGATATCATTAATTCCAAAAAAATTATTATTTCAGGATACACTTTTATCTATGTAGATATTACATGGTTGCACATGCCATTACACCAAAGGATAAAGATTCAATAATAATGATAAAATTGAAACACTCCACAATAATTAATGATTCAATGAGTATGGGGTAGGATGATGGGTTTTTTAAAAATTATACACCATTGGATTTTCAATAGTATATTCAACTATTTCAGAATTAATTGTGAATGATTGCAAATAAGGTCATGGTTTTAAAGAATTTATAGCATCGGTTAATGAAGGAAGCATTTCTATGCTTATCATTGGAAGAATGATTTATTATTTGTAAATAGATTTTCGGGAAGAAACTAATTTTTAAATCAATATGAAAAATTTTAATTGAGGATAACTATTCCTTTTTTTCATTATCACAGATGAATTAAAATATATATTACAATTTTTATGAATTATAAAAGGGTTTCAATGAAAAACGATATTACTAATTTTACTATAAAATAAATTATAATCAATAATTTACAGCATGAAAATGACTACTATGGGGGTTCCACCAAACATTTCTGTTAATAAATTATAGTGGGAGAACATATTAATGGATTTCGTTGTGGGATTAACAAATAAATATATCATGGTTATATTGTAATATTGGATATTTATGATCTCTTGAATCAATATTCCCATTTTCATCTTATTTGTGATAGTTTTCAATTTATATATCTTTTTTTACTCCATCATACTTGTGTACTTTAGTTACATTTATTACCATTATCTATTATATTTTATCACGATCCTTGGTTTAAATATAATTAAAAAAAAAATTGGGGAATAAAAATTATTTTCAATTAAATTTTTCAACATCAATATCATAAAAAATTACTGTTGAATTTTAATATCATGGATAATTTTCATTGAGATTTCAAATTAGATTATCAATGTAGTTGGGATCACAACCCTTTATTATTTTTATTTTCAAGTAGTAAATTTTCTTATTTTATTCTAAATATTGTACCATTATAAGAATTATGAAGATATTATTTCAGAATCAGATATGATTAGATAATGTTTTTTGGAGAATTTCTCTGGGACCTAAATTGGTAAATGTGATGTTTTAAAATGTAAAAAACATTTATTACTATATGTGGAAGCTTAAATGTAGCATAATTGTTATATAGATAAACAATGAGATGATTTTTTAGTTTGAGTAAATTGATAATATTTTCTTGTAAAATACCTCCATGGAATATTACCAAGTGTTTTAGTAATATTGAAAAATTAAACTCATTGTTCATTGGTAATTTTGAAATTTTAGTTAATGTTGATTCGATTTCTTAGTATGTATCCCTATCATCGATGGTATATCAGGTATCTGAATTGGTTCACATATCATTGTCGAGGATATATGTAGCTGATGAAACTCATTTATTGATAGATGAGGTGATGTAATTAAGATCTTATTTCCAATTAAGAAAAAAATTATTTCTATACCATAAATATATGGTGTTATAAATAAATGTAACTTATATTGTGATAATTTTGTGTAATATTAATATGATTTCAAAAGTATATTGATAATAAGAAGTTTCTATGATAGAAAAATAACACGTACTATTTATTGAGGAATAAGTCCATATTGACTCAACTTCATAAATTGGGTTAGAATGTAACAACCTATGTAGTTTTAAAATTAAATAACTTTTACTATACTATTCATTTTAATTATAATGAAAACTATAATTTTTTTTTCAAATTACAGTTAAATACATCATAATATATCTTTATTTTTTTCTACATATTCGTTATCTTTATTTCATAGTTAAATTTATTATATTTTAAAATTTAATGTTGATAAATTGATTATACTTTTCAATTCCAATGTATCAAAATTATAATAGGAATTTTTTTAAAACAAGGTTTGAATTTTTTGTAATACCGAAAATATCATTTTCTAAATTTGAACAACATTCATGACAATACCTGTTAAAAAAAGCAACTAAAAATTTATAAAATAGTTCAATCAAATAATTTTTTTCTAATGGAGTGAATAAATCATTTAATTTCATTATATTTCTTTTTGAATCATATGATTCCCATTTTCGAAAATATTTAATAATATATTCTAATATAATCTAGTTCATACCTCTTTACATAAATAAATATTCATAAGGTTCTATTAAAATACAGTTGAGTTATAAATATTCATAATTATATAATTAATATTTATAAATTAATAAAATTTAGGAAAATCAACCTTATATTTATATATTCATGGATATATTTTGTTTTATGATTAAAAATGGAAAATTTCAAAAATATTATACATCATTTCATTATATGTACATATATTAAAATTAATTTCTACCATCCCTCCAAATTTATTCTCGGTAAATATTTTATATCTTGAATAATTTTGATAAAATTATATCAAAAATCACATTATATTTTTAGTATGAAAAATACTTTTTCATGTTAAAATTTAGTCACATGGGTAATGGTTTTACAGGGGCTAAAAGAGTGTTATTTCAACAAAAAAGAGTGCTAATATATAAAAAAAATGTCTAAATTTTATTTTTTGATGTAATTTTCTCCTTACACCATCCTATAATTATTTTTTGGTTACTTTTTCACTAATTTAACTTGATATGGAAATTTATGTTATTTTAAATTTAGGAGTATTTATGAAAGGATCAGTCCTATCACATATAGAATAACCCATTGAACCTCTAATTTATCCTCACTTTAAGAGAATAATAACCTGAATAGACTTCATAAAAACATATTACCAACCCTAATTTCCTTGATATATTTGTTTAAACTAAATGGAAAATCAATGATGGTTTAAGGTGTGATCCAATGGGAGGTTATTTATGTAATAAGTAATTTTTTATCCAAGTGAATTCATGTTTATTCATTTATGTCATATAAATAGATAATACAAATCATATAATAATGAAATTATTATGATTAATATCATAAAATTATTATATGTTAATTAAACAATAGTTATCCACCTCTATTGAATCTATTTTTAAAAATAAAAATTCACTCTTATTATAAGAAAACTACAACCTCCGTGAATGTTTTATTCTATTTTTCATAAATTATTCTCATATATTGTTTTAAAAATGTATTTGTTAAATAAATTTTATATTAATAACATTATTAAGTTTTTAAAAATAAATTTTTCCCTAAAATTCATAAAATTTATAATAAATTTCAACTATAAATTTAAACCTCCAAAAACATGCTTTCCAAAATAATAGGCAAGTAATTAGTTCATAACATTATAAATTATTTATCTTCGACATTTAAATCATCCTTAATTTAATTGATTAATTTAATGAAATAATATATTAAATAAATATTATTCTATCAATTTGATATACTAACTATACAATAACATTTTTTAATCTTTCAATGACTATAATGTTTTCTTTCTTCGGTTGATTTTACAAATAGAAAAATAATTCTTTAATTTTTTATCATGGATTATATTGAAAACCTATATAATGAAAATTTTATTTAAAAATAATTGTATTTGAAATTATTTCATAGTCCTATGATAGTGAAATAACAACTATTAATTAGGCCCCACATTAATGGAGAATACCCTAAGAGGGGGTGAATAATGGTATTAGAAATTACATAACATATACCATTTAAAAAAAATGTATCTAATCAATGTGAGGAACAATTCATTTTCTTCCATAATTTATATATATACTTGATGAATTAAATAGATAATGAATTGATTATTTCTTGTTACCACAAAATATAGCTTGTCTAAAAATGATGAAATATAGAAGTTCTTGTGTACCTAAAATAGAATAATAAACTGAATCTATTTAGATAAAGAAATACAGGCACCATAATGACAAATTATACTAACATTTTCAAAAATTAATAGAATATATCTACCACTCATTACGTGTGGTATCACAATACTCTTTAAATGATATCCTTCTCTCCTCACAAATAAATGATGATAAATTAAACATGAAATTGGTTTCCCACTTCTACACAACCTGATGATAGTACAATGTGATGTGTCTCATTGAATTGTGTCTTCACATTCAATCAAATTTATCTATAAATTGAAAAATTTCCCAATAAATTTAATTCATTCATCACCTCTTAGAGTTCTATTTTAATTACTTGTCCTTATATATCTTGAACAGTTATGTGTAATTGTAAAGAATACAACCACAATGATTTAATATAATGATTGAAATTAAAATTTTATTTATTTATAATATTCAAATCAAAACATGTATCATATGAACATTAATGTTGTTATTAATGACCACTTATATCCCATAAAATACCTCAAACCTTGAAAAAATATTCTTTGTAAAAAAACATTGTATTGGAATGTAATTGGATGGATTCAAGAAAGGTTAATTATAATACTATGTAGATATATCATTCCCAATATTTATTATAGTGTGGTTCCATTCAGTATTGGTTAGTGAAATTTTAAAACAATTATCAGCCACAGACTATTTCCTTATGATGTAGAAATATTTTTTCAAAAATATCATCAAAATCTAGTTTTCTTTCAATGCTCCCACTAATTCTGCATGATCTCTTTAACATCATCTTAATAGTATAATCCTATTATTATATTATAATTTTATAACATATTCCCTCAAATATAATTTCAAAAAACAAAAACATCCATTTCATTAATAAAAAATACCCCAATATGAATTGAATTTCTACAACATGGTTATATTCTCTTCAAATTTCTTATAGGTTATCTGGTTCTCCACAGCATTGGAATGCCAAATTTTCTAGGGAAATTGAATTATGTCTAATATCGCTTTTATAAAATATCAGTGACACTTGAATGTATTTTTTAAAATAACACATAATATATAAAACAGTCTTTAAACATGAATTTTTGAAATCCACTCTATATATAACACCTCACGCAATAAACATTCTAGAAATATTCTATTGTATTTACTCATTCCACAACCTCATTATCATGGTGTAACCATATGTTGTGGTCACAGATTTATCATGAGCTAATAATTACCAACATTTGTTCATAATAGTACCTCATCCAAATTATAACTCAATAGACGACCTCAACAGGATTCCATTTACAAATTGGATTCTCACAAGGGGCTAGATAGTGGGTGAATAAAATGATCATTATCTCACCTCTATTGAGGTGAAAACCAGTGCTCTATTGCATGTCCAATAGTGGTATGGAATATTAATCTATTAAAATATCCTATAAAATAGTTCTATAATATTTTTTTCATGGAATATTTTACCTATATATATTTTTTATTCAATCACAATAAGTCTTATAGAAATATATAAATCCATAAAACCATCCGAGAATCACCTCATCCCAAAAAAAATTCAACAACTATATTATGAGGTTATTGTAAAAAAAATAAAATCATTGAAATAACCAAAATAATTTTCTCAGATAATCTACACCATTAGATTTCATAATAATTATTTTTCTCTTACCTATTTTTTTGCATAAAAATATTTAAAATAAAATTAAATTTAATAACTTATTGAAAATCATTACTCACTTAAATTAGTGCATTAATGATTTATCAGTCACGAACCATAGCCACAGATAATTCAAGGATAAGTTTGAGAATCTATATTTATATTAAATAATTATCATGATAAAAAATCATTTCACGACATTATCCAAATCATTGTTAATCCAAAATATATAATCAAACACTCCCCTTTGGTTGGTTCATTCCCTTTTTAAAATATATTCTTTATTCTTAATGATTATCCACCTTATCATTCCACTTCCTCGTTTCTTAATGAAACTGAATGGAATATCATTAATGGTTCAAAAAATCGAGTTATAACAAACATTAATGGATATGAGGAGATAAATCATGCATTTATCAATGAGAAACATCCACAGGTGGTGTGGATCCCATTTCCAAATCTATATACAGATTATGATTTAATGGAATACAGCAATCAATAATTATTGATCAAAATGGAATGTGGGTATATCCATTATCATGATGTTAAGTATTAAATCAATATTTTCCACATCCTCTAATTTTAAAAATTAATATCTAACTTTATCAATCATGACATGGAATTTGATCTCAATATTCATTTTATTTTATTGTTGAATGGAATTTTCTCTAATGTTCATAGAACACCAGTTAGCGCACATAATCGATATTCCAATATCCACTTGATGTATATTATATTTTTAATCTGAATATATCAATATATTAGGAGTATAATCTTCAGTGGTTAATACATAAAATGGACCCCATGTTCTTAAGGATATGTAGTCCAGATGATTATATTTCAAGGAAAAGAATGAGTTTCTAAAGAAGAACATTCCACTAAAAGTACATTTTTTATTAATAACCAAACCATACCAATAAACATCCATATTGGAAAAAATTTCTATTTTATGAATAAAATAATTACAGAATACAAAATACACTATTTGGATTATATATATGTATTCCCCACATATCCCTCGGATGACCTACAAATAGATAACTCTAGTAATGGAAAATGAGATATGTGGAAATATTATTTTCTAATAGTCATTATGTATTGTCTTTTATAGACAATATATCTATAAATACTATTACTTACAAACTCACCTTCCCCATATTTTAACTACTTTATGTTGGTTTTTTTTAGTTTCCATAAATTTGGAATTTTCTATTTCATTCCATTTGGACACATCTTTGAAATATTTGTTTTGGGAGGTAATTGTATGTTTCCATCATTAAATTACATATTAATTATGAAAAAATAATAATTCTCCAATTACATACATGTCAAATTCAAATCTAATTATTTCTACAAAAATAATACATTGGGTGTCAATCGAACATCTAAATATGATGTTTTCATGATATATAGAATCATGATTCACTTCTCTATCTCATTCACTAATTATATTTTTTGATCAACACATCCACAATGAAAAATGATAATTATGGAGTTATGATCAAGTTGTGAGTACCACATACTTGGTTCATGATTTAAAATTTTTATATTATTCTTCTATTAACACATTTTTCTGCCATAATTATGTATATTAAATCCATATATATTCTCTATTTATACCTTCTCTACAAAGAATTTTTTTGATAAATCATTATTAAATTAATATTGACTACATTAAAACATGTTTTCATGGTCGTGGAGAAAATATATATTACAATTTCATGTTGAGACACCTGTGAGAATGTTTCATCAACATCATTTACATGTTTATATGGTTATCCATTTCACAAAACATTACTTTTTTCTTATCACAATTCATTCTTTCATAAGAATACATTTGTATGTCAATTTAGTTCTAATTTTTTTCTTTTTTCTATCCTAAAAAACAACCCAAGTCATTTATTATCAATATTTTAAATCGATTAAGGGTTTTCATCATTCTGAGCTTAACTATGGACTCTTCCCTAAACTCCATCATTCTTAACATAATTTTCAGTGTACTAGACTATTTCGAAAGCAACTACTTAATAATCTTCCCCATGTTATCTAAAATCCACAAACAATTGAACATTATACTACTTAATCAACCATATTAATGAGAATTTTTCCCCTTAGGTTGAATTTTAATTGATATTTATTAATTTTATTTTCACCTATAAAATGATTCCCGAAATAATGTTCACCTTAATCTTCTTGAAAATATTTAAAACACATAAAATAATGAAGTCCCACTTTATGAAATTGTATTGAATAATTTTTAATCTTACCTTATAATTTACTTTCCCACTCTTAATGACAATGACTTGGAATGAAATCACATTATCTACTTCATCAACTTCATCCTCTTCTATGATATGTTTTTTATTCATTCATATGAATGAAAACTCAAATGATTTCTTCTTCACCATGGATTCAATTTTGTAATTTCTCAATTCATATAATAAAAATACAAAATTAATGATATATTGACACACATACATTACATAGATTCCTTACAGTGACGAAACGATCATGTTTAACCCTATAGTATGTCTATTCAGTATTCTTTTGAAGATTTTGACAACATAAATATTCCCTCCAAGACTATGCATATCCAATAAAGTGAAATTAACATGATTAATGAATGAATAAGTGGATTAATCTATGATCATACCCATTTTTTTATATTTATTCCACAACACATAGAGATATTCCTCTCAAATATTTAAATCAAAATTTTTATATATTTTTATGTGATAGCTCTTAACGTGAGTTTTGAAACTGAAAAAAATCCTTATATAGTTGGAGTTTTACCAAGACCCATCATATTCATTTATATAATTAATATACACATCATATTTGAAATGTAATCATTCAAACAAATCCCCCCATTCTATGTTTTCTAATAATCTTTTAATGGTTTTAATGTAAAACTTCATCATTAAAGACTTATTATTCTGTTGAATCATATTATTTCATATATATATAATTTATTCCTAACAATTTGTTTTTTTATTGTTATTAGGAACACCTATCACTTTCATGATTTTGAGAGATGCAGATGTCACAAAAGATCCATGGAATTGAAAAAAATTGTAGGTGATGTATCAGGGTGCATACCCAGATAGAGGGGTTAGTTAGGGTACACGAGATTTAATATGTAAGACCTTAAAAATGATTTTCCTTCCCTAAATATTAGGAACAATTTTTCCTCTCACATTATTTACCTATATGTGTGACGAAATCAATAATTAAAAAATTTATTTTTGTTAGTCATCCATAAATGGGAAAATATAGACAAAATTAAAATGAGTTATGAATATACACATAAAACCCAAGATTTCTCATCTTATATTTGAATTTTTTAATATCATAAAAATAGTTTCCCTTTTATCACAATATTTACTCAATATAAGGAAGCTCACAATATTACATTATAATGTGGAACTCACTTATCCTTTCTTGGAAACCAACTATTTTCCAACAAAATATAATGAGACAGAATATATTGAAAAGGAGTTTCTATTATAAATTGACTGAGATATTGTAATGATATGAATCACTAAGAATATTATTCTTCATTATATTTATAAATTTTTTAGCACACATTGAAATTTCATATGTATAATATTTTTAAATTATCTATTAAGGTACTATAAAAATTATGTTTCCTCATATATAATGAATTTTTTCCCACTATAAAAATTTACATGTTACAAATTGTACACTATAATGCTAGAGAAGGTACATGATACCATTACATTGAAATAATAAACATGGAATCCCATAAAAATGGCTAAATATGTTACATGTCTTTGTAAACTTGATAAATGCATGAGTCCTACATTACATTTGAATAGAAAAATTGTATAATAATTATTATTCATGAATATCATTTTCACCACGGGTATATCCCTTCATATTAGTTATAATAAACATCAATGAATCCTGTAAAATGAAAGAAAATTAGGGTGAGCTAAAATTATCATAAAGGGATAAATATAATAGAACCAATCATGAATTAATAACCATAATAAAAATGAAATGGTAAATAACTGAATTAACATTCCATTTAATTGAATTTAATATCATTTTATGATAAGGGAAAATCAAATGAAAAAGTTAAATAACCGAAAACACATTCATATAATCAACATTCAGATAATATAATTCATATGTACATTATAATATATTGAAAATTCCATAGATAACAATAACCAAATTCTTAATGAAGAAGATACTTAATTGGTTGATGTTATATTTTTCAATAACATGATACCATTACCATCATATTAATTATAAAATAATATATAAAATAAATTAATAAATAATCCATCTGATTTTGGTTAATAACATTCATAGGACACTTATTTTCATGATATATCCACCAAACAAATTATAAAGTCATGGTTACAAACAAGATGGGTTTTTTACCAATATATTTCATCGCATAGAAATAATTACTCATCAAGTTCCATTTACTAACTAGTCCCCAACCCACGTATTAAATTTCCAAATCATTCAATTTATATTTAATATTGTAATCAATTAATAAAAAATATTCTTTATCAAATATCTATATTTAGTTAAGGATTTAGATTTTTCATTTCTTCCCAGTTAGTCGAATAACTTTTAATGAAAACAACTATTGTAAAGACATTATATATGATTTTGGATATAGTAATTTTCATCTTAATGATATAAGTATTTTTAATATACAATTATTTTACAATTAAAATATATCACAAGAATGTGATTTTTTTTAGAATGTTTACACTCATAAAAGAATGTGAGATTTTATGTTATCTTCTATAATTTTGTAATATTAAATTCAAATACCCTTATATGAATTAATAAATATTGAAACAAAAAATTATAAAAACTATTATGTAATATTTATATAAAATTTTAAGGGTTGTTTTATACACCACATATATGTGAATTTTCATAAAATAACAAATAAGTCTCAATGAAGTTTAAATTTGAGACACAATCCCTAACATTTTTCTTTCTTTAGAATATAAATTTTTTAACCTATTATATAATGGATAAAAAATATAATTATCCTATAAAATAAAAATATTAATAATTCCAATATCAAATATTACCCATTTATTACATCTTATCACCTGATCAGTAATAACCATTCAATATTTTCTCAAATTCAGGTGTTAAATGCATTGTTTTTTATGAAGAACTTTTCAAATAAGTTCTAGTTAATTCACTTATTATAAAGTTTCATCATTTGAAAAATAATAATAATAAAACTATTATAATATATATAAATCAATTATTTTTTTTAAAACAAATTACGAATGATGGTTGTTGTAATGATGCATATTTATATCATTGAGACGGTTGTCCGTATATACAATGATTTATGTTCTCCATTTTGGAATGACCATTATGGAAATGGGTTGTAATATGAAAATAGAAAAAATTTATAATAATATCACTTATACAATATTTTACATATAAATATATATATTTATATCATGCATGTTTTGTGGTGATGAAAATAAAGTTGCATTGCTCCATGAAGGCGTTAGTCCACACATACAAGAATGATGTTATCATATTTTTCTGTAAGGAATAAAATGATATATTAACTATTCAAAATGATTAATATATTATGAATATAATTCATATTTCATATACATATAATATTATCATTATAAATATTTATAATCATGTGAAAAATTGTGAAATACATATCACATAGATTTTTGATGTTGTAGTCAGTCGTACATATAGGCCACGTTGTCATATCTCTTACGGAATAGAATGTAACAAGATACATATGATATAGTTACTCCATATGTATAAAAATTATTTATATATAATTTATGTAATTTATATCTATCATCATACACAACCATTAGTTATTGTCATGGAAAAGTAAATTACATTGACCTGTGAGGTGGTAGTCTGTCATACACACTAATGATGATTTTGTAACACAGCTGGTGTAAGTGATTGTGGTTATATGTAGTAAACAAAATATATTAATATGTCAGTTTCAAGATTATATTTTTGTTACTATATGAGAAAACAAAAATAATTTAAATTTTTGTATATTGAGTATCAAATAAAATAATCATTCTCGTTTAAAATTATTACAGCTTCTTTAGGTATCCTCCTTATGATATCAATAAATCCATAAAATATTATATTTATTCAAAAAATAAGGATTATATCATCAGGGGTGGAAATTTAGGAAGTTATTTGGGTATTTACTAGAGGAAAAAAATCTTTTTTAAATGTTTTAATTGCTGATGAGAGGGTGTGGCCTTTTATAATTGGGGTGAGTGGCACACTTGTAATTTTTTGAAAGGTTGAATTTCATCCAAAGTATTTTTCATATCCGTAGAACCCATTAATTCTATTGTATCAGTCCCAGTAGGTCAAAAAAATTATATATAATGTTTTGAGAACAAATTTTGGGTCATTGTTACACCATATATTATCTATTTAACCACTTTGTAAACTCATTTTTGTCATAGTCCATATAATAAATTTTATCTATATTTACTAATAATTATGTTAAAGAATTTAGTTGAAAAAATTGGATAATATATATAATTTTAATTTCAAATATAGAATCCATTTTTATAAATTCAATTCACATAAGAGGGAAAAATTATTTTGAAATTAAAATCGTAAATTTAATGAAAAAGAGGGTTTTCAGTGTGAAAGTAACCAAAATATTAGAATATTTATTTACTAGAATTAAATTTTTAATTGATTATAAGTATTAAAAATTAATTAATATATTTATATTTTAACTATTCTTATATAAAACTAATAATAAATATAATATAATATTAAAAATTATTTATTTTTAAAAGAGTTTTTTAATTAAACCCATTCATGTTTCTCTATTCTTCAAAACAATGGAAACAGCTTAGAAAAAAAACTACCTATGAAATTATTTGTATAATAATTTAATAAAATAGGTTTATATTCACATATAAATCAACTAAAAGTGAAAAAAATTATATTTATATTATTTACACAAAGTTTTATTAAACCATCTTTAAAAAATGAATATTAGAACATATTTCATTTTTTAAAAATGAACCTAATATTATTTATAATAAATATTTAGTAACTAATAATTTGTAAAATGTATATTTTAATAATATATTTAATAATATTCATTCATTTTATTCCAACATATGTTATATAATTATCATATTAAATAATTTTAATAAGAGTATATTG
Organism: Viscum album; assembly: GCA_963277665.1. NCBI lineage: Eukaryota > Viridiplantae > Streptophyta > Magnoliopsida > Santalales > Viscaceae > Viscum > Viscum album. The sequence goes on along the minus strand of OY728164.1, from coordinate 1,831,633,843 downwards.
TGGTTTGATAAAAATTTTACTTGTGTGTCAAACAAGCCATTGAAGAATCCTACATTTTAGTGTAACACATGTTTAATCAGTTTTTTTAAAATTTGATGATATAGAATGGATTTAATTTATTAAAAATATTAAATATATTATAAAGTACATGGATTTGATAAAAATTTCTATGCATGGTTTTGCATTCCAAACACATAACTAAATAACATGTTATTCTTTTATAATTTCAGGGTGATACCTTCACCCCGCCTTCATTAAATTTTTTCATCATATTTAATTACTAATAGTTATTGTTAATGGTTTTATATTTTTAAATTACATTGACATAAAACTAACGTCACAATAGGGTTAATTAAATATACTCTTAATAATATTGAAATTGATGAATATACCTCATATGGAATAACATATTTTTTTATTACTATGTAGAATAAAATTTGATAGAGAGTAATGATTTGGATATGGATTAAATAAATTTATATTAATAATATTAATTTCTTTCATTGATCATATGAAATTTAATGATCAAAGGAATATTTTTTGACTCAAATAATTAAATATTATATATGAGAAAATATTATTTATATCATCAGAAATGATAGTAATAGGATTCCATTTTAGTGGTAAATCATTTTTCTGATGTTGATGAATTCATTTTAAAATTATGAATTTAAGGAAATATACTAACTTGATATATTTCTATTTTCAATGAAAGAAATTATCTCTTGGTTTTGATTTTATAAATTTCTAAATCATCACTTATTATATGAGTTAAATGTCAAAAAATTAATTATAATATGTCTGCATCACTAACATTTAATTTTAATGCATTGAATGTTCCAAAAAAATCTATTATATCCAACTCTAACTTTCATCAAAACCCAATATGGTCAACCCAAGTAATCAAATATAAAAAAATATTCTATAAACCAAAAAAGAAACACCACAGATTTATAATTAAAATTTATTCTTCAAATGGTTTAGCTTAAGGAAATTACACCATAACATGGATATCACAAAGGCCATTGGTAGGCTTGCCACGCTTACCATAATTTATTAATGGCTTCAAGCCCCACTACCTTTCTGGATGTGATGGGTTGTCACCCAACATATGGGTTTCACTTATAATATATTCATATTTGTATAATTCATATTATGATCCAAAAAATATATGCACATACATGAAAAAAATTAATCATTAAAAAACATTTTTTCTAGTGTTTTAAAAAAAAAATGTAATAATGTTTAATAATCTTATTTGTCAATTATTTCATTGTCATTAATGATCATATTTACCCTAGATTATCAATACCTCTATGATTATTTATATAAAATGTAAATTCATTATTACTCAAATAAATTATTCATTATTCCCTGTACTAAACCAATGGGTTTAAATTTTTGTAATCTTCATCCAAAATATCCTTATCCTTGAGACATTCATTCCACAAAAATTTTTAAGGTTTGTTTACGATATTGAACATTTGAAAAATCTTAGACTCATTAACCATTATGGTATCCATTAATCATATATAAATGAATACACATGAACATAAAAAAATTATCAAAATCCTTTGATAATTTATAATTCTTATAACTGATGTTTTATAAGTAAAAATACTTCTAATATTTTTTTATTTAATCCCAACACATTAAAACTTCTTCCATTTTTTACACACATTTCCATATATGTTTTATTGTTTAACACATTTCATTCATTTTTATTAACAATTTAGATCCTTAATATAGTTTTATATAGAAATTTTTAATTATCCTATGTAAATCACATTGATGTGTTAAACTAGGTGCGATGTAAGTACTATTGTCATATACCAGGTAAAGCTCTATTCAACCCTAAATCATCTTTTTTGATGTTATTATCCAATGGTATATATGATCCCAAGCCATTTCCACTTTTTAATTACAAAAATAGAATTATTTCAATTAAATGACACATAATTTATTAATTAAAAGAACATAATAATGTTCTTATATACTTATCATCAATGTCTATCTTTAGGTCATTTACAGTAATCAATGTTTTCCTAAATTTAGTTTCAATGGTTTCAATTAAACATCAAAAAATTTCCATTATAATTTCCATAATCCAAGAATCCTAAATGCAATGCCTAAAACAATTTCATTGGAAAATGATACATGGAATCAACTCCTGATGAACCTAATAGTTTTATAGTCTTAGTAAAGTATATACAAACTGAGTCATACATTACATATGAATACACACATTATAATTTTTTTTGAGATTATCATTATTCCCTCTATTATATAATTTTATACAATAATGATACAATTAAAGGAATCATGGAGAACATAAAAAATTACAGTGATCTCAAATTCTTTGTGAGGTATAAGTACAATGGAATATATCATTACTTAATAAGAATGATCTAGATTGCAATTTATATAAATGAATCAACAATAAATTTTAAAAACATCATTATCATGGAATGATTATAAAGAATAAAAATGTAATGGTAAATTACATAGAAATCATTCCATTCAATCGATAATATAATAATGAAAATAATTAATAAATTATAACATAGATAAACTTCCATGGAAAATAATTTCATAATTTTGAATAACGTAAATAGATAATTATTTGATTCTATGTTTTGTAGGAACATGATACCTTTATAAATAAGATATATCATCAATAATTTTTAATAAAAATTAGCTATAATCCCATAAGATAAGAGTTAAGACCATACATAGATAATTACATTTATTATTTGTTGTTCAGAGAGTTTCATTCATCTTGATTAAAAACACATAACATTTGGGGCCAAATGATTTTTTATCATGATACTACTAATTGTTCATTTGAATTTAATTTAATTGTCTCCAACCCATGTATTAATTTCCAATGCATTCTTCGTATATTAATAAATATATTTTATTCAAAAACTATTTTCCCTATAAAATATTTCAATTGATTAAGGTATATAGATTTATCTATATATCTATGTCAATCAAACAACATTCAAAGTGAAAATTTTATAAAAAAAATTATAGTGTAGGAAATTATAATCTCCATCCTGATGTAATGTTGATATTTATGATAAATTTAATTTCTAATGAATCATTATTACATGATATTATTTGTTTTAATTGAATGTAAACAATCACAAAAGAAAGTGATATATTTTTGATAAATTTTACCTTATTGTAATTTCAGGTAAAATCCCCTTCAGATGAAATAATTGGAGTTGAATCAAAAAAATTATTGAATTATTAAGAGATCATGATACGTCATGTCAAATTTATGGATATAACCCACATTAAAAAGAATTGTTTCATAATAAAAAATAATTATCAATTGAGGATAAATTGAGACAAAATATCTTCCCTTATACTTCAATTTGATTATAAGATATTTATACTATATTATAATTGTTCAAAATCTTTTTTCTAACATATTACAGCACCATATTGATATTTATAATAACATATATAATCATTAGAAACTTATTCAATTTATATACGATCATTACAGAAAGGGGAAAATAATATAATATATTTCATGAACTATCATAAAATATTATATTCTGTATTATTTATTTAAATATTCTTATTTATGTTATCCATGTGGTGTAGTGAGGAAAATATAATAACTTTGCATCGTGAAGGCAGTAATCCATGAGTACAAGAATAATGATTCCATCATTAATGGTTACACACACAAATGATATATAATATTTCCAAAAAAGATGAATATATCATGAATATCATAAATTTATCATGAATATTAAATACAGTCATTATCATTATATTTAACAATTTCCATGTAATGTTTAAATGAAATACAAATCACGTCACTTCACAATGTTGTAGTTTTTCATACACATGAGAAACGTTGTTGTATGTACTATATGATGGAATGTAAAAATTTATATATGATATGGTGACGAATTACGTATAATAATGTATCAAATATCTAATATATAATTTATATCTATCATCATACCCAACCTTGTTAGGAGGTTATAAAAAACGAATTTCATTTATTTGTGATTTTTATTCTATCATATAAATGAAGGATTATTTTATAAAACTTTTGATGGATGATTGTGTGGTTTTCTGCTATTTACATAAAATAAAAAACACGTTGGTATATTTAATAAAAATATGATTTTTTATAATCATAGTATAATATAAAAGGTTATAGGTTGGGATAAAAATAAAATATTTTCATTTGTTGAAGAACATTACCTCTAGTTTCAGTATGCTCATTAGTTTTTGAACAAAATATATAAAAGGTTGTATATTATCACATAATAAGTATTATATGACAGTATAGTGATGTTAGGATGTTATTATTGTATGTATTATATAAAAAATGGTGGCTTTAATGTGTTTTGTGTAGTGGTGAGGGGGTTTCTATTTATATGTTCGATGAGAGGAAGCCATGTAATTTTTGGAAACAATAATTTCTAAACATGAATATTTAATGAAACCAGGAAAACATAATTTTCCATTATCAAAAACAGAATGTATAAGGTCAAAATACATGAATTAAATGTTTTTTGGAAAGGTGATACATTAATTTTAAAGCTTATAATCTAGGTATAATTTCTAGGTATACTTCTTTTATCCTTAAAAACTATAAATAATTTTAATTATTTTCACTAATCATTATCAAAAAACATTATGTTAATGTTTAGAGAAACAATAAATTAATACTATTAGAAATATTGATTCAACATGGAAAAAAACAATTCAAATACTTGGATTAAATTAATTTAAACATAATCTCATATACTTGATGATAAATAAGGTTTTTGATGTTAAACTTTTCATATGTTTACATTGTTTTTTTATCAAAATTCAATAATAAATTGATTAAAAGTTTCAAAATTGGATTAGTATTAATATAATTGAACCATTATAGTTATAAAAATACTCAAAAATAAAATTTAACATTATAAATTATTTAGAAGAAAAGGTAGTTTCCAATAAATCTACAATCATTATCACTATTCATAAAAAATGAAACATTTGAGAAAAATTTAAAAAAACACCTAAAAATAATTATGGTTTCCAACTTTAAAAATGAATTTATTTTTTTTGTATAAATTTTATAATACTTTTAAAAATCCATTTTAAATTATTTCCACATAGTGTGATTAAACCACCTTTTATAAAATATAAATATTTCCAAAATAGTTTTTTCCCTTTAAATGATTCATAATTGTTTATATATAATATATACATAATAAAGATGATTAAATAATATATTATAAAATTTTATTTAATTCTATTAATTCCCTATATTCAAATACCTATGAAATAACAATTATATTGAATAATAATATTAATAGAATACTTTTGTTTTGTAAAACTCAGTCTTGCGTTTCAAACAAATTATCTATCAAACTCGTCATTGTGTGTAACACAATCATAATCAATGATTAATTAATTAAAATTGTATAATATTTTAAATTTATTCAATTTAATACATATTTATTAATTTATCATGATTTAGTATTCCATTATATGTTTGGTGTTTCTAATATAATAAAAATTTAAATAAATTGTGGTCATTTTAAAATTATGGGGTGTTATGTCAAACACATTAACATGATCCTAGAGTATGGATCCAAAAATAATTCTTATATAATCATTTGAGAGTGAATTCGTCAACCCTACATGAACGTGGAAACAAAATTCTATATAATTCTCGGTAAATCCCACAAAACCTAAGAACACCTTCCTTATCAATGAACATATGATTTTACTTTACCTTCATGGATATGGTGGAATCAATTATTATTTAAGGAAAACTATTTCATTAATTCCATTATATATATGTAGGATCATCTACTCAATAATGTGATAATCATCATGGATAAATATTTTTTTGTGGTGTATAACCCTATTGTGTAACCCTTCTATAGTAGAAAAAATTCAAAAAATCTGATTTGAATTCAATTCTAAAAAATTATCTACATGGACTCATTATGTTTATCTACATAACTAATGTTTGATTATATAGTATTCCATAATATGATTTTAAGTCATTACATTTATTATATCCCACAATCATTACTTTTATTTAAAATCACACCATCATGTATTATAGGATTCATGAGACATGGATGTATTCCTTTCAACTAAGATTCAATGTTACCTTTTCACAATTTAGTATGAAAAATTATTTATCTAGGGTCATAAAATATAATTAAATCATAATATTATTCATCTATAGATTAGAAATGTGTTTTACGGTTTACACCATGATTTTAGAATCCTATGTCGGAGTTGCGTATAGAGAATCAGTGTTATATCAAATAACTCAAATAGTAATCACACCATAAATATTACATTTTATCATTTCTTATGATAAACAATTCCACATGGAAGCACCATGAATTTTGGTCTTATTTTCACACGTCATAGAATTAACCCACACTACTACCAATAATCACTATTACCTTTCTCGAAGGATGTCATTGATCTCGACCGGATACACATAGTTGGTCGGACTATTAAATAGTACTAGCCAGTGGTTTGACACAATTTATTTCAATATCATATTTATTATACTAAATATAGGGACACTAATGGGTATCCAGTGTTATTGTTATTTATAATACATAAACTAGCCTTATCGTTAAGAAAACTTTGGTATGAAGAGTGATGTATGTCTTGATTACTATTTTATTCTCTACATACACCATATCATATTTATGTTGATGAATTAATAACAACACTATATTCTTCACTCTATATTAATTAAGATTATAATATTTTGTAATAATATTTTTTTACAAAAAAACAATTAATGGAAACGAAAAAGTGGATTTTCCTAATAGCCAATACATTTGATTATATAAATTCAGTAGAAAACTATTAACTTTCAACATAATAATTTTTAGAACTAAACTCAATTGAACCATATAATTATAGTATTATTTTCATACTAGGATTGTAACAATGAATCAATATTCATAGAATTTAATTTCATATTATTCAAATATCCATGTGATAAAAGGAATTAATATGAATTAATCGGCATGATAACATGTTATAAAACAACATTCATAAAGCTTTCATTTATCATTAAATATGCAATCAGGAACACTCCCCATGAGTGTCTATCCTTCATTGTGAAAATAGATATGTCACTCATTAGCATTCACCATAGATTATAAATGTATCCCCAATATTCAATGAACACAAAAATCCATCATATAAGATTGAAAAAATTTAATTAGAAAACACATTAGAAATAATTCAGAGGGAAAACATATATTTATCATAGAGAAACATCCGTAAGATATTGGGGATCTCATTTTGAAATCCATATATTGTTATTGAATTAATTATAATCCATGATCCGTCAATTTATATTTAAAATCCAATATTGGTAGACACTCTTTCATTATTTCATCTACCTGATAATGAGTATGAACATACTCTGTTTTCACAACATGTTCTAGAAGACAGTCTTTATTGGAATTGTATTTAATCACATTACTCTTCAACCCTGAGTGTTGAAAAGGATTTATTTAAATAATTTATGATAGAAATATTATTTCACACAATCAAGATAAGATAAACCACTTCAATTTAAATATCATAAATTTTTTGGTGTATCTATATCTACTATGAAGAATAATTAAATTCTCCAACATATTCAACCAATATATAAGTCAATAATATGTTTAAAATATTTTTATATTTCCATAAATAAAATGTATACCAGGGTAAAACATACCACCTAATTTATATTCAATTTCATAAAACTAATAATTCCCCTCCATATAAGAATTCCCCATCAGTTCCTATTCTGAATTTCATAAATAATAAAACCTAAAATCCAATGTAAAAATTATATATAAACATTTTCACCGAACATACGTCATGTTACATATTCAGTAAAATATATAAAATGTAATACATTATATATAACAAACACAATGATTGGTTCACTTCCAAATAATTATGATAAGTTTCATACATAATTCCTATTGGTTTACACATCAACTACATCACTATTTGAATCCATTGATAATTTAATCTAAGAATTTATTTGAGTGGATATATAATTGAAATCATGCATTTAAATATATTTCATTACTTCATCAATATATATATTTTTTCAAATAAATTTCGTCCTTTCATATTTGAACGAACAATAAAACATTAAAAATAATAATAAAATAATTATATATTTTTTAAATTAATAACTTATTAGTTCTAAAACTTTCATTTATTATGTGTATTATTAGTTTCCAATTATTATTTCATTAATATATATAATCAAGACTACCAATTTACCTCACGAATTATTTTTTATGTGCTTTTGATCTACCCCTATTTTTTGGTAGACTAAATTCTTCAAATACTATTACATCCTTGAGTATGAGGTTCTTCCTTCTTTGTTTAACCCATTAAAATTTTCGTTATTTGTTACACATTCTTGTCATCATCATGTATGATAAATGAATCTGGTTTCTGAAATTAGAGTTGATCTTTAAAGAAAACATTCAATAAAACATTTTTCAAATCCATTTAATATTAATTAAATACATTTCACATCATTTAATATAGATATATATCTAGATTTATGATGCGATATATGTATAAAAATGATTCAAAAACATTAATTCCCCTAATTTAATAATAACCATTTAATACAAGATGTGATCAATCCGATGTGACTATTGAAAATTTTATAGGTTTATGTCAGAAATACCATTTTTTCTAATCATTTTTTTTGTTATCTAGACATTAAATAAGTTATTATGTCATATCAAAAATTAATATTAGTATGGGATGTATCATGTTCATCATAAAGACCAAATGTACAATAAAATTCAATATCATCATGGTTACAACCATCACATTGAAATCATTCAATAATAGTTACTAAGGAATCATCAATGTGTTTCCTACAATAATCATCCTCTCAAAATTATGACTCACATTTGATAATATATTCATCAAATAATATGTTCTTTCCATTTTAAGAATTTACATTAAGGATTTTCAATTATATTTTTCATGTTATTAGGGATTCATCAGGAAACTTAATCATGATCACCATGAAAAATTATAAATCATATTTTAGTGTCATTCCCTCCTTTAATACGTAATATCTATGAAATCGGATTTATTCGATTAATTTTTTCATCCAATAATTAATTTCAGTGGATAGAAAGGAATTAACTCTACGAATTTAATCATTTTTTGGAATTACTTAATATAATATTTCATCATTTATTGGGTTTCACCCAGATTTGAGATATCCTTCAACAAAGGTTCATTATCATAATTTTTAATATCATATGGGTCAAGTATAATATAATGGAAATCTAGAGATATATTAGTCATATCAATTTCTTGATATAGTGAAACATGTTCCCTCGTCACAAGAAGAATCCTCCTCATGATATTATTAATATACATACAATTTTTATTATTATATCTCTATCCATTACATTAAATTATAAATGATTTTAAAATATAAAAAAATGCATCAATAGATTTTCTTGATCATCATTAATTCTAACATTATATTCAACACAATTTTCATCATTACCTACCAATCATTGGAATAATATTTAAAATTACACACTTTTTTACCACATATCATGAAAGGATTTTCATGAAATTTCCTTGGAGTAGATGAGGATGTCTTGAACACCATAAAATGCACTGATTGCCTTCATAGTCATATTATGTTCCTTGAATCCTATTTCTAAAAAATACACACATTCAATGTTCAATAATTTCACATGATTTTATGACATGAAATATTCCATCCAGAACTACCTATATATGTGTGGAATCAAAGTATTTATTAAAAATATGTTTTCTCGTCTTAAATTTGGTGTGCATTTCAGATCAACTATCAACACCATTTACATGATTTTGAGAGATATAAATTCCACCCGATGAATTTTTTTTATAATAATTGTATATCCCTTATAAATGATAATACATGAATAGGGTAGTGAATCGTGGTATTAGATAATAAATTACATAACCCCTTGAAAAAAATATTTTTCTCTCAATGTTAGGAATAAATCATTTTCCTCTTCCTTTTTCACTATCAATATTGAAATCAACAAAGGACACCATATATTGTTATTTGTTCACCCAACATAGGTCTATCTATCGATCATGAAAAGGGAATGTGACTATGATAATGAATCACCAGGTTGTTCTAATTCTCTTTTTTACTTATTTAATGGCTTAGTACATCCCACCAAACAAAATATTCAAAAAAGTGAGATATGATTATTTCATCTCTACATAAATGGGAACTCATTACAATGTCAATGAATAATTTATTTCATCACAAGAAAAATATTGTGAAAATACACATTTGAATTGTTAGTCTCTTCTCTACAACATGATGATGTTCCAACATGATCATTCACATTGAAAAACCTTCTTCAAGGTTACTCTAAATTTTATTGTATGCCTTGAAATTAATTCTTAAAATAATTCCCCTATCACCTCTAAGAGTTCTATTATAACTATTTTTTATGTGCCTCAAACTATTATGTATAATTATATATATTTAAACCAGATTGATTTGATCCAATTGATAAGAATAATAATTTATTCCTCTATAACCATTAATTAATTCCATGTGTCACCCCCACTATACATGGTGAATAAAGGTCAATTAATAAATATTAACTTCTTCAAAACAACAACAAAAGATCTCTATCAACAAAACTAGATTTAAATGTAACTTCTCAACTATGGGGTACATTTTTGCTTTGTAGTGTATTTCTATTATTATTATACATTACTGTGGTTTAGTATCATAAAAAGATACATGTAGGGATAGATTGTTTAAATTATGTTATGAAGACTTTTTTATGGTACAAACTCATAAAGATGTTCGTGTCTCTAAAATATTGATATGCATAAATTATCCCAAAATCTCCACATTAAATCTATAACATCAATTTGAGAATTAAATTTTCTATGATGAATAGTTCATTTCTATGATGTTGACTCATATAAGATTTTTTGTCACCAGAATATACATTTCAATAAAAATTAATCCTTATATTCCCAATCGGGTTGTTCCATAATGGATGTATTCTATTCAACATAGATGATAAATAACTCATTCTCATTAGTTTAAAGGACTTATATATTATACGCAACATTTAATTTAGAAAATATCCAATGTGGACATGAACTATGGTGTAGAAACAAATTTAGTGGAATATCATAGGATTTAAAGACAACAAATAAAACATCCATCCGGAAATTTATTGATATATAAACACCATGAGAAATTTTTATGCTAGAAATTATTTTTGTTATCAAACCAAGACACAACCACATCACCATAATTTCTTCCCTGTTTGGTGGCCCCAGAATCAGTTATTCCAACATCAACCCCATTCATTTCTCTCCTTAACTACAACCTTCATCCAATGTTATCAATGAGATCGTTTGAATACCCATTTGTGGTTTCCTTCACTGATGTGAATAAAAATATATTTATTTATTTTCTTGAATATTTAATAAATATTTATTTCTTGTTTATAAATGATATATTTAATTATGACATAATTCATCATTCGTATTTTCAATAAATTTTAGAGGAGTTCAATAAAATTAATTTGATGTCTGATGAAAAATATTTAATTTACATATTTTTAGAATAATAATTGTTTTTTAATTAGATTGAGAACATCATTAAATGATAATAAATAGTGTTATGATAATGTGTAATGGGTTTTATGAATTAAAATCAATCATTATAAACATATGAAGTGAAATAAAATATTAAATTTGCCTAAATACCCATTATATAAGTAGACATTAATTAATATTGTGATGAGAATTCAAAATCATATAACATGTAATTTTTATACCCTACGAATTCTTTGTGGAATCCTCTTTATCTATCATTATCATGAATGAGATGCGCGAGATAGATTTCTTCAATACTGTAGAATGAGTGATCATGAAATAAAAACACATTGCATTTGAATCACTTCACTAGTACCTAGAGATCGATTGGTATTGTTGAAATATAATTGGATAAGATGTGGTTCACCGAAATAGGGATTATATCCATGGATCCTCACAACACATTGAAGGTAATACAAAACTGTATTTAAAAAAATATACATTAACCAATTTATAATGATCATATAATAGGTTTTTTTCTTAAAGTATTAAATAAACTAGATTAAATTTGATATGCAAGATCATTTCTCTTAGTTTTGGGCAGTGATTTCGAAATCAAATTTTTATATATGACCACCACTTCATGATTTTATTTTGTTTGGATCAGAAAAGTGGTATCGTAGTGGTCATCATTAAAATTATAATTACTTAGATGATCGTTTATCTAAGTCCAATTTTGTTTAGAATCCTTTTCATGATAGTCATTCATTATTTAAATTTGATTTATCATGTCATACAAATATTAATAATGTTCCTTCAATGTTTCATTTTATTAATGTTTTAATAATAGGTAACGAAAAAGTAGAGATTCTATCAGGAAGTGCAGAGTCATTTTATGGTAATACTATGTTACATAACGTGTATTTGGAGTAGACCTCATGTACCCATGTTCAATGTACCTGGATGCATCATGTATTTAATTACATGTGGTGTATTTATTTCACACAGTGTGTTAACTGAGCCATTTTAGAATGTGTTAATCAAATACGTGACATGTATCAATCATGTACATGCCTTGTAGTATTACATAGTTTACACAACAAAACCCAAGACTGGTGACTAGGATACATGGTAATAAACATATATATTGTGTTTCTATATTGTACAACTATATAGTATACAAATTATTGAACGATATATATTAACTTAAATATAAATTTACCGTATCAAAAACTTATTTAATTTACTGGAATGATGTGCATTTAAAAATTTTATAATGGTTACAAATACATATAATTTCCAGTTAATTTATAGTAATTAATAAGTCATTATTGGTTCCATAGTTAAATAACCTTGAATTCCATAAATAATGGGTCTATCCAATTAGAAACATAGGATCAATAAGATTACAGAGAATTAATTATTTAATTTTCTATTAATGAAATCATGTTAATCTTATTAATAATGAAGTAAAAATGAAATGAATTCTAGCAGACTACATTTGGGTATTAATTTCATGTATGACTATTTATGAACATGATAAATTCCTACATACATAATGGAATTTTTCTAATTTAATTTATTTATGGTTTTTCTATTATATAATATTGAACTTACTGATGGCATGCAATTTCACCCCTCCCTCAATTATTTATTAGGACCTAGATGAATAGGGATAATTATGTTAAGCACTTTTAAAATTTTTTTTGTTCCACTCTAATGTGTCAATGTTAGAAATAGAATCATTCTCCAGGAAAGGTAAACAATTTTTCGTAATATTACTTTATCAAAATTTATATCATCAAAATTAAATCCAAATGATGCAAATGTTCTGAAGGAAAATTTATATGATCAAACAATGCATTAAAAATATTTTTCATCAAATGTAAACAACACTAATTCCTCTCCCTTTCAAATTAACTATGAGTGATGAATGTATAAAATCAACCAATATATTTTACACCAATCCTCATATGTAATTAAAACAACACACTTACAATATAGTATATGTATACATTATTACATTATCATAATATACAAAATATATCCTCAATAATTTCTAACATGATTATTAGTCATTATAAAACAAATGCATACATTATTCACATTTTATATAAGAAATAAAATATAAATCATAGTCAGTGTGAAAAATCAATATCCATGAAACTCATTGAATGACTCATTATTTGTATCACTATTTATATAAAACAATATATTGGTGAGTTAAATTGAAATGTTTTGTTTCCATCTAATTAAATCAGTCATTATAATATCAAGAATAAAAAAAGTATACTTATATAAATAATTGAAAACACCTACCATTTAATCAATAATTAGAGAACCAAACACATCCTTGGATAATTTCAATATAATTGTCTCCTATATAATGGTATCAAATTTTCAGTTCATTTTACCTAGGAAATTTGAGTCAATTTATAAGTGCAATGATATAATGGATTCAATTAGTATAACCAATAGATTTTTCTCACTTGACAACTTCATGCATCGAGGGGATGTATAATTCATTTCATCCAGATCCTGAGATGTATAATTCATTTCTCAAATATTTAATGACTAATTTAATTTATAAAATTATTATTCATTATTATATGTATATATTTGGTAATGAATAATAAATATCATTATTTCTCTCATCAATCATATATAATTCATAATTATTTTTTTTTGTTGAAATGGAAAATTATTTATGAAAAAATAATACCAATGAAATAAATAATTTGGAAATATAGGTGAAATTTAATTTCCAATGAGATATGATCACCATAATGTGAATTTTTTAATATAATTTTAATGAACATGAATATATTTGTTGAATAATTATGACCATAAATTTATAAAAAAAATTTGTTTTTAATAATATCATGTCTTCAAGAGAATTCAATATAATGAATGTGAAAATTTCTAATATTTTTTCAATAAATTGTTTTATTTATAAGCTCATGGTTAGCGTTTCCATTATAAATAATACTATAAAATTTTAATGGTTGTTGGTGAATCCAATATCTTCATATTAGTTTAATAATAAATTGTCATAATAATAAATTTTATTAATGAAAAATTACACATTCAAAATATTTTAGAAAAATGTTAGCAACGATGAAAAATATACCAGATTTAAATAAAAAGAATATAGTCTTTCCATTTAAATATTTAATTCCCTGATTTCGACATCAAATAGAGGGTAATTTGAAAAAAAAAATCAATAAATATCTATAGTATTTTAATATTTATGTTTTAATTAAATTATTTTTTATAATATTTATTTATCAAAAATATAATGCATCCCTAAAATAATTGAAAATAATTTGTTTACTTCTATGGAACCTTCTAAATTACAGCCCCATGAAATGGTAACCAAAAACAAAAATAATTTATAATATTACAAAATATATAATCCTATTTAATACATTAATGGGATAGTCTATTTGCTAAAAAATAGGAGCATAATAGAAAATATTTCTCAATGAAGAGGAAATTGAGATGAATCTTGTTACCTCATGCATCTCGTTAGATTAACATGATTTAAAATCCAATATAAAAATTTTATATTTATTAAAAAAAAAATACTAAAAATCTCAATAATAACATATAAGGTCAATATAAAACACCATATCACAATTTTTTTAACAATCATTCATTATTATTATTATTCCCTGTGTTAACAGCTTCATTTTCCATATATGATTTGACATCAGAATTATGTCCATTCTTACTTGATAATTATATTATCATCTATAAAATGTAAATATTGAAATAAAATTATATTATATTCTTATTTTATACATGTTAAGAGTAATCCATGGGAAATAAGAATGAGACTAAATTCACATAGGTTTATTAAGAAAGTAGCACATACGTACAGAAGTGTAATGTTTTAAATTTTTAACATTACCACTTTGAAGTAGAATAATTATTAAATTTAAATAATAATAAATTTTTCACAAATATCTTATATATGTAGTATTTACCAAATTTTGTCTTTAATTGTGATGAAGTGAAGAGAAACATTTTCTATTATTCATCAGGTGGTAATATGATGTACACTAGAACAACAACCTCGTTTCTCATTTTATGGAGATAGAGAGAGATAAATACTATTCTATATAAAATTTCATTCCATTTATATGTTATATACTAGTTTTATTATATTTTAGTGGTTAAAATTAAGATATGGTTGCAAAGGATGAAAAAAATTAATGTATTTTATTCATAGGATTAAGTCTCCTTTTCGAAAATATCTATTAGTCTACCTTTATTGAATCTCGGGTATTTATTTTCTGTAGAATAGAACCTATTGAATTTTGATATTATTATTTTTTAGATATTGGCCTTGTTTTGTTGAGAAAAAATTTTCCGAAGAAGTGAATGATTTTGGGTATGTGGTGACTATTTATTTTTGATGTTGGTGGAATTAGTGTAAATATTAAAACAATTAAATTATTATTAAATTAAATTCATGGAATAGTTTTATAAAAATATATTTTATATCAAATTTTAGATGTAATAATATCTTAATAAATTCATATAATAGTATTTAGAAAATAATTAGTTCTTTTTAACCATTAAATTTTAATATTGTCCCATGGTAATCGTGTTTTAACACAACTTTTGTATGAATTTTTAAATGTTTTTAATAATTATTGTGAGAAAAATGAACATGTACTCATTAATTTTTTATAAAATATATTTCAAATTTTGAAACCATTTTTTCAAATTACAATTTTCAAAGAACTTTATTATATTTGTGTAAAATAAAAACATAAAACTTGATGATAATTTTTTTTTAAATTCTATTTTAATTCATAACATTATCGTACATTAACTATATTTCTATAAATCAAAATTACATGAAATTAAAATAAAATTTTTACATAAATAATATCTAATTTTCATTAAAATCAATTTGTAATAGATATTATTTTATTTTATTAATCTTGAAAATCATTATCCATACTAAATAATATTTTGAAAAATATCACATTCTTACTCAAAATGATAATGTATTTGATAATATAAAATTGTATTTTCACACATATTTTATTATAAGTATGATAATATTTATAAGTATTACTATAATATTATTAAATAATATATTTTTAAATATTCATAAAATCATTTTTCTAAACGAAATTTTTAAAAAATAATTGAAGGATTATATTGAAATTATTTATTAAAAGTAAACATTTATCATATCAAATTAAATTTTTTTATACATGAAATATTTAAATTTATATTGTAATATAGATTTGTAGAAATAAATTATTTTATTTTTATAAATGATTATCGAGTGTTACATTATTTCATCCTTTAAGAATTTCATTCTCAAAATGTTCTTGAATGTTACATTCAAAAAAATTGGGTAAATCTTCGTCTAACTATATTATGGATCCCACATTGGTCTATATATTTCAGGACTAATATAAAAAAAATATAATTCAAGTCGTATGAGTCCTCAATGTTTGTTTTCTAGTGGAATGATTCATGATTATCTCATCAAAAATAGATCAATCAGGTTCATATTAAATATATTTTGATGTAAAAACATGTTCTGGGAGTGGAATATAACTCATCAACAATGAGAGATAGTACATGTTATTGAAATTAGATAGTATCAGTTAAATTTTAAAATGTAAATCAATTTATTCAATAATTTATATTATTTTATGAGTTTTTATTTACATGGTCCATAGTTTTCTTCTATTAACAAATGTTAGAAATACGTTTCATTGAAATTCATTCATTAAATATGTGATCTCACAATTATAAATTTATATCTTCCATTTTGATATCATAATATATCATTTTTCCAGTTTTAGTTTCATTAATATGGTTATTCTTAAACATTACATTATTTTTAATCTTCCCCACATATTTTATGCCTACAATATTCCTTTCAACAAATCCATCTAGGAAAGCTTGTGTAAAACATATCATATCATAAAATTCTTTATACGACAACATTTATACACTTGAATGGAAGGCACTATTATAATAAAAATCCACTAAATATAAATATGATTCTAAAATAAATTTAATTTTTAGTGATTAGGGTAAAAATATTTATTATACTTCATTAATAGTCCTTATAGGCTATCAATCAGTTTTAGGATAATATTTTGCGCCAAAATGAATCTCTAGATAAATATTCCATGCAATAATTCTATATAATTTCAAATTAAATCATGATTTGAGATAAATAGAATTTTATTCATGGGAATCCTGAAATATGAAAACATAATTTATATAAACTAATTTAAGACACTAAAAAGTTATTCATCATTTATATAGTAAGAATATGTCCACATTTTCTATGTTGGTAAATAATAACCAATATTTTATCATATTGACTAATTTTTATATGTATTCCGGTGAGAAAGTCCATAATAAAATCTTCCAAATTAAATATTGTATTATCTATAAAATAAATGGGCTTTCTAGGATATCATATCTCATCCTTAACCAACATGAAAAATAATAAAACTGATATATAACACTTCATTTACCACTTAATATAGCCCCAACACAAATGTTACCTCTAATTGTTATATAATGCGGTCTAAAATGGCGAATATGTAAATTCACACAATGAGATTAATATAATATTTCCCCCATTTCAGCTAATATATATGGAACAAATATATTCATTACAAATTTTAGAAGAACTTCTGAAATCTCGATTTCTTATAATATTACGTCATTCAAGAATTTTATTTTATTTTAAAAATTATCATTATTTTTATAATTACATTGTATATTTTCAAATAATAATTATTTTTTAATCATTTGAAATAGTATTTATGTAACCCAATCTTTTATAATTCTCATATCAATATTTATTTGATACTTGAACATAAGAATCAATTTTTTCAACTTTTTATTCATGTCTCCCTAGTCTTTCCAACTCAATTATTATTCATCATTATTTATATTCCATAGTTGTCCATCAATTCATTGTTAAAAATATTTTAATATCATAAGAAATATTCATTACATAAAGTTGATATCAATCAATGATAAGTTATATATCAAAATTTTATAATTTATGTATATATAAATATTTCAATGTGGAGATAATGACTCCATATCATAAAAGTAATTACACTGGATACTATCACAATATCATTTGTTTGATAGTTCTGTTCATTATTTTTAAACATCATTGAAACATAGTGAATAAAGTAATTATTTTATATGTGGAAGTAACCAAGTCATGTCTTATATATAACTATGCATCACAAATCTGTCAATTCATGATGTCAGAGTTCATGATAGAGGATTAGAATATTTACTAATATATTCTTGAAAATATTTTTCACATCCATTTTCCTTTGAAAACATAACCCTTTAGGTGTACTCATTGTTAAAAAGTTACCCAAATGGTTATAATTTTGGATAAACAACTTACAACTTTACTCCAATCCAATAAATCTATGAATTTATGTTATGTTAATTTTTTTATGACATTCTTTCACTAACATTTAATTTTACGGTGTTGAACCCGTTATAATTTATGATATATTTTTATTCATATGATTATCATTGAAAACATTTGATACATATATACTAACTATTAAATTAAAATTTCTATGGTAGATTTATTAAACCAAGATATGAAATTGTTTTTATGATAAAAATTTTGAAAATTTTAAAACAATTTGAATAATGGTATTTGATAAAGAAATATATTCTCATTTATTTTTAATGTTTTCATCTTCATCAAAAATACATTTTCCTCGAAAATTGTATTATTTCTTTAGAGATTAATTTATGTAATATTTCACTTATAGAAAATTCATTTTACAATATTAACATCATTTTTTTAATCATATTTTTAAAATCCTTAGACTTTATTATTAATACATTTTATAATAGATTTATTTTTCAATTGTTAAAAAAATTATTTAAATCTATATTTTCTTTTCTTTAATTTTCATAGTAAATTTTTAAAACTGATTTTAATATAATAATTTGTTAATTAAGTATATTAATAATCCATGAAAATTAATATGAAATAATATTATATGTATTTTTGTATAATAAATTTTTTTACATAACAAAATAATATTTCATAAAAATTGATTTTCGTCAATTTTTTAGGGGTACTTTTATATTGAAATATTCCAAAATATTAACCTAAATATAATAAAATAGAATAAATATTTATAATAAAAATAAATATTACATTATCACATATAAAACATAATTTTGGATAATAATTAATATTATAAAGTGACAAATTGTGTTAGCACATTTATGGTAAAAATAGTTTTTCTAGTGGGTTAAACATAATGAAAATGATATTTTTTTCCAATAAATCGTATCTAAATACTAGTTATAGATAAATTACAACAATTTAATATCCTACCATCAAATATTGATCCAAATTAAATAATTATTATTAATTTTTTTTATTTTTCAATATCTTTTAAAAATAGAATGTGTTCCATAACACCGACCTATAAAAGGACACCACACCATATTTTTATTTTTTCTATATTAAATTACCTAGCTCAACCTATTCCAACAAAATTCATCTCTCATGTTCTCTATAAAAAAAATTAGATATTTTTTAATTCTAAAATTACTATTTTAATTGTCCTTAAGAGATAATCAAATAGAGGCCAGCTAAAGGAGTGGTAAACATCATAGAGAATCTTTTTCACATTATTTTACTTTTTAAATCTTTTATATATTTGTTACTGATAATTAAATATTATATTCAATATTTTTTTATTAAATTATATTTTTATTATGTAACTTCCATTATCCACCCACTATTATATCAGATGGAATGTTAAATTATCACTCATGTGTATGTGTGTACTACTGACCCTATGAAGAGATAAAAATAATTTTCATGAAAGATATTTTTTTAATGGTTATTTTGATGATTTTATTGAATATATGTGACATTAAAATAATTTATTGAATTATTATATCTTATAATCCTTCTTACATTCCAATCCATTATAAAAACAATAATTTCTCTTATACATATAAGTGGGATGCCACCTCCATAAAATGAAGTGATTTTTTATTCCTTTCCATTTTACTAGGATTTTGATAAGGATAAAATTGGTGACTAGATATGTTATTTATGTTATAATTATAACTCAGTATTTATAAATTAATATTTTTCCCACATTTCATTTAATTTTAAAATTCAAATAGAATTAATTTATAAATATAGTTTACCATCTCCAGGAATGATGTAACCAAATTTTTTCTCTATATATTTTATAGATGATTACAAATATTTATTAAGTAATATATAATATAGTTATTTATTTGTTACTTTTTTCTTATAATTTGACAATTTTCAATATACAATGATTGAAATTATTGAACTAAATAAACCCTGAAAATATAATTAATTTACATTCTGAAATAGAGATTTTGTAAAATATTTATCAATTAATTTTCTTGAAAAAGTAAAAATGTATCATATTTTATAATATAAATACGTAAATTGTCATGATATAGATTTATAATAAGTTATTATTTCCTATAAATGTGTATAGTTAACTTCTAATTAAATTATAATATAAGGTGAGAGATTTATATTTATGTCTCATTAAATACATTGGTTGTTTATGATTATGTTTCTGATGATGATGGTTTAGGACCAAACACTAAACAACACCATCATTTTTAATTCATATCTCAGTCCTGTAATTTTCATGTTGTAATAAAATTTTCGATTAATTTTTACTAAAATGAATAAGAAAATTATTTTATTAATATAAACATTATTTTTACAACGGTAATGAATCTTTTTATCACATGAACTTCTTGTCATTGAAAGGATTTCATGAACATTTATGAAAATATCATATTATTTTTAATTTAATTTTATTCCATTTATTATGATTCAAAATTTTTTTTAAAATAAATATCTTTATTTTTTTCAAGAGTTGTTTTTTACATTTTACTGCATATGTCCAATCAATATTTGTTTTAAAATAAAAACATGGATGATAATTTTTAACCATCATGGTCTCTCAATGACATTAAGCATTCATTAAAACATTCCATGGTTCGTATCAAAAAAAACCTAACCATATATAGAATTTTAATATTTTAAATTAGTTAATTACAATTTAATATTTTATTTCCCCAAGAAATAATTTATTAATAATTTTAAATAAAATTTCCATCTATCATATTTTATGAATGATTTTTAAATTTTATCCACTTGCTATTATACCCTTGTGTTAATTTTTTCTTACGAGATCATTGGTATCTCAATTTGTTACCCTTATTGAGTATCTGAGAACACCCATTCTTATGTTTCTTATCCCAAGTCCTGAACAATTGTTTTATGTTGGGTATGTATTATAATAGTACCATTTGAGAAGCTATTTTTGGGTGATTTTGATGATATTTCACTAAAAATGAATATTATGTAACTACTCTCCAAAGACAATAATCAATTACGGTCATCAACTATGTATTTATTTAATATATTGATTAATAATATATTATTATAATATATATATATATATATGAAAATAATGGATCTTTATAATTTGTATCTACATGAATATTATTCAATATTTGGATATTAGTATTATAAAAAAAATTTGATGACATTGTGGATAATTTTAAGAATAAAATAACTTACAATGTTTTCGTAATTAATAGATATTGTGGATTTACCCAAAATAAATTCATTTAAATACAATATAAGTGGATGTTGTTTTGGAATATATTAATCTAGGGGTATAATCCCAAAAAATATTTGGATGAGAATATATCAACCATTATTCTAGTGCTTGGTGTGTTTTCCTTTACTGTATATTTTTATTTACACTTTATAGTGATAAGCTTGGGTTAACACATAATTTAATTGAGATACATTTTGTAGGATTTGAATAGAAAATTAACATTGATTTCCTCATATAAACATAATATGTAATTTATTGAATGAAAATTTTCATGATATAGAAATTATATATATGATTTTTCATGATAAATCACTTCGATTAATAATGAATTATTTTTATTATATTCTATTATCTATAGAAGGAGATAATAATAAATGATTTGGAGGTGCTGATTGGTATTCTCAAATTTTAAAGCATAATATTTTATCTTTTTTAAAGGAAATTTTTTATATCATGAATAATCACTCGGAATGATAATTATAATAATCAATAATTTAATGTTGAATTGATTGTAAAAACCACTAATGTTATAAAGACCATATCTGATGTATTTAAATCTTATGTGGATGTTGTTTCTTGGTATTTTCTTCAGAGAAATCCGGTTATTATACCTTTATGTAAATTTTATGATATTTTTTATAACTGATTAACATTTATTGTATAAATAAATTATCAATTTTTAAATTTTGGGAGTCACATTTTTTATTTTGATCCTTCCCAAGATTATCTATCATAGTGATAGAGAATATAAAATTCCAATGGAAATTAATCTAACTGTGTGGGTTCTGATTCTTGTTTTAAAATTGTATTTATCTTAGATAGTTGTGGAAAAAACATTGATGTTTGCATAATATCAAAGTGTTTTCTGATTTCTTTTTTGAGTTGTTTTATTATATAACATTGAATCATGATGATGGTTTTCTAGTAGAATCTATACTTAATTATACACTAATTTAAATGAATCCATATATAATTTATATGACTAATTTGTTTGAATTAAAAAATAATCTCCAGGAAAATCTTGATTTGGGATTCATTCTACCCGGGGAATCACTATAGAGAGTAAATATTCATTCAGTTAACATGAAATAAATATAAATGTAAAATTATTATAATTATCGTGAATATTTGAAATTATAAATTTTAAATAAGTATCATATTTCTCATATTGATGAGTTTTGTGACCAATTATGAGGATATAAATATTTTCATTGGATTTGACTGTAATATGAATATTATTTGTAAATTGATAATATTAATGACATAATCAAGACATAATTTATTTCAACTAATGGAATCATTGTATTTGTATTTTTTCCATTTTGGTTGTACTGATTCCCCTTCAATATTCATCGATATAATAAATATAGTCTGTCAATATTACCTTGATTAGTTTTTGTAAATCATTATATATGATATAATTATATATTCTAGGATAATTAATAGTTTGAATTTCACATTTCCATTATAATGACTGAATTAATGGAAGATAATCTATAATAAAAATTTCTACGTATAATATTTTTCTAACAATATATACATTTCAATGTCATCTAATCTAAATATAGGTAATACTGATTTATCTATAAATGAATGAAGTTATATAATGTCATCCCAGTTTAACCACAATGTGTGGTGTCTATAGATATCATTGTTGGGTCTGATATTAAAAAAAAAATTGGAAACATTCTCATGGATATCTAATGCAAAAATATATATTAAAAATGATGTGATAAATGTTCCATTTTAATAATGAATTTTATGAAACTTTCAGACATATTCAGAGATATTTATTTAGCACATGTGGTCTCAAACTACCATACAATGGAGAATGGTTTGTGATATTTAGTAATGAATGAATGAGGGGATCAGGATGCATCTTCATGAAGAATGATATCATGATATATTTGTCCACTTCAAAAAATGGAGTTCGATGATTATAATTACAAATCCATGATTTATAAATAGATGTAACAAATTGTTAATAAATTATATTGAGTCTTTTTCTAAAATAATAATTGATTTAAATACATAATAATCTTAAAAGGTCCAAATATATATTCACTCAAAAAGTATAAAATATTCTCTATGAGATTATGCACATATAATATTAAATATTATAACTTTTTTAAACATTACTACACTGTGAAATAAAACATGGTGGATAGTTCTTTAATATGAATGTTTCATTCTTGAATATATATAATTGGGATAAAAAATATAAAATATTTCTATATTTGAAAAAGATTGATATGTAAAGTTACATTATATGGTTAAAACTTTTCTTGAGTTCTAACAAAATTTTGATTGAATAATTTGGTTTATGAAATATTTATTCCTCCCACCAATACTAGATATTTTAAATGTGTTTTTGGATGAATCTTATATATCCTAATTATCTCATCAACCTAGAAGAATGAATATGTCAAGAGATAGGAAAAAGAGTTTTTATGGTGGGATATAATTAGAAGATATATCAAAAAGATTACATGATAGATCTTGGTATGTCATTATGTTTAGGCAATGTGACAAAATTTTATAATAATTCTACAACCATTACTCATACCAGAATGGAAATCAAAAAACAACCAAATGGATTTGGTTAGTAGATTCTCAAAAATTTATAAAGAAAGTATTTCTATTTGGTTTTTAGTATATATCACCACGAAATGAACCCACATATTTAAAATTAGAAAATATGCATCTATTAATAATAATTTTTTACTATAAAATAAAAAATATTAAAGGATTCATTGAGTTCCAAATTCAATTCCATATAATTAAGACAAATGGTTTACCTCAATGTTGTAGGGAAGTTTCAAGAAACATCTTAGCTAATTGTAGGGTTTCTCTAATAATTCTCGTTCTCAAACGGATGGTTTTTTAAGATACACATTCTATCCCTAATGGATATTTTGAGATTTTTTCCCTATATTTCAATTTAGTTTGTATGATTACTTCTTCCTCTCAAATTTATATTTTACAATATCCTCAATCGAGAAATCTATTACCTCTATATGTTGATCTATTGGGAAGGATGTGAAAATTTAAAATGTATTGGGATCTTTTTGGAGTAAAAATATATTAATTCTGTAGAAATCTATGAAAATGGATGCTAATTTTAGATTCATTCAATAGAAAATTCTGGTATCTCAGTGTTAATAGAAATTATAATCATCAAATATTCTCTATGATTTTGAATTCTACGTCTGTGAGAAATAATTACTTTAAATTTATACTAGGATTAGAGTTATAATATTTATAAATTAGTTAATTTTGAGCCTTCTAATATAGGCCATTTTAGTATTCATGATTTAGTCGAGTTGGTAGAGTATCAAATAGGTCTTCAACCAATCAACTCTCAAAATTTTTTATGTGTTTAATTTATCTCAAATGATGACGTACATACAATTTACTTCACATATACTAATCCTAGATGTTTTATCTCTAGTTCATGATAATTCCATTGAATAAAAAGCTAAATGAAATCATGAATTATTAATATAATTTTCTCTAGAAAATGATGACACACGATGTAAATCATCTCTAAAATAATTTAAAATTTTGAAAGCTATTATAGATACCAATAATTAATTGAAAATAATATATATATTTTTACTAACTATGTGATATAATTTCTACGGTGAAAATAATTTTAAGTGGAATAAAAATTTACACACATAAGGTTTATTATATATTTACCTTCCGATAACGTTATTTGATGACATTCGATATAATCAATTATGAGTTTAAATGAAAGATAATATTTTGTATCTTTAAAAATACTAGTTAAACTAATATTATGTATGATAGTAACTTAAATATTCAAAAAAATTAAAAAAATACATTGATTAATAATATATGTTAATAAATAAATATATAATTATTTGTAAGGTATTTAGGTTTACCAGAATAAATATTTCCTTAAAAAGTATTTTATTTGTTTATGTTTCCAAATAACCTAAATATATATTTTTGAAATGTAGAAAATTTAATTAAAAATATTCAATTCATTTTTGAAAATATAATTTCAAAATTTTCTTTGACTTAATTGATGATAAGTTTTTATAATCACTAATATTTTATGGAATAATAAAATATAATTCTTTTACCAATAATTATAATTTTGTATCAATATTTTACACTGATCCATTTGGATATGAAATATTTTTAATACTTAATTTAGTTAATTTATAATTTAACTATTCCTTCTTTTGATATTATAGTAAATATTATGCAGATTTTGATGTAAAACAATTTTTATGGTAAGGAAAACATTTTTCACATGAAATTCTATTTTCCTCATGTTCTATGGGTTATGTTTATAATAAATTCGACTAATATAATAAACTTAATTTCAAAAATGTTTTCCATATTTTGAATCGAAATAATTATTATAATTTAACAAATGTAACTTAGTTTTTGTTCATAATTAATTGTAAATCCTATAAAAATTTGTTGTCGTTGTTATGGTTCAAACAATTCTACCATGGTGTAAAGATAGAGATAAGGATATGATTGAAAATTAAAATTCTATAAATCCAATTTTAAAAAATGTTATCGATATGTCCAATACCAGATTATAATACCATTAAAATTGAATGTAATTTTATTGAGTATTATTTTCTTATAATTTATTATCTTATGAAATTCTAGTGTATTCATTCCACTATGTATATAAGGTCACTTCAATGATCTATTTTATACAATACCATTAAACGTATTATATATTAAAAAAATAACTAGATCTCTACCTAAAATACCTATATATGAATTAGTTTTTACAGAAATACTTAAATACCATTCAAAATTTCCTAACAGAAGGATCTATTTGTGGATAACTATAAGAGAGGTAATCATCCAACCTGACATTTTCCAAATTATTTATTATTTTAACTCATCAAAATATGGGTTATTAATCATAAAATAATTATTATATTATGTAAAAATTCTATTATGTAATTATGAATACGGAACCACCATTATATACCCATGTAAAATACCGTGTGTTTGATCTGGGTTAAAACACAAATATTTTTGGAATTTCCTTTTGTTCAGTTTATCAACATATTTTTCTTTTTAAACTGAGCTCTGGGATTTTTTTCTATGTGCTGGAACACCTATGGATTTTGTTTTTCAATCTTTGATTGATGTTTTGAGGCAAAGGGGAAGTCACCCGGGTGGATCGCAGTTTGACTAACCTTGCGACCAAACCGTGCATAGTTAATGTTTTGAGGTAGTGGGTAAAGCTCGGTTAGTGGACAGTTTGTCTAACCATGTGACCTAACTGTGTGAGGAGTGTTTTCTAAGGTAGTAGCTAATGCACGGTTAGCACATGATTTGTATTACCGTGTGAGGAAACTGTGTTGGAACTTAAGTGAGATACTAAAAAAGCGGATCTCACACGTTTTTGCCCCAAGATGGCTCGTTTTTACTCCTATGAGGCCATAACTCAGGATCACCCTCCCTTGAATGTAGGAGAAGCTCTCCCATGTGTTTTTCAAGTAATTATAAGGATTCTCTTTACGAAATGATGCTGAATTTTTGAGGTAGGTAGATGTTCTTCTTCGTTCCTTTTCGGTTTCACAGATCTTCTTAGATCAACATGTCATATTCTCTCGGTTTCATAGATCTATGCCCATTATTAGTAAATCAATGTGTGTGGATGACATGTATGATGAGTTTTGGTCTAAGTCTTTCTAGGAGAAGTGATCAAAGGTGGGTTCTTGAAGAATCAACATGTTTCTCTTGAGTGTTCATCGTTCAGTGTGGTTTTTATCAAAACAATGAGGTAGGGTCCCAAATATTTAGCACATTATATGAGAATTTGAGTTATTTTGGATAAATTTATAATCTGAGTTTCCTTGATAATGATATGTCGATGCATGGAACTTTTGATGTTATTATATAATGCCACCCACATGAGATAAAAGAGGACCTGAGAATGTATTGATTTTTAGCATGGGTTACTAATTTTATTAAAGTGATATGATTAAACTGTTGAATGATTTTAATGGGATGAATGAGTAATATGGTAATTAATTGTAGAATTAATTATCAAGTCATGTTTTAGAATGAAGTTGTGTCTTATACTAATTATTGGAAATATTGAATCTTTGACATGATCCATATATAATTTGGAAACTAGTAATAATTAATGGATGGATTAATTATTACATGTTATGTGGTAAATGGTTAACTAATTGATGATTGGATAAAGAGATGAGATTTAATTAAAAAATTATTGAGTTAATTAATTTTCATGCATTGAATTGAGATTGTGAATTGTTTGATTGTTACGATTGTTAACCAGGAGTACTTTGATGAATATTAGTATTCCATGCCTTATGTTGTCTTGGATGGAGTTTTTTGATAATATGATAAGTTGTGTGAGACGGTTGATAAATATATTGGCCCTGTTCAACATGTTTTTGGATGATTATGAGGTGCTTATAGATTGGTAAATTCCTGGATGAAGCACTATTTGAGTGGACGTGTTCAGACTTGTTAAAGAATTTGGTTAATAATGTGATGACTTATTTGAAGAACTATTTGGGTTATTAATTAGTTGATGGACTAATTAATAGATTGGTTTTTTGGTGTTAGACATGGTATTATACACCAATGTAAAATATATATATATATATATGATTGATGAATGTGTTCTGAGACAAGGATTGAGGCTCCAAATACACATAGGGGGATAGACATGGATTTCTACACCATTGATAGATGTTGATATATATGTTTGATAAATGTGTCGTGAGACAAGGACTGATTCTCCAAATACTCACGGGGTTTTAGACATGGCGTTCTACACCCATCTTGTAAGAAAATGTTCTTTTATGGGACATGGATTGTTGCTCCAAAAACCCATGGGGTGTTAGACAAGGACTGATTCTCCAAATAATAATGAGGGTGCTAGAAATGGTGTTTTACTCCCATTAATTAACATAGGATTGTGGGTCCCATTGTTCGTGCATGAAATGAAGTAATTGGAAATAATCACGTTTGTGACATAATGATTCTGTGACATGATTATGAGATTGTGGTTCAGACTTATTAATGAATTGGGTGAATCATTGTTAGTGGACTATCCTAGTAATTATTCTCTATTTTAGTGGATGGGCTCACACATAGTATATGAAATATTTAATTGAATAACTTATGATGCATTATTTAAGCCAATGCACAAGTTGGATCTAGTCATTACATTGAGTACTTAGATGGTCCTTCGAGACATCTGTAGGGAGTGACTTGTACTGGGGATGTCGGGTGTAGGACGAATCTTAAGGCATTCATAATAACATTTGAGTAACTAATAAATGAAAAATGATTATGTAATTATTGTTGAGTATGAATGAAAAATTAATAATACCGGTTCAGACACCATCTGAGGGCTGAAGCAGGTACATGGGTATATAGTTACATTATACTGCTAACTTTATTTATGCATGCCTTCACTTGTTTTAAATTATTTTCTAAATTTCTGGAATTTGGGTGGACACCGGTGGCCTAGGCCTTCTGAGATTCATATCTCACACCCTACTCAGGTCGCCATTACACTCAGTATCGAGAAGATTATTTTTGGTTGTATGATTATGTTGTTTTCATTTACATGGGAGATAGGAGAAATAGACTCATCGGATGCTCGGGAGGCTTGAGGAGACCGACCATGGGGAATTGAGTCTTTAATTATTTATTTATGTATTGGAATGTAAATCATGTTTTTATGTTCACTATTTTCTATTTTGTATCATTAGCATTTCATGAAAGCACCTGCTATACAATTTGGAGTGAGCTATTTGTTTGGTATACGATTTATAAAATATGGTTTCGCTACTTATTCTTTTATTATACCATCTCTGGAATTTATTTTATTTTTCATTTTTTAATACTAAAATGAGATTATAGTCTCCCCGGTGACTATTCACAGACCCCCACAGCTAGTCAGCAACCTCTGATGTTATAGTGGATGGGAATGAGGTCATTTGGCGACCGATCTAGTCAGAGGTTCATGGGTGAGTTGGGTCGAGATGCTACAAAGTGGTATCAATGGTTTAGGTTTCCATTTTCATCCATTGACTTACTGTTTTGGGGATTGGTATAAAAGAGACTATGAATGAGTCGTCACTAGAGTTCGTAGCCAGGCTTGGGACTGATCACCTCATGTACGTGAAATGACAAAGTGTCCCGGGATGGCAATTGATGTTTGTACTATTATAGGTTATAGTTTATATGATTTCACCTAGAGTGGCTGGTGTATTTTCCAATGTATATTGATTTTGAGAATTTTGAAAAGAATACTTTTCTTGGCCTAATATGGAAAGGATTTTTCATACATGCATTATCTTAGGCACTTATAGATTCACATGTCATACATATAACATTCCATGTAGTTTCATTAGTTGGATTCCTGCTAATTTGGATTCTATTGCTTGGGTGAAATTTTATGTTTGATCTTCTTTAGCATGCCTCTCTAGATAGAATGTTTTGGTGAATTATTTATCTTTCTTGAATGATTATATGCCATAATACCATTGTTATTTGCATGTTTTATTTTTGTTTAATGATTCTTTGTTGTATCATGTTGTTGTGTTATTACTTAGGTTAACATGGTAGAGATGTTTGGGATAGGTCAAAGAGGTGCTAAAGATAAAATATGAAATAAACGTTGATTGTTTTAAATGGAGCCAAAATCCAGAGATAATGTGTATGGCCGCCTTATCGATTGGTAGTTGGTAACCCATATAATTTGGACAATTAGGTTGATCATGTTAATTTCTGAATTGACATGGGAATAGATTAATGAGATCCAATTTTCAATCCATAGAGTGTATGGGCGCTTCATGAATTGGTAAATGACGACTCATATTAAATATGAGGACTTGATTCCTTTTTAAATACTTATAAATGTGAAAGATGATTAATGTTTATATGAAATAAAATGGCTAGCTTCAAAAATGCAACTCGAACCAAGTAGGTCAGTTGGGGATTGTTTTTATTGGATGACCGATTTGGGTGTTTGGAATTTTAATACTGGTGTGTTTTTTATTTTGTTTCTTTATAGATAACCTAGGTTAGTTATAAATATATCATCGTAGGTCACCTTATCATATTATAAGTAATTTATTTTGATTAGTATTTTGAAAATTAATGGCTGTTAAATAACTTAAATGTATTAAAAAGGGTGTTTAGTGAGACTAGACTATTTTTCCCTTGGGGTGTTTTGAAAATGTTACTTTGATATTTTGATTAAATTATCGATGATTAAAGATTTAATGTGATTAAATATAAGAGACTTGGAAATGGAACCTACTTGGTTGTCCAGTGTTTATAACCTTCATGTAAATGGTAGTTCAGACTTCTCTTGAGTTTCCTTGGAACGGAAGCGTGAGTAATTTCCATAGGCATTCTTCTCATTAGCAATGGCCTTATGTTCATCTTTTGAGTATTTTGATGTGTTTGAAATGACTCGATAGAGGGTTGACACTTATTCTTTATAAGGGGCTAACATGTTTTTGGTAGTTCCCTTAGAACATAAATGCCTTGGTAGCGATGTCGCTTTTCTTATTCTTTTGTTGTTGTTGGGTGCCATTGTCCCAGGTAGGACTTCCAGTTTCCAATGAAAACCTTGTTCGAATGGGTAGTGATGTATTTCTTAACCATTGTACGGGCATGAGCATCAATAAATTCTCTTTGTAAGCTGTTTAGACATGCCTCGAGCATGGTTGGCTACTTGTAGGTTGATTGACCCTTCCTTCTTAGTAATGGATGACTGTTTATAGCGTAGTCTAAGAAAATGGTTGTATGAGGCAATATTACTCCATAATAAGTTCTTTTGTACTATTGAGTATGATCTCGGTTGAACTCCATGTATATTGAATTGATCATTAATGAATAGATTTCATTTCAATACATGGAATGGTTTTCGAAAGACCCGGGTGTTGTGACACGCCGATCTTGTTGTTAATCTAGCGTGGTGGAGAGCGGCTGATCATTTCTTAAGACATCATAGGAAATACTAAGGTGGGTATTTTCACCTTTCTTTCATTGAATGTGTTGGAAGGTGATACCAAGCTTTTATAACAGGGTTGTCTGGTAATGGTTTGACTGAACTTCTACAAGATCTCAGTTTTCACTTAGAGTGCTCTTCTGGACACGTCGTCAGATAAAGGGAGAATGTGGTATTTGGGTCTGTGATTTCATTCGAGTGAAGCATGTGAAAATTGTTTTTTTTAATCGAGATTCATAATTTTGTGTTGAAAAGGTCCTTATAATGAGCTTTGATATAAGATCTGTTTGATGATTAATCTTTAGAGTAATCTTTGGATCTATTTGTAAAGGCTTATCCACCTGGTTTGTCAAGGGTTAAATGTGTGATTGGCATTGAGAACGCAACACGTCATCTCTAAAAATATTAAATGAACATGGTAGATCATTTGTTTTAGTAGTGGTCACTGGTGGCTTTTCGAGGATGAGAAGTTTTATTATGGAGGATATATTGTATAATCCTGTGTTTTTGAACCAGGTTAAAACATGAATGTTTTTGGATTTTTTATGGGTTAATCAACGGGTTGTTCTTTTTAAACCAAGATTCGGGATTTTATTTTGAATGTTGGAACACCTAAGGATGTTGTTTTTCGTACATTTATTAATTTTTTAAGGAAAAAGGGTAAGTCACACGGGCGGCACACAGTTTGTCTAACCGTGCTGCCAAACCGTGTGTAGTTGATGTTTTGAGGCAGCGACTAATGCACTATTAGCGCACGACATGTCTAAATATGTGGAAAAACTGTGTGATGAGTGTTTTCCGAGGTAGTATCCAGCACATTTTTAGCACATGTATTTTCTAACCATGCAATAAAACCATGTTCACACTTTAGTGAGATACAAAAACAGTGGATCTCACACGTTTTTGCCCCTAGATGGCTCGTTTTTCCTCATATGCAGCCATAACTCGGGGTCACCCTCCCATGAAGATAGGAGAACCACTCCCAAGTGTTTTGGAGGTGATATTAAGGATTTTCTTGGAGAATTAAAGCCAAATTATTGAGGTAGGTAGATTTTCTTCTTTATTCTTGTTAAGTTTCACAAATCTTCATAGATCTACAACTCCTCTACTCTCGGTTTCTTAGATCTACACCCGTTATGTGTAAATCAATGTGTTTGGATGACAATTGTGATGTGTTTTGTCTTTTTATTGCTAGGATAAGTGATTTATGCAGGTTCTTGAAGAATAAACTATTTTATCTTGAGTGTTCTTCATTTGTAGGGGTTTTTGTTAAAACCCCGAGGTAGGGTCCCAAATCATTAACACTATATATGAGAATTTGAGTTCCTTTTGATAAATTTAGAATTTGAGTATACTTTATTTTGATATATCGATGCATGGCACTTTTGATATTATTAAATAATGTCACCCACATGAGATAAATGAGGACTTGATCATGTGTTGATTTTAATCATGGGTTACTTATAATGTTTAAGTGATATGATTAAACAGTTGAATTACATAAATGGGGATAATGAGTAATAGTATAATTAATGGTATAATTAGTTATCAAGTCATGGGTTGGAATGAAGTTGTGGCTTTTACTGATTATAGAGACTCTTGAATGTTTGACATGTTCTGTGTATAATTTAGAAACAGGTAATAATTAACAGATGGATTAATTATTACATGTTAAATGGTAAATTTTAAACCAATTGGTGATTGTTTAAAAATATGAGATTTAATTAATTAATTTTCATGCATTATATTATGATTTTGAATTTTTTGTTGGTTACGATTGTTAGCCAAGAGTACTTTGGATGCATATTAGTATTCCATGCCTTATGGTTTCATGGATGGAGTTGTTTGAAAATATGATATGTTGGGTGAGATTGTTATTAAATATCATGTCCTTGTTCAGCATGTTTTGTGATGATTATGGGGTTCTTGGAGATTGTTAATGTCTTGGACGAATCGCTGCTTGAGTGGATGGGTTCAGACTTGTTAGGAATTTGGTTAATTAAGTGTTGACTTATCTGAAGAGCGATTTTCGTTGTTAATTAGTTTTTGAATTAATTAACGGATTGGTTTCGTGGTGTTAGACATGGAATTATACACCAATGGTAAATATATATGTTTGATTGTGAATGGGTTGTCAGACAAGGACTGATGTTTCAAATATTCATTGGGGGTTAGACGTGGAGTTCTAAACCAAGGATAGATGTTTATATATGTTTGATAAATGGGTTGTGAGATAAGGACTGATGCTCTAAATACTCACGGGGTGCTAGGCATGGTGTTCTACACCTATATTGCATGAAAATATTAGTTTATGGGACATGGGGTGATGCTCCAAATACTTATGGGTTGGGAGACAATGACTGATGCTCCAAATACTCACAAGGGTCTATACATGATGTTCTACATCCATTAATTATCATTGGACTGTGGTTCCAATTATTCATGATTTAAATGATGTAATGGGAAATAATCTCATTTGTGACATAATGAATTTGTGAAAAGATTATGAGAAATGGGTTGAAACTTATTAATGAATTTGTTGAATCACTGTTAGTGGACGGACCCAAGAACGAATCCCTATTTTAGTGGACGTGCTCAGACTTAGTATATTAATGATTAAATTGAATAACTTGTATCGTGTTATCAAGCCAAAGCACAAGCTTGGATCTGGTCTTTACATTGAGTACAGAGATTGTCCTTAGAGACATCTGTAGGGAGTGACTTATACGGGGGATGTCGGGTGTAAGCCAAATTGTAAGGATTTCATAATAATATTGAGTAATTGATTAATAAAAAATGATTATGTAATGATTTCTGAGTATGCATGAAAAATGAATAATGTAGGTTCTGACACCAGCTGAGGGATGAAGCTGGTATTTTGGTATATAGATACATTGTACTACTCACTTTATTTATGAATTCCTTCACTTGTTTTAAATTATTTAGTTAATTTCAAGAATTGGGGTAGACACCATTGGACCCAGCCAATTGAGTGTTATATCTCACACCCTACTCTGTTCACCATTGCACTGGGTACCTGAGTAGATATTTTCTACTTGTAGGATTATGTTTTTTGCATTTACTTGGGAGATAGGAGTAGAGGACCGAGCAGATGCTCGGGATTCTCAAGGAGACCACCCATGGGGCTTTGAGTCATTAATTATTTATTTATGTATTGGAATGTAAAGCATGCTATTATGTTAACTATTTTCTATTTTGTATCATTAGCATGTCATGCATGCATCTGCTATACAATTTGTCGATGAACATTTTATTTGTGCAAGATTTATAAAATTTGGCTTCCACTACTTATTCTTTCATTATACCGTTTCCACTATTTATTTCCTTTGCCTATTTTCGAACACTAAAACTTGGGTATAGTCTCCCCAATGTCTATCCTTAGACCCTTGCTGCTAGTTGGCATCCTCTAGCATATGGGGAGACACACTTGAGGTCATGTATCGACCGGTTAGGCCACTGGTTCATGGGTGAGCCGGGTCAGGATGCTACAGCCCACTGTTCCATATAATGGGAAGTGAAGGTATTTCTTGTACGTATGTGTGGACTACAACCTCTACGTAGCGATGTAATTTATTTTCTATCACCCACTTCCATATATGGTTATTATTATTTATTTAATTTCTATATATTATATTATTTAAATAAATCTTTTTATATAATAATAATATCATATATTTCATATCATAATCCATTTTTTAGAAAAATGATGACATTTCTTGTGTATATGGGAGGACACCAACTGCAACGAAGAAATAAAATTTTTTACATTTCAATTTTAATTATATGGTAATAAAATAATATAAATATATATGTTATATTTACTATATAATTTTGTTTCTATAATGATAAAATCAAATTCAACTTTTTATCCCTTATTTTATATACTAAATAAATCCAGTAATCATGTCTTTCTATATCTTATCTTCTCCGTTAATGGTGTGTAATATTTTTCTCTCTATAGATTTTCTGGATTATTATAAATATCAATAAAATAAATTTATAAGATATTTATATCATTATCTGTTTCATGTATATGATTCATTAAAGATAAAATAAAAAGATTGCAACTTGAGAGTTATAACTTCCACAAAAATTGAAATAGTAAACACCTGGAAACTGTGATTTTTCTGATAATTTTCTTTCAATTTGGAGTTAAAATGTAATAAGTGGATCAAATTTAAAATTATAAGAATTTAAATTGTTATTTGAATGAAATAGAATATATTTAATTTTAATATATTTTATTATGATTTATTTATAAAGGCAGGCAAATAAATATCATTATTTTTCATCAATTATATTTATTGGTGGATTTTATAATATATAGTAACACTCTCTAATCATTGGTAGATATAATGATTCATGAAATATTTTTAATAATGAGTAATTTATTTTCTCTTTGGTTATAAATATTTTCCATATATTTCCATGTTTTATTTAGAATGTATTTAATAATTATCTTTTACTCTTGTTTGATAGATAAATTCATTTTTCGATTTTTTTATAAGAATATGGTCTGAAGATGATAATTTTTTAATCATGCATCTGATTTTGAAAAATTACAAATAATTTGAATGAAATTTTTGTCTTAACATACAATTCAAGAATGGAATATAATTCCATCTTCAAATACTCAATGATATGAAGCATCATTCGCATTATTCGAATCTAAATTTGAAATAATAAAATTTCAATTAAAATTTTAAATTAGTAGATTATATATATATATTTTCAAATGTGAAAGGATTATTTTCCCCAATAAATATTTGAATAAGCTTTTAATGATGTTTCACATATATGATAACATCTATTGATGATAACTATGATTTACATAGTATATAATCCGTGTATATCATCGTTATTATTTCAATGGATGGTTTATGATTATGAAGATAAGTTGTTAATGAAACTATTTTATTTTTTAAAGGTTTTTCTAAGCTAAAAAATATAAATTTTAAGAAAACCAATTGATATAATTATTTATGATATGTTATAATGAATAATGTTTTCTGATTTTTGGAATAAATTTAATGGATCAATGAATATGTGATGGGTGCACCTAGAATTATATATCCCTCCAATATAGTGGGTATATATGGATATCTCATTATATAATAAGGACAAGAATGTTGAATGAAATAATTAATATATGGGACTATGTCCCCAATGATAATATTTGGAGTGAACCATGACTAAGGATATATTTGAATTAGTAATGAATCAAATCCACTTTGATAGTAATGGTTTTGATATATCCCTTGGAAAATGATTTTCTTTGGTTATTCATAATATATATATTTTTTCTTATGACAATGTTACACTATGATTGAACCAGATCATTGATTCCATTACGATTCAAGCCTTATGAAATTACAATATTTATGTCATGGCACATGATTATTTTTTATGATATACTATTAATGGTCTTAATATTTTTCCATCATGTTCTCATCTTTTTTTTCTCATGTTATGCTTATTTGATAATTTATATAACCCTTTTTTACACATAATGAAAATGTTAACTCACCCTTTCATATGTTTCATTTTTCAAGGATAAAATGAAAGTCATTACATGAGGGTTTTATAAGATGAGTTCTACATTTGAGTATCTATATAGGAGTATTTGAATTTACTTCATGAAATAATAATGTTGTGTATCTAGTCTCTAAATACACAAATCAATTATATTATTTGATCAAATTTTTCTAAAATATATTGAACATTCATATAATAATTTTTTTTATATTATTGAGTAATTTAAGTGTTACTATATAATTATCAATTGGGATCCCATCCATGTATACAATATGTCCATGAATAGACACTTAAAAATGAATAATTCAAAGGATCTTATTTTCCCATGTAACTATATTTTTATAAGTATGTCATGAATGATTCAAAACTTATTACCATAGTCTTTTTATATATTTGAGTACACACTGATATCATTAATAAATAGCACATAAAAATTATCATGATATTTATAAAATATTAAAAATGATATATCTATAAAACTATAGGCATAATTATTCATTCCAAATGGAAGTACTGCAAACAAAAAATATCTATAACTATTTGAAATAATTACTTTTCAATACTTTCCAATGATAATCAATATTGAGGATACGTGGAATTTTTTTCTATCTCAGAATAATAATTATCTATTTGAAGTTTATTTAACATGTCATTAATATGAGGCATATGATACAAGTTATTTATGGAAATAGAAATGGTTTCTCTATAATAACTGCACAACCTCATATATGAATATTTGTTATTAATTAAAAAATAGTTTTTCTCTAAGGTTAATCACTAGTGTGTATAAATCACTAATCACGCAACTCATGTAGTTATTCATTAAACACCAATATTACAATATTAGTCATTATATAGGGAAACATTGATATGGATCTCATATCAAGGATTACATCAAAGGAAAAATAAGATTATCACTCCAGTGGATGTATAGTTAATTCCCCAAAGAACATGTTAATGTATTAAAATATAATAGGAACATCTACAATTTTAATATTACACTTTCTATTAATAAATTTGTTAATATCCTATTACTGAATAATCTCATTCATAAGCACTACATGTGGAGGATCCAAAAATGGACATGAGGATTATTTGTCATTTATGATGATATAAAATTTCATATATGCATCATGGATAAAATAATATTTTTGTTGGAAGTAATATTATATATATATTTTAAATTCTAGTCCATACTATTGATTATACCAATATCATCTATATGTAATATAATAAGTCATAAAAAAGGTTATGTTTATGTGTCATAATAAGAAATGAGGAAACTTCCTTATCGGGGTGAGAATTAGATTAATATACTGTAGTTACTATTATTTTATTAAGGTGGTAGGGAAATTTCTACTTTTCGTGAAAATCATTTCACAAATGAGAGACTACAACGATCTAGAATCAAATAATGAATTAATCAAAATAGATGATATTATTAATGAAAATTACTCCAAATTATTATGATCATAAAATTCATTTATGTAGATAAAATATGTTGTCATTTCCCATGTTCCCACTACATTTCTATTTTATATTAATTTTTGGGACACTGTTTTGGATAATATCCCATTTCTCAACATTACAATAACTGGATAAAATTTTTTTCATTGATTCCATTTGTTTTTTTACCTATAAAACCCATGAATTTTTCTTACAACCCACATTCCCTTCAATAATTTTAATGGATGTTATTTAAAAAAAAATCATATGATATAAACTACTTCATTACCATGTACAATTCTGATACTTTCCACTTTTCCTAATGCTTATTTGACATCTTATAATATTTTTTCCATTTAGATATATGACATAATTTTTTTTTTCATTTTTTACATGACATAATAAAATTCTATAATATGATGAAAAAATATATGAATCCAATTCCATTTAATAGAATATTTTAATTCTATCAAAGTGATGGTAAATTTTAATTTTCTAATTTTATATATAATTTGATTCTTATATATATTTTATTATAAAATTTTCCTCAAACTCTATAGTAATTTCAACTTCGTTTATCATTGAAATGAGGATCTTTATCCACATTTCAATTAATTTATCTTTATGGAAATATTTATTAAATTATACTAAATTAAAATATCTATATTTTATTTCATCAATTTCTTTTTCCTCCTATGTATTATAAGAAAATGATCAGAATTGATGGACATCATGTTTATTATAATAAACATAAATTATAAAGTAATCATGTGTATGTCATCTAAATAATATAAATATAATTTAAATAGAATTAATAATTTTAAAAGAAACCAATGGATTAGTAGTTGCACAAATGTATGTGGGATTATATTTATTAAAATGATCCAACATTACTATAGCATGTTATATATCATAATGTTTCATTATATGGGATGTTTTTTAGCTATAAACTATATTATTATTCATAATATGGGCATGATCATATTATCTTATAAACGTGTTATATTGGTTTTCATTGCAAGACCATCTCAATATAGTCCTTGATTGTTTATATTAATATTTTAACTAGTTATAATTTCATAAAAATACCCTAAAATGAATTAACTCATAATATTATAAAATTTAAATCATTGTAATTAATCGATGAAACTCTTAACATAAATATAGAATTTATTCATTGATAATCTCATAAAAATAAAATAGTTTTCATTATGAATATCATTAAATCATGAAATTAATTTCTGATCATTAATAATGATTTATAATGTTTTTGGGAATATACAAAATAATAAACCTCAAGATGGTCATTTCATGTGCATTTTATGGGACCACTCATCATGAAAAATAATTAAAAACAATATATACTCGAACAACTCTCTTTAGAATTATTACCCATGATACATTTGTTCCATAACCACATAAACATGTAGTTTCAATACATGAATGTTTTTTCAATGGATTCACACATTATATTAATTAATAAAACATCATTACATTATCAGGTACATAGAATTAATATTAGATACATTCATATATAGATGTTATTTCATCCATGTGATCCCGATTATAACACCGGTGTTTTTTCTAAAATAGGATTTATAATGACTATAACATCTCTAAATCAAGTATCCCAGAGTTGTTGTATCATTTTGTACATTATAATACAATACAAGGGACATCATAACCAAGGACCATTGTGGTTATTCAATATTATAAGAAAGATACATACATTATTCCAATATCAGATAATAAAAAAATAAGAAGCGTAGTGATAGTTAATAATCAATATCCTTGAAACACAGAAAAATATTCCATTTTCATAACATTGATAAAGGTAAAAAACTAATTTTGATATCAAAATTTTTGTATGGGTTGTGTCTAGAGTAATATATAATGATTTAATAATGAAAAATATTCATTGTAAACTAACAAAAAATACATTCCATTTCTTAAATTACATGAGTTCGAAATCCATCTATTGATAATGACAAATTAATAGTCTGATAGATAATAGTATTATAATTCTAAATGAAGAAATTATTTAATTTTTTATTTCATGATATCATATATCATGATATATTACCCGAAAGGCCTTATTCCAATATGGTTTACTCCTAAAGAAAGTAATTCCCAAATAATACAATTTCACAATGATGGCCAATTGATTTCTCTTATGAGACCTATCAATTCACCAAGGGTCTATTTCATTTCAGATGACACGCCGCACATTTGGTTCAACATAGTACTCATATATGGAAGGATAAAAATAATTCCAAAGTAAATTTTTTTTCAAAAAAATAAAATTATTGACTATACATTATAAATTTCATTTAATTCCCCTACTCAAACAAATGACGTTCATAGATAAAAAATAATGTAAAATTGGTATTTTCCATGAAAAAAATTCATAAAATAAATATAATAAAGCTATGTAAAAGATATTTAATATATAAAGTAATATATTCATAATAAATTGAATTTTATAAGATAATATTAAAAACCCAAAAATTACTAACTACTAAAATATGACAAAAAATTCATCTAAAATATAGTATTTGAAATAAGATTATAACTATTGTAAAATAAATAAAAAATGAAAGGAAAATTTATACTACGTTATCAATTGATTATTTTTTTACAATACAATAAGATTCATTAATTGGGGTCTAAATTATTTAAAATATTTATGGAAGTAAAATAATTTATTAATATTTTTTAGTTCAAAAACATCACTCTTATCTTTTTGTAATGTATATCAAAAATTACAGTTTCATGAAAAAATATATTTATTTTCATAAATCAAAATAAATTTTAAAGTATTATATAAAATTTCCATAATAAATATTTTATTTCTATTAAACATACATTTTTATTATTTTTTAAAAATATGAAGATGGATGAAAAATATATCATAATAAAAAAATATATCATTTTATTATATAGTAATAATGTATTGATTGTATTTGGGTTTTGGCTTAGTTGTAACCACCCCTTAATTCTACATATAAAATGGGGGTTCAAAACCCTAGTGGGCTCAGGGTACTGTAGCAGAGCTGTATCTACTGTAGTAGGGGTGGCACTGTAGCAACGGTGGGCACTATAGTAGTGGAAGATTACTGTAGCAGCTGTAGTCACTCTACAGTACTGGAGCAGGGCAGGTACTATAGCAGTACTATTCACAGAATAGGTTTTGGGACAAAAAATTGGGCCTACAAGCTATGTAATGGCCTAAATTCCCAATGGGAATGTTGGCTATGTAATGGGTCTCCCTCTGCCAAGTTAAAAAGTTCTTTGCTATGCTTTAATAACAAAGGAGGCTTTGGCCCAACCTTTATTCATTCATGGATTCATGATACAAATAGATGAAAAAGAATATTTAATCATGAAAACCCATCAAATATAAAGATAATAACAAATTAATGGGATTTTATGATGATTGTGTTTTAAATTTAAATCAAGGAAATATATAAAATCCATCAAATGATAATCTCAGATAAACAGTTGCTCCATTGATAACATTTGAATTATATTCTATTTAAATATTAAAAATTAATTTAAATACTTTTTGTCATTAATAAATATATTATCATGTTAATTATCAAAATTTATACATATTTACACAATAAAAAATTAAATAATTTTCCAATATCAATTATTTATATTTGAAGAAAAAATTTAGAAGAAATCTATTACCTAAGGCATCAACAAAGTTTAACAATATTTAATCGCATGTAAAACATGTTTATAATTATTAAAATATATAAAAATCCATATATATATTTATAATATCATATATTATCTATATATAACATCATATCAATAATTAATTATTATCATTGAATCAATTCGTAACTGCTTCAATTTTCATGAATCGTTTATCATTGAATATTTGGTCCCTATAATAATATAATCATTCTATAGTCTCAATAAAGATAATAATGCTATAAAAAATAATGAATATTCATAATATTATATATATTTATTATATTAATATTAATACATGAAAATAAGGAATTAAAAATGAATCACATCACTTTATTTAAGAAATTGTAGACAAAATGACAATGAAAGATGTCATAAATTTTTATTGGATGAAGGGTATGTTTTTCGATGAACCAATAAACTTATGTAATCTTATTTATTTCATATTAATTGAAATTATTTATTATATCAATTATTATGAATATCCATGTGAGTTAATGAATGAAATTAAATTACAACTCTTAGGGAGGCAATTGTTTTTCATACAAACGACTGATTGTATTTTTTCCCATTTAATATAGAATGTGATGAATAAATAATATCAAAACAGTATTATAATGTGTAAATATATTTGAGGTACATTTTTTGTTAAGATGGTGTTATAAGGAAATAATTTATTTTTATAAAAAGGAATTTAAATTAATGTTTCCTTATAAGATGATTACAACTCCAATGAAAAATCTCTTATGGATATCCTTTTACGGACCCTATGACAGGTATTTTGGATTAAAATGAACGTCTAAAATGTTGATATGGTGTTCATAGAAATATATCTATAGGTTTTGGTTGATAATCATGTCTCAAGAGAAGTTAAAAATTCAATGAGATGAAGTTCTTATTTTTTAATTAGGTGGGTGGCACAATTTTACTTTTAAAAAGATTGAAAATATTTAGATATAAGGATTTTGAGAAATGTGTTCAAAATTTAGTATATTTAATATTGGATATAATATATGGTAAAAATAAATTCATCCATATAATTAGAACATGTTTTTTCATTTTTATCGTTATAATTATTATATTAACCCCTCAACACACTAGTATTAACATAACCATGTTAAAACATTATTACAATTTGTTACAAATCATAATGAAAAAAAATCCAATATACCATAATGAAAAATTATTACATGATTATTAAAAAATATTGAAAATATTTTCTCATATTTTATTCTTATATGTTGATGAAAATTATTTAAAAAATAAACATTAAATATATAACAAAAATTGTTTTTCATGAAAATTAATATCCATGCATACAATGATCATTCAGTAAATCTATAACTTCTGACAGTCATTATGTTAGCTAAAATTAAAATTGATTTATTGTTAGTTTATAAATTCAATTAAAATTAATCAATATTTATTAATTAATTATTTATAATAAAAAAGCATTGCACACAAAAAACATTTTTTAAAAGTATATTTTTGGCATTTTGATTTTTATCAATTTAAATATCACTACATAGAATTTTATAAATATAATAACAATTTATTATAGAAAAATGGATAATTATATTATTAATACATTTTAAATTATTCATCATATAATAATTATAAGTTAAATTTTAATAAAAACCAATATACACTTATTTTGATATCGAATGTTTATTATCGATATTCATCATATGAAATTATAAATTAATCAATTACATATTTAAATTTTTTGTTTACTATAGTTTCATTAATATAAAATGATTCACTTACTATTATG
Source organism: Viscum album (assembly GCA_963277665.1). Classification (NCBI taxonomy): domain Eukaryota; kingdom Viridiplantae; phylum Streptophyta; class Magnoliopsida; order Santalales; family Viscaceae; genus Viscum; species Viscum album. The sequence continues at coordinate 1,831,589,028 of OY728164.1, read as the reverse complement.
AAATATATGTTCTTATACCCAATCTATGTAGTCCAATTAGCATGCGATGTTAATGTGTATATTCACATAATACATGGTAAATCACTTATTCTATTTTATTTACGCACTTGAGAAATTATCAAATCTATATGGAAAAACAATACACAATATAGAGAAAATTTCAATGTAATATAAAAAATAAATTTTTGTTATGTTTTTTAGAAACATTCTTTAGAAAATTTCATAAATTTTAAATTTAGAGATCTTTTTTTTAAAAGGCCAAATTTGTGGATTTTTAAACAAATGTTGCTAAATTAGCAATGTTTCCTTAAAAAATCAAAAATTTTGTGATTATTTCTACACAAATCTTTAATTTGGAGGCTTTTTAAGGAAATATTGATAAATTGAATTTGTTTTTGGAAAAATTTGATAACATATAGACAATTTTTATAAAACATTACTAAATTTTTGTTTTCTTTAGAAAACATCAATATTTTAGACACATTTTAAAGAAACATTTGCTGAATTGGTAATATTTTTTTAACAAACGTCACTAAATTAGTGATGTATTTCTAAAACATATATATATAGTATGTTTTCCATCGTCGATAAAAATATAAATTTTCATATTAAATTTTTTATATTAATATATAAAAGTAAATACACATATAAAAATAGATATATTAATATATATATTAATATATTAATTAATATGTATATATAAACAAACACACATATTAATATATATATTTATATATTAACACATAAATATTTTTAATTCAGTAATGTTTTTTATAAAATGTGTCTATTTTAATTAAATTTAGACCAATATTTTACAAATTGCATAATTAAATATATATATATATATATAATTATCACTATATATATGTGTGTATATAAAAATATGCATATAAACATAGAGAGAGACACACACACACATTTATATATATAATATAAATATATATGTATAAATGAATATATTAATTATATAATAAAATATAAAAAAATAAACACAAACTAATATATATATATATATATATATATATTTAATATTAACGTATATATAAATATATATAATAGAGGAATATATATATATAATATAAACATATCTGTAAAATGTTGACATATTTATACAAAATATAATATATACATATTCATCTATATATATTGAAATTTATAAACACACATATTTATAACATAATATAATCATATATAAATATATATAATCCTAAAATATAGAATATTAAAAATAAACATATAAATATATGTAATAATCAAATATATATTAATATATGAATATGAATATATATAAATATAGAATATTGAATTTTTTATATACATAATTATATATATATATAATATAATATAATAACAAAAAATTAATTATAATAGGTTTGTTGGACTGGCTTTCCCCTACCAGGAATTATGTCCATTATTAATTTCCACATGGAAACTAATTTTTATATGCTTTCCTTCCCTACCATGTAGTGTTCTTTAAGTGTTCATTCATTGTCTTGAGGTGCCTGATGTATGGTAGAGTCCATGTTCACTTAATGAATCTAGGTTTTCATTAGGAGTACATGTTGTTTCATGTATGTCGTGGAGTGGAGGTGTGTGTGTGGATGACACATGAATGGGGTATTGGGGTGTGTAATTGGTGAATTCACCATTCCAAAAATTATTATTATTGTAATAAAGAGAGAGTAAAATTGTAACATCAAAAAAACTTACCATTGTTCTTTAAGATATTTTAGTAATTTGGGTTTGTCATACTAATTATTCCTTAAAAATATGGTAAAGAGGGTGTTTTTAATTAGTGGTATTAAAAAACCCAAATAAATTTTTCACATTTATAAACGATCAAATTAGTGTAACCTCATTTACTTACATTCATTTGAAACATCTTTAAATGAATTAGTGACCCTTATAAATGTCACAATGTGAAAAAAAAAATGTATCTATTTTCGTGTATTGTTGTAATTCCTCTCATCATAAACACTAACAATGATATTTTTCTATGAAAACCAACCTTCTTCATTAGAAAATTGACATGGAAATATGCATGGAAATTGTGAGCCTATTATCCATAACCTGATGATGATCTTATGATATTATGAACCAATAATATCCTTTTTCATTATCACTATATATTTTATAGAAGGGCTAGAAATACACTTTGAAATGAATTCCCCAGACATATTAGTGTTTTCATTCACTTTATTAATCATATATCTAAATTTTTTAGTGGATTTATTGGAAATTCAACTAGATTTATTTGATAAAAGGGTTATGATTAATAAATTCATCCTCTGTTATCATTATATTATCCCATGATTCCATAACACATGAATATGAAGATTGGGGATCATTTATTTCTCATTAAATATATGAAAATCAAAGTACACAATCAATTTCAAACACAACATATTAAACTATAACTACCTAGATATGACATTGTTCATTATTCTACTATATAATCCTCTTATACATGGCCTTTATATTAGATTATAACCATACATAATTCTTAGAGATATATCTATGAAAATTATAAATTTTTTAAATTCTTCCTTATATTTTAGCCTCTTATATTTGACTAGATCCACCTAATTTAATTCAACATCAATGTTCTCAAAATCTATATGTTATCTCATTAACATATTTTTTACACCGGATTTCAAATAGAATAATGTTCTTTTTGATTTCTTGTCACCTTTTGGTATAATATAAAAAAAATCTTTTTCTGAACATATCATACCATCTAAAAAATATGGGATGGTTCTGTCATTAATGTCATATCTTCATCAATTATACACTATATTATTTTTTAAAAGAGTAGGAGAAAATTTTCCAAGGATATAGGGTTTTAAATGATATCCACATCAAGTGAAATATATGTTTTTATAAAATGTTTTATAGTTTATCATGTGAATTAAAAATCCTAAATTTTTTATTCCACTAAAAAAACAGCACTATATAAAAAACATCATTAATTCCAAAGATTATAATTTTCTCATTGTATCAACCCATTCCACAGATTCATTACCACTATATTGTGCTATGTTATATTCCATCATTCACAAAATTTAATCACAATATCAATCATATTCCAAGAAAAAATCAATATTTTTGGGGTCAAATTTAAAATTAGATGGTTCCTATAGAGTGGGTGGCAACGCTGATGGTCATAACAAGGGATTAGAAATAATTTTTATTCAGATTCCCTCATTTGTATTATAAACTAGAGCTCTATAGGTTATATATTTTTAATACAATGTTTATATATAAAACCCATCACATTCAATGGGGAAATATTTGATGAGGGGCATGTAATTTGCCTCCCATATATACTTCTTCTTTAGAACAACAAAAAAATGTTTTAGATGATTCTATAAAATCACTCCAAATAACACTTATTCACAATAGGATTGATAAGAATCATTACACATATGTGATTCCAACAAACACAATAAATCAATTCCTCCAATGGATTTTCATACATTAATAATGATGTCATTAATAGTGAAAAATTATTACTAATTTAGTTTTTAAAAATAATCTCATTGATAATAATTAATATAAAAGTAATCATTTCTATACCAATTCTACTTTTATGTTATTGGAATTATATTGTAGATATAACTAATCACATATGGAGTTATAGACTGATTGAAAAAAATTTATTGAAATTTCTTGGATACAAAAGAAATCATGAAAATTATCATCCAAACAACCCCTAAACAACCAATGTCAACAATTAAAAATTAGAAACTAAAAGAATAATAATAATAAATTAAATCAATTGAATCAAAATAATTTAATAAATTTGAGATCGTGTTTGAAATAAGTAAATAATAAATAATTTTTTTAGATGTGATTATATGAACATGGGAAATGATTATGGATTAGATGTAATGGTATATTTCATTAAAACCATTTTTAAAATGATTTAAATTTTATATTTCCTACACTTCTCCAATAATGTAGATATTAATTATATTTTTGCAATAATGTTATTATTTATACATAAAATCTAATTTAAATCAATTTTCAACTACTGTTTATTTGAATTATGAATGATTCAAAATAATTTTTTTTACAATTTCCATTTGGGTTTGTTTTTATATTCATTAAAATAGGTAAACATGTTTTTTAAATCATCCATAATAGATAAATTTATATCAACTATATACTTTATTATTATTAATATTCATTTACATGATTCAATAATATTCCAAGATAAACACTTATCCATTATTTTTGGTTTTTTCTTCTATTTTATGATTTATCAAAATAAATGAATATATATTTATATGGTAGTTTTTAAAAACATGAATGATATTTTGATTAAGGGTCCAAATGAAAATTATGTTGAAATGTTAAAGATTAGACATATATTTTATCGAACTTTTTGAAGATAAGGTTTGGAACATTCATATTTCTATCTAATGAAACAGTTTGTGATTTATATTCAGAAAGGATCAGGGGATGAGTACAAACCATGATCCCACAAATTTAGTATGAAAAATCTAAAAGTTAGATGATTACACGAGATACAATGATATTGTATCAACACGATAAAAACCCAAAAAGAAGAATGAAAATGCCAATAATCACCTCAAAAATCCATGAAAATCCATAATATTTATCATGCATACATACGAGCGACAACCCCCCTTGTCCGAGTCCTCACCAAAAGCCTCATTTAGAGTAGTTAATTAGAATGTCTCACATAAGGCCAACACAAAAGGGGCATCGATGGAATCATTTATGCATAAAATGCCATCATTTCCTACTTCTGAAGTAGGTACTCTTTTCGGAATTCTTCATCCCAGTTCACCATCTGTGTTGTTCACCTGAAAAGTTGAAATTGTGAACTCCCAAAGATATGGATAGAAATTCTTGAGGAATAAGCGTGCTAACATCACATATGGTAAGAGCCCCTGAATTGGAAATAACATCCTATCTTTTTCTTATCCATTGTAGAGGACTCGAATAATCAAGAAAATACATGTCACCTGAGCCAAAAATACATTTTACATTCTCAATGATTCCATCATCATCCACTAAGGCATGAGAAAAAGGCACAACCCACAAACGCACATGAAAATGTTTGAAATTCCTAAAACATTTATTATGGATCTATTATGAGAGTGTGTTAGAAGAACACGACATACAAGTTACCACACCCACCTAGTGTAGAAGACCCATGAAAATAGAATGAATCACCCAAGACAATCCTATTATAGATATATTACCACCTATATGTAAGGTAATTAAAATTAGTGTTTTTATCAAGCTCATATTCCATTGTATCAAATATTCACTCCCTAATACTGAGATAGTTATCAAAATATATTTCCTTGTTATGATATCTTCCATATGATCGCCTTTCGTGTTCCTCAGTCCAAGCATAAAAGTCCTCCTTGTATCCTTCCTTAATCACACGAGTGTAATTTATAAGCTTAATTTTATCTTCTTGTTCCTCAATCCAATGGTAGGGTTCCTCTTCCCCTGAAGAGGAGTCCACCTAGAGTCTTATTGGGATACAGAGTGATGAAACCATCATGATTCGTAAGTGGGTTGTTAACATTTTTAGCACTCAAATGCATTTAATCATCCTAAATTTGATGTGCATGTTCATTATCAGACTGATTTGAATCCCCAAAAATATAGTGAGCTTCATGGGCATCCTCATGAGAAGGTGAGTCTACTCTTAAATTCCCTTTAATTGGTTTTGAATTATGGACCGCATCCACAATCCCAGAAAAAACATCGACCTGATCTCACTAAGGATGCACTAGGGAAGAATCTGTGACCAGAGAAGACATATATGGGGCCATTGAATTCGAGGGTTCTTCTTGTTCAACAAGATATATCATCTCTTTCTCAACCCAAACTAATTTCCATTTACTCAATGGAGGTTTTACAACATAGAGATTCTTCAATGGGTCTATCCCAGGGCCATAATATCCAAGGAAGTGTCTAAGATTTAGGTAATTAGATATTTAGCTATGTATGTTTTCATAAACCACTTAATGAAAAAAAAAACATCTCCATTCTGGATCGAAATAACTGAAGGTAGTTTTAGCATAATTTCATCCTCAACAAACACACATGCAACCAACATCCTTGTGAGATTATGAGTAGAAGAATCCAACATTATGTGATGACCTATATATTTATATATAGGAATGGGGAAAATATTTTTGATGAAGTACCACAACAGTCTGAGAAACCTTAAACAGACAGGGACAACCAAGGATTTCGTGTAGAAATCAAATATAGGGGACCATTTTAGGGCATTCATCATTCATCCACCAAAATTCTAAGAACCCCTAAACCATAGTCAATAGTAATTATTTTCATTGGAGAGACGAATCATAATATTTATCTAGTTGAGCATGAAAATTTTATAATTAGTCAAACAAATGGATTTGTATACATTACATAGGAATATAATAGAGGGGAAATGATAAATGAATTTTCCAACAAGAAAAAATATGAGATCAAAAGATAAGAAATGAACCTCCTCATTTGAAAATGCATTGGCTGCATGACCTTAATGAAAAAAAATATTTGAATTAAAAAATCAATGGGTGTCAGGTAGTCATTAGGAGAAACATATCTGACAAGGGTGTATCTGGTAACCACATATGAAAATCTTTGCCTGTCACAACATCCATGGTCATCGCCCTCTCTGAACACCTTATCTCTCATAGGGTAATGATTAATTCAATAGATAAATGATGAATACAATTACCTAATTATATGTTATTCTATTATTGGGAAATAGAGTTTAAATATATTGATGGATATGAAATAAAAAGATAAATTTATGTTTTATTTCGATATTTTCTATGAGATTAAACGTTTTTCAATAAAATAATTGTTTATTCATAAATTATTATTCGTTGAAGGTCTAATATGTGAATGGAATACATTCCCATGGGGTTTTATTTTTTCCATAGATATATTAGTTTTATTTTCATTTTTGTGCACATTAATTATAAATTTTGGACCATCCCACATTTTCAAATTATTCTATATGGTTAAATATATGTGTAATAACTATTGAAAATTCAATATTTTTGTTGAGAATACTCTTCATGAGTGAACAATGGATCCATGAGTGAAGCATGAATATTTATATAGCAACATGTTTGTGTTGAATGAATTATAATTTGTAAAAGTTCATTCTTTTAAATGATATTATTATTTCTCAAAAAAACTATACCAAAAAGATAATGGGAATATTGGGATACACAATTTATTTTATATATAATAAAATTTTGGATTTGTTCTATGTAGGTTTTCATAGTTGGGATCAAATCCAATGTATAGATGATATTGTCTAGTATAGAATCTGAGTATATGGATCGATGCCAGTATACCTATCAACATGTAACAAATAAAACATAAAATCTTATTACTAATATGTTATATTAATTCATTATTGTCACCTAATAACATCATATCTATTAGGAGAAAGTCTTCTAATCATTCACTAACCAAATAAGAAAATGAGAATCATAGCAGTGGCCAATGGGTTAGTTGGAACCCCCCATTACCAAGTTCACTTTAAATAGTAATGGATATTTCATATACATGATCATTATAATGGATATACTGGTAAAGAATCACATGTATCGTTCATCAAAAATATAAATTCCATCTATTTGTCATGTAACTATGTTTTATTGAATAATTTTCCTTCATGGATGGTTTTAAAATTCTCAAGGATTAGTAAATGTAAATAAATATAAATGAAAATAATTATCATATTTTTATTATTTTTTTATAATATTATATTTCCTACTGGTATAATGGTTATGCATTGCCACAATGTGGAAATATGTTATATGATAATTAATTGACATTACTCACTAATCCTGAATGTAATATAATAGTGGATAATCATGTATCAAAATATTTTACTATTTATGTCTTTTTTGTCATTCATTTTAGGGGATGTCTCTAATTAGAAATTGAAAATGTTGTCTGTTATGATGTATTATGTCTATATTACATTAGACCAACCATATATTACATTCAATGTTTTCCATAATATTTTTTTTCATTTTATGATTAAGAGGTAGATTTTTATTCCTTTTAAACATTAATTTTTTATTTATACTATAGGTCTTATAATTTTATGAGTAACATAAAATTAATGATGTGAAAATTATATAAAATAAATTATTGATTAAAGTATATATAAATAATATATTTTTATTTTAATTTGTTATAAATAAATTATTTATGGATTATGTGGACAACCCAAGCCGTATATCATATCAAACATGAACCCAAGCTATATTTCCACAAACTGTAGGGCCTTTCCAATCCCAATGGGCTGGTAAATAACACCATAAGATCATCTAAAAGCATGGGGGAGGATTTTCCCAATCCTGATGAAGCTAAATAAAAAACTTATTAAAATCGAGTGAATCATCGTTAGAAATAAAAATTCATATAGCTGAAAAAAAGCAACAGAAGTGAAACAACTAAAAAATTATAATCTCCCAAAGTATAAGTCACACATCGATGGAAATATAAAACGCAAAATAACTTCTCCCTGAGTTAGTATGGAAAAACAAAAACCATATAACCACCACCAATATAGAACTAGTAGATAGAAAAATCCAAAAACAATTAAGCACCATTCCATTAGCCATCTCGAAATAAAATAATTTGTTTATGAACTGCTGATGTGGTGCACAATGTGTGATCTAATAGATTTAGTACGATCAATAATGGATCAGAACCTTCTGGTCGATTACTTTTCCAAATTATGGTGTTTGGGGTGTCCTGGACCACATAAGTGAGTGAGGAGGGTGTTACTGTTGGTGGTTGGGTGTCAATGTGTTGTCACCTATCGGTGAAACTAAACAATTTTCCATCAAATAGTCCTAATGACCTCTACGTCACTAACCTGTCTCACTAATCAGTCTCACCATTCGGTGTGTAACCGTTTGGTGCTGCACTCAAAAGGTGCCACTGTGGAGTGTTAGGGTTCTCTCCCCTAGTTTTTCTATAACGCCTATTTTATGTTTTATTACATCATTTAAAGTAATTTAACCCAATTATAATACAAATAAATGATGTTTTCATTCCCATAAGAGTAAGGAACCCTTGAGTTACCAAAACGTGTGTCCTATCACACCATTTGTAACATTTCCAGCCTCTAATGTTTTCTAGTTTCTCCCATGTTACATGTTTGTCCCTATTTAATGAAAATATATTAACTCATAGCTGTTATCACCACCATATCTGAGGATAATTATCAATTATCAATAAATCTATAACATGTGAAACCGACCAATTGCGTAGTTAAACCAAGATCTGCTTTTTGATCCCTTTGATTTTGCAAATCCTGGAACTATAGGATCTGGCATTTTATCACCTGATATCTTCTCCATCATTGGTTTCATTCTATTTCGTGGTGCATTTTGGGTCCCTCTTCTGAAGGCTAATTCTGCACCCATGCTCCAGCATTATTGCTCACCCTTGGAGTACGTGGAGTAATTTTTCAATTCATGTATCCCTAATTCTTGTTACGAGGAGAAATATTTTTATCCTTGATCATCCAAGTAGGGTTGTTCATCATCTCACTATAATGTGTATCTAGCAGGGCAGGAGAAACAATGCTTCCTTCAAGAAGTGGGTAAAACCAATCCTTAAAAATGAAAATATATAAAAATTAATTAATAAAGGTGTTTGATTTATGGTGATTAGGTTATGCTCTTTTATCAGTGTTATATGTCATGAATGGTATGAGATTATGCCCACTAAAAGTATTAGTTGGTGGTGGTACATTATTAGGCACTAATGAACCTCTTTCTTTCTATATAAACATGTTATTGAATGGATATAACATGGATACTAGTTAATCAAGTAAATTTGGTTGATAAAATGGATTCTAAATGAATAATAATCCGTATATGATCAAGCTAGTTATCCAAACGGAAGGATGAACATTAAATAACAGTGGAGAAAATCTAGAAACCAACCTGTTACATTCTAGTAACATGTTTTGTTGTTATCGTTGAAGCTTATGGGATGATGTGGATGCAGAAGTGATCTCTTGTATTTATTTTATTGGATTTTGAACTATCTAATTTATTGGGGATTGGTTCAGTTAAAGGTTATTGAGGGATCTCACAAAACCCTTTTGTTATAGTGGCTTTAGAACAGAACTACATGTGAAGGTTTAAATTGATGCTTTGTTGTTTTACATCTGTTGTTGTCCTGAATTTTGGTTATGTTTGTAAGTTAACAGATTGAGATATACTATTTAAAAGGAATCATTTAATCATGATAAAGAGAATGGTTTCATTGGGGGATTGGTTTTCCAGATATGGGTTGGTCTATGATTATGGTGGTTGTATGTGCGTGCATGTAGGAATAATAACAAGGGTGGTTGTGTATCAGAAACCATAGGGTATATGTAAAATTTTTAGTTTTTTTAATTCTCATATGCACCCCACTCACATTGATCACTTTATGCTGAACACCACTATTTTTTGTGGGAGGGTGCTTTTTCTAACATTCTAATGAGTGGCTTCTTATTATCTCATTTTCTACTCCCTCTCGTAGGTTCCCAATGATCCTATGGGCTTGCTGTGATTTCCTAATGTCCATTATATCCCAATAATCTATAAGAATTGTATATTTTGGTTGCTGGAATGTCTTTTTGAGGGTAGTTTTGTTTCCTATGTGTCTTCGAGATGAGGTCAAGTTGACTTCGGGCCTGGCAGTAATTGTTCTGGCCCAGCTCTCTGTGGGCATTGTTACGAATGGTTGTGGTGCCCAAGGTGCTTGTAGGTGGGATTCCTGGTTGTGGAGGCCCATAAGGTTGTTGATGGGGTGGAAATGGGACTTTTGTGCAAATCGTGGGGGAGTTCTGACCCATAGGATTCATTTAATAACAAGTGGGATAGAGATTCGGGGTACACAAATATTGATGTGTTATTACTTTTATTTAACTGAATTGCATAATTTGGGGAGAGTTCCTTGGTGATACGTGTTGGATAGCTTTTCTTGCTAGGTGTTTTGTTTACCATTACATTCTCATGGGGTATTATAATGCCTCCCTACAAGAGGATGAGCGCTTTTGGTGTTATCTACTGTGTATACCTATATACTCACACAACGTATATAAACCATCTTTCAGGATTCTAATAGGTCATTGATGACCATTCAGACATTACTTTCTGAGACATCAGGAATTTTTTCATTGTTGTTATCTTAATTTGTAATTTTAGTTATATTTCCTTATACATGGTATCAGTTTAATTTGAACATGCATATGGGAAATCATTTGTTGTATTTTTATTACAAGATGTTTTAGGAGTTGTTTAGGATTTACTATCTTATCTAATCATCTTATTAAATAAAAATGGTAATGCCTTCTATTTTATATGACATTATATAATGGTGGTGCTAGTCACCACTTTGGGTCCTATTGATGGTGGGGCTTTGGGTTCATTATCTCACCATAAAATTGAAGAAGGAAGGGTCTAACTATTTTGTGTCCCTTTATTAATGTTGTTGAAGGTGGTTCATAATAGAATGGATTTAGAGGGGTATGTTGACACATAGTATATGGATTGGGGTTATGCACAGTGAATATTTCATGGGATGGTAGGGTTACTATGTTAGGAAATCATGGTGTGAGAAATATACCAGGGAAGACTAGCTAGGACATGGGATTTCCCCCCCCCCCCATGATTTGATGAAAAGAATACAGTGCTACCGAACCACAAAGTGAGGCTACATTGATTTCAATGTAGAAACCCCAGGAAAATTACATGAATCATAATTACTTCTGTTCTTGTGCATTCATAGTGTTTTTGAAATTATAAAGGAATAAAAAGATTAAATTAGATTTAGAATAATTTATATAAACTACACGGCCTTTGAAATTTCTTGTTTACCTTGTATGTATGGTACCAAGACGATGTCCAGAGGTAGTGCAGGTGATTTTTTCCTAGGAGGATGATCTAGATAATCAGTAGAGTGCTGGTCGAGAAGGGTCCAAAGAGAAGTGGCACAAGATGCTTCGTGTCTTTCAACAGTAGACCCTCAGGAAGTATGAGGGAAGCGTCTCGAATGTAGAGACAGAAAGCTAGCTCAAGAAGTTGGTGAGAGCTTTCAACGTGATCTAGGATTTGGATGAATACTAGGATATTCTGGCTGTAATCAAAATTTAGGGAGAAACATGTTAGTGGTGAAATATCTATCACATGGATAAGAAGGAGGCATATGTTTCGTTGACCAACATTGAGTGGTAGTTCGAGGCTGAATTCCTCTCTTCTACGATGAAGGATATGAAGAGGAAATATTTACTCTCTATATATATTTGGATATTATGTCTGTGAGTGAAGCTAGTTTAGCTCATCAATGTGGAATACCGTTAGTATTAGGCCTCCAACATCCGGGCTATTTAGGTTTCAGTTGGTGGGGAGCAGGCGTCCATATTTCTATTTTCAATCTCTCGATTCTTTCCTTTTCTCTACGAACCTAGGACTGAGGTTCATTTTCTGTGGAATCCATGGAATCCTCATGAATTGGTGCCTTGATTGATTTTAGTACAGTGGAGGTGGGTAGGTTTAGCTACCTCCTCTACAACAGTAGTTTTTGGCCATACCTTTTCAACAGTAGTAGTAACAGGTGCAGTGAGCTCCATCTCCACTGAGGGAAGATAGTCCTGGTAGTGGATGTCCTAAGGGAGCTCCTCAGAGACCTCAAATAGGGCTTGGTAAGGGAGGATGATGAAATATGGAAGGCATAGAAGTTATGAGTTCTAAATTACACGCAGTGGAGGAATCAGTTTCTTCAAGACCGAATGTTTTTTAAGGTACGATCCACTTATTTAGTACTCTTGTATGTGTCTTGTTTGATTCATGAGATTCACACTACATTGTTCCACCTGGTCTAGCCCATGCCATGGTTCTAGATGTAGAGAGACTCTATGTTCCACAGGTATTGAGTATGCTAGTTGGAGGTTAGACTAGACTATTTGATGTTTGTAGAGGATGCTAACTGATGTTGGGGTTGCATAAGTCTAGGGGGGGGATCTCTTTTCACAAAAAATTCATCCATATGATATCATCATAGGCATAAACTAGTTGATTTTGATATTTGTTTTTATTGACTAATTTCAGATAAGGGGCGTGTTTTCATATATGGGAGGCCACCGTGTAAATTTCATTGTTGATCTATATTGTCAGGAGGGTAGCTAGTGATTGGAGCCTCTTCTTTCATTGTTAGTTGATCTGTAAGTGGATTCGAATGACACGTAGATGGTGGAAGTCTCATGGATCGTCACTGAGTTCCTAATTGTCTTCCCTTGATATGTGGTAACGTTACCCACTAAATTTTATTTTGAGTTCCTGGTATACATGCAACACAGAACCCATCCAATTTATTTGGCTCTGCATTGGATGTCACCTTCTGAGTTGTGGGACATGTATATCCAAGTTGATGACCTGATTAAGAAGGTTTTTATCCAACCGAGTGCATCACTAGGGGTTGATCCATTAATTTTTCAAAAAGAATGTAGATAGTGGTATGATGCTATGTATAAACTACAAAATACTTAATTAGGTGATGGTCAAGAACTGTTACCCACACCCGATGATCAATGTCCTTTTTGACCAGTTTAAGGGAGATGGTTTCTTCCCTATGATCAACCTGCTGTCGGGATATCACCAGTAGTGGGTGAAGGAGTTTGAAATATCAATGAATGAATTTAGTTGATGAAATAGGCACTTTGAGATTGTTGTAATGATGTTCGACATTATGAACTCACAAGACGTGTTCATGGGGAATATGAACTATTTCTTCTACGGGTATCTGGATTGGTTCACAGTTGTGTTTATTGACAACATGCTAATCTACTCATGATCAAATGAGGATCACTGTCATCATCTGAGGATAGTTTTATAAGACCTCAGACAGCACCAGCTCTATGGGATGTTGTCCATGTGCACGTTCTCTACATGATAAGTTCACATCCTTGGACACTTAGTGTCCCAACAAAGAACAATAGTGGAACCATAGAATTTAAAAGATATTGTTTCATGGGAGTCTCCCATTAACGTGGTAGAGGATCATATTTTCCTTGGAATGGCCAGATACAACTGAAGGTTTGTGTACAACTTTACTTTAATTGAATCTCCATTGATAGCCTTGACCAAGAAAGACCAAGCTTCCATTTCGAGCGAGTGGTTCCAGGAAGCCATCAGTTATAAGTAGGGGAAGCTAGTCAGTCCCCTAATGATGAGGTTTCTATATGAAGGTGTAATGTTTAAAGGGTTCTATGATGCCTCTGAGCTAGTTTTAGGGTGTTGGATGATGATGTAGTGGGGGTGATCTCTTATGAGTATTTGAAGATACATGCTCAAAAACATGAAAATTACCCCCATGAGCTGAAGTATATAGTGATTGTGTTTGCGCTGAAGTGGTGGAGAAATTACCTCTATTTAGAGCCCATTTTGGTGTTCACAGATTACAAGAGTTTGAGGCATATCATTACCAAACCGGACTTCAACATGTGATAACAAAGGTGGGTGAATTTTCATTAGGGCTATGTCTTTGAGATCACATACACAGAAGTTAAGGGGAACATTGTTGTTGAAACCTTGGGCAGGAAGTCACATAATAATTCTTTTATGGAATCTATCTCTTCTTGGAAGGCCATTTAGAATTTGGATGCCTTACTACTAGATGAAAGCGTGAATTGAGGTAGAGGATGTCTATTTCATATGACAGTGTAGTCCTCTCTGCGGAATTAGGTGGAGGAGTCTAGGTGGGGAGACATAGAGACTGAAGTGATACATTATCAGGTTGACTATGGACATTCTCAAGATGGGTGATTGGAGAATGGTCAGAATCATATTTTTTTCGTAGAAAGTAGTTTTTCCTAGAGACAATGCGTGATGGAGTTCTCCGTGAGTTCCATAAATCACCCCTGGAAGTACACCTATTATTTTCCATGATGTACCGAGGATTTATGGGTAAGTTTTGATAGACCTGGGTGACATGGGCAGTGGTGGAGTTTGTGGAAATATGCCTCTTGTGTCCGCAGGTGAAGGCTAAGAAACCTATCTTGAGCAGTCTTTGTAGCCCATGGAAATTATTGGTTCGAAAAGTTGGATAATGTCGAGGTGGATTTCATCCCAGTAGTTCTCAGGGTTCAAGGAGGGTTCGATTCTATCTATTTATAGCTAGATCTATTGACAAAAGTTTCTCACTTCTTAGATATCATGGCATCGAGTGCAGTGGATGTATTAGCACATAGGTACAAAGATGAAGTGGTGAAGTTTAATTGAATGTTCAGTTCCATAGTCTCGTATCGGGATGATCAGTTTTTCATCATGTGTATGGAATGTCTTCTAACATGATTTTGGATCACAACTATTACATATCCCTTCTTTTCACACCCACATAGATGCGATGACATAGAGGACCATCCATACATTAGAGTAGATGCAACATGCATCTATTTTAGGATTTGGAGGATCTTGGGTATGACACTAGCCTTGGTGGTGTTTTCCTACAACAATAGATATAAATAAAACATTATCATTTCTCTATTCCATGCCTTGTATAGAAGAATGTCTTGTTCGGTCATGTGTTGGACAGAGGATGGAGAAGATGGTTTTCTTGGCCCACAGATAGTTCAAAGCCTAATTGAGAAGGATCATCTTGTTCATGATAGTTTTAAGGAAACTCATGA
Source organism: Viscum album (assembly GCA_963277665.1). Taxonomy (NCBI): domain Eukaryota; kingdom Viridiplantae; phylum Streptophyta; class Magnoliopsida; order Santalales; family Viscaceae; genus Viscum; species Viscum album. Next base: position 1,831,573,307 of record OY728164.1, on the reverse strand, counting down.
CTGGTTTAAAACATATGATAATCATTGGAGGAGACCATCAGAGTTCGAGGATATGGACCAAAGGTTCTAAAAAGTCTCCCCTTGGTGTGGGAAATGCTGGTTCGGCAGGGGGAGTAAGCTATCTCCAATGATTTTCAGACCCTTCGTGGTGTTACGGTAGGTCATAAAAGTGGATTATTAGTTGTCACTACCACAACCTATACTGAAGGTCCATGTTTATTTCCCTGAGTCTCAGCTCCGTCGGTATCTACATGACGATTTCTACATCCTCTACTAGGGAGAGATGGATATCGAGGATGATGCACATTCATTGACTGACCATTGGGGATCTAGGATCATGATGAGAAGGTGAATCCTAGATCAACCATTCCATGACCTTGTGTTGTGCAGGCATGGTGGCCTTGAGGAGAGTACCTGGAAATGAGAGGCAAAAATGTGTTCCCAGTACCAAGAGCTATTTTGATTTTTGTTTTGTGTCATTTTGTACAAGAGTGTGATGTAATGATTGACCATGTTAACCATGATATGGGATGTTTTCATTATTCTTTAAATAAAATTAATTTCCTCATTGTGGGGAGCGAAGGAACTAATCCCTAATCATGATGCATTATGATGGATGCGATTAAACTAGTTCAACAGAGTCAGTGCCTCCAAAAGAGGATAATATCTTGACTTGGTAGAAGAGACTTCCTAATCCGTATGCATTGATGGTTTGACCTATATAACTCAATGTGGTTTGTTAGGGATAAGGGGCTATAGTGCATCTATAGATGACCAGTATGAAGGAGATGTGTTCCTACGATGTCAAAGAGGCATCCTTTTGAAGCCTCGTTGTTTCCCTAGTTGTGCGCGAGATAAATGAGGCAAATGTGTTGCTAGGTATTGAGTCTTGTTCTGGATTTCGACGAACAATATGATTGGTTTCACCTAAGATGTATCTTTTGAGGTTGTTTTTCGGACACCCCTATTTTTTCATTAGGTTTACCGTTGAAGTATAGGGGATGAGAATAGTTTGATAGGTACCTGATGTACTAACTCATACGGTCCAACTCCATTACATTTCCAAATTCTAGTGGTTGGGGTGTCCTATACCACATCAGTGAGTGAGGATGGCATCAATGTTTCTGTAAGGGTGTCGTAGTTGTGTCACATATCGGTGTTGCACCCAAAAGGTGCTACCGTGGAGTGTTCGGGTTATTTCCCCTAGTTCTTTTCTAACGCCACTTTTTAGTTTTATCATGTCCTTGATAGTGGTTTAAAAAAAAATTTAAATCCCATAAATGATATCTTAAATCCCCTAGAAGTGGGAAGACCCTTGAGTTACCAAAACATGTGTCCTATCACACCCTATGTTATGTTTCCATCCTATTGTGTTTTCCATTTTCTCCCATATTACATGTATTTATTCGTTTAATTTAAATCTATTTATTGACAACCATTATATCCATCATCTACAAGTATGGTTATTAATTATCAATAATTTTATGATTTTTTAATTCACACATCTTTGTATTTAAACCACGATCCACTTTTAAATATCATTTTGATTGCACATCTCGTAACTGTAGGATCTTGCCTTTTATCACCCGCGATATTATTCTTCCCAAGACTCTTTCCTTTACTTTTTGTGTTGAGAGTCCATCATCTGATGATGAATCGTGTACCTATGTTGGATCCTTACTTCTCACCCTTCGATTCCTTGGAGTTATTCATCAAGTCGTGTATCACCAATTCTTGTTGAGAGGGGAAAACATTGGTCATTGATCATCCATGTATGGTTTTCCTTCATCTCTATTTACATTGTATCATAGATGGTGGGTAAGACAATGTTTCCCTTGGGACATGGATGAAACTAAACCATAAAGAATATAATAAATGTACATTTTAGTTATAAGGGAGGGGTGATTGATGGTTATTATTCTATACTCATTTATATTCCATTATAAGTGTTGAATTGTATGGTCTTATTCCTAGAGAAAATAGTGGTCGTTGGTGGTCCTGTCGTGTGAGCTAATAATCCTCTAATATTCTATATAATCTTTTTATTGAATATATATAACATGGAAACTAGTTAATAACATAATTATGGTCAATAAAATGGATTCTCAGTGTATAATAATTATTGTGTGATCACCCTAGTTTACCAAATGGATGGAAGGAACATAATGAATGGTGTGGAAAAATCAGGAAATATCCTTGCTTTGTTTTGGTAATATGTGTGGTTTCCTTCATTGATGATTATGGGGTGATCTATATGGGGATGACATATCATATTATAAGGTGGTTGTTTTGTGGATCTATTCCCATATTTGGGGCTTGGATTCGTTCTAGTACTTTGAGGGATTTTAGGGACCCCTTTGGTTGTGGGGTATTTATAAGAGAACTTTGTGTGAATGCTTATATTTCTACTTGGTTGTTTTCCACTAGTTGTTGTATTAGATTGAGGCTATTAATTTTAGTTTCCTGATATAATGAATATTTAAGTGGAATAACTTGAATACGATAATGAGAACGGGTTCAATTGGGGATTTGTTTTACAGAGATGGGTTCTACTCTAGTTATGGTCGTTGTGTGTTTGTGCCTATAGGAATATTAACGTAGGTGGTTGTTATTTGGAACCATTATATTTGGATGAATGTCTGATTACCTAGGATTAAAATGATTAGTTTTTGTGTTTCTCGTATGCACCCCACCAATATTGAGAACTTCGTTCGGAACACCTACATTTCATGGTGGATGGGGTTTTTCCCAGAATTCTTATGAGTGGCTGGTTATTAGATCTATTTCTACTCCCCCCTGTGTATCCCAAGACTCTTCAGGTAGGAAATGATGTCCTGATGTCCATTATATCCCATGAATCTTTGTTCAGGGTTTGTTGGGTTGTTTGTACCATGTGTGTGCGACTAGGTTTGTTTCCCATGTTTATTCTAGATGAGGCCCAATGTCTTTGGGAGTGGATGATTTTGTTCTAGCCCATGTGTCTGTGGGAGTGGTTACATATGGTTGTGGTGGCATAGGTTTATTGGGGCAGGATGTGTGGTTGTGGTGGTCCTCGTGTCTGTGGGCAGGATGTGTAGTTGTGGTGTCCCATTTGGTTGTTGTTGAGTAAGTAGGGGACTATAGTGAAAATTTCAAGGGAGGTCTAAATCGTTATATGTCTTCAATAATAAGTAGATAAGCTTTGCAGGGGAACCAATTATTAATGTGATATTACTATTATTTTACCTGATTTCTGTTATTTGGGTAGTCCTTCTTGGATAGGATAGGTGGATATTATTATTTGCTAAGATTATTGGTTAACTCTACATTCTCATGGGGAATTAGAATGACTCCCCACTTGTGCATGATATATTTTTTATTTCCCAACATAGTATACCTATATACTCACCCAACATATATAAAACTACTTTTAGGTTTCCAAGAGTAATTGGAGGACAGTGACAAACCTTACTAGCTTAGATTTCAAGACATTTTTAGTTTTTGTTTTGTTATTTGGTAATTTTCATCATAGATTTCTTGTACTTTGTATCATTTTATTTTGAACATGTTTATGGGATATGATTTTGGGATTTTCTTTTACATATAGTTGTTGGTGTTTTTTGGGAGTTATCTTCTTATCTCATGATATTATTAAATAAAAATGGTAGTTTATTCCATTTTTCCTATGATTCTATAACTGTGGTGCAAGACATCAATTTGGGGCCTATTAAAGGCCGAACATGGCGAGTCATTATCTCCGCTTTCTACATGAAGAAGGAGGGGTCTGGGATTTTTTTCTCCCATTCCTCATCTTGGTGAAGGTGGGTTGTGATAGGATCCCACACTGGTATTTCATAACATGAGATTATAGGAAAATATAAATATTCTCAGCATTAAAGAAAATATTAAATAATAAATATTTTAATATTATTTATATTAAAAAACCTGGAAAACAATTATTTCCCTTTTTTTATTCTATACCAAAATAAGGAATATAAAATATATTCATATAATATTATATACATCAGTGATATCAATTTAACTCATAACATGAATCACATATCATATAAAAGCAATTGTAGAAAAGATAATTATTTTAATTCCAAATCATAGGTTACAACACACTGAGGATCAGTATAGGTTTTTCTAACATAATACTCATTCCAAAATCAATGGAAAATTCACAATAATATCATCATAACAAATTAATAATAGGTAGTCAAACCATCTATGATTGAATCCCACAACAACGATAATATAACTTCCCTAGAACAATAAGCCTAGGGAAATGGCGACCCCCCTTGGGTGACCCCCTTGTAATACATGGATGATGGTCCTAACCTAAGAAATCCACCTAAGTACACATAGCTTCCCATGTGCTTTATTTTCCAACCCATTTCATATCACATAATACATTGAAAAAAATTTCATAAATCCATTATATAATGATTTTAAAATTCAAATTCCAATTACTAAAATAAGGGAAAACTATATTCTCTCAAAAAGACCGTTTCAAACACACAAAAAATAATTGTTAAATAATAATATTTAATTTATAAAATTTATTATCAAATCAAGAGAAATAGATTTCATCTAATAAAGGAAATAGATAAGGCCACCTACTATAACATCTAGACACACATACTTGTAACCAAATCTAAAAACATGTTATAACAAAATGATGATAATATGAGTTATAGAATCAATCCACACAATGAAAAATATATTCATCAAGCAAAAGGGAAGTGAAGAGGGTACCTCCAAATATACATAAAATAATCTCACACACCACAACACAACTGAAATATGGGTAATCCATCAATATAAGATAATACAATAGATATAGAATATATTCTGTTATTTATAATTATAGATTGGGTAATCCATAACCGCATTTCAATTGAGCTACCATGATCGAATATATGGATGAAACCTACAGAATACACACTGGAATACATGCACCAGAACTGAAATAAAGTTGAACCATTGAATAAACTAATCTAGAAGGATTGAATGACTCCACGATATTATAGGTGACCTCATAGGTATATAAGAAAGATTCAATGATCTGCAACATTATTTGGGTTTGTGTTTGGAATAATGTGTTCTGACTTTGTCACCTTGTTAATCACCACTAGATAGAATTTCTCCTTCATGGAATCAATTTTAATAGAAAATATATCATGTATACTTACTTGAATTTCAAAAGATACATTGGAAAAGGATGGATAATATTAGATAGTTTCATATGAAATATCATTATATATTGGAAGGTATAAAAGTGGAATACACAATCTCCAATGTCACGCATCATACATAGATACCAGAATTATCGAATCATCTCATTTTACCTCTTCGTAGATTCCAAAAAAATGTTCTATGATATTCTATGAATGTAAAATATAATATTTATCCTCATAGATGATGGGATGAGAAAAAATCACCAAAATTGAGAAAAATCACTGATGAAAGACACCAACGTGAATCAATATGAAAAAATAAATGGTTTATTGATTTCATATAAAAATTGTATTTTACTAATAATAAATAAAACTAGACGTTAAGATAGATGGAGATAATGATAATGCTTGTTAGATTTATATTAAAATAATATTCCAAATAATCCATCTGAAATTTAATATATATTCATATAAATTTCAAATATTCTATTATTTATAAATATTTTCCAAAGTAATATTCTTATTGAGAGCATCTGCATTGACATTCCCATTCCTCATGGTATATCCAAGGACGAAGTAAAACATCTGATGTGTTTCAAGCAACCACAAAAATTTGAGATTTATATAATTTTGGGAGTGTATATAGCACTTATATTATTGAAAAAATATACTATTATCCTCTTCAAAAAAGGTATAGCAACCAATACATAAAAGAATTCATAACCATCAAATTCTATAAATCATGAGTTGGGTAATTCTTATCACATGATACAAAGTGAGGAGAGTCATTGGGAAGCACATTATAAGGCCCCAGCCTTAAACCATACTAAATCATGAGTTAATACAAGATTACACATTGAGGATCTTTTCAGGTTTAGAGTTTTAGAGAATTAGATCATAAAACTTGCATTACCTTCCACATTTAAACAAAGTGGTTACATAAAAGATAGTATTCATTTTTTCCCATCAACGGAAACATATTTAAAATAAAAAATGGATTCTCTCTTGACACTTCCTTGACACTATCATCGTATCATGTACCTTTCCCTTGACCTGTGAAAAACATTTCAAAAACATGGGATGAGCATAAAAATCTCAGTAAGGGATATAAAAATATATGTAAAGGAAACATGAGTATATGTATACATAAGAATGAAATCATACTTTACCCATAAAACATAAGCACTTTAACATACCTCATAAAATCATGAATAAATCATAGAAATCATAAGACATAAAAGTAACTTGAGGCATTCATAACATTCTTACATAGAGAGTAACCCTCTTGGTTACGTTTGGAATACCCATCACAGTATATTCCCTAAATCTCTTCGGAGAAACCTTAAATTTTAAACCCTTCTCGTTACCCAATGAATTGGAGAGCTATATCAGGCTCACCCACCAATAGTTTATCACAGAACCACCTGTCTTCATAATAATTCCCAAGAACCACAACATAATCGTATCACATAAAACATGCGTAAAGGAAACATATAATTTCCTTCTTTCAATCACGTGATATCAATAAAACACATTGATATAAAAACATTATGAAAACCATTTTCAATACCAAATTAAAAGAAAAGTAAAATATGGAATTTATTTTTCATTTAAAAAGATGGTATGGCTTGTAGAGGAAGCCGAAACTCAAATAATGGTCACGGCGGCGGAGAAGTCGTTGTCACCGCATACGTGTGACAAAAACATTCCCTTTTATCATTTTGTAAAATGATTCGTATAAAAAATATTCCTTTTGGATAAACATAAAAGTCAAAGGGGTTTATACACAATATAAAAGAAGGTTGTGTATAAAATAAAATATTTCTCAATGAAAGGAGATTGATACGAAGTCCCTTACAAAGACGGTATCCTTGGTTTAAGGATAAATCAATTACATAATTATGTGTGACAAAAGAATACAACAAATATAAGTGGATATTTTGTGTAAAACAATCATAGGTTAATCACACATATTCATATAACGACATATTCATGGAGTACAAGCTTATCCCAAAGAATCAAAACTGGGATAAGAAGTTCCCTTGAAAAAATTTGACAGCCTAACGGCATCACTACAAAATTCAGAAAATGACTTGATGAGAGATAAAAAGGGCATCTCATCACTTTGAAATAAAATTTAAATCAATAAGGATATAGAAGAACATATCCCAACATAATGTTATGTGAAATAAAACACATAACAAAACAAGTATTTTAAAAAGAGGAGGGTGAAAGGTTCCCTTACCGACATGGGTATCTTTCGAAACATACACCCCGTGAAAGAAGGACAATAAAAAATTTATGTAAATACTCATAAATGAAATTATATTACACAATGAGTAAAATAAGGGGCAGTACAAACACCACTCAAAAGAAATTGTTGCAAATGTAGCATAAATCTCATGGGAATAAAATTGAGACGAAAAATCCCTTAAGAAAACGGGGCAGCCTAACGGCGCCAGTTAAAACTTCAAAAAATGGATTGATGAGATAAAATAGGGTCTCTCATCATATTATAATAAAATTTACGGAATGAGGAATATAAAAGAACATCCACCATCATAAAAAATAGGATATTAAAATAAGTGACATAAATGAGAGTACTTAAAAATAAAGAGAGAGGTTAGATCTCTTACGAAAATTTGGCAGCCTAATGGCGCCACTCAATACTTCCAAAATGGATTGATGATAGAGAATAGGGTCACTCATAATATGAACATAGAAATTACAGTATGAGTAATATTAAATAACATCCCAAACACAAAAATATGAGCTTAAAAGGAATGACATAAAAGAGTGTACTTAAAAAGAAAGAGAGGAGTATGATCCCTTACCACGGGTCCGACTTGGCTCGATCTTTGTTTAACGTCCTAAATAATAAACTTGAGTTAATTTATACTTTCTTAAGAACATTTTTCAAGTTCATTATTCCTTTTATATCACTTATTTACATGTTATAAACATTATGTAACCATTTAAGTTAATAATGTTTGTTTTGTCGATATTTGGTTTTAAGTCGAAATTGGACTTCTTACAATTACATGTCATTTGTGTGGTCAAAGGTTCATTATATCCAGAATTATATTCATGATTTGGATATCATATATATAATATATATCCAGAATTTAAATGTATTTATAATATTACATAATCATTTAGAGGTAAGAAATGAAAGGCACCGTTCATGGAGACGGTAAACCGTACGTACCCATTAACGCTACTTTCATTTCTATGTCATATTAATGGAATTAAAACTAAATGAGAGGTATGTATATTTTAATTCCAGAATTATATTCTTCATTTATATGTAACATAAATCATATATAATAACATTAAATTCATCCTTTATACATCCCACATATGGCATTAACGAATAAAATCACTTTAAGGGGGTGGTAGTCCGCACTTCCTAAAATGAAATTATCGTGTTTACCCACAATGGAAACCATAAAGGTAATCCACAAAAGAAAAATACATAATATTAAGTAAAACATAAACATATTATATATCATATATAAATATAGTGACATCTTAATGGCCACCTTTAAAGGTGTTAAAAGAATATTGGTCAATCATCGTTTCGCGAGGCAGAAAATTGCTGACCACAGAAACAGTATGTTCTTTAACCATTAGACGAAGGTGTGTGTAGGTGTAGCTCTAATCCATCTTATAAAAACATCTTATTATATATAAGATACTGTATTTGTTACAAAATAAATGAATAAAAAGATTTTAGGGGGATGGAGAAGCAAAATAAAGAAAAATGACACAAGTGAAGAAATTACCTTAAAATCCGGTAACTCCCTTTGGTTCGAGCTCAAAGGCTTCCTTGGTAAGACTTCTGCCAAAAGTGAGACTTCAAGGAGTTAAATAAGGATGTGGAGAGAAAAAATGGGAAGGGTTTTCCGAGCCAAAGGCTTTGGAAGTGTGGGTAAGGAGGTAGAGGTGGGGGCCTTTTATAAGAGGAGAGGAGGGGCACTCTTGGAAAGTAAGGAAATGTTACTTTATTTGAAAATGCGTTTCGGATTCAAAAGGTCCCACATTGATATGATTCAAGGATATGGTGATAAGGTTTCGAAATACACAAATCCAATAGGTTTTGTACATGTGTAGGTCATAGATTTTACATTATCTTTTAATTTTATTTAAATCCTTTTTTAATGAGGTAATCACTGCATCATTATGATGTCATAAATAATTTTATTTATTTAATGTCTAAAAATTATATAAAAATATAATGATGTAGGAACTCTTTGTATATTTCCAATGAATATTTATATTCAAAAATCTGACTTGTATAACCCTGTGTAAAAATTGTTTTAGTAAAACAACTCATGTTTGTGTTATTTTTACTTTTACATTAAATAAAAAGTTATTTATGTCATTTCCCAACCAAAGTGGCTCCATGGGGTCCCCATGTTGACCAATAGATTTTGTTGGTCGGCCATGACACATCCAATAAGGGTAGGACATGTTTCATGTTCATCTTATATTATTAAAACATTATTTTTACCTTAAATTACACTAATTACCTCTAATTGCTATTAAAAACATAAAATTTACTATTCACCAAAAATTATTTTAATCCCATTGAACCACATTTTACATATTAATGAAAACCATGTATTTCGGATTTTTGAAATTCAAATCACAAAAGTGTTAAAGTTTCATTTAAACGAAAAATCCGTTTCATTAACTATCACTTGGTGGTTTCACTATTCATCAAAATTGAAGTTTTTCAGAAAATTACCAAAAATTCACCCTAAGCTATATTTGATATTACGAATTCAAAAATGATGTCTGTTTTAAAAAATTAAAAACATATACGTTTCATTAATTAATTTAATAATTAAATCCCCCTGTCAAAACAAATAGCCTGTCTTTATGAAACAAAATGTATCAAAAGATTGACATTAGTTTAAGTCCGATTTCAAAGTGAAATTAATTCCAAAGAAACTATTGGATTAAATGGTAAAAATATATTCTAATTTCACTTTAAAACCAATTCAAAATATAATCTAATCATATAAATAAATTAGATTAAAAAGAGGTTTTGAATTAAAATACAACATTTTTAACTATTCATTAAAAATTGAACTTTTTCGGAAAAATAACAAAAATTTACATAAAGTAAATTTTGATGTCCCGATTCTAAAGAAGAATTGTATTTTGTCAAATATAACACATAAAATTGTCAAAAAGTGTATTTAAAGGAGGTTCTCCATAAAATGGCGGTTAATCGACCTTTTAAAGAATATTTGAATGTTTACGCTTAAAATTGGATTCATTCGCATTTTTAATCCTATAACATTTATTGTAAGAAGTAAAAATATTTGAGAAACATATATAATCATTTTGTAGTTAGTTCTGTTAATTCCCGCCATTACAACGGCTAGGCGTTAACTACTATTTAAAATTATATTATTTTATTATTAGAGTGCAATGTAAGATTCCCAAGAAACTCGTTGTTGCGTATTGGGTAAGCCATCGAGCATAGAATCCCCTTTAAAGTTATATTAATATATTATCCACAAATATGGATAAATAAAAAAATTTCATATTCTTTATTTACCTGGGGTTTTACATTCTTCCCCCCTTTTGGGAATTGTGTCCTCGCAATTTCAATATTTGGCGTGAGAACTCCACTGAAAGTCCCACATCGGAAAAAGAGTAAATTAAACAATCACATTAAAAGAATGAAAGGGAAGTACAAAGGTCACCAGAGTTAACCCATACTAGGATTACATATATGAAAATATGGACATGGAGGAAAAAACAAAGGTTAATGTTCTGATGGAGAGTGATAGTAAACATGTCTAGGAGAAAGTTAACCATAAGAAAATCACAAACTTGTGATGGGTTAACGGTATTCGATTCCCCAGTAGGAAAAGTTAATAGACAACATTTTTGTTTTTAGTTAATTTTTATTTAGGAATTTATTCATAAGGAAACATAATTACTTATCATTTTTGCTTTCAACATTTATTATATTTCTTACACAAACTCATTTTTTCTCCAAAAGACGAGTATTTAGGAACACTTGTTCATATTAAGAGTACTATAATCAATTTCTAGAGAATCACCTAATCCACAAAAGAGAACTATATAATTCCCTTGTCTTTAGACTCTAACCAAAACCAAAAACAAAAAGGTTAGTACAAGATCGGATAATCTTGAAAAGGATAACCCTTTATAAAAATAAAATCTATTCTTAATCTCCATATTTTGTCCAACAAAACCCAAAGTTCTACGAATACCATCCGATAAACAATTTGTCCATAAAATTCTTCTAAGTAAACCAAACTAATATTGAAACCCAAATATTTGAAGGATTTTGTCACATAGTCTTCCAAGGTACAAATTAACTTTTATCTCCAAATAACAGCAGTTGCTCTTAAATTCTTATATTGAAAAGTAATTAACCAAATCACATATCTTCCATGATAGGTTAATCATTTCCATAGATAACACAAAATAAACTTACTAATGATTCATAAAATCATCTAACTAAAAAGAATTAGTCAAACTAACTGGGGACTTCACGTAGTCCAGTGGTAGGCGATAAATACCAGTCACAATTTGGTTGTGGGTTCGATTCCCACAGCTTTTTTCGACGCGACGGGTTGTCCCACGGTCTGTGTGTTGTCCTTTTTCCCAAACTATATAATTCTTAAAACATTCTCCAAAATGAGATAAAATCTTAAAAAATAATCATAACATATTTTTACCTCATGTTTATCTCATGCCATTAATTTTCCATCATAACATAAAATAACCCATAATTAACACAAATGTAAGGATCATATAAACCCTAATGGTTACCTTTATAATTATTACCTGAACTTCCACATCGATTGGTCATCTAGTACAAGATGCATTATAGAACATACCAAGGTACAAGTGGTTGATCATGACTCCTGGATAGTTGGTTTAGAACAACCATGAGTTTCCCCATTGAATCCCCCATTTCATCCAGTCTCTCTGAAATCCTAACCATTATGGTAATTTCACTTAGGCTTAAAGAATACCCTAACCTCTAAAGTTATCTAAACTGACCTTTGATACCAACTATAAGGCCCCAGCCTTAAACCTTACTTAATCTTGATTTAATATAATATTACACATTGAGGATCTTTTCAAGTTTAGAGTTTTAGAGAATTAGATCATAAAACATGTATTACATTCCACATTTAAACAAAGTGGTTACATAAAAGACATTATTCATTTTTTCCCATCAACGGAAACATATATAATATAAAACATGGATTCATTCTTGACACTTCCTTGACATTTTCATCATATCATGTACCTTTCCCTTGACCTATGAAAAACATTTCAAAAACATGGGATGAGTATAAAAAGCATAGTAAGGGATATAAAAATATATTTGAAGGAAACATGAGTACATGTATACATAAGAATGAAATCATACTTTACCCATAAAACATAACCACTTTATCATACCTCATAAAATCATGAATAAATCATAGAAATCATAAGACATAAAAGTAACTTGAGGCATTCATAACATTCTTACATAGAAAGTAACCCTCTTAGTTACGTTTGGAATACCCATCACAATATATTTCCTAAATCACTTCGGAGAAACCTTAACGTTTTACCCCTTCTCGTTACCCAATACATTGGAGAGCTATATCGGGCTCACCCACCATTATTTTATCACGGAACCACCTGTATTCAAAATAATTCCCATGAACCACAACATAATCGTATCACATAAAACTTGCATAAAAGAAACATAACATTTCCTCCTTTCAATCACAAGATATCAATACAAAACATTGATATAAAACCATTATGAAAACCATTCTCAATACCAAAATTAAATAAATGTAAAATATATAATTTAATTTTCTTTTAAAAAGACTGTATGGCTTGTAGAGGAATCCGAAACTCAAATAATGGTCACGGCGACGGAGAAGTCGTTGTCGCCGCATACGTATGACAAAAACATTCCCTTTTGTCGTTTTGTAAAACACTTCATATAAAAAAGATTTCATTTGGATAAACATAAAAGTAAAAGGGGTTTATAAACCATATAAAAGATGTTTGTGTATAAAATAAAATATGCCTCAATGAAAGGAGATTGAGACGAAGTCCCTTACAAAGACGATATCCATGGTTTAAGAATAAATCAATTACATAATTATGTGTGACAAAAGAATACACCAAATATAAGTGGATATTAAGTTTAAAACAATAAGAGGTTATTCACACATATTCATATAACGACATATTCAAGGAGTACAAGCTTATCCCAATGAATCAAAATTGGGTTAAGAAGTTCCCTTGCAAAAATTTGACAGCCTAACGGTGTCACTACAAAATTCAGAAAATGAGTTGATAAGAGATAAAAAGGGTATCTCATCACTTTGAAATAAAATTTAAATAACTAAGGATATAGAAGAACATATCCCATTATAATGTTATGTGAATTAAAAGACATAACAAAAGAAGTCTTTTAAAAATAAGAGGGTGAAAGGTTCCCTTACCGACATGGGTATCTTTCAAAACATACACCCCGTGAAAGAAGGACAATAAAAAATAGATGTAAATACTCATAAATGAGAGTATACTACACAATGAGTAAAATAATGGGTAGTACATACACCACTCAAATGAAATTGTGGAAAATGTAGCATAAATCTCATGGGAATAAAAGTGAAATGAAAAATCGCTTAAGAAAACTCGGCAGCCTAACGAAGCCACTTAAAACATCCAAAAATGGATTGATGAGATCAAATAGAGTCTCTCATCATATTACAATAAAATTTACAGCAAGAGTAATATAAAAGTACACCCCCCATCAAAACAACGAGGATCTAAAAAGAAGTGACATAATGTAGAGTACTTAAAAAGAAAGAGAGAGGTTAGATCTCTTACAAAAATTCGGCAGCCTAACGACGCCACTCAAAACTTCCAAAATGGATTGATGAGAGAGAATAGGGTCTCTCATAATATGAACATAGATATTACAGTAAGAGTATTATAAAATAAAATCCCAGACACAAGAAATATGAGCTTAAAAGGAATGACATAAAAGAGTGTACTTAAAAAGAAAGAGAGGAGCAGGATCCCTTACCTCGGGTCCGACTTGACTCGATCGTTCTTTAACGTTCTAAATGATAAACTTGAGTTAATTTTTACTTGATTAAGAAACTTTTTAAAGTTAATTATTCCTTTTATATCACTTATTTCCATATTATAAACATTATGTAACCATTTATGTTAATAATGTTTGTTTTGTCGATATTTGGTTCTTAAGTCAAAATTGGACTTCTTACAAATACATGTTGTTCGTGTGGTCAAAGGTTAATTATATCCAGAATGATATTCATGATTTGGATATCATATATATAATATATATCCAGAATATACATGTATTTATAATATTACATAATCATTTAGAGGTAAGAAATGAAATTCACCGTTCATGGAGACGGTAAACCGTATGTACGCATGAACGCTACTATCATTTCTATGTCATATTAATGGAATTAAAACTAAATTATAGGTATGAATATTTTAATTCGAGAATTATATTCATCATTTATATTTAACATAAATCATATATAATAACTTCAAATCCATCATTTATACATCCCACATATGGCATTAATGAATCAAATCACATTGAGGGGGCGGTAGTCCGCACTTCCTAAAATGAAATTATCGTGTTTACCCACAATGGAAACCATAAAGGTATTCCAAAAAAGAAAAATAAAGAAGCTTAAGTAAAACATAAACATATTATATATCATATATAAATATAGTGACATCTTAATGGCCACCTTTAAAGGTGTTAAAAGAATATTGAACAATCATCATTTCGTGAGGCAGAAAATCGCCAACCACAGAAACAATATGTTCTTTAACCATTAGACGATGGTGTGTGTAAGTGTAGCTCGAATAATTCTTATAACAAAATCCTAGTATATATAAGATACTGGATTTGTTACAAAATAAATGAATAAAAAGATTTTAGGGGGTTGGAGAAGCAAAATAAATCAAAAGGACACAAGTGAAGACATTACCTTAAAATCGGGTAACTCCCTTTGGTTTGAGCTCAAAGGCTTCCTTGAGAAGACTTATTCCCAAAGTGAGGATTCAAGGAGTTAAAGAGGGATGTGGAGAGACAAAATGGGCAGGGGTTGGCCGAGCCAAAGGATTTGGATGTGTGGTTAAGGAGGCATAGGTGGGGGCCTTTTATAAGAGGAGAGGAGGGGCACTCTTGGAATGTAAAGAAATGTTACATTATTTGAAAATGAGTTTCGGATTAAAAAATTCCCATATTAATATGATTCTAGGATAAGGTAATAAGTATTTTAAATCCACAAATCCAATATGTTTTGGACATATGTAGGTCGTATATTTTACATTATCTTTTAATTTTATTTAAATCCTTTATTAATGAGGTAATCACTGCATCATTATGATGCAATAAATAATTTTATTTATTTAATGTCTAAAAATTATTAAAAAAATATCATAATGTAGGAAATATTTTTAGCGTTACAATGTCTATTTATTGTCAAATATCTAACTTGCATAACCCCATGTAAAAATTGTTTTAGTAAAAAAAACGCATGTTTCTGTCATTTATACTTTTACATTAAATAAAAAGTTATTTATGTCATTTCCCAACCAATGTGGCTCCATGGGGTCCCCAAGTTGACCCATGGATTTTCATGGTCGGCCATGACACATCCAATAAGGGTTGTACATGTGTCAAGCTCATCTCATATTATTGAAACATTATTTTTATCTTAAATTACACTAATTACCTCTAATCGTGATTAAAAACATAAAAGTTACTATTCACCAACAAATTATTTTAATCCCATTGAACTAAATTTTAATTCTTAAATACAACCATTTATGTCAGATTTTTGAAATTCATACCACAGAAGTGGAAAATTTTCATTTAAACGAAAAATTAGTTTCATTAACTACCACTTAGTGGTTTCACTATTCATCAAAAATTGATGTTTTTCAGAAAATTACAAAAAATTCACCCTAAGATATATTTGATATTCTGAATTCAAAAATGATTTCTATTTTACAAAATTTAAAACATATAAGTTTCATTAATTAATTTAATAATTAATTTCCTCTGTCAAAACAAATAGCGTGTTTTTATGAAACAAAATGTATCAAAAGATTGACATTAGTTTATGACCGATTTCAAAGTGAAATTAATTCCAACAAACACTATTTGGTTTAATGGTAAAAATATATTCTAATTTTACATTAAATCCAATTCAAAAGATAATCTAATCATATAAATAAATTAGATTAAAAAGTGGTTTTGAATTAAAATACAACATTTTCACTGTTCATTAAAAATTGAACTTTTTCGGAAAAATAGAAGAAATTTACACAAAGTAAATTTTGATGTCCTGATTCTAAAGAAAAATTTTATTCTTTCAAATATAACACATAAAATTGTCAAAAAGTGGATTTAAAAGAGGTTCTCCATCAAAGGCAGTTAATCAACCCTTTAAAGAATATTAGAATGTTTACGCTTAAAATTGGATTCATTCACATTTTTAATCATCTAACATTTATTGTAAGAAGTAAAAATATTTGAGAAACATATATAATAATTTTGTAGTTAGTTCTGTTCATTCCCGCCATTACAACGGCTAGGCATTAACTAATATTTAAAATAATATTATTTTATTATTAGAGTGCAACGTATGATTCCCAAAAAACTCGTTGTTGCGTATTGGGTACGCCATCGAGCATCGCATCCCCTTTAAAGTAATATTAATATTTTATTCACAAATATGGATAAATATAAAAATTTCATATTCTTTATTTACCTCGGTTGTTACACACATGATCTTTTAAAATGTACACACAAACAAAAATAATACCATATGTATCCTGAAAAAAAACATCTCACTTATCAGGATCATGTATTTTCATGATATAACACAATGTAAGAATTCAATTCGTCTTTTCAAAATAACACTAACTATTTTATCCCTTATGAATTTCACAACTATACATATCATTGAAGTTAATGTTAATGGTGACTTTGAGACATCCATCAACAAAATAAATAATATCCTACAAGTCCATGGATAGTCTAGATTTCAGTGATATAAGATGGTTATTTCAATGAAAAATGGTTTTCATATTCTCAGGATCAAATGACAAGTCCATATAAAAAATAACATTTCCCTTAAACATCATTTCATTGATCTGGAAATTTAATTGTAAAATCATTCCATAAAAATAGTTACTCCTAAATATTTTTAAAACCAAATGGAAATGGTGCACATTCTCGTGCTGAAATATTTAATAAAGTAAAATGTCATGTAAAACACAACCAATAAAATGTTGACATAATCATGTAAATATGATTCAAAAAATCCATTACTACTTTTGGAGCATTAGTAAGACCAAATGACATATCAGGATATTTATAATGGAAACACGTAATGATAAAACCATCTTTAGCATATCATACACCAAAATATGTGTCGATGATAACCCTACTATTTATAAATATTCCAAGACATCATTTTAAACTCTAACTGATGGGAAAATTCATCCACATTGTGGAAATAATGATTTTTTCAACCATTACCTTGTCCAACACTTGATAGTACAAGTATAATCAGGGAGAACCATCTTACTTCTTGAAATATAGAATTGTGACATTCCAAGGAGAAACAATACTATAAACACAACCTCTATTAATTAGATCATCCAACTGAGGCCTTATTTCATTAATCTTCACTGGATTCATATTATAATAAGGTATAAATGTTTTCTACATACCTAGAACCATCTTAATTTTAAACATTATTCCCCGCTTCGTTGGAAGTCCATAGAATTCATATAATAGAAAATCAGTTAAATATGGAAAAATAGTAGGAAGGTCCATATAATAAAAAAAACCAATCTATTTAACCACTATAACAAATAAAAGAACTCTTCATCTCTATACGAGGAGGTCTTACATAACAAGACCTCAAATCACTTTGTCTGTAAAACACCATATGATCACCATTCTCTTTATTACATTTTACATCATGATTGATTCATTAGATTACACATAATACAACCCAAATTATTTATAATTATGTTGTCTTCGTGAATTATTTACAATTACTATTTACATAAAATAGAGATCACATCATCAATATTGAAAACATCATTTACATGATCATATTATTCAGTCCTACATAAAATTACTTAGGGTAACTTGGGGAAATATATAAGAACGTGGTGATCTATAAAACCATGGTAGGGTGTAATGATTATATAATATGATGAAAATATTACATGATATACTATATGATTTATGATGTGAAATAAAATTTTGAATATAAATAAACATGAACATTGAGTAATGATATTGAATGATAAAAAAAATTCTACAGGGGAAATGTGGAAACAACATAAGACCTGAATCATAATCTTAGGTCAGGGATAAATTCATATACAACATATTTTAAAAATTTCCATGATTGATTAGGGTCAATCCATAGTTCCTTTAATGACAACTTATGGGACTGTTACATTACGTAGTTGATTTGAGTGATATATAATTCTAGGTGTACTTGTCACTTTCATTTCATTCACATGCAACTGTGTTCCACATATATCATTATACGTGTTGTCTTTTATTATCACATTTTATTCTATTTCCAAGGAGTATAGAATAATGAAATCTAATTCCCCTAACAAATAATTATATATTACTAACTTTTAACACATTTTATCGGAAATTTTAATGAGTATTCACCATATAATTTCATATAATGGAAAATCACAGTGAAATTTTAGTATCCTGACGGGGGAGTATTAATTTTCAGGGGTGGTATTAATGATAGTGAAAGTGTTATATAATAACAAATATAACATGAGGGGAGTGAATGGGATATGTGATAATGTATCCCAATATTATTAAATCGATATTAAATTCATAAGAATATAAATTGACTTGAATGAAGAGGAGAATCGAATGATCCCTTACAAAAATTTGGAATTGTAGTGGGTGCACATAATAGATACTGGGAGGTATTAATAAATTCAAATGGGGAATATAATAATTTAGGTATTAATGTAATAGTAATGGGGATATGAAATTACATATCCTAACATTATAAAATATAAATTAATAGGAATACTAGAAATGGGAAGCTTGTATAAAAAGGTGTGTGGGAGATCTCATACCTTTATAGTGTGATTCCAATGGACTTGAAGGATCTTTTTCGGAGCATGGGGGTAACCTGGGGAGGACTATATAGAGGTTATTACTATGTAAGGATGTACTCTAATATTTTATAATGAATTTATATGGGTAATGTCTTGGGTTTATATATGAAATGAGTGGGGTGCTATTTTTTATTTCTTAAACATATATTTTTTAATATATATAATAAAATTTCCAAAAATTCAAAATAACCCATTGGGTTCTCCCATGTTTTCTATCAAAGATGGATGGCGTTAATTAGTTTATATTTCCCAGGGAATCACATTTTAATATTTACCATTGGGGGTGTTTATGTGATTAATTTCATTACAGATATCATTGCAAACTGATAAAATATATTGTTGGATTTATGGGATTCTAGAAAACAATTAATTAAATTAATATAATAAATATAAAATTTTAATATTTTAAATGTAAAACATATATTTGTTAATGTATAACCTTTTATATTTTTAATATATCATTTTTGTGTCACTATGATTTCATAATACACAATGAATATTTATAAGGTATTTAATTATTACCTGAAAATTAAAATGACTCAAAAATGAATAAAAATTCATTGTTGGATAATTTTTATGTTTTGATTAGAATTATCTTTTTAATTTTATCTAAATTACTTCCAAAGATTATGAATGTTCACTTTTAAAATATAAATTGACATTTACTAAGAAATTTCATGTTTTAAGACAATAATAGTCACTGAACCGTTATTGAAATTTAATTTTACATCATTATAATTATATTATAAAGTAAATTTTTAAATAATAATTTATATTTTATATTTTATTAAAATATATAATTTTCAAAAATATATTAAATAATCATAATGATTGTTTTTATTGAAAATACACATTACATAAAAATAAAATTTTCATCATGTCAACATTAAATTTGAATCAAACTAATTATTTATTCATTTATAAATAAAATAAATAAAAAAATATTTTATTAATAAATCTTATTAAAATGAAAGATAAATATTTATAATATATGGGATACATTGTTTCAGGTATTTGTTAAATTAATTTTACCATAAATTGTTTTATTTTCTTTTTACCATGGTAATACATATTTATTATACTTAAAATTTATATTATTTAAAACATATTTTTACCGTATTATATAATATTAAATTTGATTTTTAATAATATTGAATCCAAATTATCCAAATAAACTCATGTATATGGAATAATTTAATTAAATATAAAAAATTTTAATCATGATTTAAAGATGTTTTATAAATATACATTTTTTAGGAAAATCTTAATTTACATTAACTTTATAACTAATACTAATTATATAATGTATTGAAATAAATTAATATTGTAATTTTAAAAACAGATTACAGTGAATAAATTTATAATTAGTTTTTAATTTATTTTATTATAATAGGTAGCCATTATGCATTTTATAAAATATTCAGAAAAAAAGTGTTTTTAATCCTTTAAATAATCATATACTAAAATCAGGTAAAAGTATGACTCAAATAGAATTTGATGAATTAAATATAACTAAACTTTTCATAAATTTTCATGAAATAAAATTAAAATAATATTTTGTATTAGAATTTTTTTTATTTATTAAAATAAATAACCATTTTAAAAAGAAACAAGATTTTGGACTATTCACTATGAAATCTATATTTTCCAAAGAAATCCCAAATTTTAACCCATTGTAAATTTTAATATGGTAATATCAACATTAGAGATTATTTTATCCTATTTATTTTTAAATATTTCTAGAAATTAAATACAATTTGTTTGAAAAAGTAAATAAAAACCATTTATTAAAAAATAAAATTTTGAAGAACAAAAAAATACATAAAATTATTGGTTATTTACTAATAATTTATAAATTATTTTAGGATATATATATATATTTCATAATTTATTCTTTACTTCTATAATTTAAAAATATAATATACTGGTTAAAATATCTATATTTAAATAATTAGTGTTAGTTTGGGTGTAGTGTTTCATATCACACACTATTTCTAAAATCTATTTTTCTTTTCAAAAATCATAGGGAGTTACATTCTAACCCCTTTATGAAATTTAAACCTCAAAATTTGACCATGGTCTTTGTATAATTTTTTTTAAAACTAATAAATATCATTATTGAATACCGACATCGTAATGAGAATTTATAACCATCATCATGGAGATAGAGAAAATGAATTATGAAGGCCATAATTTAACTATGCTTCCAAATTGGAGAACATTTTTGGGAAGTGAAAAATAGGAATGTGAGAAAAAACTAAATCCTATAATCTAATAATTTTTTGTAGAGAACATAATTTGGATAAATTCAATAATAGATAATCCATTATTTGGTGAGGGGTAAAATGACCATAATTCTATAGAAATTATTGTAATATGACAATGTTATTTTATATTCATTTCCTGGATATAATGAATTACAATACCATATAGAATATGGACATAAATAAATATTATTCTTTGAAAATTATAATTTCATTATATAATACATTTAAACTATAATCTAATAATTTTTTTAAATTAAGGATAATTAATATTAATTTTTTATCCGAGATAAACTATATTAAACATCTAATAGGTCACATAATCCACTAAATATTAGAATTCTAGAACTCCAATTTAAATCTATATACTTGAATAAATTTAATATTATGGTACATTGTTTTCATACTATTAAATACATAAATTATAATCACATGAAATTAAAGGGATAAATAATTAATAATGTGTATTTCCTTAAATAATTAATAACTTGGAATCAATCTATGTTATTCATGATCTGTTCAAAATAATTTTAGCTTTTGGAAATTTTATATTCAATTAATAAATGTTCATAATGAGATAGTGAATTTTCCAAATCATTTCCAATTGTAGTGTTAAAATAAGTTTGTAGTAAGGCCCAATATCGTATATAAATTACTAATCATGTTTATCTATATGCAGTGTTTTCAGGTGTTTCACCTAAGTACATTTGTACTATATCCATATAAAATTTTAGTGTCCCAAATGATATGCATATTTATTTAATCCAATTAGTCCATATATTTTAAAAAATAGTGATTTATTTGTATGATTAACCTTATATTTATGTCTTTCACTGGATATTTATAATCATAATAAAAAACATCAAACAATTTTCATTTGATAATATGTATGAAATCCCTTAACTTTATCACACATTACTTAATGATTAATTACCTAATACTTCACATAATTAAAGAACGATGAAAGAGTGGTATTTTATATTTTATAATTAGGAACATTAGATAACAACATAAAACATAAGTTATGTTTACTTTATTGAAAACATCCATGAAAATATCATATTATTTCATCACACAAACAACAATATAAGATAAAATGCGGACATACATATAAATTGGGTGAGCTATAAAGACCAATAATATAATATTCATGTAATAACATGATGAAACTATTATATATTATATAATTGAAATATCAATGTGACATAAAAGTGTCGAGAATAATAAACTTGAACGATGAGGCATAATATGATATGATTACATAAAGGAAATATGGGAAATGTGGAATCAACTAAATATTGGAATCATAAACATAGGTCAAGAATAACACCCATTAATCAATGAAATACAGAGTCCCATTATAAATTAGGTTCACTATCAAATACCTTCAATGATGCATCATTACACTAAAACATTATATAGTGCATTGAAGTACTATATAATTCTGGATTCTACTGTCCCTATCATTTCATTCACATTTATTAGTGTGCCACATAGATCTTAGAAAATGGAGTAATTTATCAACACATTTTATTCCGTGATAATTAATTGAGGAAAAAATTCATGTATATTCCCAATAAAATAATTATATGGTCATAAATTGGAACACACTTGAAATAAAAATAGTATGGGTATTCACTACAAATCATATTGTCATTGGAAATTGTGGTTAAATTTCGATAGAATAATTGGGGTGCATAATTATTCATGGGAGGTATTAAGGATATTTAAATGGTATTTAAATCATTTAGACATAAAAATAGAAGGATACGAAGATAAAATCCATAGGGTAATGAAGAAATATGAATTTAGAGGAGAAGGAAAGGACCCCTTAATAAATTTTGTCATTGTAATAAGTGAACATAATTATTCATGGGAATGATTAATGAGAGGAAAAATGGGATATAATAATTTTTAAATAAATTTTATATTATGGGGAATATAATTTAATAAATCACAACATGATAAACATGAAAATAAGAGGAAAAATAGAAACGAGGCGCTTGAATAGAAATGTATATTGGGAGATCCATTACCATGAGAGTGTGAAGCCAAATGATTTGATGGATCTTCTTAAGTATGTGGGGAGCATTGAAAGACTCTATTGAGGGGAGGAGTGAGTAAGGATGTTATCTAAGGGTTTTGAGTGAATAGAGAATGTATCATTGGTGGCTTTATATATTAATGAGTGGAAAGATCTTTTTTATTTTCATAATATAAATTTTCGACTGAATATATTACAATATCCAAAATGAATAAATAATACAAATCTTTTTGAATGGTTTCTACCAAATATGGGTGGATTTACTTATATTCTAATTACACGTGATGAAAATATAGTAATGTTCCCCTTATTGAGGTGGTTGTGAGTCATTCACTTAATAATTTGATTTGTAAACCATAAAATATGTTATAGTTTTTGGGGGATTACTAAATTATTTATAAAATTTATAAAATAAACATAAAAATAAATTATTTTAAATTAAATTGATTATTTGGTCATGAATATCATTTAGAGTATATATTAAATCATTTTGGGTCATTATGATGTCATAATAAACTCTTTATATTTAAACAGTTTTTTATTTTTACCAGAAAATTCAACTATATCATAAAAATATGAAATATTCAAAAATGGATAATTTTGAAATTT
The DNA here is from genome assembly GCA_963277665.1 of Viscum album. Classification (NCBI taxonomy): domain Eukaryota; kingdom Viridiplantae; phylum Streptophyta; class Magnoliopsida; order Santalales; family Viscaceae; genus Viscum; species Viscum album. The sequence goes on along the minus strand of OY728164.1, from coordinate 1,831,548,975 downwards.
TAATTCCAATAATAATATTTATTCGTATAAATAATATTGTAATATGTTATTATTAAATTTTAACATTACATATGACATATCATGATAAAGGTTTCATATTTTCGATAACATTTTTTGAAAAAATATAATAAACACTTTTGACATCGTGAAATATATAATGTTAATTAAAATTTATTAATCATTATTTAATAATAATATTTTATTAAATTATTATTTATTTAAAAATTCCATTAATTCACCCAAATTAATGAATTAATTGAGACTTTATATTACATAAAATTACAATTTTTGTTTTATTGTATCTAAATATAATTATTATCATTCTAATTACATAATCAATTATAATGTAAAAACAATATTTAATAAAAATATTATTAAATTCAATGAAAATTAAATAATAATGTTCATTATTTTAGGGTTATTTTTTGGTATACATTATTAAATTATATTTACCTTATTTTTCTTATTTTCTTTTTACTTTAGTAATATATATTTACTATAGTTACTAGTTTTTTGTGAAATATATTAATATACATTATTGCGTAAAATTAATGATAATTATTCCTAATACAGAAACCATTTTATAAAAATATATTTACAATGTTGAAGAAATAAAATTTATTATAAACCCCACTGTAATGATGGAAAGTAGTTTTCGGAAAAATACAATTTTTTTACAAAATATTATTCTACATTAACTCTATAAAAAGTAATATTTGTTATTCCTTTGAAAATTCATAATGATAAACATATTATATGAGCATATCATTTAGATCTTTTCTCATTAGTAGTTATTTTAATTAATTATTACTTTGAAATATTATTCATTTTAAACCGTTTTTTCAAAACAATTCATTTTTAATTGTAAATATAAACATTTCCTAAAATATGGAAAAACAATTATTCAAATATAATTCATTGAATTAAACATAACTATATAATACATATGTTACCTTGGAATAAAATTAATATAATAATTGAATAGTTGAACTAATTAATTTATCAATAGAAATTAAAATCTTACAAAAAGAGTTTTTTTCCACTCTTCCCTGAGAAATACATATTTTCCAAAAAAAAACCAATATTATCACCCTTTATTAGTTTTTATATGATGATATCAAAAAAGTTCATTTTATCAAATTCATTTTTTTAATTTTCAATATAATAAATATAATATTCATAAGAAAATGGTAAAAATATAATATATGAAATGAAGCATATTTTAATGAATATAATGACATTAAACAAATTAATGATTGTTTACTTAGAAATTTTCAATTTATTTAGGACATATATAATTCATAAATTACACAACCCTGCTCATTCAAAAAAAATTAATAGAATAGTTAAAATGGTCATATATAAATACTGATTTTTTTCGAGTTCAGTGCTTCATATCTCATATTCTCTCGAACATAATTGTATCTTTTAAAAACCTCAGGGTGTGGAACACCCATGTACCTACATATTATTCAAGAAATAACACAATATGATGATAAAAAATCATCCTCAGCATAATGATAAACAAGCCAATTCATCCCGATGATGATGTCAAATAGATATACAATGAGAATGATGAAATCCTATTATAATTACACATCATCAATCAATATCAAACAAGAATGACACTAAAACCCCTTCTCGTTTTTTATTTCTTGAGGTGCCACTAAGCCCTAATCAAAATATAGATTATATCATGGATTTTAATAATATCCACAAAATATCCAAATCAAATTTTTTTGTATAAATCAATATCAAATACAAAAATTTACACTAAAAATGAAATAATTATAGTATATAGCCTTGTCAATGGAACCCCAAATACGTACATTGGAAACTCATATACCATGACATAAATCCTAACTCCTAAATCTTGTGGCCAAATCACTATAGTAATTTAGGAATCTATCTGCTCCATTGTATACTTTATAACCGATTATATATGACCATGTCTTAACGTAGACTTTACCTGACTGAAACATTGTAAATGACCAAAGTGTCCACATCTTTTACTAATATTTACAACAAAATGACAATAATTTCATGTTTGTCATACCACTGAACACTTATATTTTTTATAGGAATACATCCAATTATATCTAATGTCAATGATGAGCCCTTCCATTAAATCCCTCCTCCATCACTCCTACGATGAACATTCCACATAAAAAAATTTACTTTTGGTACAATGATGATGCCTCTAAGTTGGATAAAAGGGGTAAAATAACCAATATTCCCTACCATATTCATATCATCCATCATCTACCCATATTCAAAATCTGTATATGATTAATGATTCATTATAAATACATATGATATAATATCTAGCCATAAACCCTAAATGAACTTATCATCCTTCACCTCTAAAATCATTACAACCTATATTGAAAAACGAACCAACTATGTATTCAAATTTGGGGTATTGCAACAAAAAATTATATCCATATGAAATATACAGTAACACCAAATTATTCTTTATCCTCGGTGACTTTAGATAATCCTTCATAAATAGTAGTATCTTGCATCACTTCTAATCCACACCTACATGACTATCAACATGAACTATAGAATCCCACACTTCATTGTTAGGAACCTAAATATTAAATATTGAAAACATCACCTTGATAATATTTGGGGTATCTTGGAAGTAAAAGATCTAATCAACCATGTTCATAATGTCCTCACACACTATAGGTTCATTCAGACCATTAATGGAAGGTGAATTATATCATAATAACTCCCATGATTGATCACATTCTCCTATAACCCTTGGATATGCTGTATAAATTGGGTTCTAGACACATTGTACAATTATAATGATAACACAAACTGCCCACATAATATCCTTCCAAATATTATTATCAATAAGACTATTTTGTTGATGAGATTCCAATAAATCAACTTGAGGAACCTACTAAACATATCATGAAGGAATATTGTAACACACAAAAAGAGAACAATATATCATAAAAATAGGATAATCTAAAATTAAAATGGCAACCGACATGTCTAAAATTTGATTATAATCAGAAAATAAAAACCTGACACATAAATCCCAATATAACATGGAAAATTGAGCATCATCTTGAGAAAATCTATCCCAGAACTCATCATGTCATACCCATCAAGACTGAAAAATCCAATATCCAATATACCATACATCCCAAGACAATGAATCTTGGGGAAAATCAACCATGGATAAAAAATGAAAAAACCTTCATAAATACCTTCTCAAAATGGATTCCAAAATGAATTTTCAAATACTTGAAGGGAATTCATGATCCTCGTTGGATGGTTACTTGTACTGATGCATCAAATAAGAACCAAAGGGATTGATTTATCCCAACAATAATATACAACAAGGAATAAGTATGTATATATAAAAGAGTGAAGCATAAAAATAAATAATACATACCATAACTAATGTATGAGAGTGTAAATGATATAACTCAAATTATGTAAGAACAACCAATCATAAAATTCCATCATTAAAGTACAACAAAAACAAAAACATACAATACCATTTGAAAACATGGGTAAACCTCCACCATCTCCCTCAAATCTATCTAGACCCCACTGAAAGAAACCTCACTACCTCACTGTGTAATATTTCCATTCCCTTTTTTAAAATCATATGATGGTCTGTATTCTGAATAAGGGGTGAAATGTATGTGATCTAAAATGCTCAGTAAGATTCCTCCCAGGTTCCCGATAACAATTCCATGTAAGGTAATCTGAATTTGGACAACATTAAAAAAAATTCATGTTAAATAATTTAACTGTTTTATTTAATAAAATTAGAGAAAACATAATTTCACAACTTCTTAAAATTCCAATAAAATTGTTAATGTTTTTTCAAATAATTATTTTTTGAATGAAGTTAAATGAAATAAAAAAACATATAACAAATACTTTGAAATCAAGGGATGTACAAGAATAAAAAGTAAAATCGAAATCACAAGAAATATTACACCAATGATAATTATATATATGGTGAGAAGCCTACAAATTCTGTAATTAAAAACTAATACACAATAAAGTGCGTATAACATAAGATTTTTGAGAAATGAAACACCCCATGAGTGAATCACCCATCAATTTCAGTAATAATTCCCATCCAACATAGTCATAGTTAATATAGAATCACCCCATGAGTGAAACCCCTGATAATATATAGATCATGGACCTATGAAAAAACATCCACCTAAGTACCAAAGTCTTTCAATGTGCATAATTTTCCAAAAAATTTAATGTGAAAACATTTGTAGAAAACCATTTCACAAATCCATTAGAAAATTCATTGAAAATACTCTTTCCATTTAATAAAATAATCCAATCCCAATAATTTATAAAAAAAATTAATACAAACATAAATACATCAATAGATTATTAAACAACATTTATAAAACAATTTATCAGAACTATAGGGATACATTTCATCCATCATAAGAAAATCATTGAACCACCTACCTCAAAATCGGGTCACACATTCCTACAAATAGATCCACAATAATGAATGAATTAAAATTTGAAAACATATTTAATCAAATAAATTTGTAGAAAATTTACTAGATTCAATAATAGAAATATTCTTTGAATATTATAGAAGATAACATACATCAAAGGAACTCACAAAATATAAAAAAACCAATAAAATGATCATCTTATAGATGAAGATCGGTCAAAATATCTATAAATGATAAAATTTAATCCACACCCTAGATCAAGAAAAATATGACCATATCATAGTTAGGATATTATCATCATTGAAAGGGAAAATTATGATGAATATTGACCCAAATAAATGAAATACAACCACAAAAAAGTACAATCAATGAATGAAACAATATTTAAGGATTGAATGATTCATAAATCATTTCGGATAACTCTTATTTATATAGGGAAGAGACTTATAGTTGAATAAAAACACATCTACCAGTAACCACCCTAAAATCCCATCTAATATAATTCATATGGTGAGTGACCCTTTACACATACTATAATTAATGAATCCTATATACAATAAAAACCCTTAATTTTTTAAAAAATGTCTTTTTTTAATAACATGTTGTGTAATGTACATTCATGATGTGAAATAATCATTCATTTTACGGGTTCATAAATTCTACCCAAAACCCATTACATGAAATGTATACGTGTTATACATTATGTAAATTTCTCAAGTCTGTTATTGGTTCAAGATATCAACCTGGTAATCAATTGATGATGTTTCATCACATTACATGACATGTATCTTTCATGGTGTTTGTAAATTTTCTTATGTCACAAAAAATTCCTCAAAAACATCTCTGATGTTCTGGGAACATGGTGAGAACCATATAAATCCATTAACATGTTTATACATATACTATATTAATTTAAAACACACACATTCCCAAACATTAGGTCTCTTTCCGTAGAATGTTATCTCAGTACGTGGGAGAGCCAAAATTAACATAATGAATATGGAACCAAAATGTAAGAATTGAAATATGTTAATGTTTGTAAAAATAAATTATAAAAAAAATTTAATTACATTACCTCAGAAAACACCCCAATATATTAATATATTAGAGATATTTGTTATTTTATAATTACTAATTAATCTATTAATAGATGTATTAAATTTACATGTTCAATATGTAATGTTCTATAGTCTTTAATGTGAGGTAAAGTGAATATCTATGTAAAACCCTATTTTTTATAAATAATTTATTTTTCATATTGTATATGATACACAACAACACACCCAAGACGACGATTATTATTTAAATATGACCATTATATCATTGAAATTAAATGTGAAAAAATGAATGATATTATCCTAATTAAAAAATTTATATAACTTTATTTAACAACATAAATATATTTTATCATTTATATTAAATAATGACATTTTTTTAATGATATTCTATTCTTCAAATATATTTTTCTTCAAAAATGACTTTTAATACATTTTCTAAGAAAAAAATATATATAATTTTAATAAAATAAAAATGTTTAAATAATAAAATTGAACCCATTTTTCAAATCATCATAAAAAAAATTATCCTGGTAAACTTTTTTATCTTTTATTAAAATATATTTTTTTAAATTGAGTTGTTAGATAATACTGTTTTTTAAAAAGCATCATCTATTTTGATAAATAATGTAATTTAATATTCATATTATTACTTTAATTTTAATTTATATTAACATAAATATTATTTAGATATTTTTAATCCAATTAATTACATTTAAGTCATCATTACACTATATTTTAGTGGTTCTTTATTTTTGGGCTTGAAAAATATTTCAAAAATTTATAAAATCCATAATTTATCTCTATATAAATTAACTAAAAATAAAACACTACAGAGAATGATTTTATTTAAATATATAGTTTATTTATCAATCATTATTTTTTAAAATTCATATAATTAAGATTTACAATTATATAGTTTGATTAATGTAATCATATCTATGAAAATGACTATTTCAGGAAAACCACTTTCCATCATGCATTTTATTTTAATTTTAAAATAAATTATTCCACCTAGGGTAATTTATTTTCATAAAATGGGATCGATATTTAGAATATTTATTACTTCAATTAAGTAATAAATTCATCTTAATTTATAGAAAACATAAATAGTAACTATAATAAATATCTATAGACACGTTAAATTGGTAATAAAATAATTATGGGTTAATATACATTAACGTGGACTTGAAACAAAGTAACACTAAAAGTATTTATAACTAAATTTTTTCAATATAATGATAATTATATTTGTTATTTTACATTATATATTTCTAAATTATAGATTTGAAAAAGTTTTATTTATGATATGTTATAACATAAGTTGTATTTGGATAATAGTTTTAATTAGGACACCCATTTTTATCAAGTCATCATTTTTTTGAAGTAAATCAAAAATATTTTAATTAAATATATTTATCATATATTATATATTATATATATATTAAATATATATTTTTATTACATGAAAATTTAATTTATATCTAGGTTGGTAAAGTGTTATTTTAATAACCTACAGTTTTTAATAAATCGTAATTTTGATTTAAAGTAGAATTTGAAATATTTATTTAATGATTTTTATAAAATAAAAAATATTTTTGGATTTACCACTTCAATATTATCCAATGATATATTTTTCATAATTTATTGAGATAATCGAATATTTGATATAAAATTAACTATGTTATAAATTTATATTGTCTATTATGGCATCATAATGGTATAAAAATGAATTAATAAATAATATAATGTTTATAAACCCCAAAATATATGTTTTTTATTTCATTAAATTTGAATTTTGAGGATAATTTATTAGATTTATAGATAATTTATGAATCCTACAAAACAGATATTATATTTTATGGTTTTGAAATCATTTTCTTATTAACATGACTAGTATCCACATAATGATGCGTTGTATATTAATGATTTTAGACCTTGTACTTGTGAAATAACAAAAAAATATATTTTGTTAAAACCATTGGATATAAAAAATGGTAGGTTTTGTTTTTTTTATTATACAGAGTGAAAAACCTATATTTTGGAAATAATGAAGAAAGTCGTTCTATTATACTAAATAAACCCCTAAAATATCTCATTCCACATCAACAAAAACATTTTAGAATATTATTACTCATTTCTACACTCTATAGTGGCCTCCCAATATTCCCCAGTCACTCATGAAGCTCATTCCAGGATTTTAGATTCTGCCTCTAATAGAATGGGATCTGGTATTTTCCTATAATTTCAAGAATACTGTTTATTTTATGCCTTTTAATAAAAATAAAAATGATAATAAAAATGTTAATAAAATTCATATAGTCAACATTAATTCCATTTTCATATTTATAATTTTTTTCATAAAATATGTGATTTTAAATACCCATTTAAACATCTATTATAAAAAAAATTCATTAATTATCTCATATATTTTTGTTCATATAAAAAATTTTAATCAATATTTTTATCAATATTAAATCCTGTAATTTCATCATTTTAGTCGACAATGAGATTATTACATTTTTTTTAATTTAATAAAAAATTACACACTAAGGAAAAACTAATCACCAAAAAATATTATATCTACAACATATACAATGAAAATATGGAACATTTATACATTTTATTTACATACAAATTATTGTTAACATTACAATTAGTAATCACTATCTATTGTAAATATATATATATTAATAAATACCGTGATATATGATCATGTTTCAAGAAATACTAATATTTTTTATGCTTACAAATCATGCTTTCATTAAATACCTTAATTAAACATATGGCTTATAATCATATAAATCTTTTTCCAGATTACATGGAAAAAAAAATTTATTTCAAATCCATTTGAAAACCTTTATAATTCTTTTGTTATAATAATACCAAAATCATTATTATGGTCTCTAGAAATCAATATAGTGTATTTTTTTCAAAAAAATTAATTATTTTCATTAGAAAATACTTCTTTCAAACCAGCACAACGATTCTTCTTCTCAGATATCAATTTTTATTTAATTTTTTTATGAAAACCTAGTTTTGGTATGTATATTTAATCTTTTAGATTTTAATAATCTATCCCTAATTCAGTGTTTTTAAATGGAATTTTTTAATCATTAACATCTTACACCCACTCATAATATTCATTTAATTAACCAATAAATTATTATTTAAATGTTGAAATGAGAGTTTCATAGTTTTCTTCTATCGTCCATATTATTTTCAGCATTGGTCCCTTTTTCTATATATTATATATATATTTCCATCATGTCATTAAATATCCTAAATAATTAAAATTTTAACAACATAGTACTTAGACTCATCACTAGTATGTTAAACACCAACCTCAAAAACCACTTGTTCATTCAATTCATCTTATCAACTATATTTACATTTAAACTTCATTTTTTATTCTCCAAAAAATTGTAATCCTACATCAACTATTATATATAAACTACATATATTTTCAAAAATATTATTTTATGAAAACATCTTACAAACATGTGTAAGTTCTTAATACAAAATTTGTAACCACATCCTTTACAATATTTCTAAATAAATAACCAATAATATATACTTTCATCAAACTATCATTTATTACTATTGTATATATTTATTTCAAATAGATTACTCAATTATTTAATGTGTTTTATTGTTGTTTATTCTTATTACAAACTATATATAGTGTAAAATTCATCAAGGGTTCCAATATGTATCTATTTTTTATTTGTAATTGTTTACACAAATATTCTATATGAAAATATTTTATGATCCTTTTCCTATGTTATTATCCATTCTATATAAAAAATTATCATATTATTCCTCTTAGAGACAACATTTTACTGGTTTTTACACGAATTATTTATTTTATCCATGATTCCATGTTAATAAAATTACATCCGAATAAATCACAAGTATACTATATGGAATGATCATATCGTAGATTATTGATGTAGAGAACGAAATATTTTAAAACCTTCCATCTATGTTTTTTAAATATCAATAAAAATTATCAAATCAACTCAATGAACATTATATTGGTCATTTCAATATAATAATAATTGAATTTCATGAATTATATGTCACATATAAAATAAGTTTTTCAAATGGGACAACATATGATTAGTGAAATAGAATCACATTATATTTTTATTTAGGGATCCTTTTCACAATGTCATTCTTATATATTTCTATTAGACATATTTTTCTAATATCACCAATCACCGTGTTTTATAATATTTTTTAATTATATAAACACATTTTATAGGTGATTTTTAGATAACCACTATGAAATATATATCAATTGTATATTTTTTCACAAGAAATGATCCATCAATAATTTATTATTTAAATTATACTTGGGATTTATTTGAATATAAAATCATTTCCTTCATTATAGAGTTGTGTAAATTTAATTTATTTATCTTCAACCATAGACCATAAAAATATCATTAGATATCTTTTTTTAGAATAAATTTGTACAAAACAAGATCGTTCTATTTTTATAGAAAAATAATTTCTTAAAGGGGTTATTACCCCTTTAGGAAACTTATTGTTCTTCAAAATAAGGTTATCATGAAAAATGTTTCAATAAAACCAATGATAACAAATTAATGACATGATTATTTAACAATATTATAATTAATCATCAGTATAACATACCCTCTCTTCAAGGACCTTCTAATTGTTCACTCTTTTAAATGCATTAGGGATATTTTTATTGTAATTATTTTATATACTTTTCAACACAATGAACTTGATCATCCAAACAGTTAAATTGTTTTTAATGTCACCAAAATATGTTTTTTCATTAAGATAAATATATAGTCACTATATTCTTTTATGGATCATAAAATTTCATATTAGAAGTGTGATTAACCGGAATTAATGCCACATTCAATGTAATGGTAAATAGAACCAGAATGTGTATGCATTAATCCCAAACACTTTACTACATGAGCCATATACATTAAATATTAACAATTTGAAAAGCCTATTTTCATTAAGTAGTACTGTATGATTTTTTTCAATGGTGAATTAGTTTGGGTGTGGTTTTATTTTGGTTGAGATGAGATTTGTGAGTTACTGATTTCATTTATTGATGTCGTTAAATGTTTTAATGTAACATCCTAGGTAAATAATGAGTAATACATTTTTATATTTATTAATATTTGGGAATTAAATATTATCTTTAATTTAATGGGGATTCTATGTTTGATGGCATAACTGATACACAATAATAGGTTTCTTTGAAATCTTACTTTCAACACAACATTTAGTTATACAGAAAAATAATAATATAATAATATAATTTTAAATGGTAGATAATGCCCAGTTTTTGTAATGGCGGGAATGAACAGAACTAAATAAAAAATGGTTATACAAATTTTTAAAATGTTTTTACATTTATCTAATAAATTCTAGAGTCATAAAATATGAATGAATCTAATTTTAAGCATGAATACTCCAATATTCGCTAAAAGGTAGATTTACCACCTTTTAATGTTGAACCCTCATTAAATATTTTTTTGGTCATTTATATATGTTCTTTTTAACAAAATAAAAAACTTCTTTATATCAGGACATCAAAATTTACTTTGAGTAAATTTTTTGTTTTTTCGGATAAAGTTCATTTTTTTGAATAGTGAAAAATATTGTATTTTAATTCAAATTTTTCTTTCAATGTAATTTATTTATATTTTTATATTATATATTTCAATGGTTTTAATGTGTAATTAGAATATATTTTTACCATTTAATCCAATTTTGGTCATTGTAATTAATTTCACTTTTAAATTTGACATAAACAAGTATCGATCTTTTGATAGTTATTGTTTTTTAAAAACACACTATTTGTTTTGACAACAAAAAGTTATATTAAATTAATTAATGTGACTTATATGTTTCAAATTTGGTAAAATAGTCATAATTTTTCAATTCGTAATATCAAATATAGCTTTGGGTAAATATTAATAATTTTTCTAAAAAACATTAATTCTTGATTAATAGTGAAACCACATAGTAGTAGTTAAAATTCTTGACTTTTTCATTTAATTAAAATTTTACTACTTCTGTTAATTTAATTTCGACAATCCGAAAAACATGGTTGTTATTAGTAAGTAAAATTTGGCATAATAAGATGAAAATAATTTTTGGTGAATTGTAACTTTTGACTTTTATTTACGTCGGGTAAAGGTAAATAGGTAATTCAAGGTAAAATGAATATCGTAATAAAAATAAATTACCTTAACACATGTCTTATACTTATTGGATGAGTAATGGCCGACCATGGGAATCATTGGGACGATTTTGGGACCCCATGGATCCACTTAAGAGTGATAATGTCACATTAGATTAAAAAATTTACTGTAAAGGGAAAATGACACAAACAAATATCTTTTCATATATTAATTTTTTACATATGGTTATATAAGTTATATTTTTTACTATAAATATTCATTTTAATGTTAAAAATATTTCTTGTATAAGGGATTTTTTTTATAATTTTTAGTAGTCAAATGAAATTATTTATGACACAATAATGATGCAGTATTTACATCATTAATAAATGATATAAATTAATAAAATTATAGGTATTAAAATAACATCCAAAACCTATCCAATTATTATTGGATGATTTTATTTTGACCTTGAGTCATCATATCTTAAACTTTAATTAGTATTGGACTTTTGTAAACAGAAGATCATTATATAATAAAATAATATTACCCATTTTCCTAAAAAACGCCCCCCTTTTATAATAGTCATCACTTCTTACTCATTCCTCGCACCTCTCAAGCCATTTGACTCATCCAAACTCTTCACAAATAAAATCCCATGATCTGTATCTTCCACCTAGATGACTTACCATAGGCAAAAGGCACTTCATGAAGTCCTTTAGGTTCAAACCAAAGGGATTTACCCAAATTAAAGGTAAGGGTTCCTCTTAATTTCTTTTCATTTATTTTACATCTCCAACCCCTAAACTCTTTTTATTCCATTATTTTTTAACAACACCAGTATACTAAATATTATAGGATTTTTTATGAGAAAATTAAAACTACACATACACACACCTCCATCTAATGGGTGATGAACATATTGTTTCTGTGCATGGAAAACTAACGCCTCACGAAATGATGATTGTTAGATTATCTCCTACCGTCTCACATGGTAGCCATTATGATGGAATTATATTTATATAAGATATATATATATTTTTTATGTTTTATTTATGATTCTGTATTTTTCATTTATATCATACCTTTATGATTTCAATAATAGGTAAATGTGATAATTTCATTTGAGGAAGTGCGGACTACCGCCCCTCAAAGTGATATAACTCGTTAATTCCATATGTGGGATGTATAAAGAATATATATATTGATATTTTATATGATATTATACTCTAATTATAATATAAATATGTATAATTATGTTTCAATTACATTAAAATATGAATTATAAATGAAAGTAGTGTACATGCGTACGGACGGCTTACCGTCTCCATGAATAGTACATTTCATTTCTTATCTCTATATGTTATGTAATATTATAAATACATACATATATATATATACTATATATATATGATATATATGATATCTAAATCATGAATATCATTATAGAGTTACTGGACTATTGACCACAAGGACAACTTGTAATTAAATGATGTCCATTTTTGACTCAGGTACCAAATAACGACCACGCAACCATTATTAACATAAATGATTGCATAATGTTAATAAATTTTTAATAAGTGACATAAAAATAATAATAAACTTGAAAAATGTCCTTAAGAAAGTATAAATTAACATTTCTTTATTATTGAGGATGATCAATGAACAAACGAGTCAAGTCAGACATGAGGTAAGGGATTTCATTTCTCACTTTTAATTCTATGATATTCCCATTGTTCTCCACTAATTTATCACATGTGGTGTATTGTGTACTCCCATTTGAAATATATTATCTTGATCCTCCTTATATTCATGTTATTATGTGAATAATTTTGTGGTTATTATATTTTGTTTATAAAACATGATTGAATACAACGTGGTATGGGGTTTTAGCTCACTTTTTATTCTCATGAGTGTCATGCTATATTGACACTATTTCCAATTGTTTGGTTTATCTACTGACCATTAGTGTATTAATTTTGTAATATAATTAATATTATGGTAATTGACATCTTCATGGTATGATTCTTCTTTTATGAGGTGTATGTTTCCTAAGTTACCCAATCGGTAAGGGAACCTTTCACCCTCCCCTTTTTAAAGACATCTATTGTTATGTATTTTAATTTACATTTTCTTAGGTTGGGATATGTTACTCTATATCCTAATTTATGTAAATTTTATTTCCAGGTGATGAGATAATGTATCTCTCTCAGAAACTTATTTTTTGAGTTTTAAAGTGACATCGTTAGACTGTCATGTTTCAGTAAGGGAACTTCTTCAACCAATTTCAATTATTTGGGTAAAACTTCTACTTATTCATTATGTAGTACTATGAATATGTGTGAATACCCTCTGATTATTTTACACAAAATATCCACTTATATTTGGTGTATTATTATTTGTCACACATTATTATAGCATTGATTTATCTTTAATATAAGGATACCGTCTTTATAAGGGATTTCGTCTCAATTTACATTCCATTGAGAGGTCATTGTTGTTATGCACTAATTCACTCTTATATGTTCTATATACCATCATTTTTCATAATATATCATGAATACCTTTATTCTCATGATATTATAATGTTCTAATTTAATGTTATTCCTCAATTATTTATATTGAAGTTTCTCTCATTTTGTTAAAAACTATTTAACTAAAATTTTGTTTTAAATCTTTTAAAGACTTATTCCTCTAAATATTTATCATTAATTTAAATGTTTAAAAAAAATCAGATTTATTTACAAGGATATTAACGTTTTCAAATTATAATTCATTTATAACCATTAAAGTGGTATTGGACACATTGATTCAAAAATATCTCTATTAAATGTTTTAAATGGTTTTGAAAATGATTTGAGAAGGGATTTTTTATTTAAATATCTTGATTTGATATATTGTGACAGTAATGTGGAAATTTTATCATTCATTTATTCTTTTGTTATGTGTTTTGAATATGTTATGGTGATTGGGAATTGTTTACGTATATAGTTGGTTCCATGTTAAACCTAGGGAAGGTGAGCCCGCGATAGCTCTCAAATGCATTGGGTTATGAGATAGAGGTAAACATGATGTTTCTCCTAAGAAATTTAGGGAATATACATCGCTGGGTATTCCAAGTGTAACTCCCTAAATATTTGTTATAGATTCAATTTACATTTGATATAGATGCCATAGGTTACCTTTATGATTTATGATTTGTAGGTGTTATTCATAAATATTATGATTTCATTAGGTATTTTTTGATTGCAAAGTATGCTATCATAGATATTATTTGGGTAAATGTTTCATTTAATTATTTTATAACCATTACTGAGATTTTTATTCTCATACCATGTGTTGAAATGTTATTCGCATGACTTAAAGATGAATAGGATCAAGGATGGTATCACGGAAAAGTTGTGCTGTCTAAAACATTGAACTAGAAATGACACTTTTTTATGAGTTTTTATTTTATAAAAAATGTATACTGAGTAGAATTTTCAAAATGTAATATTCATGTTGTTATGTAAAAGTTATTACATTATTATCTAAAACAGTAAACCGGAAATTATCCTCAATGTGAATTATCCTTTTAATTAAAGAATATGTAATGTTTATGGTTGAGTTTTTATAGTTGGTATCCGTGGTCGGTTTAGATAAAATTAATGTTTAGGGTTTAATTTAAGCATTAGTGACAAAACCATAATGGTTAGCATAATAGAAAGAGTAATAGTTATTTTAAATGTGATGAATGGTTATTAGATTTGGTGGTGAAAAATGAAATGTATTATATAACCATTGAGGATAAATTATGTTATAGTTAATTTTGAGGAATTTGTATCTTTTTTTGGAATGTTATGAAAATTTATAGTTTAGAAAAAGTACAACATGCATACAATGTGAAAACCCATCGTGTCCGACTAAGATGTGGGAATCGAACCCGTAACCAATGTGCAATTGGGATTTGTCACCTACCACTGGACTACGTGATGTCCCTGGGTAGTTTGACTAATTCCTTTAAGTAAAATGAATTTATTGATCAATATTAATTTTATTTGGGATTATATGTTTCATTAAATAGACAATCATGGTATAGGAAAATGATTTGGTGAATAAGTAATAATGGTTATTTTGGAAGACATTATCTCTTTTGGGAACACTACATGCTTAAGGAAAATTGAATACCTTGGGATTTAAATAATGGAATAATGGTTGAAATATAATTTTGGAAGAATATATGTTTTCATTGTGGACATAAGGTGATTTAGGGTATTTATGGAAATGATTAAACTATCATAGGGATTATGTAATTAAGATAATTACACTATAGTATGAGACATTAATAGTAGTCTATGTTTTTGGGGGAAAATATTCAGATTTACTGTGGAAGACTACGTGATTTAATTCCTTATATTTTTTGGGTTTCAATATTAGTTTTGATTATTTTGATGAATTTTACGGAAAATTGCATATTGAATGGCCTTTCCTGAACATTGGGTACTTTTTGTTCAATTTTAGAAATTAGTAGAAGTATTTCATCTAATAAAGGATTATACCTTTCGGGGATTATATGATCTCGTACTAAACATTTTGGGTACAATTAATATCTAAAGAAAAAAAATATATAGTTCATCTGTTGTGGATTATGTTTTTCTTTGAAAGTTGATTATAACACTTTTAATGTGAACAAGTAATCCTGAATGCTAATTGGTTGAATGAAATATGAGTTTATGTTAGAAATATAGTAAAGGATGAATGTCTACATGACAAGTAAGTATGTTTCTATATGTTTTTAGTTATGCTCATAAATAGATTCCTAAATGAAAAGAAATAAAAAAACATTTTCTGTTTACATTTCTTATTGGTTAATCAATGATTGTTTAACCCATCACATGTTTGTGATTTTCTGGTGGTTAAAATTCTCCTAATCAAGTTTTCTACCACTCTACATCAGAACTTGATCATTTTTATTCACTTTCATATCCATGTTTTCATGGAATCCTAGCATCTATTTTCTTGGGTGTCTATTGTACATATCTTTATGTCTTTTCTAATGATATATTTGTTGACTCTTTTTCCAATGTGAGACATTCAATTACGTTTCCAAGCCCAATTTTAAAATTACAAGGATGCAATTTCAAAAAAGGGGAAGGATATAACATCCCATGTAAATAATTAGTAAAAAATATTATTATTTATAAATAATTGGTAATTAAATATTAATTTTTCTTTAACGGTGATGCTATGTTCGATGGCGTACCCGTTACACAATAACATGTTTCTTTGAAATCTTATGTTGCACACAACATTAAGTTATACTGAAAATTATGAATATAATATTATGATATTAAATGGTAGTTAACTCTTAACCGTTGTAATGGTGGGAATGAATTGAACTGACTAGAAAATGATTTTACCTATTTTTTTAAATGTTTCTATATTTATCCAATAAATGTACGGGGCTTAAAATGTAAAGACCCGTAAATTCCAAGGAACTTTTTTTCTTAATTTTCTTTGGAATTTATCAGACTGCAGTTTCTGACGGCACCTGATTCCGAGGCCCGGTGTGCCCGGAATCATTTTCCGATGTTTGGCTCGGGTACATTCAGTCAACAGATGAGAGGGTTTTTCTAAATTTTGAACTGGTGCTCGGAATCGAATTCTGAGGGCACCGATGGAATCGCAGCACCGGTAATTGCTTAGAAAGGCCTCTTCCGGAGTTGTGTTTGCTTGGGTGTGGTTTTTAATTTTTTGGCTTAAAGTTAAGAAATAAAATAAATAGTTCGACAAACCTTATTTTATTTCACTTAAGCCGCTTGGAAGCCACTTGAAGCCTCCTAAAGCAGATTAAGCTGAGTCGATGCGGATAGGGTGCTATCCAGAAATATCCTACCATCTTGGTAGGATATTTTTGAGTTGGGGCCCGCACGAGGCCCACTATTTCTTTTCTGCTAAGTAACGCACCCGCGAATAACTGTCATTATGAAATTCAACTGACGCGTTTTCTTAATTTCTTAACGCACTAATTAATTGGGCAGTTTTCTTCGTTGAATTAATTGGGCTGTTTATTTCGTTGAATTAATTCTACGAAATAATGGGTCGTTACTTATCTCTTTTTCGTTTCTTAACCGGTTTGAAATCCGTTGGCATAGTAATAAAATAAGACCAACGCCACATCTTTAGGATTACACGTAGGGAGGCTTTTGACAGAACTCTTCTGCCTTCACCCTTCTTTGTGAAGAACGTGAAGAACGCGAAGAACGCCGTCCTCCGATGAAGAACGCCGAACCGTGGAAATCGACGACGGGACGCCGTGTGCCGCGACGCTGACGTTTCCTCTTCCGCGACGTTCTTCTGCGACGTTCCTTCGTCCGCAATGAAATCTTCGATCCTCTGTTTGAGGTAAGAGATTTCGGGTTTCTTTTTTTTAAACTCCTTTGTTGTTTTTATCAACGCAAGGATTTAATTATTAAAATTAAATCTGTTGTTCTTGAACCACGGAGTTCGTCGACGCGCACCGTATTCCGCGATGACGCGACGCCCTTCTGCGACGACGCGACGCCCTTCCGCGACGACGCGACGCCTTCCGCGACGCGACGATCGCCTCCTTCCGCGACGATCAAATCCGCGAAAAACCCGTGTGCGACGACTTGACGAGGTAGGGGTTGTTGTGAATAATTCTTCTATATTCCCCTTAAAGTTTCATTAAAAATTAAAGAACCGGATTCATATGAACAATTTTAATTTATTAAACTTCTTGTTTCATGTGTTGCATAATTCTCCCGTTGTTATTATTCTAACGCGGAGGGTGCGGGCCAAACGAACATGGCCCGAAAACCCTCCGTCATTCTTCGTGGTTGTTCGGATTTGGCGGGCGACGACAAAACGTGATGCAAGGGCATTTTGATGATCCAGCAGTGTAGAACGGAACCCGAGAGGGACAACGGTGCAGACTGGAAGGAAAACAAACCACCGGAGTAACTCTGGTGGCCCGCGGAAGCTATCGACGGCCGGAGGTGGCGGCGGCCTGTGGACCTGCGGCCGCGCGGGTCCGGCTCACCCGCACGGGACGCCGCGACATGCCGCATCCGCTGAATCAGCGCGGCCCCGCGCGGGGCCGCGGCACCTCCAACCCGGGGGGTAGTGCCCCGCGGTACCCGAGCTGCTCGGCCGCTCAGCCGAGCCGAGCCAGGCCGGTCCGACCGGCCGGGCCGTGCCCAGGCCGGACCGGACTAGGTCCGCCCGGGTTGGACCGGGTCGGGTCGACCCGGTTCAGAAGACCCAGGGGGGGGTCAGGCCGGGTTGGCCCGGGCCCAGACCCCCTGTCTTCGGACCATTTTCGGTCTTCTGCCCATAACATGAGCTACGGGCCTCCGAACGAGGCGCCTTCAGTGGCGAAGCGATACTCGGATCGAGACGGTCGTTTCGGTATATCGCACTCAAGGTTTTGTATTACTTTGTGTTCGGCCGGGTTGGTCGTACACGAAACCAACCGGGCCCTCGGAGCGGAAACGCTCATATCTTGAGCTACGGACGTCCGATTGACGTGCCGTCGACTTTGATGGCTTCCTCTAAGGGATACGGATCTTTCGGCTTACTCCGCTCGAGGTTTAGACGCAGTTGGAGTACGGTCGGGTTGGTTTTAACTTAAAAACCAACCGGCCCCCTGGACGGAAATGCCAGTAACTTCCTGACCGGGTGTCCGATTGACGCGCCGTCTGTTGCGTTGCATTCCTGTTGACGATACAGAAATTTTGGCATCCTCCACATGAGTTTTGGATGAAGTTGGGTTATAGCCGGGTTGGATTGTGCCCGAAATCAAACAGGGCCCCTAGAACAGAGAAAGATGATATCTTTCATACCAGGCGTCTGTTTGATGAACCGTCAGCGGCGTTGGTGATAACGTAGAGAAACGGTCCCTATGAGTATACCATATTAGTGTTCGGGGTATAGTTGAGTTACGACTGGGTTGGTTCGCACACGAAACCAACCAGGCCCCTCGGACGAAAAGGCTAGTAACTCACAGACCGGGCGTCGGATTGACGCGCCGTCTGTTCCATTGAGACCCCTATGACGAGGCGGTCCTTTGAGATACTTCTTCGTGGGACTTTGAGATATTTGGAGTATAGACATGTAGCTCGTGTAGCGGACCCTCCCAGAGACGAGCAAGCAGAGTATGGAGACCGTGTAGACGACTGAGACCTGAAGACTGCTTGACCGACTCGAATTGGAGTGAGTCGACTAGCCCAGTGGACGGAGCGCCCGATATTTGGCGGTAGACCCATGGCAGACGGAGCTCCTAGTAGTTGGCAGCAGACCCGCGGTACTCGACTGGAGGAGTACCACTGTATGCTATTAGGGAGAGCACCCGGTATTTGGCGACAGACCCTCAGCGGACGGAGCGCCCGGTAGTTGGCCGCAGACCCGAGGTACTCAACAGGAGGAGTACTTCAGCAGTCTTAGGTTAGTGAGCAGTACTTCAGAGTCATGACAGGACCACTGTACACTCTAGAGACGGAGCTCTTCAGCAGTTACAGTTTCATTAATAAAAATCATGGTTTGAGCTAAATCTTTTGACCATTGTGTTTACCTCATGATTGAGATGGGTCACTTGATAACTTAGGTATATGTATAGGCATATACCTGGGTAGTGGTTATCCATTGATTTCACAATCCTTGTGTTTCCTCCTGATTGAGATGGGTTGCTTGATAACTTAGGTATATGTATGGGCACATACCTAAGTAATGGTTATCTATTGATATCTTCTTTGTGGTTATCCTTGTTGGTTTAGTGATACCTTGAGGGTCTCGGGGTCCCTACTGAGTATCGTTATACTCACCCCTGCACGGGCTATGCTCGCACCTCGTTGTGTTGGTTGCAGACGACGGGCAGTGCAGACGGAGGCCGAGTGTTCGAGGACTGGACAGTACCTGGAGGTGGACTACACGACGAGTCAGTTCCCGGAGGTGGACTACACGAAGAGTCAGTACCCGGAGGTGGACTATACGATGAGATGACACACAGAGGAGGTTGGCGGGTGAGAGCGTGGAGGAGGCTATCTGTACCTACCCTTCGTGTAGGATCCGTGGTGGACGACCAGAAGCTGCGCCATCTGTACCTACCCTTCAGGTAGGATCCGAGGAGGACGACCCAGGAGCCGCTTCCGTCCTTCCTGCTGTTATCTTTTCTGTTGTACTTTTTCAGTTGTAGTTGTACTTTCTTTTGGTTTTGTATTCTGGCCCATTTACTTTTCAGCACTTCTCTTGTACTTAGTGTTTACTTTTGTCCGCTTGCTTACTCTATGGTGCTTTTTTTCTTTTATAAAGGTAATACCTTCCCATTTATTGGGATTTACGCCTTTGGTTATAGTCACCAGCCCCTGGCCTATGGAAGGCGGGCTTGGGGTAGTCACAGCACGGGCCCCGAGGACGGGTCGTGACAAATTGGTATTAGAGGAGTTCGATTCTACCGCAGAACTTATAACTCTGATGTTTCTTTCTGTGAAGCAATACTGTTAAGAGTACCGAGTGTGGTTTTCAGTTCAGGGAGTCCAGTGTTGGTGCGGGTGGCCCACGTATCCATACACCAGGACCCTGAAAACTGATTTCGGACTTTGTGCATGAAAACACTGATTGCGTGTGTGTTTTCCAGATTTTTTTAAATGTCAGCTCAAACCAGGTCAACTCACCAGGGATAATCTTTGACCGTGTCACGTTGTTTCTTTCAGGATGCCTCCCCGTGCACGACCATCTAGAGCCCCAAGAGTGGTACGTACTGACAGCCCGCCGAGTGACGACGGCTCAGTACAGGGCCCTATCCTAGTTGAGGCACCAGTGGAGGCACCAGCGATACTACTACCTGTTGGGACACTGATGCCACCAGCTCCAGCAGCAGAGGGTGCACGTCGCATGAGCTCACTGAATGAGTTCCAGCGCCAGAGGCCACCCAGTTTCCAGGGAGGGATGGACCCGTAAGCGGCTGAGGATTGGCGGGAGGTTGTGGTGAGAGACTTCAGGCTAGTGGGGACGCCGACAGATTTCATGGTGATCCTTGCTGCCATCCTTCTTCAGTAAGCAGCAGTCAGATGGTGGAGCCTGATGCTTCAGATGCATGACGAGGCGACACTTCTATGGTTAGACTTCGAGAGCCTATTCCGGGCAGAGTTTGTACCAGCCACCCTTCGAGCGGTGCATATACAAGAGCTACTTCAGCTGCGGCATGACAACATTACAGTGGCGCAGTACTCAGCGAGATTCACAGACCTCTCACGCTACTCCACAGATATGGTACGAGACCCGTTCCTTAGGGCTCGAACCTTCGAGCAGGGGCTCAGACGAGAGATTGGAGCTTCTGTTTTTTCTCACAGCATTCCAACGCAGACAGGGGTGTTGGAGAGAGCCCTCTTAGTGGAGAGTTTCCTTGCTGAGAAGTCTCCAGCAGTAGGACCCACCACTAGCCTGCTTGCGGCAGAGTCTTCTGCAGCAGGCAGTAGACAGATGATGCAGAGGTCCAAGAGGACCACACCTACTGATGGCCGACTGCACGACTCGGGTTCAGTTGTGCGGGGAAACCGGGGTGGAGTCAGAGCCACACATGCCGAGAGTGGATAGTGTTACTCCTGCGGAGGAATTGGTCACATGGAACGTGACTGTCCGACCCACCATGAAGATGACCAACAGTTAAATGAAGAACCTCTGAGGCAGAGGCAGAGGTTCGATCAGGGCGGACCGCAAGGAGCAGGAGGCCATGGCAGAGGAGCTGGTCGTGAAGCTGGAGGTGGACGACGCTTCGGGATGTTGCCACCACCACCACCAGGAGGCCCACCCCGACCACAGGGGACATGAGGACATGGGAGATCTCAGCTTCAGGCAGCTGAGGCCTATGGTCATGGAGCTCCGGAAGCATATGGACAGAAGCGGGACTAGCTTCCGACCTGGAGGCTATTAATCCTGTTGCTTCTAGTTTTGTTGATGTTTGTCTGTAGTTGCTTTGTGTCTTTGTACTATGAGCTGCAATAATGAAATGACACTTATCTTGTAAAGTTTTATTTCCTGTCCTTTTTGTTTGATTGATACTGAGTGGTCCCGGTTATGAATGTTGACATGACCCTCACTTTCGAGTTTTCTACTGAAGGAGACCTAGTGACCACACACTGATGCCGACAGTGTGACTCGACCCTTGGAGGCGAGAGTCACAGTTGGATCTCTTGGTAGTTAAGTCGAGGCCTTACGACGTCATCCATGGCATGAATGCAACATTCATGTTAGGATTGATTGTATTAGGCAACGAATATGGTTCATCCAGGGGATGAGACCGGGTTTCTCTTATCGGCAAAGAAGAAATCATAGCAGCTCTTGTGAGACTAGAGATGGTCCAGGTCATCCAAGAGAGGATGAGGACGGCAAAGGACTGACAGAAGCCTTATGCTGGAAGGACTTGGAGGCCTCTAGAGTTCGAGGATGACCATCAAATCCTTATAGGAGTCTCACCTCGACGAGGTTTACGGAGATGTGGCCAGGGAGGCAAGTTATCTCCGAGGATTCAACGGACCTTTCTAGGTCCTCAGCTGGGTAGGCGAGGTGGTTTACTGCTTGACCCATCCACTTCAGTTGCACTAGGTGCACGACATTTTCCACGTATCCCAACTGAGAAGATACGTGCTCAACCCTCTGCATATCATCGACCATGAGGATATGGACGGTGGCGATGAGGTGACTTCTACGGAGGTTCCTGTGGGGATCGAGGATCGACAGGAGAGGATCCTAGGAGGATGGTCGATTCCTCTTGTGAACTTTCTTTGGCAGCACAGGAACCTCTAGGTGAGCACATGAGAGCGGAAGGCTCAGATACGTGCTCAATACCGCCTTTGTATCCCTAAGTTTGTGGTGAATCTTTACGGGGAGGTAAAGCCCTGTGGTGGGAGTAATTTAATGACCCGTAAATTCCAAGAAATTTTTTTTCTTAATTTTCTTTGGAATTTTATAAGACTCCAGTTTTTTTACGGCACCTGATTCTGAGGCTCGGTGTGCCCGGAATCATTTTCCGAAGTTTGGCTCGGGTACGTTCAGTGAACGGACGAGCGGGTTTTTCTAACTTTTGAACCGGTGCTCGGAATCAAATTCTGAGGGCACTGATGTAATTGCAGCGCCGGTAATTTCTTAGAAATTCCTCTTCCGGAGTTGCGTTTTCTATGGTGTGGTTTTTAATTTTTGTGCATAAAGTTAAGAAATAAAATAAATTGTTCGACAAACCTTATTTTATTTCACTTAAGCAGCTTGGAAGCCACTTGAATCCACTTAAAACAGCTTAAGCTGAGTCGATGCAGATAGGGTGCTATCCAGAAATATCTTACCCTCTTGGTAGGATATTTTTGAGGTGGGGCCCACACGAGCCCCACCGTTTCTTTTCCGCTAAGTAACGCACCCGTGAAAACTCGTCATTATGAAAGTCAACTGACGCGTTTTCTTAATTTCTTAACGCACCAATTAATTGGGCAGTTTTCTTTGTTGAATTAATTGGGCGGTTTATTTCGTTGAATTAATTCTCCGAATTAATGGGTCGTTACTTATCTCTTTTTCGTTTCATAACCGGTTTGAAATCCGTTGGCGTAGTAATAAAATAAAACCAACGCCACATATTGAGGATTACACATAGGGATTATTTTGACAGAACTCTTGTGCCTTCACCCTTCTTCGTGAAGAATGCGATGAACGCGAAGAACGCAAAGAACGCCGGCCTCCGACGAAGAACGTCAAACCACAGAAATCGACGACGCGACGCTGTGTGCCGCAATGCCGACGTTTCCTCTTCTGCGACGTTATTCTGCGATGTTCCTTCATCCGTAAAGAAATCTTCGATCTTCTCTTTGAGGTAAGAGATTTCAGGTTTCTTTTTTTTAAACTTCATTGTGGTTTTTATCAACGCACCGATTTAATTATTAAAATTAAATCTGTTGTTATTGAACCACGGAGTTCGTCGACGCGCACCGTATTCCGCAACGACGCGACGCCCTTCCGCGACGATGCGACGCCCTTCCGCGACGACACGGCGCCTTCCGCGACGTGACGATCGCCTCCTTCCACGACGATCAAATCCACGAAGAACCCGCGTGCGATGACTTGACGAGGTAGGGGTTGTTGTGAATAATTCTTTTATATTCCTGTGAACGTTTCTTTAAAAATTAAAGAACCAGATTCATATGAATATTTTTTATTTTTTAAAATTTTTGTTTCATGTGTTGCATAATTCTCCCGTTGTTATTATTCTAACGTGGAGGGTGCGGGCCAAACGAAGATGGCCCGACAACCCTCTGTCGTTCTTTGTGGTTGTGCGGATTTGGCGGGCGACGACAAAACGTGACGCAAGGGAATTTTGATGACACCGCAGTGATGAACGGAACCCGGGAGGGGCAACAGCGTAGATGGGAAGGAAAACGGACCACCGGAGAAACTCTGGTGGCCCGCGGAGGCTGCCGGCGGCCGGAGGCGGCGACGCCCCGGCGCGCCGCCGGACAGGGCCGACGCGGCAGAAGCCGCGGCGGCGGCCAACGGACCCACGGCCGCGCGGGTCCAGCTCACCCGCACGGGACATGGGGACATGCCGCGTACGCTGAATCAGCGCGGCCCCACGCGGGGCCGCGACACCTCCAACCCGCGGGGGCAGCGCCCCGCGGCACCCGAGCTGCTCGGCCGCTCGGCCGAGCAGAGCCCGGCCGGTCCGACCGGCCGGGCCGCGCCCAGGTGGGATAGGACCGGGTCCGGCCGGGATGGACCGGGTCAGTGCGACCCGGTTCGGCCGACCCGGGGGGGGGGGTCGGGCCGGGTCGGGTCGGCCCGGGCCCGGACCCCCCGTCTTCGGACCATTTTCGGTCTTTTCCCGTAATGTGAGCTACGGGCCTCCAAACGACGTGCTGTCAGTGGAAACACGATCCATGGATCGAGACGGTCGATTCGATATATCGCACTCAAGGTTTCGGATTACTTTGGGTTCGGCCGGGTTGGTTCGTACACGAAACCAACTGGGCCCTCGGAGCAGAAACGCCCATATCTTGAGCTACGGACGACCGATTGACGTGCCGTCGACTTTGATGGATTCCTCTAAGAGAGATGGATCTTTTGTCTTACTCCGCTCAAGTTTTGGACGTAGTTGGAGTACGGTCGGGTTGGTTTTAACTTAAAAACCAACCGGGCCCCCGGGACGAAAAATCCAATAACTTCCAGACTGGGCGTCCGATTGACACGCCGTCTATTGCGTTGCGTTCCTGTTGACGATACAGAACCTTTGGCATCCTCCGCCCGAGTTTTGGATGCAGTTGGGTTATAGCCTGGTTGGATTGTGCCCGAAATCCAACCGGGCCCCTAGAACGGAGAAAGATGATATCTTTCAGACCAGACGTCCGTTTGATGAACCGTCAGGGGAGTTGGTGATCACATTAAGAAATGGTCCCTATCATTATAACCTATGAGTGTTCGGGGTATAGTTGAGTTACGGTCGGGTTGGTTCGCACACGAAACCAACTGGGCTCCTGGGATGAAAAGGCTAGTAACTCACAGAACGTGCATCCGATTGACGCGCCGTCTGTTGCGTTGAGACCCCTATGATGAGGCGGTCCTTTGAGATACTTCATAGTGGGAATTTTAGATACGTGGAGTATAGACATGTAGCTCGTGGAGCGGACCCTCCTAGAGACGAGCGAGCGGAGTACGAAGACCGTGTAGACGACTGAGACCTGACGACTGTTTGACCGACTCGAATTGGAGTGAGTCGACTAGCCCAGTGGAAGGAGTGCCCCGGTATTTGGCGGAAGACCCACGGCGGACGGAGCGCCTGGTAGTTGGCAGAAGACTCGCGGTACTCGACCGGAGGAGTACCTCTGTAGGCTATTAGGTAGAGCACCCGGTATTTGGCGACAGACCCTCAGCGGACGGAGCGCCCAGTAGTTGGCCGCAGACTCGCAGTACTCGACAGGAGGAGTTCTTCAGCAGTCTTGGGTTAGTGAGCAGTACCTCAGAGTCGTGACAGGACCATTATACACTCTAGAGATGGAGCTCTTTAGCAGTTACGGTTTCATTAATGAAAATCCTGGTTTGAGCTGAATATTTTGACCTTTCTTTTTTCCTCATGATTGAGATGGGTCACTTGATAACATAGGTATATGTATGGGCATATACCTGGGTAGTGGTTATCCGTTGATTTCACAATCCTTGTGTTTCCTCATGATTGAGATGGGTTATTTGATAACTTAGGTATATGTATGGGCATATACCTAAGTAGAGGTTATCTATTGATATCTTCTTTGTGGTTATCCTTGTTGGTTTACTGAGACCTTAAAGGTTATCAGGGTCCCTACTGAGTATCGTTATACTCACCCCTGCACGGGCTATGCCCACACCTCGTTGTGTTGGTTGCAGACGACGGGCACTGCTGACAGAGGCCGAGTGTTCAAGGACTGGACGGTACCCGAAGGTGGACTACACGACGAGTCAGTACCCGGAGGTGGACTAAACGATGAGTCAGTACCCGGAGGTGGACTACACGACGAGACGACACACAGAGGAGGTTAACGGGCGAGAGCGTGGAGGAGGCTATCTGTACCTACCCTTCAGGTAGGATCTGTGGTGGACGACCAGGAGCTACGCCATCTATACCTACCCTTCAGGTAGGAACCGAGGAGGACGACCCAGGAGAAGCTTCCGTCCTTCCAGCTGTTATCTTTTCTATTGTACTTGTTCAGTTGTAGTTGTAATTTCTTTTGGGTTTGTATTCTGGCCCATTTAGTTTTCAACACTTCTCTTATAGTTAGTGTTTACTTTTTTCCGCTTTCTTACTCGGTGGTGCTTGTTTTCTTTAATAAAGGCAATGCCTTCCCAGTTATCAGGATTTATGCCTTTGGTGCTAGTCGCCATCCCCTGGCCTATGGAAGACGGTCTTGGGGTATTCAAGGCAAGGGCCCCGAGGACGGGTCGTGACATAAAATATGAATGAATATAATGTTAAGAAGGAATACTCTAATGTTCAGTAAAAGGTCAATATACCACCTTTTGATTAGTAACTATTTTTACATCCAATTTTGGTCATTCTTATATCTTATATTTGAAAAAATAATATTCTTCTTTAGATTCAAGACATCAAAATTTACTTTGGGTAAATTTTTGGTATTTTTTTGATAATGATCATTTTTTGATGAATACTAAAAAGTACATTAATTTAATTCAAAAGTGACTTTTAATATAATTTATTTAAATGGATATATAATATTTTAATTTGGTTTGAAAGTGTAATTAGAATATATTTTTACCATTTAATCCAATTTTGGTCATTTTAATTAAATTCACATTGAAATTGGACATAAACAAGTATCAATCTTTTGATATCTATTGTCTCTTTAAAACATGTTATTTGTTTTGACAACAAGAATTAAGTTAAAATTAATAAATGAGACATAAATGATTTGAATTTTGTAAAATAGAAATCAATTTTGAATTCAGAATATCAAATACAGCTTAGGTTAATTTTTATGTAATTTTATGAAAATCTACAATTTTTTATGAATAGTGAAACCACATAGTAATATTTAAAAAACATACATTTTCATTTAAATGAAATTTCACCACTTCTATAAATTTAATTTCTAAATTAAGATATATATGGTTGTTATTTGTATGTTCAATATGGTTCAATAATATGAGAATAATTTTTGGTGAATAGTAACTTTTGACTTTTATTTACTGTGTTTAACGGTAAATATGGTAATTCAAGGTTAAATGAATATCATAATAAAACAGAATTACCATAACACATGTCCTCACATTAATGGATGAGTAATTCCCAACCATGCGAACCATTGTGTGTATTTTTGGGACCCCATGGATCCACATAAGAGTGATAATAACACTTTAAATTAATTATTTTAATGTAAAGACAAAAATGACACAAACAAATATATTTTAGTAAATTAAATTTTAAATATTGATATATAAGATATAATTTAGACTATAAATATTCATTAGAAAGCTTAAAAAATTCCTACATCATGGAATTTTTTTTATAATTTTTATACATCAAATAAAATTATTTATAACAGAATAGTGATGCAGTATTTACCTCATTATTAAAATATTTAAATAAATACGATTATAATATTAATATAAAATCCAAAGCCTATCCAATGCTTATTAGAAGAATTTATTTCGACTATGAGTCAACTTATCTTATAATGTAATTAGTTATATTTCTTTAGAAATTTAATATCATTATAATAAAATAATATTTTCACACTTTCTTAAAGAACCCCTCCTCCCCCTTATAAAAAGACATCACTTATTACTCATTCCTCACACCACCCAAGCCCCATGGATCATCCAACCCCTGCCCAAATAAGCTCTCAAGATCCCTATCCCCCTCTTAAAATCCTTACCTTAGGCAGAAGGCACATCAAGATGTCTTTTTTGGTTCATACCAATGAGAGCTACCAAAATTAAATGTAATAGTTCATCTTAGCGTCTATTATTTTCTTTTACATCCCCAACCGCTAAATTATTTTTATTACTTTATATTATAACAAAAAAAATATCCAGAATATAGTAGTATGTTGTTATGAGAAGGATTCAAACTACACTTACACACACCTCAATCTAATGGTTAAAGAACATATTGTTTCTATAGATGGAAAACTAAGGCCTCACGAAACGATTATTGTTCGATTATCTTCTACCGCATCTCATAGTGGAAATTATGATGAAAAAATATTTATATATGATATTTTTTTTATTTTTTCCTTATTATTTTTTATTTTTCATTTATATCATACCATTATGGTTTCTATTATGGGAAAGGCAATAATTTCATTTGAGAAAGTGCGGACTTCCACCCACTCAAAGTGATATGTCTCGTTAATTCCATATGTGGGACATATAAAGTATGTATTTAAAGATATTATATATGATATTATACAGGAATTATAATATACTTATTTATAATTATGTTTTAATTACATTATTAATTGAAATTTAAATGAAAGTTGTGTTCATGCGTACGTACGAATTACCATCTCCATGAATGGTGCATTTAATTTCATACATCTAAATGTTATGTAATATTATAAATACTGATATATAATGGATATATATGACATAAATGATATCTAAATCACGAATATCATTCTGGATATAATGGAATGCTGACCACAAGGACAACTTGTAATTATAAGAAGTCCATTTATTACTCAAGAACCATATATCGACCAAACAACCATTATTAAGATAAATGATTGCATAATTTTTATAACAAGGTAATAAGTGATATAAAAAGAATAATAAACTTGAAAAAAATTCTTAATAAATTATAAATTAACTTTATTTAATTATTCAGGGTGAAGAAGGAATAAACAATTCAAGTCAGACATGAAGAAAGGGATTTCTTATCTCACTCTTAATTCTGTGAGATTTTAATTGTTCGGCACTAATTTATTCCATGTGGTATATTGTGTAATTCCATTTGAAATATATTATCATTATCCTCTTTTTATTCATTTTATTATGTGAATCATTTTGTGGTTATTAACTTTTGTTCATATGACTCGATTGATTACAACGTGGTATGTGGTTTTCATCTCACTTTTTATTCCCGTGAGATTCATGCTATATTGCCAGTATTCCTATTTTTGTGTTTTATGTTCTGACCATGATTGTATTAATTGTATAATATACTTAAATTTATGGGTATATACATTACATTGTATGAAACATCTTTCATGGGGTGTATGTATCGTAAGTTACCAAATCGGTAAGGCAACCTTTCGCTCTTCCATTTTCAAAAGACTTGTTTTGTTATGAATTTTAATTTACATATTCATATGTTGGGATATGTTTCTCTATATCCCTTTTGATTTAAATTTTATGTCCATGTGATGATATACCCTTTTCTCTCTCATCAATTCATTTTCTGAATTTTACAGTGACGTCGTTAAACTGTCAAGTTTCTGTAAGGGAACTTATTCACCCAATTTCAATTCTTTGGGTTAAACTTTGACTTATTCATTATTTCATTCTATGAATATGTGTGACTTAACTCTGATTTTTTTTGACATAATATCCACATATATTGGGTGTATTATTATTTTCACACATAATTATGTCATTTAATTATCCTTAATCTAAGGATACAGTCTTTACAATGGATTTCATGTCAATTTACATTCCATTGAGACAAAATTGTTGTTATGCACCAATTCAATATTATGTGGTGTATATACTGTGCATTGGAATATTATATCATTAATTCATTTATTCTCATGATATTATAATGTTCTAATAAAATTTTATCCATCAATTATTTGTAATCAATAATCACTCATTTTGTTAAAAACTATTTAACTAAAATATCATTTTAAATGTTTTAAAAATTTATTCATCAAAATAATTTTCATTAATGTCCATGTATTCAAAATGGTTTTTAGGATTTTTTAACATGGACATTAATTTTTTAAATGTATAAATCATTTAAACACATGAATGTGGTATGGCACACTTTGATTCAAAAACCTCTTTATTAAATGTTTTAATTTTTTTTGAAAAAGATTTAATAAAACATTGTTTATTTCAATATCATAATTTGATATATTGTGATTGGAATGTTGAAATTTTATCTTTTTTTTATGATTGTGTTATGTGTAATGAATATGTTATGGTGATTGGTTATAGTCTACTTATACAGGTGGTTCCATGATAAACCTAGGGTGGGTGAGCCCGAGATAGCTCTCCAATGCATTGGGTAACATGACGGAGGAAAACGTGATGTTTCTCCTAAGAGATTTAGGTAATAAACTATGATGGGTATTACAAGTGTAACTCCCTACGTAGCTGTGATAACTACAATTTATGTTTGATATGGATTATATATGTTACCTTTATGATTTATGATTTCTGTGTGTTATTCATAAATCTTATGATTTCAGGAGGTATGTTATGATTGAAAAGTATGGATTCATAGATTTTTATTTGGGATAATGTTTCTTTTCATTATTTTATATACCTTAAGTAGATTTTTATGCTTATACAATGTTTTTAAATGTTTTTTACATGAAATAATTATGAGTAGTGTCAAAGATGAGATCAAGGAAGAGTCTTGCTGTCTAAAATATGGAACTATACATGACTCTTTTTTAGTGTTTTTATTTTATAAAAAAATGGATACTGAGTAGAATTGTCTACATTTAATATTTATGTTGTTATGTAAATGTTATGACCTAATTATCTAAAACTCTAAACCTGAAAATATTCTCAATGAGAATTTTCCATTTAATACACGAATATGTAATGTTTGAGTTTAGGTCTTTATATAAATAATATATTTAGTCATCATGAATGGATCATATTAAGAGTTTCAATCAGTATTTTTTTCAAAAAATTATTTCATGTGGATAAATAACTTTCATATTTAACATGTTTTTTTGTCCATGTATTTTTAACCACATTACATGAATTTTCAGATATATCATAATAATATTTCATCCCTTCTAATGACCCAAACATTCATTAATGATAATTCTTCTTGATCAAATTAAATGTCTTACTATGGTACTATAAAATGTGATCTTTATTGGTTATATGTCTTTGTATTTTAAAATATGGTTATGAATTGTTACCGTTCCTAATATAGATGTTCAATACAGATCCCATGATTAGTATAAATATAGTGCATTAACAAATCTAATTTACTCAGACAAAGGAAGCAATGGACTCATCCAGTAGACTTGCACCATATAAATCCAATTTGTCAGAGATCAGAATGGAGGTTGCATAATTTTCCTTTTCTCATGAAGAATCCCAATCCGAGCATGAGCACGTTAAGCAGGAGTGGAACCGACTATGGGAATAGTGGATGTTAATAGCGATTTCCACCCGAGCGAAGTCATCCAAGACACCCCAAGAGTCTGTCACGATCGCACACCATACCATTTGGTCTTATGCGGGTGTTATAAGGGGTAATATATTAAAACCTTATGACTCTAATTATGTGCATTATTTTTATATATAACAATGAAAATGCATTCATTCTATTATTTTTTAATTCCTAATTTGTTTTTAGAGCACAAATATTATTTTTAGTTAATATTCAACTACAAAATCTATTTTTGATGAATTAATGTATTTTTGAATTAAATAATATTTTAATAAAATATTAATAAATTACATTTTCTTAAATGTAAATTATCTTTCAATTTTTGAATACAATTGTAATTGTAATTATGGTTTTAATTCTTTTTTGGTCAAAACCAATGAATTTTCGATAAATGTCGGTTTTATTTTACAAGTAAAAAATTCACTTTTTTAAAAATTATTTTGCCAAAATTAATATTATATTTAGAATCATGTCATCAAAATTATCCAATGGTGAATTTATCTTAATTTTCTGATATAGTTGATTTTTTCGATAAAAATAAAATATCGTTTGAATATATAATGTGTTTTATGACATCATAATGACACAATAGTGTTGTAATAAAATAATATAAACATTATTTTCGTCCATTATATATTTTAACATTAATTAAATGTGATTTTTTGTTTGTTCAATTTATTTTACAATGATTTGGTGGACCCTTCAAGGCTTATAAAACATTTTGTCATTATAAATTTTTTTTTGAGAGTGTGACTCACCTCCACATAAGCAACCATATTATTTTATGATGTTAGGCCATTTTCATTATAAAATATTGTTCTCCACTACCATTTTGAAAAAAAAATGGCATAACCATGTGCTCGTTTGTGTTATTGAATAGTTTAAACAGAGGTGTCACAATCATAAATAATAATGAATTCCCTCTCTTTTCCTACATAATCCTACCCATTCTCTCACTTACTCTTCACACAATTCTTTTTGAGTTCTACAAAATCCTTCTATTCTATATCTAGTATCCTCATATGTTTACCTAAGTTCCCAAGAAGCATCTTTCATTCCTCTCTCAAGCCTTTGGGATCACAAATCCTAGTAAGGTATTTCTTCCTTTCTCATTTTTGTCAAATTTTCATTATATTTATTTTTCATTTTGTGTTCAATTAAAAATGTTAGGATATGATTTTGACCCTCCCCCATACTTCCCACATTATTTTTTAATGATTGGGGGCCCCTTTATCTATCATTAATTACTCCCATATACACATGTTTCCATGGAAAAATTTGTGAGAGATTTCCCTCTCTTCTTTTACATTAATTTAATTCTTTTGTATTATGACTCTAAATTCCATTATGTTTGTTTAGAAATGTATCTATATGACCCCATTACTGTAAATTTCATTTTAATATGATGATACAACACTTTATCTCTCACCAACCATTTTTTTAGAGATCTTATTTCACATATTTATACTGCCGAAATTGCAGAACGATTTTCTAAGACAATGTCATTTTGTAGTGAATACCATTACCTTTTATCTATCAAGGGTATTAAACTTTATGCACATTTAAATATTTATTATAAACATCATATATGTATTCCACATCCCATTATCGTGGAATAAATGATGAAGATTGATAAGATGTTGTATGATCTATGTGGCACAAATATGCATGAAATGAAATGTTTAAGAAAGGGTGTTCCCTGATTGCACCATTGGGTAATGTATAGTATCATTATAATTAATGTGAAATGAGTGCTGACTAATGATATTTCAAGTGAAGTGGTGGTTTACTAGTGCTTCATGTGCAATGAGCCTTTGCCGATACTAATTCCATGTGAAGTGTTGTTTCCACATTTCCATGTTATTATTATCATTAATTATCATGATATTATGTTCATGATTATCTTGTTCTCCACTGATATAACTATTTTCTAGCATGTATTTTGAGATTATTTCTTATTCGGACGGTTCTCTCGAATTCCTCTCGGGTTTCCTCCCTCTCGCTGCCTTCTTCTTCGCCTTCTAAGATGCCTTGAAATATCTCTGATGCAACTTCTCAGTATGATTAGGTGCTCTATTTCTCATAGTTTTCTATTCCTCCTTCGGAGGCATAGCTGCTTTTCCTCTCTATGTGTCTGTTCTTGAGTAAGTTTGGCTTTGCTGGTTCCATGTCGATGGGATGCTCCGTACAACTTCGTGGCCCCTGACCTCTGCTACTACCTCTCTTATCACATGAACTATTCTGATAAAACACCATATTGGATTGTCACGAAAATACTCCATTTGTTTGGGTTTTTGGTGGTAGCTGTGACTGATGGATTTTCCTCACAGGATCAATCAACTTTTTCTGCTCTTGCTACTCATACCGTTGTCCCGGACCTCTTCTCGGGTTGGTACGAAGGTGTTTATGGTGGATTGTGATGGTGTTGAGGGTTTCGTTCGGTGTCGAGGTCTTGTAGTGGCTGGTTTAGTTTGTCGCTATGTTTGCTGGTTCAATCGAACGATCTGGAAGATGTTTGGTGTTCTATACTCATCGACATCCTTTTCTATTGTTTAGTTGTCCTTTTTAGTTTTCCTTCAATCCATACCCACTGTTTATGAATTTATAGCTCGTTGGTCACTTGTCCCTATTGGTGGCTCTGAAGATATTCATTTCTGATCCAGGTGAAGGTCACCTTTCCAAGATTAGGCCTTCCCTCTCCAAACTCTACCATGGCCTCTGGATTCTTCTTACCAAGCAAGGTCAGCATGGTGCCATGGATCTTGGGGAGTTTTTGGGATGGTGTTGTTTGAGCGGTGGTTGTCGATTCAAGAGGTGCGAACTTGTTGTTGGTGTACGAGTTGATACTTTTTTTGTGAATTTGCTAGCTGTTGATGATTCTTGATGGAAGAGGTTCTCATGGATTGGTTTTTCATATTGGGGAGGGTGGTTTTAGCGGATTAGATTTTGTGTATTTCTGATTCGGAATTGTGATGCCATTGATATTTTTCTTGGTTCGTGTCGTTGTTGAGGTAGGGATGTTGGTGGATGGTTCGTAGGGCATGAAGCTCGAGATGGTTCATCTTCCATAATGTTATGTGATGATTATGTTTTGATTTTTAATTTGAATTGGTTGGTTGTGTGCGGGGTTTTCTAGGTTCATTGGCACTCATTTTGAATTTTTTCTGACGAATGATCTATAGTTGCTGTGAGGTTCCCATTCAACCGTAAAAGTCGTTTTTATTGAAAATGGAAAAACAGATAGCCATGTGCTTTATAGCTCTCCCTTTTCTTATTCACATCCTTAGGTTATCCTATGAAATGCTAAGTATGAGGGAATGTAGTTTTCATGTAAAGGATGTATTCAAAACGATGTTTTATTTCATGTAATAAGATTTTATGTGATGATCTAAAGACCCAAAGAAACTAGACCTCTCGATCTTCTATGTTTTACCATGTGATGTTTATGTAATAAACCCTGTTTAATATGTAATAAAGAGCGGGGTTATCATAGTTGGTATCAGAGGATTGGTTTATATATTTTCGGGGTTATGATTAAAAAAACCCTAGTAAATACATAGAGACATGACAATGTATAAAAATAATATACCTATGTTTTGAGGGTATTGAGTAAGTGGTTTATCAAGAAAATGCATCCATGTCTGGATATGAGTAGGTAGAGGCGGCTCTGGAACAGATGTACATAGGGGTGAAATCCTAGACAAGGATTTTCGGGCTTCACTAAATATACCCTGGTACACGACAATGGACCTTTCATCACTCTTGGTTATGACACTTTAGATGGATATGCATTGGTAAATTCACAAGCTTATTACGAACAATTAATATGGGTATTAAAAAAATTCCTCTATGAATTTATGTTAGAATGTAGATCATAAAAAGCATTTTTTGAAGCCTATTGATTCATAAGTTAAGGAAATTAATGTTATTTATAAGTCATCAGTTTTGTCCATGGATTACCCTTTATGTGTTACCCCTAACATTCCTTTTATTCCAACCAATGGCCAGTAATAGAAGGAATGGTGGTAAAAAACCGATGTGAAGATCAATGTGATGACTATGCTAATGAGATTCCAAATCTAATGGGAGTGGTAATCTTAAAATTTATCATGATTCTCTCTTAGTTAACTGAAGATTTGTATAGAAACATGGGTCAAAAGGAATGTTGAACCCCACCATGGAATGAACAAGTCAGCATCGAGAGCATCAAAAGACAAAGGCCTCATACAATCAATGGATCTTCTGACCCGTCAATCACTGAACAATGGTAAACATCATTGAAAAGATCGTATCCATCCTTCAATGTTCTGAACAAGAGAAGGTTCTTCATGTTGGTTATTATATAAAGGGTGAAGCCGATAAATGGTGGAAATTGATAAAAAATACCAAGCCTGATGATGATATCAAGGCGTAGGAATCAAAATATTTCCACAGTATGTTTTTTGATAAATATTTTCTATGCAACCTCCGTCTTAGGATTGAAAGGGTCTTCCTTTCACTCAAGGAAAATGTACAACAAATCTGTCATAGTGTACGAGGAAATATTCTCAAGGATTACATGATATACATTCGTCTTTGTCGTTACCCCTGAATGCAAGGTTGACCACTACACTTGTGGGCTGAAACATAACATTCACAATGCCCTGGAGAACTGGTACTTTGACAACTATGAAAAAATTGTCTGATGTGCCCTCAAGGTTTAAATGGAGATCAACGAACCTTATAGGGATAATAATTGTATGGTGGACTTAAATTCTGGTGGTCTGATGGATAAATCCAATAGTTCAAAAAAATAGTACCCCACTTTACAAATGTGTAGAATAAAGCATCCCAGAAATTTCTTGAATGGGAAGATAAAATGGTTTAGTTTTGGAAGAGATGGGAACCTTGCCATTAACTACCGACAAGAAAATCCCGCAGCTGTGACAGAGGAGTGGAATGCTCCATTCAACATTAAACACATTTTTCATCTCTTCAACTACAATGAACCAGTGAATCTTGAAAATTAGTTCCCTAAGACAAGGATTTTAGAAGCCAACCATCAACCTCCAAGTAAGAAAGGGTGAGCTTTTTCCATCACTACAGCCGATGTGAACCCCGAAAACGAAGTGGTGAGAAGTATTCTAGTTATTCATTCAAGAATAGTGAATGTAATTTTTTTTCAGGTTCTACGTATTAATTTTTTCGCAAATGTATAATAAATCAATCCATACACAACCACAAATCATTGATGTAAATATGTCTATGAGTTCAAAAAATGGGGAAATCACTACATCCCATGAATATAACTCCACCACTATCATAATATGTGGATTGAACTTACAAGGGAGCCTTATCATACTCCCATTGGTTGAATTTTATGCCATTATAGGCATGGATTGGTTTTCCCTATATAGAGCCAAAATATATATCTGTGAGAGAGAAATCACTCTACATGTGGAGAATCGACCCCAATTATGTACAAGTTCATGGAGGGGGATGAATCCTCTTCAGCTCCATCATCTAAAGAATGGATATTAATACACTATGTGAACATGTACATGGCTTCGATTATTGGGTCTAAAGAGGAAACCAACCTAGAAAACATGACTATTGTGAGGGAATTCACGGAAGTGTTTCTCGAGAAATTTCATGGTCTTCCTTCTAGAAGAGATGTTGAATTCTCAATTGGCCTTATACCTGGAAAGATTCCAATATCAAGGAACCTGTATATGATGGATTTTTTGGAACTTGAGGATCGTAGGAAAATACTACCATATAATCCGGATAAATGGTTTATATGCACAAGTTCTTTACCATGGGGTGCACTAGTACTATTCATCAAGAATAAGTATGGTCCAATGTGCCTTTTCATCTATTATCAAGATCTAATAATATCATGATACAAAAAATGGATCGTATCCCACAAATTGATGACTTGTTCTATCAGCTGCATAGAGAACAATACTTCTCCAAGGTGGATTTGTGGTCGCGATATTATAGAGTAATGGTGATGATGTATGACATCCCAAGACATCTTTTTGTACAAGATACAGGCACAATGAATTCATATTAATGATTCCAGACTCACTAATTATCCAAAAATCATCATCTACATTTGTAATAGAGACTTTAGATATTACCTTGGAAAATTTATGGTAGTGTTTATAGATGATATTCTCATGTACTCCATAACCATAGAGGATCATTCAGAGCATCTACGAACTATAATAGAGACCATGATAAAAGAGATGCTATATGAAAAGTACATCAAGTGTTAGTTCTGGTTGAAGGAGGTCTAATTCATAATCCATATCGTCATAATCAATGGGTTATCTATGGATCCCTTCATAAAAATCAGCGATCGAGTGGTGGCTAAGGCCAACAACGTTAACAGATATCCTTATCTTCTTGGGGTTAGCTGGGTATTATCGATGATTTGTAAGAATGATCTAATGATATTCATACCCACCTACAAAGATAAATTGGAAGGGATTAATGTTCTCTTTGAGTGGTGAATATGGAGAAATCATCATGGATTTGAAAAGGAGGATTATCACTTCACCCATTCTCACATTACCCACAAGTGTAGAACTTTTTATGGTATTTATTGATGCTTCGAATAATGGAATGGGATCTGTGTTGATGAAAAATGACAAAGTAATTTCCTATGATTTAATTCAATTAAAAGTTTATGAGAAGAATTATCCAACACATGAATTGGAGTTGGTTGTGGTGATCTTCGCCTTAAAAATTTTGCGGAATTATCCCTTTAAGGAGAAGTCTGAAATATATACAGACCAAAAAAGCCTCAAGTATTTATTCCAACAGAGAGAGTTGAACAGGAACAAACGATGATGGTTAGAGCTGATCAAATACTATGACTGCTAAATCAATTAACACCGTAGGAAAGAAAACTAGGTGGCATATTCTCTAAGTAGATATGACCCAATTTTTCTACCATTGATAATAATTGAGAAGGATCCAATTTTTTAAATTTTATGAAGATGGACATGGGAATTAAAAAGAATGGACCATCATCTATCCTTTCAAAAATTATTTCCCAAACATATCTTTTTTAATGGTTAATGGATTCTCAAAATGATTATGAGTGAATTTAGAAGTAAGTGGAAATAATCAGAAAAGGCAAATCCTTGAAGTTAAATTTTAATAAAGAAGGAATTATGAGATTTGGGAAAATAAAATGTGATCTATCATGTCTGGAGCAGAAGAATGAACTCTTCGATGATGCACATAGTTCAAATTTCTCGATTCACCAAGGAAAACATAAATATGTTTTGAGATATCTGAGAGCATTGTTGGTGGGATAATATGATGAAGGAGATCGATGAGTATACATCAAATTTTCTAGTGTGTCATCAAGTTAAGGCATAGAGAATGAATTCTAAGTGCATGTTGCAACCATTACCCATACCCGCATTGAAATGGGAGAACATCACCATAGACATTGTCACTAGACATCCAAAGATATACTATAGAAACAATGAAATATAGGTTGTCTTGGATCGTCTTACAATATATGCACATGTTATTTTAATTTGGGTGGATCTATCGTTGGTCCAACGTGCATGAATATATATTAGGGAAGTGGTAAGACTATATGGAGTACCACTATCTATTGTATCTGATCAAGATCCAAGATTCAATTCTATGTTTTTGAAGTGTGTTCAACATTTTTGGGATACTGAGCTAAACATCAGTAAAGGTTATCAGCCTCAAACTGATAGAAAATCTGAGCAGAATATCCAAACACATGAGGATATGTTGAGTGCAAGCTCAATGGACTTTAAAGGATGATGGTATCAACATCTTTATCTGGTTAAATTCTCCTACAATAATAGTTTCCTCTCAACCATTCGAATGGAACTATTCTAAAGACCTATTTGGGAAGAGGTGTAGAACACCGGCATGTTGGGTTGAAGTCAGTGAGCGTAAGATTCTAGGACCAAAAATTGTTGATGAAATGGTGGAGAAGGTGAAAAACATTCGACATCATATCAAGGAAACCCAGAGTCGACAGAAGAGTTATGCATATAACCATCAATGAGACATTGATATTAATGTTGCAGACATGGTATTTCTACGCATAACTTTGTGGGGGAAGGTCACGAGTTCTGGAAAGAAATAGAAGGTACATACTAGGTTTATCGGCCCCTTCTAGATTCTTCATCGTGTCGGAGCTGTGGCCAATCGACTTGAACATCCACCTAGAATGTCCAAATTACATGATATCTTTCATTTATTACTCACAAGGAAGTACATACTAGACCCTTCACATGTACTCTCTTCCAAAGTAGTATAACTAGAGGATGATCTTTCTTATGAAGAGAAACAAGTGAATATCATAGATTGTAGAGAAAATGTTTTACGAAATTAGACAATAGCCATCTTCAAGGTGTTATGGCGAAACCAAAATATTGAAGAAGCGACATGTGAATTAGAGGAAACAATGAATCAGAGTTATCCACATAGGTTTTAGTGTGCATAATGAAAATTTCGAGGGTAAAATTTTGTAAGGGGGGAAGAATGTAACGACCCAAGCATTCATTAATGAAAATTCATATTGATCCAATTAAATATCTTATTATGGTTATATTAAATTTGAAATTCATTAATTTTATGTTTTTTTAATTTACAATATCGTTATGTATTGTGACTTTTGCTAATATAGCTATCGAACATGGATCACATGATTACAATAAATATTTGTCTTTAATAAATCCAATTTACCCAGAAAATGGAAGTGATGGACTCATCCAGTAGAATTGCTCAATATAAATCCCATTTTTAGAGCTCAAAAGGGGGATGCATCTTTCGTATTTTCTATTGACCAAGCACAATTTGACCGTGACCAAATTAAGCTTGAGCAGAATCGACTACGGGATAAGTGGATGTTAATAGAGATTACCACCCGAGCAATGTTATCTGAGACACCCCATGAGTCTGTCACCATGTCACACCATACCCATCGGTCTTATTCGTGTATTATAAGGGTTTTTGTAACAAAACCACATAACCCTGATTATGTGCATTATTTTTGTATATAATAATGAATATTCATTAATTTTTTTATAGTTACATCATAAATAGTTTTTAAAAAGAAAATAGTATTTTTAGTTAACATTCAACTAAGAAATATATTTTCAGGATTTAATGGATTTTTGAAATAAATATTATTTTAATAAAATATTAATAAATTAAGTTTTGTTAAATATAAAGTATTGTTCAATTTTTATGAATAGAAATGTAATCTTAATTAAGGTTTGGAAGTTGTTACTGTCAAA
This sequence comes from Viscum album, assembly GCA_963277665.1. Lineage (NCBI taxonomy): Eukaryota > Viridiplantae > Streptophyta > Magnoliopsida > Santalales > Viscaceae > Viscum > Viscum album. The sequence continues at coordinate 1,831,507,107 of OY728164.1, read as the reverse complement.
ACCATTAAATATTCGATAAATGTCAGTATGATTTTAAAATTATAAAATTCACAAACATAAAATATTATTTATATAATATAAATATTATATTTGGAATCATGACATTGAAATTATCCAATGGAGAATTTTTCATATTTTTCTAAGACATTCTTTTTTTTGGGTAGAAATTAAATACAGTTTAAATATATAATGTGTTTTATGACATCATAAGGACCCAATAGTGTGGTAATAAAATACAATTAAAATTATGTTAGTCCAATATATGTTTTACCATATATTTTATGTGATTTTGGGTTTTTTGAATTATTTTACAATGCTTTGGTGGAACCTTCAAGGCTTATAAAACATTTTGTTTTTTTAAATTGTTTTTCTTGAAAGTGTGACTTACCTCTACATAAGAAACCCTGTTATTTTAAGATGTTTTGACATTTTCCATATGAAATGTTGTTTTCCACTCCCCTTTTAGAAAATCAATTGTCCAAAACTATGTGTTGGTTTGTGGTATTGATTACTTTAAAGTGAGATGTCCCAAACCTAAATAATAAAGAAATCCTTCTCTTTTCCTATATAAACCTACCCAATATCTCACATACTCTTCACTCAAAGCCTTTGGAGTTAAAAAAACCACATGGCCATATCTCTATTGAATGTTCACAAGATTCCCCAATCTCTCAAGAAGCCTCTTTCATTCCTCTCCCAGGACAATGGGATCACACATCCATGTAAGATATTTCGTCCAATCTCATTTTTGTCCAATTTTCTTTAAGTTGTTATGACCTTTTGTTTTCAATAAAAAAAATTGTGTAGGATTTATACCCTCCACCATACATAACTCTTTATTTTTTGATGATGGGGGACCCATTTATCTCTCATTAAGGCCTCCCATGTACACACGTTACCATGACGAAATTCCGTGAGGGATTTCTCTCTCCTCTTTTACATTCAATTAATTCTTTTATATTATGCATCTAACTACCATTATATTTGTTGGTAAGTGTATCTATATTAACCCCTTAATGTAAATTTCTTGTAATTATGATGAGACACCCCTTTCTCTCTTATTGACCATTTTTTTAGAGTTCTTATTTCAAGTGGATATGCTCATGAAATGGCACTATGATTTTCCTAGCCAATGTCACTGTGTAGTGAATACCATTCCAATTTATCTATCAAGGGTATTCACCATTATGAACATTTACTTATTTATTATAAATATTCATGTATGTATTCCATATCCCATTATCATGGAATAAATTATGATTATTGATTTCATGTTGTATGATCCATGTGGCACACTATTTCATTAAATAATATTTTTATGAAAGGGGGTGCCGTGATAGCACTCCAATGCAATGGGTAATGTATAGTATCAGGATATGTCATGTGTAATGAGTGTTGACTCAATATATTTCAAGTGAAACAATATATTAATAATGCTTCATGTGTAATGAAGGTTTACTCATGCTCCATATGCAATGAGCCTTGGACCATGCAAATTCCAAGTTAATGGTTTCTGTCCCATTTCCATGTTTTGATTGTCATGCTATATCAAGACATTTTTTTCATGATTCTCTTCATCTCCATTGATTTTACTATTTTCTAGATTTTATTTTATCCCTCATGATATTCCATCTTTATTCCCTTATAGTGCATTATAACTCACCCTTTTCGTATGCATGTCTTAAGGTTATCCCATACAATTCTATGTACGAGGGCATGTAGTGGTCATGTAAAAAACATTATCATAAAAGATGTTGTATTTCATGTTTTAATTTGTTATGTAATAATCCTACGACCCAAATACACTAGACCTATAGATCTTCCATGTTGTATCAAGTGAAGTTTATGAAATAAATCATGTTTTAGTGTGTAATAAAGAGCAGGGTTTTCATATCTCTCAATTAACTTATTAATATCATTTGGATTGTAAACACCCTTAATTTTTTTATAAACTAATATTAATTATTGAGATGAAATCATTCATTAATATCATTAATCATGTTCTCATGTTTATAATCATATAATTTTAAATTTTTATTTAATTATTCCATATTAATTCTTTAAATAATAACAATTAAATTAAGTAAATTTATAATTTTCATTAATCAACAATTTTTTCCCTTAATCTTTATATTATGCTCAATAACATCTTATATTTTATCTCACAACTATTGTTATATCTCTATTTGTTTATATTAATCATATACACTACATTAAGAGATAAATTTTAATTGTATATAATCAATGAAATTGGTAAATTAACCATTAGATTAACCTATATAACTACAAATACATGAGAAATCATCCTCATCCACATTTATCATCTCATTTATCCACATCCATTTTAGTATTCCATCATTTATTCAAGGAATTAGATATATCATCTTATACTTCTATCCCATTTAATTTTCATGGGAATATTTTATTTTTCTTTATATTCATAATTTAAACATTTAGTTTTTGTATTATTTATATAAAAATGTGAAATACCCTTGAATTTATAACATCATGATATAGAAATTACTTCATTAGATCCCATTATATTATTCTTATTCATTTAAATAATAGAATTTATTCTTTTATAATATTCATCCACTTATTATATAATATATTGAATTTAATATGCATCATCATATTATTTAACAAACACCTTCCTCATGGCCTAAAAAAGTCATTAATAATATAATTTTTTATGGTGAAGACCATTCTCATTTCATATGAAATGAGCATAATATGTACTTATTTATTAGAAGTAATATTAATATCTTCATGAACAAAATACTTTAATATCATGAAATACATGAAAATTACATATATTATTCATGATTATATTACAATCTTACATGTTTTCTCCATACTAACTAATATAAAATAACATTTGAACAACCCATGTAAAGAAATCATCAATATTTTATTCAAAAATAATATTTATAACATTGAATTGTATACTATGAAATTTATAATTTTTATTCCTTGTATTTTACATTACATTCATTAATATTGTACATTATGTCTCACATAATCATAGAGAATTTATATTTAATAAAAAAATTTGATAAACAATTTTGGTATATACTATAGAATATGATTTTCATCCATAGCTTCTATATCCCTTATTACATTTAATATTGACTAAAAAGAAGAATCTTTTTTAAAGTATGAAAATGGTAGATTGAATACAACATAAATGAATGATCATAAAGATGATGGGTCAATCAGTGATTGATATTATTTTTTGTTTTCCCTAAAAAGACCCTCTCCACATATTCGAGTATTGTGATAATTTCAATTTTCATTATTCATTTCAACCAAACAAAAATAAATGTGATATATTAATTAGGGTCCCCTATTATTGTGAGAAAATATATACATTACTGAGTTATGGACTCCTCCAGGATTACACTACCCACTATATTCATCTTAGGAGTCAAAATACAAGGTTATTTCATACTTAAAATATCACAATACCCAACTCACCCAGATTATTTTGTTAAAAATTGAACAAAAAATATCATTCCTCACCTTAGATATATATATCTATGTATATATATATTCCCATATGCATGAATATTATTATAAATCATATTCACATTATTTCACAAATCATTTTATTAATAACTATTACATTAATTAAAATTTTAATTCATTGAACACACTAATTATTCTTCTCATCCATGAAAATATAATCATGACATTCCCTTTCAATCAATAACACGAACCAAAAACAATATCTATGTAACTATATATTTGTACAATGAAAAAAACAATATTAGTGATATTTAATTTATTGAAAACTGACCAAGGGATTAAATCTACAAAACATGGATCCCAGATTTGTAATGTTGAATAATGAAATAATTTCTTAAATCAAAATAACATATCATTATTTTTATTTTGTTGATGAACACCATATATGGTATTTAATGATTTTGTATCATTCGACTATTGAATCCATTTTCCTTAATTACCTTATGATCAATTCCAAATGAAACTTCTATAAAGAACATATTGAATATTTATTATATTATGATAACTTCCAATTTCACACATCGATTTTGATTTCATATTTTATAGAAAAAACCCTCAACATTTTGATAAATGAATATGATTTATACACCATAATACAGTTATAAAATTAATTTCACACAGGTAATAATTTTAAAACCATCAATATGAAATTACTATTTTAAAATGTTTTCCCCCAATCTAATTTCCAATAAACACAAATAATAGTTATATTATATAATAGATCATTAATGTATGGATTTAAAAAACTACTCAATATAAAAACTAAATAAATTTTTACTATGATATATTATTTATCATTATGGTTTTCCAAAACATCATTACCCTTACACATATCCAGAATACCCATTAAAAATAGAATCACCTTTGAAATACCATGATTCATATTCCATATTACCAATATATTCCACTAAACTTGGTGCATACAATTAAAAATGAATTTATGTACCATTATATAGGACCTTTTTCATTTTTACAGTAATTAATATCTATAAACTCAAATACTATCCATTTAATAGTGCCTCCTAAATATACATACCAAAAAACTGATCATGAAGCACTATTTTATTATTACATTGTATGATATACACAATTTGTAAAGAATTATAGAGGTATATTATAGGGATTATTTTTTATTTATTGAGTATATTTTTATAGAGTTATAGCATGGGTGAATTGTGGTGATAATCAAGGGATTTTGGAAGGAGTGGTGGTAGTGCATGGTTGGAACATGGTCTGTCCAAACTGTGAACCTATGCAAACTAACTATGCATCCTTGTGACAGTGGGGTTTATAAAGTTGGCACACATTATGTCCAACTTTTATCCGTCTTTTGAGAAACCATGAGACACTCCTTGTTTAGGAAAATGTTAATGGTGTATAGTAATGGGATTCCATGCTCCCATTATAAGAGACCATGTGTTTGAAAATTTAATACCCTAAAAAACATATATCAAAAAGCAAATCAATGGGAAATAACAATAAATCAACCCCAACAAACCCCTAACATATTATTCTCATTTTTTGGTTCATAGATGAATTCATAGCGATCTAAACCTATGGTATTCTGGATTCAAAGTCTTCATTGGAGAAAATTACCTATCCATGTATGATACTCTTATACCATTTTGTTTATACTATCATTTATGTTATTCATTATACTGTCGAAGGGATGTTTTACAAAATTTTAATTATATATATATCTAGTCATGGTGGATCATGAATTTTTCATCATTCATCTAAGATTGGAATCTAAGTTATGTTATTTTTATGGGTTTGACCGTTATTATTGAATTCTGGAGTTTTTGTTAGGTGATAGGCCACCAACGATATGATGATGGGGGTATATAATTAAAATACAAATGCCATGATTTTAATTTATTGTTTGTTATTGTATAATTTCAAATTAATATTTAATGATATAAAGTATTTAATTGAAGTAATTATTTCTTTCTAGAGAATGTGGAAATGTGTTAAATACTTATTAAATTAATTTATGGGATTATTTGTGATTATGAAATAGTATTTAGATTAAGTATTTGTGGAATTAATTAATCGATAATATTTATTGTGGAATTGAATGATTAATTTATTGTTGATTTGGTAGATTTATTAGTATTTATTGTAATGGGTCAATTAATATGATTTCAAATTAAATTAAAATGGATATCATTATATTTTATACATGACCATTAGTGGGTTAATGTGTTAAAATTTTAAAAGAGATAAGTTATTTATTGATGATTTTTCCTATTATTCCATGTGAATTTATGTTTTCAACAATGATTTTTTATTAATTTATATTGTGAACTTTAATGTTAATTTTTATAATAGGTTTAATATTGATTATCGTTGATTGATGAGATATTGTGATTCATGCACTGAACATGTGTGGGAAAGGGTATGCAACGTCAAATTCTCATAGTGATAAATGTTTATATAATAATGTGGTATATGATACATGAAATTAAAATAACATATTGAAAAATATTGATAATAATGTGTGGGAAAAGGACTACTTAATCAAAATTCCATAGCTTTTATTATAGTGCGGTATAAAGACTGTCGTTCCAAGTACCCACGAGGTATTAGAAATCACATTCTATGCCAACTAAATGGAATTGGACCTTGGTTTCAATTGGATATGGTATGAATCAAGATTATAAAAGATAACCACAGTATTGTGATAGGTGATTCCCCTTGTGGGTCATTAAATCTGTAGAAAGGGACGATGTAGGTATCATAGTTCGTGTGAGATTGGGAACCCACATGTACTTTGGATAATAATGTGTAATTGAATAACTTTAAACTATTTACATTATTGAATTTATTGTATTATTTATAAAACTACATAGTCTATTTTTGTAAGGATTTCAATTAACAAATTATTTTAAATGTACTACCCAGTTTTATACACACTTATTTAGGATTATTGATCAGTACCCGAATAGATTTCAAGGTATCTAAATAAGATTAGGGATAAGACCCCAAGATATGTGGTTGAGTTAGGATGGAGAATGGATGGGGGAATCCAAAATTGTTTTGGTATCCGTTTGCAGGTTTCAACGTGTATTTATTTGGGGTTTTCATTTGATACATTCAATGTACTTATCATAACATATCTACTACAATAGTTTTGGTTATTGTATTTGTGTTTTTTTCAACATGTGTTAATTTTTTTATTGTATTATTTTATTATATCATGTAGTTGTTGATTATTTACTTCCTTTGTGGTATTACTCTTATAAATAGGCTACATTCCCCCGAATATTGATATTATACCCTCACTACTATTTTTCATCCTCTAGCGTATAAGGAGGCGCTCCATAGTTCATTTGACCGTGCAACATAGGGCATCGTGGTGTCACACCCATGTTTGGATGTTACATAGTGGTACCAAAGCCTAGTTTTATTTTATATTCATTTTACTTTTTATATGGGAAAGGTATTAAATATTCTGTAAATATTAGATCCTTGGCGACGAGCATGTTAAAAAGAGTATCTAAACCATGTATGGGGGAAAACCCAAGTTACCAGGGTGGGATTGTGGTTAATGATATTTTTCAATATAGTTAATGCTATTTCATCTCGAGTGATGAAAATTTGGTGTGACGTGTGTATTTTTTAAGATTTTTTTTTATATTTTAATCATAGATTATTATGGAAATATTATTGAGCAGGAATCTATCATCATAAGAACATAGGATTATTTTATGGCATGAATCAATTTGTAGACATGAAAGATAATATGGGGTTTGGGTAAGTTGTTGAGATTGAAATTTTTTTCCCTTTTCTTGTACAATTCAACATAGAAAGTCAATAAAAATAATGACAATTTTATATGATGAAAAATGTGGGGAATGGGTGTTTAATAATAAAAATTTAAAATGATAATTTTTTGCACTTTGTTAACTATGAACTGTATGTAGGATGGGTTAAGGGATTTATATTGCATTGGTTTAGACCATGTGTCATTGTTTTGGGGAATACCATTTTATGAGTGTTGTGAATCCCTATTATGTGAATGTGTTATTGTTTTTATGTTTCCTAATTAATGTGTTTGGAAATGTTGAGATATTTCTAAATAAATATGTATCTTGATAAGATGTCCATAGGTTCTGGTTTGATAGGCTCCGTGAATAGTGGAATATGTACCACCAATATTACTAGGTGAGGAAGCTTGAGAGAAGTTATGTGAGAAATGTTATTGGACTATATAGTTTATGGATAGAGAATCGTAGCTGGGGTTGGAGAGTATTTATAACCATTAATTTGAGATATAGTTACCCCACCCATGGAATTTTAATGGATATATTGGATATGAGGTAGATCAGTTATGGATTAGCTACACCCGAAATATTAATGACCATTAGTAGAATACTAAAAATAATTGGGTCATGTTAGATAAGTATATATTATAGGAACAATGAAATGACCATGGGATATATAGGAATATATTGGGAATCCCAATAGAATGTTTTTGTAGAAATATTTAGAGAAGTTCCTAGATAAGATTTATCCAGACAGGACGATCAATAGAGGGTAGCTTTAATCCTGAGGTTGAATTTGGTTATTATGCCTTTTGTTGACTATTCTAGAGCCTTGAAATGTTTTTAATGATTTTCTCTAGAATTTTTAGGAGGAGAATCTATGATAACCAAGGGGTTTCATGATTTTCATAAATATGGAATTATTTCCCATATGAATTTGTTAAAGTGGAATATGTTTTCTGAATTGGTGAATTAGTCTGTCATATTTGAGGGGAATCTGAATGAGGCTTATAGTGGAATAAATATATTTTCTACTTGATGATCAGGAGGTACATCCACTATGTATATGAAGCAATAATAATAGAATGATACCATAGGTGATAGAAAGAATAGTAGACAGGGGAGTGGTCATATATGGATGATCTTAATCAAGTCATCCATCAATAAAGTTGTAGGTATGCTCACATTTGTTGACAGTGCCACCAACCACTGATTAAATTCTCAAGTTTTTATAGAATTTGATATCAAAATGGGTTCTTAATGAACCCAGGACATATAGGTAATGAGGGAGGATCAAAAGAGAACCAAGGTTTGGGAAAGTTTGCTTCATCATCGTATCGGTCTAGCATTTGGAGTTCTATGGTATTTGGTAATAAAGGTAGTGTAAAAGGTGATTCATGGAAAGAGATCATGTACCAGAGGAGTGGTATAGTAAAATTGACTCAAACTGCACCATAGGGAAGAGAGGTAGGATAGTTTCAGGTAGTTCAACCTATACTGGTGGATAGAAAGGTAATACCATCAATAGTTAGAGGTACTATTCTTGTTGATATTATTCTAGATAGTGAGTTATTTATTACTTATTTATCTATTTATATTATATATTCACAACTTTTGAATGGTTTTAGCCTATTTGTGGATTTATTTATTGTATTTATGATAATTAATACACCTTTAGGAGTTCCATCAAAAACATATATTTTTGCAATTTTTTTCTTTCTTGATTGGTGAATATCATTTCTTGTTGGATTATAAATATCTAGATATGTCAGATATGGACTGATTATTGGGCCTTAAATGATTACTATAATACAGAGCCCACATAGATTTTTATTGCATGAGGTTTAATTTTACATCTCTAAATAGTGACAATTGCATCCATCCTAATGAATGGGATATCATAGAGTGTTATAAAGGGCCCGTTCACTAGAAAATGGAGCTTGTTACCTCCCACGGTGGATTTCTATTAATAGATTATAGTAGCGTGAAGCATTATGTATTTCCAACCATGGTAGACAAGTATCATGATGTGTTTCTTGAGGACTTCTTAGGGATTCCACCTATAATAGATGACCAATTTACAATTCATATCATGGGAGGGGATGATACCACCTATATCACAACATATAAAATGGAGATTTTATATCTTCAAGTGAAATAGGTTCATATGGGAGAGTTAAATGATAATGTATTTATCATTCTGAGTATATCACCTTGGGTTCTCTACTATCGTTTTCTAAGATTCATGATGGAACCATGTGCTAGTGTGTTGATTGTCATATGATGAACCATATGAATGTGAAAACCCATTATTCTCATCCACATATCGATGATAATTTTTATTAGTTCAGGGGATCTTTTGTTTTATCAAATAGTGATTTTAGATTATCTTATCCTTAGTTTAGAGTCAGAATATCTAATATAGATAAAAATTCTTTTAGAATATGTTATGGCGCATATGAGTTCTTTGTGATACTGCTTAGGCTTACTAATGTACAAATAGTTTTATGGAATTGATGAATAGAATATTACATCCATAACTATATATGTTCTTTTTTGAATGTATGGATGATATCTTGGTGTAATCTATGACTCACGATGATCATTATCGTCATCATGATGTTGTCCTAAGTACATTGAGAGAGAATCACTTATACACCAAAAAATATAAGAGTTGGTTATTGATTGATTAGCCACACTTATTGGGTCACATCATCATGGATAAATGTAATACAGTGTTCCTATAAACAGTGAAAGATCTGGTTTCATGGGATAAGACTAGGAATGTATTCAATATCCAAATTTTTTTGGATTTGACTGATAATATCAAAGTCCTTTTATGAATTTACCTACTACAAAACACCTCATTCGAGATTGGACAACAATTAAGTTATGTATGATTAGTCTTGATCATGAGAGGATACTATTAAAAAAATGATGATGCATTTTAAATAGGAACAAATGTTGAAACTAATGTAGTAGAGTTAGAAGTATATAATGTTTTATGGTGATTATTTTATTTGAAATAAAGTACTGATTACATTGCGATATCATGTTGTGGAATATGGTTCAAATTAGTTGAGGCTGCATGAAGGGAACTAAACTATACAAGATGTTGTGTTATTTTTATTTAGATATTATTTGAGGAGTTTGCAAGACTATATTTTAGGTGATGATTATGGATCACAAAATCATAATTTATAAATATTCCTAGTGATATAAGAATCTATTGAGAGGATGTTGATTAACTATATGAAATATTCTAATTTTGATCTGTCACATTCTGTCAATAAGTGTAATAATTTTTTTGATGATCAATGAAGGAAAACACAGTGTTAGGCATTTCAAGACTCTAGTTATTATTGGAAGATGATGACTTTGAGTCTTGAGATGCTTGTTTTTGATATATAGAGCTAGGAGGAGATGAAACTTGTATCAGATTCCATGGAGTCTATAATCTTAATGAAGAATAATGATATGAATTACGATGATATAGAATATTTGACTGTTAGGGAATTCCTTAATGATAGAGAAACCCCTTAATAATGGATTATAAATATGGATAGAAACATCTATGTCAAGAATCACGTTGTTCTGAGAACATGAAATAAGGAGGAGTTGATATGTGAATTCCATGCCTCGAAGTAGGATGTGAATCCGGGTGTGGAAAAATTTCAATGTTACTTATTTATATAGTTTTTTGTCTTCTGGAATGAAAAATGAGATAGTAGGGTTTGTGACATAGTGCTACAATAGTCAGTAGGTGAAGGATGAGCATAAATGACTTATTCGGTTAATACATCTATTTCATATTCTATAATGTAAATGGGAGGATGTTTCCAGGTATATTATGGTAGGTATCATAAGGAATCCTCTAAAAATGACAAAATTTGGCTATTGTGATCTGGTTGAAAGATGCAACACATTTTTTATTGGTGTCGATGGCTTTGTCAATGGAAATGTTTGGGGATATGTATTCTCAAGATATAGTTCCCCTGCAAAGGTTTCGACACACTGTTGTATCGGACCTGGTCATGCATTTTACCTTGTCCTTATATAAGGTATTATATTTGGGTCTTAGTGTAAATAATATATTTAGTATGGATTTAAAACAATATACATAAAGGATGTTCGATAATATGACATAGGTTATTGAGGATATGCTTTGGGAATATATCATAAAATTTGGTGGGTATTAGTAGAATAACTTGGATGACGTATATATTGAATATAAATACAATTATAGAGAAACAATTAAAATGGATCCTTATCTGGATCTCATGGTAGGCCATTCATATCACGTCTATGTTTGTTGGAGGTAGTTTGGTTAGATTTTTTGTGACCAAGTCTCATATAGGAAATGTCATAACATTTTCAACTATTTCGAAAGTGTATTCTATATATCATAGTAGAAAAAATTCAAATAGTTATAGAAACTAAAGTACCCTATTTTTTTATAGAGGATAATCATTTATACCTTTGGGTGTTACATAGATTGGGTCACTGAAGGATAAAAATTAAGGGAAATATGGTGCCCGGGATCATGAAACTATTTGATGGTGTGGAGAGAATCGTATTATAGGTGTATAAATTGGATCTTCCAAAGAGATGTCGTTCAATGTAATGTCTTTTAAGGAGTCACAACATCAGTGTTATCACCTCAACCCTTCTATTATGATTCATGTAGATGATGTTGAATTTGAGATTGAAACATCCTTTTAGAGGCATTCAATTTTTGTGTTATATCATAATGAGAAAGTGTTGTAGGAAATAGTCTTGACTATAGTTTTTGTATTGTGGAAACATGGGGATGTTATGGATGAATGATGTGAGGGAGAATAATATAATTGGGATCAGTGGATGAAATGTTTTTCATTAAAACTATATAGACCCTTGGGAATACATCTCGATGATGGGATGGTATATTGTGAAGATATTGTATGATCCTAACATTTTCTAGAGATGTATTGAGAATGTTTATTTGTATTATTTTTTATTTTTTAGGTTATTTTTGTGTTATATAAAATGTGAATTATAGTGAAATTTGGGCGATTTTGGATGGAATATAGGATGTACTTGGTTAGGTCATTGTTTTCCCAAACCACGCATGTACCCCAGCGAACCATGCACCCTTTCAGATAATCGTGTTTCCACTACTGGCACATGATTCATCTAGTCTAGTTCCCTCGTAGAAGAAACCTTGTGGTACTAAGGGTAGAGGATAATATTTAAGGAATGTTATCAGACGATTCCATTATCCACATATAGGAAACATTGAATATCGGATTTTAATCCCATGAACAAAATATTTAAAATACTAAAACCCCTAGAAGTAGCCCATAATTGACCCCAACTCGGCCCTTACCTACTATTCTTGTATATGGAGGTTTTAAAATTAATTCGTATGGCTCAAATTATACCTTTATCATTATTTAATGTAAAAATTTAATATTTACACATATGATGACATTGTATTATTAAAAAGTGTGTTTTTCACCCTCATTCTAGTTATTCTCCCATCGATTGAATTCATTTTACCTCTATTGGAATTAGATAAAGATCACGGTTTGAGGGATCATCATCGATTTGATCTTTTTTATAGATTTGATCTAATATTTCATTTATCATCGTCTTTTTTACCTTTACACTACAAATTTTGTATTTTCTAATTATTGACCACACACCAACTATACTAGGTTGGTTATCTTTTATTCAAATACGAATGGATTGATTTGAGATACTTGTATATAATTTTGAAATTTATTTTGATTTTTAGAAATTGGTTTCTTATTTTATCAATATATTATTGAGTTAATAATTTGGTTATTGGGATTGTGGAATGGATATAATTAATTATAGAATAAATTAATGGGATTGATGTGATTATAAAATTGGAATTTGATTAATTAATAATTGAATTAATTAAAAGATAAATGTGATTGATTTTTTTTTATTAATTGAATTTTTATTTTATTAATTAATTTGGATATTTTTAATGTATCAACTAATGGAATTTCAAATAAAATTACAATGGAATTCATGAGGTGTTTCCATTGAACATTAATGGGATGATGTGTTGTATGAATAAATAATGATAATTTGTTTAGTATTGATTTTTCATATTTTTGCATGTGAATATACATGTTCAACCTTGATTGATTGATTGATTAGCATGGTACACATTTAACTGAATAATGATTAGAGAGTTAATACAGATTATCCTTTATTGATGTGATATTGGTTTATATGTTCAAAACATGTCGGGAACATGGTATGCTACATCAAAAACGAATTGTGATAAATAATTATAAATTTGTGTGTTACGTGTTCCATTACATTAAAAGAACATACTGATAGGTATTTATATTTTTTTTGAGATAATAATAGCTGCATAAAAATCACATGTAGATTATATGGGTTTTTGATATAGACTATGTATCTAAATACACACAAGGTGTTATACAAGATATTATTTTCCCATGAGAGGTAATTGGATCATGTTTCTGGTTTTCCATCATATAAATTGAGAGAGAAAATTATAATAAATGTTTTGTGATATGTGATATTAATTGTGAATATATCATATACATGAATGGGCTGAATCATGTATTTATGTTTGAGTGTCATTAGGAACCCATGTGTAATGATGATAAATAAAGAGTGAGTGAATAAATTTTAAATGATTACATTATTTTTTGTACATAAATATTTATACAAATTCATACATTTTTCATAACAGTATAATATTTTAGATTTCATTTGTGGTGGAATACTGAGTTGTAATGACACCCTACATAGGATATGTGATCAATACATAAATATATTTAATTGTTGTAGGAATGTTTAAGGGAAAATGACCCACGTTAGATAGTAGATTCGGGATTTAGCGAGGATGAGGGAATAAGAAATTGTTTTTGGACACACCTAGTAGTGTCAATTTATCTTTCATTTGGTTTTTCATTTGACACTTGACATGTACATACCATGACATATCTACTACTTTAGATTCGGATATAGTATTCATGTTTTGTTAAACATGGGTTATTGGTTTTATTCTGATTATTTGAATATATCATTTGACTATATTTTATTTATATTCACTATGGTATTACTCTGATAAAGAGGTTATTATCAACAAATGATTGATATTAGACCATCTATACTAGTTTTCACCCTCTAGTGTACGGGGTTTCACAAATGAAGTCTTGTCGCTGATCAGATCTGACAAACATTGTGTGTAACCTATGTATTGAGGTTACAAAGAGGTTATTTAACTATAAAAACATTCATTAAATTTATTTATAAATTTATACTCTCTTCGGATTCAAATAAAATCTTTTTTAAAACTTTTCATCAATGAAATATCATAATCCATTATCCTCAAAACATTCTACAACATTACAAACAACTTCACCTATAATAAATCCCACTGAAACACATTTGGTTGAATATGTTTTATATTTTGAGAATAATGGACAACATACTGGGAAAATAAACTTTATCATATATTTGTGTATATTTCAACAAAGGAAATAGAAAACTACCCCCAAACTATCAGGGGTAAACAATTTCCCCCATTGAATTTCTATTATAGAACATGGAACATATATTACATTCAATCATTAATAAATTAATAATAAATAATTACTCAATAATTCATATGAAATACAAGAAAAAATTTAGTAGGATATGAGAACATTTAATAATATAATTTTTTATTGTATAAAAAATATATTTACAGACAAATCAAAATAAATTTTATTAAGAATATATCATTTCCCAATCAATAATCACCTTATCATCTCAAAAACATTTTTGTAAATACTATGTAATATAGAAATTATTATTCATATTTCAATAGACTGTTATGATAGTCGACAAATACAAAAGTACAGAATGGACCTCAAGCATTCATTAAAAAACATATCTAAATATATGATCACCTTAATAGAAATAGTTATTAAAAAATACCCCCCCTATAAATAATTTCCCCTTTTGAATGAAATCTTATAAGTTAATATAATTAATGAGTTTTTTAGTCTCAAATTTATCAATGCCTCTACAAATAATATCAAAATTCATGAAGGGGGAATGGAATAAACAATATACCTTAGCTGTCAGGTGGGTGTTGCAAATCATCTATGATCAAAATTGTATTCCTAAAACAATTGTTATAAAATGTTTTGATGATTAATTCAACAAATTTATCCATCATAGGATTTTATTTTATGTTCAATTAATATCTCTCCACAATATCCTTGATAAATTGATATTTAATATCAATGTTCATTCATAATGAATACATAATGGATTCACTGACATACTGATAGTACATTGATTATCTCACCCAGGAAGAGGTGTAAAATTAATATAATCTTTTTACTTTATAACTGATACTTAATTCACTTCAATTGGGTTCTGGAATTTGTAGCAACCATATATTTTATCCTTTTGATACATAATTTGATATATTTCTACTTGTTGGGAACCAAAAAAACAGTATTCAATGATATAATATTAAAATGGATGGTGAATTCTTATCACCAAACAAACCATCCAAAATATGCATATATGTATCTATTGCATCATTATGAAAATTTCAGTGATTTTTCAAAACTCAGAATTTTACCTAACATCTATCTATGAATATTATTCCAATAGTGAATGTTCCACTTTTAGGGAAGTTATATTCCATTAAATAGTATTACAATCCTATTAAAAGTTTATAAATGATGATTAAAACTCTATATTACTTCCAAATGTATTTGAAAATTCAATTTTATCAGTTTTCATTCTGTATTCACATTTCACAATATTATTTATTATAAAATATATACAGAAATAGGACTTTAATCATTGATGAACACCCATTTGAATCATTCCCAAGAATACATTTCTGGTAATGTAATATTGTGATCATTATTTTGAAATTTCATATCATTTAATTTACCTAATCTCCATTCAAATAGATATTTCAGTGAATTTTTACATTTTATTAAAAAATATCTCGTAGATTTCATTATTCTTTACATAAAAAATGATAACATATAATAAAATACAGAAATAAAATAAATTTCATTCTCATTATTGATATAGATTTTTTATTCACCTCAACCTTATTTGGAATTAAATTTATTCACATATTTATAGTGTTTAAAATACCAAAATATTGGTACTTATTTCAACTGTTACTATTTATTTTTTCCTTCAAACACAATACTTATCTTTTATATACAATAATAAACATATTTTGATAATATATAATTCGTTTTAAAATTTAAAATTTACGAATGATGACATGATATCCATTTGTGGGATCATTTATTTCCATTTTATGGTAAATGTATGAATTTTTATAATTATTTCAATACTAAAAACCATTGCATAGTTCTCATCACAGCTTACTCCATTAAACAGTTAATATAAATTTCCCAATAATATTTTAGTATATAATATAACATTGGTATTTTCATTTAATTAAATTTGAAACAATAAACTATATCGATTAAATTAATCTATTTTGGGCTAGGATCCAAATCATAATTACAAATCTTGTTGATATGTTCCAATTATTAATTCATAAAATCAACCAAATCATTATGTTTTAAAGCTTCTTTAGCATTATTATGTTCAACATGATAACTCAATATAGTATGGTGTTTTTTCTCATAGTTCTCCTTGTATTTACGAGTTTCTCCTGCCCTGAAGTTATGTTTTATACCAAAAATGTCTTATATTACTTCGATGATATAAAAATTATGGTTTATTATCTATTAATATTATTAATCATATTCCCAAATTTGTAAATTTGAAACACTTATATATTATATATAATCTTTTTCATATTATTTTATCTAATTAAAATCATGATAAATTCTAGAAAATACATAATAAGTTTCAACTTATTTTATTGGTTAATCTAGTAACAATACATCAATAATATAAACAATATTTAAATATTATCTATTATTCATGTTGTTAAATAATCCATTTAGATAAGATCAATTAAATATTCCATCAATGCTATAATTAGTAAAAATTATAAAATTCTCACCATTTTGTTTGATAAAATAATGGATTTTAAAGACTAAAAATTCCTAAAATTAAGTTATTTTTAAAATACATATCATAATTGGATATACAAAAATTCTACCAATTAAACAATTTTTGGATTTTATATTATAATCCAATATATATCCACCAGTAAAATAAATTTTTATGATGTTCAATAGCAATTTTCAAATCCATACCTATAAAACACCAATTCATCCCTTCAGCCACACCATTGTGTATAAGTGTATATAGTTCACCATGATTATTTCATATGATAGGTTTATAACGATATCCATAAAAAATCACATTTCTAATAATATTTATATTTCTTATCTGAATTTTATTTAGAGAAAACCCATACTCTTTATCATTAGTTGATCAACATAATTAAAAATATTAAAGGCCTTAGATGTATTTTAGAAAAATAACACATGTAATTTGAGTGATTTCACAAATAAAAGTAATAATATACTTATCTCCATTTCGTGATTTCTTCATCATGGAAATATAAAAATAATAATCACTGATTTCATTAGATTAGTAGATTAAATATCTAATATATTTTTTTGATTATTATATAATGTTATTATTTGCTAATGTCGACAACATCCAATCTATTTCTATTTCAATAATGGGACTCCGTCGTCATTTTATCATTAAGAGATCATATTGGTATTCCTGATTCAAATATGTAGAGGAAATCAATACCATAATTAATTTTCTTCATTCATACCCAGATAACATCTGTTATAATCAAAACCCATTAGAAATAACATTAATTTATTATAATTTCCTCCAATAAATTATAATTTATTCATCAATGTTATTGAAAAACAATAAATCATTCTTCATGTAAAATTAATTTTCATTATTTAAAGAGTGTGAAGCGTATAACATATTTTTTTAACCAACCAATATGAATATAGATTTTGGAATTTAGATTAATATATAAAATTAATACTAAGACAACACCATTATTATAGAGTGATAAATCATTTAATTTTTAATACATATGTTCACTTTTCTTTTTCATTGATTTTTTTTACCATTTGTCTTTTTTGTTTAACATGTACTATTAAATATTGATGAACATTCACTTTATGATTATTTATGTGAATCCTTTATAACAATGGATTTCTATATCCCTTAGTGATTTTCCATGTGAGTGTTTTTATTACTATAAATCATATTTTTTTGGATAGTATAATTATATTTAAATAATTATCATGATTACTATGCTAATTAAATATTAAGTAAATTTCTCCCATGTCATGAATCAAATTTTCAGAAAATTTTCAAAAATTTACAATATATTCCCCCCATTTCGTCTTTGTAGGGAATAAATATTCTTTAAAAATTGAATGTAAAAAACATAGTTAGGATAATATTTTTTATAAATAAATAAAATCATACATTTATTATCATGTCCTAAAAAAATGAAAATCAATTATGGAATACTGGAAAATGTATGGGGCATACTATCTTAATTATGTAATTTTTTTCATCCCTTCTTTAATAATATAGGATCATTGAATTTTCAAAAAACCAAATTATATAAAATTTGCAATATCTTAATATATATTGCGTTTATTCTATTTCTTTTTATTTTCACCAGTTGTTGTTGGGATTTGTTAATTTCAATGATATGAATATTTTTAGATACAATGTTTCACATGTTTTGTCTATAAACATGGTTTTAATACTTAATTCTTGTATATTGAGTCTTATTAATCATTTTTAGAATTAATTTCTATCTTATAAGATGATATATGATGATATTAATAATCAAAAAAAACATTTTTACCACAATATAACCTCTATAATAGTACTCCGAATGATGAATCTATAATTCATCACTTCTAAAAATATTTTGAATTTTTTCCCAAATGTTTAAAATATTATTATTTCTAAGTAACCCTTTTTCCCTGGATGTTATTATGTTTATTCTCAAAATCATTAATATTCATTTATTCATCAATACCTTTCAAGAATTTATTATATTTTTTCAATAAATACAGATTTTATACTATTAAGTAATTTACTTTTCTTTATTCGTACTTCTAATTTCACTTTAAAATTTATTTAACATTTATATATTTTTTATCAAATTATAGTTAACATATACTTAATTATAAATATCATATTATTTGCATTATAATATTATTTTATTAGTGGTAATATTATCCTCATTTACATAAACAATGAGAAATGTTTTACCATATTCATCCTTACATGAATCATCTTTATTTCCAAACCCACTAATATTTTATGTTTTCATACCACATCACTATTTTCATTTAATAAAATTCGTAACACTGAATAATATCGATTCTATTACACTATTTTGGATTAAGATCAAAATCTCGAATCTCATTCTTGTTTATGAAATCAAATTTGTCATTCATTTAATCAAAAAAATCATTATGTTTTATAGATTTTTTTGTATAATTATGTTGAACTAGATAACTAAACACTTTAAGGGGGTTTACCTCATAGCTCACCTAGTTTGTACGAGTTTCCTATGATCTACATATATGTTTTTAGACAAAACAATTGTATTATTTTCACTGGATGAGGTGAATTTATTGTTTATCATCATTAAATATTTCTAAAATTATTACAATGTAAATTTTATACACTTATTTCTTTGAAACAAACTTCTTTATTCTATTTTATATAATTAGAATCTTTATAAATTCTAGAACATACTTCAGTGTGTTCGTATTATTTTATTGGTTGTTCTAGTAACATTGCAACAATATTATAAATAATATTACAATATTCTTTATAATTTCTGTTGTAACACCTTCCATTTAGATAATATACTTTAAATATTACTTCAACTGTATGGTTACTAAAATTTATATCATTCTCAAACTTATGATTGATAAAATAATCTATTTTGAAGACAAAAAATTACTAATATAATGTTATTTTTAAGATAAAAATCATAATGGGATATATATAAATTCAACAAACTAAGAATTTTTTGGATATCATATGATAAAAAATATATATTTTATTCAATAGTATAAATCTGTATTCTGTTCAATAGCCATATTCTAATCCAACCTTTCTAATCAAAATTTCATCCCTTTGACCACACCATTTTGTTTTATTGTATATAGTGCAACATGTTTGTGTCAAATGACAGGGTTTTTAAGATAACTACAAAACATTCCATTTATAAACATAGTTATTTTGCCTCTATGAATATTATTTACAGAATAACTACACTCATTTTATTTAATATCTCAAAAAAATTAAATTATTTAAGGCCTTAAACATTCCTTTTATAAAAATTATGCATGTAATGTGAGTTATTTCAAAAATAAAAGTAATAAAATACTTATCTTTGTTGGGTGATTTCTTCATCATAGGCCTTTCAACATAATAATGATTGATATATTTAGAAGAGTATATTAAATCACTTAATTGTTTTTTTATTAATATATAATTTTAATATTTGGGAATGTTGACAACATCAAATCTATTTTTATTTTCCATAATAGAACTCTATGACCATTTTATCCTTCAATGATCATATTTTTATTCATGTATCAAATATATACAATTCAACTATACAATGATTTTTTTCTTCTTTACTACTCAGTTAACATAAGTTACAGTCATCACCAAATAGAAATAATTTGTATTTATTCTAATTTCATCCCATAAATATTCATTTTTTCATCAATTTTTTTTAATTAAATCATCAATTAATCATGTACAATTATTTTTAATCATTAAAAGGGTTTGAAAAACGTAACACATTTTATTTAATCTTTCAATAATATTATAGCTTATGTATTGTATATTTTAATAGAAAATGACTACTAAACCAATGCTTTTATTCTTGAGTGATTAATCATTTAATATATTATTGGCATATGTTCACTTTTGAGTATCATTGGAAATTTTTATTTCACAGGTCCTTGTTTTTTAACATATAAATTTATTGATTTATGGAATTTCACTATGTTATTCTTTATGTGAATCCTTTACAACAAGTTCTTTCTGTATCCATTTGTGATTTTTCCTAGGGTTTTTATTACTATATATCATATTTTTTAGGGTCAATGTAAGGATAAAAAAATAATTATCATGATGACTATGCTGATCAAATTTTCCATAAATTTCTTCCATATTTTGAATCAAATATTATGATTTTTGTCTAAAATATAGAATATATTACACTCATATAATCATTGAATGGAATAAAAAGTCCTCAAACATTAGGATAATATTTTTTATATAAATAAGAAAATATTAACACTTTCCTTATGTCCTACAAAAAAATAAAAACTAGGGAATGAACACTTGACTATGTATGGGACATACTATCCTTATTTTTTAAATTGTAATCTTTCCCTATGTTGTTATATAGTGTCAAACAATTTTCAAATACCAAATTTTATTTTTATTTGTAATATCTTCATATATATTGGGATTATTATATCTCATTATTGTGTCATCAACTATTGATTTTATTTTGATTTCATTTCTAGGAAAATTTTGAGAGATCTATTTTCACATGTTTTGTCCACAAACAAGGTCTTAATAAATTATTCATATAAATTTAGTCTTTTTCTTAATTTTTTGAATTATTATACTTCTTATAAGATGATATTTGATGATATTTATAATAAAAAACTAATTTTAAACACTTTATATCCTCTAAAATAATACCTTAAATAAGGGATATTTAATTTATCAATTCTTCATATATTTTGAATTTTTTATGAAATATTCAAAATAATTTTCTGTCTATGGAACCCTTTTTCCCTTGATGTCATTACGTTTATTCTCAAGAATCATTAATATTAATTAAATCATCAATTAATTTCAGGAATATATGATAATTATTCTATAACTATATATTCCATACTATTGGATAATTGATTTCCCATCATTAGAAATCTAATTTTATTTCAAAATTTATTGAGAATCTATAGATATGTTATCAATTTATTTTTAATAAATATCAAAATATAAATATCATATTTTTACATTATAATATTATTTTTTTAGTTGTAACATTTTCATCAATTAAATATACAATGAGAATTGTTTCACCATATTCAGCATTGCATGACTCATCTTCATTTCCATTTTCACTACTATAACATTCATTTGGAAATACATTTCCCCAATTATATAATGATACATTATTAACCATAAAATTTAAACAAATATATTACATACTAGAATTATTATTTAATATCTTGTTAGTAATGCCCTCTTCCCTATCATTTTCTTCAATAGTTTTGGATTTATCACGTTTTTAGAAAAATTCCTAATAGCTCTATCCCACAACCAGTTTCATTGAAAATTTACAATTTTTAATTATTTATCTATTATCACGATTTATAGATAATGAAAATATCATGATTAAAAATATACTATAATCATTTATTAGAATATAAAAAACATGTTATTTTTTTCGTATTATCCATCTTCATCAAATTCTCTTTAATTTTGAATTTAAAAGAACATTTATTTAATGATTTCGATTTATTATTGAATTCATTATATATTATAATTTAAATATATATTAAAATAAATTAATTTCATAAATGAAAATATCATACAGATCCATTTCATTTAATTCAATAACATTATCATTAATATTATTAGGAATGTTACTTAAAATCTATTAATTAACATCTGAATCATCTAGTTTCTTACTATAACCACTAGTCATTCTCACATAATTATTTTACCTTATAAAGAAAATATCACACGTCTCAACAAATAATAACTAGTTATCATCATATTTAAGAATGTTTAATTATATGTTATCCTATATTACATTGTTTTCACCTTCTGAATAATTTTTACATTATCAAAAATACCATTTTCCAATTTGATATTTTTAACTTTTAGAAATAAATTATAGGAATGAGAAGAAAAAATAAAATTTATAGGACAAAAAATTTAATATATTACATTTTTCTATCATATTCATAGAATCAAATAAAGTACATGGGAAGAATCGATCACTTATAGCTTCCAGATTTTGTAACAGATAGTAAAAAAAGAAAACATAGTGGTCTTCCATATATGATAACCATTTCCACTGAATGTTGATACCCCCTTTAAATAAAATGTAACAATATTATCCATTATAAATAAAATAAAAATTCATTATCACCTCCAAAATCCAAAAATAAATTTCCAAACCCTTGTTTTAACTTTATAATGATGAAATAATAAAACTGAACTGTAGTTCAAATTACATATCAACAATAGTATCAATGAATGATTAATGAGATGGTGGTGAATAGATTATAAATATTAATTTTCGTTTTCATCAATACATTCAATATTTATTCTAAATTTAATTTGATTTTTCTATTTTCACATGAAAAAACACACTAATACAAGGTAACATATCATATTTAAATGTATCTACTCTCAATATGAAAATGTTAGTCATTTACATGATGTAGATTCCTCCTAGATCACATTACCCATTACAATTATAATTTAAATACAAAATCATAGTATAAAAGTGAATGTGTCTTTTTAATTTCTATCAATTGGGTGGTATGATTTTTTCAGACAAGTTCATCAGGTATGTTACAATGATAATTTTTTTCTAATAAATGTTACATTTTCATCATGTTGGCTATTTTTTTATGTCAGGTGATCCTAAAAAATCATCTTATATTACTACACAGTATGAATGCTTTATTAAAACTTATATGTACAAAACTACAAGAAACCACTATTTTTTACATCTTCTTCAAGATATTATTCCATTTAAAAATATAAAAAGATCATTTTTCATTCTATCACCACATTGTGAACATCCTAAATAACTGTCCCAGATGGGTTCATAAAAAATATATGAATGAACCAAATGATTTACATCAAGGAATATATATACCGACATACAAATGAATAATATTATTCATTAATTTATCCAGGTTTATCAAATATATATATTTAAAATTCTTGTTATAAATATAATTTTAATTACTTATGGACTAGGATTCTTCTTAAATTAAAATAATGTATTGTAGTTACCTCCTTATTTAATTTATCATAACAGTGTAATAATAGTACTACAAATATATATAAAAATAGTGAAAAAGTTAGTATATCATTATAACATTTCAATAAAAATAGTCAATTAAAATTACAGGTTGAAAATAAAATCTTTCTGCTTCATAGTAGTCTAATAATAGATTGAACTGAAATAATTTATTTTTATATTTATATTGACGTGGAGGATTTTTTGTGTTATCAAATAAGTTGATATCATTGTACATTTGATAATTTATTCCATTAATATCGTTTTGATTCATTCCTACAGAAACATTTATGGAAGAACACATATAATATTCACGTTATCATGGTAGCCTCGATTGTTTCACGTCTATAATGATTTAATCTTTCTTATAGAATCACAAATACCCCATTCAAATGTATATCATTTATACAACATGTATTATTCAGAAAATTTTACACACATAGTGGTAACATTAAATCAAAATTCCCTATAAAGCACTAATTTGGAAATTATTTATGTGATTTTTCATTCAAAAAAAAACTACGATTAGCTCTATGAAGTGATAAACATAAAAACTTTTCACTAGAAAATATATCTATTGAAATTTTCACTGAATGATTATATGTTATTATCTTTTAAATGATAGTCTCACAATAGTTCATGTCCCTTAAATTGATCATGAACAACCATTAAATGGGTGGAATGGCCATTAAATCTACTTTACATATTTTGTTGAGTACTTTTATATACAACTAAACAAGAATTATAAATTTATTTTTGAGTCTTGTTATATTTATATAACTCCTAATATCTTTCGAACATTTGATATATGTGGAGAATGAAGGGCATACAATTTAATTGTGTATCATGAGTATACTTACATGGGTCACTGATCATGTTACATAAGTTTATGTATAGATCTTCATTTCCAGACATGAAAACATATACTATTTCACAATTACATAGTCTCTAATTATTGATCAAATTAGTCATATAATATTATTTTAAATTTTCAAGCTTAATTTATGTTATATAAAACACATCAGTGCATCCAAGGTAACTTCACCCAAAATGGATAACCATAAAACACTTATGTTTTAAAATGATTTATATAATGAACTGAATAATAATAAATGAAGTTCCATTTTTAATGAATAAAATACTTTATAATTCAATGAGTTTATTAATAATACAATCAAATCATTAGATGTTTTGGCCCATTTCATACGCTATTTACTTTAAAATACCATTAAAATCATAATAATTAATGATATTGTTTTCATCCAGTAGCCATTAAGTTTAGAATCCATTGGGTTATGATAAGGCCCATTTAACACATCTGAAAGTTTTTATGGTCTTCACAAGTAAGACCATACCATATAATGAACAATTATCAAAGATTTTTTGGATATAGTATTATTGGGATTTTCCGATTACCATTCATAGGGAAATATTCATTAAAAATTCATACAAACCCATTTAATGGAGAACATAATGCTCTTAGAGGTCAAAACCGAATCCTTGATATCAAATAAACACCATAAAAATCAAACCATCACAGACCAAAAGCAATTAAAATTTAATATGGTATTGAGGAGTAATGTATCTCAACCATAAAACTATTAATTTACTTAATTAAAATTTTCAAAAAAAAATAAAAATTCAATTTTTCAAATTAAAATAAATAATGATTTTATTAAAAATTTTATTTTTATATAATGAAACTGAAGTTGTATTTTTCATGAAATACATTGTTTCAATAAAAACAATCATTTTGAAAAACTCTTACATTTTTGGAAATATATCTATTTTAATAAAATATTTTTATTCAATATTATTTATTAAATATTATGCTAATAAAATTTTACAAAATAAAATGTTATATGATATAGGTAAGAAAAATATTGTTATGGAATATAAGAATTTATTAATAATTTGAAATTTATGATTTTAAATGTTTATGTTATCATATTCAGTGAAATTATGGATAAAATAAATTATATTATTTAAATAATCATGTTGAAATTATCACATGGTGAATTCTTCATAATTTTTAGAGAGATTCTAATTTTTTTTTGGAAAAAATGTGTTATTTCATAAATATACACAATATATTATTAAATCTATAAATATAAAATTTTATATAATTAATAATATAAATATTATCAAACACCCAAAATGATTTTTACCCATAAAATAATTTTTTTGATGTTTTTGTTGAATTTTATAAACACTTTATTTTCCTCCAAAACATATATTATATCGTATGCTTTTAAATTCAATTGTTTATAACCTTTAACCAAACCCATATAATTGAAGTTATAATTTTAGTGAAAATTTTATTTTCCCATATGAATTAATTTGATCCCTTCAAATTTAGAAGACTATTTTGAAAACCCTATAGTATTTTTTTTGGTTTGAAAAAATTTATTGTATATAATCTAAATCCAATATCGTAAAATTAAAAAAAAAATCCCTATAATTGTCATTATAATCCGACCAAAAATTCAATAGAAAATAACTCAAAACTCTATGAGTACAATGCTTCTCTTACCTTCCCTCTCTTTATCCATTCTGCATTTTCTCAATCTCTTATGAAGATACTCTTAGAGTTTTAGAAGCACACTCTCAACATATGGGATCTTATCCTACCCATTTCTATTCTAGACCCATATTTATAATATTATTTTGATTTATAATTATTCATTATTTGATATTTTATCACACAAAACTCTTATTTCCATTATAATTTCCATGTGATGATATATTAAATTATCTTTCATTAAACCCATTCTTTAATATTTTTGTATATATGTTATAATATCGAAATAAATCCTTGAATTTTAAAGACAGAATTTTATATGAATGATAACAATCCCAACTTCCACTAATGGGTATATACCTATAAATTCAAATACATAACATACTATTTAATTCAATATATTTGAACCCACACACCTTAATAATTGTGTGTAAATTGAAAAATGCAATTCTTTTGTTATGTAATCTATGATGGACACCTATATATATATATATATGATATAATTATTATTTATGGGCCTTGATTTATATTTCCCCCTAATGCATTTTTTAATTTTAAAATCACATTAAATACAATTTATGGTTAAAATGTTGTTATCTTAATAGAAATTTTGGATATGTTTCAATTGATATCAATGATTTATGTTTATGATAACTTATACTATATTGTTTCCACTATATAATGTCACATACATGTTATCATATTGTATCATTATTTGATGATACTTTTTATTATTCACAGTTCTTTTATGTTAATGTTTCATTCCTTTTTCATTATATATATTTCATTCATCATAATATGAATTGATAATTCCAATACTATGATTTATTTTTCCCCCATTCTTATGTATGTCCCCAGTCTATAATGTACATTGTTAAAATTGAAATGGAATTTTTGGGAATGCTTAATATTTTTAAAAAAATTTCATTATATCCTAGATTTATGTTATTCTGTTATGATTCTTAATAAACAAATACAAATGGAATCATGAACATCATGTGTTTCATTAAGTTCATATTTATGTAATATTTATTGAAATTATTGTGTATAAAAAATATTGGTTTTCACTGATGGTATAATGTAAAATTATATTTATTTTTTGGATTTTTATTATAAAACATTAGTGAAATCGTAAATGATTAGAAAAAATAACAGAAAAACAAAAATGTATATGAACTATATAATATGTTGTTTCCATGAAAATACCTCCCTATCATGATATTGTAATAAGATGTGGCTATAGAAATGTTTTACCTGGTGGTAATATCCTTGAATATTATGCATTTTGATTAGATTATCCAGTCCCTGGTTCATTATTACAGGTCATGCAAGACACCTAGTTTGACACACCTTGTGTATATTAGTTCATATATTCATAATAACTTTTTTTAACAATTATGATGCGAACAAAATTCCAATAAGAATTTACATTATAAAATATATAATTGATAACATATATTGATATAAAAAAATTAATTAGTTGAGTAATGTATTCCATTTATTAGTTATAACATTAATTTTCAAGGTTTCCATAATTTTTGTATAATACTTTAAAATTATTCAACCCTAAATTTTCATTTATTTTTGTTAGTGATGTGAAATTGGATGCCAAAAGTCAACAACCTATGTGTGGGAAAATGTGATGACTTCCAAATTGATATGATGAATATGATGGGAGAATTATTTACGAACATAATGAGCATAATTTATCAATAGAATATTTATTTTGATCGACAACTAAATTTAGATGAAATCCCAAAAAACTATAATAAAAAGTAGGTTGCAACTGAGACCATATTGTGATAAAGACCTCTATTATTTTGTGTAAAATGTGATCATTTAACCACTAAAAAATGGATAAACTCCATTGGATTGTTTTTATCCATCCTTAAATTCTATAATGATGAGCTCTTTGAGTTTGTTATGGACCATATTGAAGGATAAGATGATAAATGGTGGAAATTAGTGAATTTAAAAATTCTTGCACAGGAGATCGATGTGATAAAGTGAATTTTTTTTGGAAAAAAGATTCAAATAACTGCTTTCCTCAAACTCTAAATAATATAATAGAGATAAATTTCAATATTTATAAGAAATAAGATGATGAATCCTTCCTGGTGTATGAGAAAAACATCAAAATGAATTCATGATATACCAATATCCTTTTAATATACCTCCAATATTATACTTAAAACATATTTCTTGGTGCATGGTGATTCTATTAAAATTCATTGCCATTCCGGTCTTTGGTATCTATTTCTCTATTGTCTAATTTTATCTCAATGTTGAAATAGCGATCTTTTAATTTAAATGGTATCACATTTATGGATACGAGATTCCAGAAATAGGATCTAATTCTTGAATTATGAAGGAAAATGTAATTTTTTAATGAAACTAAAACATCCCACCTTTTAAAATTTTGGTTCCAAACTTCCTTGGAATTTCATGATGGGATGTTGAAATTATTTTGTTGTTTTTGGTAAGGCCACCAATCTTTTGATTTTTTATAATAAAAACCTAATAATGAGATGGATAAAAAGAATGATCCATGATAACCTCGTCCTTTTGTATAATGTTTAAACTATAATAAATAAATAAATTATGTGAATCATCGTACAAAGACATTGGTTATCAATGACAACCAATTATGACAACCAATATTACACATTAATTGATAACATTATATATTTTTATAGATATTTTAATATAACCTCAAAACATTGATGTTGAGTTATCAATTATTAATAAAAATATATAAATTATGACATCGAATGTATATTACACATGCAATGTTAAATTTTTTTGGTTGAACTTCCAAAATATCCTTACGATACATATTTCAGTGGAATTCAATGAAATTATAGGTATATATTGTACTTCCATGTATATATTCAATATAAATTTTTCCAAAATGTATATCACAATCTATTTCACAATTATACCACCAATTCAATACAATTTTAATTAATAAATGAATTTCATATAGTATAATAATCATAATAATGGATAATATTTCCATAAAAGAAAAAATATATTTATCAAATTATTGAGAATAGAGAAATGATAACCGTTGAATACATGCCCATAGTAAAGGAATATGAAAATTTGTTTCCCAAATAATTTTTTTAACACAGTCCAAATTTATTGGTTTCGTATACAATAATTCTTATAAATTATTCTATAACAATATCCAATAAAAGACATATAATTTCTATTTATAGACATTAGGAGTTGAAGAAAATACAAAATGAGAATATGGATAATAGGTTTATATGCCAATGGGAATCATCCTGAGGTTCACTAATCCTCTTCATTAAGAAGAATGATGGGTCAATGCACCTTTTAGTTGATTATCATAACCTAAAAAGATCACAATAAAAAAATATATAATATAGCATGTTTGTATGAATTAATTTATTTATTATGTGGATACCATTACTTTTCTATGGAGCACCATCATCCATGATACCATTATGTAATGTTGATGTATGAGGTTATCAAAAAAAACTATTTGAGTACATGATATGGAAACTACGAGTTTATAGTGATTCAATATGGACTCACTATTTCAACAAAAAAATTTATGGACAAAATGAATATTGAATTTTGGAATTTCCTTGAAATTTTTTCATATTATTTATATAAAATATAAATTTTTATCTAAATTCAAGTTGGGTTATAAACTACATTTCAATATTATAATGAACCCATTACAGAAAAAAATTAATATAATGTAATGAATGTTCAATTTTTTAATGGAGAACATAACTTTCTGAATGCATGATATCAATAGAAAATGAATATATTTAGATTCATAAAAAGCATATGAAATTGAATGATGGCCTAAACCTATTTATAAGATATATATTCATTGTTTCCTTGAATTAGAGAGGTGAAATATATTTTTGTGAGTAACATCTCATGATAGTCCATCCGGTTATCCTAGATAACTCATAAGGGAGTCATGTTTGTATTGAATGAACATTGTGAGGTTTGTTACATTTATTTATGTTTGTGGTTAGTCACCACACCATTTTAAACACCACCCACTCATGTGGAAGAATTTTTGATATGCAGTAATGCATCTAAAATGGATTGGGTTTGTGTTCTCAGAAAAGAAAAAAAAATCATATCCTTTTTCTACATGCAATTTAACAATAATGTATAAATACTAAATAACACAAGACCTAGAACTTGATGAATGTAACTTAGCATTTTTTATTTGGATACATTTTCTATATGATGAAAAGAGTTACATATTTACATGTAAATAAATCAACTAGTATATATTCATTAAAAGGGTTCTTAATATGACCCTATAAAGGTGGTTATAGGTCATCATGTGTTGTTATTATTTAGTCTATAAACATTTTTGGAATCGAAAACAAAGTGGAATATTCTCTGAGTGGAAATAATTTTGCAAACCTACATATAATGATGATTATTATAGATCCGATATTCTTGGTCATACAGAGTATTTAATTTTGAAAAATAAAATGAACATTTTCCAAACCATTTAAAATATATTCTAGACTATTAGTTAAAGATTACATCGAGTAATCACTATAATATTATATTGTTCACTTTTGGAAGGTAATGAATTTTATATAGTTCAAATTTCATAATGATGAAGCTATATTGATCAGAATCCATACATATTTACCATAAAAACCACAAATAATGATTGAAATAATTTATGATTCACATATCACATCATTCATTATTCATATAGGAATAACTGTATTGTCTATACGTTTGAAGAAAATAAAATTTTTAGGATAACATGAAGATGGTTATTGTGTATTTTGGATCTCTATGCCAAATATTTCAACAATTCATGTTTTGATGACATAAGTCTAATGTTATGAAGAAACTATTTTCAATAATAGTTTCAAAATTAGAAATCATAACAATGAATTTATGTATATGACTCCCTTGGATACCTAAATGAAATAACAAAATTTGTGTGGTAGTCAACAAACGTACCATGTTTATTCACATCATTGATATCATGGAATGTATATCTATTGACCAACTGACAAGGATTTAAAAAATGTAATTGGAACAATTTCATTGAGTTCTTCTCAATATTGTTATTGTCATGGTATGAGGTTTTATTTGAGTTTTTAGATATGAATTTAGAATGCATTGGATGTATAAGAGACTTCCATTACTATTTATCACCAAGAGAGGGAAATTCGTCTGGAGCATACTATTAAATCTCTAGAAGACATGTTGTGATCATGTTCAGTTGATTTACATGGACATGGAAATTAGAAAAGTCCTCTAATATAGTTTTTATATTGAAAGTGTTTCAATTATATAATTGAAAAGAAACCATGAAAGGATCTTATAGTAATTTTTATTGAAAATAAACATGAAAGCATGATTTTTGTGAGAGGAAGATGGCCTGACATGATCTTATCCAAAGAATGAGAGATACGATTAAATCCATTAAATGTCATATAAAACCCCCCAAAATCCATAGATTATATATCTTAACAGTCACTGAATAGAATAATATTTTTAGTATGGAGATAAATTGTTCATTGTTATATCATCGTAGAATAAATCATGGTTTTGTTGGGAATATAATGCAATGTCTTGGATACACTGACCCCATTAAGATCATAGATCACATCAGTGTGTTGGACTACATAGTAGAACTCACATCTAACCTATGTCACATTCATGATATTTTCTCTATATACTTCATGAAGAAGTACATAATAGACCCCATACATTTATTTTTTCATGTGGTGGCACTAATGGATAATGATATTTTATTTGTGAAACCCCTCCATAATTTTTGATTTTTTCCAATTTAATTTTATCTTCTCAATATGTTTCATTTTACACAACACTGAATATAGATTTTATATGAAAGAAATATGTTTCACATGAGTAATATAAAACATAAATTTAATGTTTGACTATACTAAAATCATAGATTAACATTCAGTACGTGCAATACTATATTTGGATTTTGTTTCACACAATAAAAAGTATCTTTGATAATAGGTGTTACACAGTAAATTGTAGTTTTACCAACCCACAATATTCTTTTAATATTATTAATATATATTATTATAATTATCACAAAAACATTAGAATTGATGATATGAATTACTATGATAAAGTTATAAATG
Source organism: Viscum album (assembly GCA_963277665.1). NCBI lineage: Eukaryota > Viridiplantae > Streptophyta > Magnoliopsida > Santalales > Viscaceae > Viscum > Viscum album. The sequence goes on along the minus strand of OY728164.1, from coordinate 1,831,474,050 downwards.
TTTTTTTAAACATGTAAATAAATTTAATATTTTTTTATCATTTACTCAAAACAATAATGTAATTACAATTTGGGAATAATGAAAAATATTTCCTTAGAAAACAATTTTTCTACATACAGACACCATTTAAACTCAATAAATTAAAAAAATTGATAATTTTTTATCAACATTTATATATAAAATATTAAATAAAATATTTTTACACTCATACAATATATTTCATAAGTATAATATAATAATAAATCCAATTTAATTATTAAAAAGATGTATTTCTCAAAAGTATAATTAGCGGATTTTAATGGATAATCCATTATAAATATTATTTATAAAATTATTATAAATTTTATCATAAACCATAATCAAATTTTCTGAAATTTATTATTTATGATTTTACTTTGGTTGATTATTTGGTATTTTCTATAAGGTTTCATGTTTTGATGAATATTACAAAATACAGAATTTAACATACAACTATTTTATCTCATAATTTAATTATATAGTTATTTTTTATGTGTAATAGTTAAATTGAACATATTATAAATAAATTAATTGAATTTGGGGAATTGGAACAAATTTCAAATTGAAATTGGAGATAAAATCATTTAATACACTTGGACTGTTTCACATTCAAAAAATGTCGCCTCATTTCGACTGCAAGATTAATTTTAAATTACATTGAGCGACATATGTAATTATAATTTATAAAAATAAATTCTATATTTGAAAATATAATAATATATAATTTATATCATTTTAATGTTTGTTTTTGATAAAAAAATTTAGTTAATTTAATTAAAATTAATTACCATTATTAAGGTAAAAAGGTGCATAATTAACGTCTAAAACTAGAATATAAAGTATAAAAATGAACATACACTTGTAATTTTTTTAATGACATATTTGGACCATTATACCGCAAATGATATATATTATTCATTTTTAAATCATTTTGGACTTGTAAAATTTAGGGGACCTCTAAAATTATTTCGAGAATAATAAATGTGTCCTTTTCCCCACATTTAAAATCCCCCTTACCTCTCCATTTCTTAAGCACTCTCGAAAACTTTAGAACAGCCGAAACCTAACCATATATATACAAAATTTCACTAGCATAATCATTTAACCCTCTATTTTGGAGGAAATCTATCCATGTAAATCCTTGGGTTCAAACCAAAAGGAGTTAACCAAATAAAAGCTAACATCCTTCAACAAGTACAATGTTTTTTTTTATTATACACACCCAAAACTATTCTTATTCCATTTTTAAATAATATAATAATACCAAAAATATAATTATTTTTTGTTATAATAAGGTTTATACCTACAATCACACACACATACGTCAAATTGGACACACAATCAATATTTGTTGTGTGCGGCACACTGCCGCCTCATGAACCGATGTCATTTGTTTTTCCATTAAAACATTTGATGATTGTGAATTATAATGTAAATAATTTTACAATATGATATATATGATATATAAAATGAGTATATGATTATATAATTAATACATAACATATACATTCATTATTTCAATTTTTTAAAACATGATAACATCATTTGTGGATGTGCAAACTACATCTTCTTTAAAGAGATTCAATTCATTTCCCCGTTAAATGGAATTTATTACGGGTGGATTTAGATAAGTTATATGATATATATATATGACATAAAAATTAAATTTAAATAAAAATATTCAAATATTTACTTATATATTACATTTACATTCTTCTATTCAGTAAGTAATGAAAACATAAAGAATGATCATGTAAATGTATGGCATACCGTCTCCATGAACAGTGTATTTCATTTCATGTTTATGTCTATTATAAATTGTAATAAATATAAATATATAATGTATATATATGATATTAAATAATTTTTTTACATTCTATATATAATTATCTCGTGATCTAATTACAAGGATCAAGAATAAATATTCAAAACACATACAAAAAATAAAGAAGACAATACCCTAAAAGTAACATTAACAGAAAATTGTTAATAAATGTGTAGTATAATGTTATAATAAAATAATATAATTGTATTTTATGGAATTATATGGTTATAAATTATATTAATATTATTCTCATAGTTATTATATATGAGTTTTTATAATATATGAAGAATGTCAATAATTAAGGTAAGGGTTTTATCAATTAACTATTATTTTTGTGAGATATATTCTATATTCACCACATATTCTTTTTCTGTAGTTAATATACTACCGTATCACATGTTATATCATTCATTTTAATTAACTAATTATTTTAACATTTTTTATTGATTTTATTCTTTCATGGGTCTCATGATTCCAAATTTACTCCAAAAGTAAGGTGTCTCTCATCTGAAATTTCATTATGTGAGATTTATTCATTATTCACCACTCACTTATTGTGTTTTGAAATGATAATTCCAATTATTTAATTCCACGATTCATATAAATATTTTTATGGGTATTAATAATTACCTTTTATAATATTTCATTCATCGAGTTTTTTGTTAAAAATGTACCAATTGTGTAAGGTAATTCAATCTCAACCTTCTTTTTTAGATACATTTAATGTTATGAAACTATATTTTTTATGAGGTTTATATACCAACCATAAAATTTTTAATCCTAAATATTATTTTTTAATTATTTTTTATACTTCATTTAATGTTATGAATTTTTGGGAATTTTTATTCAATATTACCAAATTGGTAACAGTTTATTTCAACAATTTTTTAGTCTATCATTATTTTTTATGATAATTCTTCCATTGAAGAAATCATATCTTCCATATCTCAGGAACTCTCTTTAATTATATTTTACCGTATTTATTCCTTATATCATTATTTATTAGTATCATTTTTTACATAGTGGTATATTAGATAATATATTAAATTTTTTCCACAAAATATGTCTTTAATTCTTAATTTAGAATAAAATACCTTGTATTAAAAATCCATGTTATTGAAAAAGAAAATTTTTATTCTTTAAATGTTATTTTAAATTATATTTGAAGAAAAAATCCCTAAAAATATTTAAATATTTTCAAAAACAATCTAGGGTTTCAAATTAAATTTGAAACTAAAAGGGTTTAAATATATTTTAATAGCATACTTTATATTATTATAATCTTAATTAAAATGAAATTTTTTTCAAATTTTTTTCATGATTCTAATATAATAATTCAATTTTTTTCAATTTAAATGTTTTTAAAATGTTTTAAATCCCCCCTTATATGTTTCTAAGGTTATTTTCAAAAAAATTGTCTATAGGTTTTATTTTTTGAAAATAATGTTTCAAAGCAGTAATATTTTATCTCAATTAATGTTTTCTAGGTTATGAAAAATCATATAGTATAGTTTTTCAAATTTATTATAATATAAAAGGATTTGTAAAATAATTAGTGTTTTAAAAAGTAATGTTTAATGATGTATAATTTTTCAATATAAATGTTCTAAGTTGCCATTCAAAATCCTCCCTCATCAATGTTAAAACATATTGAAATAGTTTTTTATATTTTGGATATTATCCAAGATACAAATTATTATCGTTTATTTAAATTTTTTATGTATATGATAACAATGTTACTTATGAATCATATTCCTATTCCATGGGTTATAACATGATAAAATTATTTTGATTCCCACATCTATTCTGGGTGATTTGTAAATGAAATGATTACAGAACCAATCTATTTTATATTGGTAATGATAAGTTGAAATGTTTATGATACCCATTTAATTTCAATGGTTATTATATGGTTTCTATGAAAACCATATCTTTTTATAGGTCTAAATATGGAAATTTTTTAACTTAGGGAAAATTTATATATGATTTCATTATTTCAGTGTTGGTACCTATATATCCAACCAATTTATTGGGTAATGAATAAATATATATGGACTCATTTGGACTTGAGTTGTATGCAAATATATTAAATAATATAGTACACATTTTGGAGCCCAAAAATAGCAAAATATGGTCCACATGTTGTAGAACATTTATTAAAACAAGAGGATAAATGGTTTGTATAATAGGCCCAAAATAAATAGGTTGTGCTGGTAATATACAATTCTCTAAAATAAGTGGGTATAAGTGTTATAGACCAAGAACAAAAATAATGGGGTACATAGTATGTAGACCATACCTAAAAAATATGAGGTTACATCGAACATTATACCAACTGTTAAATAGGTACACAACCAATTATCTAATTTATAACTTGTTATGAAGGTCTTGGTCGGTATCCTTGACATAATATTTAATATTCTCTTTTCTACTACACAAATTAAATTCTTTATTCATATGTTATCTTCTCATGTATCATGCTTCTAATTTACATATCATTCAAGACTTATGAAATGTCAATATTTATTTCATTACTCGTGTATATGATATTTTTTAAGCATGTTATGTTCTTAAAAAAATTCATTCGCATGTTCTCATATTGATTTTCACATGTTTTTATTACCTATATAACCTATTTTCCCTTAAAAATAATTTGTGATCATGCATTAATATGTTTGATTTTCCCCATATAAATTTTTTTTCATTTGTATGAAATAATATAGAATATCTTGGTGTAATAATTTAAAATATTTCACCAATTTAGATGATTGTGTTACCAGTTTCCAAAAACATTAAAATATTATAGTCCTCAAACTTGTTCTTTTTTTTAATTGATTATAATTTATATAAAATTATTTATTATACATGAATGTTAATCCTAGGTTTTTCTATTTGGTATAAGAAGAATTTTTTAGTCATAATTTTGAAATTATGATGAGAAAAATTTAATGATAACCCTAGGCGTATTTCAAAGTATATTACTAGGGATGTCTCTATTTCTAATTTTTAGGATGGTATAATGTTAATGAAAAGGACTTCAAATTTTGGTACAGGATTGAGTGAGTGGTTTTATATAAATAAAGCAATTTCATGATAGAACAACCAGATGTGGATATACACATATGTACATAGTTGTATCATAGTCAAATCACTATATTGATCTATAATAGACCAGTAACTCATGGAAGATAATTGGACTTTCTTCACACCTAGATTAACACCCACATTAGATATTATTTTTTATTACCAAACACTTTATGATCCATCATTAATATTTTAAATAGAATCTTACGATGAATACCCTATAAAAACTAATGGTATTGTAGATTATGGAGTTAGTTGTCATGAATTGGACATCCATTAAGTTATTTTTCATGATTATGATATTTTCATCATTGATAAGTGTTTCTCAAGATTTTTTATCTATTTTTAGTCACTAGTGGGGTCCATTAATAATTCAGTTATCTTTGTATGTGACAGAAACCATTCAAATTTGAATACAATTGGTATTATAACATGTGTAAAGGATGTTTTGATTATTCCTAATCTATTATCGTCGTTTAGGATTAAAATAATGAAATTCATTGAGAGTCCGAACACATAAAAAAATATAGACATAAATTCAAAAATGATGACATGGTAATGAAAATAGTGAAATGATGACTCGACTTCCAACATTTCATGGAAAAGTAAATTAGAGCTTTGAGGGGTACCCAATATGGAGGGGGATATGTAATATATGGGGGAAAATGAGTCATATAGTGTTTAATTTTCATGGATTTTAATTTCATATTTACAGAGGACATGGTCATTACCAAGATCGATAACCTAATATATTAATTTTCTTTTAATCCACAGAAGGGCATGATAAATTTCAAACATGAGAGATAAAGGATTAATGTGTTTAGGTATATATATTCAAGTATACCTAATTGTGAAATATTTAAGAAGTTTCTTGTTTATATTTTTGTTATGTATATATATGAATATTTTGAATGGTTCTAATGAACTAGAATAGTATTTTAGGTGAAATGTGACATTTTAAAAATTGTATTATATCCATTATTAAATTCCTGATGTTGAAATAATAATGTTTGGGTAATGGTATGTATGATATGAACAAATAAATTATATAGTCCTAAGTATCTTGAAACTAATTATGGATTAGTATGAATATAAATTATGATATCATGGATGGTGATTTTTTCTATTTTTGATTTAAGGAGTAAAACTAGTTATCTATGTAATAAGAAAGAATTCGTGTTTTCAATATAGAATTATGGAAATTAATGTAATTGGTATGTTTCAATAAAATTCATGATGATGGTATTGAGATGTTTGGTATGTGAAAAATATGAACATAATTATAATATACAGGGGATCAATGTTATGAAAGGGTTATAAGGGTAAGTATTAATAGAGTATTTTAATGTAAGAACTATTTTAAAATAAAGATTTTTTTCGAAAAAAAGTACTTTTCTACAGACAAAAACCGTCTTAGATAAATAATTTAAATACTTCTTTTGATGAATGATTTTAATAAAATGTATATAGTTTTTTTCAATATATACTTTTACTCTAATCTAATATATTTTTAATGCATATGAGAAAAAGTTATCCAATTTCATAAATAAAAGGTGTTTTTTCCAAAAGGGTAATTTATTTACCTTGTAATTGAGAAACAATTTTAAATATATTTTTTTATACCGTTATAATTTTAATATTTAATGAAACAATACATTTTTTACATCGTAATTTCAAAATTTACCATCTGTGAAATTTTGGTATTTTCCACAAAAGATTCATGTTTGATCAATAGTAAGAAATAAGGAACTTCATTTCAAATTTTATTCTAATTTACCTATATCGGTAAAATATTTTTTAATTTTTTTTAAACTATAATTACATAAATTATACACTAATTAATAAAATAAATCTAATTATATCAAATTTCATTTTGATATTAGTTATTAAAACATTTAAATATTTTGGCATTTTTTACTTTCACTCCTCATCACAACATCTAGTCAATAAGATTATATTAAAATAAAATTCATTAGACATATATGATTATAATTTGGGAAAATGGGTTCCATGTTTGGAAACATAATATTAATAAATTTTATCAAATTCAATTTTGTTTTTTACCAAAAACAATATTGAATGAAATTAAAATTAATTACAATGCATAATGTAAAATTGATCTTAATTAATGAAAAAATATAGAATATAAGGTGTATAAATGACCGTAAAATTTTATAAAAATTATTAGATGGATATATATTGCTTATTACACATGTATTTATTTATAATTTTCCAATTTTATTCTATGGTGGGCAATTGATACTAGGGTATAACTCAAATCATTTCAAGAATACCCAATGTGTACTTATCCCCAATTATAACAGGGCCCCTCTCAACCACCTACATTCACATCTATCAAGACCATTGGAACTGCCAAACCCTAACCGAATATACTCGAAAATTCTATACAATAATCCTAAAAACCTCACTTTTTGAATAATTCAATCCAATGAATCCATTTTTTGATAACCAAAATGAGTTACCCAAATAAGTGGTTACATACCTCAACAACCACTTTTTTAATTTCATTCCACACCCCATCTAATATTTAAAAAAAATTAAAGATTAATAAAATCAGGAAAAAAATATATTAATATTTTGATATATTATGGTATCTAAAATATATTCATAGACACTTTTATCAAATGTGATACACAATCATCGTTTTTGTGTAAATTATTCTACTACCTCATGAACCCACATTGTTCATTCTTCCATTTCAAATATTTAGTGATGAAATAATTGATGGAATGATTTTTTATATTATATATAAGTTAATAATTATGTTTCTATGTTACTAAATAATTATATTACTCATACATTCATGATTTAGTTTTTTTCTATATATGATTACATTATTTGCTATCGTGTTGACTACCACATCCTCAATGTAAAGTTATTTTTTCACATTATATAAGGAATGTGTTAATATATATTTATGTTAGATTAAATGATATACTAGAAATTATAATTCTATTATTATTATAATATATTCATATATACACATGTCAATTAATTTCTTTTTTCCTTTCAAAATGATAAGAAAATGGAAGAAATATTCATATTTATGTATGACATACTGTCTCTGTGAACGATATATTCAATTTGAAATAACTATCTATTATAAATTATAATTGATATATATATATTGTGAATATATATGATATTTATAATATATTTTACAATATATAAATAATAAAATCAGGATCAGTGTTAGATTATCCCAAATAACATGTGAAAACATTTACTAAAATAGAGAACATATTAACCGAAAAATAACATTAACCAATAGTTGTTAATAAACAGGTAATATAATTTAATATTTAAATTATATATGTTATAAAATATAATAATATCATTAATTTTTAGATTTATAATAAAATAAAAAAATTTATAATTTAGATTATAATGTGTACTACGATATTGAAGACTTACAGTGAGGTTTTTCACATCTCTCTTCTATTTCCTTGACATATATTCTATATTAACAACATATAACAGTCGTTTTAATTACATACATCCCTTTGATATGTTATATAAATAATTTAATTTACATAATTATACAAAATTTTTTCAATTGATGTCATTCTTTCATGGGTCACATGATTAAAAAGTTAATCATGTAGTTAGGGTTTTCAAGCCCCACATAATTTTTAGGAGACAAATCCCTTGTTCACCACTCATTTATTTTGTGTGATATATATACTTAAAATAGATTTTTTAAATGAATAATATAATAATTTTTTTATTTATATATCAATTTAATTTTATTTCATTCATGGTGTTTATTGATCAAAATTTACCAAATATTTAATGTAATTTGGTATCAACATGCCTTCTTTTAGATACATGCCATGTTATGAAACTATTTCTTTATATAATGTGTAAAAACGTACCATTGATATGTTATATCATGAGTATACTTATTTTTATTAAATTTATTATTCATTTAAAGATATTATTTCATTAAGATTATGATTCAAAGTTACCAATGTGGAAATTTTTCATTTCTATATTCTCATTATTTATCCCTGTTGTTTGTGAATACACATCAGTTGATGAAATCATATGATTGATATCCAATTAAATCTCATTACATTTATTCTATTATTTCTATAAATGATCTAATCATACATTGTAACCATTTTTTCACAATTTGGTACTTAATATAATAAATTAATGTTTTCTGAAAATATGCCCTTATTTTATTATTCAGTCTGATATTTTTTAAAAAAACATAATTGAATTTAAAAATGTTTTCAAAAAATATTTTTATTATAAATATACATTAATTTAATTTTTCATAAATATTATTATAATTAATTTTTAGATTTTCAAATATTCCTTTATAAGTTTCCAAAAATAGTTTTATAGAAATTTTTTTTCAGTTTTTTTTTCAAAACATATTTTATATTGTTCCTATGTAATTATCAATTAAATTGTATTGATAAAATTTTCAAGCTTTATTTATATTCTTTAACATTAATTTTAAAATAATTTTTTTTTTCAAAATGATTTCAATATTCCATTACAATTTTTATCCATTATTTCCCTTGAAAATAGTTTTCAAAAGAATTTAGGTTTTAAGAACCATTTTCTATCATTAAATGGTTTTTCCTCATTGAATGAATTATAGGTTTTTAAAAAATTCCATTATATTTTTTCATTGTTTTTTTTAAAATATATGTATTTTGGAAATGATTGATTTTTTATAAGGTCGTTTTCTATAAAATATTACTTTTCATTAGAAATGTTCCATGTGTACTTTCAAAATAATTTACTACCTAAGATTATATCCTATGATATAGTTTATCATATACTTGGGAAATTATAAAAGGAAATCATTATTATCAACGATTTTAGTGGTTTTTGATTATGATTATATGTTTACTATGAAACGTGTTTCTCTTCCATGGGTTTTATTCAGATAAAATTACTATGAAATTAACTTCAATTAATGATTTATTTTAGGATGAGATGATTATGAATCCAATGAATTTTCTATAGGATATGATTCGATGAAATTATTATGACACCAAATTATTTTCTTTAGTTATGGGGTAATTTTTAAGAAACCCATATATATTAATGGGTTATGATATGATGAATGTGTTATTATTTAATGATACATGTATGATTGATTTTATTTTTTGATTGGTGGGTACTATATTTCCCTCAAATGCCTTGGGTAATAAAAAATGGTATATGATTTCAAATAGTACATAGCCTCAATCCCATGAATTAAAACAACAGGTTACACATGTTGTTGCCCGATCACATAAACAAGATGGTACATAGGTTATAGCCGAGATGTGAAATTGATAGGGACATGGGTTATAGCCCAGGACATAAAATAATTGGTTACATGGGATATAACACATTCCCTAAAATGGGTAAATGGGTTGAATCCTAATCCATAAACAGTTGGGTACAATTTTTGTATCCAATGATATAATATATGAGAAAACACAGGTTGTAGCATAATCATGAAAATCTTAGGGAAGGTATGTTATATCCCATGTATTATAATAAGAAGGTACATGAGTTTTTATACCAAGCCTGAAGCTACTATATGGGATATTTTTCTCAAGCCTAAACTATTATGAAGGTCATGATAGGTATCCTTGACATAATATTTTCTATGATTATTTTTATTCATTAAATTCTAAGTAATATTCTTGTGTTATCTTATAATATATTATACCACGTATTCCATTAATATACATGTATTATGAACTAAAAATAATTATGTAATGAATCATGTATATGATGTTTTTTTATAGGCTACCATTTTAAAATATCGTTCTAATGTTTTCATACAATTTCTCTCAAGTTATTATCACGCATCTATTCATTTTACCTTATTGAGCATATTTGATCAACCTTTCGTATGTTTCCTTTCCCCGTATTATGAAAATTTGATATATAAATATAATTACTAAAGGGAAAATCTTTTTTATAATATTGAATATATCTCAGCAAGTTAAACGATTGTTTTCCATGTGTTGAAAGAAACTAAACTATTATAGTCCTCAATAATTTACTTTTAAAATTTGATGAATTTTAATCTAAAATTATGAAATTTTTATATACATTAATATTAGGTTGTTAGAATTTGCGGAGAATCATGGGAATATAATTGATAATATAAAAAAAATTTCTATTAATCAATAAAACTCACCTAGAAGATTTTTTTCAAAAAACAACACATTGGGGAAGCCACATGGGAACTCGAATATGAATTGAAACAAAAGTACCATCAACTATATTCGTATATCAATTGAAAATTTTAAAGGATATATTTATAAATGTGTATAATTTAATTAACATGAAAATTATTAAATAAATTCCATTTTTAATTTTTAAAAGCATTATTATGTAATGTGGTTATAGAAAAATCATGCATTAGGTAATTTATTTTTGATCATTATATATTCTGTTGAATTTATAATACCACTATATATCATAGATATTGATTATATGACCATTATATAGTAACCAATATTATTTTTATAATTTGGGCTATGATAACGTCTAATTTATATAGAAGAATGAAGTGATTACCTCGACCATTATGATTGTTCCCAATGAAGACCATTTCTAAGAGATTCTGAGGGAGATAACATCACATGAATTTTTCAATGAAAATTCTCATGATGATATTCAACAAAAAATTCTCAAATTCAGTAGTATATATGAAATGTTCATTGTAATCATGACCAAGTCCCATACAATGTTTTTTGATCCACATAAAAAAAATCTCACCACCATGGACCTTACACTTATGGAATTAGATGTTGTAATAGGGGGGAATGTATATCAATTTCAATAGTGACAGTTTTTAGTTTTAAATTCCAACAGAATATTTAATATATTTTTAAATTTTCTGTTAAATATAAATTTTAAAAAAAAATTTATTTTGATACAATTATACTCAAAAATTTGAGAATAAATGATTTCAATTTAGATACACTTTTTGGATAATTACATAATTTTTAAAATAAGTTATATTTTTAAATATTCAGATCGTAAAATTTGAATTTAATTTTTATTTATGTTAATATAATATATTGATGAAAAATATAATTTTTATAAGGTTTAGTAAAATTTTAGTAAAAAAACAAAATTTCTTAATAAATGATGATTTCGTGTTTTAGATGTGTAAATTTCAATATTTAATGAATTATATTGGTAATCTTATTATTATTTTTGAAATTAATTGGACAGTGTTATCCAATGGTGAATAATTCATAAATTTCTAAGTAAAAAAATTGTTTGGGTGAAAATTAAATATGTTATAAATATACACAATGAATATTGAATTCATAAAATCCTGAAACATATTTAATTAATACTATAATGAGTATCCAAGTACATAAACATTTATTCCCTTAAATAATTAAAATTTTGAGGTTATTTTCTCAATTTTATAAACCCCCCATGAATCATCCGATACTAATATTATATTTTATGGTTTTAAAATCAATTCATTATAAAAATGAAAAAAATTAAGATAACCAAGGTTATTATATTAATAATTTCATTTTTTAGTTTTATAAAATAATTGAATACACTAAAAATTGTTGGAAACAGTGGGAAAACCATGTTGTGTCTTTTGTTTTTTTCAATTTATTATATATTCTCCAAAACATGATTTTAGAAATTAATATATAATTTTCCAAATTATTTATATATCATCTTTTCAAAACATACAATACTCATCACTAAAAACACTATGAAATTGATTTTATTATTAAATTTCATTATTATTCTATAATGGATCCCTAATATCATATGAATTACCTATTATTCTTTTATAATCCCAAAATCAATATAAGATATCCTCTCATTTTTCCCATTAATAAAGAACATTATTTATAATATCACTCCAATTTAAACATATTATAGTAAGGATATGCTTTCACACAACCAAATTAATAAATATATTATTTACATTTGATGAAAAATATAATTTCCTATCAATAAATATTTTCTTAAATAATTCTATATAGAAATTATGAAGATGAAATTATTCTTGCGTTTTAAAGGAATGATTTTTAATTCTGAATACCAATACCCATTAAAAATTAATTCTATTCAACTACATGTATCTTTCATTTATTTATTAGGTAAATCCATTTATATAAATATACAATCCATATGATTGGGATTAAAAGTTATAAATAGTGTTCTGATGTTTTCTTATCTATGTGAGACACTAATGCATGTACATGATATGAATGATACATATGGGAAATGAATTATATATCCATCCAAAGAATTGTTTAATGATAACATATCATGATGTTTGTTTATGTTAAATGGTAGGATACTATATATAATATATATTAATATTTCTCAATTATTTTCCTTTTAATATGTCATTGATGTCATGTTTCATGTTCATTCTATACTCTAATGTTTCCTTCATTTTATAATCATGTATCATGATTCCATGATCATGTTAATTATTATTAATCCATTTATCGAATTATGATATGCTTATTTCCCATGATTTAAGTAAATTTTCTCTCTATTAATTGATAATTACATTTATATGATTTATAGGACACCCCTTTCTTATGTCTGTCACCGTGATTTCCCATGTAATTTTAAAATAGTACTATGAGATCAGTTGATGTTAATAAATTTTTAAATAATTTTCACTATATCTCAATTTAATGTTTTTATGATATATATTTAATTATCCAAAATACACAAGGTGTTTGGATCATCTAGGGTTGTATTAATTATATATATATGAAATAAATCATTAAATTATGGTCAATTAAGGTATGGGTTTCCATAATTTACATATTGGAAATAAAAGACAACTGATATTTCCTATCTACATCATTTTTTAATAACTTATTCCTTTAAAGTGTCTAAAATCTCACATAGGTCTATTGGGATCAAAAAAAACAATTATTAATTATTATTGAAAATATATTGTATGATATTCAAGATATGGTAACACATTATAAACCCAACTATGATAATTTAGGCCATAAAATTTGAGATCACAACAATTATTAACAATTTTAATATTATCCATCCATAACACATGATGAACCATGATATCAAAGCTAAGCACTTTCAATTCTTGACCACCACACAGAAAAATAATCATTCTAGTTTTCCATTTCAATGCATGAATTTGAGATTCAAATTTAAACTCACCATATCCAAAAAGCCCTTCTGTTATGTGTAATTTTCATATTAATTTCCATTTTCATGTGAATGTTCTCATCTCCCAATATTAAACTCCATACTTGTGTATCCATTTATTGGCCTCCATCATGATGTTAATAGAACGAGGTAGTATAATTTGAGAAGATAACCTCATTTCATTACTCCAGAGGATCCCTATATTACCCTATATCTAAAAATCTCACCCATAATCTTTCCCTTGTGATTCAGCATAACCCTTATCATTTAATAAAATAATTATTGATTTTACTTAATTGATTATATGAATAGTTTTAGATTGGTGTCCTTCCATTTCTATTAATGTTTCAATGATAGTCCAATATTATTTGGAAAAAGACAACATGATATATCTATTATCAAAATGATCCAAAATATCATGTTAAACACCCTCTCACGTGATGTATGAATCGAGATGAATGTTTCCATATAATTTCATTGTACATGATTCATTATAGTTCCCTCATGGTATAAATGGGTTGTCTAGGAACTTTTAATATATCATGGGGATTAAAATAAAACCCTAGGATAGAAAATATAAAATATATTGGAATCTAGTAGATTTTTTCTAGAGATTACAATCCAAGGATGAAGGAGGTCCATTGTAATATAACCCTTTATATTTGTGTAGATGAATTTTAACTTCTAAAATTATTTTTTCTGTTTACTTTTTATATTTTGTAACATAAAATATTATATAGTGTTGTAAGATATAATTTTATATATAATATATTCTTCTATATTTCTGGATGAAATCTATTATTATATTACAGTATTGTTTTACTATATTATATATGTATTTTTTTATTTTATAATATTTTGAATATGATTTCTTTTGTTGGACTTGTGACATTTGATACTAATGAACCATAATTAAAAAAAAAATCAAACACCAATAAACCTAAAAAACAGATAATGATATTTTAATTTCATGTGTTGAATTTTAGAATTTATATTTTTATAAAATTTTGTTCATAGTGTAAGAAATAACATTAAAAGAATATAATTTTATTCGTGGAAAATTTGTTCTTATATTTTCATATTTTGTTTATCGTATATAAAAATTCAAAAATAATTGATCTTTTGTTGAAATTATCTTTCATAAAAAACAATAAATCTTTTATTATGATACTTCAAAATGATTTTGGTTTCCAAATTCTGAATTAATTGATTGAAATATTAATTTTCAAAATATAATTTTGTAATTAATTAGGATTTAATTATCTATGATATTAATATATAAATAATTAATTTCAATGCTAATTAAAAATCACATAATTGTCGTATCAACTACATATCAATTATGTTATTAGGTGACATAATTATTCAGATATATAATATTTTTGTAGATTTTTTATTATATTTTGTGAAATTTGGACTATTGTTGAATATAAAATATATATATAATACCATGATATTTACATTTAATAATGTTATTAAAGTAATTTTGTAATTTGGATTAGTGTATTTTCAATTTTCATAATGGCCACAAGTGATAATAAAATTACATTAAGGCTTCAGATATAATATTAAATAACATTAATTTATCTATTTTTAAATTATATAAATTTTTAAGTCATAGAATTTAAATATTAAAATAAATTTCATATTTTTTTATATCAAAATTTTGAGTTCCCAATCTCCCTAAATAATATCAATACTGTAATAATTTTTATGTATATTTTTTATGGAAAAGAGAATAATATTTTGGGGTAATTTACTATATATATCATTGTTCATGATTTTGAATTTCATATCCCTGACATGGTGTTTCTATGACATGTTGAAACAAATGTTGGGAAATATTTCATCAACCAATTTATAGTTCATTTAATGATACGACAAAATAGTAATTTAACATTTTTTTAGAAAAAATTACATTTTAAAAATTACATATCATATTTTCCATATGGGTCATTATTTTATTTCAACTATAATTGTCTTAATTACATTACATGATCTTCTAACACTATTGATCAAGGATAAGATAATGCCTTCTAATCTAATGGGTCATTTCAGTGAGGTTAGATTGATATGTGAATTCAAGCATATGTAGTACGTATTTATGCAGGATGAAAAATTATGAGTGGGTCATCATATCTACTAAAATTAATGAAATAATTGAGAATTTAAATGTTTCCATTAGAACCCTCAGACCACTGGACACGTTATATCTTCAACATTTCGTAGTTGAAAAGTTCATAACAACAATCCCACATTATAATGTCTTCATTCTATTATCTCTTTTTCTCACATACCATTCAACATAACCCCCACCTAATTAATGTATGATATTTTAATCCATTAATTTTTTAGATCTATTCATTAGATATAATTAATAAATATATATTTTTTCTAATATAGTTGATCTATAGATCTTTTAGGATGATTCATATCAAAAAAATTTGATTAAAAAATTATTTTTTCCAAATTGTGATTTTTTATTCTAATTTCATATTTCATTTTCAATATAATTTTTTTTTGAAGAAATCAGTTTTTATCAGGTCTCAATTATATATTTTATTCTATTTTAATGTAAATTTGATTAAATTGAATGTGTAAGTATTAATAAAATTATCGTTATGATGTTAGTTTTTCTTTGGTTCATTGAAAGGGTAATATAATTACACTGAAACCATTTTAGGTTCCCTCTACCATTTGGTGAGATTATATTTATAATATCTTTTTCTATTCTCGAATAATTCTTATGGAAATTAAGTTATTTAAAATTGTAATGTGTTAAAGCTTCACATAATTAAAACTGTGTTGTATTTCATTATATTGTTCAAGACTTTACAAAAACTATAAATAACACTTGTTATTCGTATATTTTTTTCAATATTGATAATGTTTTTCTAACGTTATAATTTCTATAAGGGTTTATTTATACATAATTTAACAAATTTAATATATTAGTAATAACATATAAAAAATACCTAGAAAATTGTATCCTAAATTACACGAGATATAACATGTCTTTTTAAAATAATTTAATAAAACATGTTATAGAACTTATAATATTAGATTAATATTATTGGTAAGTAAAATGTTTCTTGTCAAATATTTATGAAAAATGTTAATGATTTTTATGATGAATTTTAAATAAATTTTTGGTAGTAAATCATTTATTTGAAAAACATTATTAGATAAATAGAATAAAAATAAATTATATCATGACTATATTATATAAGATGTTTCAAATATTTTTTTAAATTGGCCTATTATACATTAAAAAAAATTATATATTTATTTTATGAATAATGTTTTATTGAATTCAAAAAAAATATTTGCGTTAAATTCGAATGAGTTTATGAAAAAAAGTAAATATTTTTACCCAATAACTTTTTAATTAGAAATTTATAAATTAGGATATAAACAAAAAAAATATTAATGATTAGTAGTTTAAAAAAGGAAACCAATTCTAATTAATATAAATTTAGTCAATTATATATATATTTCAATAACGAATCACATTCATTAAACTAAAAAAAGAGTAATATTATTATGACATGTGTAACATCCTGATATTTTGGATTATATTTTTTCATATGTGATACTATGTGTGATAGATTGTATCAAACAAAACACAAAACTAAAATGATTTGGTAAATATTACATGAATATTTTTAATAAAATTTATAAATAATTACAACTCCACTAAAAAATGGTTGTAATCAAATATAAATTCACAAAAAATACTATTATTACGATTTATGTTTTAAAAATAATTATTCAATAATTTTTTTATTCTTATTAATTAAGATTTAAATTAATATATAATTATATATATTTTTTATGGTTAATTTTACCTAATTGGATATATTTCATAATTTTGAAAATAATAAATAACCTTAATGTGTGTTTTTTAGGTTTTTACAAAATAATTTTTTAATATGAATAAAATATATTATCACGATTCCAATATCATCTGTATTAAGACATTATTATAATAGATTATTTACAAAACTATCAATGAAAAAAAAATTATAATATATATTTATAAAATATATTGCATCATATAAACCACTATTTAATTTTTAAAACCTACGTTTGACCTATTAGAAACATTACAAATATTTTCTTTTAATAACTATTTCTATTAAATTATATTAGAAATCCATTTCAATACATATAAAAATTAAATATAAAAATATCTATTTAATATTTTAAATAAAAATATTCATTTAAATTAATAATTAAAATTTCATTTGTATTAATATTAAAATGATTATAATGGTTGTAGTTAATAACAGTGATATTTGTAAAAAAGTTTTTTTCAAAAGTAATTAATTTAGATTATAAATTTTTATTCTAATAAAATTAATTAATATATTCTAAAAATTACTACAATATAATGATTATTCCTATATAAGAAAATATGATCACTATTTTAATGGTTATTAAAATATGACAAAAATACATTTTGAATCAGTTTATATGATTATTCAATATATTTTACAATAATTCACTCACAAGGTCCATAAAATATTAATTTAATTGGATTCTAGGCACTGTGTGATTTTCTTTCATTAGTTATCTTCATCATACCACACTATATTCTTCTTTATCACCCATCCTTGTCATGCATAACATAAAACCATTCATTATAACATGTGGAATAGAATCATAAGAAAGAGTGATCTCTTTTTAATTTGAGGTTAGATTCTGTAGATATCTATTAGTAATCAAAAGGGATAATTGGATAGGAGTAATTAAATGTACCCTGAGTTTATCAATATAATATCATTCCGAAATTTTTATATATCAAAATCATGAATCATGGAAAAATGTTATGTGATCCAATATGACATGACTCAAAATATAATAAAAGGACATGAGACATGAGAATATAAATTTAGAAAAATAACATATCATTGATAGTGTAATAAATTTTTTGGATTAATATTAATAATTAAAATAATACTTCCATACATCAAAAAATGTTATTCATCATATATTAGTTTTGGGATAAACACCCAATTAATTTAATTGGGCTTTAGTAAATATATCCTCTCAAATTTTTGGGCTTTGGGAAACCACTCCTGTAAAATCTTTTATTCTTTGCGTAACCTCCAAAATAATCATTTATGTCATAGTAATTAAAAAACAACCAATTAATTGGTTTTGTAAAATAGACCAAACAATTAGACATTCATAATCCATTCATATCCATTCATAAATAGAGCTTCTTTATTCGAACGAAATAATTAATTTATTACGAGTTCTTCAACAAAATAAGTAACAATACAATTAATGAATATGGAAGATATAATTGGATCATATTCACAGTGAATCATTTGAAATATTAATGTATATTTTAATAGATGATGATAACCTTAAAATATCACTACAAAACGTCTTGATAAAATCACCCTTTTAACATTAAAATATTTTTTTTAAATATAAGATATTCTAAAATAATAATGAAAAAAATTTAATTGAAATTATCTAAGAGAACAATAAATGGAACCTCCATGTAAAATATTTTTCATGAAATTCAAAAAATATTTTTTTGTGGTATATTTTAAAATAATATTTTATAGATAGATATTGTAAAAAAACTTTTTTGGGAAAAGATATTAATACCCCATTAAGTAACATTTTTATATCACTAAATTTTGTTTTTATATTAAATTAATCAATCCACATATAATTTTATTTTAATAATTTAAATTATAATAATTAAAATAGTCTCATGAAAGAAAAATATTACTCAACCAAATTGAAAACAAAATCTCCATCAAAAAAATCACAGTCATTTAAGTATATAGAGAGTGTGAAAATGAAAGTATAACTTGTATTATATTGAAATAAAAATAATATATGAAGAAAATTTATTTTTTTTGATTATCTGAAATATAATTTCATAATCATATATTTAAAAATAAACAATCCCAGTAAAAATTGAGACTATAAAGGAAAACTTTTACCACTATTGTAACAATTCAATCATACCTCCACAAATGAAATAATATCTAATGAAAAATTAAATTAAGTAAATATAAATAAAACCATTAATAATATATAAACAATTATTTATATAAAACACATTAATGGAACAAGTACTGAATATGGAACACATCTCATGGAAACAATACCATAATGAGAACCCCTTACCTCATGTTCAAATTTCTTTACAATGGATTTTAAGGGCACATATAATAAAATCATATTTTTTTATTTTATTATAGTAACCAAATAATATTTATAATACCATATATTATTTAACTATGACCTACTATCACTTTTTCATTAACACTATTTCATTATATTTAAAATTTTGAGTGTTAAATTCATAATTTTTAAGTAGGTTATAGTTCGATAGTAATGATACTTACATATTGATCATGGATATATTAAGACCAGAATAATTACACCTTAAAAATAATTTAATAACTATATAATCCTTTATAAAAATTCATTTTAATCAGTGATTAAAAATGTAATACATCTCTTCATGGAGACTGTGGTACAAAAATACAGAGTAGTTATATTTTCAAATTTCATTTGATTGAATGAATGAATGATTAATAATAATTTACCATGTTGAAATCATTAAAATATCATAAATATAATTATTTTCCTTAAATTTTACTCATTAACCTTCCATGAAATATTATGATGGAAAATCAATCATATATATAGATTGAGGTGTTGGTCCACACATACATATGAGAGAAACATTAATTTACCATTTTATATAATATTCTTGTAAAATATAAGATCCCTTATAAAAATAACATCACAATAATTTTATTATATTATATTATTTATGTTAGAAAGTATAAATAATAATAAATTTATTTTTAATAAGAAATAATCTTTTAATGGGTTTGGTACGATGATTACCGTTTCTTTGAGATACCTCATCTAGCTAAAACCTAAAGGCTTCGTAGGATGGTGATAGAATAATACCAAAAGATCATGAAATAATTTATTAATGCATTGAAGGATTTTGGTTGGGTAATTTAAAAGCTAATGTTATCAAATTTTATGAATAACAGAGGATAATATGATCACATTCTATAAGTCATGGAAAGGACACAAATAAAATTACATAATTGATTTAAACCATATATGGAGACATTATTTTGAAATTGAATGAAAATTTATAATAATAGGATGTTTCAATTAAATATGGTCTATATTTTTTTCATAAAATATGATGTATAATTTTTTAAATTTCATCCCATATCATATAGTTCAACAGCCCAAAAAACATGTTTTATCATCGAAGGTGGTAAAATCGGTACACATTTTACTATTATTTATGACCAAAAATAAATGTTTCGTCATTGAAACTACCAAATTAGGAAATTATTTTCCGAATTTTGAAATCCATTTTGTCAATATAATTTATTAAAATGGATGAAATTAATTTAAGGAATATTTTTTTCAAAACACACCAAAAACAAAATTTTTTGTATTATATATATTTTAGCATAAAACATAATGTATTCCAAATATTTTCCAAGTAATGAAATCTGAATTTTATAATAATATTTTTAAGATATTATAATTACATTACTAAAATAATTTATTATCAGTGATTAATATTTTAATCTCAACGAAATATAAATATAACACCATAAAAAAATTCTGACACACAACTCCTTTTACCATAAATTGATTATATCTTCCTTTTAAATTTTTAGATAAATGATGAATGAATTATTATTTTTTAATTATTAATATTTTTTATAAAAATATATATTTTCAATATGGCCAATATATTTTCCAATAATAAATTCATAACACCAACAAAAATAAATTAATTCATCATAATGGAGCCATTTATTTTTGAAATGATTTTATTAAAATGTAATGATTATTTAATTATAAATAACAAATATCGTATTATTATGGAAACAATATATATATTGGATACATAATATTTATACTATTATTTGAACATCAAACCATGTACATTGTTTCAAATCTATTAATAAATAATTTTTCATTTATACAAATTGTGGTTTGTAAATGATATTATTCGGTGCATTAAATTAAATTCAATGTAATGAAAATAAAATCTATGGGTGTCCAATAAATAACCTGTAAAATTATTCAAACAAAAATAAATAAGAAACTATGCTTATAAAATCATTTGATACATGTATCATATTATATCTTTAGGTTCCAAAGATGCTTCCTTGAATCTCTTATTCCATCAACTAATTAATACAATTTTTAAATATAATTTTATCACTAGGACCCAATAATTTTATTGGTTGTTATTCATAGGAAATATCATACACTAGTTATTTTTCCTCTATATTCAATAATTCTATCATACTAAATATCTACTTCCTCAAATTATTTACAAGAAACACATCATGAACATGAGAGAGTATTTGTGGAAACATAATGTGAAAAGTTACAATCCCTAACATAATAACATTTTTAAGTATACAATATACATTAGGAGATTCATTTTTATCCTTTTTATTATAATAAACTTCTTCAATAGATGAATTTGTAGTAATAATTCCTCACTTAACAATAATTCTCGACCTCCCGGAAACTATACCAATAAATATTTTATTATGTATGGGCTTCCAAGATAGGTTAATGAATGGATTTATCCTTGTATATCAGTTCCGTATGTATATCTAGTCAAAATAGATTTATTTCTCCAATAGTAGGACAACCTGAGATAAATCAACACTTATTTAAAAATATGGCTCTATAAGGATATATGCAAATACATTAGTGAAAGCTATTTTTATTACAAAAATCTACTAGAGGATAATTTTGATCCAAACAACACTCTAAATCCATTGAAATAGATATCAACAAATCATATGGGGTTTTAGTATTCATCTATGATATACAGTCTCTCTATAAGTGATATGTATTACTGAATGAAAACTATTAATAAAAAATTTATTGAATATAATTCCATAACATAAAGAGAAATATCATATATCGATTTTATAAAATAAAATATGGTAATTTATTTAATAAATTACCACATCTGTAATGTATACATGAGGAAGATAATAAGAGGGGAATATTGTCTGATATAAACTAATTGTGATGGCATCATATATTTATTTTCTATAAAATAAATGAAATTATATTTATTTGATATATTCATCATTCCAATGAAAATAATTTGGCTACATTATATAATTTCTATAATGGTATGGGTAATGATTAAGATATCCCAATATAGTTTTTTCTAGTGAACCATAAATGCTTGCATGCAAATATTTATGATATATACTCTTCAATATTTATCATCACATTATAGAAAAAAAATTAATCAAAAGATCACATTATATCTTTATATATAAAGGATGAATATATAGAGATGTGAAATAAGATTCATCAAATATATCTGTTTTCAGTACTTTTTTAACTATGAAATATACACTAAAAATGTGATTTATAATTTCTTCACAATCACAGATATACATTGGAACATTTTCATCCTTTTTATATCTCCATATATATCTTTTATTCCAATTCAATCATTACATGTATAGATAGTTGAACAATGATTTCAGAAATACATGAGTTCTTCCCTTCCATCAAAATTTGATGGTCCATTGTTTTCAAATATAGAAATATTAAATCAAATTTTATCTCATCATAGATAAAATAAATAGTTATTGTGGCTCAAAGAATCATCTGATTTTTCCACTTCCAAGGTTTTTAATGTATTGAATAGTCATAATATAATATTTAACTCAGTCATGGTGACTATATACAATAAAAATTTATGATTTTAATAAGTGTCACACATTTATATGTAATGATAATACCTCCATATCATTAATTAAAATATGAAAACTACTTAATCTATGTTTGAGTTTGGGTAATTATACCCATGAAGCATTAATTACTAAAATGAATATGTTATTACCATGTAATTATTTATAAGAACACTTATTATACAATTCATAGTTGAATCAACCTTGATCCCAAACATGTTTCCACAATAGGGTAGTGTAAGTATTGGTGCATTGACCAACTGTATCTTTATCATCATGACGTTTTCTCCAAATTAAATAATCAAAAATAACATGAATCCTTCCAAAATAAATATGAATAATATATCAGAAAGACATGATAAATTCTTCACAATGCGTCAATAGTATCTACAATATCCAAAAATTCATTCTCAATCAAAATTGATGGTATAGAAAAATAATCAATGACAATTATATCAAAAGGATCTATTGACATAAATTTTAATTTATTATATTGAAAAAAAATTTGATTATATTAATGCACAGTTTCATATTTAGCATATTATTTCTCCATCCTCATGTTTATCAACACAATTTTAATGTGATCATCATGATCTCCCTCTCACATTAATTATACCAAAATATTATATATATATATATATAGTACCAAAAAATGATCATTATAATTAATAATGTTTTAATTAGTTGAATCTACTATGATAGTTGAGGTGTTAGTTTTTTCAAATGGAATACATATAGATTCATTTTTTTAATGCCTCATATAGAAGGATTTTATATGTATGCCTTCAAATGTGACAGTCCTTCGAATTATATATTTTTCCAAATATTCCTTATATTGAGTTTAATGGTCAACCAAAAATACCCAAATTCAAACATAAATAAGAAATCCAAAACCAAATCAATTCAACATTAAGGTACAAGAAAAACATAAACTGTATAGACTCTATTCAGTATGAGAACACAACTCCAGATCCTTAATAATTATATCCTTAAAAAAAGTCCATATTATACCATGAATTTATGTAATCCACCATAAATATCATTCACTAATTAAAAAATGAGAAAAGTTTAATAATAAGAATAAATCCATTTATTTTGTTTTAGGAAGGAAACCAATTTTAGTTTCCTTACAATCACTTTATTATAAACTCTATATAATACATATTTAGTTATATACTTCCTTTTTATCACTAAATAATTATATTTTATAATATGATAGATATAAATATATATTTTTGATAGGTCCATGATAGGTTATGGAATTTAATTTTCGTCATTTTGACTATTAATTGACAGTGTCCAACACAATGGTCAATCTTTGGGATGTTTTCTTCTCATAAAAATTCATTAAAAACATCAATATAGTGATACTGATACATATTATTTATTTTTATGAAGACATTTCCATATAATAAGTGTATAGTCACATTGATCCATCAAAATTCATGAAAAAATATGTGCATCCCATAGTGACATTCATGGAAAGATGGATTCCATTTCTAGGTTTTCATGGATTTTCTTCTTTAATTATTACAAAATAAATTGGGCCCAATATATTAGTAGTCCATAGAATATGCTCACTACTCTACATGAGTTATAAATAACACTCAATGTCATGATTGTGAGAATACTAGAAAAAATATTTAGGAATGAAATCAATGTACACCCATTACACAATAAAATCATTTATGTAGAGATTATCCACAACCATTATATATTAATAACTTTTATAATTATAAATCAACACTAATAAAATGGATTTAATTTCAATTTGAATATTTTATTCATCTTTTGATCAATAAAATTTCTCAGGTTAATTAAATATTAAAAATGTTATATATTTATTCTATAGATATATGGAATATATATATATTGCACTTATCAGTTCTCAAAAATAATAAATTTAGAATAAAGTATTAAAAAATATAATTTCATGGGGAAAGCCTTTAAAGAATTTGACATGGAATCTAATATTTTATTAGGGGAACATAATTTTAATTTAATAATTGAGATCCTCTACAATTAATTAAATAACAGAGGATCATACATGGTCTATAATTTAGTCATTAGATTACAATATTTACTTGGATAATTACATAGTTACACTTATATAATATATTGAACTCTTAGGGGCTCAATAAGATGAAAATTATTTTAACTATAAAAATATTTATATTCCATTGGAAATTTGTTTTCACTTAGTTCGTTTCAATTTCTACTACTTCCCACATTTTTTACCTATAAAATGATTAATATTTTTCGAAATTGGTATCCATAAATGGGTATCCAATGGAACTTAATTGTTATTCTATTCTGTGTATTATAAAAATACCCGATATTTGGATTTTAATTTTATATTGATATAGATTTTTATTTATAATCCAAATATTTTACATTCCGACTTATAGAATATTTTCTACCATAGGTGAAAAATCATTATATGTACATCACATTTAGAATTATCAATAATTTTAAAGCATCCATCCATTAACTAAAACAAATAAACATAGTGTGGTAAATAATTATCATAGTGACTAATCATATAATTATAATGGAATTTATATGATGTAAAAATCATTATACATTATTTTAAATTTATTATACCTTAGTATAATCTTAGGCCATCCATTATTATTATCTATTCAAATATATTAAAACAATTTAGAATATTAATTTAAATTATCCAAAAAAACATGCTTCATGATTTTCTAGCTAATAGTGATGTCTTATTCCCACTCACTGCACAATTGTAATGATTCATTTAATAATTAATCACCCCAATCATATTTGTTATACGAATTTGTATCCATTCCATAAGAAAATAAAAATTCTAGTATTCAGACAATGATATATTTTCCTTGGAAAAAACACTCATATTTTTACAATAATAGAATGTATTATTCTACACCTATTATTATTTTATCATACCATGATGTAATGATTTATTTCCTTGAAAATAATTATATTCTCTTAGATATATTGAGATACACTCAAACCTGAGTCTAAAAGTATTTTAACATAATATATAATTACAATGAAGCAACTGATTTAGTGGTTATAAATTGGACTAATTATGTTATAAAAAATAAATTATATATTCATGTAATAAATAAATAAATTTCTTATTAATTGATAAGAAATGAATTTATTTTAATATAAAATAATTCTTTTTATTCAATACTATATTAATTCTTGTAATGTACTTCCATTTTAATATATTAAATTACTCACTATTGGTAAATGATTTTAATTATATATATATATATATTTATTTATTTATTCAATAAAATAATTTATCTATCAAATAGTATTTTTTATCATCATGGGATATTAATATATCTGGTGTTATACAGGGAAAACAATATTCTATAATTCTATACATAATTATTTTATCATTTTTATTTGGAGCTTGTTTTGAAATTTCATTTTTTAAATTATAATAAATTAATTTAAAAAAATATATTTATATTTTGAAATCAACATATAAAATTTTTCTTAATTTTACTTTTAGAGAATTATTTGAGATTAATAATTTTTAAATTAATACAGAAAAATATATTTGTTTATTATAATTTATAAATTTATTTAATGATGTTACAATGTATGATTTTTAAAAAATATAGGTTAAAATTTAAAATTACATTAATTATAATATTATTAACCAAATTTATTTCATTTAGATTAATTTTATATTGAATATTCATAAAAAGAATATTTATACATAGAAAATATTTTTTTCGAATTTTTTTTTCAAACATGATGTTCTAATTTTACATTAAACACAAAATATATTCTCAACCTTTTTTTTAATTATATTTTCTATTTCAAATCATAATAATAAATAATAGGTAACTAGGATAACATTTTTTCAAAAGGAATATTTAAATCTAAATTATTAATTTTCATAGTTACTGTTAAAATGTGGTATTTGACATTACAAATTATTTTATAAAAAATAATGATAATATATATATGATTTCTATTAGAAAAATAATATTTATTTACTTGAATTCGGGTGGTCATAATTTTATTTTTCATGATCATTTTATTTTAAGGCCTAAATGAAAAATTTCCTAGGTTATTAGTAATCTATTTTGTCAAAAATAAAATGGTAATATTGTCTAACCTTATAAGTAAATGGAATAACATGTTTAAAAGAAGCATAATTTTTATATTTTGTGGTGTTTATTGACCATATTTTACTCAAATAAATTATATATCATTTTTTTAATAACTTCATCTATGATAACTTCCCAATATATAATAGATTGTGGTATTTTTTTAAAATACCACTTATTCTCACATTGTCAAGGAATCCTCCTATCCTCATTTATTCACACATGAAATTACTTTTATTTCTAAAAATACCTAACTAAATTCCTATATTAAATAACATTCAAGTTTATATTGTATTTATTGTGATTATAATAAAATCGTAGGATGGATTTGGATGAAAAGATAAAGAGTTCCATTATTGAAGATGTATCATTCTTTACACTGTGTACTAATTTTTTTATTCGTAAACCTACATAAAATATTGGTCAACAATTATGATATAATAATATTAGTATCGACCTTATAATTATATTTTATTAGGTTAATGGAATAACAAGTTTCATTATCCTCTTCCACTAAATGGTATAAAAACCCTTCCATCGAGTCTACTGTGGATATATGCATTGCAAACAGATGTTATTTGTTTTCTATCACCAACTCTCACATTCGGATATAATGATTGATTAAATTAATATATATATATATATATAACAATTAAATTTTACATATATAATTGTAATATTACATACACGTTCTCACCATACAATACATTTGAACAGTATCATGTCACTCGTGCATATGGGTGGGGTACTGCCTCCACAATGCAATGTGATTATTTATTCAGTTTATTTTCAAATGTATAGAAATTAAGACTTATTTTACGAATATATTTTATGTTTATGATTTATAGTTTTTTATAAATTGGTGTATTAATATATATATTTCATTTCTTTCATCCATTAAAAAATAAAAAATAATGTCCATGTTTATGCATGGCCTTCTATGCACATGAAAGGTGAAAATCAATATTTGTATCTAAAATTTGTGTATAAAAATAAATATGTTGTAAATTTAAATTCCAGATTTTTATATCTTGAGAAAATTTATAGATTTTATTAAACTAGGATCAATGTATGATTTTAAAGAATATGTAATAAAAACATAAATTCTATAAATGATTATTTTATGACCATAAAGAGTTATCTCAATAATTAGTTGTTTATAAATAAGTCATAAAATATTATAAAAATTTGTTTAATGAACCATATATACATGATTATACTCATTTAAGATATGTTTCAAAAATAATTCTTTATAAAATATGAGGATTGAACACCTATGGTGTAAATTGTACTAGAGGAAAGGGTGTGTTTCACAAAATCATCATCATCTGAGATAATTTTTGATTATGTATTTTCTAGTAAATTAATTTAACATACATATTAAATGAATAATATTTTCATATAGTCTGGTTATTTCTAGGAAATAAATCTTCTCTATTCAATCTCTTCTCATTTGGTACTCAAGATACAAACATAAATATTTTTATGTAAAAATGGAATTTTTTTTCTACTCAGTCAAGATTCATCCTAATCCATGTCAATATTTGCATTAAAATTTCAAAAAAAAATTTACATTTTCCAATGAATTATATGAAAAAATTTACCATTATTTCTAATTTTTGAAAAAAAATTATAAAATATAAATTTTCTTCGTTATCCTAATGTGGTGATTTTTAACATTTTTAAAGTAGTGTAAATGTATTTTTTATAAATATTATACATGAATTAAAATATTATACATGTTAAATAATTATTTCATTAAATATTTTATTATATTCATAATTTGTTTCTATGGAATAAAATTATTTCTTAATTATTTTTAAAATATTTTAGACATCATGTTACTGATTTATAAGTAAAAATGGTATTTTGATCAGGATATTGTGAAATGATATTTTTTATGTATTAAAATCTATGTGAACATGTTTTTTTGAATATTATATTGAGGATATAATATAATGATTTCTTCCTCCATATTTATTTGTATTTTTTATGATCTTTATGATAATGGAAATTCTTAATAGTTTTTATTCTAGTTCATTTAATATAGCCAGTTATTGTTTTATGGAATGATGATTATGTTGTTTTAATTATTATAAAGTTGAATTTTTTGTATTTACTAATTAGTGGGTGGGGATAAGAATTACATGTCGCTGAGATTAGTTATTAGGCCACATAAGTAAAAATATATTCTATATTTGGATGAGGCCTTACACATTTAGTTATTGTGTCATGTCATGAAGAATTGGTGATATGTTTCATATGTATTACATTATACATTCCGCTATTAAGAAATTAGTAATTGATGACCATGTGATTGTCTTAATTGATATTATTTCCATGTATATTTTTTATCTTAGATTTTTATTTATATAGAAATGTTATATCCTTATTTATTCTTTATATATTTTTTTCCTTATTAGATTCCAATATAAGAATACCCTTAGTAATCATCTAATATCACACATTTCATTTTTTACATTATGCATAATACTAGTAAGTGTACTACGATTGATATTCATGGAACAAATAAAAGTAATAATGTGTTTCTAAAAAAATTATTATATTATCTTTTCTATTTTAATTGATAATTAATGATCATAACTAATTTTAAAAGACAATAAAAATTTTCAATACATTTGGATATAATTCCTATCATATTTTTACAATGTAAAAATGTGACCATAATCTATTAGATAATTTGTTTGGTGTAATAAAAATTGGAATCACATAAATATTTTTTTCAGAAACATGGGAAAATAATTAAAAAAAATAGGCCAGTAAATATAGATGTTTGGGATACTATGTACTTGTAGAAAATTTATATTCACCAAATAAAGTGGAGGAGGATGTTGGTCCCACCCATCACATAATGAATATTATACATAAGTATTCTATAAAAACGTTAAAAAATCAACATATCACAATCCATAAAACAAAATAGGATTCATAAACATTTCATTATACTATAAAATATTATAAAGATATATGTTTCATAATATTTATATTTTTTCATAACTACATAATCAATGGAAAAAGAACCCAATTTAATAGTAATTATATCATGATATAACCCATTGAAGGGGAATGGGTTACATAGAAATCATTTCATGTCACCCGATCAGAGAAATGATAAGAATGGTATCCTTAGATTATATCCTTTCTAAAGAATAAGTAACATCATAATATATCATCTTAAATGGGTGATGATTTTGAAAGAAAAAATTTGAATCATTAATTTTGGAAAATAAATTTTATTTTAATTTTGAAAAAATATTCATTTTATAAAATTTTGTCATTGAAAGTAACATTGAAAACATATAAATTAATATTTAAAAATAATTTAAATCTTACCATGAGGAAAACATCATTATAAATTATAAAAAAATAGAACATATAATTTATTAAATTAAAATACATTTAAAATGAAATTGGAAACATACAATGTAATATTCAAAGAGTATTATGTTCATGAATATGGTAATTCTATTAATTCCATACATGTTAAAAAATGATTCATGTCACATTTGATGAAAAAACAAAAAGGATGTTTTTTGAAATATTAATGAATATTGGTTAAAAAATTGAAAAAATATAAAAAAATATTTATAACGTTTTTAATAAATCATTTGTTTGTTAAAACAATAAATTTTTTTAATAAAACATGATTTTGGAATAATAACATCTTATCGACATATGTGAGAAATAATTTAGGATTTTCTTAAATATAGTGTATCACTTATTTTAATTACCGAAGATTGTAATAATGTTAATATTACATAAAATATCCGTAATAAAAACATGAGAATAAATTGTTTATGTTTCTTGAGAGATGTAGGTTAATTTTTCAGAATTAGAATCATAGTCATAATAAATTTTGATAAATGATAAGAATGTAAACTAAAATCATTACAACCGTTGTAATAAGGAATCATAAGAACCGTGAAGGAATAACATGATCTTTTACTGAAAATATCTTGAGGATAAATAATTTAATGATATTAGATATCAAATGGGATGTATATACACTTAGATACAATATATATTTTCATTAAATAATGTATCATTCAATGAAATAAAATTGAGGTAATAATTCAATTCCACTATGTAATATTTTGAATCAAAATACCTAATAACGTAAAACATTAAATGAAAAATTATTTATCATACAAATAATTATATTCATGTTATAATAGTTAAATTAAAAATTTATACACTAATAAAAATAAGTGAACGTTAATGTTTCTTCTATATCAGATGAATAAAAGAGTTAATAGAAATCCTTTATTAATTTAATAGTGTTTTGAGTTATAAGACCCAAAAAATAACAGAGTAAAATAAACCAAAAATATAATTAGAATATTTTGATTTCTAATATATCATATCAATGTTTTTGTATTTACACCACATAAAAGAAGATAACTACATAGCATAACATATGTCTCAAAGAAGGTGAATTGAGACAAAGAGCTAATACATTAAGTATCACATTATTTTGTACATGTTAGAACATAATGTATAATAATAATAAGATTACTATATATACATATATATATATATATATTAATAAAACATAAAAATATAGATAATACAATATAAAATTTAATTATGACATTTTTTCATTTTATTGAATATTTAGCGTTAATGTTTTGTTTCTTACAATAATTGCATTGTTTTTCATATACGTCTTGATTATTTATTTTTTCCCTATTACATTTGTCATGGTGTTAATATATAATGGATTTTAACCATGATATAAATGTCATATATTTTCTATATTTCTATATTTATAGTTATCATGATAATTAGCGATAGATAATCAAATATATAACTCATGGTTATGGTAAGTCGTACATACACATGAAAATTTAATATATTTTCTCATTGGGTTTGAATATTTAATATTAAAAAATATATTTTCATTATAGAATAAATTTTTTATCATATTCATCAAATGGGTTCATTAAACCATATTTATTATAGTCGATGTTAATCATGACCAAATTGAATTTCTTCGTGACGTTGAAGTACATTGTTCACACATGTAGCATTGTCATACTTCCAAAAATAGAAATCATGATGAAATTTATGATAATATTTTTCTTCAAAAAATTAAATATGATTGATATCACATATAGATAATAAATATGTCCTTATATCTATCATTGTGACGTGGTAATGAAAAAATGAATGGCATCAGTTCGTTGAACAGTAATTCACTGTCCAGATGAATGTCGAACTCAAAACCCATTGGACGAGAGGTTAAATGTTTAAAACTAATTCATTTTCAAAGAAAGAATTATTTTTTTTCTTGATAAAAATCATCAAAACATTCATATTAACATTTTTTTTGCACTTACCCATCCATATATCCTATGGAAAATATTCTAAAATCATTGGATGAGTAAAAAAAGTGTAGTAAGTGATATAAAATAAAGAATGAAACCATTAGTCCATGAATATTTTTAACTCCCGAAATTTTTTCACAAAATCATAATATTATCCCATATAATAGAAAACTTTTAGCTTACCTAATGGAGAGCTATAATAGGCTCACCTAGCCCCATTTTATTACAGAGCCTCTGGTATAAAAATTAAATTCCATGAACTAAAACATAAGTACAACACATAAATAATGCATAATGGAAAAAATAATGTACCCACATTTCATTCACAAGATATCATTTCAAGATACATATATAATTAATACATTCATAAAACCATTTAAAATATTAATATAAATTAAAACAGCATATGATATTTATTTTTCATTTTGGAAACAATATTTCTTATAGCGGTATTCAAATATCAAATAATTTTCCTGAGGGAAGAAAAGCCATTACTATATATGTTAAAAAATAATATTCCATTTTTTGTTTAGTGAATCAGTTAATATAAAAATATTTCTTTTGAAATCATTAAATTAAATAAAATCTCAATGGATTCTATTATACAACATATAAAAGAACATGGTTTATATTATCAAAATATGCCTCAATGAAAGGATATTGAGACGAAATCCCATACCCTGAATCTGACTCACCATGTACATTATTTATATTCTGAAATAATAAACATTTGATAATTTAAAGTTTCATTAGATCATTTTTCATTTTTATTGTCCCGTTTATATCACATAATTCCAGGATATCTCAATTACACAATTATTTATGCTTATATCTAATTTTTTTTTCAAAATTTAATACATGAGTCAAAAATAAACACTGTCTTATGTCAATAGTCAACATGGTTACATGTTAATCATATCCAAAATAATATTTCTGAAATAATTTTAAATTTTATTCATTAGATATAATTTTAAAACAAAACATTAATTATGGTTATCATAATGAACAATATTATAATCATGGAGATAATAGGCCATACATAGACATGAATAACATTTCCTTTTTTCATTTATAACTAATAAAAGGTGGTAAATATTATCTTATATTTCAATATGCTAAAAATATAATTAATATTATATTAATAATTTAATTATACTTATACATATTATCCACCTCATGTGGTGATTTAAAATGAATTAAATCACTTCGTGGAGGAGATAGATCACACATATACATGATGGATGTTATGATATTTATATACATGGAAAGTAATAATGTTATTGATATATTAATAATTTATAATATAAAATATATCCATTATATAATAGTTAATAATAATTCTGTCATTATAACCAGTTTAGAAATTTTGTGATGAAAAATGAACTATATCTGTATGTGAGGTGGTAGTCATGCGTACACCAGAACAAAAAATATCATTTCCCAATTGATGAAAGTGGATACAGATTGAGTTGATTGTATCAATAAAATAATATCTCATTTTATTGATGATAATTGAGTTATTATTTCATGATTGTAGATGGAAATTTGAAAGATTTTGATGAAAAAATAATATAGAAAAACTTAATTACCAACATTACCTTTCCTTTGATGGATAATATTTTTTATCACCTCAACAACTATAACAAGGGTGTTTTTCCTAAAATAAGGCATAAAGATTGTGTACATGTATTCTAAAAATGGATTTGTTATGATATTGGATAATCCAAATGGATTTTTATGTGTGTGTTATAGAGGGGAATACATGAATTTTTATTGGAGAGGGGAGAGGTACCCTTAGAATTCCTTAAAATATTAAATTAATATAAATTCATTTTATATGAAAAAATGGTCTAAATTTATTTATTTTGATGATAATATGATTATGGTTCCAAATGTCATCATCTAATTTATTTTACACCAGTTTCAATATTTCTTTTAATCTTTTACATTTTGATTTAACAAATTTTAATTATGGCCATTTTATCTGGTTATTTACACTTTGATGGTTA
This sequence comes from Viscum album, assembly GCA_963277665.1. Taxonomy (NCBI): domain Eukaryota; kingdom Viridiplantae; phylum Streptophyta; class Magnoliopsida; order Santalales; family Viscaceae; genus Viscum; species Viscum album. Next base: position 1,831,438,722 of record OY728164.1, on the reverse strand, counting down.
AATAAACTAGTATGACATTACAAACGTCAAATTAATGAGTCATTAATGAAATTTCATGACATAAATAAAATAGTTTATAGAATCATATGTATTTTTTACAATTTATATCATTGAATTAAATATGTTATAAATTCAAAATATGAATTATGTCAAATTTGACAATATTCATTACATGAATTTTTTAAAAAAACAAAGAAACATGATTCCCTCTAAATAAATAAATTAACACTTATATGTAATGTCAGTGACGTCCATAAAATGAATGTATGGAATATAATATTTCAAAATAAATTTATTTCTATATTGATAATATCATTCATATGATTCTTATTTAATAAATGTCTTTCTAAATAATCATTGTGTTTTAATTAAATTTAAATATTTAATGTTCACAAATTAAAAATAAATTATCCTTAACTATATTATCATATTACCTCTAATTACAAGATTTAACCTTAACCAACGTAAATAAAATACAGAAGTTACTATTCACAAAAAATTATGTTGATCATATTAGATCACATTGTATATACTTATTATATCCATGTATTTATATTTTTGAAAAATTAATTTCATAGAATTAGGTTGATTAGGTTTAACTCTAATTCTATAGATTTGGCGAGAAGTAGGATAAAAGAGTTATTCAAAATTTCAATACATTTTTGTATCATATTTAAATTTGAAATTTATTATGATTCCCAATATTAAATTCAATAATAAAAACATAATATAATTATAATAATAATAATAAATTAATGATCTATATATATAAATAAATTTCAGGAAAGTAGTTACTAATTAAAATGCATATTTTTTCGTTATTTCTTAAAACATTAAAATTATCAAAAAAAATAACACAAAATTTCCCAAAGAAATTTATATCGTTATTCCAAAGAATAAGTTTATTTTTTTAAAATATATTTGTTATAATTGAAAGATAATATATTTAAAAAGGGTTCTCCACAAAATGTTGGAAATATTTAGTAGAATAATATTTATATTATTTATAAAATCGATTTTGATTCACTTATAATGTATAGGAAAAGTATTATAATAATTTAAAACATTATATTAAATTTATATTTCATAAATTTAATCCACCAAGGGTGATTTTATAATTTTATAAATGTTATTATTCACAATATAAATACATAATTTATATTCAATTCGTTTTTTATTTTCATGTGTTGTTAATATGGTATTTAACGAATCATTACATAGACATGTGTCAAAAATATTTTAATAATTCAGTAAAAAAATTTCATTCTATTGATTATAATAGATAGGAAATATCTTCCACATAAAATAATAAAATAATAATAATATTATATATATTATTGTATTAATTTTTCTTATGTGCAACATAATAATTTGGAGAATCCTATTGTTGTGTGTTGGGTATTATATCGAACATGGAATATATTAGAAGAAAAATTGCTTTCTAATTAATAAATATTAACATACATGAAAAAATACTACATCATAATAAATGGGATGTTACATAACGATAATCATATATAATATTATCTACTGTCTACCCACCTTTACCTTCACAACATGTTTCTATTGGGATAACCACATGTGTACCTGTTTCGGGCCTATGTTAACCTCAAGTATACTTGATATTTCATTGATTGTATAACTTCCCATGTACAATCACTTTTTTATTACTCTGACCACCCATTAACACATTAATATAGAAGAACATTTAGCGCTACCCAAATCCTTTGATTGTTATACAGGTCCCACTTGTCATAAAATTAAAATCATACATATCTGTGTCATGGGATCATAAAATATTCATCATATCATAACCCGTGAAATGAAATTAGATTTGTGAACACTTAAATATATCATAAAATTGGTAAATGATTCATATTTGGTAATCATTTAATCAATTAATCATATTTTAAACCAATTAATAAGAAGTTGGATTTTGAATAATTTTATCGAATTATAAATCATTGAAGACAAAACTAATTCATAAAAAAATCTTGATAAATGATTAAGATAAATAATAAGATTTGTATCCTTTGTTTATGTCACTAGTAACAGAAATTTAATTTCAATGTATGTTATCATGGATGTTAAATTAGTTTTAAATAAAAATCACTTAGAACATTTCTTATTGAAGATAAATTTTAATTTATAAAACTTTTTAAATGAAAAAAATTTGGAAATCATTTTCTTATAAAATAATCATGAAAACATATTAAAGACTCTTTAAAATTAATTTAAAACATTTCTTGAAAAAAAAATCGTTAAATATATGGAATGAATATTATAAAACAAAAGAATTTTTCAAATCCATTTCATTGAATATAAAATGAATAATAATAAATAAACAATAAATGAAAATATTGTTCATTATATATTTATGTTTTATTCATATAATTTATGTTAAAATAAAGATTTATTTCATGTCTTTAGTAATAGCCGAACATTAATTTTTTTTAATATTACACGAATATTTTGTAAATTTATTTTGACCAAATTAATTAATTAGTAAAAATCATTTAATATATCAATTTAAATTTTTTTTATATTTTTTAAATTTTTAGAAAACATTTTTATGGAAGAAACATGTTCTTTCAACCATGGTGAGAAATAAATTTCAATTTCCAAACAAACAAATTATCAAATGTTTTGAGTAAAAAAGAGATTAAAAACTCTACTATTAATTCAAAATTTCAGAAATATACTTATGAGAATAAAATTAATGAATTAATTTATATATGGATCATAATATTTTGTTATGAGAAACATAGTCGACGACAATCTCTATAAATTATGGGTTTGTAACATTAAATAATAACCACATTGAAAATATTGAATCATAATCCCCATGAAAAAATAATGTAGAACAGATCTTAAAATATCATTTTTGAAAATTCATTCATTATATTATGTGTAAAATGGAAAATAAATACACCTAAAAATTAATATTATTTTATAAAATAACATATGTCCTAAAAATATAAAATCAAGAAAATTGTCCATTACCACAATGGTATTATTCTGAATCGTAATCCCTAATTAATAATAAAATTACATAAAAGATTATATATCATGAAAATAATTTGATACATTCAATAAAATTTCAAAGGGGATTTGTTTACAACCCCCAAAATAAATTTCTAGTTATTCTTAAAATTTCTCATATAAAAAATAGATGTATGAAATACCTTACTCGTTTATTAATGATCTGAATAAAAAGAGAATAAAATAAAATAAAATAAGATAGGTACAAAACATAAAATATTTCTCAATTAATAAAAAATGAAACAAAAATCCCTTACATTTTGTCTTGATATCCATTATACAAGTTTGGAAAAAATATATAATTAACATAAAATTATATTATATATATTAATTGAACACACATATATATATATTATAACATAAATGGCATAATTATAAACATTTATTACCCATTTATAAAAATTTTATAATAAGTACTTTTTCAGGAAATAACTTAATTTTTTCCATAAAAAAATTTATTTATTATTTTTGGTAATCATTATTTTATCACAACCTCATTATCTTAATAATGAATAATATTTTGTAAATTACATAAAAATTCTTTATATATGTATACTTTACGATGAATAAAATTCACTGATAGAAATTGAAATACTTCATTCATAGAAATTGTTAGCTTTAAATACAAAAGAATGTTCATTCCATTTTCTTATCGAACTGAAAGAAACAAAGGTAAATAAAATAATATTATTAAATAATATTATTTATTTCATATATATCACATGTTTTCATTAAGATAATTCTTATTAATTTCTATTTAATGCATGAATGAATCAATTCACATCACGATGTTGTCATCTGATGTACTCATGTTTAGTTTTAGCGTATTTCATAAAAATGAAATAATTATTACAAGTTGAGTATAATAATAAAAAAAGTGTAATGATCATAGAAAATTTATATATATAATATAAATATTTTATTATTCCCATCCTTGTGAGGTGGAAATAAAAAATCTTATGACATTCGTTCACAAGGTAGTATTCCTCTATACACACGAATAATGATTTCATAACCCATTTAATTTGTTATTAGGTGATTACCTAAAAAATTAAACATATTAATATATGTAAGATAAATAGTTTATTATATCAACATGAAATAAAATTAATTTATGTATGTGGGGAAACAATTATATACAAACACTATTTGAAGACCATTTCCACTTCTTTAAGAAATCATTATAGGTTTTCAAAAATTACAATCCTTGGTTATATTGATGCTGCAAATAAGGCCTCAAAGATGAGAGGGATGAATTTTGGAAGTGATTTGGTAATTTAATGGATGAATAGAAAGGGTTTAGTGTTGTCAAAAGTATGGCAGAGGGGGTCTTTTATAGGTGATGTGAGGGGCATAATCGTAATTTCTTTGGAAGAATGAATTTCATCCTCGTTTTTTGAGGTCAGAAGGCTCCAATAAAGAACAATTATTTACTAGAGTGGATAAATGGTCGATATATGGCCACCGAATTGGTTATTTAAATGTTTTAAGTCATTTGGGACCCTTTACATTTTAGTTCATCCCGGATAAACCCGGTTTTACATTAACTAAAGTAAATATTATTGTATTATTTCCACTATTCATTTTGATTAAAAAATTTACTTGATCATATTATATAATAAAAATTATTTTTTATTAATATATAGATACCATTTTATAAAATCCCACTCACATGATTGGAAAATAAAATTTAAAATTAATTCCATAAACATGATGAGAAAGCATGTTTGTAAAGAGAAAATACCCAAATATTTATATTTTTTTATATCATAGAACATTATGAAATTGAATCCAATTACATAAATTGTATTTATGGATGTATAAATGAAATAAATATTCATTAAAAAAATTAATGTATAATTTATCATCATAAATAAATGATATGAATGTGTTTTTTTATTTAAAATTTATTGTTTCTATCAATCGATTAAGAATTTAATCATTCTAGAAAATTATAAATAAATCACCCCAATATTATTTTGAAATTATTTTTTAAAATAATAATTTAATTATTTGAAAAAAATCGAAAATTTACAAAATATTTAATTTAAAAAAAATAACTTCATATATGAGGACCAAAATGGGTTTCAAAAAGTGTATATTTTTTCACATAAACATGATTTTATATTGACTCAATATATACTAATAATCATATTATGAATATAGATTAAATTTGTTCGATTATTGAACTATAAATTTAATTTAAAACAATCTTAAATAGGGATTATTTTAAATAAACAAAAAATTGAAATAGAATTCAGAAAATATTTTTGTGAGGAAAACCCATTTCTAACCTAAATTTATGTATATTACAAAATCCATAATATATTTGATTATAAAGTAAATTTTTTTGATAAAATATAACTAAATAATACTTATGATATTTTAAAAAATGATGTTTTATTTATATTAACCAATTTCTAGATTGGAAATGATAGTGTTGTAAAAATTCACATTTTTTACTATTCACCAAAATGGAGTATTTTCCAAAATATCACAAAATATCTAAATGAGTAAATTATGTTATGATAATTTCAAAAGTGAAAATTATATAATAAAATAAATTTTCTTAAATTACTAAAAATAAATTATAATATTTTCACATAATTATAAATCAAAATCATTTTTTAAGAAAACAACATTTTTCAATATTATAATTTATATATTTAAAATTAATTTACTGATTAATAACATTTTATAAATTAAATTGCACTCAGTAGGAAAACTATGAGTATAAAACATTAAGTAGTTAGTACTGATAATATCTTCTATATTATTATTAGTGATATAACAATATCATTTCATTGTCCTTTGATGTGCATTATCATTTGTTAAGAAATCCATCAAAGAAACCACGTACATCATATAACAACATCTAAATATGGCGTTTCATAAAATAAAACATATCATAAAAATTAAATTATTTTTAATTTTTTAAATAAATAATCCATTGGTGTTACAAGAACCTTTATTTATTAATGGATAGAGGATGGAATGATAAGGATATAATGTTAAGATGTATGAAAAAAATATTTATTTACCATATTTGACATTAGTTAAATGAATTAATTATCATTAGTAAATTTATAAAGGAATTTGAATTCAATTTTCTATGAATAAATGTTTAATTAATAATTAATGATTCCAATGGATGAGTAATCACATATCAAGTCTATGACTCCATTCTGAGAGAATTTTGTCAGATGGTTCATTATTTGAATTATGTTATTCATTCTTTGGATGAGTTTGATTTCATCTTATATGAGGATTGTATTTCTCTATATAAATAACATATCAGTTTCAATGATATAATGTCAGGTCTAATAGTATGAAAATTCCTTGTATTTTATATCATTGTGATGATAAATATGACCTTCCAATGTAAATCACATCAATTATATGGGTATTTATTCTTATTGAAAATGTGAATTTATCTCAAATGGCTTGGTAGAAACTCAAAAAAAATTATTTCTATTTTGAGAGAGTTCATTGAATTACTTCCATATTTCTCTCATATTCCTCCACAAAATCATAAAATAGTGGTTTCAATAGAGCTCATACCTAGTGATACACCTATTTGAAAAAATACATTTACAAAATATATGATAGAGTTGTATAAATTTATGAATATAATCCTAGAGATTTATGGAAAGGGATTCATTCAACCAAGTTCATCACCTTGGGATCCTGATATTTTATTTTATGAATAAAGGTTGTTCAATATGACTATAGATAGAATATAGAGAACCAAAATATAACACTATCATGAATAATTATCCTCCACCCTATCTTAAAATCATGAATGATCAACAATCTGGAGTTCAATAGTATACCATGATTTACCATTATTCTATATTTCATTAAATGGGGATCAATAAAGAATATATATCTAGGTTATTATTCCATATAAGTCATAGACACTATAAAAGTATCGTTATTCCATTTTTACTTAATAATTACTTTGTTATCTTCATAGTTTTAATGAATATAGTCTTTATACATTACATTTAATTTTTTTATGAAAGTACGTATAAAATATCTTATTATTTATTTTAAAAAAATGAACTTCATGATGATCTGTTGAGGATTGTAATGAAGACCCTAGAGAAGGGTATGTTTCACAAAAAAAAATACCATGTGTGAATTTTGGTTAAAAAAATGTAACATTTTTTATATAATATCAATTGAGGGTAAATTTAATGATCCATAATAGATGAATGTTATTAGATGTTTTCACAGACCAACCACTAGAAATTAGATATTTTGTTTTAAGAGAATGTATGGGTATTATCAATTCTTTTTCGGTAATTACACATATATATCCAATCAAATCACTATGTAAACACAAATGATTTCCAAATTCCCAGGAAAAAATGAATCTGAGGAATTCTCCAAGGAAATAAATTGATGGATAGTCAACAAACATGTGATTATAATATATTATAGTAGATATTTTTTTTAATCTATTGTTATTCCAGGATGATGATATTAGGATATGTCCTCGTGTAGAATTATATGTTGATTGATATTGTCTTGAGAGAAATAAAGGACCAGGAGGAAAAATGACCATCTCTGGATTTTTAATTTTCAAAGGTAAAATATTCAATATATTTATTAAGGAATAAAAATGAATTATAAATTTCTGACATATATACGGATCTTAAATTATTATAAAATATAATTACACAAAATAGATAAAATGAGCCCTATTAGATGGTTAGAGATGATTAATGATTATCATTGATGAATACATTAGCACCCATGGAAATGAACAAGTTTGATGATTTTTTGAGAAGAATGGATCATTATAATATATATTGTGAGGATCACAAAATATCAAATATTTCATTATTTATAAATTATATATCTTTATATATTAATATGATGGGAGAAATATTATATGGATCAAATGAGTGTTCAAATATTGATCCATATAAATATTAATGTTGAGAAGAGGGAATACCAGTAACTAAATAGGAGGAATTTTTTTTATTCTCATATTTTTATTATGATGCAATTACAATGTAAAGTATCATGTATGTGTTTAGTAAATACATCATTTAAATGGGGTATTGGATGAGGTAGATAATTCATCGTTATCTACTCATCCTTCATGTAAAATAGACATATAAAAATCTGAAAAAGTAATATTAGAGGTCCAACAAAAAGAGAGATATTGATGAGTATAAATCATGGATCCAATCTTGTTTGAATGATGGAATTGATAGAGTGAAATATATGTAATGTTGCAACTATAACCCATATGATAATAGAAATGGAAAACATTAAAATGGATTCTTTTATATGACAACCCAAAATATCTAAATGTAATAAACATATATGAATTGTAGTTAATCACCAGATAAATCTTTAACACCTTATAACAATTTCATTAGAATTTTCCAATGGTTGAAAAACTCTGTTAAACTATAAGGTTTTTATAATACTGTATCAAGTAACACTCTAAATTATAACTAATATGGACCTATGGTTTAATTTGATGATCTAGAGAAGTATTTTGTACTATTTGGATACATATTTATATTTTACAACTACCAACTACCCATAGATATATATTCATTTTTATAGGCCCATTAAAACTAAATACTTTATGTTCATATAATTTAATAATGATTAAAAATGTTTTTTGGATCTATAATATCCTTTGGTTAAATTTTCCTAAACAAACAGCATACCGACTAGCATGCATGTTTCTAAATTTGAACAAAACAATGGTATAAAATTTAAAACATTGATATTAATGAATGAATATGGATTAATAATTCAATTCGTACCTAGTTAATCTAATTTAATTATAGACAAGGTTAGATCAATTCATGACGATATAAGGGAATATCTAAATCATCAAAATGTTATGCTGACAAACACAACTAAGGTCCATTGTTTGAAGTTATTGAGTACCTTTTTCTGTGAATCTCATTAGGGAGGAGGGATAATTTATGTTGAAATAATGGAATTCTATATACCTGTTGTGTTGGACACTTTTAAATTGTATTACCAATTTAGATAATATCTTACCGATAAGTGTCTCTACCAAATATCTCTAAGGTACATGATGTGTTCCATGTGTCCCTCTTGAGGAATTGTATTGATGATCAATATAATTTATTTATCTCAAATATCTAAATGTTTTGTCATGGTCATTCATGTAGATAATAATAGTATAAATTTCTTGATCATAAGAATAATGTGTAATAGAACAAGCCTACTCGTCTGTTAAAAGTTTTTATGATGAATACTATACATGAAAAGGATGTAAGTGTACATAAGTACGTGACATGGTTGAATAATCCTTAGTTATTTCAATTATATAAGTAAAATATTGTTGTTTATATAACTATAAGGGTGTCATAATGTTTCGAAACATGATTTTATGATATTTATAATTTATAAAAAAATTACTCTCTTTTATCGCCTGATATATGTGAAACTCCAAGTTTAAATGAACTCTAATATTGTATACCATTATAGAATAGTTTCCAAAATCATACAAATTAAATGAAATATATAAATTTAAAAAATTATATTCATTATAAATGTAAAATATAAATTCATTATTTTAAAATTAATTAGAATTGAAAACAAGAATCAGTTTAATGTAAAAGAAATTGTAATTTAAAATTGTTTTTTAAATTATTTTTACATAATAAAATAAATTAATCACTATTTATAAATTATTTAATTTAAATAAGTATATTATATATTCCAAAAAAACATATTATAAATCATCAGATTTCTATTTCTTTGCATCATTAATGACAACTCTATTTTTATGAAAATGAATTGTATTTTTTCTAAAAAATAGTTTTTTCATCATTTTGTAAATTTAAATTAAAATAAAATATCCAAATATATTAAAATTAAAATTAATAAATTAACTTTTTTGGAAATCAACATTTTAAAATTATGGAACATAATAATTTTTCAATTTTTGTAAAATAGTAGTTTTTCAATGAATATAGAAACATAGTGATTTTAAAAAAACTAATATTAAAAATTTTTACTATTTAATATTTTAAATTTTGTTTTAAAAATTATTTAAATGTAAAATTAGTTTAATAGTAACATTATTATTCCAATTTTTTCCATTAGAATTTAAATTGTGTTGAATATTTACAAAATAATAATTTATAATTATGGAAAAAAATTTACTTGAAACCCTATTTTTATTAAATTTTTTAATTTAATAATAAATTGTATACTTGAAGTTATTTTAATTGAATAAGGTAAAATTTATTAAATATTCTTATTATTAAAAATTAATATAGGGTATTAAGGTAACATAATTTTTTGATGTAATTAATAGTATATATAGTTAAAATTAATTATGATTATTAATTATAAAACATGGGTTAATTTATTACATATTCTAAGGTTTAATTTAATTTTCCACAAACATATGATATTTATTTTATAATTTTTATTTTATATTTTGATTCATTTGAAATAAATTCAGTAGTAAGTTTATTTTTGTTTTTTTCCTTAATAGAAAAATTAAATAGTTAAAATCATATTAACATGGTTAAGACTGAATTTATAAATGTGATTATCCTAGGATGTAATTAGAATAAAATGTATAAAACATGTTTATTTTTAATAATTTTCTAGGTTTTAATTGATCATCTCTCTTTTAAGATATATTATTAGTCAATTTTAGAGGGGTGTGTTTAGAGAGAACAACATCTCCCTTTTTATTCAAAAAAATCATACATATGGGTAGGAAAATAATTAAAAAAAGAAATCCCCCTTACATACCATAGAATTTTCTAGAGGCCTTTATTTGATTTCAAAACCCTCTTAGAAAGGCCTTAAATGTAAACCCAATACTGCACTCCCATGAAATGTTTCCATCCCTACAAATGTGTTTTTTAATTTGTTCCTCCATATCCATAAAATGTTATTAAAAAAAATGATATAAAAAATATTTACAAAAAATATAAATATGTTTTGTTTTGTGAATAATATAACCATCATCCATCTCATTTTATATGAAATGGTGTATAAAATTTATGATTGGGTATACAAAAGAATACCACCTCACAAACCATTCTAATCTTTTTTTCCTCGAAGTATATCAATGATTGAATTAATTATGTATCGAATATATATATATATATATATTCTCTTTATAAAATAATTTTACTACTATAATTTTAATCTCACATGTACCTTCTTTGGTACACATCCATTGAAAAAAATATAATGTTGGTCAAGATGTTTTGTGGACTATCGCTATAAGGCCCTAGCCTTAAACCTTAATTAATATTGAGTTATAACAAGATTACACATTGAGGATCGTTTCAGGATTAGAGTTTTAGAGAATTAGATCATGAAACTCTTATTACATTCCACATTTAAACAAAGTTGTTACATAAAAGACAGTATTCATTATTCCCATCAACGGAAACATATTTGAAATAAAACACAGATTCTTTCTTGACACATCCTTGACACTATCATCACATCATGTACCTTTCCCTTGACCTGTGAAAAACATTTCAAAAACATGGGATGAGAATAAAAAGTGCAGTAAGAGTTATAAAAATATGGAAAGGAAACATGAGTTCATATATACATTAGAATTAAATCATACTTTACCCCTAAAACATAGGCATATCAAATCATGAATAAATCATAGAAATCATAAGACATAAAAGGTATCTTGAGGCATTCATAACATTCATACGTATGGAGTAACCCTCTTGGTTACGTTTGGAATACCCACCACAGTATATTCCCTGAATCTCTTCTGGGAAACCTTAACGTTTCACTCCTTCGTGTTACCCAATGCATTGAAGAGCTATATCGGGCTCACCCGCCCTTAGTTTATCACGGAACCACCTGTTTTCATAACAATGCCCAAGAACCATAACATAAACGTATCACATTAAACATTCATAAAGTAAAGATAAAATTTCCACATTTCAATCACAATATAACATTTTAGGATATTGAAATAAAGAATCCATTCAAAAAGAAACCATTTCCAAAACCATATAAAACATTTAATAAAGAAATTTTTGAATCAAAGTGTCCCATACCACCTTGAAGATTTTAAAATTTTAAACCATTAATATCCATATAAGTAAATCATTAAAACCACTTTTAAAACATGGATATTAATAAGAAAAAATAATTAATACATTTAAAGCGATATTTTGGTTAAAGGGGTTCTACCAAAATTAGAGACACTTGAATACAATAATTGAGGAATAATATTTAGTCATAACTTTATAATATCATGATAATAAATGGATTCATGATATAATATTCCAAAGGACAGTATATACTCCATATAAGAGTGAATTGGTGCATAACAACAATGAAATCTCAGTAGAAATGTCAAATTTGATGAATTATCTTATAAAGAAGGTATCCTTAAATTAAGGATAATTCAATCTCAAAATTATGTGTGAAAAATATAAATACACCCAATATAAGTGGATATTAAGTGTAAAAAAATAAAAGGTCATTCACACATATTCAAAAGATTACATATTCAATAACTACTTGTTGAACCCAATGAAATCGAAATTGAGTTAAAAAAGTTCCCTTGGTAAAATTTGACAGCCTAACGGCATCACTTCAAAATTCAGAAAATGAGTTGATGAGATATAAAATGGGCATCTCATCACTTGGAAATAAAATTTACATCAATAAGGATATAAAATAACATATCCCAACATAATAGTATGTGAATTAAAATACATAACAAAGAAGTCTTTTAAAAAGTGGAGGGTGAAAGGTCCCCTTACCGAGTTGGGTAACTTTCGAAACGTACACCCCATGGAAGAAGGGTCATACAATAAAGATGTGAATACCCATAAATGAAATTATACTACAAAAAGTGTATAATAATGGGCAGTACATACACCAATCAAAGTAAAATTGTGGTAAATGTAGCATAAATCTCACGGGAATTAAAGTGAGATGAAAAATCCCTTACGAAAACTCGGCATCCTAACGGCGCCACTTAAAACATCCAAAATGGATTGATGAGAGGAAATAGGGTCTCTAATCATATCAACATAAAGTGTACAGAAAGAGGAATACAAAAGAACATCCCCCAACATAACAAAGAGAAGCTTAAAAGAAGTGACATAAATGAGAGTACTTAAAAAGAAAGAGAGAGGTTGGATCTCTTACGAAAATTCGGCAGCCTAACGGCGCCACTCAAAACTTCCATAATGGATTGATGAGAGAGAATAGCGTCTCTCATCATATGAAAAAAAAATTACAGTAAGTGTAATATAATATAACATCACAATCACAATAAATATGAGGTTAGATGGAATGACATAAAAGAGTGTACTTAAACAGAAAGAGAGGAGTAGGATCCCTTACCTCGGGTCCGACTTGACTCGATCATTCTTTAATCTCTTGAATAATAAACTTGAGTTAATTTATACTTTATTAAGAACATTTTTAAAGTTCATTATTCCTTTTACATCACTTATTAACATGTCATAAACATTATATAATCATTTAAGTTAATAATATTAGTTTTGCCGATATTTGGTTCTTAAGTCGAAAGTGGACTTCTTACATTTACATGTTGTTCGTGTGTCCAAATGTTCATTATATCCATAATTGTGTTCATGATTTATATATCATATATATCATATATATCCATTATATTCATTCATTTATAATATTACATAACATTTAGAGTTAAGAAATGAAATGCACCGTTCATGGAGACGGTAAGCCGTACGTACGCATGAACGCTACTTCCATTTCTATTTCATATTTAATGGAATTTAAAAATAATGATACATAATAGTATTTTAATTCCATTATGGTATCATATATAATTTAATTAAATATATCCTTTATACGTACCACATATGGTATTAACGAATCAAATCACTTTAAGGGGGCGGTAGTCCGTAAGTTCCTTAAATGAAGATATCGTGTTTACCCATAATGGAAACCATAAAGGTATGCCAAAAATGAAAAATACAGAAGCATAAGTAAAACCTAAACATATTAGATATCATATATAAATATAGTGTCATATTAATGGACACCTTTGAAAGTGTTAGAAGAATGTTGAACAATCATCGTTTCGGGAGGCAGAAATTCGCCATCCACGGAAACATTATGTTCTTTAACCATTAGATGTAGGTGTGTGTAAGTGTAGCTCGAATCCTTATTATAACAAAATCCTAGTATATTTCATATAATGGATTTGTTACCAAAAAAATAATAAAAATGGTTTAGGGGGTTGGAGAAGTAAAATAAAACAAAAGGACTCAAGTGAAGACATTACCTTAAAATCGGGTAACTTCCTTTGATTTGAGCTCAAAGGCTTCCATGGAAAAGCTTCTGCCCAAATTGAGGATTCAAGGAGTTAGAGAGGGATATGGAGAGACAAAATGGGAAGGTTTTGGCCATGCTAAAGGCTATGGAAGTGTGGGTAAGGAGATATAGGTGGGGGCCTTTTATAAGAGGAGAAGGAGGGGCACTATTGGAAAGTAAGGAAATGTTACATTATTTTAGAATGAATTTATGATATTAATGGTCTCAAATTGATGTGTTTCGAGGATAAGGTTATAAGGGTTCGAAATCCACCCATCCAATAGATTTTTTACATGTTTAGGTCTTAGATTTTACATTATCTTTCCATTTTATTAAAATCGTTAAATAATGTGGTCATCGCTCCATCATCATGATGTCATAAATAATATAATTTATATAATGTCTAAAAATTATAAAAAAACTACTATGATTTAGGAAATCTTTTTATGTTTCGAATGAATATTTATAGTCCAAAATATCATTTATGTAGACAAATTTAAAAATATTTTACATAGGTGATACATTCTTTGTCACATTTAACATTTTTTTAAAATAAATAGATAAAAAGTCACTTTCTCACAAAAGTGATTCCATGGGGCCCCCACGTTTGGCACAAGCAATCCCATGGTCGTCCATGAGACAACCAGTAGCCTTAGGACATAGTTTGTGGTAATTTTCTATTATTATGATATTATCTTATTATCTTTAACTACCGGATTACTCATTAATCAAAATAATTAAAGATAATTACCGTCGTTACTATTCATAATGTTTAAAAACAAAAGAGTCTTAATTACATAATTTGTACCTTCTGATTCCAAAAATTTAATTCATTTTACCAAATTCCAAATACATAAATTGCAATAATTAATTTAAAAAAACATCACATTGTCAAAACAAATAGCTGGTTTTTTAGAAACAATATTTATGAAAGGTTTGGCACTTGTTTATGCCTAATTAGAAAGTGAAGTTAATCCCAATGACCATAAATGAATTAAATGGTAAAAATATATTCTAATTACACTTTAAAACAAATTAAAAAGATAATATATCCATATAATTAAATTATATGAAAAAGTAGTTTTGATGTAAAATGCAGTATTTTTCAGTATTCATTGAAAAATGAACATTGTCAGAAAAATACCAAAAATTAACCCAAGGGAAATTTCAATGTCCCAATCATAAATAATATGTTTATTTTGAAAAATAGAGCTTATAAAATTTTCAAAAAGTGTATTTAAAAGGGGTTCGCCATCAAAAGGTAGTTAATCGACCTTTTAAAGAATATTAGAATGTTTTCGCTTAAAAACTGGATTCATTTTCATTTTTAATACTCTAAAATTTTTTGTAAAGAGTAAAAATATTTGACAAACATATATAATTATTTTTTAGTTAGTTCTTTTCATTCCCACCATTACAACGACTAGGTGTTAACTACCATTTAAAATAATATTATTTTATTATTAGAGTGCAACGTAAGATTCTCAAGAAACTAATTGTTGCATGTTGGGTACGCCATCGAGCATAGCCTCCCCTTTAAATTAATATTAATATTTTATTCACAAATATGGATAAATATAAATATGTCATATTATTTATTTACCTGGGGTGTTACATCCTTCCCCCCTTTTGGGAATTGCGTCCTCGTAATTTTAAAATTGGGCTTGGAAACATCCTTGAAAGTCCCACATCGGAACAAAAGTCGGTAAAACAATCACTTTAAAATAAAGGAAGATAAGTACAAAGGTCACCCAAGTTAACCCATACTAGGATTACAAGTATGAAAATATGGACATGGAGGAAAAAACAAAGGGTCATGTTCTGATGGAGAGTGATAGAAAACATGTTTAGGAGAAAGTTAACCATAAGAAAATCACAAACTTGTGATGGGTTAAACGGTTTTCGATTCCCCAGTAGGAAAAGTTAATAGACAACATTTTTTTATGTTACATTTTATTGAGTAATTTATTCATAAGGAAACATAATCACTTATCTTGTTGACATTCAACTTTTATTAGATTCCTTACACAAACTCATATTTTCTCCAAAAGACGAGTATTTAGGAAGACTTGTTCACATTAAGAGTACTATAATCAACTTCTAGAGAATCACCTCATCCATAAAAGAGAACTATATACTTCCCATGTCTTTAGACTTTAACCAAAACCAAAACCAAAAAGGTTAGTACAAGATCAGATAGTCCAGAAAAGGATAACCCTTTATAAAAAGAAAATTTATTCTTAATCTCCAAAATTTTGTCTAACAAAACCCAAAGTTCAATGAGGACCATTCGATAAACAATTTGTCCATAAAATTATTCAAAGTAAAACAAAATGAGGTTGAAACCCAAATATTTGAAGGATTTAGTCACATAGTCTTCCAATTTAAATCGTAACATTTATCTCCAAACAACATCAATTGCTCTTAATGTATCGTATTGAAAAGTAATTAACCTAATCACATATCCTCCATGATAGGTTAATAAAATTCCATAGATAACCCAAAATCAACTTACTGTTAATTCATAAAATCATCTAACTAAAAATAATCAGTCAAACTAACCAGGGACTTCAAGTAGTCCAGTGGTAGGTGATAAATACCAGTCGCACTTTGGTTGTGGGTTTGATTCCCGCATCTTTGTCCGACGCGACGGGTTGTCACATGGTCTGTGTGTTGTACTTTTTCTAAAACTATATAATTCTTAATACATTATCCAAAACGAGATAAAATCTTATAAAATGATCATATCATATTTTATCCTCAAATTTATCTCATGCCTTTCATTTTACAACAAAACATATAATAACCCATTATTACCTCAAAAGTAATGATCATATAAACTCTAATGGTTACCTTTATAATTATTACCTGAACTTCCACATCGATTGGTCATCTCGTACATGATGCATTACAGATCATACCAAGGTTCAAGTGGTTGATCATGACTCCTTGCTAGTTGGTTTAGAACAACCACGAGTTTCCTCATTGAATCCCCCATTTCATATAATCACTTATTTAGAGAACCACCAAAGTTTCCTTCAAACCTATTGTCACTTTGGTGCCTGCTAGATCCATCCATTTACTAATACCAAAAAGGTCAATGTGAGTATATCAACAAAACCATCATTTACTAATGAGGAAGATAAAGACTAAGATATAATTACTCATTCACTTTATCTAAAACTAGGACTCTTTCTAAAATCCTAACCATTATGGTAATGTCACTTATGCTTAAAGAATACCCTAACCTCTAAAGTTATCTAAACCGACCTTTGATACCAACTATAAGGCCCCATCCTTAAACCTTACTTAATCTTGAGTTATTACAAGATTACACATTGAGGATCTTTTTAGGTTTAGAGTTTTAGAGAATTAGATCATGAAACTTTCATTACATTCCACATTTAAACAAAGTGGTTACATAAAAGACAGTATTCATTATTCCCATCAATGGAAACATATTTAAAATAAAACACGGATTCTTTCTTGACACATCATTGACACTATCATCACATAATGTACCTTTCCCTTGACCTGTGAAAAACATTTCAAAAACTTGGGATGAGCATAAAAAGCTCAGTAAGAGTTATAAAAATATGGAAAGGAAACATGAGTTCATATATACATTCGAATGAAATCATACTTTACCCATAAAACATAGGCATATCAAATCATGATTAAATCATAGAAATCATAAGACATAAAAGGTATTTTGAGGCATTCATAACATTCTTACGTAGGGAGTAACCCTCTTGATTACGTTTGGAATACCCACCATATTATATTCCCTAAATCTCTTCAAAGAAACCTTAACGTTTCACTCCTTCGCGTTACCCAATGCATTGGAGAGATATATCAGGCTCACCCGCCCATAGTTTATCACAGAACCATCCGTTTTCATAACTATGCCCAAGAACCATAACATAAACGTATCACATAAAACATCCATAATGTACGGATAAAATTACCACATTTCAATCACAATATAAAATTTTAGGATATTGAAATAATGAATCCATTCAAAAAGAAACCATTTCCAAAACCATTTAAAACATTTAATAAAGAAATTTTTGAATCAATGTGTCACATACCACCTTGAAGCTTTTAAAAATTTAAACCATTAATATCCATATAAATAAATACTTAAAACCACTTTGAAAACATGGATATTAATAAGAAAAAATAATTAAACCATTTAAAGAGATATTTTGGTTAAAGGGGTTCTACCAAAATTAGAGACACTTTAATACAATAATTGAGGAATAACATTTAGTCAGAACTTTATAATATCATGAGAATATATGGATTCATGATATAATATTCTAAAGGACAGTATATACATAATATAAGAGTGAATTGGTGCATAACAACAATGATGTCTCAGTAGAAATGTCAATTGTGATGAATTCTCTTATAAAGAAGGTGTCCTTAAATTAAGGATAATTCAATCTCAAAATTATGTGTGAAAAATATAAGTACACCCAATATAAGTGGATATTAAGTGTAAAAAAATAAAAGGTCATTCACACATATTCAAAATATTACATATTCAATAACTACATGTTAAACCCAACGAAATCGAAATTGGGTTAAAAAGTTCCCTTGGTAAAATTCGACAGCCTAACGGCATCACTTCAAAATTCAGAAAATGAGTTGATGAGAGATAAAAAGGGCATCTCATCACATGGAAATAATATTTACATCAATAAGGATATAAAAGAACATATCCCAAAATAATAGTATGTGAATTAAAAGACATAACAAAAGTAGTCTTTTAAAAAAGAGGAGGGTGATAGGTCCCCTTACCAAGTTGGGTAACTTTCGAAACGTACACCCCATGGAAGAAGGGTCATAAAATGAAGATGTGAATACCCATAAATAAAATTATACTACACAAAGTGTATAATAATGGTCAATACATACACCACTCAAAGTAAAATTGTGGCAAATGTAGCATAAATCTCACGGGAATTAATGTGAGATGAAAAATCTCTTACGAAAACTCGGCAGCCTAACAACGCCACATAAAACTTCCAAAATAGATTGATGAGAGAATAAAGGGTCTCTCATCATATCAACTTAATGTTTACAAAAATCGGAATACAAAATAACATCCCCCAACATGACAAAGAGGATCTTAAAATAAGTGACATAAATGAGAGTACTTAAAAAGAAAGAGAGAGGTTGGATCTCTTACGAAAATTTGGCAGCCTAACGACGCCACTCAAAACATCCAAAATGGATTGATGAGAGAGATTAGCGTCTCTCATCATATGAACATAAAAATTAAATTACGATTAATATAAAAGAACTTCTAAATCACACTAATGATGAGCTTATAAGGAATGACATAAAAGAGTGTACTTAAAAAGAAAGAGAGGAGTAGGATCCCTTACCTCGGGTCCGACTTGACTCAATCGTTCATTAATCTTCTGAATAATAAACTTGAGTTAATTGATAATTCCTTAAGAACCTTTTTAATGTTCATTATTCCTTTTATATCACTAATTATCATGTCATAAACATTATGTAATCATTTAAGTTAATAATATTTTTTTTTCCGATATTTGGTTCTTAAGTCGAAAGTGGACTTCTTACATTTACATGTTGTTCGTGTGGCCAAATGTTCATTATATACAGAATTGTATTCATGATTTTGATATCATATATATCATATATATCCAGTATATTCATTCATTTATAATATTACATAACATTTAGAGTTAAGAAATGAAATGCACCGTTCATGGAGACGGTAAGCCGTACATACACATGAACGCTAATTCCATTTCAATTTCATATTTAATGGAATTAAAACAAAATTATACATAATAGTATTTTAATTCCAGTATGGTATCATATATAATATCATTAAATATATCCTTTATACGTATCACATACGGTATTAACGAATCAAATCACTTTGAAGGGGTGGTAGTCCGCACTTCCTTAAATGAAGATATCGCGTTTACCCATAATGGAAACCATAAAGGTATGACATAAATTAAAAATAAAGAATATTAATTAAAACATAAACATATTAGATATTATATATAAATATATTGTCATCTTAATGTCCACCTTTGAAGGTCTTAGAAGAATGTTGAACAATCATCGTTTCGTTAGGCAGAAATTCGCCATCCACAGAAACAATATGTTCTTTAACCATTAGATGTATGTGTGTGTAAGTGTAGCTCGAATAAATATTATAACAACATCCTAGTATATAGAATATTGTGTAGTTGTTACAAAATAAAATAATAAAAAGTGTTTAGGGGTTAGAGAAGTAAAATAAAACAAAAGGACTCAAGTGAAGACATTACCTTAAAATCGGGTAACTTCCATTGATTTGAGCTCAAAGGATTCCTTGGAAATGATTATTCCCAAAGTGAGGCTTCAGGGAGTTATAAGGGGATGTGGAGAGACAAAATGGGAAGGGGTTGGCCGAGCCAAAGTCTTTGGAAGTGTGGGTGAGGAGGTAGAGGTGGGGGCCTTTTATAAGAGGAGAGGAGGGGCACTCATGGAAAGTAAGGAAATGTTAAATTATTTTAGAATGAATTTCGGATATTAATGGACCCACATTGATTTTTTTCGAGGATAAGGTGATAAGGGTTCGAAATCCACCCATACAATAGGTTTTGTACATGTGTACGTCTTAGATTGTACATTATCTTTCCATTTTATTTAAATCGTTAAATAATGAGGTCATCGCTGCATCATCATGATGTCATAAATAATATAATTTATATAATGTCTAAAAATTATAAAAAAAATACTATGATGTGGGAAATATTTTTATCTTTCCAATGAATATTTATAGTCCAAAATATCATCTATTTAGACAAATTTAAAAATATTTTACATAGGTGATACATTCTTTGTCACATTTAACATTTTTTAAAAATAAATAGATAAAAAGTCACTTTCTCACAAAAGTGATTCCATGGGGCCCCCAAGTTTGGAAAAAGGCATCCCATGGTCGGCCATGAGACAACCAGTAGCCTTAGGACACATTTTGTGGTAATTTTATATTATTATGATATTATATTATTATCATTAACTACCCGATTACTCATTAATCAAAATAAATATAGATAATTACCGTCGTTACTATTCATAATGTCCAAAAAACAAAAGATTCTTAATTACATAAATTGGATCTTATGATTCCAAATATGTAATTCATTTTACCAAATTCCAAACACATATATTTCAATAATTAATTTAAAAAAACTTCTCGTTGTCAAAACAAATAGAGGGTTTTTTAGAAACAATATTTATGAAAAGTTTTGCACTTTTTTATGCCTAATTCCAAAGTGAAATTAATCCCAATGACCATAATTGAATTACATGGTAAAAATATATTATAATTACACTTTAAAACAAATTAAAAATATAATATGACTATATAATTAAATTATATGAAAAAGCAGTTTTGATGTAAAATGCAGTATTTTTCAGTATTCATTGAAAAATGAACATTGTTAGAAAAATACCAAAAATTAACCCAAGGTAAATTTCAATGTGCCAATCATAAATAATATGTTTATTTTGAAAAATAGAGCTTATAAAATTTTCAAAAAGTGGATTTAAAAGGGGTTCTCCATCAAAAGGCGGTTAATCGACCTTTTAAAGAATATTAGAATGTTTTCGCTTAAAAACTGGATTCATTTGCATTTTTAATCCTCTAAAATTTATTGTAAAGAGTAAAAATATTTGGCAAACATATATAATTATTTTTTAGTTAGTTATATTCATTCCAACCATTACAATGGCTAGGCGTTAACTACCATTTAAAATAATATTATTTTATTATTAGTGTGCAACATTAGATTACCAAAAAACTCGTTGTTTCCTGTTGGTTACGCCATCGAGAATAGCATCCCCTTTAAAGTAATATTAATATTTTATTCACAAATATAGATAAATATAAAGATGTCATATTCTTTATTTACCTGTGGTGTTACAACCACCACTGTGATGTGATGTGAATATTTTTAATTTTTTAACATGGAATATATGATGGAAATATTTAATGAATATATATGATATATATAGTGTTATATTAATTTTATAATTATGGATTATTGTTTATCATTCTGTTTTTTCATTCATCCAAAAAATGAATTGTGTTCTTTAATACATATGACATGCAGTCTCCATGAATGATGTAATTATTTTTCGATTTTTTATGTTTATGGATGAATATAACCATGTTTATAAAGAATATATAATAAATTTATAACATGAATAAAGAAATGGGGTGATGCAATAATGATCATTATAAAATCATGACGTTTTCCAAATTCAAACCTAAATGAATAAAATAGAGATGTTATAACCCAATAAATGATTTCAATAATGATTTGATTATAAATATATGAGAAAATGGTATATTTAAATAATATATGATATGATATATGTTAATATTTTTATATAAAATATTAATATCATATTTATATTATTACAATGGTTGGATAAGCATGTCTGCTGGAAATAATTCATGAGGTACAAGTTTATTTCAAAATCTACTCATTATTCAAAAATATTTATGTTTATGTATAAATTGGGGATATTATTTTATCTTTACATATTTAACCTAAAATATTTTCATCGCATATACATATTTCTATAAACAAAATTATTTACTTTTATATTCCTCTCCTTAGGTACATAATAAACAATAATATTGTATTTCATGAAAAATAACTTTGTTTATCTAGTCATTTGATAATATTTCACTACCAACTGCATATTTTTTATAATATTTTAAAAAGGATTATATTAATATGATCCAATTATTTAGTAATAAAGTTTTTTTTCATTATTCACTATTTTTAATATAGATTAAAATTATTCATCTATTCATTATATGAATGAGGTAGTTTATAACAATTTTACTATAGTATTGAAGGAATTATTTTTACTATATATGAAATAAATTTAATTTCCCACCTCATTACAAAAAAAATAATTAAATATCATTTTTCATGCTTAAATGAATCATTTAATATATAATTATTTCTTTAGTATTAGGTAAATATTTTAGACATTTAATATGTAATTTAACTTTGAGAAGTATATTTTCAAAAAAAAAGTCCACATAACTGTTAAGTGTATTTTGTTATTTTTCAATATATATTCTTGAACATTTTTATAAGAACATACTATAATGATAAAAAAATTATTTATTTGGATTAATCATTGACATCTTGACTTTGAAAAATATTGATATTTTGTATTCAATTTGTTCTTATAATAGATGTTATTAATTTTTTAACATGATGATTTAATTTTATTTATTATTTCTATGATTAATGAATTAGGGATGTTAAGTGTAGGGTTCGTACAAGAATTAAATATCCTCCCAATACATTGTTATGTCTAATGTGACAAACTATATTGGTAATTCGGATGTTTTCATACCCATTTACAAAATATGTCATGGAATGATACCTTAGTGGTTTGTTTCAAATGTCATTCATTATACATCCCATCATTATGAAATCAGTTTATGATGTCTACATAATTTATTTATTTTTATGATATTAATGGGTATGTTTCTATGTATTTTGATTATTTATATGGAATTAATTAATCATAATTTATTATTTCTATGTTATTCATTCCATAAATCTTGTATTATACAAATACCATTACCGTGAACCTGAGATCACCTTTTTCTTATGTCTTATTTCCTCATGATGCCTGGAAGCGTGTTATGATTTATATAGTGTAAATTTCTAAATTTAATAATTTTTATACCTAATATAATTCTACTATTTATTTTATGTTTTATAATTTAATTTTAAATTCATGACTGTATCTAGATTTTTAAGACTACTAAACTGTTTGGACCTTTGGGAGGATGTTCATTGTATCAAGTGACAATGTAATAATGTGACCATTTTCTCAAGGATAATACATATAGGTTATTTTCACTAATCCCATTTTTTATTAGTAAATGTTTCAAATACTAATATTCATACATAACTATGTTATTCCATGATACCAACTATATTGACAAAAGCGTTACATGCATCAATAATCTATCATTTAAGATCAATATTTCATACATTTCACATAAATACATTCTTGGGGACCATTATGGTTTACTATATTGGGAAAAAGATATATAATAATCAATTTTTATGAAATATAATAAATATTTTTCACATATTTCATCACAAATAAAACACTTCATTGTCATGGACTACTTAAAACCATTCTCCATTACATGGGGAATGGTATCATAAGAAATGGTGATATCTTACACAGATTAAGGGTAAACATATGAGATATTAGTCAATAATAATAATAAAATAAAAAAGGTATCATATAATGATCTTAATATTTTAATTTCACACCCAACATTTCATTTATAAAACCATGAATCATTCTTTAATGAATTGAAAGTTTATAAAAAATGAATTGTAAGAGAATAAATTAAAATTATTCATGAAAGTATTGATTTGGATTAAAAATATGTTTAAATATATTATCACAAATATTTCATCATATCACTAATCAATTAAGACATATTCTTAGGATACCCACCTAGAAATTCATCCAATGTTATTCTTGGGCTAACAACACTTGTGCATACTTTGTGCTTCTGATTACTACCAATGTACTCTTGTTGGGATTGGGTTATTCAAATGTGTAACAAATTATTGAATAGAATTTCATAACATTAACTGTTTATTCTCCTTAACATTAATGATTACCCATTTAATTAGTGTGATATAATATACTCAAGCATCATAGAATTGTGATCAATTCATTTCTCTACTGTAAGAGAATGAAATAAATTCTAAATTATTCATAACATTTATTATGAAAAATTAATTGGTTTTTATAAATATTTCATCAACATAATTGAGAAAAATATAGATATGAATTAAATATGGTATAATTGGATAATATACCTAGTGAAAATTTATTAATATTGATGGATATTGTAATAGTTAAAAATAGAAATAAATTATAACAAAAACATTCCATTTGGAAAATACCCTTCTTTTTTTGAAATTTCTTATTTAAAATTTTAATAAAACCATTATCTAAGGGAAAAATATTTCATCAAAAATAATCATTAAGGGTATTATATTAATATTCAATAATTATTGAAAAAAATACAAAGTGAAAATATATTCATGTTTTATAGATTTATATAATGATCATATTCAAAATGTTTGTAAAATTTAAATTGTAGGGAAAATAATGTAGCATAACATACTCAATTTACTCATAAATACCCCTAACTAGTTAGCCTCAACCACACCTCCCTATATTGTAGATAATTTTGGCTATTACAGAGGTTATATGATGTTATAGTGGAGAGACTATATCATCATTATCATGTTGCAACATGTTCTTACAAATAATGGCATATCTATTGAAAACAATATGAAAAATATATGAAAAAAAATATTTATGAATCCATAACTCAATGGTAATAAAAATATTTTATAGTTTCATACAAAAATGATGGTAATGGTGATTCCATATAAAATTTAAATTATATGGGGAATCATGGAATTTTCCATCCATAAATATATATGATAATATGATATAAAAAATTTCAAAATATATTCTACTAGCATCCCGATCATAGGATTGGTCATTGACGCCCAAATTGAATACTATTACTGATAAAAATCAAGATTCCATAGTAGGAACCTACAATTTTAACATACATGCAACCATGAATTCTATCAAGATACTAATATGAGGGTCAAACATGGTGGGAGATAAACTCAATAGGTTACCCCCAACTGTGACTAGAACTATCCAACCCATGAATATTCACTAAAATATTTTCTTGTTATATTATATATAATTCTGTGTAAAAATAAAAAAAAATTGGAATGTGTTCCATGTTGTCCATCCATCTGATACTACCTTCTATGGTATAAGCCATAATTTCAATAAGCGCATAACATTTATTGTTTTTATTTTAATGGTTTGGATATGAGGTATTGAAAAAATGAGTCCTTAAGATGATATATTCTTGTGTTTTCAATAATTACCCTACATTTAAATATTTATAAATTTTTTAAACTCACAAGGGTGTACCAAGGGAAATTTAAAATAATTGGAATGTTTTTTGAGCGTTAGAGGAAATACCTACGTAGAATTTAAAATAGAGTTTAATTAATCACCTGGTAGTAATGATGCTAGTAAATAATTTCAATAATAATCAATGGAGAATATATATATGAATTAATAATTTAATCTTCATAAATTATTTGTGAACCCTTGGATTCATACTAGGGTATTTAATATCAAATAAAATGACCAAATCTATGTGTGGTTGTTCACTATATTGACACATAAATTTAGTAATAACATCCCATTATCCCTTCTATGGAAAACCATAATAGGAGTCGAATTATCCCACATGGAATTTCTATCCTATAATTTAATACATGGTATAAGACTTCGATGAATAATTAGGAAATAATCCATAATCATAATGAAAATTATAATTTTATATTAAAATTATCTAGGGGTAGGTCACATTACAATTCTATTATCACTCCATTTATATCAATTAATTTTTTCATTTTTACAATAAATCAATCTCATTATTGAATTTTTTTTCAATTATATATTCTAGTAATATGTGTCGTAGTGAGGTATAACATGATTTAAATTTATTCTGTAAACCATTTTATTTCTTAATTGAATTCAAAACTCTAAAGATGGTGGTCTACAGTTATTTGAAGTAATAATTTTTATGCTCTTTTTTGGAAAAACATCATAATTAAAAGATTGTGTTGAGGTAGACACCCTTTTATAGTGCATTTAATTTGATTAGGGAAAAAATTTAAGGTTCTAATGTTTTATTAGTTTAATTTATCTTTTAAATTAATCACACAGAAGGATGCGAGTGATGGTAAATAGTGCATACTATAAACATCAATACATTTATTAAAAAGTTGTAGAACACATACCTCAAATGTGTTGTAGACTTATCATACATTTATTATCAACTCACTCTTTCTATAATGGGATAAATAATATAAATAGATTAATACACTAAAAATAGTTCATATTGGTATGATGGATGATAACTCTAAAGATGAAAAATATACAAATAATTGTAGTCAAATCATTGAATCACTTACTATTGAATTACCAATTTGATAAATGATGGACCATTCAAACTTCATATGGGTGAGGAGTCTCAAATATAAATTAATAATGAAGGTATATTCTATTATTTTGTTTGGTTTCACTAAATTCAACGAATGATAATTTTTTTGGTTTTTATGAAAATGGGTGAATATTTTATTTTACTGTTTTTTAAAGGTTCATTGTTTGGAAAAAGGGTTTTCTAAAATGTGTATAACAGTGTTACATCACAGTCTAACTGTAAATAACTATACATTTCTGGAGGATGGGAAAGTGAAATATTGTTCCACCCATTATAAATACACCTACAATTAACTTATGTTTTTCTATGGTAATTTAGATATACTCGCATATTTTAAAATAATTCCTCTCCTCTTTATGTTGTAAAATAATGCTAAAATGTTACTATTATCTATGATCCAGTAATGTTTTCTCTTTTTTTTCAAAAATCAAGATATTTAGCCTCAATAAAATCCGAGAAAACACATAAAACCTTCATTAAACTCTTTGGTGTTATTAATAGAATGAAATAAATGATTAAAATATAAAATTTATAGATGCACAGCTAACATAACAAAAGAGATATTTTAATCCCCCCTCATTAAATAAACACATCACATAGTTTCCCTTTTTTGTGAGGTTATTCAATATCTAAGTACATTTTCATCTACTATTCATGTACATCCAACTCTGACTCCCATATCTCAACCTCTAAATGGTTGTGATTCCATAAAATAAGAATAAGAAGAACTGGTGTTCTTCTAAGATTCAAAAGGTAGATATCCTTGATACATAATGGATACTTCCTGAATATGAAATCTACATCTATCTCATCCTCATTAGGGTTAAATATAGGTGAATGGTCAAAATTATAATGGTGATGATGGGAAACATGTAATATTTCAGGCTTGAAATGGTACCTATAATGTATCATTAAATTATATTCTACTAGCCTGAATCTATCCAAATTATTAATTGTTCCAAAAAACAAAGGTAATAGCTTCCCTTCACTCTGAATATATCAATTCCCCATTCTACAAAAAAAAAATTATCTCTATCCTCAAACTAAGTAGGTCTTTGGTGATTATCAACATAATTCTTATCCGTATGATTTTATGTACTCATATGATTATGGATAAGCTGCACTAACTCTTATTTCTCCTAAATAATATGATAACATAGTATTTTATCCCCTTCTTCCACTATCTAATTCATTCATGAAGGGAATGACCTATCATATAATGAATTATAAGGATATATATATATATATATGTTCTAGAAATTTCTTATTTTTTGTCAAATATTATATACTAATGTGTATCTAGAATGATGCTACAAATTATAGGAGGAATCCCTATTTCATGTTCACTTACACTGTAATTGTATACTCAGACTGACCAACAACCATTGAGTGGTTTATAGTATTAGATTTAAAAATGAACCCAAAATTTATACTTTCCTTTACGAAATTGATATGTAATCTATATTTTCTGATCTTGCACGATGGGGTGGGTTTCCCATTGAGGCATATAATCTCTCAGATGTAAATAATGTTGTGCTCATATTCCTTGATGATATACCAAATAGGAAGGAAGTGGGAGGCCTTCACCCTTCTTTTGATGACTACCAATACATAATCACAACCTCAATGTGGTTTATTTAAACCCATTAAGAAATCCATTGTTATGTTTACCCTTTTTAACTTTAGTTATGGTTGTAGAATCCCATCTCGGAACTGGTTTTTTTCAATCCAATGGTTGCTCATTGAAGACCATGTATTAAAGTTTTTAATCACACTTTACACCCAATACAACCCAAAATTGAATGAATTTTCTGTTTTAAATACCAAAAACACTATTTTATTCATATATTTATTTTTCTCACAAATCAATTAGAACCCAGATATATTCGTGTATATAGAAATCTCATTTTCATCAATGAAACAAATTGATAGTTTGACCTCACATGAAACACTAGAAAGTAGAACCATACCTTTGGGGTCTGAATGTTATATCATCCTCACAATATCAATAATTTAATAATTCACTGATAATAATGAAAATAAAAATAATTAAAAATGGTCTTGTACATATATTTATATATATATTCATATATATATATATATACTCCCACTCTCTACAGGCATACTGAACTCAATGTTTTATATCTTCCTTCTGAGAGCATTCACCAATGAATTTCCATTACTCTGTGTATAAGTGTGGTAAAGTTCATATTATTTTTGATATTCAACCCAATTTTTTAATATATCGAAATTTCACTTTTATTATTTGAATATTTATTTATTTTCATCTAATTTTTTAAGATTATTCATTATAAAAACAAGTAATGCCTCCCATAATGACACACATAAACCACATATATTAACTTGAGATAATGCATCGTATATTTCTACTCATGATGTATCAACATAAAATACATGTACATCATGAATCGATCTATATATAGTATAAAAGTTGTAGTCTGATGCAAAATATTTCACAAAAAACTATATAGAATCTTCTTATCAATGGTTAAATTATGATCACCTCAAATGTCAATCATTCTTTTATTAACAAAATTGATTTCTCACATGCTTCATACCTTATAAATTTTATATGAATCATATTCCAACATTTTTTAGTTTCTTCATGGAATGAAAATCATAAATAATATGAATAAATAATAACCATTTGTCTCCCAAAAAATCCATATGTTAAACACGTTCTTTCGATAGGCCCAACAAAATATGTCTCTCAAAAATCTAATTGAAATAATGACCATATTTTTAAGGTATAATATCAATGTAATTGGAAATTTATATTAAAAATTATTCATTTAGTAATATTCGAATATAGTTGGAGACCTCATATAATACTCAAGTGGATATCAAGGTTCAACTAATAATTTTTTCTAGTGTGTGATTACACATAGAGTTCATCAAAGAGAAATACCACAAATGAATTCATATATGACTGAAAAAATTAATTCACTATACATAAGAAAAATACATGTGGAATTTGATACAAAAAATAATTTCAATGTACACATAATACTCATATCTAATACCTAATGATGTATTTTGTATTATGATTGTCAAACATGTGCCAAATGGTATCTTTATCTCAATTAAATCATGTTGAAAACCCAAATCCATTGATGTTATCAACATTAAGTAGAAGAATTAAAAAAGTATATAAAGTTTATGGAATAATAAAAATGAAATTATTATCATCATTATTAAATTAATATCATATATAATCATTATAATTATTATTATCATGTTCAATTTCAATAGATATTTAAATATGATGTGTATTGCTTCACGAGGCGGTAGTCTAGCATGAACATGAGTTGCGATATCATATCTCAAACGTAATTGAAGGTAATAATATATATATATATATATTTATACATGATATATTTATTCCATATGTATATTAATGATGAAAATATCACATATTTAATTTATTTCCATCATCATATAGATCTTAGTTATATGTTAATGAAAAAATGAATGAACATAGGTTCCCGAGGTGGTAGTGAACCGTACACACAAACAAAGATTTAGTAACCCATTTGATTTATGTGTGTATGGATGTAGTTAATATCATTTACATGAAAACATACAATAATATGTATTCCAAATATAATATTATAAATAATTGTATAATAAAAATTGAAGGATGTGGGAAATAAAAGAACAACGCCTTCTGATGAACATTACTGCTTCTTCGTGTATCCACTTTTGGTATTCAAAAAATCCTTCCGAGGATACCATTATGCCCAAAATCATATTGGATTAGTGGATGTATGATAGAATTTTATTTTGGTATTTATTGGATGAATAAAATTGTATTCATCTTGTGGAGTGGATAGGGGATTGGGTTGTTTTTATAAGTTTGGTGACTGGCACAACACTAATTTATTGAAAGAGTATACTTCACATATGTTTTATTGTTGTCACAAGGCCCAAGTAATCATAAATTAGCAATACATGAAGGGTTAAGGTCTAAATGTATCTATAAAATGAGGTTTTTTAAATTTATTCGATTATTTTTTTATGTTATATTCATTGATTAAAAACAAAGTAATCAATTTTTTAATTTAATCACTATAAGGAATTTAAAAAAATTCAATATTAATTATAGTGAAATTAATTATAATATATTAGAAAAAATAATTCCTCCATATAAATATTTTTAATCCATTTTTCAAATTCAATTCACATAATTGTTAAAACTAATTTAAAATTAATCACACTGACTCGATGAGAAAGCATGTTTTTAAAAAGAATGTGTTCAAAAGATTATGATGTGTTGAATGAATATTTAAATATAAATTTGATTCCAATTTTAAAAAATTTTGTAAAAGAATTACTTTTGATATTTATTTACATCAAATCCAATTAAATTTTATATTTAGAATTTAAACAAATTGTAAAAAGAAATTTCCAATTAAAATTATGTTGTTTTCACTATTTACCAAAAAATGATGCATCATATTAGTATCCATAGAATTAAAACTATTATAGTACTGGGATACCAATTAAAATAATAATAATTATGTACTAAACATTTTATAAATTAATATTAAATTATTTTTTCAATGTGGGATTGAACCGTATTTTAGAAAAAAAGTATATTTTTAGAAAAAAGTTTATTTTCATATAAATTATTTTTTATTTAGGATCAATAGATAGGTAATAAAATTGTTTTAAATATTTTTTTTAAATGTATCCTATAGATTTTTTCAATTACAACAACTATTCAATAACTTCGATAATAAATAATAAATTGGTAAAAGCATGGATACTATTTTCTCCGGAATTCATATCATTACTCACATTTATAAGGAAGCTAATTCAGTTGCTGGTGGTCTTGAAAATAAAGGCATCGATAGAGTTAAATTTTCTTGGTTTGATCTAGCTCATGATGATCTCAATCATTTCCATAAATGAGAACGTGATAAAACTTTCATTTTTAGACTTGTGTAAGCTATTTTTTCAGGGATGGAGGTAAGGTGCCTCTTTTATGGAGGCTTTTTCTGTTTCTTTTCATTGTTAAAGGTGACTGCCTCAAAATCATCTAATATCTTGAATATTGATTATGGTGGTTTCTCAGTTGTGGGGGTTTATGAGTATGTTTTTGTTTGCTGGCATGAGTTTTCTTCTACTCTACATTGTTATGCCATGAAATGCGTGGGTTGATGGTCCTATATCTTGAAATCATGTCTTACTATGCTGGGTCTGTATCGTGGGCATGGTTTGATGTCTGGATTGAGTGATACACTGTCCTTTTTGTTGTTGTTCATGGAAACACATGGTGCTACATATATTTGTTCACATGAAGGCACTACTACTCCTGGACAAACATGGGGCTACTAGGCGTATATTTTCTTCCTATATTGTTTTCATTTCATTAATATATTTCAAGTCCATGTTTACTCAGGTCCAATCTCTAAATAAAATTTATATTATATTGTTGTTTATTAAAACATGTAATTTCATGTACCAAATGAAAATGACGATACTTATTTTTGTGTGTGATGCAAGAAAACTCAGTATAATGTGCGTTGAAATCTATATGATATATGGAATTTATTTTTAATATAATGTATATATGAAATTTCACATATATTTTAGTAATTTATATTGTTGGTGTTTTATGTCATAAATTAGAATGAATAAATTGTTACTCTTTTATAATATCAATGAGTTACATTATCCACACCATAAATAAATTATGTCCTTTAGATTTATACCCAATCTCTACAATTTTGGGTATGATAATTGTAAATAAAGGTTTTTTAAAACCCATATCATTAAATGGTTAATAAAATATCCCTTCAATAAGGGAGAAAATATTGTACAAATTTGAAATGGAATAACACATATCCTAGTATCTAAGTATGAGATAATTGGTGGAAAGTGATGATAAGGACATTGAGGGAAAGTGTAAATATTTACAATGAGTAATTTAGGTCACTTATCATAAGAAATTTATTTATTAATGGTATGTTGAGGACCTTAAATACATAAATCTGATAAGAATGAAGAGGTCATTAACATCATCTGAAATTAAAGTAATAGGCTATATTTTTATTTCAAGATCATTTTTCTCAAGTTTATGAATTTATATAATATCTAAGTATATAAAGAAATATAATTACATGATATGTTTCTATTTCAAATAAAAGTTTCGTCCTGTTATAGTGCTCCAATCATCTTCCAATTCACTTCTTATACAATGAAATAAATATCCAATAATTGTTTATTTTTCTGCGGTACTTAAATTCACTTTTAACTATTCATAAAACCCACAAAACAGGTCATTATATCATTCACTAACTATTTTAAAAATAAAATATTGTTAGAACATGTTATCGAATATAATATATTAATCTATATCCCAAAAAATAATGAATTTGTTTCATCATAAAATATAGTATTTAAATCATTTTGGTATTAGATATGACCCATAAATGAAAAAATCACGTAGTCCAGTTGTATTAATGAAACCCTTAGAGACCGTTAGTCATAGGTTCAAGACCAACTATCATTCCAGATGCAATAGGATGTCAACCTGTATGTGGGTTTTACTATATTTATAACAATTTCAATATAATACCTTTTATATTCCAACAAAAATATAGACATCCTCAAAATAAAATTAATCCCTAAAAAATATTTTAATTGAGGAGTTAAATATAACCTATTCATTATTTGTTATGATAATGGTTTTTAAATGTTATCAGAATGTATTAAAGGATAATATTAAACATATGTTATAAAAATCTTTATTCTTATATCTATAATATTAATAGTCTTTTTTCCTCATGTAACTCTTGAAATTACATTTGTCCTAAACCAAAGGGTTTATTTTTAAAATTTCATCCAAAACATCCTTAACTGTGTGAATGTCCATTACAAATATCCATTACTGTTTGAAATTATGACTAGAATAGTCATAACATAATATATATATATATATATCATATTATTTCATTAAATATAAAACATTATATCATCCATGTTTTTTTGTGATGTAGCGATTGTCACATCCCTTTGTGAAGGTGGAAGTCTACACATAGATGAATAATGTTCTCCACATTATGTATAAGAATGTAAATGATATAATATATTTCATAAATGATGAAGGATTCAAGAACATAATAATTGTTTCATTTATATATCATAAATTTATTGTTGTCACCATTATCACCTTCAATGAGAAGTGACAGTGAAAGATGAATGACACCACTTCACTAGGAGGTAGTCTGTTGTACACATGGGCGACATTATTTTATCTCTTATGGAATTGAAGATAATGATATATATATATATATATATATATATATATCTGTGTGTGTGTGCTCCTTTGAATTATTAACTCTGTATGATTAATAATCTTTTAGATATTACATATCTAATATTTATCCATCATCACAACCATGATGGTTTGTAATGAAAAAATGAACAACATCGATTCATGAGGTAATAGTTTTCTTTACAAACAAATGACGATTTCGTATACTATTTGATATAATTATTTTCATTTTTATGATGTAATCATGAAAAAATATCATATTAAATTTTATATAATTACGGTATTTTTAAATATTATTATAATATAAATTTAGGGTGGTGGGGGGTGAAATAAACTAATGATTCTTTTTAAAGAGCATTACCACATCTTTGGTTATCCTACTAAAGTTTAAAAATATCCATCAAAAGATGGATTTATAATAAAAACAAATATTATAGGATGATTGGATGGAATTTGGTAAGTTTTTGGGGTATTTATTATTACTAAAATAGGTTTGAAAGAGTGATGAGGGGAGGAGAGTTGGTGGTATTTTCTAAATGGGTTGATTGTCACCCAAATAATTTTTTGAAAGGGTGATTTTCACCCACATTATTTTCTTTGTGATCTAGAAATAATAATTTTATATTTTTTATACTATAAGTTATAAGTTATATATATGTTCATCATATAGGTTTTGTCAGTGTATTGGGTAATTTTTAAACCATTAATTCAAATTTTAACAACTATGTAAACTCGTTTGGACCTTAATAATTAAATTTTTTTTTAACTATTTTCCCTAATGATTATTAATGAAAATAAATTTTAACATTTTATTTTATATAAGTTATTATTTATTCAAATTATTAATCAATTTATTCTAATTAAATTCATATATATAGATTAAATTAATTTAATATCAATCCCATGATTGTGACAATAAAGCGAATTCGATTTTTAAAATGTTTAAAAGTTTACACTAGTTTTATATCAAAATTCAATATGAAATTGTTTAAAATAAATTAAATTTGAATAAAAATGTATAATTGAACAATTTTGAATTTAAAAATAATTTAAAAAGTAATTTGAAAATATGAATTATTGATCTGAAAAGGAAATTTTCAATAAAATCTATTTTTTATTTTTTTTATAAAATTAATCATCTCAAAAAAATGCATAAAATTTACCCAATGTTAATTTTTGAATAATAATTTAAAAAAATATATTAAATTTCCATATAAATTTTATAAATATATTTATAATCAATTACAATTTCTATTCCCAAAGAACAATGATTCATATTTTAGAGATAAATAAATTTTTTATGAGAAAAAATATTATGTGATTCTTATAATATTTAAAATAAATAGATATATAAAAAATTTTAAATATATATTATTTTGGATAAATTAATCATATTCATTACCCCAGTTCTAGTGGATAATAGATAATTATCATTTTAAAAAATAATATTAATAGTATATTGTTTCTCGGATAAACTATGATTCGCATGAAAAACAAGATATCAATGAAATTAATTAATTCATGTAACAAAATATAGGCCATTATTGTATTATATATATGATAAATAACCTATTTAATTTATTTAATATATTAACTTTATCTTAATGTCTCAATATGATATAATAAATTCTACGCTTGGGGTTGTGTGGAATATATGAAATTAATTAAAATATTATTCTTTTCCAATTTGTGGGTGTTACAAATAATTTATATGTATAATTTTAATAAAATAAATCCAAAATATATCAAAATTATATTTGGAAATATTTCTTTTTTGTCCACATATGAATAAAATCACATGCTGAAATGATTATAATGGTCATTTTTTTAATAATGATATTATAATCTTTATGGATATTTATTCCTTATATTTTTAGATATATAATTAACATAAAATATTACACTAAACCAATATTTTAATTCAAGAAATAATAATAAAATAAAATAAATGTTTTTTAAAATATTAAATTTAATGAAATTTTAAATAATTATAGTGTTCC
Source organism: Viscum album (assembly GCA_963277665.1). Lineage (NCBI taxonomy): Eukaryota > Viridiplantae > Streptophyta > Magnoliopsida > Santalales > Viscaceae > Viscum > Viscum album. The sequence continues at coordinate 1,831,401,893 of OY728164.1, read as the reverse complement.
ATGAATCTTATAGATGATCATGAAATATTTTTTGAAACAATCAATGTATAGATAGAATAATTTCTTTTCATATTTATATATATTAATGAATTTAAATATAAACAATTAATAAAATATTTTAATGAAATTTATTTTATATATATTCTAAATAATATTTTTGAAAATAATATAATATGTTTTACAGGCTTAAGATATGAATAAATCAAATTTCAAGCATAAAATGCTATTCTTTTTCTAAAAAATATTACTGATTTATAACAGCGGTACTATTTTAAATAAAAATTTTAACAGTATTATAAATTTTAAATCAAAACATAATATTTATTTATCAAATATGTTGAACTAAATTATATTAATGTTAAATTTTAAAATTACTATGAGAAGAATAATTTTTCTAAAAATATTTAAAAACACTATATTTTATATGAATACACCATTTTCAAATAATTTATGTGTAATGTTAAATTATATTGTAAATTTTTTATGTATATTTAGTTATAATATACATAAAGAAATATAATTTACGTTATTGGAGTCCGTTTCAAATTTAAATTGGATATATAATCTTTTAGATATTTGAATTCTTTCTCTTTAAAAGTTTCTTTTCCCTTTTTCTCTGTGGGATAAAATTTAAATATATTTTCTCTAATTATATGAATATAATTTGGTACAAATTATACCATATTTTTAATCATAAATTCCAAATTAGGTTAAAAGTTATTTGTCAATTTTATTAATAAAAATTTTAACAAGTTATAACATATTGATTCCCCACAGTATAGGTCATGTAATGAAATTGGGTAATGTTAAAAACAAATGGATTAAAATATATAAAAATAATATATATAATAGTAGGTGGATGTGTTTATATACCAAAAAAATTACGTAAAATATTTATTATAATCCAAATTCATCGAAATTAATACATCCTTAATGTGGTGGGATTTAAATATAAATGAACCATTATTTAATCACATATAACAACCCCTCCTCAAATATAAATACCAACAATCACATCCCCAAATCACTGAGAAATCCATCAATATCCTCAAAAATCTAACAAAAACTCTCATCCTAACTCCACCTATGTCCATGTTTTACTGGCCTCACTAAAATAACAATTCCATGTTCCTCATGGGTCCTTCAATGTGGTGACACAAAATATGTAATTTTGTCAAAACAACTCTATTATTTTCATTTCTCATTAAATTATATACTAAAATTCATCATCCATCATTAAATTAAGACTTTATGATTTTTAAATATTTTTTTTATGTTTTTAGTAGAATATATCATATCCATTCCATTTATCATCTCATCTTATTCAATGAAAAGAAACCATTATAAAAATTATGGTGGTTTACGATCCAATTGGGTAATGATATTTCATTTTCCATTATATTCATAAAGGATTGTCATAATAAAATAATTATGTTAATATAAAATTGAAATATTTATTAAATAACCTTTTTCATGTTTTTTAATAAATATACATACCAAATTTTAATTAATGTAATGAAATTTCATTAGGATCACAATAAAAACCCAAAACAAAATAAACATTTATTATTAGTTTTTTATCTAATGATTTATCCTCAGATATGAAAAAATAATATATGGGGGGACTTATACATTTTATTTTCATTTTGACATTTTAATTACTATTCACGAGTTGTAGTCTCATTTTTTAATAACATCATTAAAATTTGATAAGTAAACATACCATGAAACCATAAAAGGAAATCATATGAAAACAATAAAAATAATGAAATATTATTTATGAATGAGTGTTCATATGTTATATAAAATAAATTAAAGATTTTAGAAATATGAATATATTTAGGGAAAATATTATTAACATTCGATAAATGATTATAAAGGAGGATTGAACACATTTTATGGTTATAAATCATGAGAAAATCCAAATATTTTCAAATTTAATACTCTTTTGGTTAAACAAATTCTTTATTATGTCATGCTAATAGTATGATTAAAAATAATAACATTATATTTTCTTTTTATAGTTTTTTAATTTAATTTATATTGGATAAAAATAATATATTAATTAAATTAATTCTCTCCACAATGATACGAAACATGTAAACAACACTCTTTTAAAAATCATCTTCTAAAATTCCTTTTTTCAAAAAGAGTGGTTTAATTACATACAAGGAATGAATGGAATTTTATAATATCTAGTCTCTTTAATATTTTAAATATTTCAATAAAATATTAAATTGATACATCCATTGAATTTATTTATTTATATGCGGGTTTTCAAAATGGATGCTTTCAAAATAAAAATTATATTTTCTTCAAAGAATATATTTATGAAGAAATATTTTAGGATCTTTGGTTATGTTATGATTATTGGAAATTTTATATAATGAAATGTATTAAATTTATAAACTAATGATGGATGGTTGTTTGATAAACCAGTGATGGGTGGTTCATGGTTATCCAAGGACATGTGGTTACATAATATCCTCAAATGTGTTGGGTTCTATGGAGTTAGAGTTTGGTCATATTGTTTATATAATGTGTATGAGTGAGATGTAAAATGATTTCCAAAGTTACGTAATTATATATTTTTTATTACCTATTAATTCATTATATTCAAATAAAATGATTTTCAAAAGGAATGATATTGATAATTTGTAAATTTGAATTTTTTTCTGAATGGAATCTTATATTCTCATGGAAATTATCCTATGGATTTAAAATATACTAAATAATTAATTTCTCCATTTTGTCTCATAATGAAAATTTTGATATAATAACTTGATTTAAAATATTTTTCATAGGATTCATGGATGAATAGAGACAAGTATTTGATCAATGGAAATTTTTTGAAGATTCAATCCTGAAAAGAAACCACATGTATATTTTAAGCCACTAGTTTTATTTGAGAGATAGATAATGAGTATAATCGTAGACATATAATGTATGGGGTTATTTTTTAACGGATATTACAAATTATATAATACTATTAATTTAAAATAATTATGGTAATTAAATAGTTTTTATTCTAGTTTAAAATGAGTAGAATATGTAATTTTTATGGTCGATCCCATCCAGTTGGTATCAAAGAATGATTTAGATACAATTTGGTGTTAGGATAATATTTATAGAATATATATCAATGATTTTAAATTTGTAGTTATGTGGAAATGATTAAACATATGATGATTACAATTTTTTTGTGTTTATGATATGTCTGTACAAATTTTTTTTCCATTGATTATACATGTATGGTGTGGTGGGAAGTTATCAAGAGGAAAATATCCTTCTACTAGATGACTTCATCAGGGGTGTAAAGGATGGTGGGGTCCATAGTGTTCAGGGAAGGGTGTTGGTGTCTGTTGTAGGGAAAAAAGGTTAGAAGGTTCTATGCCCATAATGAGGACTATAATTATTCACATGTGGAACCTACTGGTGGACCAAGTTACGTTCATCAAAAACTAGTGTGAGGCTCTATCATTGCTGCTTATTTAGGTAAACATGTCTCTTAATCAATACTTTTGCAATTGAACAAATGGGAAATGGTTATGCTAGCATCATTAGACCTCTGGACTCTAGCTCAATAAGATTCATCATACTTACTGAGTGAAAAGAGAGGAGGGGGAGTGGTACATGAAATCTTGGTAAGTGTGTTTTTAGTTATCACTATGTATAATGGGATTGGAAACTTGCTCTAGGACAAGGAAAAATCTTTATTCAATGTTCTTTCACTATGATAACAAATTAATATTTATATTAATCATGCAAAGATTCTATGATCATACAAGATTCCTTTCATGGAAAAGACACAACCCTTGGTCGATATAAATTATTGTGATGAAATAATAGTCCCTCCTCGCCAATAAAGTTTGGTTGACCGATACAAGGGTTTGGGGAATAGTGATGTGGATTATCAGGAATACATGGAAAACATGGGCTCCAATATTACCTGCTTTCTCATGATTAATTCCTTGAGGCACAACATGGATAATTTGATAAAATGGTATTCCCTTTGCTTACATTGCATCAGACCCCCTGAACCTAGTGTGTCCTTTTTCTATGCTTCTAGTTTCTTTTATTAGTCTTTTGTCCCTTTTTTGTGATATAACCCCTCCTGAACCCGGTTTTTAATAAAAAAATTACTTATGGATGGATGGTAGTAAAATGATTGATCATCACTATGAATATGTATTTGATGTTATGTGATGGTTGGAATTCCAAAAGCTATTTGTATTCAGTTATTATTTTCATGTTGAACCTAATTGATAATCATAACTGGTTATGATTTACCAAGAAAATAATTAGTTAAATGTTATTTATTGTTATGAATATAAGAGACATTTACTAGAAAAATTTTTTTTATATTTTTCAACGTAGAATGGAGATATAATTCATCAAACATAGACAGGAGGATAAAGATTATGTATCTATTGATTAAGATAATATTACAAGACTATTCAGGTGTGTACCATATGTTTTTAGGGATAATTATTGTAAAAATAAAATATTTTACTCTTGTTGAAACCAATTTGATGAAGAGATTTTGCTTCAAGGGAGGTTAAAATATATGTGAAACTGGTTCTATGTGCTCAAAATGTTTCAATGAAGTTTTCAAACACATAGGAACCATTTGAGGAGGAAGATAATAAGCGTTAATGTTGGATGGAATTGGGAAATAATCCATTAATTAAATTTAGATTTGAGAAAATAAACGTCAATTATTTCAAAAAATGTGGTAAGAAGAACTCTAGGTAATGCCTCCCAAAATATAATAAATACTTTATATATGTAAATATTGGTCACATGTATCTTGACTATAGGAAAAATTTGGAGAACAATAATGATAATAAGACAGTTAGATTCTATAACTTTAATTAGTCTGGACATTATACCAAATGCATCCAAAGTAAGTCAGTTATGGGAAACTGTTGGATTAAAAACATAAAGTTGTTGAAATTTATATAGTTACTAAAATGATTTATATTGGTCCTTAGAAATAATTGGGGACATATATATTACATTTTTATTAAAATTGTGGTACTAACCAACTTGATTCTAGATATTCACATTCCTTCATTTCATAAAATCATCCAATAATATTGGGAATATCACATCAAGAAAGTATGATATAACATTTGGTCAAGAATTCGGGGACATGTTTTAAGACAACCAATGTTTAAAATAATCCTCCTTTTGTATTCAATTGAATGGGTTTTCTGTAAATGTTTTTAAACTACACATTGTGGAGTTTTATATTATTTTTAGTATAGATTTACTTTCAATTTTTCATTCTATGATTGATTTTAGATATAATAAATTAATTTTCATGATTTCATACATTTAATAACCTACTAAAATTCATAGAAACCTATTATAAATGTCAGTAAGCATAACTTAGCACATTTATATGAAATTTGAAGTCTTTTGATTTTTGATTTTCTTATAGTGAATAAGTACATGGATGTTTTTCTTGTTGATTTTCCTTGTATGATTCCTGATCGAGATTTTGAAATTAATTTAGAATTAGTCTGTGATGTTATGCATATTAAAAACCCCAAAAATGGGCAAAATAGAACACATTTCCAGAATTCAAAATATAATGGTTTTATTCAACTAATAAGTTCACCATGGAGATCTCCTAAATTCATTGATAAAAATAATGAATCTTCAATGAGAAATTATATAGATTTTAGATATCTAATTAACATCACATTAAATAAAATGTATAGAAAAACATGATTATTTTAATGTATGCATCTTCTTAAATAAAATCAATTTCATCTAAATCATACATTACACAGAACAACAAGATTATAAAATGAATAATTATTATTATTTAATTGTAATTGTATTCACCTTGATGTTACAATTGAATAATGAATAAAAATTTAAATTATTTATATACACATTACACATGTTTATGATAATAAATCATTGGTTACCAGTTAATTAACCAATAAAAATGATAACTAATTGATCGTAATGAATTTTTTTAATAAAAAAATCTTCCCAATATGGAATTTTATATTGAAAAATAAAATTAATTACTATTAGTTAATTATCGTAATCTATCATTAAATTTATTTATTTAATAAAAAAGTTAAAATCAATCCACCAATTTTCATAGTCTTTTGATAAGAATAAATCCAATAATAGTTATCAAAATAAATATAATTCTGAATGGATTTTTTCTAAATATTTATGAAGAAACTATTTGGAATCATGTGATGAATAATACCATGGGATGTTAGTTATTTATATGTTGATCATTTGGAAAACACAATATTTTGGGATGATAGTCATTAATATATTCATAATGTCTATATAATAGTGAAAATAGATGATTTGGGGCTATTATTTGTTTAATATGATAGTGGTCAGTGATTGGATGGTTTATAATATATTTTCTATGTATATTAAATGTTTGAATTTAAGAAATATATATGAGATTTTATTCATATAAGAACACATTTTTTTATCATGGATTTATATTGATCAAGGTATATGTATATTTGTTATATGAAATTATGACTAATATAATATTTCTTTTTGAACCTAATGCTACATATATTTGGAAAATCTATTGTCCATCATTCTAAATTGATTGAATTTTGAAATTAAATATACATATATTGTATATGTATAAATATTAAAAAAATTACAAAATAATTTATATTGGACATTGGAAATTATTATATTTAAAAAATTTCAAAATTTTTTTGGATCCTGTAGGTATTTTATGGCAGAAGTAATGACATTTAGAATTGAAAATTTATTATAGTTCTTCATCTATGAGAAATATATCATGAATATCCTTGTAAATACCCATAAATTTCAAGGGAAAATTTTTCTTAATTTTCATTGGGATTTTAAAAAAATGCAGTTTCTGACGGAACCTGATTCCGAGGCCCGGAGTTCCCAGAATCATTTTCTGAAGATTAGCTCGGGTACATTCAGTGAACGAACGATCGGGTTTTCCTAACTTTTGAACCGGTGCTCAGAATTGAAATCTGAGGGTACCGATGAAACAGCAACGCTAGTAATTGCTTAAGGGGACCTTTGCTGTAGTTGAGTTTTGAGCAGGTTGAGGTTTAATTTTTAGGGTTTAGTTGAATTAAATAAAATTTTCCATGCACTAATTTTATTCATTGAAGGTGGTTATTTTCAATAAAGGGGGAGTTATATGTGGGTCCCAAACCAACCTAACCTTCCATGGGAGAGTTTAGTGTGGTAGGGCCCACACGAGACCCTAACTCCTCACCTCCCCCATAACACCCTTGACCTCTCCATAACTCACCCCCTTGTTTAAATGCATGGAGACTCAACACATTTATTGTGGTGGAGCCTCTCCACCTCCCATGATTAATGAGGTCGACTATGATAATTAATAATATTATTAATTTATTTTTCTCACCTCTTGAATACTTTTAAATTTATTGGAGATCTTTTAAAGGAGGAAAGATTTATGAGATTTTGGGGCTGGCTAGTACTTTGGTAGAATATGAAGAGAGTTCCCTTTGTACATGAAAAAATGACTTCCTCCCTCAACGATGAACGGTTCTCCATCCTTTTCATCCATTGCAACAATAGAGGAGATGTCACTTCCTCGAGGGCACACCGACGACGACGGAAGCAACAAACTCCAGCGACCATCGTCATCTTCATCTCCTCCCTTTGGACGACGTCAACGATCCGATGCCCACCCTCTTGCGATATCATCAACAAATGATGATCGACAAGAGGTAGGGGATTATTTTTTGGATAATAATAAACCCATGTTATTTTTCCTTAAAAATCAACGAGCATGAATCAACATATTATTATGTTTATTCTGGAAAGAATATGTTTACGGGTTGGGAAATTTTGATTGCGGTGAAAAACGTAAGGGAGATTTGATTAATACTCTTCGTGTGATTTAATATCTCATTCTAAAGCGTTTAATGGTATGAAGTTAGTATAATTTATACTTGAATAAATTGTACCCTCATCGATACTAAAATCATGTGTTTTAATGAATTCCATTTGAGAACACCTAATGCGGAGGGACCAGGCCGAACAAACATGGCCCAACAACCCTCTGCAGATTGTTTATTGATGTTTGGATCGATGGGTGATGACGGAATGGGATGAAGAGGTGAAATTGAAGACTCTGTAGTGATTTTAAGGTCTTGTAAGGTCTCCAGGCGTAGACAGCAGGTAAAACGGACCACTGGTGAGCGTCCGGTTGTCCGTGGAGAGCGGCGGCGGCGCCCCACCCCAGCGCGGCGGCGTGCCGCTGCAGGAGACCGTCGTGGCTAAGCCACGGTGGACCAGAATGGATTTACCATTCTGAGTATTGGGGGAGGGAGAGACATTAAAGCCACTCCCTAGTGGGACGGACTCGGACCCGGGTCGGGTCGACCCGGTTCGGGCGGAAGCTCGGGGTCTCGGGCCGGGTCGTTCCGGGCCCAAAACCCCCTAAACACGGACAGGTTCGTCAAAACACCCGTAACATGGGCTACTGACCTCTGATCGATGCACCATCAATTGTCAATAAATATTTGGATCGAGATGGTCGTTTCGCTATACTACACATAGGGTTTCAGAAAACTTTGGGTACGTCAGATTTGGTTCGAACACGAAACCAACCTGGCCCATGGAGCGGAAACACTTATAACTTGAGCTCTGGATGTCTGATTGATGTGCCGTATACTTTGTTGGATTACTCTTAGTGAGACGGAACTTTTGGCTTACTCCACTCGAAGTTTGGACGAAGTTGGAGTACAGTCCGGTTGGTTTTGACTTAAAAATCAACAGGGCCCCTGGGGAAGAAAACGACATTAACTCTCAGACCGGGCATCCTATTTACGCACTGCCTGTCGCGTTGAGTTTTTATTGACGTGAATAAGCTTTTCGATACATCAACTCTGGTCTCCGTGACAGTTGATGTATTGACCTCTTGGCTCGAGGAGCAGACCCTCCCGGGACGAGCGTGCTGTGTGCAGAAACCCTAGAGCTGGCTGAGACAAGATGACAGCTGATCGATCGACTCGGAGTGTTTCAGATAGCCCAGTGGGGAGCTCTTGGTTGTAGTGGTAGACCCACGGTGGAGGAGCACTTGGTTGTAGCGGAAGACCCACGGCATAGGAGCGCTTGGTTGCAGCGGCAGACCCGCGGTGCTCAACTGAAGGAGTACCTCTGTAGGGTGTGAGGGGGAGTGCTTGGTTGTAGCGGCAGACCCATGGTGGGAAGTTCTTGGTTGTAGCAGCAGGCCCAAAGTACTCGACAGGTGGACTAATACAGCAGTCCAAGGTTAGTGGGAAGCGCTTGGTTGTAGCGGCAGGCCCACTGTACTCGATAGAGGATGAGTTCCCCAACAGCTATGGGTTCGACGGTGAAGTCTTTCGTATTGTAATCCTTTGTGGTTTCGTCGACGATGACAACCGTACTGGAATCCTCCGTGGGATCGGCAGTGACGACTACATTACATGAATCCTACGTGGGTCCCATCTAGATGAATTAGTAACTTCACCTGATCATCTCCTTTTTCTTTGGAAATGATGTATGGCTACGTGAGAAGAGTCTTGACATTCAATCATTATCTATGATCTGATTGACTTACTTTCCTATGAGGATTGGGTTGTTCTTTCCTGTGTGGATTGGGTTGTACTATACTATGTGGACATGATCAAACTTGGGCTTGGATATTGAATGCAAACTGGAATTGATGACTTAGGTATATGTATGGGCATATACCTAAGTAGAGATGGATGTTGCTTCATGATTGTATTTTTCCCTTAGGGATGATCTTTTCTGGATTCTAGGAGAGCTTTGGGGGTCTCGGGGTCCCTACTGAGTAGCGTATACTCACCCATGCATGGGCTATGCCCGCACTACGTTGTTTTGGATACAGACGACAAACATCGCTGATAGTGATTGAGGCTTGTGGAGAAAGTCGGTACTTATAGGTGGACCACTGGGGGGGACATTCACGGAGCAGATGGCTGGACCTGAGGAGCGGAGGAGACTATCTATACCCACCCTTCTGGTGGGACTTCTAGTGGACGGCTCGATGTTGCTGCTTTACTTTTCAGTTGATGAGATTTCTTTCCAGTTGTACTTTACTTTTAGTTTGGGCTTGTATTCTGGACCACTTACTTTCCCGCACTTACTTTTGTACTCAGTTTACTTATTGTATACTTCTACTGGCTTACTCTGTGGTGTTTGTTTACTTTATAAAGGCAATGCCTTTCCCTTTTTGTCGAGATTTATTCTATGGGTGATAGTCACCAGCCCCTGGCCTCTGGGAGGTGGGCTTGGTGTAGTCACGGCATGGGCCTCGAGGACGGGTCATGACAAATTGGTATTAGAGGAGTTCGGTTCTACCGCAGAACTCAGGACTCGGATCTTCGTTCTATGTGAAAAAGAGTTTCAAGGGTATTGAGTGTGGTTATCAGTCTAGGGAGTCCAGTGTTGTGGCGACGCCCGACGTATCCAAACACCAGAACCCTGACTTCTGATTTTAGACTCATTGCACGAAAACATTGATTGCATGCGAGTTTCAAAAGTTTTCTTTGTGATTACTCTGTGTCAGCTCACCAGGTATACTGTTTTGACCGTGGCACGCCTGTTTCCTTTCAAAATGGCCCCATGACAACATCCAGCTAGGGTTATAGGCTTTTTTATAGGTGACAGCCCACCGAGCGACGATGCCTTGGTGGAATGCCCTTTTTCAGCGGAGGCACCGGTGGTACCTCTACCTTCCGAGCCACCGATGCCACCAGCCCCAGACGCTGAGAGTTCACGTTGCCTTAATGCACTGCACGAGTTCCAGCATCAGATACCGCCTAGATTCCATGGGGAGATAGACCCTCAGGCAGCCGAGGATTAGCTGGAGGCTGTTGTTTGAGTTTTCGGGTTAGTGGGTATAACATCTAACCTCATGGTGATCCTTGCAGCGAGTCTCCTGCATGCGGAAACAGACAGATGGTGGAGCCTGATTCTCCAGTTGAACGATGAGGCATCACTCCTTTCGACGAACTTTTAGATCATTTTACACTTGGAGTTCGTCCCAGCCACCCTCCGTACGGTGCGCATTCACGAGTTACTACAGCTCCGGCAGGGCAGCATGACCGTGGCCTAGTACTCGGTCAGATTTACTGATCTCTTGCGCTACTCTACATATATGGTACAGGACCCGTTCTTCCGAGCTCGGACCATCGAGCATGGACTGAGTCTTGAGACCAGGGCTTCGATTATCTCCCTCAATGTTCTGACGCATTCAGGGGTGTTGGAGAGAGCCCTTCTAGTGGAGAGTTTTCTCATCGAGCAGTCGCCAGTAGCCGGACCCTTTGCAGGATGACCCGTAGCGAAGTCTTTTGCAGCTTGCAGTAGACAGATGACGCAGAGGTCCAAAAGGGCCAGACCATCAGATGAGAAATATTAGGATGCAGATTCGGTTGTGCGGGGCGCATGAAGGAGATCCAGCTACACGAGGAGAAGGTAGTACTACGCATGCAACGGGCAGGGTCACATGGCTCGAGACTGCCCGACTCGTCCGGATGATGAGCAGCAGGCAGTATAAGGACCTCCCAGGAAGAGGTACGATCTTGGTGGTCCGCAGGGAGCAGGCAGATGAGGTTGAGGAGCTGGTCGTGCAGCTGGAGGTGGATGACACTTCGAGGTGTTGCCACCACCACCACCAGGAAGACCACCCCGACCACAGAGAATTGGTGGATAGGGGAGAGCTCAACTACAGACAGTTGAGGCTTACGACCATGAAGCTCCGGGAGCAGATGGACAAGAGTGTGACTAGCTCAAGAAATGGGGGCTTTTGTTCATGTTGCTTTTATCTTGTTGATGTTATGTGTATTTGTACACTGAGCTCCAGTAATAAAACACACCTTTCTTTGTGGCATTTACTTTCATGTCCTCTATGTTGTTACTAAGAGGTTCTGGTTTAAAAACTGTTGACATGATCCTCACTTTTGGGATACCTACTGGAGGAGACCTAGTGACCACACACTGATGCCGACAGTGTGACTCAACCCTTGGAGGTGAGAGTAATGGTTGGATCTGTTGGGATTAGCGTCGAGGCCTCACGACGTCATCCTTGGTATGGATTAGTATCATCCATGTCGAGATTGACTGTATTAGGTGAAGAACGTGGTTCATCCTGGAGATGAGGCAAGATTTCTCTTTTCAGCAAAGAAGAAATCTAAGTAGCTCTTGTAGTACCAGAGAAGGTCCAGGTCATCCAAGAGAAGATGAGGACAGCTCAGAGCCGACAAAAGTCTTATGCTTATAGGAGGCGGAGACTGCTAGAGTTTGAGGATGGTGACCACATTTTCCTAAGGGTCTCACCTCGATGTGGATTACAGAGATTTGGATAAGGCGACAAGTTATCTCTGCGCTTCCTCGGACCCTTCTGGGTCCTCAACAGGGTAGGTGAGGTGGTTTACCACTTGACCCATCCACCTCTTTTAATCTAGGTGCATGATGTCTTCCACGTATCTCAGCTGAGTAGATACGTGCACGTCCCGACGCATATCATTGATGATGGGGTGACTTTTGTGGAGGTCCCGGTGGAGATCGAGGATTTACATGAGCGGGTCCAATGTGGGCAGTCTATTCCTCTAATTCGCATCAGATGGAAGCACGTGAACCTCCAGGAGAGAACATGGGAGCAGGAGGCTCAGATGCGTGCTCAGTAACCTCATTTGTTCCCCTAGTTTGTGATGTATCTTTACGGGGATGTAAATCCCTGAGGTGGGAGTAATGTAAAGACCCGTAAATTTCAAGGGAAGTTATTTCTTATTTTTCTTCGGGATTTTACGAGAACACTATTTTCGACGGCACCTGATTCCGAGGCCCGGTGTGCATGGAATAATTTTACGAAGAGTAGCTCGGGTACGTTCAGTGAACGAACGAGCAGGTTTTTATTAAATTTTGAACCAGTGCTCGGAATTGAAATCAAAGGGCACTGATGAAACCGAAACACTGTTAATTCCTTAAGGGTACCTTTTCTATAGTTGCGTTATTTGCAGGTTGAGGATTAATTTTTGGGGTTTAGTTGAATTAAATAAAATTTTTCGTGCAAAAATTTTATTCATGGATGGTGGTTATTTTCAACAAAGGGGGAGTTAGATGTGGGGCCCACACCCACCTAACCTTCCAATAGAGAGTTTAGTGTGGTAGGTCCCACATGAGACCCTAACTCCTCACCTCCCCCATAACCCCATTGACCTCCCCATAACTCACCCCCCTTGTTTAAATGCATGGCGACTCCACACATTTATTGTGGTGGAGCCTCTCCACCTCCCAAGATTAATGAGGCTGACTAGGATTATTAATAACATTATTAATTTATTTTTCTCACCTCTTGACACCTTTTTAATTGATTTGATATCTTTTAAATGAGGGAAGCATTATGAGATTTTGGGGTTGGCTAATACTTTGGGTGAATTTGGGTAGAGTTCCCTTCGTCAAAAAAGAAACGACTTCCCCCCTCGATGAAAAACAGTTCTCCATCCTCTTCTTCTTTCGCAACAAGAGAGGAGACATCACTTCCTCGTGTGCACACCGACGACAATGGAAGCAACGAACTCCAGCGACCATCGTCATCTTCATCTCCTCCCTTTGGACGACGTCGATGAGCCGACGTCCACCCTCTTGTGATATCTTCAAAAAAACGACGAATGACACAATGTATGGGATTATTTTGTGAATAATAATAAACCCAGGTTCTTTTTTCCTTCTTAATCAAAGAGTGTGGATCAACATATTATTATGTTGATTCGTGAAAGAAAATGTTTGTGGTTTGGGAAAATTTGATTGCGGGGAAAAACGTTAGGGGGATTTGTTTAATACTCTTCGAGAGATTTAATCTCTCCTGAATAAGCGTTTAATGGTATGAAGATAGTATAATTTACACTTGAATAAATTATACACTTGTCAATACTAAAAGAATGTTTTTTAATGACTGCCATTTGAGAACACCTAACGTGGAGGGAGTGGGCCAAACAAACACGACCTGACAACCCTTCGCAGATCGTTTATTGATGTGCGGATCGACGGGGATGGCGGAACGGGCCGTAGAAGAAATTTAAAGACTCCGCAGTTATTTTCGAGTCCTGTAAAGACTCTAGGTGCAGATGGTGGGTGAAACGGAACACCGGTACACGTCTGGTGGTCCACGGAGAGCGGTGGCAGTGTGCCGCCGCGCCCGATCCGCGGCGCACCGGAACGGCTTTGTCATTCCGGGTATGGGGGAGGTCACATCATTAAAGCTGTGCCACTTCAATCAAAGGGGGGGCAGCACCCCCCCCCCCCTGTTTCCCGCTCGGCTGAAACTGCCGAGCTGACCGGCCACGCGGGCCGCGCCTGCTCAGGTCGGACAGGCCGCACCAGGCCAGGCCACCCAGGCCGGGCCGGGGAACCCGCGTCGGGCTGGGACGCACCCTAGTGGGCCGGACCGGGACTAGGGTTGGGTCTACCTGGTTCTGACCGACCCAGTGGGTCTCGGGCCGGGTCGGCTCGGCCCAAATCCCCTTAAACACAGATAGGTTCGTTAAAATTCCCATAACATGGGCTAAAGACCTCTGATCGATGCAACGTCAGTTGCGATGAGATCCTTGGACTGAGACGTTCGTTTCAGTATAATATACTTAAGGTTTCAGAGAACATTGTGAATGGCCGGGTTGGTTTGAACACGAATCCAACTGGGTCCACGGCGCGAAAACGCTTATAACTTGAGCTCCGGATGTCCAATTGACGTGCCGTCGACTATGTTAGATTTATCTTAGTGATATATAACTTTTGGGTTACTCCACTCGAGGTTTGGATGTAGTTGGAGTATGTTTGGGTTGGTTTTGACTTAAAAACCAACCGGGCCCCTAAAACGAAAAGTCATTAACTCTCAGATAGGATGTCTGATTGATGCATCGTCTGTCACGTTGATTTCCAATGGACGTGACGGAACTTTTTGATACAACAACTATGGTCTACATGAATGTTGATGTATCGACCTCTTGGCTCAAAGAGCGGACCCTCCTTGAACGAGCGTGCTGTGTGCGGAAACCGTAGAGCTGGATGAGACATCATGACTGCTGATCGATCGACTCGGAGTGTTTCAGATAGCCCAGTGGGGAGCGCATAGTTGTAGCGGAAGGCCAACGATGGAGGAGCTCTTGGTTGTAGCAGTAGACTTGTGATGCTCAACAGAAGGAGTACCTCTGTAGGCTATGAGGGGGAGTGCTTGGTTGTAGCGGCAGACCCATGGTGGGAATCGCATGGTTGTAGAAGCAGGCCCACAGTGGCAGGCCCACTGTACTAGATAGAGGAGGAGTTCCCAGTAGCTATGGTTTCAACGGTGAAGACTTTCGTATTGGAATCCTCTGTGGGTTCGTCGATGATGACAACCATACTGGAATCCTCCGTGGGTTCGGTGGTGACGACTACAGTACTTGAATCCTATGTGGGACCCAGATAGATGAATAACTAACTTCACCTGATCATCTCCTTTTGATTTAAAAATGATGTATATCTGTGTGAGCTGAGTCATGACTTTAAATCATTATCTTCGATTAGATTGACTTACTTTCCTATGTGGATTGGGTAGTTCTTTCTTGCGTGGATTGAGTTGTACTATCCTATGTGGACGTGATCAAACTTGGGCTCAGATATTAATGTCGAACTGGAATTGATGACTTAGGTATACGTATAGAAATATACCTAAGTAGAGTTAGATGTTACTTCGTTATTTTATCTTTCCTTTTTGGATGATCCTTTTTGGATTCTAGGAGACCTTTGGGGTCTCGGGGTCCCTACTGAGTAGTGTATACTCACCCCTGCACCAGCTATGCCTGCACTACGTTGTGTTGGATGCAGACGACGGACACCGCTAATCGGGATTGAGGCTTGGGACGTACATGGAGTGGACAGTTGGAACCGAGGAGCTGAGGAGACTATTTGTACCCACCCTTCTGGTGGGACTTCCAGTGGACGGCTCGACATTTCTTATTTACTTTTCAGTTTCTATACTTTCTTTCCAGTTGTACTTTACTTTTAGTTTTGGTTTGTACTCTGGCCCACATAATTTCCTGCACTTACTTTTATACTCAATTTACATAGTGTTTACTTCTGCTGGCTAACTCTGTGGTGTTTGTTTACTTTATAAAGGCAATGCCTTCCCCTTTTTTCTGTATTTACTAATTTGGTGCTAGTCGCCAGCCCCTGGCCTTTGTTAGGCGGGCTTGGGGTAGTCATGACACGGTCTCTGAGGACGGGTCATGACAATCCTTTTCATTTAATAAGAGATAAAGTGAAAATAGATTGAAGAAGTATCGAAGGATATTATTATTCTTAAGAAATAGAAATATATCAAGTATGTTTATTTTCTCATTATCTTATCTAGATATTAAAATAATCGCTCATCTAAATTAATGGAATTTAAAATGAAATTTTTTATTCCTTTAATTTTCTTATTGAGAAATAAATTTCCACTTCAACATATAATATATTTATGGTTTTGTGATGACATACTTATTTTGACCTTATTATCTATCAATATCTCTCATATTATGATATTTTGATATCTCTTACATATCGTAGTTTTCAAATCCCATAAATTTTATCCTATTTAAAATCCTAGTTTTTTTACCTTTTCATTTCACATACCACCTTATTATGGTGGGTTTTTAACCCTATTTATGTTTTTGGATTCCCAAAAATTATTTTTTCTAGTATAAATCGTTGATTTGAAATCTTAAATTTAAAATTTAGATGATGAAATTTATTGGATTAATGTAGAACATATTAACCTAATATTTTATAGTACACCTCTGAAAAAATAAAATATTTTCCATTAATATAATATGTTACACAAAATAACGATCTTAAAGAATGATTAAATATTATTTTTTTAATTTTGATAGTATTCACATATCCATTTGAATAGAGGGAAGGAATCAAATTATATAAATTATGGGAATATATGAATGTTTATAAAAATAATCATCATGTTACTAATTAATTATAAATAATAATGAGAATCAATTGAACATAAAGATGATTTTTCATAAAAAAACATTTTTATGTCCATGATGGATATTTTTTCAAAAAATATAAATTGATCCCAAATTTTTGAATATAATATAAAATCGTATTTGTAAAATATTTAATAAAATTTTTTCAAAATATTTCCAACAAGTTTTATAGGATTGAGATTATAACAAATCCCATTTTATGCATTAAAACTATATATTTCTAATGGTAGTTTTTTAGCTTTTGATGTCACGAGTATTTTAAATATAAATTACATGTATTTAAAAAAAATTAAATTTACATATCAAAATTATATTAGGGAAAAATATTTTGACAATTAAATGAATTTTAATTTTTTGATGAATATTTTAAAATATTTAATTTTAATAAAACAACTATTTTTTGGATAAATTTTTTAAATAGATAAACATATATATTAAATTAATTTTAATGATTAAATAGTTCATTAATACTTCAATAAATTTAATTCAATTATATTGAATCAATTTAACATTGATAATATATATAAAAACATTTCAAAATTATGTACTTTTCACTTTAAAACACTTTATTTTTTTCTATATTTTTTTTCAAACTAAATTTTCTATTTATGTGAATTGAATTTTGTAAAATGGAATATATATTTGAAATAATAAGATAAAAATTATTTTTTATGTTCATAATAATTTTTACAAAAAAATGTGGGTAAGGTAAAAAATTATTTATCATATTAATTGAAAAAATAATGAAAATGGTCAATATAAAATGGTAAAGGAAAAACATCCTAAAATCTAAAATATTTGAAGGGTTTTCTATTATTTAAGGAGATGAAGCCATCTATAAAATATTAATTTCCATCCAAATTTTTTGTAAATAAATTCCACATCAATGTGGATTGATTAAAATATAAAATAATCATTAGTTTAATCACTTAAAGAAACCTCTCCTCATGTATAAAATCAACCCGTCAACACCCCATTTTAAGACAAAATCATTAAAGGTCCTAAAATATACGTCAAAACATATTACATCCAATCTATTCATGTCCACATTGAAGATGGTCTCATCAAAATAACAAATCCATGATCCTCAATGGGTCCTCAAAAGAGGTGATATTCATATCGTACTTTTTTCAAAACACCTCTCTTGTTTTATTTTTCTACTTCAACATTCTCATCATATGTTTCATCCATCAACGAATAATAATACCTTATTAATGTAAATAATGTATTTTTTTCTTATTTAATATATAATATTCAAACCATTTACTACCTCTTATTATTCCAATAACTGAATGTATTGTCCACACTTTGTCGGTCAATTGCCTCTGTGAATAAGTTTTGTATTCATTTTCCATTACCACATCCATGAATATTCATAAAAATACTATTCTGACTAAATAAAATTCAAATATATATATTATAAAATATTTCATGTACTAAAACTATAATAAAATCATAATATTTTATAAAACCAAACATGTTCATGGTGTTTAGAAAACCCAAAAAAAAATAAACCAAATGATTATCATGAACATTTTATCAAATGGATCATCATCATATAAGAAAAAAATGATAAGTTGGAACATTTACTCTTCTGAAATTTGAAAAATATTATTTATTTTCCCTTATTGATTTCAAAATCAATTTTTCTAAATGATATATAAATATACACAGATGACCAGATCAAGAAACCATGAAACGAATTCTCCAGAAAATACGAATGTAATAAAAAATTATCATATTATGGGTCATAAGTTGTTGTAAAATAATCACATAAGTTATTATAAATATGAATATTTTGATTTAATGTATTAATAAAATTCATTAAACCACTATAATGATGTTTTAATTAATCCATATAAAGTGAAACATGAGTTAAGGGTTTTCTAACCACAGATTTACTTATATGTGAAATATAACTTATTCACAACGTATTTTTGTTTTACAACGTATGTACTACACATGAATGTATTTTAATATTATTTTCGTTAAATATATATTTATATACATAACCATTTTAGTATATATCATTCATGAAATTATGTTTTTCAAATTTACCAAAACAGTAATCGATTTTTTACATAATTTTCCTTCATTGAGATATTTGTTATGTTATAAACCATTATTATTTCATTAGGTGTATATGATGATACATTGAAATGTTATTTCATGAATACCTTTCCCCTCATGATATTCTATATATCATTTAAATTTTTTTGATAACATATTTATTTTTTACAAATGATATATATTATTTGATAGCAAACATTATACTCAACATCAAGTTTAAATGAATAGATAAATTATATAATTTATGTTTTTAAATTATTGATTAGTCATTATAAAGGATAAAATGAACATTATTAACTGAATTATGAATATATGTTTTAATAATTTATATATAAATAATTGTTTGGTTACTAATTTATTATATGTTAAAATAAAACAATTAATAAATTAAAAGGAAATGTTTTTCTAAAATACTATTTTAATTTGGACAAGTGTGAAATCTACCAATAAATAGAAAAATATTTTATTTGGATTATATTAAAGGAATATATATGTAACATATTAAAATTTTAATTAAACATCATATAATTTTGTTTTAATACATTAGATAATTAGAATAATAATATTTAATATAAAATAATTATTTTTCTAAAAGAGTGGATTTATCTTATTGGATTGTGGACATGTTATTAAACTATATTTTTACAATTTTATAAGAATATTTTAAAAAAATATATGATTTTTTGATATATATTTATAATAATTTATATTTCTTAAATTTTAGATACTTGTCTTATAAGATTCATTTTTTATGAGTACTGAAAAAACACTATTTTTTTATTGCAAACTACTTGTTCATCAATATAATTTATAGTATAAAATTATATGTTTTCATTTTTTTTAATAATAATTTGAACAAATTTTTTTAATTAATATATTTAATGTCGTGGGAATAAATATAACTTCTAATTATGATAGAAATTAATTTCAATTTATTAAGTGTTTTTATGTTAAAAAAATCTTTTCTACTTCCATCATTGGGATTATTTTTTAATAAAATTACGTGAATTATGTGTTTTTAATTTATAAAAATTTATTTCATATTTATAATATTAGTTTCTATATTATTTATATAAGTCACATTTTTGGGAAAATTATAATAGAAATGTTAGTAATTTGTTTCATTTAATCATTGTTAAAGGTAAATTAGGTAATAAAGGATATTAATAATAATATATATATTATAAAATTATATTAAAAATTTTCATAATTTTGATTTTAGATTTATATTAGAATTATATTTTACATGGGTTGATTTTTTATCCACTTGGATCCACATTTAGTACATTAATCATTTAATATTATTTTATTCAAAACAATCATGTTTGTCAAATATTTTTAAAAAGTAGAATATCTTTAATATGGATTACTCAGAATACCTATTCAACAATAATTATTATTTCAATAGATAAAATATTTAACATTAACAATCTAAATTAATTTGAATTTTTAGGATATAAATAATGAAACTAAATGAATATTCAATGATGATATATAAATTATTTTATTAAATGGATTATAAAATAAATGATATTTAAATACTAAAATAAATATTCTTTTATATTATTAATTTCATCATAGAATTTATTAGATTGATTATACCAGTTATTGATATTTTATAAGTATTTTTCAGAATTTAAATTCTATTTGGGATATTTTTAAAAATCCATTTACTGAATATTATATAAATTAAAATTATTGATATTTTAAAATAAATACTATTTTATTAAATGATATGAACAGTTTAAAAATAACTATTTTGGCCAACTGATTGGAATAATTTTATATATCTCATCATTAACTCATTTAGTGTTTGATTATAATTTTATTTTAATTAAATTAAACCTCATAGTGTAAATATCACTATATCATGGTACAAGTTAAAATTGATAATTAACGGTTAAAGAAAAATGATAAGGATTAAAAAATATTTTAAAGATTTATAATTTCAATTGGATAAATCTATTTTTACACATAATCATGTAATATTCAAAATAAACTACTATGAACTCATTTGAAATATATAATTATTTTAAATTAATTTAATTTTTTTGCGAATTTCATGTTTACTCAACCCCCTCTCCTATAAAAGGGTACCCAATCATCTATTTTATTCAAACATAAAAAACTATTTGGATTATTAAACTTATAATAAAATATCTTGAAATATTCCCTCCTTACATTAAATAGGTTATTTTTTATAAACACCATCAATATTTTTCTTTATCTAGTTAATCAAAGGAGATAGACCAAGGAAGTTATATCATTTTCAATTAATCGTTTCAATTCTATTACGTCTTTCACATACATAAAATTATCAGCAACTATTATTATATGATAACTACATTTTCCTGAATATAAGTATGTTTAATTTTCTTAATATAATTACATAAATCAATTTAAAATTTATTCAATTATGAAATTAATTATTCATTAATCTATACTTCAGACTACAACCTCGTGTAAAGATATTATTCATTTTCCAACACCATATCTCAATATTAATTATCATGATGTTATTAATATTAATATTTTATATTTATCAAATTCATATTATTATTTAAAATTAATATATTATTTACATTCATCCCATTCGACACGCGTAAAAATGATAATTTTGTTAATGAGTATGTCTGAATAATCACCTCCATGAAGCGATACGATTCTTATTTCCTCATGAAATCTGATATCTGATATATATTAGTATATTTAAAATATTAATAGTATATTTATGATATTTTGATTATTATTTAATGAAAAATTAATAATTATTTTCTTTCCATCATTATCATTGAAAAATGGAAACGTTTCAAATAATTTTGTTCGACCTACCATCTCCAAGGTTATAACCTTATTCATTTTGCATAAACATATATAAATGGTTCAATTTAAAGGTATAATTGATTTATAAATATTATTATTATGTCAAGAACACTATTTTATATAATATTTAATTCAGATCATTTTTAATTTCTATATCATACAAAAATCATTTTGGAACCATGTACTAAATGTCGATAAAAACAATGACATGAACATAAATAAAAAATAATTGTCACAACATGATAATATGACTTATAAAATAAATAATAAAAATTCAAATGTTATAAATAATGTAATTAATTAACATATTTTTATTATTTTGTATGATAACAACTATTCATTATGAGTTGGACTCAATATGAGGGGATATCTTTTAAAAACCCCTTTAAATGATACTCAGTCAGTTTTTTAAATAATCTAAAATGAATGTTTTTTAAAAATATAAAACCTGATAGTAAATTCTATCCTTTTTGTAACATTAATATTTGTGTTATTAATTTACATGTTTATAATTTTATTTTCAAAAAAACTATTTTTATTTAAGAGTTCATGACATTGTAAAGAATGTAATGTGATTTCAATGAAGAAATGCTATTTTTTCCATTATAATTGTATTATGTATTATGATTATAATATGGTTCTTTGGAAATTTTTATGAGAACATTGGGTTCCAATATAAATTGTCGGTAGTTTATCAATTTATATATTGCCACCTAACGAGTTAATGAGATATATTTAACCTATAGTGTTTATCCTAAATAATTAAGGGAATATTAAATGGTGTGTATTCCAAATGTAACCACAGATGTTACTCCCTATGAAGTTGAAACACTACTTTAAGAGTTATATATAATTGATTACACCTATTACCTTTATAATTTATATATGTTTTGGTGTGACATAAATATCATAATATTTAATGAGTTGAGCTATGTAGCTTCTATTTTGTCTGTTAATTTTTTTTCATTATTAAAAAGTCATGGTTTTAATGTATTCATGGACTAATGATTTATTTTATATTTTATTCTTGTTTCTATTATTTTTTCCCATCACAAGTTTTTTTAAAAAATAAAATGTGTATAAGGATTGTTAATTGAATCGAGAAAGTAATTATGATTGTTATGAAGATTTTTTTTAAAGAAATCATGCCTTCTTTTAAACTGTTTTATTTTTTTCAAAATTTGGATATTTAGTACAAGTGTATTAATTATAATATTTTAGTCCTCATGTAATAGTTATGGAATAATTCTATAAAACAATAAACCAGAAATGATACTCAATTTTAAATAATGTTATATTCTTTAATAAACCCATGATTTTTTATGGTTTATTATTAGCGCCTTATAGTTGGTATCAACAGAAAGGTTTTGACAACATTAGAGAAAAGGATGTTTAGTTAAAAATAGTAAAAGATTCTATGTATATTATTTTTGTAAAATCATTATTTAATAACTTTTTTAGATCAAGTTAATTCTATTAAAGAAGGAATGTGGTGGATCTCAAACAATATATGTATCCATTCCTAATGACTTTTTGGAATTAATTATTGAAAAGTAATGTCTTGATTATTCTAAATTTTTTTCTAACATTAAACTCTCTTAAAAATGTTTTCAAAAAAATAAAAAACCTCCTCATTATCTTGATACCATCTAGTTTGATAGGTTTTGTTAATAAAATTAATCTTTCTTTATTTTACCATCTTTTCAAAATAGATAAATAATATCAAGGTATTTTAAGATGTTTTACCTTATCCTCAGATACTAAAGAATATTTTGATTTCTATACAGCTTCTGATGAAGGAGATCCTTAGACAAAATATTTATATGTGGTTATAAAATATTGTATGTTGAATCATAACAACAATATTTTAAAAGTGACAATCATGGATTGTTTAAAAAATATCTCTATAAATATTCTTTAACCAAATATTGTCATATATTTTGATATAATATTTTATAAAAAGTTATTTTCCAAAAAAATATTCACTTTAATCATATATACAATCCAATTTGGACAAGGATTTTCTTAAAAAAGGAATCAAGGGTCTTAGAAGAAGCACTAAATCATTGTTTAATGTGTGGACCTTTATCTATATAAATAAAATGATAATTAAATTAGGTGGACACCACGATAATGGTTTTACATTATTTCTTCTTGGAATAGTGTTTTTAAATCATTGGGAGATGAAAAAAATATTTTAATGATATAAAATACATCATGAATTACAAGTTTGACTAATTATGTGTTGGGATAAAAATTATAGTTTTATGATAACCTTATGATTGTGATATGATTTGATGATTATTTTATTATTATTTATTAAAATTATTTTTAAATTTTGTGAATACTATTGGATTATGTTAAATATAATTCTATGGGATTTTATTTTAGGAGTAATTATTAAATTTTGTTATAATCATTTATTTTATTGACTTATTAGGATATTTGTTTTTATGCAAATGATTAACCTATCGTAGAAAATATTTTATTAGAGAAAATACTTTTTAGTATTATACATTAAGATTAATTGATTTTATTTACAGACAAATGATAAATTTATACTGTATTATTATGTGATCATATGATTTATGGGATTAAATATTAGTTATAATATTTAAGAGTAATTTTAAGGATTTAAATATTTTTAATGGTCTATATTGATATTTGGAAATTACTATTTAATTTTGGTGATTTATGTCATCTTTCATAACATATGGTTTATTTGTTTTTTGAAATCATCTTATATTTTAATATCCTTTTTTGATTATGTATTATGATTGGATAAATGAATTATTACGAATTTGTGTATTATGTGTTTCTCTAGAAGTTGAATCTAGTTCTTGATGAGTGAAAAATTCATCTTTCATTCACATCATTTGGAGTAAAAGATGAGTTTTTGTGGAAATAAATTAATGTATCATTCTATAATTTTTCAGTATGTATATTTCCTTATGTTCTTAGTCGAGCTAGTAAAATAATTCCTAAAAATTATGAAAAAGATATTGAAACCCAACATTTTTCTATATACTTTTATCAATGGTCTTTCGACACATCAATAATTTATGACTTTGTGGTGGATAACTTCACAATAGTAATGTTCTCTATCACTCTTTTTTAGTATATGAGAGATTTTTTATCTTTTATGTAGAAATTTTCATATACCGAAACCTACTAAATTTTTTCTTACTATACCATCATACATCTATTTCATTCTTTTAATGTACAAGAATTTTATATCCTTTTTCTAATGTGTTTTCGATAAAGGAATTTTGAAAAGTCAACCCAAAGTTACCGAACCCGAAGTCTAAATTGTGATTACTCATTTACCTTGTGGTGGGTGAAAGGTTAAATATATTATTTTAAAATAAATATTATGTTTAGTAGATACCATGACACTCCGTAAACATATTAAATGAAAAAACATATTATTCTTTGAATTATATATTTATTAAATAACCATTAGAATAGTATGAATTAACAATATTTTATAAATTATGAAAATATATTTTAACCATGTATATATCATTAAAAAAATTTAATTATTAATTATAAATGAAATTTATACTGTTTATAAAATAAATGGAAATGTTTTCCTGAGAAATTATTTTCAATGTTCAAAACTATGGTTTATACCAACAAATAAAAAAATCAATATTTTTGGATTATATTAATGAAATACATATCTAATATTTAAAATTATTTATTAAACTATATAGTTTTTCAATACATTATATAAAAAAATGTCCAATTTTAAATATAAAATTAGTATTTTTCTATAAGGGCAGTTTAACTATCATTTTATGGAATGCTTTTTTAAAATATTTTTTTTTTATAATTATATATGTTATAATATAAAAATATACTTTTTATTTGAAAAATGACAATAAAAAATTTAATTTGGGTTAATTTTATGTATTACTTCTGACAAGTTTCATTTTTCAGATGAATAGTTAAAATGATACTATTTAATTTCTAACTTCTTTTCATAATAATTATTTATAGTGTTAAAATTTATATATGAATAGTTTTATGGTATAATTTGATAACTTTTTTCGCAATTAACACATTTATAGTCCTTTGAATCAATTTATCATTTAATTTGGATTTAAAAACATTACATTATATTGTTGGGGTTTACCTTAAAACCATGTTTTCACATTCTGTCAGTGGGATGATTTTTTTTAATTTATTACGACTATTTATTTTGAATTTATAATAACGGAATACATAATTGTAATTATAATCTCCAAATTATTTAATTTGGTCCCTTTTATATTTGGACATTATGAATCGTAACTTTAGTTATATTTTTCTTATTAACACGGTTAAGGGTAAATTAGATAATTAGGCGTACTAATATATTACATAAATTATAAAATTACCCTATATTCATGTCTGAATTTTATTAAATGATATATTTTTGGAAAAAATATCACATCGGTTTATTTTATGATCACTTGATTCACTTCAAGAACATTAACAATTTTACAGTATTTTAATCAATGATAAATCAATTTTTTCAGAACATTGTTTTTAACAAGTGAGATATATTTAATACAGGTTTTTATAGGGGATATATTCGACTAAAAATAGTCTTTTCCATGATAAAATATTTATATATCTTATGATAGTTTATAATTTTTTAAAAAAATAAATATTTAAATTAAAGGCTTATACAATAATGATGAAGTAATTTTTTAATTAAAAGAAATATCAAATAAATGATATTGAATATAATTCAATTAATATATTTTGAGACTATTAACTTCGTACACTAAATTTGAAGATTAATTTGACTAATTATAGATGGTTTAAAATTATATTTTAAAATTTAACATTCTGGTATGATAATTTTAAAAAGATAAGATTTGAATAGTTTTATAATTGACTTTGTTTATATTTTAAAATCGATAATAATTTTTTAATTATATAAAATTTTAAATAATATCAATTAAAAACAATTATTTAGATATTTATCAAAATTTCATAATTGACTCATTTATTGTTAAATTAGTATTTTTAATTATATTAACCATAAAATTTTAATTTATTATATATCATAGTAAGAGTCAAAATGGTTAAATATGGGTTTAAAAAAATATATAAGGATTAAACAATATTCAAAAAATCTCTAATATTAATTGGATGTTTGGATTTAAGTGCATCATAATCATAATTTTAAAATAAATCACATTGGACCCATTTTGATGGAAAAATTTAATTTATATTAATTTATTATTTTGAAAAATTCTGTGAGTTCCCCTTCCCTCTCCTATAATAGGGAACCCATTCTTATATTATGATCACATACATAAACCTATTTTTATCATCCAGTGTCTACAAATAACCCTTCTCATAATCCCTATACACATTCTAAATGCCTTTTTGGCATAACAAGCTCCCTAGAGGCATTATAGTATTAATCATTAGAGATCATCTGAGGAAGAGGTATCATTATTAATTAGGTGTTTCTATTTTATTTTATTTTAAATATTCAAAAAAATTATAAAAATGAGATTATATTAAAAATTGTGCATCAAAAATACATTTATATTTTATTATTATAATATCACAACTTAAATCAATCAAAAGAAATTATCAAATTTTAAATGAAATATTCATTTGTGGTTTTGGTGGCCTAATACCTTAGGAACGAGTATAATTCATTTTCCATCAATGTCTCTATATTTTGGATATAAATGTGGAATAAATATGCATATATGATATTAATGAAATATTTATAATTATTAATGAATAATATGTAATTTTATTTCTTACTTGTTACTTTCAAAAAATGATAATTTTGTTCATGCATACATGTGAACTATCACCTCCAAGAAGCAATGTGATTCATTTGGGATCACGTCATAACATTGATGATATACATAACAATATTCAAATTATTAATAAATTATTGATGAAAATGTTATCATTCTGTAATGATAAAATAATAATTATCTTCTTTCCCTAATGATAATTTAAAAATGGAAATGTTACTCAGGTGTACATACGACCAATTATCTCCCTGATTATAACATTTTTCATTTTTCAAAACAATATATAAATATTTTTGTTAATAATAATTAATGTATAAAATTGATTATTATTTGAAAACTATTATCTAGAAATGATGTAATTATGATTATTTTCAATTTTCACATCACACCAAATTCATATTGGACTCATATACTAAATATCGAGAAAATTGCTGATATGACCATAAATAATTATGTAATTATCATATCATGGTTATATGTTATATAAAAATATAATAACCATTAAAAAGGATCTAATAAAAGTAAATATTTATTCTAAATATATTATATATGAATACCAACTTTGTACATGATGAGTTAGACTCAAGGTAATAGACTTTATCGTAAAACCCAATATAAAAGATACACTTCGAATTATTTTTACAGAATCCAAAATCTATGTTTTTAATATATTTGGAATGAATGTAATTTATAAATATTATGTATATTTTATGTATGTAATCATCATTTACATGTTTACTATTTCATTTTATAATAATGTTTTTTCAAATATGAGTGAGCAATGTTTTAAAATATTATTTGATTTCGACTAGGAAATATTATTTTTCATTTATGATTCTTTATGATTTATGATTATGGTATGGTTATAGGGAATTTTTTATGTGTATGGGTGGTTCTATGATAAAATGGTATTTGGTGAACCCTGGATATCTCTCTAATGAATTAGGTAATGAGACGGAGTTATCTAGTAGGGAGTCTCCAAAATCATTAAGGGTTTATTATATGGTGAGTATTATAAATTTAACCATGAAGGTTACACATTTTGTTCCCTGGAAGATACAGTAAATGTGATATGTAATTGATGCCAAAAGATCCATTTATGATATATTTTTATAATTTTTTTATCAGAATCTTATTATTTTGTGATTTAATCTAAAGAGCTTATTTTTTATAGGTGAAATACATATCTTTATAAACTACATTCAAGAGATTAAAGTACGCATTGGATATAAATTTATTTCTATCTTTTATATCTCATACAAAGATTGTTCTACTCATCCCATGTTATAAAATAGGTTTCACATGGTAAAAGGAATGATAAGAAAATGTAGGAATATTAGATGAAGTTTATGATAATGTTTCATGAAAAATAGAACATGTTTTCAATTAAAAATATTTATTTTTGTGAAATAAATGGAAATTAATTACTGTATTTGACATTATAATATTTTTGTTATTAAATAATAGTAATTTCATAATTGTATAAAACTGTAAACATTAAATGATATTAAATTTTATATATTATAATATTATTGACTAAAACCCAAGTTTATATTATGTTTAATTATGGGGTCTTATAAATTCATTCATGGGGTTTATAATTAAAATGATTCAAATTGGTTTGGGAGACATTTGAATATTTATAGACTATTTTACATAGTTAATTGTCAATTAACTAATTTAATGATTTTGGATCTATGTCAACATTCATTATTTTATATTTTAATTTATTCAGATTTATCTAATATGATACCATCTATCATAATTTAGTAAATGGTTTATATTCAATTTTACAAGGGAAGTATTGATATTCCATCTATTAAATTATTTATTTTTTAACACGTATTAATTTAGTGGTCTTATTTATTCATTTGATTAATTCATTGTAAATTAAAGAAAAAGTGGGGATCGTGTATAAAAAATCCCCAAAATGCATCTGAAATCTCTGGTGTTGAATTCAGTTTGAGATAATCCATTTGCACTTGTTTCCAGAATGTGTCAAATGGGTTTCAAACCACATACATAAATTGGCAAGAGGGCTGGTCATGCTTGTAAGACTCTAGAGGATATCTATTATTAGTTCAAATGTTCAACATTTTGAATTTCTTTCATTTCAGTTATAACTATCTAGAGGATATTTTATATGAAAACATATATGGATTCATTTTCATTTTCAATTTATTGATTACATGTATTGTGTGTTTAGTTATTTACAATTCCATTTTTATTAACATCATTGATTTATTATGCAGTCATCCATACTTAACCCTTTATAAGAATTTGATGTAACCCTTATTTT
Organism: Viscum album; assembly: GCA_963277665.1. Taxonomy (NCBI): domain Eukaryota; kingdom Viridiplantae; phylum Streptophyta; class Magnoliopsida; order Santalales; family Viscaceae; genus Viscum; species Viscum album. The sequence goes on along the minus strand of OY728164.1, from coordinate 1,831,371,900 downwards.
TTTCCATTCCCCATGTTATGAGGATGATATACTTCAATAATTTTTCAATAATGAAATGTATTAGCTTTTGATATGTATTGTGTGTATTTTTTACTTCATAATGTATAATGGGTTTCAGGTATCTATATAGTTTACCATGACTACTAAAATTGTAATGCCCTGACCCCAAAATCCTAGATTCGGTGCATTATTACGTATCATTGGCATGATCATAAAAGATCAAGTCCCAAGAGACCGATTAGTATAGTAGCCTTGTAAGTACTAGATACATTGATAATGTTTAAATTACACCATAAAATGGAAAACCACAACAACATTGTCTCCATAGACAACTCTGAGATCCCATAGACTATCCCTGGAGGTCAATCATAATATACTTCTTTGCATTATGGGAGAAATAAAACATAGGATGGGGTGAGCTCAGATGCCCAGTAAGGATAACATTATAGCGTAAACTTTCATAAATAAGAATATACATTTAAGGAAGTGTATAAGACTAGAACAAAATCCTTTTAAACATGAACTTTAGTATAATATGCAAAAGTTAAAATCAAATAATTTAATTTACTTATTCCCATGGATATTCTACTAGTCTAATAATCACATGCAATATCAATAACAACCTTCATAATGATGGAATGCATAATGCCAGACTATCATAACCACAAGGTCAAGGCCTTGTTCCACGAAACAAGTTTGTCTCATTAGACCTAGCGATGTATCGAGGAGCTATAGTGGTCTCCACCCGTCACATAAAATGTCCAATTCATTCCTCATATGAAATGTATGAAACATAACATAATCATTCGTATTAAAACTAGCATACTAAATATCAATACATTATCTACAAACCATGAATGGCATAAAAATAGCCCATCCACAATCAAACATAACTCATTCGATATAATATGGAAGATTTTATTGTATCAGATTATCCTTAATCAATAATAATTAAGGATATTGACATAGATGAAAACAATCATCAAAACTATTAGAGAGAAATATCCCCTATTTCAGAAAATCATTTAAAAGTCACACTTTTTCACAAGAAGCCATTTAAAAAAATATTTTTTAATCAAAGTGTCCAATACAACATTGAAACTTTTAAAAGAAATTTTTATTTGAAAACTTTAATGTCCATATAATTAAATCCTGATAACAATTTTTAAAAATTGGCATTAATGAGAATGATATAGAATAATATATCATTAAAACATCTAAAATGATATTTTAGATAGAGTTCCTAACCAAAAGATAGACACATTAATACAAATAATTGAGGTAATCAAAAATTTATAATGTCATGAGAATAAGGGGATACATGATATACTATATCAATGTACATTATATACACTATATAAAAGTGATTTGGTGTATAACAACAAACAAGTATCAATGAAATGTAAATTGAAATTAAATCTATTATAAAGACTGAATCCTTAGGTTAAGGATAAATACCCAACACAATTATGTGTAATAAATATAAATACACTCATTATGATTGGATATTCAGTGAAAATAAATCATAGTACATTCACACATATTCTTGTAAAAACATCACCAATGAATTGGATGTTTAACTCAATAAATGGAGATTGAGTTAATTTTACTCTTATCAAGTTCATATCGATGACTTGAGAATTTATCATTGGAGTAATTATGTGTATAAAAATTATATACATAGAAAGGGGGTGGAAATTATGACATATGAAATTAAATATTGATTCCACACATAATCTTGGGGTAAAAATAATCAATAATGTACGTGTAAAGCTGAATGAGTGGAAATTGAAATTTCAAATTCCCTTAATGATTTGGTAACATAAAAATATACACCCATGAAAGAAGGTTCATACAATGATTATGTAAATATCCATAAATTAATGTATATTACACAATGAATACAATCAAGGGCAGTACAAACACCACATGCAATAAATAGGGGGGGAACAATGGAAATATCTCTGAATTGAAAATGAGATAAGAAACACATTACATTGTAATTTTTGCTTGGTTGAGGGTAGGTTAAACTCCTAAATAATGTTTAAATATTTGTTATTTAATTATAAAATAATAATATACATTAATATGATATCATATATGATCTTTTAACATAGATTTGTTAATAGTATCTTAGTATTTTCATCGTTTTGGGTGTTGAAGGATTCATTTTCCTTTATATTATTAGTTATGTGAGCCATATTTGTTATGTATGGGATGTATATTATTAATATACAAAATTATTTCATTTCTCTAAACACTATTTTTATCATCAAAAGAATTTTTGTCTTGAATGGATAAGATGGGGAATGAATCTCATCGCATTCGTGGAGACGGTAATCCGTACGTATGCAAGATTGAAAATATCATTATTTTTATATTAAAATAATATATAAATGGATTATATATAATATATAAAGAAAAATTATAATTTTATATTCACTATTTAAATAAATTACACATCATTATTATTCCCATCCAAATAATAATGTATTGAATAACAATTTCACCACGACGTGGAGACGGTAAGCCGTGAGTACAAACGTATGGTGACATGTCATTCAAATGGTGGATATAAAAATGAATATGGATGTAGCATATTTATAATAACATCAGATTATATAGAATATAGTAGAGTTATTATTTTATAAATTAAATAACAATGAAAGAAGTAAAGGAAGAAGAAAATAACTTGAAATAGGGTGGTGAAATTATTACCTATTCTTCGGGTTCTTCCTTTGGATTTGATCAAAATGGATCCTTAAGTTGAATTTATGACTAATGGAAGGCCTCTAGAATGAATTTATTGAAGTTTAGAGGATATTTGAGAAGGTTTTGGCTGATTCATATGGCTTTTATGGTATTAATTAGAGAGAAGGGGTAATTCCCTTTTATAAGAGGGGTGGGGTGCACATTAAAAAAAGCTAGAAATATTATTTTATAATAAAATAATTTTCGGTTTCTAATGGCTCAAAAATGGATTATTTACAGGAAATGTGGGTATGGGTCGAAATCCTCTAAACCAATAGGTTTTAGAAAGGTTTGTTTCAATATATTAACCTTAACATTTAGATTTAACTCTTTCTTAAATAGTTTGACATTTACCATGTCTCTTTGTATTTTAATATTATATAGTTAATAAACATACTATAAAATCCAAGAGAACCCCAATGGGTTCCTTAGTGATGCATCTATCATTATATAAGTACTTTGTCTGAACCTATGATTTTTAGAAATAGAATATCAATTAATAATATAATTTTTGTTTTAAATTCAATTTTATATAACTTTTGACAATATTTAATAATTGATTTTTGTTAAAGTCATAAAAACATATTAATTCAAAATAAATTCATTTATTCAATCCTAACATGTCCAGTTAACCAATAAAATTCTTCGATATTATCAAAAACATCAAATTATATTTACTTTAACATTTATAATACTATTTACTTGATTCTTTCATTAATAAAGAAAAAATATTGCATCATCATTGTGTCATTAACTAAATTTATTTATTCAATGTCTAAAATTATAAAGAAAATACAATTATGTAGGAAATATTCATAGCATTATAATGAAAATTAATTGTAGAAGATATAATATGTATAACCATATGTAAATTTTTTTTACTAAATAATATATGCTTATATCATTTTTGTATTTACTTTAACTTAATTAATATAAAGTGTAATTATCACTTACAAGTGGCTCAATGGGGTCCCAAAATTGACCAAAAGATACCCATGGTCGGACATGTATCATCCAATAGGGTTAGGACACGTGTTAGGGTAATCAAATATTATTATAATATTATTTTTTACCGTATTTTCCAGATTTACCCTTTAACCATTATAAATAAAATATTTACCGAAATAATTATTCAAAATGACTAAAAATAAAATTTACTTATTTACATAATGTGGAACTCCTGATTCTAAATATGGGATCAATTTTTATAAATTAAATACATAGAAGTGTTAGAAATAAATTTAATATTAATTCTCGTTGTCATAACATAGTGTGTGTTTTATTAGAAATAATAACTATCAAAACATTGACACTTCTCTATGTCTAGTTTAAATGAAAAATTACATCCAATTACCAATATTGGATTAAATGGTAAAAATATATTCTAATTATACTCTAAAACCTATTACTATTTTAATTTATCACTATATATTATTTGGATTAAAAAAAGTTGTTTATAATTAAGTTTAGTATTTTTTACTATTCATCAAAATTTGAATGTTTTCTAAAAAATACCAAAAATTCACCTGAGACTAATTTTGTTATTCTGAATCGAAAAACGAAGTCCATTTTGAATGAAAAAGTTTATAAAATTTCAAAAAGATGGTATTACTATTCATAATGTCTATATTGACTGGTCGTGGTGTGTTAGAATCTCGAAGTTGCGTACAATGCTAGTTATTGCATTATTCAAAGGGAAATGTACCATCGATGCTTGTGTTGTTTCATTCTCCCCACCTTCAATAAATTTCTTCCTAACAATTTTTAAAATTGGGCTTGGGAATATAATGGAATGTCCCACATCGGAAAAATATTCAATAAAAAATCACTTTAATAGAAAGAATGAGAACTACAATGGTCAACCAAGATAACCTGTACTAGGATTCCATGTAGAAAAACATAGATATGGAAGATAAACTGAGTGTCATGTTCTGATGGAGAGGGATAGAAAACATGATCATAATAAATTTAATAAGAAGAAAACCACTAAAATGTGATAGGACAAATGGTCATTAGTCTCTGTGTATTAAAAGTATATGGACAACATCTTTTTGGTTTTAAGATACACTACATAATGATGAGGAATATATTTATGAGATTGAATAAGAACATAAAGTGTTATAGTTACATTTTAAGTAGATTTTCATTCTTTAATAAATTTTTAAAACTAACACATTTTTTAAAACAATGAGTATTCAAGAAGACTTGGTCACACTGGTAAAGCTAGAATAAACATCTATATAATCACATGATCCACGAAGGATAAACTATATATTTACATTGTCTTTAGAGATTAATCAAAACCAAAACGGTTAGTATAAGATCTGATGATCCCCCAAAAAAATATTCCATTAGAGAAATAAACACTAATCTTGATTTCTAAAATTAAACCATCAATACCCCAAAGTTAAATAAATATTATTCAATAAACAATTTTCCTTAAAATCCTTCAATATAATCCAAACTAATATTGATACCCAAAACCTAGAAAAATTTGGTTATGTAGTTTTATAGGATAAATTGTATCTCCAAATGAGATCAACAACTCTTAAAGTCACATATTTAACCTAATCACATGTTCTCTATTATAGGTTAATCATTTCCATAAAATAACCCAAATCACTATAAATCCATAATAAAAACATAGATAAAAATCCATCATTACTGCTCAAATAAAATCTCATAGTATTATATTTTCCTTGGGAATATATTGTTCCCAACAAAGAAAACATCTTCCAAATTAATATTTATCACTTAATCACCAAATCATCTTTCTCTACTGTGGGTATTCATTTTATAAGACATAAGATCTCAAATCACCTTATTATTGATCAATTAAATAATTTAACTAAAAATTATTATTCACTCTAACCAAGGACTTCACATAGTCTAATGGTATGTGATTAATCCCAATCACACATTGGTTGTGGGTTTGATTCCCACATCTTTTTTTGATGTGATGGGTTGTCACACGGTCTGTGTGTTTTCCTTTTTCAAAAATTATATTTTATAACATTACAAAAAATGAGATAAATTCCTCAAAATAACAACAACATTATTTAACCACAAATGTTATCTGATACATTGATTTTTCATAAAAAAATATATAATAACATGTAATTTCCTCAAACCCAATGATCATATAAAAAACGGTTATTCATAACTATATCCACAAGAGAAATGGTAATTCTTCCTCAAATATAATTCTCACATGGAAAACTGCAAGGTTACAAATACAAGAGAAAATTATTCCAAAGTAATCCCATCAACATGGAGTAATAATACATTTAAACATTTCTCGAACCATTTATTTCCACATAACTTCTTCTTTGACCAAGATAATATCCTATAGAATACGTAATTCACTCGGGTAATGGAAAGGTCCACTATATTTACGGAAAATGACAATAAATGGATTCTTGGGGAAATTTTTATTTTATTCCATAGTAATCCTCATTTTCATCGTATATTCTTCACTTTATGTCCTTCTTTTATACACATTAATAATTTCATTGTTCCATTGGGAAACATTCTTGGGTGTATCCTTCCTTAATTCCTACATGATGCAAATTTAGTATTCTTTTCTCTATGGTCTCTACTGCTAGAGATCTTATCATTCATCACATTTCTCTACATTGTGGAGTCTGGGAGTTGGTTAATATATATGTTGTTGATCATATTTTTTGAAACCTGATTTGGAATGAACACGATATCATATACACCTATCAACATTCAATTTTGTTTCTCATTTCCACCACCATTTCAACCTTTTACATCATTCTCTATGTTACTATATATTACATGGAATCTAGAAAATTGACTAAAACTGGAAAGCATTGTGTGAGTAACAATAATCATAAAATCATTTAGAGAATATCATGACACCATATTCTCAATTTGAAACACCTTAAGATTAAACAAGGTCATTTATTCTCATATAATATTAAAATACATCAAATCGGTTAGTAAATAAAATGGAAATAATCCTAAGCATATCCCAAGGGAGTGTCATAACCAAGAGTGCAGAAAGCCCCATTGATGTCCACCTATTCCCTTTCAAGTCTAGCTCAAAGCAGTGTTTTCATGTTTTACCCCTAGGTACATCTGTGCCCGACCTGCCACTACCTTCTCATATCTAGACATGGATTTATTTCATTTAAAACTCACAAAATCTATACAATAACAAAATTCCAGGATGTTCTTCTATACTAATCCTCAAAGACTATATTAGGGCTATGTGATCTAATCAGAGTTTATCAAAATCTAGTTTCCACAGTTTATACTAAACTTCCTCTAATACAAACTGTAATGCCTCGACCCTAGAAGCTCGGAGTTGGTGCATTATTACATATCATTGGCATGATCATAAAAGATCATGTCTCGATTGACCGATTAGTATAGTAGCCTTTGAATTACTAGATATATTCATAAGAATTACATTACATCATAAAATGTAAAACTACAACAACATTCTCTCCATTGACAACAATGAAATCCCATAGACTATACCTATAGGTCTGTCATAATATACTTCTTTGCATCTTAGAAAAAATAAAACATAGAAAAGAGTGACTCAGATGCTCAGTAAGGATAGCATTAAAGCAGAAACATTCATAAATAAGCATAACCATTTAAGGCAATGTACAAGACTAGAACAAAAGCCATTTAAACTTGATCTTGAGTATAATATGGAAAAGATAAAATCAAATAATTCCATTTACATATTCACATAGATATTCTAATAGTTGAATAATTACAATAAATATTAATTACCACTTTCATAATCATGCAATTCATAATGCCAGACTATCAAAAACACATAGTCAAGGCCTTGTTCCAAGACTACAAATTATATTTTGTCAAGGCCTTGTGCCAGGTCACCAGATTATCTCATGATACTTATCGATGCATTGAAGAGCTATTGAAGGCTCCACCCATCACTTACTATGTCCAATTCATTCTTCTTATGAAAATTTTGAAACATAACATAAACATTCGTATTAAAACTAGCATACGAAATATATATACTTTATCCACAAACCATGAATGGTATAAAAATAGCACATCCACAGTCTAACATAACTCATTAGATACAATATGGAAGATTTTATTTTATCATATTAACCTCAATAAATAGTAATTAATGATATTTATATAGATGAAAATAATCATCAAAACAATTAGATAGAAATGTCTCCTATTTCCAGAAATCATTTAAAAGTCAAACTATTTGTCAAGAATCCATTTAAAATAGATTTTTGAATCAAAGTGTCCCATACCAGTTTGAAACTTTTAAAATGAATTTTGATTTTAAAACATTATTATCCATATAAATAAATCCTAAAATCCATTTTTAAAACATGGACATTAATGAAAAAGATTTTGAATAATAAATCATTAAAAAATTTAAAATGATATTTTAGTTAGAGTTCATAAACAAAATAAAGACACAAGAATACATATAATTGAGGTAATAAAAACACTATAATATCATGATAAAAAAGTAAACCATGATATACGATATCAAAGTAAATTATATACACTATATAAAAGTGAATTAGTGTATAACAACCAAGAAGTCTCAATGGAATGTAAATTGAGATGAAATATCTTATAATGGTTGTATCCTTATGTTAAGGATAAATCAACAACATTAGTATGTCTGAAAAATATAAATAATCTCAATATGATTGGATATTCAGTGTAAATCAATCAGAGTACATTCACATATATTTTTATAAAAACAACACCAATGAATTGGATGTTTAACTCAATAAATGTAGATTGAGATAAAATTACTCTTATCATGTTCATATCGATGACTTGAGAATTTATCAATGGAGTGATTATGTGTATCAAAAGTATATCCACAGAATGGGTGGTGGAAATTATGACATAAGAAAATGAATACGTATTCCACACATAATCTTGGAGTAAAATAATCAATGAAGTATGCGTAAAGCCGAATGTGTGGAAATTGATATTTCAAATTCCCTTATTGATTTGGTAACTTACGAAACATACAACCATGAAAGAAGGATCATACAATGATGATGTAAATATACATAAATTAAATTATATTACACAATGAGTACAATCATATGTAGTACACACACCACATGCAATAAATATGTGGTGAACAATGAAAATCTAAAAGTGAGATATGAAACCACTTACATTGTACTTTTTCCTCGGTTTAGGGTATTTTAACCTACTATATAAGGGTGAATTAATTTTTTTGGAATTATAAAATATTAATATACTTTAATATTACATCATATATGATCTTTTAACCTTTATTTGTTAATAATATCATAGTATTTTTGTCGTTTCGGGTGTTAACAGATTTGTTTTCATTTATATTATGTGTAATGTGAGCCATATTTGTTATGGATGGGATGTTTCATATTCATATCCAGAATTATATCATGTCTCTAAGCATTATTTGTAATCATAAAATGATATTTAGTCTTGAATGGATACGATTGGAAATTAATCTCGCTACGTTCATGGAGACGGTAATTTGTAAGTACGCACGATCGTAAATATCATTCATTTTATATTAAAAGAATATATAATTGGATTATATATTATATATAAAGAATAATTATCATTATATACTCCTTATTTTCATAAATTACACATCATTATTAATCCCATTCAAACAATAATTTATTGAATAACAATTACACCATGACGTGGAGACGGTAAGCCGTACGTAGGCACATATGGTGACATGTCATTCAAAGGATGGATAGAATAATGAATATGATTGTACCATAGTTATAATAAAATCATACTATATATAATATAATGTATATCTTAATTTATAATTGAAATAACAAATAACGAAGAAGTATAAGAAGAAAATAACTTGAAAGCGGGTGGTGATATTATTACCTCTTCTTCGGGTTCTTCATTTTTATTTGATCAAAAGGTATCCTTATGTTGGATTTCCTAAAAAAGGAAGTCCTCTAGGATGAAGTGAGGTATGTTTGGAAGTTATTTGGGCTGTATTTGTCTGAGCCAATAGGATTTGAATGTGTGAATTCTGTAGAAGGGGGAGTTCCCTTTTATGACAGGGGTTAGGGGCACCTTAGGAAAAGTTAAATAATTATATAATATTAAAATAATTTTCTGTATCTAATGGCTCCAAAATGGATTATTTATAGGATAAGGTGGTTATGGGTCGAAATCCACTCATCAAAAAGGTTTTGACAGGTTTGGGTCACTATATTAACCTTATCATTTAGATTTTCTCTTAGTTAAATAGTTTGACATTTACCATGTCTTTTTGTATTTTTATAATATATAGATAATAAATTTAATATATAAAACCAAGAAAACCCCATGTGGTTCATTATAATTCACATATAATTATATATGTCTTTTGGCCAAACCATAGAATTTTAGGAATAGAATATCAATTAATAATATAATATTTGTTTTAAAAACTCTTTTATGTCAAAATTGACACTATTTAATAATTGATTTTTTTAGTTCTAAAAACTTTATTAGATCGAACTAAATTCATTTAAGAAATAAAAACAAGTCCTATTAAACTATAAAATTCGTGTATGTCATCAAAACTTTCATATTATATTTATTTTAACATTTATAATACCATTTACTTGATTCATTCATTAATAAGGAAAATATTGCATCATCATTATGTCATAAATAAATTTTTTATTGAATGTCTAAAAATTATAAATAAAATTATGTAGGAAATAATTTTATATTTTTAATGAATATTTATATTCGAAGTGATAACATGTATAATTCTTTGTAAACATTATTTTACTAAAATATATATGCTTGTCATTTTTGTATTTACTTTAACTTAATTAATATATAGTGTCATTATCACATACAAGTTGCTCCATGGGGTCCCAAAATAGACCCACATATGGCCATTTTATAACATGTATCATCCAATAGGGTTAGAACACATGTTCGGGTAATTTAATATTTATATAATAATATTTTATTACCATTATTTACCAGATTTACCTTTTCACCCTGGTAAATAAAATATTTTGCGTAGTAATTATTCAAAATGTATAAAGATAAAAGTTACTTATTTACATAATTTGGACCTCCTGATTATAAATATAGAATCCATTTTTCTAAATTCAATACACCTAAGTGGAAGAAATTAATTTTAAATTATTTCTTGTTGTCAAAACAAAGAGCGTGTTTTTTAAAAAAAAATATCTATAAAAAGATTGACACTTGTTTATGTCTAGATTAAATGTGAAATTACATCCAATTGCCAATATTGGATTAAATTGTAAAAATATATTCTAATTATACTTCAAAACTTCTAAATAGATTAATTTATCACTATATGTTATTTGGATTAGAGAAGATGTTTTTAATTAATGTTTAGTATTATTCACTATACATCAAAATTTGAATGTTTTCGAAAAAATAAAACAAATCACCCGATGCTAATTTCGATATTCCAAATCCAAAAATGAAGTCCATTTTTAAAGATAAAATTTATAGAATTTCAAAAATTTAGTATTACTATTCATAACAGCTACTTTGATTGGTCGTGGTGTGTTAGAATCTCGGAGTTGCGTACAATACCACCTATTGCATTATTCAAAGGGAAACGAACCATGGAAGCTTTAGGTGTTACAAAATTATATCTTCATTTTGGTTGTTATTATTTGTATCTAGAAAAAAAAAATTAAGGCTCCAACTCAGAGTATCATGGGTATGGGTCATTGTAATAACCCATTACCTCATATCGATGATTTTCATGATCTGATCTAGGGAGCATAATACTTCATAAAGTGTGATCTCTGGTTAGCATAACAACATTTGAAAGAGAAAGAAGAAGATAGTTTGAATACTATATTTTAAAACACATATGTTCATTATGAGTTTATAGTTATTCCATTTGGGTGGATAAATTCCCTTGATGAATTTCTTGATCTTATCGATAGTGTTTTCTATCAGTACATTGATATGTTTTTCATTGTTTTTATTAATGATACATTTTTTTATTCATATTTTAATGTGGATAATGAGATAAATCAAAGGATTATTCTAAAATCATTTAAATAATATAACTTGAATGAAAAATTAAGTAGATGTTGTTTTTGATTACAATAGATTTCTTTAGGTAATATTATAAGTAACGATTGATTTATATTTGATCTACCCAAAGAAAATGTGGCTGATGAATTGATAAGACCAATAAATATTATATTGATTCAATGTTTTCATTCATTATAATGAAATTATTGATGGTTTTTTAATACTTTAGATGGTATTCTTTCTCAATAACAATGTTATCACGTAATGGATAAAAATTTTTCTGGACAAATTAATGTGATGATTGTTTTCTAGAATTAAAAATAATATTGTTTAATACTCTATTTTCTACTCTACCCTCATGAAATGGATATTCTGTTATCTAAATCAATACATTATTTAGGGTACATGGTTTCATTATGATACATAATGATTGGGTAATAGCTTATGATTCAAGAAAATTAAGAACTCACGTAAGTAATTATAGAACATAGGATTAAGAGTTTTATATTGTGGTTTTAAATTAAACATAATTTAAGGAATCATATTTATGGAGGCAGTATTTAAATATTTAATGATCATAAATGTTTAAATAATATATTAACTCAGAAAAAATTAAACATTACATAGAATAAATTGAAAATAATTGATGATTTACTATTATTTTATGATTCATTATCGTCTTAGAAATGAAAAAAATGTGATGTTTTGAATCAAAAAAATAATTCTATGTTAATCAAGAAATTTTGGAACATGAACCATTAGATTATTAAATTACGAATTACTACCTAGATGTCATGGATTAAGGGAAAATATCATTTTTTATTCTGGTTTCGATATAGAGAAATTATTTAAAAATAATTTAGAATGATCGGAAGGAGGAACAATCTCTATAAGAAAAGTTATAATACTTTAAAAGGGTATGTTTCGGGATATTAATATTTATTATGATGGATTATTATAATTTTGAAATAGATTATGGGTTCCTATTTATTCCTAATTGTGGAAGGATTTTTTATCTACTGCTCGTAGTTCACGATATTTAGTCATCTATGAAGCACTAATAAATACATAATCCCATTGGAATATTGCTGGTGGGATGGAATGAAAAATTAATTTTTGATTTTACCATGAAATATATGACTTGTAAATATTATAAATAAGAATGGTATTTCATGAATAGGATGATTCATCTTTTTCATGTAATATTTTGGAAATAGGAATATTTATCCATGAATTTATAGAAGGATTTCTAAATACATCTCTTGGTAATAATCTGATTTGGTTTATTTTTGCATGACTGACTAAGTCTTCAACTTTCATTCTTATCTAAGTTGTTATGTATTAAGATCTATGTTATCCAATATGTATGAATGATATTTTAAAGATACATTGAGTTAATATATCCATAGTATCTCAATGTGATCCCAATATCAATTCTAATTTATTCAAAGTGATAAAAATTATTTTAGAAACTAAATTAAATTTCAACATAAAACTTCATCTGAAATTTGATAGACAACACGAAAGAATAATTTAAATTTCAGATAATATTCTTTGATCTTGTTCGATGAATTACATGGTAGGATAGGATCGCCATATGAATTTGGATGAGTTTTTGTATAATAAATAACTTCATTCCAATATATATATAATAACATTTTATGAATGATATATAAAGATGTATCAGATTCAATCCTTGAGGGGTTATTTGGGAGAAAATAAGATTTTGATACCAGAATTTGAATTGGAAATGGTTGAGAAGTTTAATATAATTTAGAAAAATGTGAATTCATCAAATAACATGATGAATATTTATGCAAATGATAGGAATAAATATAATTATTTATATGTAGGTGATTATCTATTTCATAAAATAAATCCTTGGAAAATTTTTATATGTTTTGGTAATAAGGTTATGATATGTCCATGAATAATTAGAACATTTAAAATAATAGAGAAACACTGTTTGGTTTCTTACCATGTGGATTTTCCTTTGATTTTATCCATGGTACACAATTCTTTCCATGTTTCATTATTGTTAATGTGTGTGTTGAGTTCATAACATGTTTTGATCCAAGAATTAGATTAGTTGGAAGAGAACATTTCATATATAAAAAAATATGTTCAGATTATTGATGCTAGAGAGAATATTTTATGTAATAAGACAATTCACCAGGTAATGATACTTTGGGTAAATAATATGGTTGAATAAGACAAATGGAAATTTGAAAATTCTGTGAAGGAAAAATATTCCAAGATGTTTAGTATGCGATTAGATTTTTGTGGATGCAATTTCTAGAAGGTGGGGAACATAAAAACCCATAAATTGATTGAATTATATTTTTCATATTTATTAGAATTGTTAATTTTAATTATTAATTATTTGTGAACGTTTATAATGAAATTTATATGTTATATATTAAAATGATTATTTTTAAATATATCTAATATGTTCGATAGGAATATGATATGAATAAATCATATTTTAATTCCTAAATATCAACATTTTTATACCAATATAATTTTCCACCATCAAACATATCACCTGTTTTACATATAAATTTTGAAAATATTATAAATATTATTTTTTTAATAAACATTATGTTTGAAATCCAAATATCAAAATTATCATAGAGAAGAATTTTTTTTCGTAAAATTATCAATTTTTATGAATATTAAAAAACAGTATATTTCAATTGAAAACATCATTTTTATCTAATTTATTTATTGAATTTAATTTAATTTTATATTTTTCTTGATTAAATATAGGTAAAATTATACATAAAGCATCCAATATAAGTCATTGGAATCATTTCAAAATTGAAATATATTATAAACTATTTGAAGAGATTAGAACATTTTTTGTTTAAGAACTGTATTTCATGTTACGTATATTAGGATAATTTTTAATCTAGTTTTTAAATTTATATTAATTCTGTAATGTCTCAGATTTTGTTGAAAATTATTTAATAATATGGAATTATTTTTGAGACTGTGAAATTCGATTAAACAATATTTTGAGGCCTAGAGATCCCGAAACTAAATTTTTAACTTTTTTATGGTATTCTCAGAAAATGCAAGAGAGGGATATTATATCTTTTGAACAATTTCTCAGATCAAAAATTTGAGGGCATCGTTGATCTCATAACACAAGAATTTTTCTAGAAATGACATAACATAAACTGGCAAGGGTCGAGCAAAGAAGTTATTTTTTCATTATTTTGAAAATTATAATAAAAGAATTAAAAAGAATTATTTTATTTATTTTATCAACATTGGGTAGTTGATGGAGGCATTGTGGTGCGGTGACGAGGTGAAGAAGAGGTGCAATTATGGAATCCTCTTAAAAGATCATTGTTCAAGGGTAACGATACATTGTCAGAGCATAAGAGAAAAACTAAAACATGTTTCATTATTTAAATGAATTGTTCGAGAATGTGAGGGAGGAAATTGTGAGGATTCATTGACAAACATATAAAGAAACTCTTCTCTAATGATGAATGATGAGCACCGATGAACATCAACATCTTCGATGACCCGTGATGATCAGATCTCGAACTGACATTGACCATCGTGAAACATCCAGGATAAATGATTCGACATCAATAGTCAATGAGCTAGGGGTCTGAACAGTATTTCAATGATCATCCCTACTCTTCTTTTTTTTATAAAAAAAGAAAATAGATCAATACACAAATAGTTTGATCTAGGATTTGTGCATTTATATAGGAGAGTGTCTTTTTGGGGATTTATTATTCAGGACTCAAACATGGAATAGAATTATCGAACTCCAATCCCCTAAACCCCATATTTAAACCTATAACATGGAGGGTCCAAGCCTACATGAACAAGGCATGAGAACCTCCTAATGTGTGTTCATGGTGTCCGCATTCTTGTTGTGGATGTTGTTTGATTACTAGGACTGAGAAGGGATGTCAGCGACCCGAGGAACAATTGGGCATAGATGGGTCTGAGAACAGACCACCAGAGCTACTCCAGTTGCTCGCGGAAGGTACTGCCAGTGCACCGACACTGGTGAGGTCTATGAGTAGTGGAGGTGGCATGTTCATCGGTGCTCCGTGACGTCTGGTTGATGTGGCACCAGGTGCCGTGTGGTGGGGGTGGCCCACTTCAGGGCCACTCCAGCGGCGACGTTCCGTGGTCTATCATTCATGAGGGCAGTTGGAGCTGGATGTGGCTCAACTGCAATGTTTCGGTCGAGCGCTGCACCGCCGACCCACCACCATGGAAGATCGAGATGATGCAGGTGGTTCATGGCGTCATCCTAGTAGGATGTTCCCCCATCCCATTGGGCTTGGCGGGGCTTATGGCCCAACGGGCTAGTCTCAATGACTAATGGGCTGGACATGTGGCCAAGTGGTCCGATCCCACACCCTTCAGGCATGGCCATACTAGATCAGGTCGTCGGGTGACTCGGTGTGTGGGACCCTCTCCCTAACTATGCTTGTTCTAGGGAGGTCTATTGGAAGTGGCCCACAAGCCATGATGGGCTAGACTGACCCCGACCCGAACAAGGTCTGATCGAATCCATATAATTAAACCTGTGTACATGGGACCCCCCCAGGCTGGGTTGGTCGGGTCAGTCTGACCGGGTCAGACTTGGGGCCATTGCAACTAGTCCCCTCTTTACTAACACTCCTGTCACATGTAAACTATGAGTTCTATTGATGATTTTTTTGCAACATTGGGAACCTCTTAACAAAGGAAGTTCATTTGGCATTATTTGTTGTCACTTTCATTTGCATCGAGATGTGAAAAGTGGCATCAGTAGAGGTTATCCCAAACGTGTAATGTTTGGAACCCTACAGTTGGATGAGACCTGAAGACTACTCAATGAAGACTTAGTGGGAAGAGACTCTGTGTGACCCGGAAGGCCCATATTGTGGACTGGTTTTGTGTTACCCAGTAGTCCCATGGTACTTGAGAAGAGGAGTACCCCAGTTCAACCACGGTTGGATGGGGCCTTGTGTGACCTGGAAGGCCCACGGTGTGAGGCAACACTGTGTGACCAAAAATACCCACAGTACTCATCAATGAAGAGTACCATATTAGCCCAAAGGATAGTGGGAAGTGGCTATATTTGACCTGGAAATCCCATTGTACTCGTTAGCGGAGGAGTCCTCCTGCAGCGGAGGAGTTCGTTGATGTGACTGATGATGCAACTATCGCTACAATATAATATATGGGGTGTGAGAGGCATCAATTATTTAGTGCTATGTGGTAGAGGTAATACATGGGGGATATTACATCTTTGGTATTTTCTTGGTAGTTTTTTTCTTCATTGATTACTAGGAGACCTTCAGCGGTCTTGGGGTCACTATTTAATATTGTTACACTAACCCTTCATGAGCATCGCCCACACGTGGTGTGTATGGTGGAGAAGGTCGGTGTTTAGACAGACGTTCTTAGGGGGATGGGACTAATGGTTGCTACGACGGTGGACATGGTGGCCTAGGACCAGGTAGGGCCCAGTAGGATTGGACGGGCATGGCATTCTACTTCGACATCCAACAACATCACAACTCTCATGATTAGTTGGGGCTATTCATTGAGAGAAATCAGAATTTAATTATTTACTTTTCTATTTTCATGTCCCTGTTTGGATTGTATTCTGGCCCACATACTGTCACTTTTACTTGAGCCCATATTTGTTTCACTGGTATAATTTTTCCCCTTTTATGTGTTGGGATGTGCTAGGGAATGTGTTTGTGTACAAGTTTAAAGGCAATTCCTACCCATTCTAGGATATGCATATTTGGTGCTAGTCTCTTGCATTGTCTTTGGGAATGTGGGTTTGGCGTAGTCACATCACGGGCCCCAGTGGATGAGTCATGACAAAGTGGTATCAAATGGGAGATCGATCCTTCAACAAAGATTGGGATTCTATGATTTGTTTTTGGGTAAAATTTTATGTGTTG
This sequence comes from Viscum album, assembly GCA_963277665.1. Taxonomy (NCBI): domain Eukaryota; kingdom Viridiplantae; phylum Streptophyta; class Magnoliopsida; order Santalales; family Viscaceae; genus Viscum; species Viscum album. The sequence continues at coordinate 1,831,354,159 of OY728164.1, read as the reverse complement.
CGAGTCTGACTATTAGATTCGGAGGGTCCAGTGTTGGTGCGGAATCCGACGTATCCATACAGTAGGACCTGGAATTCTACTTTTTGCCTCAATACATGAAAACATTTGTTTCATAAGTTTCTCTTTATGTTGTTTTGGATAAAAGTCTGATCACCAGGTATAAACTTCAGATTGTGGTACATCATGATCAATTTCAGGATTCCTCCATGTGGACAACCAGTCAGTATCCTGATAAAAGGTCATGAGGAAAACCCTCTAAGTTATAAGGTGTCTTTTTAGGGACTAGTGCTTGATATCAACCCACCTAGTGACACACCAGTGGTGCCACAACCCGATGGTAAACATATACTGCTGGCGGATCTATATGAGGACATTCGTTGGCTCAGATCCCTACACGAGTTTCCAACACAGGGCCTCCCAGGTTCAAGGGAGAGACGGATCCACATTTCACTGAGGACTAGATGGAGGTTGTGACTCTGGTCTTTATCTTAGTGATGACATTGCCTCACTTGATTGTGATCTTGGCATTGAGCATTCTGTTGGGCACGATAGGGAGATAGTGGAGCTTGACCACCCAGATGCTCAATGAGGAGACCCTTTCCAAGGAATAATTAAAATGAATTTTCTTAGAGAAGTTTCTCCCCATGACTTTATTCTTAGTACGCATTAAAGATATGATTCACCTACATTGGTTCATCATGATTGTGGATGAGTAATCGACAAGGTTCACTAAGCTATTTCGGTACTCCACAGACATTGTGAGAGACCCTTTCTCCTTGTACGGATCCATTGAATAGGGACTTAGGAAAGATATTAAGGCTTCAGTTGTGTCACTCATAATTCATACATGGTCTGGGGGCTATAGAAATCTCGTCTATAAAGTGATTCTTGGCAGAGCAGGAGCCGATAAATAGAGCCTCCACATGATCCCAGGCTTCATAGTCGTCGTTATGTATAAGACATCTGACATGGGGGCCCAAACGGGCTATTTTATTTTGAGGATGACCTCAGGACTCAAAGTCTTTAGTGCGGGGTTTCAATTCATGGGGGAGCCAGCAAGGAGCCAGGTAGTGGTTCGCAAGAGACAGGTAGTGAAACATGGCATATGACATCCCAAACATCCATTCAGATGACCAAAAGATGGTTCAGAGGAAATCAAGGCATCGATAATGGTTCGAGGAAGGAGGTCCATAGGGCGGTGGACATGGCAAGGGAGCTGGCTGACCAAAAGGTGGTGGGATATGGTTGGATATGTCACAACCACCAACCCCAGGTAGTCCAACCCAACCTTAGGGAGTACGTTGGCAGGGGAGTGCTCATCTCTAGAAAGAAAAGGCCAATGACAATGACACACCATAGATTATATGAGGTGCAATATGTGTCATCTCCACCCTATCTGTAGTTTTTATAGAAAAAGGTTCCAATCACGCCTTTATTTTCGTGAATCACTTTCGTATATCAACGATTCTATTGGAACTTCTAGCTCAGTCATTACATGATAGAGACACCTATGTGTGGGTATTGGATGATTACACCCTAGTGTCGGTAGTGAAAGCCTAATCTAGGATGAGAGAGCTTCGGTTATGATCTCATAGGAGCATCATCATAGAATTTGACATTATATTGGGTGTGGACTGGCTATACACATTCCATGATTCGATAAACTATTTTTAGTGTACAGTGTGGTGTGTCTGCGGAGATGGGACCAGGTTTTCCGACACCGGCGAGAATGAAACCCATGTAGTGCAAGACAGAATCTCTCTGAGGATGGTGCAAATGATCAATCACCAGTTGGCTATCCTCAACCTCAGTTCAGTGGATGATAGGAGTGTTAGATTTCTTTTAGTTGTGGACTAGTATGGGTATGTCCATAACTACGTCCTTGATGATAGGTAATCATAAGAATTGACTTTTATCCAGGGATGAAATCGATATCTACTCATGTATATAATATTGACTCAGACTATTCCACCATAGGCACCCCCGGTGCTCTTTTTCAAGATGGCTGATGGGATAAGCGGTTCGTAAGGCCAATCAGTTCACGATGGGCACCCCCGATGCTCTTTTTTAAGAAGGCCGATGGGATTTTGAGATTTACCATGGACTTCCAACACCTGAACTAGGTGACAGTGAATACAAGTATCCATTTATGAGGATTGGTGACCACTTCCATCAGCATAAGGGAGTGAGATTTTTCTCTAAGATCAAACTCATATCAGGAGATCATCACCTTCAGCTACGTAATCAAGACATACCATAAACAACCATTATATTTTGGTAAGGCCACTTCTAGTTCTTGGTGATTCCTTTTGGCATGACTAACTCCGCATAAGTGTTCAGGGGACTCTTTAACAGGATCGTCAAACCTTACCTTGACCAATTTATTGTGGTCTACATATATGGCTTCTTGGTTAACTCAGTGTTGGAGGGGGAGCACACTACACACTTGTGGATAGTCCTAGACCCACTCTGAGATCCCCAACATTAAGGTAAGCTTTAGAAGTTCTATTTACGTATTTTGGAGATCAAATTTCTAGGACACATAATCTAAGGGGCATGATTCGTAGTGTATCTAGAAATGATAAAGTATTGATTTCTCAGGAGTCACCTCGGATTGTGACCGAGGTTTGGAGTTTCCTTGGGGATGCTGGGTACTTTTTATGATTCGTACATAACGTTTCCAAAGTTTCAGCACCCATTTATACTTCAAAATAGAACAGAAAACCCATATTGTGGACAGAGAGGTGCCATCACATTTTCTAGGAGCTAAAGAGGAGACAGATGAGTGCCCCCATATTGAGACTACCTAAGGAGGTTTTTTGGTATGAACTCTAATGCAATTCATCAAAGAATAGACTAGGTTATGTCTTGGTACTAGAGTGAGAAGTGATCACTAATGGCAAATAAAACATGAGGCGGAATGAGTAGAACTACGCGACCCATGACTTGGAGTTAGTTGTAGTGGGCTTTTTCGTGAAGTTGTAAAGGCACTACTAGATGGGTGAATGATTTACCATCTAATACTACCACAAGTGAAATTGGTATATCTTCTCAAAGAAGGACCTGAATGTGAGACAATGGTGATGGTTTGATTTCATTCAGAAATATGACTCTAAGATAGAGTATACTCCTGGAAAGGGGAACATGGTGGTGGAAACACTCAACATGAGATCAGATTTGTAGCAATTGCCTGAGGCAACCAGGCAGCTTTCCACGATAAAAATATCCTTCTTGGATAGTGATGGAGTAGCTTTCCTCTAGTCTATGACACTCACACCACCACTCTTACTGCGAGTCTGGTATGAACTTTTGGGGGAAGATGAATGTTAGGTTATATGTTCTTAGTTATCATTTGGATGAGATCCAAATTTATTTTTTATAGGTGGGGGGAAATTCATTTTTTAAATGGTGGTCTATTTTACGAGTGATGTTTTAGGGAGAGTTTCTTAGGAAGTTCCATAAACCCCCCTTATTGGGACATCGTGTAGTAGAAATTTTGTACTATGACCTCTGACATCAGTATTGGTATCCAGGGATGAATAAAAAAAAGATGATGAGTTTGTTTCATGGTGAATCACTGGTAAGAAAGTGAAGGTTGAGCATCATGATCTAGCAGGTTTGGCATATACATTTGATATACCATAGATTATGAGGGATGGTATCTCCGTGGACTTTGTGATGGGTTACCACGTATATCCAGGGTCCATCGCTCCATCTGGGTGATCGTTGACCGACTCACCATGTCGGCTCATGTCCAACCCATCATTAAGAAGGGACCAGTAGAGGGATTGGGATTCCTCTACATCAATGGGATAGTGTGGCTTCTTGGGGTAACATTGATGATAGTCTCAAATCATGACGCTCTCTTTACATCAAGAATGTAGAAGGGCTTGCAGGAGGCGTTCAGGAATCAACTACGCATGAGAAGATCTTTTCATCCTGAAATGGATTGTCAGATGGAGCAGACCATACAGACCTTAGAGGACTTGATTTTTTCTTGTACCCTTTATTTTTATCACATATTGATGTACCAACTTCCACTAGTGGAGTTTTCACACAAAAATATATATAACTTCACCATTGGCATGGCATCGTTTGAGGCCTTGAATGGGAGGATTTGTAAATCACCCCTATGCTGGATAGACCCAGGGGAGTCAGCCCTCATCGGTCTTGAATTAGTACGAGCTACCTCTGAGAAGGTGTAGATCATCTAGGAGTGGATGAGGACTATATAGTGTAGGAAGAATTCTTTGGTCGATGGGAGATATATACCATGGGAGTTTAAGGAGGTTGGTCATGTTTTCCTTTAGGTCTCAACTCAAAGAGGATTAGAAGGATTTGACAGGGGTGGAAAACTATCTATGAGGTTCATCAAACATTTCAGATCCTGAGAAGAGTTTGAGAGGAGGCGTTCTTCCTAGCTCTTCTAACAAAGATGCACATTGGGCATTATGTTTTCCACATGTCACAACTAACGAGATAGGTGCATGATCTATTTCACATCTTGAAGTTGGGAGTACTGGAAATTGACGATAGGGAAACGTTTATAGAGTTACTAGTAGAGATATAGGATCAACAAGAGCATGTTCTACATGGGTAGTCAATTCCTCTAGGGAAATTTTGGTGGCCACACAGTAATATCCAAGAGATCACATGAGAGTGGGATGCTCTGATTCCTGCTTAGTACCCCAATTAGTTTTTTTTGTTTTTGTTTTGGATTATGGGGATATAAATCGATATGGTGGGGGAGAATTTTATGTATCAGAAATTCAATTTATTTTTTTAATTATATGTAATTATTTTGAGACCATTAATTTTGACGACATGTGATTTTGAGGCCAGGATAGCCCAAAATAGAATTTTGAACATTTTTTTAAGGATGTTCAGAAAAGGTATGAGATGGATTTAATATACTTTGAACAGATTATTGGATAAAAAATATGAGGGCAATGTTGAACATAAAATGCTTTTATTCTCCTAGAAAATAATTAACATCGTCCAACAAGGGTTGAGCTAAAATGTTATTTTTTTAGACTATCCATGGAAAATTATAAATTAATTTAAAATAATAATTTTATTTCATTTCATACCATTGAGTGGAGAATGATGACATGGCTGTGCGATGACAAGAAGACGAAAAGGTGAAATTAATGAATCTTCTTAATGGATCATTTTGAAATCTTAAAAGAAATTTTGCAACTCATTTCTTTATTTATTTGAACATGTTAGTGATTGGGGGGAGAAAACTAGGAGGATTCCCTGACGAACCTCTCACAAACATCCTGTCATTTGAAGAGTGACGAATGATGAAAAACGTCAGCATCTCTGATTCCCCTTGATAATGGGATCAGTAAGTGATGTCAGCCATATTGAAGCCCCAAAGAGAATCACTTTTATATAAAACATCAACGATGTATGGGTTTGATGTTTATTCCAATGTTCTTCCCCACTTTTCTTATTTTTCTAGAAACGACGAACACTGTTGAACTCATGAACATGTTGATATATGATTCATGAATTTCTGAGGTAGGGTGAATTTTCATGGGGAATTATTTTTTGGGACTATAACATGTCATGGAATTATTTAACTTCAATCACTGAACCTCCCCATTTATTTATAACTATAATGCAGAGGGCACGACCGACACAAACAAGGACCGAGCACCTCCTCTAGTGGGTTCATGGTGGATACATTTCCAAAGTGGTGGAAGAATGATTATAGGGTCTGAGATGGGATGGTGGAAACCCAAAAGGATCATTCGTCACATATAGGTTAGAGAATGGACCACTGAAGCTACATTGGTAGACCGAGACCGAGGCTGCTGGCGCATCCCATCTTTGGGCGGTGGATGTGGTGGGCATGTCGCTGCGCCACATGCTGGTTGGTGGATCACATCTAGGCCACCCAGGATATGACATTCTGCAGTCCTTCAATTGCAGTTGGAGGGTTCATGTGTCCATGGAGCCATCTAAATATGAAAGCTGCTTGGCAGACGTGTCCTGGTCGGGTGCTTATCGTCGGTTTTCCCCCTAGAGAACTGGGCTAAGTCTGGTGGGAGGTGCCCCCAACCCAGTGGTCCAACTAAGTCCCACAAATTAACGGTCTAATCACATATGGGTTGGATTGACCCACTCAATTCAGGACCATCCTATATAGACCGGGTCACATGGCATCCTAGTGGGCTGGATCGTTGACCAAAATGGGCGGGGTCCATCAAGGCCTAAAGGGAAGGCCCACTTGCTAGCGTAGACCATACCAACCTTTACATGAACTAGGTCATTCTGAGTCAATCATATTAAAATTTGCTTCATGGGACCCTCATGTCGGGTTGGTTGGGTCGGCCCGACTGGGTCGGACTAGGCCCCATCGCAACTGGCCCCCAATTTACTAAAACGTATGTATCATGAAAACTGCGTGTTCGATTGACGAGTTGTTAGGTGTGTTGGGACCCTCTTGACGTATAAGACCATTTGGAATGATTTTATGAATTTAATAGACATATAGAAGTGAATAATTTCTTGAGGATAGGTTCTCCCATGCACTATTCATATAGAACTCTGCGGTTGGATGAGATCTAACAACAGCTCAATGACAGCCTAGTGGAAAGAGACTCAATATAACCTGGAAGACCCACTATGGGGAGAGGATTTGTGTTACCTGACAGACCCATGGTAGTCAAAAAGACCAGTACCACAGTTCAGCCAAGGTGGGAAGAAGCTCTGTATGACTCGGCAGACCCATAGTAGGGAGCAGCTATGTGTTACCCTACACACCCATGGTACTCATCAGGGATGAGTACCCTAGAAGTCCAATGATAGTATTAAGAGGATTTGTGTGACCTAGTAGACTAATTCTACATTATAGAGGATTTTGTCTCTAGTAGACAAGAAGTTTGATAATATGACTGATGATTCTACTATCGCTTCCCTAGAATATACTTGGTGTAAGCTATGTATTTACTTTATGTTATCTGATTGTGGTCTTGGTTGGGGGTCTTAACTATGTCGTATTTTCAATGGGGGTATTCCATTGTTGATTAATAAGATACCTTCAGGGTTCTCCGGGTTCTTATTTTGTATTTTTATACTCAACCCTACACGGGCTTCACCAGCATGTGTTGTTTCTAGTGTAGAAGATCGATGATTTGATATAGGTCCTCTTGGGGGATGGGACTAACAGATGCTACGACGGTGGACTTGGTGGCCTAGAACTAGTTGGAAACAAGTATCAGTGGTTGGTAGGGCATACTTCTTTGGTTTCCAGTAGCTTCACAACTATCATGATCTGGTGGGGTTTTCTATAGATGGCCATCAGAGTTTACTTTTGTACTTTTCTGTGTTCAGTTCCTTGTTATATTTTTTTTTACCCCATTACATTCACTTTAACATTCACTCATCTTTATTTTAGTGGTATACTTTTATCCCCCATTTTTAATGTTGTGATGTGGTTGGAATTGTGTTTTTATAGGTTTAAAGGGCATGCCTCCCCTTTTTGGGATATGCGTTTTCAGTGCTAGTGGCAAACCCTGGCCTATGGAAGTTGGGCTTGGGGTAGTCACAACACGGGCCCCGGTCGATGGGTTGTGACAAATTAAATTTGGTATAATTGATCAAATTTGTGAGATAAAAAGGTCTAATATTTTTATGTTTATTTTTATTTCCTGTCATAATAAATTCAACATGGAAAAATAATGGTTTGATGTAGTATCAGTAAAATAGTGTAATATGATAAAATTAAAAGGTAAATTTTAAAAATACATAAAAACACAATTTAAGATTTTTTTGTGGGTTTTTTAAAAACTTGAACCCCTTAAAACATTAAATATCATAAAATTTCATGTATAATAATTCCACCACATCATGGTTGGATTTAAAAAGATAATAATCCTTATATGATCAAATAAAACTATAAATCCTCGAGTATACTTATCACCCATCACCACCACATTTCCCCTAAAAATCTATGAATATCCTAAAATATATTACAAAACCTAATATCCTCACTCTCCCTACATCTATGTGCTTATGGTCTCTCCAAATTGTGAATCTGGGGACACCAATGTGTCTGTTAATGAGGAGATACTCGTTATTTAATTTTATCAAAACACATATCTTATTATCATTAATTCTCCTAATAAATCCCCACATCCATCCTCCATGAATTCATTATAACTTACTAATAATTTATATGAGTATTATTTTTCTAATTTAATATGTTATATTCATTTCATTTGTCATCTCTTCTTATTCAAAAAAACAAAAACATTGTCCAAATTATAGAATCTAAACGTCTCTCTGATGAATCATTTTCGTATATGAATGAAAAATGATATGTGGGATTATTCAAAAAAAATTAGGATTATTAATACTATATCATTAAACATAAAAAATATTTATTCCATTTTCGAAGAATATCAATAATATCAAAAAAGTTAACCAACCATGAATTTAAGAAATGGAAGCACATGAATATAGATAAAATAATGATATATTATTGACGAATAGGTGGACAAATGTTTTTAAAAGGACAGGTAAAATATTATAAATATTAATGTAGTTATGTAATACATTATTCAAAATCATTAAACCATTGTATAGGTGGTTTGAACACATTTTAAGAAGTCAAATGTGATGTAACAAAATTTTTAAGCCAAATTCCATTATTTGGTTTAAACATAATATTATTTATAATGTCAAGATAATATTATGAGTGAAATTATATTTTAATATCTTATGTATTATTTAGAATTATTTTATTTTCATATATATCAGATACACAAAGTCTATTCACATGATTAATTTTTTAATTCAATTAAATGATATTTTTAAATGAGATACATTTAAATAATATCATTTAAGAATCCATTTTCGAAATCATTTTTAATGAATATATAGAATTAAAATATTATTTATATTTCTTGTTTCGTTACTGTTTTCAATCATGCATTACATGTTTATATGGATACGTTAAATAATTTTCCCATATAACATCCACATATTTCCCAAATGGATGATTTTAAAATGAGAAAATTATTTTCATCAAAAATATTTTTATGATGCAAAATTTCATGAATTATGTTTATGTAATAGTCCAAATGTATTTTTTAAAATTATTTGTGGTTTCAAGGAAAAAAATTATTATTGATTAAATTATAACCCAGTTATATTTGGTTTTATGATAACCCATTTATGGTTAGTTCTTTAATAATCCACGAACGAGTGGTTACGTTATAACATCAAATGCATTGGGTAATCCAGAGATGGAGGTTTCTGCTAAAGGTTACTAAATTTGTAAGAGTTAGATGTAAAATTATTTCTCATGTTTCAGAATTATAATTTTTATTAATGATACTGATTATTAATGAAAATAATTGGATTTTTGATAATGATATTTTAGAAATTATGAATCCTTTTCCTATATAAAAAACAATTTTTTTATGAAAATATTTTGATCAATTTATATTGGGCTAATAGTCTCTTTTCCTTCATGTCAATTATTGGGTTTTTATTCGGTTACTATGTTTTAAAATTTTTATAGTACTTATATAATAATAAATATAAGGATGATATCAAGGTGAATGTTGAGAATATTGGATCATTAAATGGAACTGTGTCATTATTTTATGACATTTTCTTTATAGAATAACATGATGCTAAGTATAATTTTTGATTTTTAATTTACAGTTTTATTTTTTAAAATTTATTCCTAAATATCTAAAACTATAAGCATTAAATATTATAGGGAATGAAATATTTTGGATTCTAGTTTAAAATAACTAGAATAACTGATTTTTATGTTTAATTTAATATATTATTGTTGAGATAGTGTATGGTATTTGAATTATAACTTTTAATTATTTATTATAATTCATATTAAATGATTAAATTCAAAATTGAAAATAAATATATTTATTAAAAAATATAAATAATTTAAAATAAATAAGGCTACAATTTGGATAATGTATGTTAAAAAATGTATTACCATATTCATTTATGATTTTATAGTCACATTATAATTAACAATTGAACCCTTTTATGAGTAAAAAATTCATTACCATATTAAATGTGAAAATGTGTCAACTAAGGTATTTTACCAAATGGTAAGGTGTACGAAATAATATAAACCAAAAAATTATTGATTCGATTTAAACCATTTATATCACATCATCAAATCTATAACTATTTTTACATAATTTTCATTAGAAAGGATTAGTTATGTTTTATTATTTTATGTAATTCAAATTGATTTCCATGATCAGTTAAAAAAGGACACCACTCCTTTCACATCTTTGAAAAACATTAATCTTTATATACTGAACATTACATCAAAATATAATCATATAATCATTCAAATAATAACTCTATATTTTTTTAGTCATCCCAAAATAAAAACCCATGGTTCCTTAATTAATGGTTGAAAATATATCTCTCGAAGAAGATCTGACTCTCTGATATGAATGACCACTATTTATTTATTCATCTAAATATTATATATATATATATGTTATTTTTCATTAATGAATAAATTATTTAAACTATTTATACTTACATGTTATCATGATTATAAAAAATCCTACCCACTATCATTACTATTAAAAGAAATAGGAATGTATCGCTCGTGAATACATACGACTAGCTAGACCCACATTGGGATACAATTCAAAATGTATCACCATTTTTTATAGAATAGTATTAAAATTGATATAATGTTTATATTGATATTTTGGAAATTATTACACGTATTATATAATAATAATATATCATCCTTTATACCTTCCAATCTGCTAGGAAGTAGTAATGTTGCTTGTGTGAATGTGTTAACTACAATCCTTGTGACCTGATGGCATTAGGTTCACATTTATATTTTAATTAGATGTAACTGGGGATTTTTCAAGTATATATTTATATGATATAATATTTATTCATTAAACATGAGTTATTATTTACCTTTCTTTTGTTCACATTGTCTACATGTGAAAAAAACATTCATGCATACGTATGGCCAACCATATTCATGAATGATGAAATTAATTATACATCTCTTTATTTTATTTATTTCACTATATAAATATACATATATATAATATATGAAATTTTTTCACCATAAAAATTCTAGGAATCAGGTTACTGAGATGAATTTATAATTATTGAATCATCAAAACCAAAACATAAATGAATAATGAAGTAGTTATTACCTAAAATAGTGGTTTTAAAAATTAATTTGTAATAAATAAGCGATAAAATATTATAAATTATTAATATATTGGGTGATATATATTATTATTTTTCTTTATGATAGGAACGGTATATATAATAGGTTCGAGCAATTGTAATGGAATATAGCCTTTGTGTAAAAATTTATTATAAGAAATCTATAATATTTAGAATTATTTATACTAAAGAGTCTGTTGGGGGAGTTATTTTAGATTTATGTCTTGAATAATATTTATTTTTACTACAAATTTCATTTATATGAACTAAAATATTTATATTAATATTCTATTCTTATTGTACTAATTATACTGAAATAATATATTGTGGAAGATCATCAATGTTTTTATACTCGACCATGAATATTTCTCTCACAAAATTATAATTTATAAATAGTATTTCAATAATATTTTCCCCATTTCTCAATGACATATAAATTTAATTTTTAAACATTTTTTGATTTTATGGAAATTTCATTAAATGATCATTCCTTACCTTTTTAATGTGAGGTACTTTTGAAAAAAATTACATAAATATGATATGAATTTTTATATAACTTATTTGACAGAAAAAAATTTTCCTACCATCATTAACAAAAAATTATTAAAATATTACATTATATGTGTACTTTTATATTTTCAAATTAAATTTTTTCAATAATATTTTTGAAATTAATATATAATCAATTTCATGTTGACAATAGTTTTTTCATCATGAAATCTTATAGTAATCTTTTTATGGTATTTTCACCTTTTTCAACATCCTATGTTGATTCCTATTGTTTTATGAGTGAGGGAAAGAATTACCAGGACCCTTAGTTAATTTTATGTTGTTATGATAATAAAAATTTGTATATTTTGATACAACCATACATATATATATATATAATATTTCATTTTATAATTCCTTGATGTTATGTTTATAACACCTAAAATTTTACATTCCATTTTTATAAGATTATTTATTTATGAATATGAGATTATTTATTATATTCATTGATATTTTTCAATATAAGGTGATTATTTATGAGGAATTTTATAACATCATTTATTTTTAAAAATATTATTCTTCATTATATTATTATTAGTTAAATGTTATTTTTACAGATATTTTTCATTCCCAATTGATTTGGGATTATTTATTCATAAAATACTTCAGTGCTCGAAAACACTTAATAAGAATATATCCTCACCCATTTCTTTTGATTATATTCACAAAGATTCCAATTAGTGTACTATGAGTTTTATTATGTGATATTTTAAATACAATAATGGTGTTATCAATAAAATATCATATTTTATTTTATCATCGCTATTGAAATGTGGGATTTAAGTATGTATTTAGTTTTCCAAGAATACTAAATTATTTGGTTTTTTAGGATGTGATTCAATGAATATATGGAAATGTTATTATAGAAACAATTTTACCTTGTCTGTATGTGTTGGTTTCTTTATAGTTGGATTTAGAGAAAGATCACTATAAACCCAGGGAATTATATTTAAAAATATAGTTGCATAAACATAGTCATATAAATGATTTTAAAATAATTTAATGCATAAAAAAGAAAACAAAAAATTATATAAATCCGGAAAACATGTGGTGTTCCAAGAAATATTTCCAAATTTATATACTATAATTTGATGTGAATTTGGTAGATATGCATCTAGGGTTAGTAACAAAAAATAGTTATTTGAGTATGTCTCGAACATCATTCTGATTAATGATGAGTGTTTGCATACTACGCACCTAGTTTGAGTACCTAAGGGATATTCATTGGATAACTCACATTTTTAGTATAAATCATTATGATAGATTTATGTAGATAATAATCAAGTATGGACTCGGATAATCCAATTATCTCATAGTGTAAAAGGTAGGTGTCATTATTTAGACACCCTATAAATGATATTTCATGATTTCAAACTATACATGTTATTTCTTATAATATATTATTTTTTCTGGAGATTGGTTGGAACTAGAAGAAAACCTGTTAACATTCTACATGATGAAAAATGTAGTCATAATGATAAACCTAAAGGGATGATTACTACATTTAAATACATTGTAATCATATATACTCTTTTTCACGATATCAATTTTAAGAAAAGAATCTTATTGAAATATTGTTCTCACAAATGAAGAAAATGATATAGTTCAATGAGATCATTGATGGCGGTGATAATGTAATAATGATGACTAAGTTAAATTAATGATAGATATATGGAATGATACTCCATGGAAAATGTTTTAATGGAATGAAAACATTTTTTATGTATTGAAAAGTATAATCTAATTCAATGAATTGTTCATAAAAAATTATATGTGTGGATTAAATTAATAATTTATATCATATTAAACCATTTTTTTCATTTTATTATTATTTTTGAATAATATGGGAATTATCATAGTCACTTATTTATTCTCAGGGTTAACAACAATATCAGGAAAGGACCAATTCTACAAGAATCATTGAAGTGTACAGATTGATGTTTATAGATACTGGTATTTTTTGTTATGTTATATAATTATAATATAAATAATATTTTGGAATTGAAAATAATAAAATATTTAAGGACTATTCTATGATATATTTTCTTTTTTATTTTGAAAACATATGTTGAATTGTATCAATAACCTAGAATATTGTTTTATTGATATGGTGTCATTTTTGGGAAAATACATGATTTAGTTACTCATATCACATAATATGTTTTTGACTTCTCGATAAAAATAATATTAAATGAGCGCATAAGTATAAATATGTTCATAATCCTAATGGAGTAAATTACTGTTTTCTTGTTTTATGTGATTGGTCATTAAAACGATGAATCATTTTTGGGATATACTTATAGAAATACAACCAATTGGTTTCGTATATCTAATAGTAAAAATGTTACATAGGGAATACTTTTTTATATTTTATTGTACAGATATTTAATGTTACTGATAACCATTAAGGATAATAGGATTTTTATGTCATCTTATTTATGGATTATTTGGATAAAATTGTTATTGATATATGGGAAATAAAATAATTATATTTACTATATATACCATGTGATAAGATAAGATTATATATTTTTGGAATAAAATTTGAATTATCTTTTGGATTTATGTATGATATTTTTTGGTCTTTATTGTGATTCCTATTACATATAAATATTATTATCCCATGTTAGAGAATATATGATCTTGGAAAATATAATTTGGTTAGATGACATTAAGACTAACTAATATTAAGAAGTGAAAAAAATTAAATTTTTCTATGGATAATATTTGATCAAATGCTTATATTTTTTGGGTTTTAATCTTATTCTTGAATATTTTGATGTATTTTAGGGCTAGTTATTTATTGAATGATTTGTATTTAATTTTGGGTATTACAAATGAATTTTGTAATCTACTATATTATTTATTCATATGATGGTTTTATTAATTTTACTAATTATCATATATTTTTATAATTTTACATTTAAATATTTTAATAATATATTATAATTTTTTTTGAATATTTTATCTAGTAGATTTTGATTTTGGTTATTCAGAACTAAAAACATATTCTAGATTGCAAATTGCTACTAGAAAATTTGGATTTTGGTTCGAATTGATTAATTTATTATATTATATTTTTCATGTAAGTGTATTTTCATTATTTCATAGTGTTCAAGATAAATAAATTGCTCAAATCTAGAAAATAGTCTTTAAGAAGTATTTATCCAATTAGAATAATTTTATGATTAATTGATGATCTTTTAACCCATAAAAAATAATGGTTTTGTGGTCGTTATCATTATGATGACCATGTTCTCTATCACTCTCTATAATTCCTTCGGTGTTACTTTTCTCTGAGATGTTTGTGTTTTTAATTAACAGTATTGCAAATCTACTTATAAACATTTACTTGTGATAACCATTATACATCTATTTCATAATTTTTACGATGAAACATTTTTAAACCCTATTACAATGTGGTATTATAAAATATGTATATTCAAATTTATATTCATTATGAAAAAATTTAAAATTTTCTTGATGAAGTTTATTGAATGGGAGGAAATTTAACAAACTTTATTTTTAAAAAGAACACCAAGTTCCATCACTTAGATAATACGCATCAACCAGATGAAACAAACCACAAAATACTTTTATTTAAATGTTATTTTTATATTCAAAATTTAGAATTGGTGTGTTTGAATAATATTATATTCATTGTGATATATATATAAAGCTAATGCTCATATATATTTATTAAAAATTTCAAAGAAATTTGTCACTCACTTTTTAGTAAAGTATGTTTATCACAAAAGAATGTTTTTTCCAAAAAAATGAATTTCTATTTTTAGAATATAATTATGATTAATTTAAATAAAATTTATGACATTTTAATTTATAAAGGATATAATTATTTTTAAATAAGTAGAAAAAAATATAACTTATGGTAAAATATTGAAATTGTTCTGAAAAGTTTTATTTTTTCATAGAATTGTAAGAAATATAGTGTTCATGGAAATGATTATATTTTTTTTATAGTAGTTACAATGTAAAATTAAATTCACTATTAGTGTTAAAATTTCATAAGTAAATTTATTTTAAAAAATAATTTTACTATTTTATTTTTATTTTTATTTATACTTGAATTAAAACAATAGTTTTTCACGTATAAAAAAAATTCCCTCTAAAACCATTCCCCGTCACATTTTGTGGGTTAATTTAAATATCAATTTAATTAACTTATAAAATTTTTATATTAAAACCTAAATTCTATTACATGAATCAGAATGGTCAAATTTAAAAAATTATCGACTTTTATTTTTAGTCAATATGTGTTGAAATTGTGATAAAATCCATCAACTCACTAAATTATATATATGCTTAATCATGGAGAAAACAAAGTGATTAAGACATAAT
Organism: Viscum album; assembly: GCA_963277665.1. NCBI lineage: Eukaryota > Viridiplantae > Streptophyta > Magnoliopsida > Santalales > Viscaceae > Viscum > Viscum album. Next base: position 1,831,338,040 of record OY728164.1, on the reverse strand, counting down.
ATTATAAAATTAATCATATTATCTAATGTTAATTGTACCTTTATCATCATAGGATCAAAATTTATTTTTTTAGGGACACATTTACAATAAAATTACCTATATAATAATTAAATCTAAGAAATATAAAAAATGGCACCCTCATAGTATTAAATATCTATAACATTTTAATGTAGGGTTACAATAGTGTAGTGGATTAAAATTAATCATCCTTTTCTGAGTAATGAAATTATATTTTTTATTTAATTTTATATCCTATTATTAGTAGTCATATTATTACCTTAAATTCTTACACAACGCTAACATAGTGTTTATATATTTAAATAAAATTAATTATTTTAAAAATATTAAATGAATTATAATAAGAGTGAAATATAGAGGTACATAAAATTTATCTATTATTATGACATATTATTTTTTTAATGGATTATATTTTATTTGAACATATATTTAATGAACTTTATTTCATATTATGTGAATTCTGCCAAAATTGACAATAATAATATTTTTTAAAAATTAATTTTTATTCAATAAAATAAATAAATATAAAAATAGAAATAAGAATATCATATTATGATATGAATGATAAATTCATTATTTCTCATTTTTGAGTCAATACATACCTTATAGGGAATGTTTTCATCCTTTATGAATGATAACATCATTGTCATAGGAAACGTTTAAGTGGGTTAAACTCAGGGTTAAACATAAAGATATGGTACAAATAACAGAGAAATAGATAAAATGTTGTTATATAGTGATATTTTAATGATATAATATCCCAAATTATAATTTTTATCTATTAGAATGTATCATGAATGCAAATGATATTGTTAAATTTTATTCGTTTAGGAAATTCCATGTGTGTCCACTCCCCCATATAAAATGAGTTCCCTCATTTTTCAACACATCCACACATTGAGGCAATTAGCTGGACCATTTCATGAAAAAATATATTTTCAAAATGAATAGAAATATTCAATATTTTTTTGTATTCCAAAAATAAAAAAACTAGGCTTCATAATGAAGGATCTACCAGATGTCCCCTAAGGAAGAGGTAATCATCATACCTAACCACTATCAATTTGTATCTTTTTTTACCCATTATAATTCTATTTTAGTTATCATAAAATAATTAATTCAGTTTGTGACATATAAATAAATGTTATTTTATTATGAAACCTACATGACACCCCACTCTACATTCCAATCAAATGGGAAGCTAAAATATCGTTCATGCGTACAAACGACTTCCTTCACTACATAGCATCGAAATTCATTTTTCATCATCATATTTAATAGATTTGTATTATTATGAGTATAATGTTTATATTTTATGATTAGGACATAATTATTACTCTAGGATGATAATATCATATCAGCATTAATTGCTTCTAAGACATTGGGAAATGATAACATCACTCGTGCATATGTGTGGACTACTGCCTCAACATAAAGATATAATATTTTTTTATTTATATATTACATGGATGATATTAAATATTTTTTATATTAATATTTAGTATATATATAACATAATAAAATTTTAATATAATGTATATTTCTTATTTACTTTTCATTCCTTCCATCTTTCGAAAATTTAAAACATTGCTCAAGTGTATGTACTGCATGCAACCATCTAGAACAATGTAAATCATTTTCAACCACAATTATTTATTGATTAAAATATAGACATATTAAATTGATATATATTTTTTTTCATTTATAAAGAAATTAATAATATTTAACCTTTATATATTTATATAGACAATAATTAATTAACCATATCTCGCATAAAAAAACAAAGTAGAAATAACACGAAATATGGATTCAACAAATCAATATTATTAAATTTGTGATAAATGATAAAAAGTAATATATGATATTATATATATATATATGACCATGTTTATAAAATATTTATTTAATTAGTCTATATTCATTATATCACCATTTTTCACATTTATGAATGATGTCAGAACAAAGGTAAGGATTTATTTCACAATCTCATCAATATTTGTGATTGTTGATATCTAAAATGACAATTGGATAAATATTTTACATTTATATCAATAAAATGATTTTATTTTCAACACTATAGTTATTTTTATGAATTAATTATATTCCTCTCATATTCCTCTCTTTATGTACTGATGAAACATACATGATATTATAAGGAAACATGATTTCATTTTTCTACTCCGGGTTTATTTTTTCCCTTTCAGGCCAATGTTATATAAAAATGTTTTCAAAAATGTTATTTAATTTTTCAATGATTTTTAAAAAAAAAATTCCCACATATTAATTTATTTAAAATGTTTTCAAATAAAACTTGTTGAATATTTATGACCAAACAAGGCTTGATAATTTTTACAAAATTGTTAAAATAATGTTTTCTAACTTATATAGAATGAATATAATTTTCTACTGTCATAACCAATAAATTCATTAATTATTACATTAAATTTTTAATGATATTCTCAAATAAATATCTTTCCTAAAAATTTGGAAAAATTTTAGATATGTGTTTTCATGTAGGAAAGGGTATTATCCTCAATAATGTTTCTATCTATCATTTTAAAGTATCTTTATTTACATAAACATAAATTACTGGTTATTATGGTTTAATAATAATATAATCAATTAATACCATCCACCATATGTCACTGGATGGTTTATTATAAATAGTACTGGGGAAAATATTGATATTTTATATTTTTGTCTATTTAATACAATGAATTAATTTTTTTTCATCATATTTATTTTTTTATTCATATAATGAACACATTAGATATATTTATTGTTTGATGGGGATATAAATTACATCGACCTATCATTGTATTCGTAGGTATCGTGAGATAAAATAGTTTGGGTATTTTGTTTGGTGTAACCAATTTGGGTAGGCTTCAAGGAACGAGGGCGTGAAAGAATGTTTAGGATTCCTACCACTATGAATTCTCTCAGTATGAAATGAGATATCAATGTCCATATAATGGGTTATAATATCATTTTATTAAAATATTGGTGCCAGAGCCTATATGTATTTTTTATGCATACCAAATTATTATTTTATCCCATGTTATTGACCCAATTTTATGAGATTTTAGATATTTACATTTCAAAATTAAGTAGAAATTATTTATTCAAGATTACATCCATTATAGGCATACACTTACTAGTCATATGAGCCCACAAATTTATTTTGTTTATTTTCCCATTGACTATAGGAAGTGAATTATATTTATTTGATACATTATACTAAATATAATTATGGTTTTCATATATAATGTACTATATTTATTTTACTTTTCCAATTTTAATGTGATATTCAAATATGTATCTAATGTTCCATGACAACTACATTATTTGTTTCTTCAGGATTTATCTCTATACATCTACTGACAATGATGTAACGTAACCATGAACCCTATGTAACTAGGGTCATGGTATTTGCAATGTTATGACATTTTTATGGGGTCATCAATAATATATATATATATATATAAGGTTTGAAAATAATGTTTTTTTTTAATATTTTATAAAATATTTCTATTAGTGTATTAATGATATTTTTATTTTTTGATATTAAAAATGTTATTTCAAAATTTATTTTTCAATATGGAGGTTCTTTGTTTATATGTTTTATAAATCTAAATTCTAATATGAACATATTCTACAAGAATAACTAATTTTTAAAAATGAAATGTTTTACTTTTCTATATTAATATAACTTAATTTTTTAGTTTAATTTCATGGAAAATATTTTATTGCTGGTAAATTTGGGATTATATTTTCACATAGAAAAGAGTATTATATCGAATTTTTTTTTTTATAATATTTAAAATTTATATATTAAATGGTGAATAAAATGTTCATGTCGTAGATATAAAAGTATATGGTGGCTGATGAGTTTAAAATTATAAGAGATTGCCAAATTGAATAAATTTCCATTATAATATCATTGAGGGATTTTTTCTAGATAATCAAATATTATAAAATGATCAAGAAAATATGTACACCATTATAATGGAAATTTTTATGCCCAAATAGTTTATATTGAGGTCTAGATCGTTTAATTTTTTTAAAAAAAAAATGAAATAATCTTTCACCAATATATTATAATAGATTAACCATATTTAAATTATCTTGATATTAGTTATATTTTACCTTCCTATATAAAAAATTATAATATTGATGATATATTAAGGGATGATATTGTAGAAGCTAATATAAGAGAAGGCATATAATATCAGATAAAATCAATCACTAAATCTATTAAAAATGAAAATCAAGCATTATATGATGGATTTTATATGTACTAAACAAAAATATTTTCTATTAATATATTACATCATCATTAGTCTTTTTGGAATTGTAAAAAAATATATGTATATTGTATTATAATTATTTCATTACGATTTTACTGATGTTAATATCCATGAGATTTTTAATATGATGAATATGGTTATTTCCATTTGTGGACACAATAATGCAATGTTAAATTCTTTTTCCAATGATATATTAGGAGGATTTTCTAATACAAATGGAAACAAATAATATTATAAATCAAGATGCAAGTTAAAAATCACAATGAAAGATTATATAAATATAAATTTATGAATAAAAAATAATATAATTACTTGATTTTCCATTAAAACCATTAGTGTAAATAATAATTTTATCAAATAAAATGTATATCTAAATGAATTGGAATGTTATGGATAATAATACAAATGTTTTAATACTATATCAAATGGATTAAAAATCATGACAGGAATTTAATTAATTATGTATTTCTATCTCCCAAAATATATTTATTATTTTATTAGGATTATAAAGTGATGGATTCCACACAGTTTGGTATTTAAGATGAATTTATATAACATTAATTAGTGTTTTTATTCATCATAATTTAATACATAATAATTTCATGAAACAATATTCATATATTATTTTGGTTATTATTCCTATAATGATTAAACATTGAAATGAAATTAAATCTATCCAATAACCTATAATCCTATAATAACAAAAGTTGATTAATATTTATATAGAAATATGTGAGTTATCAAATGAAAGATTAATCGAAATTTATGATGGATGAAAGCTATATTATTTTCTATTTTCTAGTGAATGAAATGTTTTCAACAGTAACAAACATATTAGTTTCGTTAATATATGTTATAATTTCATTTTTTTTAAATTAATGACTTACATAAAATATAATCTTGTGTGATTATTCATTCAATTTCATAAAATAACATCAATCATTCTATAATAATTCATGTAATAATGAATAAACATATATGTGGATTCCATCAAAATTAATATATGGATCATTGAACTTGAATTAATTATAAAATGATAGTAAATAATATTGAAAACATTTTCAACAAAAGAATGTGTTTAAAATATTTTTAACCACATCATATACAAATAAAATACTAAAATTGAATTATACAGTAATTAAATTTAACATTTAATGTTAATTAGTTTTCATTTTTAACATTTTTTACCAAGAATCATTAATATAACCAAAGACAAATGTATAGTTTTAACATCAATTATTAATCATAAGCATTGAAATTATGTTTCAACATTGACTATTATAAAACCCAACATTAACATCATGACTTAATATATGTAGATAGTTTAAGAGACCTATATCATAATATCTTCACTTTCAATGACGTATTAAATAGTGATCATCAAAATAAAAAACATTGAAATACTATTTAATCATCGATAAAAAATATTTATTAAAAATTAATTGATAATTAAAAAATGATTTTTATGTACATACTAAATTTAGTTATAAATTTATATTCAATATTATTTTATATAATATATTGTTTTTAATGCCACTTTTAAGGAAATTTGTCGTTAAAACTAATTATAAAAGTTATGTGAATTTTTAGTTTTTATAATTACCAAAGGGTAAAACTAACTTATTTTGTAATATATATTTTTTAAAAATATGTGGTGACCTATAATAAAAAATACTAAAGTTGAATATAGAATAAATAACATAAAAAATATAAAAAATAAAGAAAAAACATAATGTAACCATTATTAAAAGATCATTTACCATATTAATTTAATTATAATAATTCTTATATATACGATAATAAATTATTAATTCCTGTAAAATGGAATGGTAATATACATAAAATCATTCATAATCCACATTTTTAATATTGAAAATACTATCCCCATTGGAGTTTATGAAATATTTTTATAAAATAAATTATTTTCATATATATTTATTGTGTTACAAATAAAAATTAATTTATAATAACAACAAAATAATATAAAAAACTTATTTAATGATATCACTGAGTTTGTTTTAGATTTTCATGAGTGAATATTAATTGGAAATTTATAAAATGTTGTGGTTTATGCCTCAATAAAAAACATTCATTGGATGATAATTATATAGAAATGAGAATAAAAATAATTTGAAAATAATGAATATGTTTTTGAAAAAAAAATCTTTTTATGCATGAATTATATATCTAGTATATTAAATTGATCACGATTGGATAATAATTTAAACTGAATTTAATATTATATATTCAATCACATTATTTGAGATCAATATAACAATTTTATTTGAATGTGATAAAAATAATTCATGTTTGTCTCACAAACGCTATATTTTTTTGAAAGTGGTTCACAATTGATTTTAAAATCCTATTTTAATATTAATTTAATCACCTTATAGTAATAAATCATGTTAAATAGACTATATAATTGTAATCATGTGGTTCAAATTTGGTAAATATGTCCATTCTATTTTTCATCAATATGAATAGTAAAAGTGTTAAAAGATATAATATTTATAAAGTGTAAATCGGGTTAATCATGGTAAAATAAAAGTGATAGGCTTAAAATTTTGTTCATTATTCCTATGTGATCAATATAATTATTCCCTTATCCTCATTGGATTTATAATTATTTTTTCAGAGAAATGTGTCCATAAAAATTCCCTATATGATAAATCAGTTAGAAAATCATATAAACTCACACTCTATTACTTTTTTATATTATTTATGTGTTAAAATTTTGAAAAAATATAGTTGTTAATGAATTGAAAATAATATTCTTAACTTAATTATCTTTTTATCTAGATAGAAATTTTTTAAAATTCATAATAATTATATAATTATATGAAATTATTACACTATGACGGCAAAATCATTCTTTAATGAATTGTAAAATATAAAAACATATTTTAAAAAATGTAATATAATATGTGTGATTTATACATTTCCAAAAAAATATTGATATCTATGATTTTTTAGGAATGTTTATATTGATTATATTCGAATTACACCTTTTCATTGTACTTGTAGAGTTAAATTAAATATTTTGTATGAAATTTGACTTTGATGATATTTTATAATAATTAATAATTTTTTAACAAAGTTAATATTTTTACAAATATTTTACTTTAAAATTTCTATTTAAAATGGAATCATATTTCATCCATTTTCCATTTATGTTACATCGTTCAAATATATTCTTCATTATTAACCGTTTAAAGATTAAGTAGTTTTACCAATATTAAGGTCAAAATGATTAATGTAGGTTTCAATATAAAATATAAGGTTTAAAATTATAAAAAACCTATATACTATTATTTGAACTATAATATTTTATCCACAATTTCAATTAATTTCAAATCTCTTGTATTTTCTAGGATAATTACATTATTGTATTTTAAAATTTTAAAGCATTACTAGTGTGTCCTATCCCTGCCTTATCAAAGAACACCCATATGTTATCCTCTTTACGCCATGTGAACCTACTAGATCAACCAAACCCAAAAAAAATATCTTATCAGCATTCCTTGACACATTCTAGATGTTTCGGTCTCCCTAAAATAATAACCATATGGTCCATAGTTGGATATCTAAAGTAGTAATGATAATGAATATGTAATTTCACTTACCAATGACATTATTTATAATTCAACTTTTAACTTATCTAATTATATTTCATATATATTAGAATAATAACTTCTATATCCTAAATATTATAAAATGATATTATGAATAATAAACCACCATTATAAACCCTCATTCCAATCACATGGAATGTAATAGTACTACTATTGCGTATGTACGACATACTTTTTCAACATAGCCATACAAATCATTTTTCATCACCAACATGTATGAATGGATATTGTGGTGGGATTGTTTATAATATAGTATATTTATGTATAATTTATGATTATTTAATTTTCATATCATATCTACATTCTTACCTTTTATATTGTTGAATGACTACAATGTAACATGGGTGAGTGTGTGGACTACAACCTCCAGGAATGGATGTAATTTGTCACGACCCCCTCCCACCAAAGATTCCCCTCCTGAGCTGGAAATGGTGAAAGGGAGATAATGACCCCCGAGTCCCACCTCCAGTAGGCCCTGGGTTGGCGACTAGCACCAAGGGTATGAGTATTCACAAATATGGGAGGCATTACCCTTTTTATTTTTTTAAGATCGGGAAATAGGACATGTCAACCAGCAAAAAGGAAAAGAACAAGTGTATAGAAAGAAACCAAAACCAAGCCCACATGCATGTTTAAACAATTTATAACAAGGTGCAAGTACAAGAAAGCTCAAAGTACAATACCAAAATAAAACAAGAGTACATCAACTGCAACAACCCCAACTGTCCCGACTAGAAGGGTCCCGCACGGCCCTAGTAGTCCTCCTAGAAACCTGAAAGTAAACGTAGGGTGAGAATACTGGTATACTCAGTAGGGAAACCTAAAGCTCTCATGAACAAGTGGGGAGACATCCTAATGTCCCATGAGAACAACAAAAAGAACCTAGCAAGGAATTCTATCCACCCACCCTCACCAGCCACACTCACCAAAACACAATCACAATAGATAGTAGTGGTATATAAGAACAAGAGTATTGGGTACCCCGCACCATTTTCCACTAGTTAGATGCTCTTCCTAATGGCCAACGTCTTGACGTTGTCTCACTCTCTCCGACCGCACACACCTGGGGCTCACAAAAAACACATCTCGCCCACACACACCTGGGCCTCAAAACCACGTATCCCGTCCACACACACCTGGGCCTCATCCCGAAGATTCTTGGGAAATATTAAAACATGCCCGAAGAGTCCTGGGCTAAAACCACCCCAATAGAAACCTACCGAAAGGGTCTTAGGTGTTTGGTCACCACACGCCATCATATCCTAGGTAAGAAAGAGCATGAAGGAGCTAGTAACTAAGGGGAAAACTACCTCTCCCATGAAATTGGAGTGTTCGGCAATAAGTGATCAATATGGGTGGGGTGCGATAAAACACAAAAGATATATATATATATATATATATATATATATATATATATATATATACCAAACACACAGCCCAACCTATGGATTATAAACAATGATCATAGCACGTGCCTTGGCACTTCTACTTTGAGAGTATGCACACAACAAACAATCCCAAAACCCCATTTAATGTTTTAATGTTTCAACAACTTTAGTTATCAGTTTCTTAACAACCGGGAATCTATCAACAACAAAATTGGATCAAGCGTTCATAAAACATATCCCTTCCATCCACAAATCAAGTTAGGAAAACACAGGAAACCCAAACAAGTCCCTTATTATTAACCAACCAACCACATTGATTATTATTCCTATTTCATTACCATGCCCCACCATTCATTAACTCTTCCACTTTTATTTATTATTCACAACCTGTAGTTCGTTCACATTCAAACCCATCCCTGTAGCCCCACTTCTAAACACCATAACCACAATCACACTAAAACCCATACATCATCATCCCTTTGATACCATTTATCGTAGCCCCACTTCCCTTCACCAACATAGCATTCACACCAACCCACAACCAAGCCAATCATAGCCCCGCTGCTCACCCAATCTACAACAACCCACAAAACACCCCCATCAGATAAATAAACCCTAACCAGCACCCACATGTTTATTATTTTAGTTTGTTCAACAGGGGTGATCACGCAACTGTTCCAGGTATTTAATCATCCAACTTTACATGATTAACCAATTTCCACATTCAATAAAAACTTCATCCATAAGAAAATCTATAGGGAGAGGGAAACATTTAATTGTGTAAGCAAAGTCCCCCAACGACCATGATTTTCAGTAGGCAGAAGCTCATTCAATTCACAACATAATATCACGTGATATAAATAATGTAACTGCATTCACAAACATCTCATCCCTATTATACATGCCAGTTATTATCTTTATTAAACTGGTTCAAATGTGTTTCACGTAAACAAGAGGACACCCACCCCACATGATGCACAATTTAGAGGGATGAAGGTATAATCCCTACCTCAACAGGTTCTGATCACAACGCTCCCCCGAATCGACTTTAGAAGCCGTCCGTCGGCATCTGTCACTTCTGTCGAGTCCCGGAAAAACCTCCTCGGGTGGAAGTTTTAAATAAATGGTCTAAGGAAGGACAACAGATCCAAACTCAGATGTTCCGCCTCGTCGTTAAGATCTCGTGGCCACTGGCGGATCGTAAATCAGAGCTCGGATGAAGAAGTTATAGAATAAAAGGATCCTTCGAGTCTCTTGGGAGAGTTATGCTCAGAGGAATGGGGAGGAGAGGGGTGAGTTGAAAAGGAGGAGGGGAACCCTCCTTTTATAAGCGAGAAAATCAAAAGTATATGGAGTGTACTCTGCCGTTTCACACGGTCACCACATGGCTTCCAACACGGCCTTCAACGCGGAACGCGGCCGTTGACTGGTCAAAAGGTGGCTTAAAGGCAACACTTACGCGGGGCGGGACTACATGATGTGTAGTATTGGATACGTGTCGTGTACCCATTTATTTCACATGGAAAGGACATGGCTCCAACACGGCACATGGTCGTTGACTTGTCAACACACGGTAACGCGTACGCGGGGAGGGACTACACGGCGTGTAGTATGGACACACGGCGTGTACCCATATATTTCACATGGCAAGGACACGGCTCCAACACGACACACGACCATTGACTGGACAACACACGGTAACGCGTACGCGGGGAGGGACTACACGGCGTGTAGTATGGACACACGGCGTGTACCCATTTATTTCACATGGCAAAGACACAGCCTTCAACACGGGGTATACCCATCTAGGGGGTACACGACGTGTACTCACACTACATGACGTGTAGTTTCAAAATACTAGAAATTGTGGGAAAAGATCATTTTACCCTCCAAAAAACATTGTGGCATTATTTTTGACAAAGGAATGGTCCGGAGCGGTCCGGGCCATTAAATCAGATACCTCTTAAAATATTCTCGTCCTTGAGAATTCAAAAACCAACCCAAAGGAACCCAACAAGATACCTCTTAGGGTTCTCGTTGTAACAGGAACCCAAACAACAACATTAATCACATGTGTTAAGAATTTCCTCTCCTATGTCGAGATATTATATGCTTTAGTCGGCACTGACTCACCAGCACGGGTTTAATCGCATCCACATTAATGCATCTCGATTAAGGATTGGGCCTCCCCACTTCCATATATTAGGATTTTCCAACATACACTGCCCCCAACACCGTACAACCCTCACACTGCCCGAACACATGGATTGGGGAATTCCTTCTCCCATGTCGAGATATTATCCACTTTAGGCAGCACTGGCTCGCCTGGAAAGGTTTTACCGCATCCACATTAATGCGTCTTGATGAGGGATTTGGTCTTTCCCTCCCCACATGATACGGCTCTTCACATACATTTAATGGAAAGCGGTAAACAATATAGCATTAAAAACTCACCAAAAACAAGGTCCAGGCCCAAAGAATGATAAAAAAGAATTCCAACAATGGAGTGTAATAATCCCAAAAAAAAAACATAAAGTATATCATTCAAGAAAACCCAAACACATCTCTATCAATCACTGGTCCTTCTAGAGATGATGTCTCTGATGCATGCAACTATCTTTGTCCAGCTCCTCTGCCTCTCTGTTGACGGCTGCCTCCTCGACCATGTCCCGGTTGGGATCCTTGAGGAACTCCTTGTGGCTGGCCACCACCTGATCCATCTCCCCTCAGAGGGACTGGAGCCTGCTGCTCTTGGAAGGGTCTTTCCGGCGACTAGTGTTGCTGAGGCGGGCGCTGAACCTGCCCACCTCCATTGTACTGTGCTTGGGCTGGGCACTGACTCTAAACGTCCTTGAAACCTCCACAAGAAAAACACTTTGGTCATAGGATTGTGAAAACGGTACGAGGACCCAAAGATCTGAACTAGAACTGCTGGGGCCTGCTCTCTACTGGCCTGAAACTGGAAGGTCCTCTCATAGAAGAACTGCAGCTCACCGCATTCCCCTTTGACGAGCCTGGCTGGATCCCCTCACGTGGTGCACCTCTCTGTGAGTGCATCCTCTCTAAAACCTATACCTTCTTTTGTAGAGCCAAGTACGTCGGAAGGGTGAAGGGAGTAACAACATACTGGAGCGAAGGACGAAGTGCCTCCTCCAAACGTCTCACCCGAGACTCCTCATCTGGAAAGAGATCCAGAGAAAAGCGCCGGAGTTCCTTGAACTTGATCCCCAGCTCTAATACCGACATACTCCCCTGCTGAAGTGAGAGTAACCCCTATCGCTTCTCTTCCTTGATCATGGAAGAGATGACTTCCTTTCGGAATTCCTTCTCAAAGTCAGCCCATGGAACCTCTACCTCTACCCTCTCTCCAAGGTAGAGTTTCCACCACTGTCGCGCTGCACCTCTCAGCGGACTGACTGTTAGGAGAACCCAGTACTCTGTTGGAGCACGAATCAAGGTAAAAGAGATCCCTAGCTCCTCAAGCCACCCCTCCGTCTCCATATCCGAAGTACTACCCTCGTACTTGTCGAGGGTCTGTCGCTGTAATGAATGGGGAGTCTTCTTCCACTGGTCATCTTCCTCTGATCGGTCAATCCTCAACTGATCAACCGCCAGAATCTGTTGGGCCTTGGTCGTCTGAGCCACCTGGGGACGACGTCCAGGTGCCATAGCCATATGGTAAACAAGGATCGCCAATACCCAAGTAGTAAGGTAATTTCTCATGGTTTTATTTTATCATTTTTATTTCAATTTATTTCCCAGAACACCAAAATCAAGTAAAACACAATCATGATGATGCATGTACCTTCCCTAGGGTCTCTACCCTACAATCAATGTAATCTCACTTGGTCGTTAGGTAGGCTCAGAGTCCTTGCATCGGGTCACGGGGGGCCCTAAAATCCCTTGTCCTAGCCGGTATTCCCTGGCCTATGTCACACACCAAGATTAACTAACACTGTTGCCCTACCATCCCATGAAATCCTCACTTTTCCTAACTCCAGACTCCATCCTATCTCTCAACCATCAGCCTCTGATACCATTCTGTCACGACCCCCTCCCACAAAAGATGCCCCTCCTAAGCTGGAAATGTTGAAAGGGAGATAATGATCCCCTAGTCCCGCCTCAAGTAGGCCCTGGGTAGGCGACTAGCACCAAGGGTACGAGTTTTCAGAAATAAGGGAGGCATTACCGTTTTTATTTTTTTAAGATTGGGAAATAGGACAAGTTGACCACCAAAAAGGAAAAGAACAAGTGCATATAAATAAACCCAATTCAAGCCCACATGAATTTTTAAACAATTTATAACAAGGTGAAAGTACAAGAAAGCTCAAAGTACAATACCAAAAGAAAACAAGAGTACAACAACTGCCATAACTCTAACTGTCCCGACTATTAGGGTCCCGCATGGCCCTGGTAGTCCTCCTGGAAACTTGAAAGTAAACATAGGGTGAGCATACAAGTTTACTCAGTAGGGAAACCTAATTATCTCATGCACAAGTGGGGAGACATCCTAATGTCCCGTGAGAACAACAGAAAGAACCTATCAAGGAATTCTATCCACCCAACCTCACCAGCCAAACTCACCAAAACACAATCACAATAGGTAGTAGTAGTATATAAGAACAAGAGTATTGGGTAACCCACACCATTTCCCACTAGTTAGCTGCTCTTCCTAATGGTGAACATCCTGACGCTGCCACACTCTCCCCGCCCGCACACACCTGGGCCTCACAAACCACACATCCCGCCCGCACACACCTGGTCCTCACAACCAAGTATCCCGCTCCCACACACCTGAGCCTCATCCCTAAGATTCTTGGGAAATAGTAAAACCTGTCCAAAGAGTCTTGGGCTAAAACCACCCCAATCGAAACCTACCTGAAGGGTCTTAGGTGTAAGGTCGCCTCAAGCCATCATATCCTAGGGAAGAAGGAGCAAGAAGGAGCTAGTAAATAAGGGGAAAACACCATCTCCCATGAAATGGGAGTGTTCGGCACCAAGTGCTCAACATGGGTGGGGTGCGATAAAATGAAAATGATACAGATATATATATGTATACCAAACACACAGCGCGACCTATGGCTTCTAAACAAAGATCAAAGCACGTTCCTTGCCACTCCTACTTCGAGAGTATGCACACAACAAGCAATCCCAAAACCCCATTTAATGTTTTCATGTTTCAACAGCTTTAGTTATCAGTTTCTTAACTACCGGGAAACTATCAACAACCAAATTTGATCAAGCGTTCATAAAACATATCCCTGCCATCCACAAACCAAGTTAGGAAAACACAAGCAACAAAAACAAGTCCCTTATTATTAACCAACCTATACAATTGATTATTATTCCCGTTCCATTACCATGACCCACCATTCATTAACTCTTCCTCTTTTATTTATTATTCACAACCCATAGTTCGTTCACATTCAAACCCATCACTACAGCCCCACTGCCAACCACCATAACCACAATCACACTGAAACTCGTACACCATCTTCCCTTTGATACCATTTATCGCAGCCCCACTGCACATCTCCATCATAGCATTCACACCAACCCACAACCAAGACAACTGTAGCCCCGCTACTCACCCAATCCACAATAACCCACAAAACACCCTCATCACACAAATAAACCCTAACCAGCACCCACATGTTTATTATTTCAGTTTGGTCAACTGGGGTGATCACACAAGGGTTCTCGTTATTTAATCATCCAACATTATATATTAACCAATTTCCACATTCAATAAAAACTTCATCCATAAGAAAATCCAGAGGGAGAGGGAAAAATTTAATTTTGTAATCAAAGGCCACCAATGACCATGATTTTTAGTAGGCAGAAGCTCATTCAATTCACAACATAATATCATAGGATATAAATACTGTAACTGCATTCACAAACTTTTCATCCCCGTTATACAAGACAATTATTATCTTTATTAAACCGGTTCAAATGTGTTTCACATAAACAAGAGGACACCCACTCCCTATGATGCACAATTTAGAGAGACGAAGGTAAGATACATACCTCAATAGGTTCTGATCACAACGCTCCCCCAAATCAACATTAGAAGATGTCTGTTGGCATCCTTCACTTCTGTCGAGTCCCAGCAAAACCTCCTCAGGTGGAAGTTGGAATGGAAAGGTCAAAGGAAGGACAAGAGATCTAATCTCGGAAGTTCCGCCTCATCGTTACGATCCCGCGGCAGCTGACAGATCTTAAATCGGAGCACGGATGAAGAAGTTATGGAAGAAAAAGAGCCTGCAAGTCTCTTGGGAGAGCTATGCTCAGAGGAATGGGGAGAAGAGGGGTGAGTTGAAAAGGAGGAGGGGACCCCTCCCTTTATAGGAGAGAAAATAAAAATTACATGGCGTGTACTTTATGGTACACGGCATGTACTCGGCCATTTCACACGGTCACCACGCGGCTTCCAACACGTCCTTCAACGCGGAACGCGGCCATTAACTGGTCAACAAACGGCTTGAAGGTCACGCATAAGCGGGGAGGGACTACACGACGTGTAGTATTGGATACATGGCATGTACCCATTTATTTCACACAGAAAGGACACGGAACCAACACGACACACGGACGTTGAATGGTCAACACACGGTAACGCGTACGCGGGGAGGGACTACACGGCGTGTAGTATGGACACACGCCGTGTACCCATTTATTTCACAAGGCAAGGAAACTTCTCCAACACGGAACACGTCCGTTGACTGGTCAACACACGGTAACGCATACGTGGGGAGGGACTACACGGCGTGTAGTATGGACACTCGGCGTGTACCCATTTATTTCACACTACAAGGACACGACCTTCAACAAGGGGTATACCCAGCGAGGGGGTACACGGCATGTACTCACACTACACGGCGTGTAGTATCATAATTTTGGAAAGTGTGGGAAAAGTCCATTTTACCCTCCAAAACTCTTCATGGCCTTCTTTTTGGAAATGTAATGCGCCGGAGAGGTCTGGGCCATTACATGATTCATTTTTCATTAGTTTTTTACATGGATGGAAATAAATATAGATTTGAGTAATATATATTATGTATATGTTATAATACAGATTCAAAAAATATGAATTCTTATTTACAGTAAATTCATTCCATGAATTTATAATTTGAAATAGCTTTCATGCATACGTATAGCCAACGATCTCCATGAAAAGTGTAATTAATTTAAAAATTAATATGTTTATAGATGACCATAAATATATGGGTATAATGAATATATAGGATAGAAAAATCATGTAGATGATTTATGTTTATATTTATTATACATTTAAGTTTATTATAAATAAGGATAAAGAACATTTAAAGAATGTCAAACTCGAGCTATGGGAATTATATTTTAGTCTTAATTTAAATGATATTGTCTATGATTTAATCTAAATTAATAAAATAATATTAACCAAATCTAAAAAATACATTCAAATTGTAACATTCTTATTTTTTAACGGAAATAATATATTCGATAGCATACATGACACACCACATCGAGCATAAACAAACAATTAAATATTTTTCTTTTATATAGTAGTTATCTCATAGTTGTTATAATTTAGGGAATGAATATGGTTAATTAGATTCTGAAATTATGGTTTAAACAATTATATATGATTAATTCCTGGCTAAAAAATTAATTAAATTTGAAAATAATAATCTTGTAAAATAAAAGGAAATTAATTTTGGACAATCTATTTAAATGTGCTCAAGTATGATTTATACTAATAGATAATTAAATCACTATTGTTGGAATATCTTAATGATAGATATATATATATATATATTCAATATAATGTCTAAAATTTAAATTATACATTTTCAAGTCATTATATAACAACAAATTCAATTTTAGCTATAAAAGAGGTATTTTTCCGAAAAGGTTGTTTTTTTTACTTTTGGTGGCTCACTTATTTGAAATATATTTTTTGACACCTTTATAAATTATATAATAAAATAACCATAATAATTTAAATTTAAATATATAAAAATAAATTGGTTTAATTTTTTATATTTTTTTGAAATGTTCCAATATTTTATGAATAATTAAAAATACTGCATTTTTATTCCGTAATAATTTTTCATCCAATTTATTTATTGTGATATATATTATGATAGAGTTGTTTTAAATTATAATTAGATCATATTTATCAATTAATTTAATATATATCTTTTTATTCAATTTCATATTTAATTAGGATATTAAAACATTCCAATCACTTGGACAATTTACATTAAATACCCATTTTATCAATTTATCAACCTGATTAACAATTAATTAATTTTTAAAATTTATATGATTGAAATTTGGAAAAGATGGATTTCATATTATGAATAAAATGTTAAAAATATTTTATATAGGTCCACATTATTTTTGGGAAATATTAATTGTATTTTTAGTAATATTTTTTATTAAATGATTAAGGGTAAATTAGGTAATTATATTTTTTTCATTATAAAATAAATATAAAAAAAATACCCTAAAACATTTCCAGTTTTTTTATTAGTGAGTTTTGAAAAAAAATCATCTTTCTTCTTATATATGACTTTTTTAAGCCACTTGGATGAGAGTATGTAATTTATAAAATTATATTCAATGAAAATTCAATTTTATCACACTTTTTCATTTAATAAATGAAACTTTTTGATATGGGGATATATAAGATATATTTTTTAATATAAAAAGTTTTTTTTGTAATATAAAATGTTTATATACATCATGGTAATTTATTTATAATTTATTAGTAATAAAATAATTACATTAATTGGTGACATAATGACGATGGGGTTATTGTTTCATTAATGGAAGAATCAAATAATTGATATTAATAATAATAAAATAAAAATAATTTGATATAATTAATTCCACAACTAAATTGTATGGATAAATTTTAATTTTTAGGGAATATTTATTTTAGTTTTCATTATGATACCATGTTGGTTTTATGTTTCTATGGAGTTAGCTAATGAATATTGTCTAAATTAACATTATTGATATTTTTAATTAAATACGATTTTATTAAATTATTTTAAATTTATTATAATATGCAATTCAAAACATTTATTTTTATAACATTTATAATGTCATTAATGACCCATTTATTGTTATTTTTAAATTTTATAATAATTATATTAAACATCAATGTGTAAATTACATGATATCATGGTGATAATTTAAAAGGATAAATAAGGGTTAAAGATATAATATAATGATTAAAAATAGTCAAAAAATATCTAATTAATACTGTATGAAGTTATTTATACCAAAAGTGAAAATATATTAAAAATTTATAAGTCTTAATCCATTCAGATTATGAAATTAATTCAATTTATTTTAATATTTTGAACATTTCTAAGAGTGCACATCAACTCTATTATAAAAGGTAACAACTTATCCTCTATTACTTTCACATAAATACCCATTCTGATAGGACAATATCTATCCAAATTCCATCCTATAATCCCTCAAAAAAATTAGATTCCTTATTTTAGTCATAAAATCCTCTATAGAGTTGTTGTGGTATCAATCAAAGGATAACGTCTGAAGAAAATGTATCATTGTTAATCATGTTTTTCTATATTATGTCTCCATTTAATTCATTAAAACCTTCTAATAAAATGATGAAATAATTACTCAAGTATCATCAATATAATTATATATTATTATGTTAGTATCATCACATAAATATATCTCCACTTTTATGAAAGGGGAAAAGAATTATCGTTCGTGTGTAAGGCAAACAACCGCCTCGCAAAATGATATAATCCATTTTCCATCACCATCTATCAATGATTATTATAATGATTGAATTAAGGTTTATAAAAACTATTCATGAAATTCTTATCAAAATTAAATAATAATATATCATTAAAAAATTTATCGTCCCATACAATAAAATGATAATGTCATTCATGCATACGTTTGAACTATCATCTCCACAAAGGGATGCGATTCATTTTTCATCACAACATATCATAAAGGATGTATATATTTTTATTTAAAGTATAATATTATATTTTATTATATTTTTTTCATTATTTTTTGATGAAAAAATAACTACCCACTTTCCACAATTATCAATGGAAAATTGAAACGTTATTCATGCGTACATATGACCTACAACATCCATTGTTATATTGTTGTTTGGTTTTAATAACCATACATTAATGGTTTTATTTAGTAGTATAATTTAGTATAAATATATTTTTATTTCATTAATAATATTCTAAATATAACTGAAATATGACCACTTTGACTATTGACATCCTACCAAAGTCATTTTGGACTCAAGCACCAATTATCGTTAAAACATAAAACATGAACATAAATAATTAAGTAAGTGTGGTAAATTGATAACAAGATATTATGTAATATAAAATTATAAATAAAAATTAATAAGGTTCTAATATATGTTTATAACTAAGATATGTTTATTATTGAGGAATATAATGACTGAACAAGATCATTCAGACTCAAGGTAATGGTATTTTTAACTAAATAAAACTTATTTAAAATGTTTTGACAATTTATTCTTCTAAATATTTATATTTCATGTACATTATGTAAAAATGGTTTTTATATATTTATTTATAGGGGCATGAACGATTTAAATTGGGTATTTATATTTTCTATAAAATTTTTTACTGGAACTTTTTAAGGTTTTATGTAAGGACATCGTTCTAAAAATCATATCTTAATGATTTTCTATAAAATAGTTTTACAAAGATGAAATAAAAAAACACATATATTTCATGAAAAATATCATTTTATTTCATGACACTTTAATTAATTAATTTTACATTTATAAATTAGCAATGTTCTTATAAAATAAAATAGTTTCATAATTTTGTGCACAATTTTACTATATTAAAAGTATTTTTTAAAAAAAATAGGTGGATTTATTTTCAAATCTGTTTTACACATGAGTTTGAATTTTTTAAAGAGATTTATTCATGATTTATTACTTTTATATTATATTGTAATAGTTAATCCCCATCACATATAACAGGTGATCCCAATATAGCTCATACGAAGTTTTGTGCATCACTTTATCTAATGGGAAATGGGAGAGCTAATAAAGCTTATATGAATTGTGATCCCCATAATATCTCTCCAATTAATTTTTTACTATGGTGTTGTACATTTATTGTATTGTTTTTACATTATTAATGGTTAATATATGATTCATAAGGTAATTATGTCCTAAAGTAACTACGATATTTTTCAATGCTTTTTAAAGAGTTTCTATGTAATAGTTTTAATTCGTTTTAATGTTTTAACAAGACTAAAAATTAAATCTTTTTATCTCTCTTATAGTTATTTTTGTTCTCATACAATGTTTTCAAATTTTATTCACAAGGATTAATTATTTTTTAGGATAAATAATATTTCACGATGAATGAAATGGATATGTGTCATGAAAAAAAGAAAACATCATTTCCTTTAAAATTGATTCATATTAGAAAAAATGGATATTATGTAAACATTATCAATTGTAAATTCTGGTTTTATTAAGTAAGAGTTTTTCTTAATTTTCTAAAACAATAGACCTAAATGATCATTCAAAAAATAATGTAATTTATTTTTTTAAAATAACTATAATATGTGTTGTTTAGTCCCTTGTTCCTATAATAGGTATTCGAGAAAGACTTAGAGAACTTCGGATATTACAAATATTTCTTATGAGTTATAGATATAATCATGAGTTTATAATTTTATATTTATAATAAGGTTAATGTCTTTTAAACACATTACATGAATTATGTAATGAAATTATATGTTGTCTAGTAGATTTTTGGAGAAATTAATTTTAATTCTAATAATGGGTTATTTCTTTTTGTGATGAAAAATGAATGGTATGTGAAAAGTGTTGAGCTACAAAATTTTATGCTCATTTATAATGAATTTATCATATTTTTAATTTTATAATAATAACATACATTTATAAAAAGGATAACCTGATGGATAGGTGACAACCCATAGTGTTCAAAAAGTTGTTGGAATTCAACCCACAACCAAAATACGATAAGGGTGGATATCCTACCAATATCTTACATGAATCCCCTGGTTATTAAGGATTTTATTGTTATTTAAATGAGATTATTGAATAGGAATTGATATTTTTTGAGAAAAAAGTTTATCAAATTGGATGAATTCTTTTGAGATTATGTGATGAATGTCATTTCATAAGACGTTTCCTTTTTTAGGAATCTTATATGATTAAGGTAAATTGAATACTATGGTATTTTATATGATTAGTAAAGGGAGAATTGTATTATTTATGAATATATGATTTAATTGAAGTCTTATGTTGATTTATGTTATACATGAAAACAGTTGTCATATTATAACAATTATTAAGACAATTGTATTATTGCATGAGACTCTAAGAGTAATTGATGTTATTTGGATATAATTCAAAAAAAATATCTTGGATGATTATGTGATCAAATCCTTATTAGTTTTCAATATTATTCTATAATATTTTTGAATATTTATATTGATAGTAGTTTGTTTAATTGTTTATGATTAACTTCATGTATTACTGTAGAATTTTTGAGATTAATGTAGTTTTTATTCATAAAATGGATAATTTATTATTTATTATTATCATAAATTATTCTAACGCTTTCGTCTGGGCATGCTCGTCTGTCTGTTTGAGGATACACATCTTGTTTCCCCACATTCCCATTTTCCAACGGCAGGCAAAATCCGTTAATTATTTAGGGACATTTTCTCCTTGATTGAAATTGGATTATGGGATGCCGGTTCATCCTTTTGTGTATTCCTCCTTGAAACTCATCACCTAGTCTGGGTCTCCCTTATAGATGAAGCTATTTTTCATGAAACTCTTCCATGTGAAATATCTTCATGGACATCGTTCAATTACACTGCTTCTCTTGGGACATTCCACAGGGTCCGACAAAGGGAGAAAACATCGGTTGGGAGAGTAGTCACGTTGGACATCACTGGCGTGTTTGGATGCTAAAACACTAGAGTGTATGGGTTTCTTCCCTTTATTATGGGCCTTCTTGAGGTTACGAAATCCTGAGGCATCCCACATCAATTTCTGGGATTTATATTTCATAGGCTTGTTTCTATGGTTTTCCTCAACATCACATGTATAACACATGGTATGACACAGAATTAACATCTAGCGGAGATGGATATGATAGATAAGTACACAAACTAGAGGGGATCACATGGGTGAAACCTCCGAAGGGAGCACTGATGTTGGGGATAATGCACGGTTAGTTACACAGGTTCTATTAAGAGCATTGAAGAGGAGAATTGACATGATATCAATGGATTTAGCGGCCTAGGTAAGAATCATGATGGATAATGAATGATTATGTGAAGTGGATGGAGACTGAGATGAAGTCGAGTCGAGGACGATGATAATGTTGTGGTCGAGCCTTGAAGAGACCTCCTACATAACCCCATGTTAGGTAATCATAGTCCACATAGTTTAGGATGGGGTATAGGATTGGGGTGTGCGTAGAGAAAAGTGACCCGATGATATACTGGGATTACAAGTGGTTAGCAGCCCGGGGTAGGCCTGATGCCACTAGGACGCAACATAGATATGGGTCCCAACATACTGGATGATAGTGACCTACCTCTGGGATTATGTTGACCACATATTACCACTGAATGGTGATCACAACGGTTTACTTATGTGAGAGGCTCACAATGGATTACCGTTGGGTAGGGGATCACATAGACTTTCCAATGGATGGGGGAAAAATGACTTACGGCTGCATGGGGTCACAACAGCATACCGTTGGATGGGGGCACACTGAATTACCATTAGATGGGGTTGAACCTCATGGAGGCTTTCTATGTACCCTGTTGAGGATACACGGATGAAATATCATGTAGTTCGAGAGGATATTGTTTAATGTCTTGTGGGATGAAAAGGGGGATGTTGTTTATTGTCAGGAACAACGATGGTGAACTGACACGAAGGGGGTCAGAATAACTTAGTGTTGGGCTTGAACCTCATAGATGAATCATCCATACCTTACCATGGAAAGTATCGAAGTCCACGTAGTTCGGGATGGTGTGGTGAGCCGAGGTGATGGGGGATGGATCCAATGGTTGTCGGTCTAGATCCATAGGGATGCTTCCTCCATACTTTGCCTTGGGAAGGATCAAAGTCTACGTAGCTCAGGAGGAGCTGGTGAACTGACTTGAAGGGGGTTAGAAATAATGGTTTTTGGGATTTAACCTTATGGAGGTTTCCTACATACCTTGTCTTGGTAATGATCAAAGACCACGTAGTTTGGGACAGTTTTGTGGATTACACTCTATGGTGGCCCTAAGAGGATGTCATGGTCAGTTCTTACTCTATGACCATGTGAGTCATGCTCGGTGTGAGAAACATGAGGCTTCAAAGACTAGATGATCACGTTGAGAACGAAGCATCTTTGGGAAGTTGAGTGAGGCTTCCACATGGTTATAAGACCAAAAAGGAAACTAAGGCTCAACTGTTGTTCGAATCCCAAAGAAGAAACATGGGATTACACATGTTTTGCAGCCCATGTTGATAAGGATTGGGAATTACTCCAGGATTGAGGCTCAGTGTCGATAAAGCCCTATGGGAAGGGGATTTGGAACAGATGAGAGGGCAGATCTGGTGCCAATCCCCCTCTTTGGTCATTTGACAAGAAGAAGATAGAAGTATTAGGGATGATACCTCATACAATAAAGCCTAGGGGCATACCCCAAGATGGATTCCCTTTCCCCACAGAAAGACACTGCTGCTGCAAAGAGGATCTCATTCTATATGAGGATTATCTCACTCCCTTAGAGACCCATGGGTATAGATAATGTCTAAGATGGTGGTACCCCACTTACGATTCATGGGTCGAAGTCAAATTTTAGCATCATGTGATGATTATTATGATTTTTTTAGTTTAACGTCTTGAAACTCGGATGAGGTGGGGTTACTTTTCACCCCGTGGGCTTACATGATTGATACTCACCCACCCTTGGGAATGGAAAGGCATCAACAATTCCATAGTGAGAGGGTGTCGTTGAGTGATCAAATGAGGGGTCCATGTTTGCATGTCTATGCGAATAAGA
Source organism: Viscum album (assembly GCA_963277665.1). Classification (NCBI taxonomy): domain Eukaryota; kingdom Viridiplantae; phylum Streptophyta; class Magnoliopsida; order Santalales; family Viscaceae; genus Viscum; species Viscum album. The sequence goes on along the minus strand of OY728164.1, from coordinate 1,831,313,590 downwards.
AATTTTAGTTAGCATGCCTATGAGAAGAAGCATTAGGTGAGGCAACGCAATGGGAAGCACCACCCAAGAGAAATTGAAATCACTTCATGCAAACTGGGAGGGTCACACAATAAAAAGAGTTGTGTAGAAAATTGTTTCAATGGTAGAAGCTTTGTGATTATCTGGGGCTCCATGTATTGGAGTGGATTCATGAAGGGTTATGTTTCATGAAGTGTAGTGGGATAGCCTAGGCGTAGTGAATACGTGCTATAGAAGGTTCTTTTTTAAGTGGAACGACATCTGCAGAGTAGTGCTCTGCGAAGCAAGGGTTCCTTGTGATGTGTAGAATTGAAATACAATTTGTTTCGTGAAGCACATTGTCCATGCCTTATTATGTGGGTAACTTGTGTCTAGAGGGTATTTCGCGATGCTAATGTACCTTGAAAAGCTCATGGTTCCCAGTGTAGAAATTGCTTCATGATTTGAGATAAAATAAAGATAAAGGTTGGAGGATCCATCCATTGGTCTCGAGAGGAGACCCGTATTTATATGCAAGAGGAACCAGGAAGAAGAGATTTCTATGCATGAAGATAGGTGGAATTTTTTCATTATCGTGAATTCTTCTGCATCCTTGTTGTGCGAAAGCATTTCAAACAATGAACTGGTCCGTGCAGCCTCCTACCTCCATGCTCCGTGGCGGCTTTGTAAACATCAAAATAGTTCACATAATGTTTTTCCTCCTTTTTCCATGGAGGATTACTAGAGGGGGGGCTTCGTGATGACCGAAATGTTGTGTGGTTTTTCATGAATGCTTTGTAAGGAATCACCAAGGGCCCCGCATTTGCATCTCATCTTCAAAAATTTTGGCACCAACAAATTACCCCCTCTGACTGGGAGCCGAGGATAAAGCGGGGGTGAATGTCTGAGGGTCAATTTACAAAATACCTTGGTCAATCCTGAAGTTGAATCATGAAGGAAACTCGCGATGCAGAGAGGTGATGTGCGGGCAGAGTGTATTGCGAAGCTAGCCTCTATTTGACGCGTCGTAAAGCTCGCAGTGGTAAGACACACCGTGGTTCACAAGGGGTACATGACTATATATTGGAGAGTATGAACTGTATTTGTTCCATTCTCACCTCTGGGTTTTGTCATTTAGTTCTTGTGATTAGTGATGCTCTGTGTACTCCTCGATTTCTCTCTATGAATCAGGACTTCTGCTTCACGGTGCACAACATGTCTTTGACATCGTGACGGTGCAGTCTGTGGATTGTGTCAGAATGTCGGGGAATTTCCCTACAAATCGTCTTCATGAATGAACTCCTTGAACAAACTCTATGAATGTGATTCTCGAACCAAAAAAAATTCCCAAACCTCAAAAATTGAAGGGCTCTACAAGTGGTTGCTAGGGGGTACTTGCAGATGCTGCCCAAAGGGAGGGGATGGAAAATATCTCCGGTATAGGGGAGTTTGTGGGTAGCCATTCTAACCATTACTCACTAATGGCACTGCTATTAGAAAGCCAGAAGGATAGTCCACTGTGTAGGAGGCTTCCTTTATATGGATTTGGCCTGAGGGATGACGTCTTCATCCCTAAAACAATTAGGGGCGAACCATCTTACTAGTTCAGGGGCACATCGTGTCAGCGCTAGTGGTTCAGGGTAGCTGACAGCCATGCATGGGAGGACTTCATGTCTATCAATGATAACTGTCTATATAATTATTTGAACAAATTTTATGGGAAGGAACTACAGACAGAGACATCTCTACTGTTGTACCATTCTACCATGAAGGCAGTCCTAAGGAACCAGGAAAAGGGGTGGTTCGACAAGTGGGATCTTCACCAGAGAATCAACATCACAGATAACTATGCCTAGGCCTATAGGGGTGGTTCCTCATGTGTGGATTTCGTGGTATATCTGGGATGTGTGGGCCTATATGAGGTGGCTTGGGCCTTCTAATTCCATATTTATCTACTGAAGCAGTTGATGTCAGGGTTACTGAGAAGATGGTCATTGGGTACAATTACCTTCCATTTTCACCATGGAGAGTTCAACATTAGTTTATGGGACATGCATTAGATCTCTGAGTTCTCAATACTTGGGGGAATTTATGATGAGTTCCTCCCAATTATGGTTTCATGGCATGATCAAGAACAAATACCTCTACTGGCGATGGCGTTGATGAACCAAGTGTCGATTGATGACAACCAATTAGTGAGGGACGTCCACATCATATAGTGGTTTAAGCAGTTATTGAACATCCCAGAAAATAGGAAGTATCATGTGAGGCCTCATACATGTCTGAAGGGGGCTCAACGAGGCAAGGAGAACTCAGATTGGTTGCTCCTAGAGGATTGATTGTGGAATATGTGGAGATTCAGTGTTAGTATAGAGAAAAAACTTGTAGTCTGGTTGGCTGCATTCATTATAGCACTCAGTTGAGGTTTGATCATGCTAATGAGATTGAAAAACATGGGAATTCAACTAAGCACGTCTATCATGGAATCTATGCTAGAGACAGGAGTACGGGTCAACCTCGTGATCCCGATGCTCGTCAAGATGTACAATATGTTATGGCATATCAGTGAGGGGAAGAAGCCACAGAAAATATGTGATCCATTACACCTCTTGTATGGGTGCATAGTGGAACACATAATAGGGGGTCTATGAATATCAGAACCACATATCCCCTCTAGGATCAAACATCTGCCCATCCATTATAAATGCTTATTGGAGCATTCCAGCATAGCTAACGGGGTTGGCAGTATTGAACTAGGTATGGGAGGTAGAAGAGATCAATTTTCCACTATTCTCATTACTAACATGGGTTTTCACTGATGATATTTGGGGAATGAAAGAGAATAGGACCTACATTGTTTCCTTTTGGGGCAGAGTCCTGGTGGGGTCGGTGGACAATGAGTCCCAATGTGAGCCATACACCCTGCAGTGATTTGCAAGGCAATTTTGGTGCATGCAGCAACTGTCCACATAGGTCTATTTTTGGGTGCGGATTGGGGACCACCCGTGCATGATGAGGCATATGTGGCTCTTTTTCAAACTGGAATACGGGAAGGTGTAGAATGACCTGCCTCCACCCACGACCATCTTCAGACTGGTGAAGGATTATGCCAAAAGCATGGAGGCGGTCTACCCTGGGAAAATGATGAAGTATCCCACTATTCGGACTAGTGATGGTGTGCCTCCCCAACCTCAAGGATTCAGACGGAAGGTAGCGAGGACATATTTTGGTGGAAGGGTTGCAGTGGAGGCGAGGCCCGCACCAGTCTAAGGGGAGGTAGTAGTGGATCAAGTTGTAGTAGCGGACCCATCGGTCCTTTAAGTGAAAAGTTATCCGGAGGGGAGGCCACCTAGGGTATTCCGCATAACATAGACAGGGGCTTTGGTAATGCATATGAACTATATAGACATGTCATAGAATTCCATATTCCAAGAATCATGGGACATCTGCTATGCATGATGTTAATTCCCCAACCCATCCGAGATGTGGCATCACCTAAACCATCTCACGATGGATTTTTCGGGTGTTTAGCCTGCCAGGGAAGGCTTTACAGTATCTTAACTGGAGGAGGAGAAATACCTGGAAGATTTGGAGGACATTGTGCACTCCTGAGGTGGTCCACATCCAATGACATATTGGATAAAGGTGTTGCTAGATCATGCAACCCCTTCGCAGTTGTCGGCTGCTGAACTGAGTGATTGGTTCCCTTTATGGAAGAATAAGACAAATCCTCTTGGTGGAGGAGTCTAGAAGAGGGCTCCCATTGGAGGAGGGTGAAGATGGAGTTCAAGACCATACCATGAAGAGTTTTTAGAGGATCTCAAGGTACAACCCTTTATTCCCTCCCTCTGGATCCACTTCCAGGTTAAATTGGACCCTGCACTAACATTTGAATTGTGCAGGAGGTCCTCATACGCCGAACCGGTTCTCACCCAATAGTATATGAAGATGCGGGGCCTTTAGGATCTATGCCTATGGTTATAGTGATTACCACATTCAATGGGGCCAGGACACCCAAGGGGGTTTCACTAGAGTTTTTAGACTTCCCCAAAATATACGGAGGTTCACGCCTCAGGTCCTGATGGAAACAACCCACGATAAGGACTGACAATTGGATATATGTAAGACCCCTTGTAAAAGAATTCATGTATACCACCCATTGATCTGGATAGCTGACATTACATGCACTTCTTGGTATGCATTGATCTTAAAATAGCATGGGCTACCTTTCCAATGATGGTTGGTACTCTGGGTTGCCCCATATCTAGTGGAATTTCGGTGGTCCTGGAAGCGGACACCCAAACTGACCAAGCTACAGTGATCCCAATCACTGCTAGGACTGTTAGCAGGGTAGATCATGATATTATTGATGTAGGATCCGACGATGAAGATAGATCGAATTTCATGGGTCCTTTCATACCCAATCAGACACCTGATTCAGACCCTGATTATGAGTTCTTGGGTGCTTTCTCTGCGCGTGACCCTTCCAACCCCACATACTAGGATGAGACAGCCTCTGATGAAGTGGATAACAAGATAGTCTATTGTTGGTCCTTGAAGCTGATCATGCACTTTATTGATTCCACCCCTCTAGACAAATATATGGACTAGATGTGGAGACTCCAATCACGACTGTGTGAACTGTGCACTGGGGTAGTGGATTCCCAGCATCCCCACATGCTCTTATGAGGTCTCATGGTATAGAAGATTCTGGAATATGACCATGGTCGTGGTTTCGAATGGAAGTGGAAAAAAGAGGTTAACTTCCAGGGGCCCTAGGAGGCTAAAATTAAATTCAACAGCTATACATACAGGCATATGAGAATTCTGCTTTTTGCAACATGCAATCAAGGATTAATTAATGGATTAAGGCCTAGCTGGTGGAGGCTGAAGAGCTCACGAGGAAAGCCTCTAAGGATATGACCCTTATCCGAACCAGCAAGGAGTGGGCCAATAGAGATATAGATGAACTATGTCGTATTGTTTCCAAGGAGGAGTGGGAACTGAAAAGATGACAAAAAACCATGTACACCACAAGCCATAGGGTTGCAGAGTTATAAAACTCTTTTGACGGGGTCAACCCATCCATGGGAGGGGTCAATAATTAGTTATTGTGATTCAGGTAACTTTTGAACATGTTTTCATGCTTCAACCATTTATTCTAGATGAATACATGAGTTCTGTTATTCATTTTTGGTCAATTTCATTTTCATTACATTCATGGAACATCCAGCAATCAGTTCCAAAGCTCACCTGGGTCGGGCCTGAGGCGAGAAACAAGGGATGAACACCCTTCCATTCCATCCAAATATAATATTGAAACCCATGATTTGGGCATCAGGGGGTTTGAACAACCAATCCAAATTTCAAGGAAGAGTGGGATAGGCCCGAACCGAAAATGAAGATCTCAGAACAATCAATGTGATGTCTTCCCAATGTGCTCTAGTGCACGTGCAATGTAATGCCAGAGGAGTTTGGAATTATTCCATTCATAAAAGAGTAGAATGTTTGAATCACGATTCCCCATATTTGGAACACTGTGGGGGTGGTGTTATAATGAAGGATAACTGTTGAATTCATTGGAAACAAAGTATCCTTATTGTATTAGACTAGAATGGTGATAACAAATGTTGGCCGACTATTGACAATGATTGAAAAATGGGGCCTGAGTAAAAATGATACCCATTAGTCTTCCAGTTTTTTGGCCTATGATAGTAGGAGAGCCACTGGCCGAGCATCCATAATTTTAGGGGGTTCATTTATACGTGAAATAGTTATAGGGTCTTAATAATGTGAACACAAATTTTTTAGTGTAGAGTGATGGGATGATTGAATGTAGTCCAACACTCAAGGAATAATCCCCACCATGGTGGAGTAACATTAGGTTGGTGTCTCTCTAATTAGGGATCAATCATACATCCAAGAAGGAACTCTTTAAAAAGTACCAAGAATGATATGTAGTATTATGTCAAACTAATAAGGAGTATAGACACATAGTTTAAACGACCTATGGTGAGGATGATGCACATAGTATAATGGTCATATTTCCTACACTAGGATCATTTACGAGTGGCTAGAGGGGTCAATGACCATGGGAATAGGCCCAAGGAGAAATTATGGGGTATCACTAAGTATCCTAAAAGGATGAGAATCAATAAAAACATATTTCATAAGAATGTCGTGGCCAGAGGCCATTACTGAGAGGGGTAGATCCACTCTTGCGAGGACCTAGTGCATCTCATGACCAACATGGGGCATCCTGAACTATTTTAGGGTAGAACCAGAGTTTAGTGTCATGCGTCATGGATATGAGGGAGCGTGCAGTTTAATGTCATATGATAGGAAGAGGAGTAAAATGGGGGATCCCATGAAGGGATTATGTGATGTGGTTACTGTAAACTCTGTATGAATGAGGACATGTAGTGTTTTCACCACACCACGTACCTCTAGAAGAGGTTCTTTAGGACAAGGGAAAAAAGTGATAGTTTGGATGGGCCTGAGGTAAAGCGGACGGGAATTTCGACATACCCCATTATTAAGGGAATCAAGCCGCACATAGTTCTGAGAGTGCAGATTAATTACATGCTGTATGATGAAAGGTATTTGTAGCATAACTAAGCCAGCACACATCCTACCAATACTACTAATCCCACTCGTGTCCTGCTCTATGTAGGAAACAATGAGTAGGGATGGGACATTCCCAGTGCAGGAAGACACATGTTAGGGTTGTTGGGACACTAGGTGAATGACGTACCAAAAATGCTGACCCACCTAATTAACGCACCTAAATGCGCTAAGGGGTAAGTCGAAGTATGCTGGAATTCCACATAGACATAAGGAAGTCGGAAAATGGGAATCATAATGCTTGATATCTGGCCCACAATGATGGTGGCATGACAGTAGGGGATTACTGTTAATTGTGTTCTAAACACAGTATCCATATCATGTTATCTTGGAATGGGGATAGAAAAATGAGGGTCAATTGTGGACCATGTTTGAAACATGGGACCAATCGCAAATGTCATCTGAGGTATATAGGGACGTTTTCCCAAGACAGTAGGTAAGCCAATGTGGCATGAGACTCAACTGTAAATGGGGGTCCATCAGATATGTTAGAAGATGAGCATCCAAATAATGGGATCACGAAGCTTGGGCATGGAATTAGTCGAATTTCCCAATGAAAACTCCATACATAAAGCTATTTTTTATAAGACATCTGAGTACGACAATAAGACGTATCAGATAGGGGGAGTCGAGTCCCCCTCCAAGGACATGGTTCTGGAGGTTGCATGCTTCAAACTTAATTTTCATAGGATGTGCCATTAAGGGGGTCTTGATTTAATGGACTTTGTGTAGGGCGGATATGTAGCCAAACATGACGCACAGTTCCCATAGGGAGATCTTTTTTTGGGTCATAGAACGTGGACCAGGTTGGAAAAAGGAATAAGAGGAACATGGTGCACCTATTTCAATACCCAACATGAATGATAACCTAAAAGGTACTCGCCACAAAACATTCTCCCAAAAGAGTTCGGTCCATGGGGTTAAAGGGAGGAGCAAGATTTTAGATTCTTGGGGCTGGACTCGGAGACAAGATGTCTGGGCATTCCAACATATCCCATGAGTATGGGAATCAAGTCGTAAGTAATTTTGGAATATGAGTGTAGTTTAACATCCTACGGTAAGGATGTGGAGTGGTCTTAGTTTATGGTCACAGAGGTCAGACCATAAAGAACTAGATGAGGGATACATGTGGTAAAGTAATTACTAAAACCTGGCGTGAATGAGGAAAGTAGGTGTATGCATCACCACAATTTGCTCCCTGGAAAACATCTAGGTAAGGGGACTAAATGTGAAAGTTTGTCTAGGCCTGAGTCAAAGTGCACGGGTGTTCCAACGTACCCCATGAATATGGGAATGAAGCCATATGTAATTCTGGTGGTGTCATGGTAACATACTAGTTCTATATAAAATATGGTTGGAAGAGGTCTTTTCAACCCATGGGATACATGTAAAAGGGTAATTTGGTGTGGAGTCCTAAATTATACCTAACATTATCTCTGTCTTCTTAACGTGAAAATGTGCACTGAGTGATAGAGCAAATTGTGTCAAAATTCCACTTGGACATGATGGGGTGGAAATTATATGAATCATGTAACCATCATTTAATTCTTGATGGGGTTGTTGTGATGATGGAGGATAACTTTTGACTGTGTCCGAAACACAACATCCATATAAGGAGACGTAAAATGGGAACAACAAATGAGAGTCATCCGCTGACCATATTCGTAATGCAGGACATGTATCAATTTTTTGTTCGAATCACTCGAGGAAATTATTATGTAATGGTTTGAGGGCCCTTGTGCTATGTAACCATTTCATTTGTGTTTCCCTTCAGATTTGAATGATAATGGAATCCCAAATGAAGGGGAACAAGACACCTGAAAAATGGGTGAATGCATGTCTAGGTAAAATCCGAAACTCCGGGTTCTAAACCAGAGTTCACTTATGCACATTTGAAAATCATAGAAGAGGGTCGAGGGACCCAGCTTAAGGGCATAAAACTTGAAGAGGTTGTGTGTCGGTCTTTGGAGTGATGTGATCTCAAGATAGAGAGGTGTGTGGCGTGGTTTTTACTAACCGGACATGAATGGGGACACAAGTTCATACAACACCGCATACCCCTCCCATGGGCTGACATAGGCCAAGAGGCCATAATGATAGGGAGGTTTCTATGAAAAGGGGCTGGACCTGAATACTAGATATTCAGGTGGTCCTAAATATCCCTTAAGGGTGAAAATCATGCCACACATATTTCGTAGGAAATGATTGTTATGTAGTTTATCATAATGCAGAAAGGGCACAAATAGGGGAAACATACCCCAATGAGTGATGTGTATGGAGTGAAGAGTAACCTAAGGTGAATGAGGGAATAATCTCAGACCACATTATACAACCCCGAATGAGCACTCGAGATAAGGGGTCAAAAAGGTTTTGGGGGAAGAGGCTAGGATTCTTGACCAACTATTGCAATATGACCTATCATGAGGGAACTTCCTTATCATATATTCTAAGCCCATATGAGAAATGCCCAGTGTGGAAAAAAAGGGGTTTTAATATGATCTCCTCATCATATAAGGGTCTGACAGCTATAATCACACTACTTCCTAATGCAGACCAATGCTTGAAGTGTCAATAGGTTATAATGAGCTACTACACTCAATGTTTGGGAGATATGGGGTTGGTGACTATGACAAAGTATATCTGTTGAAAAAATTTGAAACACGACATCCATTTCATGTGACATGAAATGAGAACTACAATTGAGCATCAACCGCGGACCATATTCGCAATGTGGGACATGTATCTATTTGTTCTTTTAAAATATGGTGGACATTGGTCAGTAATAGTAGGAGAGCCCTTGTGCAGAGCATCCATGCCATTCTAGGGTCCCTTCAGATGTGAATGATAATGTAAAGACCAGTAAAATTCAAGGGAAATTTTTTCTTATTTTTCTTTGGGATTTTATAAGAATGCAGTTTCTGACGGCACTTGATTCCGAGGCTCGGTGTGCCTGGAATCAATTTCTGAAGTTTAGCTCAGGTACGTTCAGTGAACGAATGAGCGGGTTTTTCTATCTTTTGAACCAGTACTCGGAACTGAAATCTGAGGACACCGATGAACTCGCAGCGCCGGTATTTTCTTAAGAGGACTTTTACCGTAGGTGCATTTGCTTGGGAGGAGAAGATAAATTTTGGGGTTTAACGAAGAAATAAATAAAATTGTGAACAATTTTATTTTTGTTAACCAAGGGAGTTAAATTCTACCATGGGAAGTTGTTGGTGGGACCCACAACCACCCACCTTCCCATGTGTGGATATGTGGGAGGTGGGGCCCACACGAGACCCTAACCCCCTTGACCTTCCCATAACCCCCTTGACCTCCCATAACTCACTACCCACCTAAATTTTGTAACTCCACTTTAACATGTGTAACTCTCCCCTCTCTCCTCTTTAATTTTTACCATTACACAACTTAAATTAATTGATTAAACCCCTTTAATTATTTTAACTAAGTGTTTGAAATTTTTTTTAAATAAAGTTTGAATGCATGGAAAAATAATAAAATAAGGAGAGGCCTTATTTATTTTTTGGTGTTTTATTGTGTGAGAGAATTTGGGAGAGAGCTCTTCCCTCTTTTGAAAAACATTATCTCCAACCGAAGAACGACCTTCTGACTCGGCAAAGAACGCACTATATTTTCTCCAATCCTTTTTCGTCCCTTTCCGTGACAAATCTCGTTCGACGACAATGATTGAGGTAGGGATTTTTTTTTTGAAATGTTAATGAACCCCATGTTACATCCTTCTAAATCAAAGAACATGGATCAACTAAACATTAAGTTGATCCGCGATGAATATGTTGCTGGTTGGGAATTCTTGTTTGCGAGGAAAACTGTAGGGGTTAATTTTTTCATGTAAGTCTATATTCTCATGGTTCCTTCCTTTTAAAATGAAGAACTCGGATCAACTCATCCTCAAGTTGATCCGTGAATGATTTCTTTTGCAGGTTGGGAATATTAAATTGCAGGAAAAACTGTTTGGGTTGATTTTCTTTTGTTCGTTAAAATTCCTTATTGTTCTTCGTTTTTTTGGGCCGCTTGTTACCAACTTAACGTGAGGAGGTCGGACCGCATGAACACGGTCGACTCTCCGCCCCCTTTGTTGTTTTGATTTGTAGGGGCACGAACAAAGGCGGCACAGTGCAACGACACTGTGCAGACACAAGAAAGAACGCGGCGAAGAAGCACGACACCATTGTGCCGTGCCGTTGAGGCTGAACGAAACCGCGACCGGAGTTGGGGCTACGGAGGCGATACGATGACTCCATGTTTGAGCGTTGAGCGCGGATCGACGGGCGACGACGAATCGGGCCTAAATGGTATTTGAGTTCCTTCACAGTGAAGAACGGGACCCGGGATGACCTTCGGCGTAGAAAGAATTGAAAACAGACCACCAGAGCAACTCCGGTAGCCAGCGGACACCACCGGCGGCGGCGGGCGCATGGATCCCATGGCCATGCGGGATTCAGTGGGACGCGGCGCGGGGCACGTCCATGGAGCGCTAGCTCGATGTACGATCCAGCGAGCCACCCGGCCGAGCCAGGCTAGCATGGGTGGACCGGTCTGGGCCGTGACCTTCCGGGTCGGAGCCGGACCCGGTTCGGGTCGACCTGGTTCGGCCGACCCTGGGGGGGTTGGGCCGGGCCGGGCTGGGACGAGACCCCCATTTTCGGACCTCTTCGGTATTTTGCCCATATCATGGGCCACAAACCTCAGATCGATGCACCGTCAGCTGAGATGCGATCCTTGGATCGAGGCGGTCGTTTGGGTATATTACACTCAAGGTTTCAGATTACATTGGGTTCGTCCGGGTTGGTTCGTATACGAAACCAACCGAGCCCTCGGAGCGGAAACGCTTATATCATGAGCTCCGGACGTACGATTGGCGTGCCGTCGACTTTGTTGGATTTTTCTTGGTGAGATGGAACTTTTGGAATAATTTTTTCTGAGTTTTAGTTGCTATTGAATAGTGGCCGGGTTGGACTGCACCCGAAATCCAACCGGGCCCCTGGGACGGAAAGGCTGATATCATTCAGACCGGACGTCCGTTTGACGAACCGTCAGCGGCGTTGATGGTCATGTTGAGAAACGGTCCCTATGGGTATATCCTAGGAGAGTTCATGGTACAGTTGAGATATGGCCAGGTTGGTTCCCACAAGAAACCAACCGGTCCCCTTGGACCAAAAGGCTACTAACTCACAGACCGGGAATCCGATTGACGTGTTTTCTGTTGTGTTGAGACCCCTATGACGAGGTAGTCCTTTGAGATACTTCTTCATGGGACTTGTGATATTAGGAGTATCGACCTGTTGCTCGTGGAGCGGACCCTCCCGGAGAGGAGCGTACGGAGTACGGAGACCGTGTAGCTGGATGTGACCTGATGACTGCTTGTCCAATTCGATTCGGAGTGACTAACATAGCCTAGTGGGGAGCACTACTTTGTGAGGTGGCAGACCCATGGAGGAGGATCACTACTGTGTGAGGTGGCATACCCGCGGTACTCGACAGGAGGAGTACCTTTGTAGGCTATGAGGGGGAGCACTACTGTGTGAGGTGGCAGACCCATGGAGGAGGAGCACTACTGTGTGAGGTGGAAGACCCGCGGTACTTGAAAGGATGAGTATCTCAGTAGTCATAGGTTGGAGAGCAGTACCTCGAAGACGTGATAGGATCACTGTACTCCCAGAGATGGAGCTCTTTAGCAGTTACGTTTTCGATAATGAAAATCCTGGTTTGAGCTGAGTCTATGACCTTTGTGTTTTCCTCATTAATGAGATGGGTCACTTGATAACTTCGGTATATGTATGGGCATATACCTGGGTAGAGGGTATCTGTTGATGTCATAATCCTTGTGTTTCCTCATTATTGATATGAGTTACATGATAACTTGGGTATATGTACGGGCATGTACCTATGTAGAGGTTATCTGTGGAGATCTTTTTGTGGTTATCCTTGTTGGTTTTAGTGAGACCTTGAGGGTCTCGGGGTCCCTACTGAGTATCGTTATACTCACCCCTGCATGGGAAATTCCCGCACCTCGTTGTTTTGGTTGCAGACGACGGGCATCGCTGGTAGAATCCGAGTGTTCGAGGACTGGACGGTACCTGGAGGTGAACTTCATGGAAAGATGACACTCGGGAGATTGACGGGAGAGAGCGTTGTGGAGGATATCTGTACCTACCATTCAGGTAGGATCCATGGTGGACGATCCAGGAGCTGCGCTCTCTATACCTACCCTTCATGTAGGATCCGAGGAGGACGACCCAGGAGCTGCTTCCTTTCTTCCAGTTGTTGTCTTTTCCGTTGTACTTCCTTTCAGTTGTAGGTGTACTTTCAGTTGGGTTTGTATTCTGGCCCATATTCTTTTCAGCACTTTCTTTTGTACTTAGTGTTTTACTTCATCTTGTACTCAGTGGTGTTTGGTTTACTTTTATAAAGGCAATGCCTTCCAGTTATCAGGATTTACGCCTTTGGTGCTAGTCTCCAGCCCCTGGCCTATGGAAGGCAGGCTTGGGGTAGTCACGACACGGGTCCCGAGGACGGGTTATGACAAATTGGTATTAGGGGATTCAGTTCTACCGCAGAACTTCTAACTCTGATATTTTTATTCTGTGAAGCAATAGTGTTAAGGTTACCGAGTGTGGTATTTAGTTCAGGGAGTCCAGTGTTGGTGCGGGCGGCCAACGTATCCATACACTAGGACCCTGTCAACTAATTTCCGACTTTGTTTACGAAAACACTGATTGCGTGTGTGTTTCCAGAAGTTTTTAAAAATCATCTCAAACCGGGTCAGCTCACCAGGTATAAATCGTTTGACAGCGTCATGTTTGTTTCATTCATGATGCCTCCCTGCGGACGACCAGCTAGAGTCCCGAGAGTTGTTCGTACTGACAGCCCGCCGAGCGATGTGGCCTCAGTACAGGGACCTATTTCAGTGGAGGCACCAGCGGTACTACTACCCGTTGGACAACTGATTCCACCAGCCCCATCAGCATAGGGTGCACGTCTCTTTAGCACACTGCATGAGTTCCAGCGCCAAAGGCCACCCAGGTTCAGGGGAGATACGGACCCACAGGCGGCTGAGGATTGCCTGGAGGCTGTGGTGAGAGTCTTCAGGCTAGTGGGGACGCCAGCAGAATTCATGGTGATCCTTGCTGCCAGCCTTCTTCAGGAAGCAGTAGGCAGATAGTGGAGCCTGATTCTCCAGATGCATGAAGAGGCGACACTTCTATGGGAAGACTTTGAGAGCATGTTTTGGGCAGAGTTTTACAAGCCACCATTCGAGCAGTTCGTATACATGATCTATTTAAGCTGCGGCAGGGCAGTATGACAGTGGCACACTATTCAGCGAGGTTCACAGACCTCTCGTGCTACTCCACAGATATGGTACGGGACCCGTTCTTTAGGTCCCGAACCTTTCAGTAGGGGCTCATGCGAGAGATTAGAGCCTCTGTTGTTTCTCACAGCATTCCGACAAAGACAGGGCTGTTAGAGAGGGCCCTCTTAGTGGAGAGTTTCCTTGTTGAGCAGTCTCCAGAAGCAGGACCCACCACTAGTCGGCATAAGGCAAAGTATTCTGTAGCAGGAAGTATACAGATGATGCAGAGGTCCAAGAGGAGCAGACCTATAGGTGGTTGACCGCGTGACTCAAGGTCAGCAGTGCGAGGCACCAAGGGGAATGACAGAGCCAGACGTGCCATGTAGTGTTACTTCTGCAGCAGGATTGGTCACATAGAAAGTGACTGTGCGACCCGCCATGCAGATAACTAGCAGTTAAATGAAGAACCTCCCAGGCAGAGGTAGAGGTTCGATCAAGGCAGACCGCTAGGAACTAGAGGCCGAGGGAGGGGAGTTGTCCGTGCAGCTAGAGGTGGACGACGCTTCGAGGTGTTTCCACCACCACCACCAAGAGGTCCACCCCCACCGCAAGGAACAGGTGGACATGTGAGAGCTCAGCTTCAGGCAATAGAAGCATACAAATATGGAGCTTCAGAAGCGAGTGGACAAGAGCGTAACTAGTAGTGTATAAATAGTTCCATGTTGTTGTTGTTACATTTGTGTCTGTGTACCATGAGATGCAATAATATAAAGAAACATACCTTTATAAAGTTTGCTTTCCTGTCCTTTTGTTTGGTTGATACTGAGTAGTCCTGGTTAAGACTGTTGACTTGACACTCACTTTCGAGATTTCTACTGGAAGAGACCCAGGGACCTCACACTGATGCTGAAAGTGTGACTCAACCCTTGGAGGTGAGAGTGACAGTTGGATCTCTTGGTAAAAACGTCGAGGCCTTACGACATCGTCCATGGCATGAATACATCATTCATGTCAGGATTGACTGTATTAGGCAAAGAATGTGGTTCATCAAGGGGATGAGACCAGATTTATCTTATCGGTGAAAAAGAAATCATAGCAGCTCTTGTGGGACCAGAGATGGTCCAGGCCACCACAGAGTAGGTCCAGGTCATCTAAAATCGGATGAGGACAGCACAGGGCCGACAGAAGCCTTATGCTGACAAGAAGTAGAGACCACTAGAGTTCTAGGATGGCGACCATGTTTTCTTATGGGTCTCACCTCGACATGGAATTACGGAGATTTGGCTGAGGTGGCAAGTTATCTCCACACTTCATTGGACCCTTCAAGGTCCTCAACATGGTAGGTGAAGTGGTTTATTTCTTGGCCTTTCTATCTTAGTTGCACCGGGTGCATTAAATCATCCATGTACCTCGGCTGAGGAGATACGTGCATGATCCTTCACACATCATTGACCATAAAGGAGTTGGATGTTGATGACAGGGCGACATGCGATAAGATTCCAGTGGAGATCAAGGATCGATAGGAGCGGTTCCACGTCAATGATCGATTCCTCATGTGCGTTTTCACTGGAAGCACAGGAACCTCCAGGGGAGCACTTGGGAGCGGAAGGCTCAGATGCATTCTCATTACCGCTTTTGTATCCCTAGTTTGTGTCAAAGATGTACGAGGACGTAAATCCCTAAGTTGGGAGTAATGTAAAGATCCGTAAAATTCAACGGAATTTTTTTTAATTTTATTTGGGATTTTACAAGAATGCAGTTTCTGACGGCGCTTGATTCCAAGGCCCGGATTGCTCGGAATCAATTTCATAAGTTTAGCTCAGGTACGTTCAATGAACGAACGAGCGGGTTTTTCTATCTTTTGAACCGGTACTCGGAATTGAAATCTGAGGACACCGATAAACTCGCAGCGCCGGTATTTTCTTAAGAGGACTTTTACCGTAGGTGCATTTTCTTGGGAGGAGAAGATAAATTTTGGGGTTTAAGGACGAAATAAATAAAATTGTGAACAATTTTATTTTTGTTAACCAATGGAGTTAAATTCTACCATGGGAAGTTGTTGGTGGGACCCACAAACACCCAACTTCCCATGTGTAGGTATGTGGGAGGTGGGGTCCACACGAGACCCTAACCCCCCTTGATCTTCCCACAACCCCCTTGACCTCCCATAACTCACTACCCTCTTAAATTTTGTAACTCCACTTTAACATGTGTAACTCACCCCTCTCTCCTCTTTAATTTTTTCCAAAACACATCTTAAATTAATTGATTAAAACCCTTCAATTAATTTAACTAAGTGTTTGATTTTTTTTTAAAAAAAGTTTGAATGCATGGAAAAATAATAAAATAAGGAGTGGCCTTATTTTATTTTAGGAGTTTTTTTGTGTGAGAGAATTTGGGAGAGATCTCTTCCCGCTTTTGAAAAACATCATCTCCAAACGAAGAACGGCCTTTCGACTCGGCGAAGAATGCACTATGTTTTCTCCAATACATTGTCATCCCTTTCTGTGACAAATCTCGTTCGACGATAATGCTTGAGGTAGGGAATTTTTGTTTTTGAAATGTTAATGAACCCCATGTTGCATGCTTCTAAATCGAAGAACGCAGATCAACTAAACATTAAGTTGATCCGCGAAGAATATGTTGCGGGTTGGGAATTCTTGTTTGTGGGGAAACTGTAGGGGTTAATGTTTTTGTGTAAGTCTATATTCTCATGGTTCCTTCCTTTTAAAACAAAGAACTCGGATCAACTCATCCTCATGTTGATCCGCGAATGATTTATTTTGTGGGTTGAGAATATTAAATTGCGGGAAAAACTGTTGGGGTTGATTTTCTTTTGTTAGTGAAAATTCCTTATTGTTCTTCATTTTTTTGGGCCGCTTGTTACCAACATAACGAGAGGAGGTCAGACCACACAAACATGTCTGAATCTCCTCCCCCTTTGTTGTTTTGATTCGTTGCGGCATGGACAAAGGTGGCCCGGTGCAACGACACCGTGCCGACACAAGAAAGAGCACGTCGAAGAAGAACGGTGCCGCCGCACTGCACCGTTGAGGCTGAACAAAACCACGACCAAAGTCATGGTCGCGGAGGCGATTCGAAGACTCCCTGGTTGAGCGTTGAGCGCGGATCGACGGACGACGACGAAGCAGGCCGAAATGGCGTTTCAGTTCCTTCGCAGTGAAGAACGAGACCCGAGATGAGATTCGGTGCAGACAGATTTGAAAACGGACCACCGGAGCAACTCCAGTGGCCCGCGGACACCACCGGTGGTGCTGGTTGCCGGCGTGGTGGCGCCAGCGAGAGGAGGAGGCGGCGCCCCGGCGCGCCACCTGGAGAAACCGCCGTGGCCGCGAGCGCGTGGATCCCGCAGCCGCGCGGGATCCAGGGGGACGCGGCACATGCCGCGTCCACGGAGCGCCAGCTCGCTGGCCGAGCCAGCGAGCCCCCCGGATGAGTCCGGCCAGCTCGGGCAGACTGGTATATTACACTCAAGGTTTCGAAGTATATTGGGATCGACCGGGTTGGTTCGTACACAAAACCAACTGGGCCCTCGGAGCAGAAACACTTATATCTTGAGCTTCGGACATCCGATTGACGTGCCATCGACTTTGTTGGATTCCTCTTGATGAGACAAAACTTTTGGCATAATTCTTCTGTGTTTTGGTTGCTATTGAATAGTGGCCGGGTTGAATTGCACCCAAAATCCAACCGGGCCCCTAGAACGGAAAAGCTGATATCTTTCAGACATGACGTCTGTTTGATGAACCGTCAGCAGCGTCGGTGGTCATGTTGAGAAATGGTCCCTATGGGTATACCCTAGGAGAGTTCAGGGTACAGTTGAGATACAGCCGGGTTGGTTCGCACACGAAACCAACCGGACCCCTAGGACAAAAATTCTAATCACTCACAGACCGGGCGTTCGATCGACACGCCGTCTGTTGCGTTGAGACCCCTATGATGAGGCAGTCCTTTGAGATAATTTTTCTTGGGACGTGTGATATTGGAGTATCGACCTGTTCCTCATGGAGCGAACCCTCCCGGAGATGAGCGTACGGAGTACGGAGACCGTGTAGCTCACTGTGGCCTGATGACTGGTTGTCCGATTCGATTCGGAGTGACTAGCATAGCCCAGCGGGGAGCACTACATTGTGAGGTGGCAGACCCATGGCGGAGGAGCACTACTGTGTGAGGTGGCAGACCCGCGGTACTCAACATGAGGAGTACCTATGTAGGCTATGAGGGGGAGCACTACTATGTGAGGTGGCAGACCCATGGCCGAGGATCACTACTGTGTGAGGTGGCAGACCCATTCTAGGTTCATAATGTAAAGAACTAGTGGATTTCCAGAGACTGGTGGAATTATGAATAGAGGCTGCAGAAGGTACTTCTTGATTTCCTTGAATTCATTCTAACATTCTTTTTCAAACTCGTATAAAATTATATTCTTCATGAGATAAGAATAGGGCTTACACAAGCTGGCCATATTCATGATGAATCAACATATGTCGGAAATGTGGCCTTGGAAACCGTGACTAACTTTGAGTTTTCTTGTGGAAGATTTTTGACTAATGGCATTGATCTTCTCTAGGTCGATCTTGATGCCATAGTATCTGATAACGAAGCCAAGAAACATTCCATAGGGGACCCCCAAAGGATAACATCAAGGTATTAATCATCCGGTGACGGAAATGGAGGTATCTGAACACATTCTCTAGGTTTTTGAGATTGTACTGACAGTGGTGAAATTTGACTAGTAGTATAGCGACCCGACCTTTTCTTACATTACTATTAAATCATTTCAAAGATAAAAAACATAATAGTATTACACATGGAGGATCCGGAGGTTTAGTGTCTTGGGAAAACTAGGACTACACATAACAAGTACAACATCAAGCATAAAAATTCATTTAATCTCTTCTTCTATATCTTCTTAGTAGTACTTGTCATTTCCTTAGTACATGTAGCCACCTGAGGATATACATCAAAAGGGGTGAGATAAAAGCCCAGTAAAAGGATAGATAAGAACAATATAGCATGGGGTGAGCATAATCATGACATAGGAAGAAGATCTTGAACATGAGAGGAGCATAAACAATAAACTTGAAATGTGGCAAAGCATAAAAATGAAGCATCATGTCTTAGTGGTTAACTACCACACATACTTGTGAAAAAAGATAGCATCATGTTCAAACATCATTTCACATTTACTCATGAGATTCATCACTTTACCCAATGCATTGGAGGGCTATATAATTCTGGGTGCACCCGTCACATTTAAACATTCATATTGCGCTATATAATTTCGGGCGCACCCGTCACATCATAACATTATCATTATCATGCTTCACACATAGAACACAAATCAAACATGTACATAAATAACCCATGGAAAGGAATTGGTTTCATCTCATAATAACACATTCATAAGCTTTGGGTTCCCAAAAGAAAGAGGGAACAACATACTTGTTACAAGAACCATCATCCTTGAATGAGAGGTAAAAGGTGAGATCTTGAAAGAAGAGTTATTTTTGGAAAACATTTTGATGGACATAAAAACCAGTGAAAAACATGTATATACAAGAAAATGTAAAGGAAAAGATGAAAAAATGATCTTTGAGGAGTAACCATATCAAAAATGGAGTGAAAGAGGGAGAACCCGAAGGAAGAAAATTCTGTTCGAGATTTCCCCTTACCTTGTACTCGAATGCCTCCTTCTCTTTAATGTCCTGTATAATGACATTATATTCATTAATTAGAAATTCCAGAACATTTTATAAATTAAAAAGGTTCATTCTGGTTTCATTATTTCATATTATGTTCCTTCGGATGACTTATAGAGTTTAAAAACATTGTTCAGGGATGTTCGTTTTTATGGTTTTCTTGAACGATCCACTTGTATTCTTAAATTGATGTTTGGGTAGATCATGGGTAAACATCCAGAACTGATATTACATGTAATTAATAATATTATAGAAGATTGAATGATTTTATAATGAGTTATATTAGATCCATGTGGACGAATCATTAGATAAGAATTAAATGAAGATTATTTGGGTTAATTTGAGCGGTTTTTGGATCACAACCAACTCATTTTAACTTTTCACTTCTTAGTATGGACATAGGTTATTTCCAGAACATAAAATAGAACATAATACATATAAAAATTCTGTTTCAACCATAAAAATGGTATCATGACCAGATTGAAGGTATAAATGAAAGAAGAGAGCATGTTGTTTTTGAAGGTGATAATTTATCTCCACATGAACAACGTTCTCTTTAATAAAATAAAAGGAAGGGGGAAAGGGTGTTGGTTGATATAATATAACATTAGAATCATAATGTTACAGTATATATATAATACTGGATTTACAGAACAATTTGGATGAAGATAGATAGAGAGAGATCAAGAAAGGAACTTGAATTTGAAAGGAAATTAAAGGAGAAGAGAGAGAGAAATTACCTTTAGAATCCTCCTCTTGAGATCCTCTTTAAGGAAGCTAGGCTTGGTATTTTGATGAGACCAAAAGCTTTTGGACGTGGGGGTGAGCTAGAGAAGGTTTTTGGGCAGAATTTAGAGATGTCTTGGAGCTTGAGAGGTGTGAGGAAAAGTGGGAGTGAAGGGTGGATTTTATAGTGGAGGGGAGAGGGGTTTCCTTAATATAAAATTGAATAGTTTATTAATTTCACCTAAGACAAGGAATAGTGAGTCTTGGATGACTATGAATAGTAAATTTGACTTGTAAAATCGGGATTTGGGTGCTTACATCACTTGTGATGTCAGAAATAGTGGTTTTTAATTAAAATGTATTTAGATGATAAATTAATGTGTTCTACTATTCATCAAAAATTATAGTATCTTAGAAAAATCCTAAAATTTTACCCCAACCATTTTTCGACGTGTAGAATCCAAAAATGAAGTCCATTTTTCAAAAATAATTTTCTAAATATTATTATTTTAATATATAATTAAAATCATAATTTACTTAAAAAACAGTTTTTAAAATTAAAACTGATTTTGCAGTTCTTTCAATAATTACTTAGGGTCTTATAAAATTATCTAAATACTATTAGACATTGATTCAATAATTTATGAATATATTTCAGGAAAATAAATATTCTTTTAAATTAATTAATTAATTATAATTATTTATTTATGACTTATAAAATACCAAAAACGTTTACTAAGGTCAAATTATCAATTTCTATGATGTGTAAATTTTATTTTATTATTAATAGGTAATGTTACTCTTATTTACTATTCATAAGGATCATATTACTATTCATAAGGGTAGTTTACTATTCATAAGGGTAGGTTACTATTCACAAAAAAATTATTTTTGTTTCATTAGACTCCAAAAACTATCTTAAACACAACCGTGTATATTGGATTTTTAAAATTCCAAACATAGGGGTGACAAAATTATGTTTAAAGGTCACTTATCACTTAGTAGTTCATTATTTTTTGTTTTTATAACATAGATAAAAGAAGGGAATTTTCCATTGAAAAACATTGGGTCGTTACATTCTTCCCCCCTTATGAAATTTCGTCCCCGAAATTTCACTTTACATAAACAGGTGAGGGTACTTATCCTTCATTGCCTCTTCCGGTTCCCATGTTGCTTACTCAAGCTTTTGGTTCCTCCACAGCACTTTGACAAGGTGGGTTGTCTTGTTGCATAGAACCTTATCACTTCGGTCCATAATTTTTACCGGCTGCTCCTCATATGAGAGATCATCTTACAACTGTACCACCTCTGAGTTTAGTACATGTGAGGGGTCTAGAATGTACTTCCTCAGTAGTGATATGTGAAACACATCATGAACTTGATCCATATTCGGTGGAAGTGCCAGACGATAGGCCACGGCTCCTATACGATCAAGGATCTCAAAGGGGCCAATGTACCTTGGGCTTAGCTTCCCTTTCTTCCCGAATCACATGACTCTCTTCCATGGAGATATTCGAAGGAAGACTTTATCTCCAACATCGAACTCCAAGTCCCTTCGAAGATTGTCAGCATAGCTTTTTTGCCGACTTTGAGCAGCTTTGATGTGTTTCTAGATGACTTGAACCTTCTTTGTCATCTCTTGAACAAGATCGGGACCATGTAGCTTTCGTTCTCCAACTTCATCCCAACAGGTTGGAGTTCTACATCGCTTCCCATAAACAACTTCATACGTAGCCATCTGAATACTTGAGTGGAAGCTATTTTTGTATGAGAACTCAACCAATGGGAGATGTTGATCCCAACCACCTTTTAATTCAAGAGAGTAGGATGATAGAAAATCTTCAAGTGTCTGAATAGTCCCTTCAGACTGGCCATCAGTTTGGGGGTGATAGGCCGTGCTGAAATTTAATTCAGTACTCAAAGCATGTTGAAGGCTCCTCCAGAATTTAGAAGTGAACCTTGGATCACGGTCAGAGACAATTGAATGCGGAACACCATGCAATCTCACTACTTCCTTCACATATATCCTTACAAGTTGTTCAAGTGAGAGGTCTTCCTGAATAGCGATAAAATGGGCAGTCTTGGTGAGTCGGTGAACCACAACCCATATCGCATTATTTACTTTTGACATTTTCGGGAGACCCATGACAAATTCCATAGTAACATTTTCCCATTTCCACTTGGGTATAGGCAATGTCTTCATCATACCCTTGGAATTTTTCTGCTCAACATTAACTTGATGACATACGAAGCACCTTGATATATATTCCGCAATCTCCTTCTTCATGTTATCCCACCAGAAGTGTTCTCCTAGATCACGATACATCTTGGTACATCCAGGATGAATAGAGAAAGTTGAGCTATGTGCATTATCCAATAGCTCCTTCTTTATTCCGGGTGATGAAGGCACACAAAGCCGCGTTCCAAACCGAATCACACCATCATCGTCGATATGGAACTCTTGCAGCTTCCCTTCATTTACTGTATTCACCCTCTTTTGTATCTCTACATCGTCCCTTTGTGCTTCCTTAATCTTTTGTTGGATGGATGGTTGCACAATCATTTGGGCAAGGTAGGATGTATCCTCTTCCCTTACGATTCCCAAATCCATCCTTTGCATATCCAAGAAGATAGGGTCTTTCTCAATCCTCAACATGGATAGAGTAGCAGGTTCTTTCCTGCTTAGAGCATCAGCTACCTTGTTCACCTTTCCAGGATGATAGTGAATAGAGAAATCGTAATCCTTGATTAGCTCTAACCATCTCCTTTGACGCATGTAGATCTCATTTTGTGTGAATATATACTTTAGGCTCTTGTGGTCGGTGTATATGTCACACTTCTCACCATAAAGTAATGCCGCCAGATTTTCAAGGCAAAAATCACGGCTGCCAGCTCTAGATCATGTGTTGGGTAGTTCTGCTCATTGATCTACAACTGTCGTGAGGCGTAGGCTATCACATTATCATTTTGCATGAGTACACAACCCAAGCCTTTTTTTGAAGCATCATTGTATATCACAAAACATTCTCCACTTTTCCGTAGTGTGAGTACAGGTGCAGTGATCAGCCTTCTCTTTAGCTCCATGAAGCTTCCCTCACATTCTTCCGTCCATACATACTTTACTCATTTCCTTGTTAACTTAGTTAGTGGGCTTGACAGTCGTGAGAAGTTTCTCACAAAACGTCGGTAGTACCCAGCTAATCCAAGAAAACTACGGATTTCTGTGACACTAGAGGGCATGGGCCATTCTTCAATATCCTTTGTCTTTGAAGGGTCCACAGAAATTCCCTCTCTGGTGATCACATGTCCCAAGAACGTGACTTGATTCATCCAAAAGTCACAGTTGCTGAACATGGCGTACAACTTCTCCTTTCTCAATGTCGCCAACACAAGTCTTAGATGTTCTTCATGTTCCTCCTTTATCTTGGCGTAGATGAGAATATCATCGATAAACACTACCACAAATTTGTTGAGGTAATGTCTAAATACACTATTCATCAAATCCATTAAGATTGCTGGGGCATTAGTAAGTCCGAAGGGCATCACCAAAAACTCATAGTGCCCATATCTTGTACGGAAGGCAGTCTTTTTAATATCTTCCTTCTTCACCTTTACTTGATGATATCCAGAACGAAGATCCACCTTTGAGAAGAATTGAGCTCCTCTAACTGATCGAACAAGTCATCAATCCTTGGGAGAGGATACTTGTTCTTTATGGTGATCTTGTTGAGTTCCCGATAATCGATACACAACCGCATGGTACCATCCTTCTTCTTCACAAAGAGCACTGGCGCACCCCAAGGTGATGCACTAGGGAGTATGAACCCCTTGTCCAGATGCTCTTGCAGCTACTTCTTTAACTCCTCTAGTTCGATAGGAGCCATCCTATAGGGGAACATCGAGATAGGAGTAGCTCCGGGTATGAGTTCAATTGAGAACTCTACCTCACAATCCGGGGGAATTCCGGGTAACTCTTCGGGAAATACATCGTCGTATTCCCTTACGATGGGCATTTCCTCAATTTTGTAACTTTCCTTTGACTCAAACATTTAGGCAAGGTATGCTTCTTCATAGGGAATCATCACCCACTCCATTGAAGGATTTTTCAAAGGATATTCATGATCTTCCTTGCATTTGTAGAGGAGCATGCGATGGTTCGGAATATGAAAATATATTTCCTTTTCCCGACAGTTGATATGTGCTCTATATAACGAGATCCAATCCATTCCCATTATAGCGTCGAATTCCACCAAGGGAAGTATTACGAGATTTTCCAGAAGAATCTTGTACGACTTTATTATCATGTTCCACCTCCGAAGTAGTGATGGCATAAGCCTTCCCTTGTTTCTTTGGCTTTGGTGGTTGTTGGCACTGATTACCCTCGAGAGATCGAGGTTTAGTGCACTGGTTTGAATAGTTCCCTAGCTCCTTAACGTTGTAGCATTGAACCACGAGTGGTTATCTCCTTTCATCGGCTACATTATCCTTCCTTTTCATGTCTCTTCGACAATCGTGAGGTAGGTGTCATTCTTTCCCACACTTGAAGCATTTCCCCATCCCTTTGAGGCAGTTCCCATTGTGCAACTTCCCACATTTTTGGCAAGTGGGTCGTTGTGTTTTCATCCCATCTTTGTCATTAGATCCACCGGCTTGAAAGTCCATCTTTCTTTTCTTATCACCATAGCCATGGGACCATTCTCCAAACTCCATCTCCACTTTGAGAGCACACCGAACAACTTCTTCATAACTCCCAAAGTCTCGAATTGCAAGAGCCTTTTGAAGATGTGGTTTTAATCAACTAAAGAATCTATCAATTTTGCTATCATTGTTGATAACAAAACCCGAAGCATACCGTGCGAGCCTTGTGAAATTTGCATCATAGGTTGTGACAGATTCTCCTTCTTTTTTCATGAGCTCTATGAATTCTCTCTCCATCTTCGTGCGAAGAGATCGTGGAAAGTACTTATTAAGAAACATTATTTTAAAGTCTTCTCATTCCATCTCTTCAATTTCATCCCTTGGCTTGGTGTTCTTAATCAAAGCCCACCATTGATCAGCTTCTCCATCTAGACGATAAACGGCTGGAGTCACCTTCTCCGTCTCGGAACACTGAAGAACAGAAAAGATCTTCTCCATGGAGTTGACCCACTGTTCCGCAACTAGTGGATCAGAAGATCCACAAAACGTCGGTGGTCGTTGCCGCATAAAACATTCTATAGCTAGATGCTCCCTCTTTGGTGAAGGAGGACGTTCCCCGTTATTATGGTTATTATTCATAGCCCTGGATAATTGGGTAAGCATCGCCATGAAGTTTTGAAATCCACCTCCAAAATCATTGGGGATTTCGTTTGGGCAATCGTTGCATTGGCCTTCGCAAGAGTTGTTGGCTTGATTTCTCCTGCTTCCCACCATTTTCTAAAATAGAAAAGGTTAGAACAAAACATAAGTATATAAGTCATGAATAACTTATTCATTTAAACAAGTATACCAAAAACATAACATATGGGATCCCTAGGTAAATATCCTTGTGTGCATATTTGTACTTAGTCTCACGCTAGAGGTTTTCTTTAGGGTTCACTAATCCTAATTCCCAAATTAACTAAACCTTTCCTCTGATACCAACTATAGCGACCAGACCTTTTCTTACATTACTATTACATCATTTCAAAGATAAAAAACATAATAGTATTACACATGGAGGATCCAGAGGTTTAGTGTCTTGGGAAAACTAGCACTACACATAACAAGTACAACATCAAGCATAAAAATTCATTTAATCTCTTCTTCTATAGGTTCTTAGTAGCACTTGTCATATCCTTAGTACATGTAGCCACCTGAGGATATACATAAAAAGGGGTGATCTAAAAGCCTAGTAAGAGGATTGATAAGAACAATATAGCATGGGGTGAGCATAATCATGACATAGGAAGAAGATCTTGAACATGAGAGGAGCATAAACAATAAACTTGAAATGCGGCAAAGCATAAAAATGAAACATCATGTCTTAATGGTTAACTACAAAACGTACTTGTGAAAAAAGCTATCATCATGTTCACACATCATTTCACATTTACTCATGAGATTCATCACTTTACCAAATGCATTGGAGCGCTATATAATTCCGGGCACACCCGTCACATTTAAACATTCATGTTGCGCTATATAATTCCGGGCGCACCTGTCACATCATAACATTATAATTATCATGCTTGCCACATAGAACACATATCAAACATGTACATAACTAACCCATGGAAAGGAATTGGTTTCATCTCATAATAACACATTCATATGCTTTGGGTTCCCAAAAGAATGAGGGAACAACATACTTGATACAAGAACCAACATCCTTGATTGAGAGGTAAAAGGTGAGATCTTGAAAGAAGAGTTATTTTTGGAAAACATTTTGATGGACATAAAAACCAGTGAAAACATGTATATCCAAGAAAGAAGTAAAGGAAAATATGAACAAATGATCTTTGAGGAGTAACCATATCAAAAATGGAGTGAAAGAGGGAGAACCCGAAGGAAGAAAATTGGGTTCGAGATTTCCCCTTACCTTGTACACGATTGACTCCTTCTCTTTAATGTCCTGTATAATGAAATTATATTCATTAATTAGAAATTACAGACCCTTTTATACATTAATAGGGTTTATTCTGGTTTCATTATTTCATATTATGTTCCTTTGGATGACTTATAGAGTTTAAAAACATTGTTCGGGGATGTTCGTTTTTATGGTTTTCTTGAACGGTCCACTTATATTCATAAATTGATTTTTGGGTAGATCATGAGTAAACATCCAGAACAGATATTACATGTAATTAATGATATTACAGAATCTTGAATGATTTTATAATAAGTTATATTAGATCCATGTGGACAAATCATTAGATAAGAATTAAATGAAGATTATTTGGGTTAATTTGAGCGGTTTTTGGATCACAACCAACTCATTTTAACTTTTCACTTCGTAGTATGGCCATAGGTTATTTCTAGAATGTAAAATAGAACATAATACATATTAAAATTCTGGTTCAAATATAAAAATGGTTTCATGACCAGATTGAAGGTATAAATGAATGAAGAGAGCATGTTGTTTTTGAAGGTGATAAATTATCTCCACATGAACAATGTTCTCTTTAATAAAATAAAAGGAAGGGGGAAAGGGTGTGGAGTGATATAATATAACATTAGAATCATAATATTACATTATATATATAATACTGGATTTCCAGAACAATTTGGATGATGATAGATAGAGAGAGATCAAGAAAGGAACTTGAATTTGAAAGGAAATTAAAGGAGAAGAGAGAGATAAATTACCTTTAGAATCCTCCTCTTGATATCCTTTTTAAGGAAGTTGGCTTGGTATTTTGATGAGACCAGAAGCTTTTGGACGTGGGGGTGAGCTAGGGAAGGTGTCTTGGCAGAATTTAGAGAAGGCTTGTAGCTTGAGAGGTGTGAGGAAAAGAGGGAGTGAAGGGTGGCTTTTATAGTGGAGGGGAGAGGGGTTTCCTTAATATAAAATTGATTAGTTTATTAATTTCACCTAAGACAAGGAATAGTGAGTCTTGGATGACTATGAATAGTAAATTTGTCTTCTGAATTCGGGATTTGGGTGCTTACATAACTTGTGATGTCAGGAATAGTGGTTTTTAATTAAAATGTATTTATATGATAAATTAATGTATTCTACTATTCATCAAAAATTCTAGTATCTCAGAAAAATCCCAAAATTTTACCACGACCATTATTCGACGTGTAGAATCCAAAAATAAAGTCCATTTTTCAAAACTAATTTTCTAAATATTATTATTTTAATATTTACTTAAAATCATAATTTACATAAAAAAACAGTTTTTAAAATTAAAACTGATTTTGCAGTTCATTCAAAAATTACTTAGGGTCTTATAAAATTATCTAAATACTATTAGACATTGATTATATAATTTATGAATATATTTCAGGAAAATAAATGTTCTTTTAAATTAATTAATTATTTATAATTAATTATTTATGACTTATAAAATACCAAAAACGTTTACTAAGGTCAAATTATCACTTTCTATGATGTCTAAATTTTATTTTATTATTCATAGGTAATGTTACTCTTATTTACTATTCATAAGGTTCATATTACTATTCATAAGGGTATGTTACTATTCATAAGTGTAGGTTACTATTCACCAAAAATTATTTTTGTTTCATTAGACTCCAAAAACTATCTTGAACACAACCGTGTATATTGGATTTTTAAAATTCCAAACATAGGGGTGAAAAAATTATGTTTAAAGGTCACTTATCACTTAGTAGTTCATTATTTTGTGTTTTTATGACATAGATAAAAGATGGGAATTTTCCATTGAAAAGCTTTGGGTCGTTACAAGAAGAACGACCACGAAAGATTCAACCATAATTTTTAGGATTGGATTAAATATGTGATTCATAGATCAGTGATAGGTGGCACCTGAATTCTTAAAATTGACGGGAATGAATTGGTAATTGAATTTTCATTTTTGTTACCTAAAGGTAGTATACTCCTCATCCTAAAGGGCCATTCAGATTTGTTTATAACCAGTATACCCATCAATGAAGAAGAGGTCTTGGAACCTAGTTGTATCATCGATCAACAATTATGTGATAGGAAGAGGAAAATCATCCTTCAGACACTGCTGGTTGAGATCCCATAAGTCAATGCTGACTCTGATCTGTCTGTTATTATTCATAATTGGAAAAATTTTCTCTATCCATTTGAGGTAAAAAAAAACCACTTAACGAAATTATCTCTGATGAGATTATCAACTTCTGCCTCAACTATAGAATCGTGCTAAGAGTGTATCTTTCTGGGAGGTGGGGTGAACCCGAGATGATTTTCTGGGACGCCGAGGTGGTCGGTGGACTCCTTTAGATCTAATAATGGCATATCTTCATAACTAAAAGAGAATATATCATATTTATTTAAGAATGTTTATGTACTGTTTTTTCTCCATGAGGGGAATGGCGGCACTGAACAATGTGGGTTTCAGGTCCGCCTTGCTACTAAGGATCACCAATACCAATTCCTTGAATGGTGTAGAGATGCAATCTTCAATGGTAGGGGAGCATCTTTAATTTCACTAATGGAGGAGGGATCCTTGGTGGTAGGAGTTTCCTCTGAGTTGACAGATTCCAATGGGAGGCTGGTACCAGCATGAGTGGCAATGTACCCTGCATCAAGGAACACCTGTGCTGTCGAAATCACAACGATGAAGGTTGTTGATCTAACCCCAACCGTTCTTCGGTGCAATGGTCCATGCTTGAAGATATTGAAGCCATAGTGGCATGTCGGCTTTACCTGGTTAATTCCAGCCCATCTAAACAAGAAAGTATGACATATTGTAATTTCCATGGGGTAGATATCTCAATACCTTATGGGCGTAGGAGGCTCCATGATCACTAGAGCCTAATTTGTGTAAGATAATGAGGTGATATTCCAGCGTCGCATAGACTTGGGAACATGTTCCCCCCTCATTCTAGAAACAATGAAGCATTATCCCATGTCTGGGGTTGTTGCCTCAAATCAGTGGATTAGAAAAATGTAGGAATCATCTAGATCTATCCATGGGTTGATTGCCGCTGTGGCATGCACAACCTCATTAACCTGAATCTTCTAGTCTTTTCTCTTGTCATAATCAGTATCCAGATACCGAGCATCAGAAGATTAAAAGGGAGATGTTTCACCTTGAAGCACGCTCACTTAACCATTATGGGAGTACTTGAGGAATTGGTTATACGATGAAGGAACCACCGCATGTTGGTGGAGCCATGTCTTGTCCATCAAATCATCATAGACAAAGTCCTTGGAGACAACCATAATCGTGGTGCTTAATCCTAGGCCACTGAACTGGTTATTCATGTGGATCTTGATGACAGGTGTATGTTCCGTCCTTTCATAACCTTGGATTCACTGGTCAGAGGTACTGAGATCATCCTCAAAAAACCCTTTTTTCCAGTGTCTATGTCATCATTAGGTTGATCTCAGAGCCTATATCGACAAGACATAGATGAACCTTCAGACCATTAAAATGACTAGTGATGTACAGTGGGAGAATATTCCCATGTATGGGAGAGCCATTAACTTATCCAGAGAACAAGTTGTTGGATTGGAATTTATCATGCACGACCGCCTTAGCATGGAAGTCTTCTATGGCTACAACCATAATCTCAAACTGGAGGGGGGTTCTTAAAGCCTCGGTGAGTGCCTCACGCATATCAGATAGAAGAAGAAGGTCCTCAAAGATAGATATCTTTTCTGGAATTCTAGAAAGATGCTTGAGAACATCATACATCCATTCTAGGCATGAAATTCCTCTTACAAGAGGTTACTCTATGACTGGAGGTATAGTGGGAGCTGCTGATTGGACCGGCATCACACTATTGATAAAAATATCCTGTTACACACTAGTTGAAGCATGTGGAGTGACTACCATATGAGGGCTTGATGACTGAGACTAGTTTGT
This sequence comes from Viscum album, assembly GCA_963277665.1. Lineage (NCBI taxonomy): Eukaryota > Viridiplantae > Streptophyta > Magnoliopsida > Santalales > Viscaceae > Viscum > Viscum album. Next base: position 1,831,282,703 of record OY728164.1, on the reverse strand, counting down.
AGAATTTTTTTCTGATCATTATGTAGTAGTGGTGTCTTTTCTAGATCCAACAATAGTAAAGTTTGCGAAGGAGAACCTGATGACACCAGATGGGTAGGTTGAGCATGATGAGCTATGCACTGCACTAACTAAATGATTTCCATATCATGCACATTCTGGATGAAAAAATATACTGAGGCACTCTGGCGAACCATATTTTGACAGATCCGTCGATGTGGATGATGGTAGCGGACATTGGGAGGAACTGCCTAGCCCTCCTCATTGTCAGGAATTATATTTGGGTTTACCAGCTCAACAGTATTAACCGAGGAATACCATGGACTGCCTCTAGATGACTCATCCACTACTAGACATATTCTGGGAGGAATCACACTCTCAAGGGGCATGAATTCACCGAGAGTATGGGATGATGATGGCATCGATAGGGGACATTGATTTCTATTACGCTATAGGTGTTTGCTCTTCTGAGAAGGGGAAAACTGAGATGATGATGCAGAAGTAGTAGTTGTGGTATCTAAATGCCCTGGTCTATTTAGGCATGCACGAATAATACCATTGTCTTGGGAGACTATTTTATGATTCATCCGATTGTCATACTTCTCTGACTCAGGGTTAGAATCCCGATGACACTCACCTTGGTTGTCACTACGGCTGTCTGGCTTCACGAAGACACATGACACCTATGCCAGAGTTTGGAATAACTATGCTATGTTGTTATCCACCTGGTCTTGAAGCTAGTCTTTAAAAACATATAATTTTCTAATGGTGTTCCACAAGATCTTGTGATAGGGGTAGTAATTAGGGTGATCTCTGAGGATGGACACTTTTATCCTCCTCCTTTTAGGAAAACATACAATGTGCTTCTCTAACACACTATGGTAATAACCGGGAAAATGATCCTCATTGAAATAGTTGGTCCAGTTCCTCCTATCTGGGATGGGGACCCTTGGATCCTGATCATGATGAGGGGCTGTAGGATGCTATCAAAAAGGTGGAGCCTGGATATCTCGCCTAAGAAGGGGTGACACATTGCACGGGGGGCACCTGCCGATTCTATAGTTGGTGCTGATGGGTGGGAGGTAGCGCCTGAGGTGGAGTCCACTGTGAGGAAATCAAGGTGGCTCAACTACTGACAACTCTAGTTTCATGGGGGCCTCTATTTTAGCCACTACGGTGGGCTCAGCCCTGGTGTCCCTTCTTGAAGGGATTGTAGCAGGCAACAAACGTGCTTGGATAGACTATAGAAAGGCTTTTTCTAGCCCAAGTCCATATCAGAGTACTCTTAGAATCCCTTGGGTTAGTTCTGGATGATCAACAAGAGGACCAGTTCTGTCTTGACATTCCTTACACATCATCATTAGTTTATCCCGAGTTAGTGGAATTTCAAGGGAGTATTTGAGCCCATTCCATCAGGCGACCAAGTCTTCAACGCGCTCATTAGGCTTCTTCTTTCGCTTGATGATGATTGTGATACTCATCTTCCAAGTGGTAAAACTGAATTGGTAGTGAAATGTTCTACAGAGTTCTTCCCTGTCAGCTACTTATCCTTTGGGGATATGGCTGTATGAGACGTGCATCGACCCCTCCAATGTCTGTATGAAGTATCAGTGATTTGTGGGCTCTTTTTGTGCTAGAGTTCCCAATATGGGCCCACACCATGAGATAATGTGGTCTTAGTGATATGGTGGGTCCCTTGTCCTATTGAAGGGGAAAGGTGGGATTTCCAAAACCTGGGGGTGCCGGAATATCATCCACCAACACTGGATATTTCATTCCATAAGAATGGATTTTGACCAGTCGTATCTCCAATTCCTCAAAACACACAATGAGTGCTGCCTTTGGATCACTTGGGTGGGGATCTTTTCATGATGGGGATCCCTGACCACTAGCATGTTGGAAGGTTCTTCAACAAAAAAATCTCACCTGGTGACTCGTGGAGCGAAAGGTAGAATGGCCTGCGGTGAATCTAGGAGAGCCTGAGTGGGGTCTCGGAGATTGTCTCATCGCTCGGGTGGATTTGGTGACACATACTGTGCCCTCTTGCTGAAATTTCCAGCCTCAACCTTATCTGCATGGGTAGGGTGATCAGGGTCACCTGGAGGCAATTCGTCGAGGGGATGTTGTGACTGCCCCTATTTCCCCAGCCAAGGATCACATTATTCTGGTCGTCGCTCAACAACGTGTTCAGCAAGGAGGTCTTCAACCTTCTTTTTGTGTTCTGCAAGTTACTGGCGTATCACACCATTTTTTGGATCATATTTCGCCTTCTTCCCTATGCCATACGGGTTGGAGGTTTTGATGGCATCTAGGTCTTCTTTACCCTTGGTGGAATTTCGGATGAGGATCAATGCCTCGGTGGGCAGAGGTAGACCTAGTAGATTCTTCTATTGACATGTAATCATTCACAATAGATACAAGTGGTGTGAAACTCCCTCAAGGGGGGGGGGGTCCTCTCTAAGAAGTCTTATCTCTTTCTCACCCCTAGTAGGATGACCATGTTAACTGAGACCCTTCTTCGAAGCATATCCTCTAAGTCTCACTGAAAATCAGGCTGACGCTAGATGAAACTGAAATACAGGGCTACATACAGCCCCCAACCCATATTTTCACAAGGTAAGAATCATCCTTGGTTATCATGTGATGAACTATAATGCCCTTGAATAATCTTTGTTGGTGGCTCCAATGGCGACATGGAGACTTGGGGCGTTGGGCTATGGGGTGTGTGGAAAAATCAAACAAACTGTATTGTGGGACAATGTATTCGAAGTGTGCTTGTATCTTGGGGTCGGTGCCTCGTCGATAACGAACACCAAAATGAGTGGCCTAGAGGGTATAGTGAAATCATCCAGCCTCCTCCGGGCGGAGGAATTCTGGTACCCTAAAATTTGGTGCTACCACTGGAAAAACGAACTTTGGGAAATGGTCTGCTGATAGAATATCCCATAATCTCCATGGTCCAGATTCGCAGTCTGGCCCTTCATTTCCCCACTCGTCAAACAGTGTTGGCTAGGGAACCTGTAGCAGAAATAAAGTAGACCAATGATATGGCACGCTGGTTAGGGGAGAATATGGAGAGTGAGAGAAAAAACCATAACACCTCATTCTATCCTCTGAAGAGTGTCGTGGCATAGCCACTACATCGCTGTAAGAGAGGTTGGTGACCGTAGTTCCCCATACAGGGACTACCACTACTAGCGATGGACCACATTGTTTTTTTTCTACCATTGGTCCCCAGAATATCTTTCTATGATCTATGGTCTAGGTAGAGTGTTCTTTTGGTGATGATGTTGGTGATTTCATGGTTGGATCCTATGGAGTTTCTAAATTTTCATCCTCTAGGATATACCTATGGAGGGAGGTGGGAATCTGATGGACCTCACATTCTAGATGAATGAACCTGATGCACCTTGTTCCTACCCTAGACCATGACATGGAGGATCTAGGCGATGGTACCATCACTAAGTCATATTCTATCTCAGAATCTGGGAAAAAAACTATTCTATTCTCGGTCTAAGTCATCTAATAATTATTTTTATGGAGGCAATGAACCGCCCTCCTTCCCCTGATGGTTCATCAGGATAGGGTAAATTTCTATCAGGATGAGGACATTCTACAGTAATGGTGAAGGGGCGAATAGTATTTCTTCCTGAGTGAGCTGGGGTACTAGTAACACCGGTATATATATCAATAAAAACATGGGTAGGACCTCAGTGTCCACTGACTGATGTGCTGTGGGAATCTCCTTGGAATGTGATGGTGTGGGAAGGACCTACACTAGAGCAGATAAGATCACGGGTATGACCTCCATGCTGGTTTCCCCTGGCAGTATTAGCATGAGGAGTTCCTCATACTGGTCAAGTCGAACATGGTTATGACCTCCATTCTTGGTGCTAGTAAAGTGAAGAAATCTTCACTCCTCTGATCATTGTGGCATGGAGGACCTTCAACAGCTGTTGGAAGAACATGGGTTGGTCCCCCACGCTGGAGATTGACCAGATGTCTAACTTTCCCACACTGATGGCCAGAAGTAGGAGGAACAACTCTATAACCTATATAATTATCAAGGGAGATGCTTATGTACTTTGTGTCACTGCCATGGGGAAGTCGCTTATTCTGATTAAAGCATTAGCTGGACTTCCACAATGAGATTTTAATCAGGGAGGACTCGTATCCTCAATTTTGGATGTACGGGGTGGACCTTTATCTGGGTTTCGTTGATGTGGGTCAGTCCATGGAGACCTATTCCTGTGTCGACGACCAAGAGAGTTGACCTGGCGTTCCATTGCGGCGGTTGGGGACTCGATCCAGGTCGGGTATATAAGTGAACAAATTCTATATAGACATGGGTTTGATGAGATTCGTCAATGGTTGTGTAATAAGTAATAGTTTTTAACATTGATGCCCCTTGTTGGGAAACACCATATTCTTGTGCCCACCGCCGGTGTCAGTTTAACTAGACCGGGGCTGGTGGTGCAGGATCATATCTTAGCTTCTCATTATCCCATGGGACTGGGAGGTGGTGCTGGGATAGCCCTGTGGGGGCCCTTCGTGCGATCCCCTGAAATGGCATCCTAGTTGAGATGGCCCAGACATCCCCAACCTCATCGGCATAGGGGAGAGAGACAACTATGATTTCATCTGAGAGGCTACAAAACAGTTGTAAATCAGAGTGGGGAGAAATATATCCCTACATGGCCCATGGGGTGGTCATGGTGATGGGAGGCAGATGTCTCTAAATACTGGTGGGCCATATCCCATTTCGGGATAATCCCCTCCTCCTCGTATCGGATGATGAAGTCAGTTAACATCGTTGGATGTATAAATTCAGAAGGGGATATGGTCCACGGGTGCCAAACAGTTGTAGTTGTGGATATTTTCTCTGAAGTGTTAGAGCCATGTGGAGTTTCCATGTTGACAATTCCCCTGCCCATGCATTGGTGGATCGTGGGTGATTGGTTTCCTGTTGCGGAAGCTTGGTTCTTGGAAGGCAGGGAGATTAAACCATTAGTCCTAAAACAAAGAAATTGACATCTAGTTCCCTATAACCATTACTTCTTCCACTGAAGGTAAGAAGGATCCACACTGGAAACATTATATACTGGGATCTACAATGTTTTAACTTCTCCATCATCTTGTGAGATTCACGCCATGCCCACTATTTGATTGGAGGGCCTCGACACTGGATAACTATATCGTGTCGCACGCGTGTCTACTAATTACTCAAATGGTACTAATCTCCACATTGAGGAGAATAATTTACCATTGGGTTCACCGGTTCTGTTTTTGATGCTTTCATCCGGGCACACACATCCGTCTGTTTGAAGATGTGCAGCTTGCTACCCACATGCCCGATTTCCAAAGGCAGGTGCCATTAGTCTCTTATTCTAAGACGTTTTCTCCTTCATCGAAATGGGATCATGGGATGTCATTTCATCCATCCATGTATTCTTGTTGAGAACTCATGACTGAGTCTGTGTCACCCTTATAGATTAAGATGTTGTTCATGAATCTATTCTTAGTGCCATATCTTCATGGATGTTGGCTAATTACATATCTTCTATTGAGACATTCTGAGGGGTCTATCCCGGGTAACAACCTTAGTTCGGGGGAGTTGTCAGGTTGGACATCACTAGCAGTTCTGGACACTGGATCACTATAATGTCTAGGTCCCCGCTTATTATGGGGCTTCTCGAGGTCACGAAAGCCCGATGTATCCCATGTCGAATGCACGGAATTATATGTCATAGGCATCTTTTTGAGGTTTTTCTCATCTTCCTTTTTTTATCACAGCGTATGCCACATGTTTAACATCTAGAAGAGACGGATCGGACTGATTAGAACAATGACTAGAGTGGATTAGATAGGTGGAAGTCCTGGGGGGAACACTGATGTTGGGGATAACACGTGGTTAGTTACCCGAGTGATGCTATGAGCAGTGAAGAGGTGGATTGTCATGATCTCACCAGGATGTGGTAGCCCAGGTAAGAATAAATATGGATAATGGATGGTTAAGTGAAGTGGATTGGGAATGATATGGATTCGACTCCAGGGTGATGATGATGATGGGATTAACCCTCAAAGAGACCACCTACGTATCCCCTGTGGCCGCGAATCAAAGTACACATAGTTCAGGATGGGGTATAGTATCAGGTTGTGAACAGAAGACAATGACCTCATGATATACCGGGGCATACATGTGGTTAGCAGCACGAGGTTGGCTTGACTCCACAAGGGCGGACCTGATATATGGTCCCAAAGGTATGGACAACAACGTCTTACCACTAGGTTTTGTTTGACAATGGCTTACCACAGAATGGAGATCACAACAGATTACCATTGTCTGAGGATCAAAAAAGATTACCATGGGGTAGGGGATCATAAATACATACTGATGGATGGGGGCACAACGACTTATCAAAGGATTGGGTAACAATGGATTACCACTTGATGGGGGGAAAATGGTTTACCGATGGATGGTGTTGAACCTCAAAGAGGCTTCCAACATACCATGTCTAGGAGATAAGGATCAAATCCAATGTAGTTCGAGCGAGTATCATTTAACATCATGTTGGAAGAAAAGGGGGATGCAGTTTAACATCATGTGGGATGAAGTTGAACTGACACAAAGGGGGTCAGAATAACTGGGTGTTGGTCTTGAACATCATAGAGGAGTCCTACGCACCTTTCCATGTCCAGAATCAATGTCTATGTAGTTTGGGACAGTGCATTGAGTCGACGTGAAGGGGGTCAGAACCAATGGTTTTTGATCTTGAACCTCAGAGAGATTTCCTATGTACCTTGTCTTGGAAAAGATCAATGTCCATGTAGTTTCAGAGGAGTTGGTGAACCCATGTGAAGGAGGTTGAAACCAATGGTAGTTGGGCTTGAACCTCAGGGAGGCTTCCTATGTACCTTGCCTTAGAAAGGATCAAAGACCACATAGATTGGGATGGTTTTGGGGCTTACACTCTAGGGCGGCCAAGAGAGGATTTCATGGTCAATACTTTCTCTAAGCCCACGTGCGTCATGCTCAACGTGAGAAACATGAGGCAGTAAAGACCTGACAATAACATCGCGAATGGTGTGACTGTGGGAAGTGGAGTGGGGCATACATGTCGTTAGCAGCTAAAAAACGAAACAGGGGCATGCACATGGTTTGTAACCCACATAGGATACAAGGGATTACACGTGGTTCACAGCCCAAGGAGATGGATATTCGGACATACTCCATGATGGAGGACTGGTGGTGACAAATCCCAAAGAGGGAGGGATTTGGCACAGAAGTGACGGGGACCGGGTGCCCATCCCCCTCTCCGGTCTTTTTCCACAATGATGATAGGAGGATAAAGGATGATTCCACCTGCATGAAAGGTTAATTTATTACACTAAGATGGTTCCCTTTCCCTACGGACATACACTACTTATGTAGAGAGGACATCATTCAATGTGAGGATGATATCACTCCATTAGAGACCTATGGGCATAAAGAATGTCTGAGATGGGGGACCCCACATATGAAGCATGGGGCAGGTTCATAGATTAATGTCATTTGTTGAGGATGATGATGCATGGATATTTCACATCATGAATCTCAGATGAGGGGAGTCTTCTACTGAACCATAGGACATACATGACTAATTCCTAAATGCCCTTGGGGAAGGGAAGGCATTATCAATTTCGTAGTGAGGGGGTGTCGTGGTGTGATCCAATGAGGGGTCCATGTTTACATGGCTATGGGAATAAGCTATAGTTGTTAGCAATCCTATGGGAAGAATCATTAGGAAAAGCATGGAAAAGGGTAGCACCAACCAAGGGACTTTGAAATCAATTTCTGAAAACCTGAATGGTCACACGAGAAAATGATTTTCAGTGAAAAGTGGTTAATAGGTAGATTCCTTGTGAAGCTCTAGTGCTCCATGTGGTATAGGGGATTCGCGAAGGGATATACGTTGAGAAGTGAAGTGGCCTAGCCTATGCGTAAATCATAGGTTCATATGGAAGGTGTTTTGCAAAGTGGAAAGGCATTCATTGAGTAGCGCTTTGTGAGGAAAGGGTTCCCGACGAAGAGTAGCATTAAAAAGAAATGTGCTTCGAAATCCACACATACCCCTACCTTAGAATGTGGGTCACATCTGCATGGTGGGTATTTTGCAAAGCATAAGAGCACTGCAAAGACCCGAGTCCCCTTGGGGATCCACATACTTCATGGAGGCCTCTGGTATCCACAAATGGAAACCTTATTTAAAGAGGGGTAGAATTAAATCAATGGGAGAGGCACTTCATGATGCAAAATTACCTTGAAAATCTCATTGTTTGTTGAGTATAAATCGCTTCATGATTTTAGAGTTAAGATTTATAAAGGTCGTAGGATCTGTCCTTTGGGCTCGAAGGGAGCCTGGTATTTAAAGGCAAGAGTCCTCGCGATTCAGAGTTTGATGGGCATGAAGAAATGTGGCAATTTATCTTAACTATGAAGCTCACTGATCCATTATCCATGATTGCTTCACTAATGTACAACTAGTTCACACTGCCTCCCTCTTCCATGATATGCCGCAGCCTCACAAATGTCAAACTGGTTTGCAGAGCCTCCTCCCTCTTTGCTCGTTGGCAACCTCACAAACATCAAACTGGTTCACAGAACCTCCTGCCTCCTTGCTCCATAGTGGCTTCACAAATTTCAAACTGGTTCGCAGAGCCTCCCTCTCCTTGTTCCACAGAGGCTTCGCAGAGGAGGAGATTCACACTGGCCGCTGTTGTGTGGGGCTTCATGGGTATGCTTCTGGAGGCACCCCAAGGGCCTCAATTTTTCTTCTCATCTTCCCAATTTTTTGTTCCACCTTCATATTATCCTACTTATTTTTAGTTTTATATTTTGTTTTATGATAATAGATTTTTAGAGTTATTATTTTTGGATTATGTGATTCTATAGAATTTGGTTCTAGAGATTTAGGTGTGGAAAATTCATATTGAATACTCTTAATTTGGAGAAAAAGACCAGTTTTTAGTAGAATTTGATAAATGGATGATACTCTATTTTTCATGTATATATATTGTATTAACTTTATATTCCATGTATTAAAATAATTCCCCAATACTCCGAAATTTTTTTTTAAAACAGAAAGGTAATTATTTCACTTTTCTGGAAAAAAAATCAATGAACATTTAACCCATCATATATGTATGGCTTTTTATTGTTATCATTTTCATTTATATGTTCCCTATCACTCTCTAATAGAACCAGATAGTTGATATTCTATTTTATTTCCATGTTTCCATACATTATACCATAATATTTTTTATCATGGTAGTGTTCTACTACACATTCTTTAATATTAGTGGATGTTTCATCAACCCATTTTTCTAATGTGGGATGTTTATTAAGATATTTTGAAAATTCAAAACCCTATTTTTATGCCAATTTAAAATTTCAATAATAAATTTTATTAAAATGGAGAAAATATATCATCCTAATTTTATATGCAAATACTATTTCTAATAGTGTACATATTATGCCACATAGAACATAAACAAACAACTAAATATTATTAGGTAATATGGTTGTTATCGAATAGTTCTTAGAATGGTGATAATGAACATAATTAACTAAATTATAAAAAAATTGTTCCACATGTATATATATTTACATTTTCAGTGACCAATTAATAATGAATTAAATTAAAACCCTTTTTAAAAGAAGAGGAATTGTTTTTATGAAATACTATTTAAATGTTCACAATTGTGTTTTATAACAATAAATAATAAAATACTACTTTTTATATTATATTAATGATATATATATGTATTCGAAATAATGTGTATAATTAGTCTCATACATTTTTGTGACTTGATTTATAAACAAATTCAATTTTATTCATAATAGAATTATTAAAAAATTTAATATTTTTTCTCCCTTTGATGGATCGCATATTATAAATATACATTCTGATAGTTTTATAAATTTTATATAAAAATATTAAATTCTTCTTATAAAGATGTATTTCAAAATTTACATTAGTTGATTTTTTTTATTTTTCTATTAAGTTTTATTATAGGATGAATAGTAAAAATTACTACATTTTTATTTAAAACTATCCCTTTAAAAAAATTATTTATAGCGTTAAATTATATATTTTCATGGTTTTTGTCACAAATAAACCAGGGTCCACCCTGTATCGGTCACCCATGCCAGTCTGTGACATGTCATGAGGGTGTTCTTGATCCAAAAGGGCTAGAAACTAGTGTCGGGTATCAATGTATACTGATGGGAATGATTTATGCCCAAGCGATAAAACCAGGGCCCGATAAAAAAAGTAGAACATATATAGAATGCTACAAAATGACAATTGAATCTTAAATAACCAAATAACAAATCTAGATACAAATTACCACAAAAAAGAACAAAACTAGAAACAAGACGCCTCTACAATGACCTATCTATGACCCATTGGTCACCTCCAACCACAAACATCAAATTTCACCCACATGAAAATCCACTAATGAAATTCATGAATAATAGAAAAACCTTCTATTAAAATGCTAAACGATAGGTGTGAGAAAAAAATGATTTGTAGGGATGTCAAACATAAACCACTAAATGCATGTGTTTCTTTACCCAATGTTGTATGATGACATAATTTAAGAAATAAAATTAAAAAAATAATGTTTTTTTTCTTTTAAATAAAATCACACATCTTTCACATTATGAGATCCTACTCACAACATATATTGATTCAAAAATAGTTTTCCATTTTATAATCAAAACAAATCAAGTAAAATCTGGGCTATGCAAAAGGGGGACATGGAAACAATATAAGCTGAAAATAATACAGTGTAGCTGAAAGTAAACAAGAAATACAAGTTGAAACCATAGTCTATCCTCATCATCCCTAGAAAAAACATGGATGCACTTGGTTCGGATCCACCTACAGGTGTATTGTGAAACCCCATAGTCTATAACCCACTGAATTCCCTCACGACAAAATTAGTGGAAAATCCCACCTCCCTCTCTATCAACCAGGGGGATCCAACACATCTAATCAGGTTTGGTTATTAACAACTACTCAATAATCTATAATATTTTCAGGAATCCATGGTGGTTATTGTAATACTATGTAAGTAGGTGTCCCTCGCATACATTACTCATCTTACCAAACTTTCCTACCCCTAACACAGAAACCAATCATCAATAACCTCTTATGGAAATATTTCCTATAAAGTATACCCATAATTATATACATACATTTCATAGAACAAGAAGGTTACAACCGGGCCACCATAACATTTATATTTTAAAATATTTCATAAAATGATCAAATTTGGCAACCGAGCTTACACTTTTTCCGAAACACAATTTCTTTAAAATTTTTGTACAAACTTTAACCTTTGGTTAAAAGTTCCAAATGATCCTTAAACTCAACATTCCTAAATAAATTTACCAAAAACACCTTACTAATTCTGCATTTAAATTTACCAATCCCAATGATCCTTTAAGAAAACATTCACCATAATCTACACCTAGAGCCAAACAGGAACACGGTTTCAAACCCACACACTAAAGCATTTTCCTAGAAATAATGGACATAACCCATGAGTAATACTTTTATACCCATACTATGGAAATTCATAGTTAACCCCCATCCTTTATAATCTGATGATTCATTTTTTGGTACCATGGTTTTTACGAAAAAAACATTTTATGTCACCATATTCATGTAGTGTCTCGTAATTTCCATTTTTTTTAATTATATGGAATTATTTCAAGACCATGAAATCTGACGGTGCATGATACCGAGGCATGGAGTTCTTGGAATGATCCATCATCGTTTTTTAAGCTTTAATTATCACACTTAAGTAGTTTTACTAGAAAAAGTGGGATATGTCTTAAACGGTTGCCCAGATCAGAAATATGAGGGCACCGTTGCGTTCATAATGGTGGGTTTACCCTGGTAGCGACCAATTTTTGGTCGGTGCGGGCCTCTTGTGAGAAAATCCAAAAATGGCATAATCATAAATAACTTAATTAAATAAATTATTTTATAATTAAAATTCTTATAACTCAAAAACAGTTGCTCAGAATGACAATCTGAGACCACCGCTGAACTTATGAGTGCTTTCTTTATTTATGTAGATACTAACATTGGTCAGTGCGGGCCACCAGTGAATGGTAGTTTTTTCCCATAAATAAAATAATTAAGTGTCAATTACTTTATTATGAAATAGATATCTTTTAAACAGTAACTCAGATAGGAAATATGATAGAACATTTGGGTTTTTTGGGGCATGTTTCACTTGGGCAGAGCCGAACCTTGACCAGCGCGGGTCGAGGGTGACTGTTAATAATTTTTGTAAATTTGTTTTGGGTACGTTTAGTAAATGTGTGAATGGGGTTTTCTAACTTCTGGACTAGGGCTCAGAATTGAAATTTGAGGGCACCGTTGAACTTACATGACCAATATTTTCTTAACAAGACTTTCACCTCAATGACAGTTGGTCGAGGGTGAATGTTAATTTTTAGGTTTTTTGTGGAAATAATAAGATAAAATTATCACATTTTATTTTTGTTGAAAACACCCATTTGGATGTTCAGAGGTGTGGACCACATGAACTAAACCACCATTTAAAGGTTAAGAGGTGGGGTCCACTGGATCAAAACCTCCTTGTTTGGATATGGTGGTGGGGACCACCCGATACTAAATCATGTATTGAATTTCTGAGGCGGGGACCACCCGACCCCTCTTAATGGGGAGAAACCTCCCAACTCCCCAATATTCCTCACCTCCCATTAAATTGAGCCATTAAAATGGGCCAATTAATTGAGATAATTAATTGGGGCAATGTGGGGCATTAATTATACCAAATTGGGTGTGCCAATAATATTTCTTCTTAAGATAATTATATTGGCACCTCTGTCATTTTTGTTGGGTGGAATTTAGAGAGGAGAACACTTGGAGAATTATACTTCATCCATGAAGAATGCTCCTCCAATGAAGAACTCTGAATTTTAATTATTCTTCCAGACACCCTCCAATGACGAACGTCTTCAACAACAATGATCCAACGCACGCACCTGGAATAGGTGGTGTGTGGATAACGAGACAAATTTCGACAAAAGAAACTTCTTTTTGGAGCCAAAGTCAACAAAAAATCCAACGTAGGGGTTTATTTGTGTATGAATACTTTTCCAATCTTCATCCCTTGAATTCTTTTTCATCATGGGGAATGAATCATTATTGGAGGTTGTGAAGAATGACGTTATTCTTCATGTTCTTGGTGAGTCACATGATACCACCCTAATGTGGAGAGTACGATCTAAACAAAATGGCATGACCGCTCCACAAATATTGTGATGATTTGTGGTGTTAAATGCGACGAAGGCGATGGTGCAATGACACCACCTCGCAGCCACTACTGCCTTGCGACCTCGGGGCACTCGCAGCACCCACGCGGCTGAGCCGTTCTGCAGCACCCACGACCACTGCTCACCATAGATCCGCAACCCGCATCCTTGCTGCGCTATCGAGGGCTGCCCCCATTTGGGCTGAGCCACCTCCGCTGATCAGGAGGAGCTGCTGTCACCATCAGCCGAGCCGCCGCTACCGTCCGCCGAGCTGCCACCACCGTCAGCCGATCATCCGACGCCGTCCACCATGCCACTTATACCATTTGTTGAGCCGTCTCCTTCTGAGCAGCTCTGGCCGAGCCACCCGCGGCCCTACACGCAGCTCCGTCAGAGCCACCTGCGGCCCTCCGTGCCACTCTGACCGAAACTCCTGTGGCCCTCCGTGCCGCTCCGGTTGATCCACCTGCGACCGAGCTGCTATGCCCGAACCACTAGCAACCCCGAGCCGGTTAGGCCATGCTGCCTGAAGGCCCTAAGCCGCTCCGTCCTAGCCACCCCATGGCCCCAAGCCACCCTGCGACCTCCGCCCTATTGGCCGAGTCGCCCCGGCCAAGGTTTCCTACGGCTTCGCGCCATCCACGGACGAACCGCAACGACCTCATGTGGCCGGCCAGAACTAGTGGGGTGGGCCAAACCCAACGGTCTAGTTTGCACTGCGGGCTTGGTCAGTCTGACCGGGAGAGACCGGATCTCGGCCCACTATGACCCATTTACATCTTTTGTCCATAAATTTGGTATCAAATGTCTATTTGAAGAACATTCAATGGTGCTAGAAATCATGGAGTGAGACTATCCCTTTGAATATACCCGTCCAAATATTTAGATTGAGAAGGGGTACGATCATGTTGGAACGATCACGAATCCAACTGGGCCTTCTGAACAAAAAGGATAATAACTCACTGACCGTGAATCTGATTGAAACACCGTCTATAACGTTCAGACCCCTATGTCATGGCCGACTATTGAGATACTTCTTCTGGGGACTTCAAAATAGTTAGAGTATCGACCAGAAGCTTCTTGAGCGGATCCTCCTAGAGACGTGCGAGCATGGTTCGGTGACCCAGTGGAAGGCTCAGACTTGATGACTACTGACCTTTTTGACTCGGAGGGTCTTGGAAGGACCAGTGGGGAGCGTCTCTGTGTGATGCAGTAGACCCACATTGGGAAGCACCTTTCTGTGACATGGAAGACCCACTATACTCGATAGGAGGAGTACTTCAGTATGCCATGGTGGGGAGTGCCACTGTGTGACGTGGCAGACCCACAGTAGTCGCTAGGAGGAGTACCTCAGCAAGTCACAAGGGGGCGCGCCTCTGTGTGACGTTGTAGAACCATGGTGTGGAGAGCCTCTGTGTTATGTGGAAGACCCATAGTACTCGACAAGAGGAGTACCTCAGTAGTCCAAGGTTAGTGGGAAGCACCACTGTCTAACGCCGCATGACCACCGTACTCAATAGATGAGGGGTTCCCCAGCATCTGAGGTGTTCAATGTTGTGGCTGGGAATGTTTCTTGACACTACCTGTAGACAAAATCCTGGTGTGATCTGTGTCATTTGCTCTGTGTTTTTCTTCATGATTGGGATGGATTATTTGATAACATTGGCATATTTCAGGGCATATAATTAAGTAAAGTTATCTGCTGATTACATACATTGTGTTTTATCCTTGATGGATTTTGTGATACCTAGAGGGTCTCGGGTTCCCTACATAATATCGTTATACTCACCCATCCACGAGATATGTTTGTACCTTGTTGTGTTGGATGCAGACGACAGACAGCGCTGACTAAGGCTGAGAGTACCAAGACTAGACGGTACGTAGAGGTGGACAATATGGCATGTGGGTATGCAGAGGATATATGTGGACGTTGAGTGGTGAGAAAGCGGTATGTACCTACCCTTAAGGTTGGAACCTCATAGGATGATCAAGTAGATGTCTATTCTCTTACTTCAATTGTTTTTTGTTTTAGATTAACTTTTACATTTACTATTGGGATTATATTCCAGCCCCTTTATTTTCAGCACAATTTTGGTTAAACAGTTTGTGTGTGTTTTTTTCGTACTGTCTGCTTGGTTATGTGAGGTTACATGATATAAAATAAATTCCTTCACTCTTTTAGAGAAAAAAACATCCAGTGCTAGTTGCCAGCCCCTGGCCTTTGGATGGCAGGCCTGGGGTAGTCACGACACGAGCCCTGGGGGACGAGTCATGACAAATTGGTATCATAGGAGTCGGTTCTACCATAGAACATATGACTCTGATCACTATTCTTAATGTAAATAGTGTTATGTGTATTGATTGGGGTTATCAATTTAGGGAATCCAATTTTGATGTAGAAGGCGACGTATCCACACACCAGGACCCTGACTACTAATTTCTGAATCAGTGCATGAAAACACAGATTGTGTGTTTGTTTTGAAGAGTTTTCATTGTGATATTTTGATTCAGTTCACCATGTATAAATAAATGACTATTGAGAACCTTTTCATTATAAGGATACCAATATATAGACTGCCAGCTAGGATTCATGAGAGAGTACACGATGATGGCCCACAGAGCGATGAGGCTCCGGTGTAGGGCCCTCTTAATTTGTTGGCACCTTCGGGTGGTGTACCAGAAGCACCACCACCCATTTGGCAGCAGTTACCACCAGCCGCACTGGAAGAAGGTGCAAACCGACTGAGATTATTCGACAAGTTTCAGAAGTAGAGGCCTCTAAGGATTCGAGGGCAGACAGATTCCCATGCAGATGAGGGCTGGATGGAGGTGATTGCTATAGTTTTCTACCTAGATGTGAAACTTGTGGAGAAGATTGTGATCTTTGCTACTAGTATTTTTTAGTGATAGATCATGAAGATGGTCTGCATTGTGATGAGGCTTCGGTATGTGGACCGTTGCCTGAGATGATACCTTCAGGTAGAGTTCCAGCCATATCACTACCTGTTGGACAACAATTACAACTAACGGTACTGGTACATGACACATATAGGCTATGTGCCTTACACATGTTTCAGCATTAGATACCCCTCAGGTTCTGAGGTGAGCCCAACCCATAGGCAGATGGGTACTGGCTTGAGGAGGTGGATGAGTGTTCCCTAGAGCTTATACAACATTAGTAGGATGGCATGTCGTTTGATAAATATTCTTTTAGGCATGCCGACCATATCAGGTACTCGATGAATACAGTATTCCTACTGCATCAATGCTCAAACTACCGAGAGTGGTGTCACTAGAGACATTCGAGCCATCACTATTCCTCTAAGCATTCCTACTTATGTTAGGGTGCTGGAGAGTTCATTTGTGGATGAATTTTCTTTGGCTGAGCGGATGCAGATAGTGAATGTTAGCAGGGGGAATGCAAGAAACCGACACCAGTCTCAGAGACTTGGGTGTGTAAAATGTTTCAGAGAGTGGAATTGTTAAGGACAGATGAATCTGCAGGGCTTAAGATGTAGAAGTATATCTTGGATAGCAGCATCAGGTGGTGTACATTTGTACATGTTACAACCACCACTACTACATTTTTCCCACCAGGATCAGGGAGCTGGAGGATAGAGGAAGGGAGTAGATGCATGCAGACAAGGAGTACGACCCAAGGGATCTAGGTATGATTCATGATACAGTTAGTTTATACTACTAGTTGTCGTATCAATATATATAAAAACCAATCATTCCTTTGTTCCACGAATCATGTCCAAGACCTAGAGTTTTTGGAAAAACCGTTGACTTGACCCTGACATCTGAAGATACATTTCGGAGGAGACTCTATAATCAAACATATGCTGATGGTGTTATATGACCCTTAATGTGATAGTTTTGGTTTGAACTTCATGATGGTATCGTCGAGGCCTTACGACGTTAGTTTTGATATGTATTGGACATCCCAGTTCATAATCATATTGACTATATTAGGAAAAAAGGTTTTGGTTTCTCTACAACATTTAAATGGGGGTTTCCTTGGTCATAAAAAAAGGAAACCCGAGCAGCATAAGAAAAACTCATACATAGGAGGGTGAAACCTATCAAACTTGAGTTGGCTAGACATACCCTCATTGCAGAATAAGTTTTGAGTTTTCTGTTCCAAACAATAGTGGCAGAGCATGGGGGCATATTTTCAAAATATGATTCCATGATAACCCTCGAAGGGAGAGTAACTTCTAGTTTGGATTTGTGCTTCCACAGTTTTGGACCAGTCTTCTCTAGGGCAGTGGCTCCCTTATAAGCATTGATGAAGAAGGATGAGCCTTTCTGGTGTATAGAGAAGTGTCTGTAGAACTTTCAAATGTTGAGACAACAAGGATGGCTAGAGTTCTTCCAGGACTATGACTTTGAGATAATCATTACTCCAGGTATGTTGAATGTGGTAGCAGATGCACTCAACAAGATGTTTGGTCAGAAACTGCTGAGTGAGATGTCTGTGCAGCTGGCTACCTTACAGATTTCCTTTCTGGTTGGAGATGGAGCAGCTTTCCTTCAGTCTCTTAGTGTCGCTCCACCACTTCTTCAGAGAGTCAGTGAGGTGCAATGTGGGGATTCTGACTGTGAGGCTCGATGTGCTCAGATATCCACAACGTAGGCACCTGATGGATTTTCTGAAGGTGGGGAGCAGGTCATCCTTTTTAGAGAACATACCATTATACCAGTGTCCCTTCAGGATGAAGTGTTGATGTAGTTCCACACTTCCTCTCTATATGTGAATCCAATAGTGGAGATGATGTACATGGATCTCCGAAGACAGCACTGGTGGCCGGGATTTTAGAAAGAAGTATAAGAGTTTGTTTCTTAGTGCCTCACTTGTCAGCAAGTGAAAGCGGAGGATCAGGTACCAGCAGGCTCGGTTCAAACATTAATGGTACCAGAGTGTATGTGGTTTGGGATATTCATTGACTTTGTGATAGGACTTCAACATACATCCAGGGGTCATGACTCGGTTTTGGTGATCGTCGACCGACTCACCAAGTCGGCCCGCATCCTACCGATCAGAGAATAGGGTTCAGTAGATAGATTTATATTCCTCTATGTGTATGATATTGTGCTGCTACATGGAGTACCCTCGATGATTTTCTCCGATCGTGATGCATGTTTTAATTATCGACTATGGAAGGGGTTGTAGGAGGCTTTCAGGACACAACATCAGTTGATCACTACCTTCCATCCTTAGACGGATGGCCAGACTGAGTAGACCATACAGACCCTCTAGGACATGTTGTCTGCTTGTTTCCTCGACATCGGTCATTGTTGGGAGGATCACTTGCATTTGTTGGAGTTTGCATACAACAACAGTTGTCACTCTACCATTGGGATGGCACCATTTGAGGCGTTGTACGGGCAACCCTGTAGATCACTATTGTGTTGGACTGTCCCAGGGGAGTCAATACAAGTGGGACTAGAGATGGTACGTGCTACCATATATAAGGGTAAGATCATCCAGGAGTGGATGAAGATTTCACAGAGCATGCAGAAGTCTTATGCCGATAGGATATGACGACCTCTAGAGTTCAAGGATGGCAACCACGCCTTCTATGGGTCTCACCTGAACGAGTTTTACAGAGATTTAGCTAAGGCAGAATGTTATCTGCATGGTTCATCAATCATTTTCTAGTCCTCAGCAGAGTTGGAAAGGTATGTTACTACTTAACACACCCCCTTAGTTTCACCGGGTGCATGATGTCTTCCACGTATCCCACCTAAGGAGTTACGTACATGACCCTTCTCATATCAACGACCACGGTGAGCTAGTCATCAACGATGGAGCGGCATTTTCAGGGGTTCCTATAGAGATTGAGGATCAACATATGCTGGTCCATCATGGGCGATCGATAACTCTAGTGATTGTATGTTGGCAGGATGAGAACCTCTAAGTGAGAACATGGGAGAAGGAGACTCTGATTCGTGCTCAGTACCATCTTTTTGTTATTTTGACATTGATTTGACTTTCGAGGATGTAAAAACCTATGATGGGGAGAATTTAATGTCCCATAATTTCTGTATAATTATTTTTAATTATATCGAATTATTTTAAGACTGTGAAATTTGATTGTGTGTTATTCTGAGGCATGGATCTCCCAGAATGATTCGTTGATGTTTTGTTACTCTTTAATTAACGCTTGTAAACAGTTTTCTTGAAAAAGATGGATAACTCTTTAACTGTTTCCAGGATTGAAATCTAAGGGCACCGTAGCATTTTAAATAGTGGGTTTACCCTAGGCGCGACTTATGTTTGGTTGGCATGAGCCTCTTCTGAGAAAACCCAAAAAATGGCATAATCATAAATAAAATAAATAAATACATTATTTTGTTTTTTCAATTCTTATTACACACAAATGGTAGCTGGGAATGAAAATATGAGACCATCGCTGAACTCGTGAGGGCATGCATTATTTTACAAGATACTAACAATGTCCAGCATGGGGTACTAGTGAATGATAGTTTTTGGTCATAAGTAAAATACTTAAGTGACAATTATTTTTTTGTAAATTAAGTAACACATAAACAGTTACTCGGATTGAAATCTGATTGTACCGTTTGGATTGATGGGGCATGCTTCACTTGGGAAAAGCCTAATCGTGACCTACGTGGGTCGAGGGTGATGTTATTAATTTTAGGAATTTTATTTTGGTACGTTATGTAAACGTTCGAACATGTCTTTCTATCATTTGAACAGGTGCCCAGAATTGATATCTGAGCGAACCATTGAACTCACAGTGCCAGTATTTACTTAAGAATACTTTCACCACAAAAGATGTTGGTCGAGGGTGAAAGATAATTTTTGGGTTTTTCATGGAAATAATAAAATAAAATTATCACCTTTTATTTTTGTTGTAAACACCAATGTGGATGTTCGGAGGTGGGGACCACTAGAAAAAAACCACCTTTGGAAGGTTCAGATGACTCAAATTATTCCCTAGAGGATAAAGAGACAAAATAAGATGCACCTGTTGAGGAACATTTAGAGCTCCCTGAAGATGATGAAAACTTACTAGAGGGAGCACAAGAAGTGACAAGGAATGTTTCACAAGTATCAACATATAAGGAGGAGGTTCCATACTTCATCCTACCACCTCCATGCAAGATGTAAAACATTGTGAAGGGGCGGATCTAGTGCACACTATCCATGGAGTCCTCCTAAAAAAGAAAAAATCAGTCGAAACTAAAAAAACCAAATGTGTTGGTTCTGGTCAAAGAATCCTCATCCTCCTTCAGACTTTGGATAACAGCTGGTTCTACTCTCTGGAGGCAGTAAAAATTTAGGGCCCACATAGGGGATCAAACAAAGATTTATCTTTACCTTATTTATTGGAAATTATATGTCAATTTCCTTTATTAGTTGTAGTGCAGCATGCATCACCCTCCCTCTATATTTTTTAGCTTTATTAACATGATCCTTGAGATTAATTGAGTTGTTATCTTTTATAGGTTCATAATTTCAGAAGACAGCCCCAGACATTGATGTAGAAGGACCAAGTTTCATGGAAAAGGGGACTTCAATTTTGGGGTTTTATATTTTAATCTCCCTACATTTTAGTCCACAACATATTTGATCATTAAAGATGAAATTGTATGCCCACACTATAATTAATGTTTTACTCGACTTATCTAGGAGACAGGAGTTTCTTAGGAAACTAGTGATTCTATGTTTTAGATTTCAATGTTTATATGATTAATTATTGTAATGAAGAATTGAATTTTTAAATATGAAGCATAGATATTAAAATGATGACTCATGATTTGAAGGAATTAATTAATATATGTAAATAAAATTACCCAACCATCATTAATTCTTTGAATTTCTGAAATTTATGTGAATTGATTTATTATTATTAGTCATTCCATGATTTATTGTCCAATGTTATAATTATAATTTCTGATAGAATTTCTAGACCATGTACTCCCTATTAACACTTGCCCATATTTCAAGAGTAATCGTGGGTCATGTAACCAACCAGAACTAGTATTGAGTCTTTTCAAAGCTATGATTGTGCGAAAACACATTTAAATTGATTGAGGCATCCTTTGAAACACCACATGTCCTTAAAATACCACCATTACATCAATTATTCTTTTATCCCATAGAGATCATGAATGACCATTATAGGGATGAGCCATGTTTCTAGCCATTTTTATCCATTACTACCCAACTCTTGGTATTTTCATGGTATTTTAAATTTGATGTGTGGGGGTAAAGGGAATCATGGTGGGGGGGATGATACTCATTGTAAGGAATATGTATTGGGGTTTTGTTGTGGGAATTGTAAAATTTTGTGCAGTCATTCCTTGTACACTATTGTTTTCCCATCTTGAATTAAAAAAATAGAAAAATGACAAAAAGATATAAAAAAAATTGAAAATGGGTTTTGAATTGGAAAAAACCAAAACCAAAATTTTCTAGACTGATGATCATATGATCGTATGTGGGTAGGTAATGGATGTGAGGTTTGATCATGACCATACTTTTAGTTTTTGGAAGTAGGTGTTGCTACTTTGAAGGGTATAGTTTCATTACACTTTTACTTTTGATATCATGCATTGTACTTAAGAGATTATCCTCCTTCCAGAGCCTTAATTTTTAAAGCATCAAATCCAATCAACCTTAAGCCTTAGAGTCCTTTGAACCTTTCTGGAAATTCCCCATGATTTTATGTGTCTTTTGCCTTTACAACGTGGAGAAAGTAGTTCATTTACAAGACTATGGATCTTTATCATGTTCTCATGATATGAGCATAAATCTTCTTGAATTGTATCATGAATGATGAGAGAAAAAAAATCAAAAGTGGGGTAAATCATGACATGAAATGTTTAATAATGACGAATCAAGGAGATTGAATGGATGAAAGGATATGTTCCACCAATTTTCAAATGGGAATAGTAAAATATGTGTATCATTTTTTTCGTTGAAAAATGGGAAGTTAAATTGTTTTTTTATGCAGATTTTTGAATGTTATATTTCCCATTGAAAATTGGTTGATTTTATTTCATTGAAATTTGAATATTGGTAACACTGGTGTCCTCTAATTTCCATGTTGAGATTTTATGCTTGAGGTCAAGCATGGTTTATGCGTGGGGGTATTTCACAGATCAAATTTATGTGCATATTTTTGATCCAATAATTAGTATTATTTACTGTATTTCAATGACAAGCTCCATGTATTTACATTTTTTATTAAAGTAATGGGTAATTTGAAATTTTTTATGAAAATGAGCATACTTAAGAAAAGTGAATAATTATGGATTTGGACTGATTTAGATCACATGGGTATTTTATTCATTTATCAAAATATATATGTCCAAACAATGTGATTATAATTTTTTTAAAATACTGATTTAAAATCCTCAAATTTTGACTTCTAGACTAGGAGCTGATTCAACCATATAAATGGCCCAAAAATTCATTGAAGTATGAACTTTTTTTGGGCGGAAAACATAGACCCCACCACCATAATGGCACCCAAAGCCAAGGAGGGATCCCATTGTGGTACGGGCTTCTACTGCTCCTCTATTCCTCCCACATTTCATCTTTTTATTTTATTTTTAATTTAATTAAATTTTAGTTTTATTTTCAATTGTAATTTTTATTCTATTTTTTATTAATCCTTGCATTTTTGTTTCTCCATCCCTTTTTCTTCATCTCTATCTCTCTCCCTCTCTTATTCCACCCACTCCACCAGGTAATATCATACTCTCGGAAGTGAGAGGCTATTCACGAGACTTGGCATGGGGTGATGTTAATGTGTCCTTGAATTTTCGTTAAAGTTTATTTTAAGTTTGAGGTTGATTTGAGTAGCATGAATTAGTGGGGAGAATGTACCCAATTGGGTGACGACCCCCAATGAAATGTAACTTAAACTATTTCTATTTAGGAAAAGAGAAGTGATTCAAATGTGAGATTCCATTTTTGGATTATAACACTGAAGTAAGCATATAAAAGAGAATAATGATTAAACTTATGACTAAACCCCAAAACCATGTTTTTCTTCATTAAATCATTCTGTTTTCATTGCATAATAGTTCATATTTTTAAATAATCAGAAACAAAAATATATTTTCATCAATTTATTTTAAATAGAATCAAACACAAATAAATAATATAGGTGAATTAGAATAATGTATGTGAACTAAATTGAGAATGATCTTCAAGAGAGACGACCTGGGTTAGTGATTGTGATGCACTAGAAAAAATATAATTGTTTTTTTCTGTGCCCCACGACAGGCGTGCATCAATGCGGCAGCCCCACATTACTTGACAGGAGAGGTATCTTAGCATGACATAGTGGGGAGAACCACTGTGTGACGTGACAGACCCATCGTACTCGACAATAGGAGTACCTCAGCAAGTCACAAGGGGGAGTGCCTCTATGTGACGTGGGGGAACCATGGTGGGGAGCGCCTCTGTAGGACGCGGTAGAACCATGGTATTCAGTGGGATGAGTACCTCTATAGTCCAATGTTAATGGGAAGCACCTCTGTGTGACATGGCAGACCCAATTTACTCGATAGAGGAGTTCTCCAGCAGCCAAGGTGGTCGACATTGTGACAACAAGTATTACATGATACTACCCCTCAAAAAAAACTTGGTGTCAGCATAGTCAATACCTCTGTTATTCCACATGATTGAGATGGATTACCAGATAACATAGGTATATGTATGGGCATATACATACGCATGGATATTTGTTGATTACATAATTTTTGCATTATCCATGATGAATTTTGAGAGGCCTAGATGGTCTCGGGGTCCCTACTAAGTATCATTATACTCACCTTTGCACGGGTTATGATCGCACCCTGGTGTGTTGGATGCAGACGATGTACATCGCTGACTGAGGCTGAGAGCACCGGGATTGCACGGTACATGGAGGTGAACCATACGGCATGGCCGTATGCATAGGAGATGGGTGGATGTGGAGTGTTGAGGAGGCAATTTGTACCTACCCTTCAGGTTGGAACCTCATAGGATGATCCAGTAGCTATCTATTCTCTTTCTTCAGTTGTTTTGTGTTTCAGTTGTACTTGTACCTTTACTGTCAGGCTTGTATTCTGACCCCTTTATTTTCAGCACTCTTTTGTTTATACAATTTTCTTGTGTTCGTATCTTACTATGTGTTGGTTACGTGAGGTTATAGGTTATAAAGGAAATTCCATCCCAATTTTAGGGAAAATTCCTTTCAGTGCAATTCGCAAGCCCCTGGCCTATGGAAGGCGTGCTTGGGGTAGACATGGAATGGGCCCCCAAGGATAGGTTGTGACACTTCATTTTGAGGAACATATAAGTGTAAACCTAGTGCTCCCACGGATGTGTAAACATCTAATAGTGCATCAAACATCCAAAAGGGTTACCCAAAAGACGTTTATATAAAAAAAATTTCCACTACCCACATTATTTTAAATTAACCCAAAACAAAAAATTGATGCCATTAAATTCATACCAATGTATTTTAACAAAAAAACAAGTAATAAAAAATCTCATAAATACCAAACAAAGTTAATTTACAAACATTTCCATTGCTACATAATAATCTGTACAAAATTCATTAAATCCCAATTCCTAATTTAATAAACAAAGGAAATTTGAACAAGCTCATTAGGTACCCCCAAACCTAGGTACTTTACAAAAAAAAACTCATTTAAATCCAATTTTTAACATAAAAAATAAATTCAAAATTTCTATAATAATTTATAAAATGGTTCCAAAGTTGAAAAATAGGATTATAAACTTATTTAAAATGGCATTTAGTAAAGTAAAGTCTTTTGTAAATAAAAACAATAAAACACATACCGAGTTATCATTCGATTGGAATGAAACGTCAATAGGAGGAGTAATGATGCCCCATGGACAAATCGCACACCCTAAATCCATAGGATACCTTAGTTACACAAGAACCCTAATATTTTGGGTTCATCCAACATGAAATCACAAATAGAAAAAACAATGAAATTGTCTGGGGGGAAGAGAAAATAGAAAAGATAACTCACCATAAGGAACTACTGAATGGAGGAGCTATTGGAGGAAGGATTGGAAAATGGGAGGAGGGCCTGTATGAGAAGAGGCGTGTGTGATAGAATAAAGGATTTGGTGTTTGAAGATAGGGAATAAAAAAAGATATGAATTAATGTGGAAATAGAGGTTGGGGGGAGAGAGAGCACCTGAGATAAATAGGAGGGAGGCGTGATTGTTAAAAGAAATTGGGGGAGTGATTGGAAAAAAGGGTGATGATAAAAACACTTTTAAAAATTAAAATTAACAATAATAACAACTAAATAATAAATTTTTGTTAATAATAATAATATTAATAATAATATTAATAATATAAATAAAATAAAAACAATAATAATAATAATAACGATAATCATAATTTTATACATATTCTTAAAAATAATAAAAAAATTAATTACAAGTGAATGCTAATTATATTTATAAATATTTTAATGATAATATGATCAATTAAAAGTTTAACTAAGAAACATTTTTTTCTACACAATATTATTATTATAATTATGTCTTAAATATTTTCTTTATTTCATTCTTATAATGTTTTATTTTTTTATGTATTGGGTAACCATAGTGTCATCCGGACTGATAGTACAGTTACTAAAAACTGTTTGATGCTCCTGCACCAGTTTGAAACCTACCAAAATATCAAATAACATAAATTTTTAACATGCACTCAACACGCACCTTGTAGAGCCTAACTAATGAAGTGAAATAATAATAAAAAATTATTTCAAAGGGGTGTGAAAATTCTCCCCACCACAAAACTTTCTGCCCCCAGAAAGTAACCAAATAGAAAGACAACCAAAACTCTGGTCAATGACCAACCAAAACTGTTGGCGAAATATAAGCCTCGAGATAACTAATAACTCTACAAGTTACACCTGCCTGACTGGAAGAGATACCAGGTCACAAAAAAAGATCATCATAGGGTTATTCCCACCATAATAATTATCCTAACATAAGAATTAGAACTCATACACCAACTCTGGTGGGGGGGGGGGCACTAGAACCACCAATCAATCCAATGTAAATTCGATAGCATGAGCGAAACAACAGTTCCACTGAAACATGGAACCCTCAACCCAGAGAAAAAGTCCACCACCACTAGAGAAAAAACACCAAGAAGAACATAAACCAAGAAGTGAACCAAAGAATAACTGAAAACTTCAATTCTCCCACATTCACTTACATATCCAAATGAGAACAACTAAACTGAGATCAACCCATACAAGGTCCAAACAAACTTTTAGGAAAAAAACACATTTCAGAAGACCCAATTCAAGAAAAAATAATGTTTGGATTGAAAAAAAAAACGATGATCACATTTCTATGTTGAAATGATGACCTTATACAAAATGTAAACTATAAATTAAATTAATCACGAACAAACATCCTTTAACTAATCCAATCCCAACATGGATCTAATAACCCGAACCAAGGATTCACAACCCAAACTGCATGAAAGCTTCACCCTGAGACTTGTGGATGGGGCTATGATGGATGAAGCATCTCCAACCTCACATTAAAGCTCTACAATCCTCCATTCACATATTATTCTTTAGGTGATGCTTCCTTAATAATTCTCATGAAGAATCAGACACCCACAACGAAAACACATCTTCGTAGGGATGCAACATGATAACTTCGTGATCCCTCAACATCCACACCGATGGAAACCCATTTAATGGTCCAACAAACTGGATTCTAGACCCAATATAGAAGAATCTTTAGAAATAAGTACTTCTGGCATGCCCCTCTCACTAGATAGGGAACAGTCATGAGTAACAAGATGTAATAGATTTCCAACCATCTATGCTCCAAAGACCAACTCAGCAAAGAACTCCTTATCCCCCAACTTCTCAAAATGATGGTCCTTAAAAGGGAGGACCCGCTCCTTGATATCGGGATGAAGACCACCAATAATGAGAGATGTCAATATCAAATAATGTGATAATAACTCCATAGAAATGGACACCAGTTCATTGAAAAGGTCAATATAATCATTAGTTGTTTGTTGGCCTTATCTAATACATATTATCTTTGCAATTTTATTCATCTTCACCTCTATAGGTATGAACCATCAGGCATGGAAGGATTTAATCACAACCCACATAATCCCAACATGTTTTGGGGGTTGGGAAAAAAACTCCCACATCCTTTAGAATCATAAGATCCTTATTGTAGAACCATGGTTTTTATGAAAAACACCATTTTATGTCACCATCTCCATTTGGAGGCACATCCATGTGTGCACCTAATGCACCTGTGGATGTGTCAACATCTAATGGTGCATCACACATACAAAGGGTTACCAAAAAACTATTTCCATAAAACCCCATTTTCATTAAAACCATCTCCACACACAATGTTTATTTTAAAAGAACACAAACTAATACATTGAATCCATTAAATCCATACAAATGTATTTTAACACATTAACCAAGCCATAACATAACAAATTCATACGCACCATACAAAGTTCATAATAAAAATGATTTTGAAACGTAATACTCACTATACATGTCATAAAAACTAAATTCCTTATTAAATGAACAATGGAAATTAGAACAAGCTTCCTAGGCACTCCCAAGCATATTTAATTTACAAAAAATTGATTTAAAACATATTTGTATAAAAAAAATCAAATTTGATATAATAATTTAAACAGTGGTCCCACAGAGGCGTGAAACAAGTTTATATATTTACTGAAAATGGAAAGCTTCGAAGGAAATGGATTGTTAAATACAAACATGGAAACACCTACTAAAACCATGGTCGATTAGTATGAATCATGAGAGGGAAGAAAAAAGATGCACTACAGAAAAATCACACACCATAAATCCAAAGGATATCTAAAGTACACATTAGCCCTAACATTTTGGGTTCATCAAACAACAAACCCCACATCAACAACCCTATAAATTGAGTATGGATAAGAGAATATAGTAGAGATAACTCACATAAAGGGACAATTGGAGGTAAGAGTAGCTGTTTGAAGGAGTGTCGGAGGGGAGGATTTGTCAGTTGAGAGTGTTTGACCCAAAATCATCCTTTCACTAAAATTCTTACGTTTTAAGCCACTTTTATTGGAGTGTAAAATTTGAATTATTATATTCTAATAAAATACATTTTTATCACACATTTGTTTTTAACAATGAACTATTTTAAAAATGGGGTTATATAAGGAATATTTTTTAATAAGAATATAATATATAAATATAAAAGTTAATCTACAATATTTTAATTTATTTATAATTTTTTAGTGATTAAATAATTACCTTAAATTATGACACATTAATGTTGTAGTGATAGTATAGTTAATTGAAAAATCAAATAATTGACCATAAAAATAATTAAATAAAAATAACATTATATAATTAAAATAATTAAGTAATTTTATGGATGAATTATATATGTTATAGATAATATAATATAATTATTATAATATATCACTTTTTTATGATATTTCTAAAAATTCATGTAATGAATTGTGTTATAATTTCAATTGTTAATATTTTGAAATAATTAATATTTTATTAAATGATATAAAATATAAAAAACCACAATTTCACTAATTTATTGTTGTATGTATCAAAATCTTATCATAGACTATTTTATTCATTTTTTTTCATTTTATAGTAATTATATTAACCCTCAAAGTGCAAATTATTTGATAATAATATAATATTTAAAATCTTTAAATAATTGTTAAATCTAAATGATAAAGATTAAAAAAATAAAAAAACGTATTTATTTTTTTTGTATGAATTTATATAAAAAATAAATCAACCTATCTTCTAAATTAATATCTTTGGTTCCATTTTTATTATTAAATTATTTTATATTAATTTAACATTTTAAAAATTTACATGAGTGCCCAAACACTCTCTTAAAAAAGGGAACATATTCTTCTCTATTAATCACACATAATAACCTAACTGATTCGGTTGATATATGATAAAATACATTACAATAATATCTAAACTCTTTTTAGAATAAATGGTGTAGGAATATGACCATCATTATATGTCTTAACGGGTAGTCAAAAATGATTTTTTGAAGAAAATGTATAAGTATTAATCATGAATTTCTCATTTATTTCTTCTTCAACATCCTTAAAATAATATTAAACCATAATTAAATAATAACTATATAATTCTAAATATATTGATATTTTATTCTATCAATATCATCTCCCTAATCCATCTCTAATTAAAAAAATAAAGGAATTATCATTCTGGTGTATGGTGAACTACCCCCTCACGAATCGATATAATTCATTTCCATCACCATCTCTCAATAATAATTATTATGATATAATTAATGATTATATATGAAAATAATTATATAGTTTCCATTATTACATAATAATATATCATTTATGTTCTTCCCCTTCAATGAACATAAAAACGATAATTTCATTCGTTCGTACCTGTAAACTATCATCCCAACGAATCCATGTGATTCATTTGTCATCAACACATCACAAGGATGATATATAAAAATATATTTAAATGATTAATATTATAGTAATTAAATTTTAATCATTATTTAATGATAAAACAATTATTACCTTCATACTACAATGATCATTTACCGTTGAAACATTACTCTTGTATTTGTATGACCTACCATCTCCATTATTATAATGTTGTTCATTTTTCATAACCATAAATAAATGGTTTGATTTTAATGTACAATTGATATATAAAATTGATTATTATTTTATTGATGTTATCTGGGAGATGATTTAATTTTGACCACATTGACTATTGACATTATATCAATGTTATTTTGAACTCATTCAAAGTATATCGTTAAAGCGTCCAAACTGAACATAAATAAGTAATTGTTATAACATGATAACATTATAATAATTGATATAAAAGGAATAATAAAAATTAAAAATGTAATAATGATTCTAAATAATTAACCTATGTTTATTATTTTGGAATATAAATATTAAACTTGATGATTCAGACTCAAGGTATGCGACATTTTAACTAAATAAACATAATTTGAAATTTTTTAATGATTTATTATTCTAAACAATTCAATTTTATTTTCACTATTTGAATTTTTTAATTTTTTTTTAAATTAATGAATTAAATAGACTATATCTAATTTATATTAAGTTTTTTCTGAAAGAAAATTTTAAGGTTTTACATAAAGGAATTTATTTTAAAAACCCACTTTTAAATAATATAGTTCAACTATTTGTTACAATGATTAAAAGAATTTTTTTCATATATGGAATTAATGTAATTTCTAAAGTTCATATATAATTTTTTCTTTAGTAATTTTTTTAATGTTCATTCCAAATAAAATGGTTTCGTTATAATATGGGATAATTTTATATTTTAAAATTGGTTTTTTAATATATATGATTATTCAGATATTTTAATGTGATTGAAACATGGGTTTTAAAGAGTTTTAAACAGTTATATTTATGATTTAGTCCTTTTAAATTATACATGAAGGGTGGTTCCTCATTATTGCTCTTGGTTGTGACCGATATAGCTTATAAGAATGGGTGATCCCCGTTATTTCTAATGAGGAATGAATGAGTTTGGTATAGCTTGTATGAAGTGTGATCCCCATTATTTCTCTCCACTTCCTTGGGTATACTGGAGATGAAAATCAGCCATATTTTAATTTCAATTCAAGAGTGAATGTAAGAGTTATATGGTAATTTTACCAGAAGGAACCAAAATTATTTTTATATAATTTATATTTATTAATAAGTAAATGTTTTAATGGGTTATAATGTTCTCAGTAGACTAATAATATAATTACATTATATCCCTCATTTAGATTTTGGTGCTCATCCTATGTTTTAAATTTTTTTCATTGGGACACAAGATTGGTAAGAACAATGAAAATCTAACGGATAAATTATTGAAGATGTGTCATGAAATAAAATCATTTTTCATAAAAGGATTTCCTTGACTAAAAAATGGATGTGGATTAAATGTGTGAATTTTTACTGTATGGGATTTTTATGTATTATTTTTTCATAAATTTCCATAACACTATGTTAAAATGACCTTTAAGAAAATAATTTGATTACCTGATTTTAAAATAACTATAATATGTAATGATTAAGGCTCGGTTCTTACAAAATTTATATGATAAACATTCCATTTATTGGTAATACATGCTTTCCTTTCATTTTATTCATATTATGTACTCATAAAACTAAATGATTGTAATTTTATGAAATCTGAAGACTATTTACAATTAAATTATTAATTTTTCTCTTATATGCCCATTTTTTATTAAAAAAATTATAGATTCTTTTTAATATTATCTTATGAGTTTTTAATGTAATTTATACCCCTAGATTAATATTTAGATATTATTTTTCCAATGAATACTTAAACAATTTTATGAATTAGTAACTTTTTAGATTTTTTGAAAAATTTTGAAAGGGATATTCTTATTTTAACTTGTATGGAATGAATAGATTTTAAAACTATAATTACCAATGAATTATTTGGTTATTCCATTACATGATTAAATTGTTTTTATTGATTCTTTCCTTACAATATTTTGATTTTTAAAAAAAATTAATAAATATATTTATACTTTTTTTAGTTGTTGTCCTCATTATTTTTAATGATATTATTTTGTTATTTCTATAAATAAACAATAAAATCCATCAGTTCTGGTAATTATTTAGTATATATAAGATCAAATTGTACAGTTCTTATTATTTCTCGGGGTTTATTATAATTATAATGATGATATTGTTAGGAATCCCAAAAAAAATATTTGGGTAATGTGCAGATGAAATTGTGACTTATCATGAAAAATATTTTCTTTACATTTTTTATAATGTTAGGATATGATTATATTTGTATGATCATTTTTCACATATATGTATGTTTTTCATTATATAATTAAATAACCGCTAATTAAATAGCCCACCAATGTTTTGGTAAGAATTAAATATAATGAGATATCTCTGTTAAACAAGTCAATATTCATGGACAACTTTGGGAAGCATTTTAAAATACAAGATACACCATAATAAACAAGTAAATGTACATCACCCATGATAGGAAACTAGTAGGCATGCGTGATCTTCTATGGGATGTAAGAGAAGGTACATGATAAGTTATAACATGAAAAATAATTGTTTTTTCCTAACCAATTTTTATTCGGATGAAACAATTGTTAACATGGAAATATGAAGTAGTTTTGGTAAATATGTTTGTTCCACGCTTCTATGACATGAACATATGGTAAAATAATGGTTTTTGATGATTCCACATAGTTATGATACATGTGATTTTAAATATAAAAGTCTTATTCAATGTTTCATGTTTATTATCCATTATAGATTATGTACAAACTTGTTAGGTTATATTCATTATTCCATATCCTTATTATTATCTTATTTTTCAAGTGATCATCAATTGGAATCTCCCATATTCACTCTTGATAAGCATCCATTCCCAAAATTTCATATTTTTCTCCACCTAGGTTATAAATATATTTTTTTCTGGGGTATTTCTATTATGATTACTAAACCGGAAGATATTTATGGTTGATATTTAATATCATTCATGAAACTAAATGATTTTTTATCATGATTACAATAAGAATAATCCATTAAGGTCCCCAGATATTTATTTTTGAATGGAATTGAATATTAATCTATAATTATGAAATATAAAATTAGAAAAATCTTCGGTCATTATTTTTTGTATTAGGGAATATTTTATTCAACGTTTCTATAATATGATAAGAAATAATAAGTGAAAAAATATTGATAATTCAATGTGTAGGATAATAGAATAATTTTTTTTGCAATGAATATGGATTACATTTATTAAAAAATTATTCCATATATTGAAAAATTATATTTCTAATTTATAAATCATTTTAATGAAATTTCATGAAAATTTATTATATAACTCAAAATATTATAGTTCTGTGCTTAAAGATTTTATTTTAGTATTATTTAATGAATGGAGCTAGAATACAACAAGATAAAAATAGATATAATGGACAATGAATTAATTTTATATATGTGACCCCAACTATTATAATATATTGAATTTTTAATAATATTTCATTATTATAAATTTATCTATCCATGAATCAAATAGGGAAACCAAGCGATCAAATGATGAAACTAGACAATATTGTGCTCTTCATGAGGCAACTTAATAATTATTTTATATGGTCTTCTAATCCACTAATTTAATATAGATTCATTAGTACCATTGATAAGATATTTTTATTCAACAATTCATAGAATTTGAAATGGTTTTTGTATCTATTTTTTTTTATGGTGAAGAAAATTAATTGGGTAACTTTATTAAGAATATGAAAAAATACTTAGATATTGACCATAAGGTTTGTTATGCATTCAAGTTGATATTTTTTAGTAATTTAACTCCTTGTATTTTTTGATCATTTATGGATTGAAAATATTTAATGTTATGAAAACGGAGGAAAATTCTATTGGATCTTAATAGAATAATATTAAAATACATATAGGGTATTCATCTATATTAATCATTATACATAAATTTTTTTTGGTAAATTCTATTGTGGATTAAATATAAAATTTTGAAATGAATTTTGTATAATAATCATTATTATATTTGGAGAAATTATATTCTCTTTAAATGTAGAAATAGAAATTGAAAATTCCTTAAATTCCTATGTTTTTAAAAGAAAAGGAAGAATCACGGTCATCCAAATGTGAATAAATCACATGGTTGAATGAAATTTCAAACATCTACATGCTAGAAATGTGTGATGAGACATCATTGTTATTTTTTGAGTGGAAATGTGTGGTATCATTAATGTGTAATGGTGTGTATTAAATCCCATTAATTTCAAACTATGATGAATGGATGTGTTAATTAAATATTGGAGAAGAGGACTCCAAAACATACTCCACATATGATTAAATGTTTTGAAAACATGATTTTTTTCATTTATATAATCTTTTCATGAAATCAAATGTATTTTATTATGATCATAGTTAAAAAACTATTAATATAAAATTAAATGGGAAACCACATGTGATCCTAACATCCAAAGTGGGATATGAAAATGAAATGGTGAAAGGTACTCTAATCATCCACTTTAGAACAACTAATTTCAAATTTGATTATATCTCTTCCCCTTCGTTTATTTATATTTTATTTAAAAATAGTATTGAATTGACACATCATTTTTATTATATTTATGTAGTGGTTATTAATTTTATTAAATTAATGGTCTGATATAAGGACCATAGTTCCTCTTTAATTGAGGTTTGTGGGAAAGTGCCACATAAAAATTTTGTGACTGTCAATTTAAATGAATTTGATGTTATTATAGTCATGGAATTGATTTATTTATATGGTGGCATTATCTATTTTGGGTATTGGAAATCACATTTCATATTCCAAAAAAACAGATGATAATTACTTTGTGTAAGGAATATTATAATATTTTATTGGAAATTACTTCTATTTATTGGTTATTATCTCCAATTCATGAATGATATCTATCTCGGATGGTTGGGGTGAAATTAAATATCAATGATATGCTTATTTTTCATGATATTAGTAAATAATTTATAAAAAAATAATTGTTCTTCCTCTTCCTCATAATTTTTAGTTTCCAATAGAACTCAAACCTATTCTTTTACCTATTTCCACGACTCTTTATAAAATAACACGTATTGAGTTCAAAAAATGAATGTGAAAATACATGAGAATCTTTATAAGGGATATATTCATCCATGTGAATAAAAAAGGGGAAAACCATTTCTCTTTAATAAGTATAAATAATTATTAATCCTTCTCTATATTTATTATCATGAAAATAAAAATATCATTATCAATAAAAAGTATATTATACCCCATATCAATGTTTTTATTGATCAATTATGAAGAGAAAAATTATTTCCTTGAGTGAAAATTAATCTAGGTAATATTATATGATGTTCATAAGTAAGGATATACCTAATACCTAATTCTGTATGAGGTATAAATACTATCAATTTATAGTGAATTTATTTGTTCATACAAATCCACCTTATATCTTAATTCATTTAATGAATAAGGCTGGTAGATATTATATTGATTATATTTTGATACTATATATAGATTATATTCTTATATAATAAAAATGAAGTATGATTAATAAGATAACATTATAATGTTACTTATGACTCTCAAGAAGGATAATTTTTTTCAAAATTTACCAAGTATCAATTTTTTCTTCAAAAAGATTAATTATTAGGACAAATAATCTCATTTGATTGTTTTTTTGTGGATCCGTCCAAGAAAAATGTTATTGATAAATAGACCAGAACAACCATGGTTAATAAAATATATAGATTTAATAATGTATAAATATATTATCGTAATTTTTTGTGAAATTATTAGGGATATATAATACACTATCATTGTTAAATAAATTGGGACACAAGTTCATTTGGATGGTAGAATAAGAGGAATGATTCAAGGACATATCAGAAGGCAAGTCATAATAAATATGATTACACTACAATACAGTAGATTATGTCTTTGTCAATAAATTAATTATTTTATGAAGGTATTTTTGTGTGTTCTATTGTAGATTTATATTTTTAAATCTTAATCCACAGAAAAATTGTAGGTTTATTAGAACAATTATAGGAAGCAAAATTTATTTATGAGTGGTATTTTTGAATTAATGATATGGTTTAATAATTATTGTAGAGAAATATGTGATATATATTATAACATAAAATTTTAAAGTATAAATTTACTTATATAGAGATTCAGAATCCTCCAAGAAGACAAATGTAGTTGAATAATGACTATGATTTTTAAATTCAATACCACTCTCAGAATGAAAACATGGGGGTGGATGCTTTGAGTTGAAATTATCATGATAAATCTTCTATGATTATTACTAAAAATTATATAATATTTATGGTCTTATAATGTATTGTTATATAAATATTAATATAATTGGATAAATGAGTCTCAAATGACTGTTTAACCATCTATCCATGTGTTTATTAAATGAAAAAAATGATGATGTCAAAAAATAGAATAAGTTTACAAATTTTATTTACATTAACCTTGATTGTGATAGAGTGTTATCATTCACGAAATGCGTATATGCCTTTTCCATAACATATTTAATGAAGGAGTTGTTGTTGGTGAACAGAGATCTTCATTATCAATTCACTCTAGAATTAAAAATATGTATATATATTAGAAATAGTGTTTCTGGTGGGAAAATTGGAAGAGATATATTTTTAATTACTTATCTCATATATTTGTATTTATACATGTTAAATACGATAGATAGAAGTCTATGTGTATTTTTTAACCATTTCCCATACCATACTGAAATCGGGAAAACGTCACCAATGATATTATCATTGGAACCCCTAAAAAGGATGAAGTACACAATACTAGATGTGTTGTAGTTGATCACCATATGAAATTAGCAGACATAATTTCAATTATATAATATTTCTATCTTGATCATATTACATGTTTGTAAATTATCTATGTAGTACATTTCATGGTGCAACCCTACCGAATGTATCTGATTGAGATTTGAGGATTACCATGATTCTTAAGAGATATTATAAGAATCATCAGGATATTGATTTTACGTATATTGAATATTATCATCCAAAAATTGATGGCTAGTATAAGAGGATAATAAAAAATCTATAAATAATTTTTTTAGATTTTTTTTCTGAATTTCAAATATTGTTGCGATCAACAGCTTCCTTTGGTTGGATTCTCTTCAAAAAATAACATTCAATGAATAATTCATCATGATACTTATGAGTCCCTCTATGTAAGGAAGTTCAAAACTCTAATGTGTTAGAATATTGTTTGAGTAATAAATATATTAGGATCTTTGATATATGTGCAAATTATATTGAACGTATGATCCAAAAAATTTCACATAAGGGAAGATTTGAGTGGGAAAAGTGTTATTCTAATAATCAAATTAATGATATAGTGATTGATGTTCATTGAAAGGTATTCCTAAAAAAATTTCTTTTCATTACTATTTTGATATTTAGATGGAAGGGAAATATAATCCATTGGAATATTTCCACCTTTAATAGTATTAACGACATCATGATGGTATTTAATCAATTTCTACTTCCACCAAGTCAGTTTAATGACCACATAGCGTACTATATAGGACTTCTAAGTAAGTAAATAACTTATTTTACACATGTACTAAAATCATAATTTATACTAGGAGAAAAAATATATCTTATGTGGAATAATTTTTAGATATTATAGATCATATAGCTAATGTTCTATTGAACAAGACCACTAACATTGTAAATGTTTTGTGGAAAACCCAAAAAAAATTAGATGCTATGTTTGAACATAATGTTATAATGAGTTTCAGGAATCCACATTTTTGGTATTAGAGTGGATATATTTCTGTGTATAAATTCTTTTTATAGGGTGTAGAATGTAAGACCTTGGTATTTTCAAAAAAGAATTTATGTTAAGAAAATTTCTGTAATAGCATTTGTTACACACAATTGCATGTTCAAATGAACTATGATATATTATTTAAATATTATTTATTAATTTTATCATCTATCCATTAAATTAGATTACATTAATATACATAAATAAAATATTAAAATATATTTTCTCACTTGAATAAAAATAAATAATTTATTATTAATTAATTATAAATGAGAATTAAATCAATTTAATGTTAACGATATGTATTTCTAAAATACTTTTTTTATACGCACAATTAATTTTCATCCTAATAAATCATATTTATATATATTGTTTAATAATTTTAAATAAATTTAAACTATATAAATTGAATTGAATATCTTAACATGAAACTAATATTATTATTGGAAAGTTATAAGAATAAAGCAAGTTTTATTCTTAAAAAGGTGTTTTCCTAAAATTTGTATTTTGTCATGTTTTGACCATTTATATTAAAATTACCATCATGAAATTATAGAAGTTGAATCTTAAAAAATGATTACATATTTCAAATTAGTTAATATAATTTTTTAAAATGTCCCCTTTTTATATTTGGTCAACATTAGTAGTAAATATGGTAAAAATTTCACCTTAGTGAAGGATAAATATTTTTAATCTTGTATAAAACATTCAAATAAGACCTTTTTTTTCTAAAAATTTTTTGGTTGTATTGAATTCATACAATATAGTTGAAGGCTCCAATTTTAGTTTTTATGGGACAGGATTCTTGGAAAAGTTCCTATATTATATTACATGAAAATATATATACACAATTTCAACCGCTAACATTTAAATAATTATTATGTGTTCATATAGAGGCATAGGAACGTTTTTAATGAATATAAATTAATATTTTTAATTTAATAAAATAAATCTCATTTTGAAAATTTATCTAATATATTTAACAAGTATATTGTTACCATTCATTTTTAAATATTTCTCAAAGTATTTAATTAATTAATAGTAAAATAGATTAAATTATTTTAAATGTATTAATAATAATATTATTTCAGTGATTTATAGTGGTCATCCATTTTTAATATACATATGAAATATTAAGGATGACTGAAAATATTATATTCCATGTATATCATTTACTTGGTGTCCTTAGAGTCATATTAAATGAGTATTTCTAGAATTTACATTAATTATTTTTCATAAAAAATAATATATTATTAAAAGATTTAATATTCATAAAACTATTTTCACTAACCATGTGAGATTAATATGGTTTAACATATTCTCCAAAGTCAATTTGTTAGTCAATTTTCCATTTATAATCACATTCATTACACTTAAATGATGAATTAGTAGTTATCATTGTTATAGAAAAAATTGATTTAATAATTGGATTTTTATAACAATAAGGTTTTATGTGAAACCAAAAACATTAATAATATAATTCAATAATTATATATAGACACTATTATATTTTTATTCTAATAAATTTAAATTGGAAAAATATTTTTTTGAGAGTGGATTTATTGTATTTTAATCATTTATGAAATTAAATGTGTGTCACCTCCCGACCGTAAAATATTAAATCCCTAATTTCATATTTTTATACAAAACAATTGATTATTATATCTCAAAAAACACTATCCAATTAACATCGAGACAAATTTATCAATTTTTTAATGCTTCTGGTATCTCAAAAATGCTAACTTATTGGTCCATATGAGGATATCCAAAGTAGTTATTTTAGTGAATTTGAAATTCCTATAACTGAGCAATTTTTCTAATCATTATTACTCATTCACTAAATATATGGTATTTAAATTCTTATAATTTAATCATTATCATCAATAAAAATATATTATTATTATAAAATCACCATTATAGATTCACTTTACCATCAACTGGATAGTGAATGTATTTCTCATGCATAAAAATAGTTTGTCATTTCCACACAATGATAAAATTTATTTTTAATCACCATAATTTATAGATCGATGCACATATTTTCTCTAGTTTATATATGATAATTATGATAATATTAATCAAATTTAATAATAATATCATATATTTCTTCATACCTTTACATTAATAATAAAAATTAGTGATGATCATGCGTACGTGCAGACCTCCACCACCACAAAGCGATGTGATTAGTTTTTCCTATTTTACATAGATAGTGATAAAAATAATTACATTAATGTATAATATATATATTATATAATAATAATCCTTTAAGAGTTAATTATTATTATAATTTATTTCATTGCATCAATTGAAAAGGGGAAACATTATTCAATAGTATTTTAAAGCTACCATCTCTATGAATAATGTAATTATTTTTTCAATCTCTACCTCTATCGCGACTCTATATATATACATATGAATAAATAATATATCATAAGAATTTAAAATATTATATTACATATGTATAATAAATTTCAGTTTACTATTATGAGTTTAACTAAATTTTGAATCAACTTCAACCTGTGGTAAGAGAATGTTGTTTGAATGATATTTTAATCAGGACTGTTTATAATTGAATTTAAATTAATGAAATTGTATGATTCTAATTTAAAAAAAGTACCCTATATTATAATTATACTTTACTAATTTATTTGGAATACATTTTTTCAAATATTATTTAACTCATTATGTAATTGAGATACGAAATTATAGTTTCGATGGAACACCCCATTTAGCATTAATATTCATTAAGAAATCATTATATTCCATGTATATATTTTCCAAAAATTCTTTCAAGAACGTTTTTTATATTATAAAATTAATTTTTAATGTCATTACTAAAATTTTGGGCCTCTATAAAAATGTTTTCAATGGAATACTCTTCTCTTTTATTGAACGATGTACATTTTGACATTTAAGAAAAATATGGAATAGTTATTTCATTAAACTTATACTAAATCGAAGAATTATACCCCAAGGATGATTGTTCAAGTCTTTTAATCATGAATTATATGTTTCCATAATGCATTTAAAAATAATGTTATCCATAATATTTTTAAATATGTATGCTTTAAAATGTAATTTCAAAAGGGAATAGTTATTATCCTCAAGTTAATTTATAATGAACATTTCCTAGTAATTATATTCATTAATGAAAATAACCATTATGTTTTATATTTTTTTTGGGGGATATGATCCAATTGTTACATCCTTATTTATTCATATGATGTTTCTTGATTATTATGGTGAAATTATTATGATACCCAGTTATTTATAATGGATATTTCTAGGGTGAGATTATGAATGTTTTTGAAACTAATCCTTTTAACATGGTTAAGGAAGTGATAAATGATAAATGTTTATTAATATTTTATGTTATGGATTTTCTTGGAATTATATATCCCTGTAATGATATTTCTAATTTTTTTAATCTCAATAGATTGCAATGTGAAACATGTTTATATTCTTAAAACTCAACAGGAAACAAGTCAACAAGCTTTTCCCACTGTAGGAAGAATGTAAATGTTTTTTTATTAACATCTAGAAACATATTGATGTTCTTGATCCACTCTGGGAAAAAAGCTATTGTTCTTGGTCCACTATGAGAAATGTGTAATAAATACTAATACATTGTGATATAGGAATCATATGTTGATTCCTCTATCATTATTATTTGGAGGTCCTCGTATGTATCCTTATCCAAAGGAATTTTTTTATAATTATGATGGAATTAAACATCTATAACATGAAATTATTATTAATGATTAATTTAAGATGATTTATCCCTCTTATAAAATATTATTTTGAATTGATAATGTTTTATTACAGATATCATGAATACAATTTATGATATTTTATGTATGAACATGGTAAGTTATGTTGATGACATAATAAATGTATAATTATAATTTTCTTTTATATCTCCATCAATTGATATCAACCATGTTTACCCATAAATAAAATTTATTCAACCCATTTCTTATAATTCTTTTCCCAATGTTATGAAGAAATGTTTATGTATGATCCAGGTGTGATGATTATTAACTAGGAATATATTTTTTGGAGATGTTTAATATAGTCAACAAAATAATAAATTTCTCTAAACTCCAATGTAAGGACATAAATACATGTTATTACCTAGTAAATCATCCAACGAGTAAAAAACATAGATGAGTGACTATCTGAAACTAGTAATCAGTTTTTATGATCTAAATGGTAAGTAGAGACCTCCTTTTGACATCAGGGGGAAAATACCAAATCCAATATTTATTACAAAACTAATTGGGATGAAATACCTTTTAGGGAATGTTTGGGATGCCTAATGAGGAATCAAACCATAGAAAACCTAGTCATGTGAGGGTAATGGACTCTATGATTCACTACCCTGGACCTAGGATATTTTCTAGACTAAGTCATTTAACTCATCCATGTTGTCTATTATCTCTTTACCCCCAACTTAGAACAGTAGGCCAACCATTTGTGGTGGGAAAAAATATGTCTTTGGGAAAGCACACAGTCTAATAATATCCCAAATTTCTCCACCCTCATTAGTCTAGAATAGGAACAACATCAAAAATCTATTCTGAAACTCCAACAACATGGTTAGATGACAGCAACACCCACTATCCAAAAACATTACACTAGTACTGACCATCCCACATGTCATCCAAGCATTGGGAAACAACCAAAATTTCAAAAAAAAATTAATATAGTGGGTTTCCCAACTAGGAGATCCCCTAATTGACCACGTCTCGATAAAGGAACCCTATAAATGGATCCTCTAGAAAAAAAACCTCAGGATAAGACTACTCAAATTAATAATGGGTGAACCCCAAGATCAACCCCACATAATACCAATAGAGAACATAAACATCATGCGACACGTAACCCAAAAAGGGAATTCCCCAGAAAAAGTATCTCATAGGTATCTCAAACTAGTCTCAAATACTCTAAACTATAATATACATCCAAATAAGTGGAACCACCCACAATTATAAAACTATTTATATTCTAAAATGAATATAGCTTAACATCAATTAACTAGAATAATGAACCCATTTAATAAAAAACTCAATCCCACCTCTTAGAATCTATCCAATATTCATAAATAAAACTCACCAGGAATCCTCAAGAGAAGGTGATCAATGAGTCCATAACCTCACCAGAGCCTCAAAACAAACCCACCTACCCCTGAAAGTATTATATAACCATAAACCTTAAATAATCCACATGAAAAACTAAAAAAATCCAAAATACCACCATTATAGACTGTAAATACCAATTGGATTCCATAACTCTGATGTACCTAAAAACACATATAATGGACTACTCACAATTCCAACTCTAACTAGGATGAACAAAGACACCCAAAAACAACCTACTAGAATTCTATATAGTGTTCACTTCCGTATAATGTGTGTATACTCTAAAAGATAAACATGGCCATGTACTTCTACAAGGATAGTGTAGACATGGGGTCTAGTTGTGGACACGTACCTGACCAAGGAAGACATGGAGTCTGATAGAGTCCCCCTACGAGGCGTGTCTCCCCAAGTACATGGCCTCATAGCCTTGTCCTACTACATGATATATACCTAGGTTACACATATTGAAGTTTGACATTTCTATATACCCTTGTACAAGGCCTCATGGACATGTACCAAAATAGAATATATACCAACGGTACATGATATGAACTTCCCAAATAATGAATTCCCATGTATATGGTTTCCTGGCCATGTGTAATTCCATGACCTATTAAATTACCTGTACATAATGTACACAACGTGTATATTTAAAAACATCATCGTCCTTGAAGAGTTCGAATCACAATATATGTTTTAATCTAACCTCATATCTTGATATCAGGGTTATATAAATTGAAATACCTAAAAAACACCCTAAAACGCCTTGATTTTAAAAAATAAAACTATATAATCCCATTATTTGTCTCCAACAGACAAAAAATATTTAAACATTAAAATCTATAATAAATGAGGATTTCTAGAATAAAATTTTAAATTATTTTACCTCAAGATAGAAACGAGTACTTATTTCATCTCATTCACATTCTCTATCACTTGCACAACAATCTGGTAGGACATGAGTTCTATAATGGATCTTCTTTCTCCAAGACCCACAAATATCTCCCTCTTCTATACCTCGAATTTATCTCATCAAAATGAACGCCAAAATTCGGGAGGGGGGATACCTGAAAATCCAAGGGAGGAAAGGGAAAAAATGAAAAGAATAAAAAATAGGAAAAATATAAGAAAATAGGAAAAATATGAGAGATAGGAAAAAGAGGCCCAACCTAGACCCACCACCCTAGATGAGGACAATCCCTTCCTAGGTAAATCACCTAATTCCGGACATAGCCATGCATTTGGAATTGAAATATGATTCTCCCAAAAAATATGTATCAGAGTGTATATGACCAACTAAATAATATTTATTAATTAAATTTTAAATATATTTTTTAAAATTTGAATTAATCTAATATTCACCAAACATGTATTTTAGGTTAAACACCATATTTATGGGACTAATAAAATGGTCATAAAAAATATCCCAGTACTCCAAAAAAGATAAATTACTATTTTTCTTCTAAAGACACATGATAAGTAATATTCCAAATGTCCATTTTTTTACTTCTACGACCATGTCCAGGGTTTTAACAACAATATTTTTTTAAATAAATTCTGTAAATAATTTTAATTCTACATTATTTTTTGATGCACAAAATAGGGGGATTAAACGAACCATGTATGTATTATATGATTTTTATATCATACCATTAAATTGGTAGGAATAAAAATAAAAAAATTATAAA
Organism: Viscum album; assembly: GCA_963277665.1. Classification (NCBI taxonomy): domain Eukaryota; kingdom Viridiplantae; phylum Streptophyta; class Magnoliopsida; order Santalales; family Viscaceae; genus Viscum; species Viscum album. The sequence goes on along the minus strand of OY728164.1, from coordinate 1,831,238,061 downwards.
ATAAATAAAAAGGTATAACATAATATGAATTTATTCGTTTGATCATGTAAAATTATCACACAATTGTTATTAAAATTTCATTATTCTTAAAAAATGAATTTTATTCAATAATAGTGTTTTTATTCTTTTAATGAATCAATATTAATTTTTAAAAAAATCCAGAAAATGGATCTCATCAAATTAATTTCATTTTTTTATTTTAGCTTATAAATATTAATGTTTAATTATTATTTTTAATTTCATGAAAATAATAATTTTTAAGGAATAGTAAAAATAATTACTATTATCAGAAATAATATTTTCTTTTAAATTTATTTTAGTGTTAAATTACATTTCATATTACATTTAAATATTATATAAATAATATTAATTTTAAATTTTCCAATTTTTCATTTCTTAGACGGTTTTATCATATGAATATATTATAAAACATTTTATGATTTAATAGGGTATTTTTCCATAAAGCAGTTCCTCATGGAATTTGACCAGTTATATTTTAAATTAAATTTTACATCTTCCATGTTTTGAAAGTCCAATAATGGATGCAATGTATTTATTCAGAAGTTCCAAATTTTGTGAAGAGTTCTTTTTATTTTTTGACAATATGAATAGTAACATTGATACATTATATATCCACACTAAAGGGTAACCATGATAATTTATGTTTAAAATAATATTATATATTCTATAGATGACTCTAAGACATCCCAAAATTTTATTGGGTGAATATAATTCAACCCGTAATACATATGGATCAATATTATTTCTTTTAATGGTTAGTTGTCCATAAATATGACTTATATATTATTAAGATCAAATATAGTCTCAAAATGTAACATTGTTCCTTAAATATGCCTATTTGGTAATCATGGAGAAATATGTATCTTATGCATGAATCTAAATACAAATTTTTAAATTAAAAAACTGATTTTCCTGATAGTAATTGTTTTTTCTTTTTGGGCCACTTATAAGTGATTATGATGTTTATAATAAATTATTGAATAAACATTTAAATATGTGAAATTAATGTTTCAAATAATATATAATTTTTAATATTGGGTTTTCCAAAAGAAATTTTTTATTGTAAATATTATTATAAAATATAAAGGTTTTATCATTATAGTTGTATTAAATTTTTTGTTTTTTTAATGAAATATCTATATTACAAAATTACACAACACTAATGTAATAATTATTTTATTAATGGAAATAAAATATAAATGTTACTAAAATGACAAAAATAAATACAATTTAAGTAAAATATTATGTTAATTGAATTTTATAGACTACTGTACTATAACAAGGAATTAATAAAATATTTTTTCTATGTTAACGGGTTGTCTTAATATTATTAAAAATCCGAATATTGAATAGCATCACAATTAACACTAATAATATTTTATCAAAATAATATGTTATTATGTTATTTAACAATTATGAAACATCTTTAAAAATATAAAATACTTATAATATTTTATAAAATTTTATAAATATTTCATTTCAGATCTAACATACATCGTTTAGTTAAAAATTATAGCCTTTTAATATTTTAAAGGGTGATACTAAAATAGGTAAACTATGGGTTAATCAAATTGATGTGGTTTAAAATAAATAGAAAACTACTATAAAATAAATTTGATTATTAGACTACAAAATTATCTTATATATTCTTATAATCTATATCATTTATGACATATTTGTATGTATAATGAATTTATTATAAATTAGTATTTTTTGAAAATCAAAAATTGCATATCACATGAATTCTAAAAGGGAACCACATACCACACTTATTCATATCACATTATGCCTTTAATCTCGAACATACCATAAAAATATTCCACCTAATATTCCCTAGGGTAATTCTAGATATTATTCTATTCTCGGAATACCATCCCATGTGTCCTTAAGAGAAGATCTAATGGAAAATCACAGTGGGAGAGGTAATCATTTTTAATAACTATTTCAATATTATTTCTTCATCTAAATCACATTTATGTGTTTTCTTCAATATAAATTCATAACACCACTATCAACTATATTCATAGATGTTATTATAATTATAGAACATCCATAGTTCACCTAATATTCATCCTAAAAAACAAAAGCACCATGTGTGTGTACGTACGACTTATAGTCTCCTTGCCTGAGTGTAATTTTTTTCATAAACACTTTCCCTAGATGTGTATAATGATAGAAATGATAGATAAATATGATAATTATAATGCTATATTGATTTTCGAAAAAAATATATCTACCTATTCCATTCTTTAGCACATTACTATTAAGGGAATGAAACCACTACTTGTGCGTACGTATAGCTTACCATCCCCATGACGCGATACAATTAAATCTCCATGGTCTGCATTAAATAATTAAAATATAATGGTATATACCGAATAGATATTATATATATTAACATAATATCATTATTTTTATTATATAACTATAATCAATTCATATGAACTCGAACTTATATGACAGAACATGCATATACATGTAGCACTTAACACCCAAAAGATGGAATGAAAGGAGACATTATTACCAAACAGGTGATAATATGAAATTATAAGATCATAGAAAGCCTAATAAATGATAATATAAATCTATAATTAGTAAATATAATTCATTATACCATTATAAATGAATATGTGAAGCATATTATTATTATTTAAGATTGTTGATATGCAATTATTATTGGGGGAATATTTATCTTCCATGCCCTTGATTTATAAAAATGTTTTCCAAAATATTTTTCCTATTCTTATACAATTGTAAATGTAAATTTTCTATATGTTTAAATTTTTGATAATAAATTTTAACGGAATATTTTTTTCATTTTCAAAATAAGGTACTTCATGACATTTATAGAAATTTGTATGAGAGTAATGTGTTTTACTCAAAGTGCTGAAATATATTCTCCAACCATAATGATGAATTAATTGAATGATAATTCCAATAAATATTAAAAATTTATTTACAATTTTTTTAAATACTATGACATCATATGAAATGAAAATTATTTCAAAGATATAAGGATATTTTCCACAAGAATAATTTTCATGTGATCTCTCAAATTATTTTCCATCTATGATAGGATTATTTAATGATTCTTATTATTTCATGTTGATATAATTTAATAATATAATCTCTATTATTCCTATGGTTGGATAAGTTTTATGATTGAATGATATTTATGAAACCCATCTCTTTTAAATGGGTTAAGATAAAATTAAATGATGTTTATGAAATCCATTTCATTCTATGTGTTATGATACGACCAATGATTTATGATACTCTGAAATAAATATATATAGTTTAAATTATATTTCCAGTGGGACCTATATATCCTTCAAATTCATTTTTTAATGATTTATATCCCATGACATACACAATATTTGAAAGGGAATTTAAAATTTGTTCAGTAATAAAGTGTTGTAATAAGTGTGATCTCGGTTTAGAAATGGTGTTTGATCAGTATGATTTTCATGCAAGTGATCCTTGAATAATATGAAATGTGTTCTATATTCCTATTTTTATGCTGAAATTTCAGGTCTTATGTTTTTATCTCATGTAATATGATATTTGATTATTCATGAACTGTTATTTATTACATGAAACAATATATTAAACCTAGATATGCAAGATATAATTTTTAAAATTTAACATTAGGTTCTTATGACATATGATAATGTATCCTCTATTAATTAAAATTAATAAGAATATGATCTCACATATTTCATCTATTTTATTCCTGAAGACAGGAAAAATGACATTGTTTAAGAAGTTTTAAAAATTTATTGAGTTTTGATGGAATAAGTAAAAGATATAGATGTTAGATGAATTAATTGATTATGATTACCAGTTTCATAAGTCATTGACGTTATACCATTCCAACATGGTTTTTTTGTTATGTAATGAATATTTATCTATTTTGGATGTATAATCTATGTGTGATTATTTTGGGCTGTTATATTTGGTATCATAGCCTTATTCAGTTATCCTTTGGAAACTAGGATGTGAAAAACATATTAATAATTATAATGACATGTATAAATAGATGAAAAATTCATAGATATTTGGTAATTATCAGAATATAAATAATACAAACCCAATAGGTTATTGAATTAAAATTTTATATGTTATTTCCCTTAATTAATTATTCCCCAAGATGATTTTTTTCTCAAACTATGATTTTTTCTATTAGTCAAGGACTAGAACCAGAGAATTCCATTTAAAGGCTGAATGTGTTGAAAAATATAATCATTGTACAATGAAAGAAACTAAAATTTATGGGCTCTAGAATGAAAAAACCATGATACTATTCTGAAACAACTTTATCAAGGAATAAATCATGCATGAAATCCAAACATGAAAATGGATGAAATGACGTTTTTTAAAGTTCTTCATGAGGTAGTGTCCATCGTCTTTCTGTGGGTCTTCTGATCCATCAATAATTAAAAATTAGATTAACACTACATAAAATATATTTTTAGTTCATGAATTTTTAGAACATATGAATGTAATATTTGTAATATATCATTTGAAAGGTGAAGAGGATCAATGGTAGAATCTTATCAAGAATACAACAAAACTAAAATAAATTAATTCTATATAATTGTACAAGTTCAAGAACATTTTCTCCACAATGCACATTCCTTTTATTATACATACAAAGGAAGAGTAGTATTTCACTGATCTTAATCAAAAGGTTGGTGAATCTATTGGTACATATGAATAAAATTTTATAATAAATTCATGATATTATATATGAATTATCATCCAACCTGAATGTAAGTTTGATCGATAATTCAGTGATTCAAAATAAAGTATCTAAAGAGAGTTATCCATTGGGGACATCAATAGTATAAAGAAAATTTATTTTTGTATCTCATGGTTATGATGGATATTTGATTCACCCATCAATCTTATCAGATTGATAAAAAGAGAAAAATGGAATTCCAGGGAAAATAAGAAAATTTTAGTGAAAAAATGATGGAATTTATATTGTACATGATGTATAGAAACGAACGTAGGGAAAATGACATTAGCGGAATAGAAAATATTTTATGTTTGTAGAATAAGTTCATCTAGAAATTTACAACATAGGCGATGGAAAATGAATATTTAATGATGTGAATATATAAAAGGCCACCCGTAATGAACCTACAACAATTCATGGCTTCAAGTGTAAGGTAAATAGAAATTATGTTATTAAATACCAAAATTTTAGGACTATCAATCATGATTGACAATAGAATGTTATTAAAGCCAATGATATTTGAAAATCACATGATATCTCTATGGAAATATGGATTGTGACAATTAAGTAGCGAAAGGAACAATTACAATTCACTCATAAATAGATTATTCCTTATTTTATTCTTCATCCTTCAACTCTATAATTTATAAATTATTTTCTAATGGTATCTTCACAATAACTAAACCATTAGATGTTTATTTTTTTTCGAAACCCATTAATGGAGAAACAGTTACATAAAATGTTTATAATTCTTCTACAATTGAAGTTTGTGGGAATGTGATTCTTTCAAATATTTTAATACTTCCATTATTTGAAATCAATGTGATACATGGCATGGATTGGTTTTAACCATGGAGATTTATATCAATTTCTATGTAAGGGAACTCATATTTCATATACTAGATAAATCTATGATCATATTTCAATGAAAGGTGTAATATCAACTTCTGGTGGGAATTACCACCAACTTGTGTGGTTTAATTCATATAAAAACTCAGTATCTTTCATATATTGTTGGATATGATCCAAACAATAAGGATACAACTATTGAAAGAGATATTGTTAATTTATTTTCAAAATAAATTATATTTCTTCTATTGAATCATGGTGTTGCATTTATAATTAAACTCATACTAGGTGATATATATATTTCCAAAATTAAATAAGGAATGGAACCATTTGAGATGTAGGAAATAAATATTTAAAAAAAGATAATATTTATAAGGGACTAATATTCCCCTATTAATCACCTTGGGGTTCACCAATTATTTTTTTAAGAAGAAATATGGATTAATGAGACTCTACATTGATTATAATGAACATAAAAAATAAATATCATGAAAAAAATATCATCTCCCTAAAATTGATGATTCATTTGACCAATGACGTGAATATCAATAATTTTTCCAGATAGATATTTATTCTGAATATCATAAATTTATGGTCAATAAAGAGGATATATACAAGACCATGTTCCCAACATTGTATACACTCTATGAATTTATTTTGATTCCATTTAGACTTACTAATGTTGTTGTTATCTTAGTGGATTTAATGAATATGGTTTTTAGATACTATAATGTAATTATTTCCACACACCCATCGATGGTTGGTATGAAACTCCAATATTATAGAACACAACACATTATATACACATTTCCTCTGATCAGAATATAGGGACTCACTATTTAGTTTAGTAGAATTACATAATGTAATTATAAGAGAAAACATTGTTTAAGAAATTACTAACCCATTAAACAACTACCCTCTATCATTAATTAAACACAAACATGAATAAGAATCAAATGTATATATATTTATACAAGATCATTTTCCACTTTCTACTACTCTAGTATCCATAATACACATAAAAAAATCCTCCTAAATAAGTGAATTACACAAGGAGAAAATCACTGAACCGTAAAAATATAATACTTGAATAACAATCCCCAACCCTAGAAACCTAGATATCCTTTTGAAAAATGTATTCATGATACCCCAATCTAGAATCCTTTTAATTATATAAAAATTTCTAGATCTACTATCCAATGGCTCACCGAATATTAAGACAATGAAAATGACTACCCTGAAACCGTATTTTTATTCACATGCCAAGGTCTACCCAAGATATCACCTGTTTTATACCATATTAATGTTTCAAAATTTCATCCTTCTATGAAATAATATGGTAACTAATTTTGAGGTCCTAAAATCATACAATGAGGAGACAATACCCATATTCTCATAGTACAGAAATATTGTAATTTAACAAACAAAATACAAATCCAGAGACGTCAGAGTGAAAATAAAAAAATCAAAATCAGAAAAAATTGTAATAAATAGAATTGTACAAAATGACTCAAGGAAAAATAATATAGAAACTTGTGTCCATCATGAATGACTACGTATAGAATAGATTAATAAAATACCTAATTATTTACTACTATTAAATGTTGAACATCATAACCAGTTACCTTGATTGATAAAAATCTTATACATAATCTTCAAACTCAATAAGAGATACTCTGATAAAACATAAAACATTGGGAATCAACTCAAACAGTAGGACTATGCTATGTATGAAATAATACAAAAGGATTAAATGTACGCAGTGGATCATGTGATGGGGGTGAGAAACAAATCTCCCTAGGACATCCCAGCGGAGGTCCAAAAATCTTATGTCTAAACATTTTCATGGAACACAAATCTCATATATCCAAGTCGAATATGAAAATGTTAAAAGACATAATAAATTATGAAATAAACAACAATTGAATAAAATAAAATAAAAAATCATGTGTTATATACTCACACCCATACATAATCTACCCTAACTTTATCCCCATCAAGAGGAATTATAATGTGTGTCTTGTAGATACACAAAATCAAGAGGATCAACTTGTCCAATAAGGATCTCCATAGTCAAAAACAGGAACAAGGATAAATTTAGGACACAAATATCACATCCTAGTGGTCGAAACACCAATGAACATTTACTGGGAACTAGAAATCCAATGAAATGAATTAAAATCTTGTAGGGACCCCCAATCAACCTTGAAAGTGTAGTATAAATTCTGAAATTTTCTCCAAAACCATCTTGATATGAATACCTAGTAGCATATCTCATGGGAGCAAGAGTTGGCCTCATCCATTACAAATAAATGTGTCATAAAAGCATGATACCCTACACATTCCACCACCCATTCAATGTGATATCATCCAAACTAATGAGTAGGAACTCTTCTAGATAATCTTTTAGCTCTCTAGAACTTCCACTAAATAGAAAATTTCTTATCATATGATTTAAATAAGATAATTATAAGTGTAAAATCATTGTCCAATAATATCCAAATGGTATCCTCTATAAGTAGTCCTAAAAATTAATAGTCTCAAACCACTAGACCATAACTCCAAAAAAAGGATGGCTAACTCCCACACCCTCTAATCAAAATAACTAAACTATTATCAACCATCTCACTGGACATTGAATCATAGGTACCCACAATAGATCCCCAAACTACAAGATAATGGTACACCCAAAAACAGTCTCCCCCAACAATGAACAACACATAAAGGAAAACCTATAATGGGATCCTCTCCTAAAACCAATCCTTGGTCCAATCCTTCAGAAAGTAACTCTTGCTGGAATCCCATCTCAAAACCTCAAAAAATACACTCATTGTAAAATCATCAAGAAAAGACACCTCTAATAGGGAATTCAATTGATCTAGGGTATGAGACAAATCTCAAATACAACTATACTTCTCCCAACAATACTTGAAATCCAACACCCTTAAATCACTTAAAATGCTCCTCTTACTGCCAACCTGAAGCGACCAATCCAAAACCTCAAGAAACAATACTATATACCATTGAATAAGAGACCCAATTTATCATCCCCTAATCTATACAAAACAACCATACAGATTCACAAGGAATCCTAATTTTATAGGGACCTATGAACTCAAAAACCCACCATAGACTCATAACTCACAACCCAACCACCATAAAAATTCTAGAACCACAAACTCAATAGAATACTCACAAAAAATAAAATAGTTCAAAAAATTATCTTGGAGTCCTATAAATATTTAATGGATTCTACCATTATGATTTGTGAGAAAAAAACCCATAATTGACCACTTACAGGTAAAATTCTGACTCTAGGGCACAAATACCACAAAAACCCATCAATATAAATGTTCAATGCATATACCTCTATGTTCATGTTGTTAAATCTCAATGGTCCACTGGGACATGAACATATCTATGACTAGAGAAGGCATTGGGTCTGGCTATGTAATAGTACACAACCAAGGCATACATGGGTCTTGTTTTGTACCACTATATGGGGGGTCTGCCTATGTACATCTCCATGAGGCAAAGTCATACTAAACAAGTTGTCCCAAAAATAGGTAGTGTGTAGTCTCACATTTCCATATACTCATGTACATAGCTACTAGTCCATGTACTAGTACAAAAATTGTACCCAATGTACATGGAATTTTATTCTCCATCATTGACAACCCATGTACATGTTTACATGGCCATATAAAAAGTCTTGTCCTTTTATAAGGAGTGTACTTAATGAATAATGTGTGTATATATAAAAATTACCTCTTCCAATTATCGTAAGAATATAAAATATTTTCATTTGAATATATTTTGTGTCATTGGTATTTTAAAAATAGAAACCCCACTAAATTCCCTGAACAACCTATTTTTTTCAAAAAACCAGTAGATCGAACCCGATGGGTCCCTAATAGACCAATAAATATAAATTATAACCATATAATATTTGAATAATTAAATAATTTTTTTTCATTTCAATGTGTGGTAACCACTGATTATTCAATAATTTCAGGTTCAGTAGCACTTACATGATGATTAGGAGTGAACAGAGTTGTGTTGCATCAGCTCCTTTTCACAATATCCCACATAAACCCCTCTACCATCACTATCATATATAGTTTATAAATTAATTGACATTATGGGAGGGATGTTATGTAGAACACCAAGGAAGTATATAGGAAACATAAAAAAAGAGACAAGAATGAAAACGGAAATGAGAGAGAGAATAAAAGGGGGATTAACCTAGACCCAGTACATTGCATGATGTTATTTATTACACAATAAAGCACCTAACCACTTATGACTCAACTATGGAGTAAAAAATATATCTGATGCTACAAATGGATTATTTCATAGAGTGAAAATACATAAATAAATATATTTTATTTCATTAAATATTAAATATTCGGCAAAAATTAATTTTTTTAGAATTCAAAAAAACTCATGCCCAATGTAAATAACCCATGATAGGAAAAATGAGTGTTCATAAAAATTATATGATATCTCCAGCTACTATGGATTGTCATTTTCCCATCGAAAATCCACCTGAGTGAAAAAAACCAAAATTTTCTGATTTCACAAAAACTCTCATGACACGGTTAGAGAAATTTTAATATAATAACAATGGGGGTTATTTAATTTTATATAATATGTTATCCACATGAAATAATAAACACACCCAAAGGGGGGGTTCATTTTTATAGAAACAACATATTATTTTTTATATTGAATCACAGTAGCTATCATAATTTAGGAATTAGCATATACACTTTAATTTTTTGTTTTAAGAGTAACACACCATGAATTTGGGTAATGGAATAATGTTATGATTTATGAACATTAGAGGCATTATAGGTAAATCCATAGAATCCAATCATTATACATCAAATTATCAATTCATCAATTAAATAGATTTTATGCAATGTAAAATATTATAAATTGGATGATTAGGAAAATGCCTTGAAAATAGGCTGAATTAACACTCACATGGATAGAATCAGAGAAAGAAACACAAATTAAATAATGAAGAGATGGGATTGAATAACTAATCAAGGGTGATAAAATGTTACTGATGTTTCTTGAAAATGACACTAGATAAAGGAGGACATTAAATTGTAGGAGAGGCTAATGGAGGTCTCCATGAAAAGTGATATTCTATGTGAATATGGATGAGATAATAGGTGTTCATGAAAATATATAAATGGGATTAAATTATCAATTTCAAAAATTTTAATGAGATTCAGGGTTTTGAAACATGTTTTGGCATAACGGTGGGAAACCATGAACACCCACTAGTTTAGTGTCGCTACTCATGTGGATATGCGGAATGTTTTTCTAACACTATTTTTCATGTATATATTGGTAATAAAATTTCCTATACATTTCTCAAAAGTATGTTTTTTATTGGGTTCATGGTTTTTAGACAATGAGATACCCTCTATACCTAAAACTGTGGAAGGGGTGGTAACACTAACTACATGTTAACTGTACAACTACCTTCATCTATGAAAAAAATATCATTTGAGCCTCGATTCACTTGAAAATCTATTTAACACCTAAAAAACCTATTTGTAAATAAATCCTACAGAAATTTTTTTTTACATGTTGTAATTTTCTGATATAAATTATAAATATTTGTTTATAAAATTGACTATCCACCAAATAAATAAAATTAATTATTCATTTAAATCACACATGGTCTAGAACATGGAATGTTATATTAATAATAACAATAGAAGATAAAGTGTGTTGTATACATATTTATCTACTATTTTCTTAGTGTTTCATGATAATTTTTATTTCATAATGATGAAATAAATAATGGGAACCATCTTGTGTCCAATACGTAAAATGAAATCATGAATAAGAGGTCAAAAATGATATATGTGGGACATAAAACTAATCGGTGGTTGAAATTTTTTCCATAAATGATTTTCTAGAACCATCCATTCAGCAAAATACCTTGTTGATAAAGTTTGTTCTTGGGTCATATAATTTGGGATGAATGAATCATGAGAGATTAAGGTGTTGTCTTCAGGACTAACATCTTCAATATAAAATAAATATAGGATAATGATTGAATTAGTGTCTTTTCATTCATAATTAAAATACAAATATATATTTTATAAAAAAAAATTCAAAATAAATGGGTTTATGATTTTTGTTCATTATCTAATCATATAAATTTGGTGGTTTGTGGGAGACTTTAGGTTGTCCTTTTTAGTGTATTGGATTTAGTTTCAGGAATCCAGGAAAACATTCTCAGTTTCCATCGATATGATATGTGCCTTAGATGAATGTTATGACACAACAGAGGTCACATGTCCCATTTTTTGGAGATTTTAAAATACAATTTTATTTGGATAGTCGTTACACTGCCAGAAACACCCCTATGAAGTCATCAAAAAAAAATTTGAAACCTATTATATTTTTAATTTTATCAATTTCCCATAGATAATAACACTTACTCCCATATGTGTCACTCACAAGTAGAATAAATCAATTCAATGGTTGGTTCATGATGGATGGTGTGGTGTCTCGTTAATATAGCCTTATGCATGCTAAAAATTCCTTATATATATTAGAATTCTAAAACTCACCTAATAAACATTGCCTACTTGCACTCACATACTATCACTCACCAATAAGAAATCATGTAGTTTCATCCACTAGGATTTGATTCTAAAATTTTGACAAAACATATACTACCTCTTAGACACTCCTAACTGATATATTGAAATATTATTATCCATTTCTATATCTCATTTCCTCTCAACAAGAATGTGCCTTTTGTTGTGAATTGGTATTCCCAAGACCGAATATAAATTGATTTCCGTCACGATCTTACTAGGAATACCTAGACAAGGTCACAAAAGTTCCCTTGTTTACTTGATTGAGTATTCCTACCAAGGTTCCCAGTGATCACAAGTTCATTATTCCACTTTCTTATAAAAAGTACAAATCCACAATTATCTCAAGACAACCATCACATGTCTAACATTTAATTTCCAATCATAACTAAAGGGTATATTCATTTCAAAAATATTCCATACACTCCCAGAAAATCACCATTTTAACAACCCATTTAAACACACAAAATCATTTTGGAATGCATTTGATTTAAATGAAATAATAATCAAATCATCAAATAATTTTCCAACATGAAAAAATAAATATTTCCCTATAAAATTACATCTAATCTATTCGAAACAAAAATCCTACATGAGGGGAGAAAATATAAAATTAATAATAGACAACAAAATAAGAGAGTTAAATTAAAATAATTTTTATTTGACCATACAAAGGTCATGAAACCCACTAGAGATAAGGACGATAGAAAAAAAGGATAGAATATAATATTTATAGAATATTATATAAACAACCATGGAGTGGTCAAAATATATATAGGAACAAATCAATTAAATATGGTTGTAGAGAATATGGGATGCACAACTAGTGTTTATTGGGTTGCTAGTGAGGTAAAATTATGGGTTATGAGGGTTAATTAGGGAAGGGGTTAAATTTTAAATTCATATTTTTTTAAACTTGGTTCCGCAATATAAATATAAAACACTTTATGAAAAAACATGTGAAAAACATAGAAGCTGACTTATCTAATTAGGTATACGATTAATGGTTTAGACTTCATGGGTTTGAAGACCCTCTTCCTAAATATGTTTATAGACTAGTTCCAGAATCCATGTTATAAGGCTTCACTTGTGATGGCACAAAATCGTGTAACCAACTGTATGAGCTACCTAGTAGCTATGTCAAAAGAAATATTATTTATAGATAAGGGAGAATATTTCCCCAAATATTTTCTTGTATCCATAAAGAACCATCAAAATCCATATACATTAACACTTCCAGGAAACGTTACCAAGATAATCCATTGATAAAATTAATGATAAATATTGTATTAAACATATATGAAAAATGCCACCATGGGTGTGAAATACCATCTCCCATGTATTATTGAGTGTATATATATATAATATATATGTATATTATATTTATGATATAATTATCATTTAATAAATAGAATATATTTTAAAACATCTTATATTTATGTCGTTCGAAAAATATAACATTCAATGTGCATATATGTGGACTACTACATCCATAATGACATAAGACTCATATTTAATTTCCTCCACACATAAATTGTGAAAAATATATATGATGATTTTATAGTATATATATGATATAATAATTAATCATAAAATGTGATTTATTATATACTTTTTTCTATCCATAATTGAAATGTGGAATCATAACCCATGCATTTATTCAAATAAAAATCTTCACAATGTGAAGTAACTCGTTTTTCATATCTATAATATTTGGATGGTTATAAAAGTCTATATAATGTTGAAATTTAAAATTTTTGACATGGTTATTATTATATATATTATGAATCTAACACTATTGAGAAATGATATGAATATTCAGACTAAAACATTGATGGAAAACATAGAAAATTTCATCAAAATATTGGTTTAAATAAAAAAATTATGAGATTGTAAATATTAAAATTTTTATATTGATTTATATTAATATAGTTCAATGATAATAGTTCCAAAATATATTTATAATAAAAATATATTTATTATATTAGATTTATGAATAAATATGAAGAAACGATGAATCTAGATGTAAGGGTTTATTCTATAATCTCATTTCATTTTAGTACTATCTATGATAAATTTAAATTGAGGGAAATTAAATGATATTAATCCATAAAACCTTATAAATTATCTTATTAATTGGATATTTATAAAATTTCTAGGTTATAGTACTAGTTTATTTACTTTGATTAATAAAATTATTAGGTAAATATTTTAATTAAAATACATTATTATTTATTAAGTTTTGGTCTGGAATGTTTTTATTTAATTATCATTATCATCAAAATGATTTATGAAATATTTTTTATACATATAATGTATTGGGAAATAAAAATTTACTAAAAATTCAGTTATTCAAACCAAATTAAATAGACCATTTTAAATTATTTAAGTGTCAATTTGTTCTGAGTTGTTTCAAAAGTTTCAAAGGAATGGTTTCTTTCAACCTATATGACATGAGTAGATTTTTCCACCCTCATTTATTTCCATATTTTTGAACTCTCCTTTATAAGATTGATTTTTTTTATTCAAATAATAATAAATTTTGGTATTGTAATTTAATTTTAAATGATTATAAACTAAAATTAATAATTTCTATTCATTTTATAAGATAATTTTTAATATATTTATAAATAATTTTTTCCCTCTTTGTCAATATAATTTATCAATTGAAATGATTCATTTTGTATTTCATTCTATGACACTATAAAAATCATTTATAAGGATTCACTTTAATGATGATGTTTTAGAATTATTCTATGATGTTAATTACTATAAAATATGTTAATTATTTCTTGACAAGACTATTAATTATATTATGACACCACCCACATCTTTTCGATGGATATAATATGATTTTATATTATTGAGATGATTAATAAATCCATTTTCATTTCATAGTATTTTCTATAATTATATTATTAATGAATATATTATCATACAAAACACTTATATATGGTTTTCATTATGTGAATTCTGGGGTTGAAATTATATTTCCCTCCAATGAAATGGGAAGTTAAGGTAAATCATGATATAATATATATATATATATATCATTGTGTCTATGTGTGATACATAGTTACCGCTTATCGATAAGTGAATATTTATACTACGATATTTAGGTATTAATACATTGAATATGGGAATGAAATAATGTGGAGTGAAGAAAAGTTATAAAATACAGTCATGGAAGTGAGCCATGACCATGTAAAAGAAGAAACGAGGAGTGAACTTAGTCCACTCTAGTATTCTCGTATATGAGCCCTATTTGAGAAAATTTTTATCTATTTATGTATATTTGACCAAAATTTATTTCTTATTGTTATTATATAATATCATGACATATAATTTATTAAAATGATTCAATAATATTATAATTAATGTGTTTTTTATGATAAAACCATACTATATGACTCATGATATATGATCATGGGAAAAATTATTATAACCCTAATAAGTAATGACCATTTTATCATATCATTATTATTATGAAGAATTAGATATCACCATTTTATATAATTTTATTTCAACAACCTAGGAAGCGGTTTTTTCGTTAGAAATAACTTGGACATTTACTAGGGGTCAAGACCAATCCCATAGATCTCGTGACCTTTCAAACTGAAAGCTTTACTTCCAAAGGGTTGTGGTTGGGGAATATTACTGATAATACATATCCAAAAAGGGAAGGCATTTGATTTCGAACCTGTACACATGATCACATCACAAAATGAAATTACAATTGGACTAGAATAAAAGACCAAACCTACAAAGTAATTTACAAAGGTGTCATAATACAATATGAAAATCACAAAGGAATGTAAAACTGCCCTGGTCCATCTAATCAAGACCCTTCTTAAAGGGTAGTTGAAGGGTCGATGCCTGTAAAGGTAATAATACTCTCGTCCATCCAATCTCAAAAAGAACCATCGGGTCCTAGAAAACCAAGGCCTCTATCGAAGCATCCTTTCATCCAATCCCACTAAGAACCATTTGGTCATGGGCCACCACAGTTTCTGTTGAAGCCTATATCACATGCACAGGACATGACACATACATGCGAAGCCCATACAGGGGTGAGTAATGAAATACTCAGTATGGACCCCAAAACACAAATGAATGACCACAATGGATAGTATGCACATGTTACTATCAATACACCAATGTGGAGTGTACAAAAAGTACACTACAAACCCCACTGAAGAGATTACGCCAAGTATACTATGTATTACACTGAGGATGGAACACCAAGTACACTAAGAACACCATTGAGGACAGTACACCAAGAACCCTAAGTACCAATGATGAGATGAAAAAAAGTACACTAAGTACACCACAAATGATAGTATTAAAAGTACACTAACAGAACCACTGAGATCAGTACTCCCAGTACTAAATGTACACCATCAAGGAGTGTATTCTATGTGAACTAAGTACACCGTTTATAAGATTACTCCATGTACACTACATAAAACACTAAGTAGATTATGAAATGTACATTCAGAGTCATCTAAATGTGGAATAATACATATTATAAAATTCTAGGCCATCAGTCATAACATTGAACACCATAGTCTAGTGACATAGTCCTACCTGATGAGGACCATCAGTATGCTAGGTCACACAGAGCTGCTCCCCACATTGGGCATGCTGGGTCACATAGAGATTCTTCCAACTAGCCTTGGTCTGTTGGGGTACTAATATCAAATGGGTACTATGGGTATTATGGGTCATACCGAGCTACTCCCAACAACTGGGCTACTAGGTTACACAAAACGGCTTCCAACATTGGCCATCGTACTAAGGTACAACTTCTATAGTAGTATCATGGGTTTGTCGGGTCAAAAATGTTGCTCCCCAACGTGGGCCTTCCAGGTAACATAGATCCACTATCCACTACTCCATCATAGATAATCCACATAGGGTCACTTGTCAGCAGTCTTCGGGTCTTATACATCTGTAGTATATCCACACATAGCGCACTTCATTCTTAGAGAAATAACTTCTCTAGATATTCTTTATATTCCAACTTCCATGAAAGCTTATTTAATTTTTTTAAAAAAATCTACAACATTGTGAGGTTCCAATGCCATAAATGGATTATCAATAGGACACTCAGTTTGAGTGATTTTGGAGTTTTAGTAAATAGCAACAAGTTTCATCCTGGCCCCTTCTTACTCGTTCAGTATGACCTGACTGTGACGAATGTGTTCGAATGACCCAATTTTACCTAGTTCAGATCTAGACCAAACCGGTATGGCTGGGGTTCGAAACCACTTGGTCGCCCTTCACCTCGGTTGCATCTGGCCTGGGTCGACACATACAGATTGGTTTGTTCCCATCCAAGGCTTCTCTCCATCTCGACATAGACGGGCTATATTCATTTCTATCCCATGTTGCAGAGCGGCCCTATTTCCACACCCTGGTCTTACTCGCCCAGTTGAGTGTGCGGATTCAGCGCATCATGCTGGCCACATTTGACCCATTTTACTTGGTTGTCGCACCACATTATTGCAACAATCGTGGACCAAACCGCACAGATTGTATCCCCCCTCCAACCATTGGCTCACTTGTCGCAGTTCATGCCACACTATCATGGCCCGATCTTGCCACAACATCTCCCATGACAAGTCGATGGCCTCTCCCGCAAACTAATATGTCCTCTCCAATGGTTCGTTCTTTATATCTTTTGCGCCGCCGGCCACCATTGCATTCCACCTTCCTAGATAAGGCCTCCAAATATTCATGAAACCATTTCAAATATTCTCTCATGAATAATTCACTAGGATTATGGTGTCGGCTTGGTTCATTTCAGCCAACAACATCAGCATTAGTGATTAAACATTTGGATGTATCGTACTGAAGTACTATCAGCATGTTAAATTTAATCTTGGTACTATACACTATAAGAATTCACTATTCCATAAGTATAATAAATCAATGGATCAACCAGTTCATGTGTTGATCTGCATTCATTATGTTAGAATGGTGAGTAGGAAAATGAATTCAAATCAACGAAACCCTGACCTGAAAGTGGTTTTTCATTTTAGTGATATGTTTGAGATGATTATATTTTCACTTCTCTCTCTATTATCATATTCTTCAGCTTGCATCGATGTTGTTGGAGTTCATCATTCTACATGTAAGAGGATTATTATCATATAATAATCAGAGGAGTTCCATGTTTTGATCATGATTTCTCTAATGAGTGAAATTTTTTGAAGAAAAACATGTTGTAACATTTATATAACACTAAATCCTCACATCATTACATTGTTCCATGTATGAAACTGCGTGTCTATTATGATTTAGATATTGAGTCGAAACACTATTTCATTTATGGAATGAAATATTTGTCCCATCACTATGTTGCAGTGAAACAAATAATTTGAATTAAATAATATTTTTTATGTATATTTTATTTTTTCATAAAAAGTTTGAAATATAACATTTTCCCTTAAGACACGCAAGTCATAGTTTGGTCCATTCAGAGGTCTAGATTCTGTTCTGGCAGTAATGATGCCTCTGGATTTTCAATCTGGGAAACTATTTAGAAGTTTCCAAAAGCACGCGTGTACGCCATTTTAGTTTTCTTATAAAAAGTTCCAAAAACTATCGTTCACACTCAACCAAATCCGTCCATGGTTATTCTCATCATATGGTTAAAAAGATGTCATGATATCAACAATACTCTCAGATTTCCAATATGAGTAATCATTTCAGAATTATAAGTATTTGAAAACAAAATAATTGTAAAATAATTATTTTATTTATGGCCTAAAAATAAAATCGACGGTTGGTCCACACCGGCAAATGTTAGAAACATCCTATGGAATGATTACCCTCATGAGATCAATTTTTGTATCTAATTTTCAATATTAGTCACCATTGATGAGTTATAATAATTTAAAAAATAAATTAATTTCATATAATTATTTAATTTACAGTTACACCATTTCCAGGTCTTCTAACGGGAGACCTCCACCGACTAATATTAAGTCACACCTAGAGTAAAACCACCATATTGAACACAACACTACCCTAAAATTATTGATATGTGAATCTATTTATGTGTTATTCCAGTTTTTCATGAAAACCACTCAAATGCGCTTTTTAAAACATAACATAATTTCGACAGATCATTCCCAGAACACTAGGCTTTAGAATTGAAAGTTGTCTTAGAAAATGGTATTGAAATTATTCCATAAAGTCAAAATAATAACATAGAATTTATGTGGCATTATATTAACCATGCCTTTAGGGATTCATATCCTCACAAGACAAAATAAGGCTAAACAAGAAAATGGGGGAACTGAAAATGTATATGAACCTCCCTTTCACATGTTCTCTCATGGAGATTCTTATGCTACCGATGAACACGCACTAGAAGAATCGTCCATCCATACAATAACTTCTTATCTCGATCAAATCTCTAGCATGTAGAGGCATCCCAATCCCTCCACAAAAATCTATTCTTAGGTAGTTGGGAAGTGGGATGACTGGGTAAGTCGTTCAATGATAACCCATATGGTATTGTGTCTCATATATGTACGCGGTAAACCCATCCTAAAATCCAATAATATTCCATTCCACATCCACCCGGGTACCCTGAGGGGTTGTGTCAAACCTGTTGGAACTTGGTTCCCATCCTTCACTTGCTGACAAGTGCGGCATCAATAAACAATCTCTTCCACTACCTTCCCCATCCCCGTCCACCAGTATTGATATCAGAGGTCCTGGTACATCATCACCTCACCTAGATGCATTGTAAAAGGGAGTATATGGAATTACTTCAACACCACCTCCCACAAAACAATTGTTACTAAGGTGAATCCTCATAAAATGATGATTTGATCCCCACCATTCGAATATCTATCATGGGAATGCACTATGACCATCTGGGAACCTATGGTCTCATAGATGGAATACATGAGTTTCCCTCCCTATCTCTATATAAGAGAGTAGGGGAAACCACCATTAAATGTTTATAATAAACGTCATCTCTATCTAAAATGGATATTTGAAATGAGGCCTACTACTTTGTGGCATCATTAAGTAGTTGTGAACTTGATCACTTGGTGAGAGCATCTGCCACCAAATTTTTCTTTTATGGAGTATAGAATATCCAGAAGTCATAGTCCAGGAGAACACTAATCTATGTCACTGTCTATAATTAATATCCAATTAAAAAATGTTATACTCAAGACTCTGGTGGATAGAGTGTATGATGATTCATACTCCCATAATGTAGTTTCACCACATCATTAGTGCAAAAACTACAATTTCCAACTCAAGGTCATGAGTTGCATAGTTCTTCTCATGCAGTGTCAATTGTCATGCTCCATTAGAAACCACTACATTCAACTTTATCAATACATGACCAAGAATGTTTCTTGATTCTTCACAAAACATCATGTAGTTGGTGCCCTCCTATGGTAGCCTCATTAATACAGCACATGTAATGCTCTACCTCGGATTCAAAAAGCATTACCGGAATCTTTCTTCTGACACGTTGTCTATTCCCTTCTTCATCAATGCAATTTTGGGTGTTTCCTATCTAGAGATGTCAATTACAAACCATTGATATTACACATCCAACCTATGGAAACTCCGCACCTTATTAATACTCTTTTGTGGATCCCAAGCAAGCGCCTCCTCGATCATTACAAGATCCACTACTACTCCAGCCTCTAAGATCATATATCCCATAATATGGCACTTTAATATATAGATCACACAATTAGAGAGATTTAAATTAATCTAGTACACTTGGGATTGGTCTAGAACCATCCATTGGTGTATTGAGTTCTCCTCCTCATACACTGAATACACTAAGATGCCATCAATGAAGACCACTATGAACCAGTATAAGTACGTCAGGATGATCCTGTTAATGTGTCCCACCAACACTAATGGGGAATTTGTCATTCGAAACAACATTATTATGTACTCATAGTGGGTATAGTGACATCTGAAATCCATTTTTTGAGATTTCCCCATCTCGTACATGAAGCTGTTGATAGCCTGATCTGAGGTTTATCTTCAAGAACCATCTCGCTTCCTTTAGCTGATCGAAGAGGTCATCCATCCTCAGTAGAGGATTCATGTTCTTCATGGTTACATTGTTCGGGAACCTATATTCCATGAATAAAATCAAGATTCTGTTTTTGTTCGTGGAATACAACACCATGGCTACCCTATGGTGAAAGAATGGGCTTTGCGAAACCTATCCTCTACAAGTCTTCCTACCATACCCTCAGCTCCCAGAGCTTTATGGAAGTCATATGATATGGAGGTGTAGATATCATTGTATTCTTGTTGTACAGATTCATAAAAAAACTACCTCTCTATAAAGAGCCAGTCTTTGAAAATCCTCTAAAAATACATCCTTGTAATCTTCCATGCCATTGAGACTAACAATGGTTTCATGATTTCCCACAGGTGACATCCATTGGTTGTGTCTGCTCATCCATATAACAATCAACTAAAATTTTTATCTCTAGCACCCTAGCATAATTATGAATGTACATAGGAATGGTTCTATCTCGGATGTCCATAAACACATCTCTCTTGAAGGCCCAAGCCCTGAATCATAGATCCTATCATGTTCATTGAATACCTAGAAAAGGTTATTACACCACTATGAATACTCATCTACCAACTTTTCATCCTGCTGAAGTTGTAAAATCTCTTGGTAACACATATCCCATAGCTTTTAAGGAATGATATCCTTCTCGGATAATGATTCTCTAGATCTGTCCATGGAAAATCCACCTCAGGGTAATATCGGTTAATATAAACCACATATTCCACCTACTATGCCATGAAGAAGGGTCACTACCAGAACTACCATTTGACTTAATACTGCCCTGACTGGACTGAAAACCTAGTCACCACCTCAATCTTGTCCTTAAGAGATTGTGATTTATCCTCACATGGTAACCTGATTGGAATTTTCTGCTGAAACCCATTTAAGACAGTGATCCTACATGAATCCTGGGTAGCGGTCACACAGTGGGAAATAATCCCTATATCAATGCCATATCACATTGTGGACTGTCCTCATGGTCACACAGTGGAATCCTGGGTAGCGGTCTATGTGGATGCATCATTAAAGACATCTAGATGAATCATGATTACTAGATTATATGTTTTTAGTTGACTCTGACTCAGAATGATAATGAGAAAACATACCAAGATTCATGAAAATAGTGTTTTCATATACCCAGTTGGAAAACAAAATTTATGATCTGGGTTTCTGTATACTTCAACCGCCACAGCAACACTGGACTCCCTGACCCGAATTCCGAACTCTAAACACATAACATCGTTTCCCCAAAATAATTTAGATACACTTAGTTCTTCTGGTAGAACCAACCACCTTTGATGCAACTCTATCATGACCCCCCCAGGGCTCGAGATGCTACTAACCTCAAACCCTCCTTCTTAAGTCATGGTGTTGGAAATTATCACCGAAAATGAATATCCCAAAAATATATGGAATTTACCTTTAAACATGTACACACACACACATATCACATACTATATGTAAAAGGGGTCCAGAATGCAAGCCCAAAACCACAATGAAATTTAAAAAGGGATAAGAATACTTAACCAAAAACCCAAAAGAATATGATATATCCTAGGTCCGTCTGCTCGACACCCTACATGAAGGGTAGGTAACAGATAGCTTCCTATAGTCGTATTAGTAGGCTCATCCTTCCCATACCACTGAGCACCACTTGGTCCCATAATACCAAGGTCTCCGTCAATGAATTTGTTTGTCCCATCCCACTAAGCACCATCTGGTCCCAGACTGCCAAGGTCTTCATCAAAGCATTGATCATCCACATGGGACACGAAACTTGTGGTCAAAGCCCATGGAAGTGTGAGTAATGAAATACTAAATAGGGTCCCAAAACAAAATGTAAAGACCATAAAGGAGTGTATACTCATGTTACATTCAGTACACCACTATGGATAAATTCAAAAGGACACTAAAAACACCACTAAGGAGAGTACACCAGGTATACTAAGAACAAAATTGAGGATAGAACACCATGTACACTATGATAACCATTGAGGAGAGTACACCAAGTACACTAACTACACTACTGTGGAGAGAATGACATGTACAATTAGTGAACCACCAAGGAGAGAACTCTAAGTACACTATGTACAACACTAAGGAGAGTACTCCAAGTACACTATGTAAACCACTGAAGAGAGTACAATAAGTACTCAATGTACACAACTAAGGATAGTATGTCAAGTACACAAAATACCATAAGGGTTAGCTCAAATAGGTATAAAATAGAGAATATAATGCCATACCAATAGTCGTATCACTGAAAAAAATTGTTCTTCTAGGGTACTCCTCCCTAATTAGTACCATGGGTATGCTTGGTGCCAACGATATTTTCGAAACCACGGGCATGACGAGTCACATAGAGACACTTCCTAGTAGCCTTGGACTATCATGTTACTCATCCCAGATAAGAATTGTTGGTATGCGGGGTCACACATCGTCGCTCCCCACTGTTGTTCTACCAGGTCACACAGATATGCTTCCCACATTCGCTATCTTCCTAATATACTCATTCCTGCTGAGTATCATGGGCATCCCAGGTCACATAGAGTTGCTCCAAACATCGGTAATGCTTGTTCATTATGTTCCATATCCCACTAGGTTATCATGGATGATCCACATAGTGTCGCTTACCAGTTGTTTTCGAGTCTTAGTCATCCATAGGATCTCCACACATAGTGCACTTGATTCTTGTAAAAACCATTCTTCAAGCCATTATTCATATTCCAACTTCTATTAATCCCTCTTTATAGTATTTCAAAATATCTAGATCACTGAAATGGTTCTATCACATGAAACATCTAATAAATTATATTAATAACATGACAGATATTGGTGTTTTAGTATATAGTGGCGAGTTGGGTATGGTATTGGTCATTCTAGATCGGACTGACCTGACCAACCCGACATGTTAGTCCTTTATGACCCTGCCCATTTCGGCTAAACTGAATCGACCCAGTTTGGGTCTAGTGAAGCCTAGTCTAGACATTCCAATATGATAGGCCCATTGGGCCTTTTGGGACCCAACCCGGTTCGAATGGGGTCCAGCCTTCCAGGTCGCACGGTGACTTGGTACAATCTGGCCTAGCCCTCAAATGGTTGGCCAGTTTGTTCCCATTTCGTGCCACTCTGTAGATCATTTTTAATTTTCCATCCCATCCCGTAGAAGCGGGTTGTCTTCATTTCCATCCGGGCCGCATAGCGGCATGATTTGCATAAAATGTTATGTCCTGCCCGGCGGGCCGCGAATCTCCAGCCCAGACACCCAGTGCATAAACTTGTTCCAGCACACCGCGCCAACCGCATTTGACCTCCCTACCCCAACATGGGGCCACTGGACAATGTGCCATGAAGATTAGTGGCCCGCGTAGCGAGTGTCACCCCGCCTGACCTGGTCGGATTGGTGTGTAAATCATCCAGCCACAATCCCTCTAATGGCGACTCTAGCCACCCCAATGTAGCCTGAGCCAACATTGACGTCTCCCCCAACACTCCATTGAGGCATGCCGATATACTCTTCCACGTACCTTCGGTTATTCTCTAGTGGTTCGTTCTTCATGACGACTATGCCGATGGACTCCATGGGGTGCCTCCTTCCCTACTAAGGCCTAAAAACTGTCATGTTGACATTTCAAAGGTTTGATCATGAAGAATGCACAAGGAAGAGGGGGGTCATCACTTGTTCATGTTGTGTAGAACCCACTTCATTAGAGTTCAAATATGAGGAGGCATAGGATTAAATTTCTATCCAAATAATAAATGTAATCCCAATTAAAAACACCAAAGAAGACGCACTCCCTCAAGAACAAGAGATCCACATATCAACATGTTCCTGTTTTGATCAACATTCATTGTTTTTGAATGAATAATAGGAAAAATAATTCAAATCCATGCAACCCCTAACTAGAGAAGGTTCGTCATTGGAGAGATCCATTCACAGGGATTCCATTGTCATTTGTCACTCACTAGTTCTGTTCTTTCAGGTGCGTCGATGTCACTGGAGATTCGTTGGCATTTGTCATTTTTCATTACAGAGGATTCATGACATAGATTCATTAAAGGAGTTCCAAATTTTAAACACCATTTCTCCAAAAAAGTTAACACATTTGAAGAAAAACATGTCACAATGTTTCGATTATGCTGCATTGTCGTGTCGTTTCTGTTACACTATGTCATCACGTGATTTTGAGGTTTCATTTATAAAAAATCATCTCTATTATTCTTATTTAATGATTAAATATGTTATTTCATTTATGAAATAAAAAATTCTTATCATTGCTGCTATGCAGCAAAATAATTCTTTTGAATAAAGTATACTTTTTAAACACATTTAAAATTTTCTTTAAAAGTATGAAAATTAATTGTTTACCTCGACCAGCATCGGTCCAGGTGACATCAATACATAGGAAATGTTTTTGTTCCATATGCAAATATGGACTCTAATTTTTAATTTGGTCACCCATTTTGATTTTTCTAAAACTGTGAACGCACACAATTTAAATTCCCTAAAAAAGATCCAAAAACTATTTTTCACCCTCAACCTGTAACTATCGATGTTAAGATCCTCCTATGGGTAACACGTGATCATGAGCTTAATGGTATAATTGTATTTCCAATATAAGTTACCATTTAGATGTTATATGGATTAGAAAATAAAATAATTGTTACCTAATTATTTTCTTAACGACCAAAACTAGCATCCACTATTTACCCACGACGACCAATTTTTTGCTCTACCTAAGGAAAACATACCCTCAATAGGTCAAAAATGTTATCATATTTTCTATAAGAGTCACCATTTGGTAGGTATAATAATTTAAAAAATAATATAATTTTATTTCATTATTTTATTTTCTGTTTTTCCATGTTTTGGATTTCCCCCTAGAGGCCTATTCCGACTAAAGTCAGGTTTCACATTTGGTAGACCTGCCATCTTGAACACAATATTGCCATATAATTTCGGATTTTGGCGCCCATTTCATAGTCATTCCCAATTTTTGGAAAACATCCAATCTGCGCTATTTAAAACATAACACTTTTTTGATGGATTATTCAGGGCATTCCGGACCTTGGAATTGCACATCGTCTCAGCTCCAGGTCTCAAAATAATTTAATATAATTGAACATTTATTTGGAATTCCTAAGACAGGACACTATTAATGAATAATGTATTTTTGAATATGATCAAAAATATTCATGAAATAAGTTTATTATGTACCTATACTCCAAACTCAAAAAACCATTAAGGTTTTGGGTATCTATTATAATGATATGAAACGATTATTCATCTTAAACAATGTAATATTTTTCAATGTTTTTACCCTTCAGCATCATAAAATGTTTTTCTAATTGAATATATTCTAACACAAATATCTTCTATGTTTTTATGTTAATTGAATTGACAAAATTGCCTGTTTTAAAATATGAACATGTTTTTTAATTGAAATAATATGGTGTATATCATTATATACATTTTTTTAGATCAGTGTTGTGTAATGATGTAATATAATCTATATTACCTAATGGTAGATATAATCATTCTACACAGAGTACAACAATAGTAATAGATACACATTATACCCCTACTATAGAGGCTCTAAAAATTCAAATACCATTTATATTTATTTTAGATGTATTTTAGATGTATTTTTGTCATCACTACCATGTGGGCTAGCTATAGTGAGATCCTATAATATTTATAGTATAGATATTTTACCAATAAGAATCACTAGAGATGTTATAATTATGAGTACATAACTTAATTTGATAATTTTAATTTCTAAAATAATAATATTAATTATATTATATTGTACTGAAAATAGATAAATTTGATTAAATTAGGTGTAATATTTTAGTTGATGTGATTGGTTCATTTAATATAATGAGCGAGTTCAATGAGAAATTAGTTTATTAAATTTGATTAATAATATTTACATGTTTAGTTTATGATAAGTTTTATTAATGATATGCTTATTAATTTTATTATTTATATTAGTCACATTGGTCAGTTTAATGATTTATTATTAGTTAATGTAATATTTTTCTACATTGAATAATTTTACAAAAATTACTTTAACAATTTTTAAAATATATTCTCCAGTAATATTTTGTTTCTATATTAAGTGATTGTACCACAAATTATATGTATGGGGAATGTAGAAATCGATAAAACTATAAGGGTGGAGATGGAATTAATTAGGTTAAATTTTTGAATGATATGTTCTCGTATAAATTTTATTTGTTATAGTATTAATGAAAATTAATTCTTGAAACATTTTTTATAATCAAATATTATTTAGTATTGATGTATATATAGGTGTTTTGATTTTTGATAGATAAAAACAATTCATCATATATTGTATTGGTTGAATAATATATATATATATATATATTTGGGTTCATTTTATTATTTAGTTGTATATATATATGTAAAAACCAATACTCATTTTATGGGGAATAATTCAGGTGTAAATTTTGTTATTTTTTCAATTGAATGATATATTTTTTTTAAAATAAGCAATAAAAATATTATTCATTATGTTTTTTCATCTTGGAGGAGGATGTACTAATTAGAATACGACATAAGAGTAGATGAAGGGTTTTGTGTGTCCATCGAAGTAGAGGATAGGGAGATAGGGGATGTTGTAGTATATACTATCTAGTCGACAACATCCCCTCTCAATCTGGATGGATAGTCATGGCCTCAAACCATCCAATAAATAAAATGCCCAGCTAGCTAGGGGTATATAATGGAAGAAAATTTAACAAATAACCCACACATGAATTTATTTGAGGTTCTACCTCTTCTCCAAATATATTTCTCATGTGGTTGTTGTTTTTTATGATTTAACAAAAATTGTTGAACATATCTCCCACTATTACATTTTATTCATCTCCTCCTTCCCACATTAATGATTTTTTGTTATATATGGGTAAAGATTAATGTAATATTCCATATGATTATTTTCAAATAATCATGAAATAAGGTTACATTCTTTCACACTTGCAATAAGTTTTATCGGGAAAATGTCTATCATTCATCCATTTTTTTGGGGTGGATGTATGTTGTTTGGATTATTTATTAAACTTTTAACAATAAAATTATTTAATTAATGTGATTTTGATGTTTTATGTTGAGGTTTTTAATTTATTTTGAGGTTTGAGAGTGCGTAATAGACCATTCATTGGTTTTTGGTCATGGATTCAGTGATCGGACCTGACCTGGTGAGAATTATGGAATTATGACTTCAATTTTTATTTATTTTAATTTATAATAATTATTTGGTAGGGGTTTCATGGTAAGATTTACAACCACAAATGAATGGATGATAGATCATTATTCAGGGATGAAAATGGATGAGAACATGAATCATATTTTCTAGCTAAGATTCAACATTATTTTGGATTCCATAAACTATTTGTGGCCCATAAGCATCCACCATATCGAAAATGATTATATTAAATTATGTTTGTATATAACATAAGTTTTTTCCACCATGATTTTTTGAAAAGTATAATTTAAAAAACAAATGGATAATTAAATTTGAATTAATAAAATTAAATGGAAATATTTAGAAGGGATTTGAGGGATAATAATGTATTTTTTGGATTTTCCATGGTCATTGTGGAAAAAGAATAAATTATATATCATCCCTGTAGGATGTTTAGACAATGTTTGGAGTCAAATAAATTATTTTAAAATTTTAAACTATATTGTTCCAAGTGATCGATCCTGTTGATTTTTGGTTTTCAGTGTATTTGATAGACTATGAATCATTATGCCTAGTAGGGATAAATGTGGTCAGGTGATTCCATTGAGACATTAGATATTTAGATGATAATGGGGAAGTCCTCCTCTCTTTCTGAGAAGTGGTATGTTTGGATATTTATCCATAAAAAGTTGATGATTATTCTGGATTTCAGTAAAACCAAGTGAGTATTTTGAATTTCAAATGGGATTGTGGCATATGTTTAAATCAAGGATCTTAAGTCATTCATATGATTCAAAAGATATATCTATTAGATTTTTTGGATTTCAAGGGTAGGCCCTCTTTGTATCAATTTTTTCAATATATATGTTTTGGTAAGTTTCCTTTATGAGGATTCCTAACTATGATGAAAATTACAAAACCATAGTTAGTAATACAATGAAATGGTCTATATGGTAAATTTTTAGTGATTATTGTGACATTCACATAAGAACATGAATTGTTATTTTGGTGATATTATTATCTTCATGATTACGGTCATGCACATGAATGTACAACCTTATTTATGTGAGAAATGCATGGATAGACTGATAACCCACCAGAGAGACTTACCTAAAATGCTATGTGAGGGACATTATACACATATAAGGTGAATAAGATTGATATGATTGTGGGTTTAGGAACAATGGGTGAGATATGAAATTTTCTTAATGGATGTATGTTACCCAGTTCTTCATAGGGTTGGATACCCCTAGTTGTATAATTCATCTATAGGTATGTAATGTGACCCCCTATATTTCATACAATACCTTGGTTACACAGATATGGGAGATAGACTTTCAAATTACTTAAAATCTATGGACATCCATTATTGGAATTTTTCAAATAATCCAGTATCCCAAAATATTTTATCCGTGAATTCATATCAAGTATATTTGATTTGTGGGTGTGTAATATGATTGTCTATAATGTAAAAAAAGATTATTTTTATCATAGGTGTTTATATGTTGTATAATGAGTGTTTCATCCTCCGGTCGTTTATCCTACATGTCCTTGGTGGCTCAGCTACCATATTTTTTCATCACGTATAATTGGATGAATTGTTCCTTAGGTTTTTATCTCTGTTAACCTACTCAGTCATCCCCTATTATTTTATCACATGTAAACAATAGTGAGGGATAAATTGGGTGATTATATATGGTTTGAAAAATTACTCAACCTGATCAAAGTCATTCAACATTGGATGAATCTGGTTTGATCTGTCCAGACACTCATAGTTGAACATGGGCATTAAAAGATTTTATTTATTTTTATTTTTTAGATTTTTTGTTAATTATGATATTATCAAATCAACCATAATTTTCATTTACTAGTATTTCATCATACCTAATTGGGTTATAACTATAGATTTTTAGTCACAATAAACATGGTTGACCATGAATCATTAGTATCTATGTAGTTTTCTCAATAGTATGAAGTTCATTTTTGGTTGTATCATAAAATTGGATATTTTATCTACAAAGAATAGATGGTATTTGATTTGTGGATAAGTTGAGGCTTGGGGATGTGTTATAATATCATATAATATTATTTTTCTTCTTCTATTATTTTCTATATGTGTTCTAACTAGTGTTCATCTCATCAGTCGGTACGAATTTATCCTTCCACATGACATTTATGATTTTTTGTTTTTACTAACTCAACATTGTTTTTTATTATGGATGGTAGTTGGATTATTAATTTTTTATGAAATAGATCACTATGAGAGGTGCTTATTTTTTCAACAGGGTACTACCCTAGACCCCTCATGCTCTATGAAAGCCACTTTCATATTTGGAGGCACACTTGAGGTTCGCACTACAAAAATCCAGAAACTAATAATAGTTGGTTGGGCTGGGATGTGAATACATGGAATCAAATTTTATTTAACTAATATCATATATTTTTACGATCTGTTTTTATGACTCCTTATTTCTGGATTAAATATATTGTTTTCATACAAATGGAATGAAAATATGATAAAATATACACTGGTTCATTATGAAAAAAATTTACATTGGATGCCAAGGTTATTAGGATAATCATATTGATGTTCTAGTTTTTAAATGTTATGGTTGATTGATAATAAATAATGGGATTAACACTATATTATATAATTATTACATATTTAGTAAATCTTATTTTTCAGACATTGTGTAACGAGTTGTCTATGCATACATTATTCTTGTCTTGTATGATTGCAATAACATATATTATTTATTGTCAAGGATCTTACTAATGATAAGGATCAATGGTTTATAGTTTAAAAAATAACTCATATGGTGATTTGTAATATATGGTATTATAATCACTATAATTTTTAGGAAATATTTATATACATAGTTTTATTAGTGTAAATTCAAGGGGATGTTTGGGTGATGGTTCTTGGAAATGACCAAGATATAATCAATCAACATGCAGATCTTTTGATGACCGTTCTAGGTAGACATGAGGGAATGATTCTATTGTCATAATCGAATCAATGTATGTCTGTTTAATTGAAATGATAGTAAAAACATGAATGAGTTTTCCATATATCTATTGTAATGACATTACACTTCATCGAGTAGTGGTATTACAACTCACTTGTTAAACATCATCATTTGGTGATGCCAATTATATATATATATTACTGTTATTGAGACCTATTCATCTAATGACCTCATAGATTCAAGGAATCTTGCAGAGGGTGGGTACCCTAGGAGTGCGTGGAAATTTTGGAATGTGACAAATATCATGTGTATGTGACTTCCAATGATGGGTGTGTTAGCCTGTGAGTGCCAAAGTCATTTAATATTGTTTATCTGATGATGCTCGATGAGTTTTTATCTATGAGACACATATCATTTGGGACAGTTGAGATATCCTCATGACTTTTAACATCTAACTCATGATATTGGTGAGTCATAGAGATGTTATATGAGATGAAAACATATGATAGTGGTTAATTCTAACTTATGAGATTCCATAGGGATGATCATATGGTTTAGGTAATCTAGGTTATGTAATTTTATTGAAATAGGGTTCCAAATTTATTATAATACCATTGAGAAGGGATTTTTTAATGGATTTTTAATTAGATGTTTATTTAGGATGTGAGTAATTTAGTGTTATTATTGTATCATTGTTGGGTACTGGAAGGTATAATCGACTGAGTACCTGGAACTATTGACAATGTCTGAATTTTTAGATATATGGTTAGATCATGGATGAATTATTATTTTTATGAAATAATACATGGGATAGTATGATGCTATGTGATAGAACATGGAATAGGTAAAATACCTGATATTGGATAGGGGCATTTATTGTGATTTTTTTTGTAAAATAAGATATTATTTTTTCTATGGTTATATGTTTTTGGGCAAGGGTTAGTTTTTTGGATAAAAAATCATGGGAGTGTGATTTGGGTCATATGATCAAGTTTCAAAATTTAGTAGTCCCGTTACGATAGACTAAATCTTGGAGGAACACACTAGATATATGTGGCACTAAATTTCTTATGAATTTGTGAATGATCATGTGTCGGTCTATTACTAATGGGTTTCACATGATTCCTCCAATCATGGTGACCAATGGGTCCAGATTAGTATTTGGGATTCCCTCTATAGATAGATAGTAACATGGTTGAATTGGGTGTTCTAAAATGAATATTTAGTAAGATCTCCCTTGAAATCATTTTTAATTTTGATGAGGGTCTCCATGAAGGTGTAACACCAGAATGATGATGAAACCCAAAGAGGTTCTGCTAAAGGAGCGGTATAATTGATGCTAAATTTGGGGAGTGAACCAACTTTTATTGGATTGGTAAATTCTCCAATTTGATGATATTTTTTTATGATATTCCACTATGTCATGTATGAGTGGTATTTTGATATTTTTGTTAGTGTGTGGATGTCATTATGAAAACAAAATCTACTAGTTTTTATTCGAAATGGAAATAGATATATTTTGCAGAGTTATTCGTGATACACATGGGAGATGATAAGGATAATTATATAGTTTTTAGTATCATGTCAGTTCTTATTTCATGACCCTCATAAATTATTTTTTTTTAGATTTTGAGACAGGTCAGTATATCATAATGATAAAAAATGATGTACATGCTTTTATAAGTTCAATTTAATCAAGATTCACATCTTAATTTTGGATGTGAGTTTATGCATGGATACATAATGGATTCCATGAGTTGATGTCAATCTATAGTCAAATTATAGATGATACGACTGTTATTTATTTCTTTACATCCTTGGTGTTCATGGTGTTGTTTAATTATGTGTCAATTTGGTTGTGGATCTAACCATATGAATCAATAAGGATGTTTGGTTTATAATCAACTATGTGTTTGAATAATTACATTATTTTTAATGGATTTAAAAAACATGATTCTTTAATTAGATAACAAATCTGTAGTTGATTCCAATAATTTTGGGAAATGTTATATCACGGATCCTAGACCATCATTTTTATATGTAATTAGATGTATCACATTTGAAACAGTATCGACTTCATTATATCTGTTAAAATAGGTTCCCTACAAGAGTTTATCGGTGATCTTTGATTAAGACATATGGCATTATGATTTGATCTATTCAATGGGATGCACCATCTATTTAATGATATAAAGGATAATAATGTGTGTAGGTATTTTTATGAATATTCATTAGGGGTGTTGTTAGGATTTTTACATAATGATGAAAAATGGTTGATTGAGTATTGGTACATAATGTGGTTGGTTATTACTATTGTGATAAGGATGTGCATTTATAATTGAAGGAGGGTTTATGTCCTTTTTAGATAAATAAATGTCAAACTGATTGTGAAAAGTTTTATTTTATAATCATGAATACTTATCTTGGAACATATGTTTTATATTATGGATGTTTTAAGACCTCATTACGATTTAAATGTGGTTATTTTATAAGGTATATTTTATTTCTCCCTTTGGTGGATGATTAATTTTTCGAATCCTAACATAGAATGATATTATAATAGTACGGTCATCATGAAGGATGTTTTTTAGGTGTGTAAGATGGATCGATATGGCCTAGTGAATTGGGGGATCATTAGAATACCTATCAGGGTGGTCAGGGTTGTTTCCACGACCATAAGATAACTAGTGGAAGACATCAACACGCCGGTGGGTTGGGTGATCGTCCAATAACAATGTTGGTCTCACCAGCTAGCATGGGAGCCATCACCTATCAGTCAATCCAGTTATTAAAGGTAGATAATTGGGAAAAAATCATTAATGTTTTAGGAGGCATACACTCACTCTCCCATGATTTTTTACTATAGTCGGCCCCCTCTCGGATATTTTCTCCCCCAAACCCCCTTTATTTTGGGGTGTTATTTTTGAAATTTTAGATGATTCAAGGTAAAAATATCCCTATAAAACCTTATATTCATCATTTCCTTCTATGATAATTTTTTTTTATTTATTATCTGTGAGGTTTCATGGACTATTCTATTAGATTGTGGAGAAATTATCTTAATATGATGGGGTGTTCCTATGGCCCAACTAGGGATCTGATTGATACAACATATCCTAACCAACACTCACCATTTGGATATAGGTATATTAGGGAATTTAATTCTAATGAAAATAAACAAATTTTATTAATTAATGAGGATTATGAAATTAAGTGTTCAGGATTTATTCTATGTTTGGTCAAGGAGATAATTATGGATCTTCTTTAGCTTTCTAGTAATGGTTCAGTAGATTATTATTTTACCAATTATAATTTATGCATTAAATAAATTTTTATTTTATTAGTTAATTTAATTATAAAATTTAAATTAAATTTATTGGTTATACTTGTATTTATTTAGAACCACCTGTGGAAATATGTTGGTTATAGGAGCTGAGATTGACATTGACAACCTAAGGAGGGGAACATCTATGCCTAGAAAAAAAATTATTTTTTATTTGAGTAATTAGTAGGTGGTCCTTATACATCTACCCTATAGTAATTTCATTTGATAAATATGTTTCCAGGTGATATGAGGTCAATCCACTTAGGGTTGTAAACATGTTCAATTTAAATAAATTTTATAACTAAAAATTTATTCCAATAAATAAATGTAAATTTACCAAGGGCCACCCAAGACACTGTGAAAGAAGATTGAATTTCCCCATCAATATATCGATTGTAACTGAATTATAAATGTAACTGCATGATACATGTAGTCTTAAAGGGGACAAACTAAATGAATTAAAAATAACGAATCCTTGAAAACCATGTGATAGGTTCCTCAATTCCTTCTCATTAAGTTAAGTGTAAGACGAGGAATACATGGCCAAAATTAGAATGGGATGGATTGTGAAAGTTCAAATATCCATTTCCTAGTGAGATGATTATTGGAAAATGATACTTCCCCCAATATGATGTTATTACAATAGAAGTTAATATTATGATTGAATTTGATAGCTCATGTGTTTGGATTGACCATGTGTTGTTTTAAATGATTAAATGGGATGTTCCCTCTCTTTATATCATGGTTTATTGGGCATTACTACAAATAAACTGAGGACTCTATTTTGATTTGATTATTTTGAGGGATATTACACCTTCTGAGTAATAACTGTTGTCCATAGAGATGAGTTAAGGTTGAAGATTCATTATGGGTTTTCCATACCACGAAAAGTCATATATAATCCAAGTTGGTAACCCAATAAGGTATGTTACACAATTGTGATGGTGTAAACGTGATATGAATAGTAATGATTATTTCTTACATAAGAATCTAAATCAATATTTTGATCATACTTTGGTTGTGATGATAGCAGGTCATTTACTTTAGTGGAAAAAATTATTTATAAACCATGGATATTCGAATATTTCAATCATTGATGAGAAACAACCATAAAATAGTTTTGGATGGCCCCTCTAACACTCAATTATTTATATGATTCCATTGAAAATAGGGTTACAAGCAAAGTGTGGTATATATCTGCTATGTAATGGATACTTATAACTAGTTCTATGATAGGGAAATGGCCACCAGGTGTATGAATAATACATGGATAAATATTTTCCCACCAAAACTGTTGGGGTCACCTAAAAAAATTTCTTGTATCACAAGGAGATATGATCCCGCCAAAGATACACTCATAGGGAGACAGAGAGAATTAGATGCAACAGAGTACCCAGAATAGGAGTTCAATATCGAGAAAATATAGTGGATTGAGATATGCCTAGGGTGTTTATATTTTATTTTCTAGGTGGTTCTTCCCCATGGTTTTTATCTCTTATATAATTGGATGAGATGTTAATCAAGATTTTATCTATTGTATATTAGGTGGGTCACCCCTTGGGTATTTATCCATTGTATATCATGTGGGCCCTTGATGAGGTTTTTATCTAATCAATTATATAAGAAATGATACCTTATATGAATATATCTATATACCGGGGACATCCACTATGATTTAATCTTACATATTCTAGGGTGAATTACCACGAAGTGATTATGTATGGATAACATGATTATGTGGTGTTGTCAATGACATATGGCACTTGATGAATAAAACATGGGGGAATCATGGTTACATAGTAAAACATGATGTTTTATTGTGGATACTAATTTAAATTGTTTTAAATTATTTTTTATTGTAATACTCAAACATTGAACATGGGATATATTTATAGGTTATAAATAAGACTATGTTTCTATTACGTTACTAAGTAATACTCATAGACTTCTCAGGTTGTCATACCACTTTCATATCCATGTATCACACACACTAGTTGTTGGTTTAGGTTGGGTAGATCCAATGGAATGCATCATTCTATAGAATCTATATATTTTTTTGGAGAAATATATGTGATAGAATATAAGAAATGCAACACCGGACCAAAATATATAGTGAAATAAGACTATTTTATTATTATGGTTATTACCCAACATTTTTATTTATTCGTATACACATTTGAATACACATTATGATATATATATATATATATATAATATAGTTCTCAACAATATAAATTTCTTAATTAATTCTGAAAAAAGCTCCTTATTTTTAGTAAGTCCATACTATTCTATATTGTTTTGTCTTATCCCATAATGATTTTATTTATTTTTAAAAGAACATATTATAACTAATTTATTAAATATTTATAAATTGTATTTTTTTTAAATAACTATCCTTTTTATATTAATCATTTGAAATATAACTTAGGATTAATATTTGATTTATTTTTAATAGATTTATTTTTCAATGAATAGTGATAATTTTGATTTTTGGTAAAAATTGAATATTATTTTTGAGTATTTAATATGAAGAATTAGATTTTGTATATGTTTTAAAATTCCATTAATTCCCATTTTGAAAAAATAGCCCGATTATGGATTTTAAAAATTATTTTATTCCCAAATTTAGTAAAAAACAAATTATATTTTTAAAAAAGAATAATTATGAGATAATTTTTCTCATAATGTTTTTCCTATTTCATATTAAAATAATTTTCTCAACATCAATATTTTATATTTGAAATGTTTAATCGATATCTATGATCTAAATGTCCAAATTTGGTAAACATGTACATATTATTTTTCTTCAATACTAATAGTAACTTTTATAGTTTTTTTACCTCAGTAAAGTTTAATTAGAGTAATTAACGGTAAATATTATAAGAAAATTATAATTAAATAATCCTTACATATTCCATAGTTTTATATTATGATAAAATTTATTATATTCTAATCCATGATTTATTATATGTCATTTTATCCTTGATATTTGATTATGACCATTAAAATATTTTATGTAAAGAATATTAAATCATATCACACACTAATATTTAATAAAAATAATCTATTTAACGTGGAGATAAAGAGATGAGGTGTTCCATTAAAAATATTAAATTCATATATAAATTATTTTACATCACTATGTATTTTTTTATTTTATTGATTTAATATATACCTTAAACTCTTAGTCAATGTTGATGTTGTAATTATTCAATTAATGGAAAAATAAAAAAAATTATATGATAAATATTAAAAAAATTATATAATTAATTATAACAATTAATTTTTTAGATGAAAATAATAGTTTTTACATATATTAATATTTTTTAATTATTATTTTTCATTAATTTTTTAAATATAAAGAAATTAACAGTTCTAAAAAATGTCATTAATGATATTTTTTAATATACGATTTTTTATTAAAAAATATAAAATTAATAAATATTATGTAATTTAATGAGTGATTATGATATCATTTAAAATATCAACCCTAGTCCCTTATTGTTCCATTGTTCCATTTATCTTATTTATATTCACCTGTAAGGATAAAAAACCCTATTGACACAGTTATTTTGAAATGAGTTATCCGAGGTTAAAACAAAAAGATCTCGCTAAAAACAACATAAAAATATCCATTTAATATTTTATGATTTCTTCAAACCCATCACATTTTAATATTTTTAAATAAATTATTCTATATCTCTTTGGTGTTGAATGAAAATATATATTAATTTAAAATGTTTATAAATTACAAGTGTGTGCATCCCCTCTCATATAAAAGGGAACATATTCTTTTCAATTATTACACATAAAACCCCACATTGATCTTATAATAACTACCCAAATACATTAATTATATCCCTCCTCATATATTATAATATTTTTTTATCAAAAAACCATGTAATCCTTAAGTGGTTTTCCATGGAATATTTCTCATTATTAATCAATCATTTTTTTCATCCAACTAATCCTAATATTCATTCACATTTATATTATAATAAAATAATTTTATAACATATAAATATTTTTTATCTTTTTAATGTAATATCCCATATTCTTCTCCATCCTCAATTAAATGGGAGAGAAATCTATTGTTCATGTGTATTGCAGACTACAGCCTCACAGAGAGATGGAGTTTTTTTGTTGCCGCCTTTTGTTGATGGTTATAATTATAAAATTAATAATTATATATTAGATTATTTACATATTTATATTTTTCTAATTATATTATAAAACCTATTTTGTACCATTCCATTAATAGACAATTTATACCACCGTTTTTTTGTAACTCTGACCATAAATATCCATGACGGGATTTGATTAATTTTTCATTGCCACATCACATTTATGTTATAGATATGTGTATTTGAATTAATAAGATGATATATATTATAAAATAATAAATTTTGATGAATATAATAATACTTCACTTACTTTAAAAACAGTCACTGAAAAGATAATTTTACAAATATGTACGTATAGACTACATTCTCTATGATTCTAATATAGCCTATTTTTCATAATTGTATTTAATGATTCAAAGTAGTAGAATAATTTATGTTTAAAAATTAAGAAATTAAGTGATTAATATGATATAAATGATGGAATATTAACCTCTCTGAATGTTTCCAACCTGATGATACCATTTTTCACTTATGAACCAATTATCACCAAAACATTCATGATGGACATAAATTATTAGGTAATTGAACAAAACATGGTTTTAAATTATGTAAAAGGATAATTACCTGGGAATGGGTTAATAAAAATTTATATAATTAAAATATGATTATAATTAATGAATAAAGATAACATAATTTATGATTATGACTCATGTTAGGTACACTTTATCATAAATCATCATTCTAATGATTTTTTTTAAATCAATTACATCATTTTCCATGATAATAAATTTTTTTATGTATGAATTTATATGAATTAAAATGAAATATAACGGACAATTTTGTGTCTAAATTTACATTTATAATAATATTCTAAAAAATTAATCATTTACATAATGTTTTCTTTCAAAAAATGTCAAATAGAATGTTTAATTTGAACCTATATAAAAATAAAAACTTTTCCTTCCAAAATAATAGACGACTAGATTACCTTAAAAAAATTCATTTTTTGATCAATGGACAACCCCCCTTCAATTATATTTTATTTTTAAAGGGAAAATTATTTTAAAAATAATATGGTTAATCTATTTTTGAATTTTTTTTGTATACATGTGGAAAGAAATTCACAATGGAATATAAATAAAGTGTGAAATTATGAAATGATTTATCAGTTCTATGTTTCTTGGAAAATATATAGTCGAAATGGGTAACCATTGTATTGATTATATAAAAAATTGATCTCTTTTCTTGTAATAAGTTATCTAAATATATCTTATACAAATGAGTAGATGTGATTGATATTCCAATGTAATCTTTTTAATATTATCATAATTGTTATTCCATGAGTAACATTAATAGTTACTCCAAATATAATAGTTATGGTTAATACATGTATAAATATGATTGTTACTCCAATTATAATCATGATGGATATTCCATGTGTAACTATGATGGTTACTCCATCTATAACCATAATGGTTATACTATATTTAATAGTTAAAAGTAAAACATTGAAAAAATATTTCATAGATTTTTTATTATTTATATGAATACATTAAGATTTATATTTTTTCATTCTTATATCCTGAATAAATGTTCCATGAAATGCAACTAGAATAGAAGATGGTTTTTGGGGTAATAAATTTTTATTTTTTTAATATATTTTTTATTTTGTTAAATGAAAAAAAATCATATATATAATTTTACAATTTTTTATTTATGAATTTGAAATTTAAGACTTATTAACAATTTATATAAAACTTAAATATAAAAATGTACTTTTGAATTTATGAATGATTATTTTTGAGTAAAAACTAATGATTATTGTATGTTTAAGAATGGGTCGATATAGTTGATTTTAGAGTAGGCTGTATAGATAATTAGAAATTGTGTTGGTAAGTGATTATTATAAAAATCCATCCATACCCATTGTTGTGAATATTTTAGGGATAATAATAGTTATCGTAGATAAATAAGAAGAGTTAAAGATAACATAAATAAAGATATCATAACATCTACCTATATTTTATGATGGTTTATAATCAATTAAACATAATAAAACAGAAACTTTTAAAAAAATGGATAGATGCAAAAGTAACCATATATTATATGATATAAAAGAAAATTTTATGATTTTGTGAACGATCATGAAAGTGTATATTGATCTATAGTGATAAATCTTATGCTTATTATTTATAGGATTTTAGTTTTAAATCCCAACTAATTACACCAATGTCAGTTTCTTAATGTATAAGATTTAATATAAATGTATACTTATGGTTGTGCATGTGATAATTATATTGAATTTATATATATTAAATGATCCACATGTTCATAATATCGAATCAATCATCTAGGAAAATTTCATAAATGAACGAGAAGATGTTTTATATGTTGTAATAGAGACCGTGAAGAAATAATTTACAATAGAAAGAAATGATGATTTCAGATAAATCCGTGAATGGGAATGAAGTTATTTATAAGATATGAATTGGGTATTTTAAATTTGGGGAGTATTACAATTCCCCAACCCTAGTTAACCAGAGTCAGTGCATTATTACATATCATTGTAATGATCACAAAAGATTATTTCTCGAAAAACCGATTAGTTTAGTGGCCTTTAAAAAACGAGATACATTCATAAGTTTTAAATTACATTATAAAATGAAAAACTACAACAACATAGTCTCCATATGGAACACTCATATCCCATATTCTATCCGTACATGTCAGTCATAATATAATTTTCGCATCCTAGGAAAAAAAATAAAATATAGAAAAGGGTGAGCTCAGATGCTCTGTAAAGATAACAATATAGCAGAAACTTTCATAAATAATCAAAACAATTTAAGGAAATGTAAGACTAAAAAAATCCTTTTAAACATTAATTTCAGCACAATATGGAAATGATAAAATCTAATAATTCCTTTTAATTATTTACATGTATATTATACTAGTCTAGTAATCACATGCAATATCAATAACAACATTCATTATGATGGATTGCATAATTTCAGATATCATAACCACATCTCAAGGCCTTATTCCAAGACTACCAATATGATTTTCCCAAGGCCTGTTTCCAAGACACTAGTTTGTCTCATGATACCTACTGATGCATCGAGGATCTATATCGGTCTCCACCTGTCACTTACTATGTCAATTGCATTACTCATATAAAAAGGTTTAAACATAACATAATCATTTGTATTAAAACTAGCCTATGAAATGTCAATACTATAACCATAAACCATGAATGGAATAAAAACAACACATCTAGAGACAAACATATCACAAAATGATCAATACAATATGGATGATTTGAATCATAATGAATCGACTTCCAAAAAGTATAAAATCTATCATAGGATGTTGACATAGATGAAATCAAAACTATTTGAGGGAAATATCTCTTTCTGTTTTTGAATTCATTTAATGTTACATAATTATAAAATAAAACATTTATTTTTAAAATATTCATATAGTATTTTAATTTAATCTACTAAAATGTTATAACGGCGGAGAATAACTGCACCTTCCATATAAGTTAAAAAAGACATTCTTACATTTAAATTGTCGAAAAGGTCGTAAAGTACCTTGTTTGGAAATCGACTAAATGATTCCATTCAAAAAATATAAGTTTAAAAAATGGTATAAATTACTTTAACCAATTTTCTAGTTAATATAAAAAATGATTTTGAAATAAATTTTTATGAAACATGGATGTGGATGATAAAGAGGTCCTAGTAGATACTTTCGTAAAAATGACCTTAGATAATAAAGAGATTGTAGAATTAACCCTTACCCAGTAATATTCCATAGTAGAGGGAAAATTATCATCCTTTATAATATTTAAATCATTTTTAATAAATTATAAATGAACTATATACATAAATATGATATCATATATGATATTCTAATTTTTCATTGTTAAGGATATTTCAGTTGTATCATTGTTTCAGGTGTAAAGTGATTCGTTTTCCTTTATATGAATTGTAATATAAGTAAGGTTTGTTATGTATATGAGTTATATTATTCAAATTAAGAATTATATTAAGTATTTAAACATTATTTTTTATCATAAAATGAAAATTATTATTGAATGGATACAATGGGGAATGAATCTCTTTGCGATCGTGGAGACGGTAATTCGTACGTACACACGAGCGAAAATATCATTATTTTGATATTAAAATAGTATATAATTGTATTTTATATTATATATATATAATCATTGTAATTTTATATTTATTATTAAAATCATTCATACTCATTATTATGCACATCCAAATGATGAAGTGTTTGAATAACCAACTACACCACGACGTGAGGATGGTAATACGTACGTACACACGTATGGTGACATGTTATTTATAGGATGGATAACATAATAAATATGGTTGTATGATTTTTATAATAAAATAGAAATATATATAATATACTGGAGTTATTATTTTATAATGGAAACAACAAAGAAAGAGGGTGTAGAAGATAAAAATAACTAGAAAGAGGTGGTGATATATTACCTCTTCTTCAGGATCTTCCTTTTCATTTGATCAAAAGGGATCCTTTGGATGGATTTTTGATCAGACTAAGGCCTCTAGGATAAAGGTAGGATAGTTGGAAGGATATTTGTGTAGCATTTAAAAAATCCAAAATGCATTGGAGGTGTAAATTTGATAGATGAGGAAGTGCCCTTTTATAAGAGGGGTGAAGGGAAACTTAGAGAATGATTGAAATATTATTTTATAATAAAATCACTTCAGTTCTAATGGATCCAAAATGAAATATTTCTATGCTAAGGTGGGTATGGGTTGAAATCCTCTCATCCAACAGGTTTTAGACATATTTAGGATACCAGTTTAACCTTATTGTTTATATTTAACTTTTAGTTAAATAGATTGATATTTACCATGTCTCTTTGCATTTTTATATTATATGGTTAATGAACATAATATAATAAGACAAAAAAACCTCAAGTGGTTAATTATTAATATATATAACCTTATATACGTCATTTTGGCCAATAATTAGATTTTTTGGAATACAACATCAAATAATAAAATAATATTTGTTTTAAAAACTCTTTTATGTCTATTTTGACACTATTTAATAAATGATTTTTTTCAAAGTCATTAAAACGTTATTGCTTAGAACTAAATTCATATGTTCAATTATAACATTTCATATTAAGCTAGAAAAATATTGGAATTTATCAAGAGTCTAAAATTACAATTATTTGGATATTTTGAATATCCATTATTTTAATATTTCATTTTTTAGATAATTATTGCTTCATCATTATGTTATAAATAAATTAAAATATTTAAAGTGTAAAAATTATAAATAAAATATCATTTTGTAGGAAATATATTTAGATTTATAATGAATAATTATAGTCGAATTTATCTTATATACTACCCTATATTAGAAATACTTTAGTTATTAAACGTCGATTTTAACTCTTTTAGCTCTTCTTTAAATAAAATAATAATAAATGTCCTAATCTATTCCATGTGAATCTAAATGATCATATTTTATTCCTAAATAATTTTTTTGTCTAATTAATCTTATCCAATAGAATTAAGAAATTTTTTAGACTAATAATAATATCATTTTTATGCTTAATTACCCTATTTCCTTTTAACCGGGGTAAATAAAAGTAAAAAAAGTTTATATTCACCAAAAAAATATTTTCATCTTATTGAACAAAATTTTTCATCTTATGAATACATGATTGTTATGTTTTTTGTATCTTATAAATATATAGTCTGTAGATGTTTTTTTTCTTTTACATCATCTATGGCCTCCCATGCTTTTGATATTCCTACTCGGTGCAAGTATCATGCCCCTTGCCTATTGGAGGTATGATTAGGGAGTCTCAGCAAGGGCTGCAGTATAGCGGGTCCTGACAGAGTGGTTTTAGAGTAGTCATACCTATCATAGCACTATAGTCTATGAGATTGGTATGGGAAAATAATGTTATTTGTTTCATGT
The DNA here is from genome assembly GCA_963277665.1 of Viscum album. Lineage (NCBI taxonomy): Eukaryota > Viridiplantae > Streptophyta > Magnoliopsida > Santalales > Viscaceae > Viscum > Viscum album. The sequence continues at coordinate 1,831,193,113 of OY728164.1, read as the reverse complement.
GTTCTATTATAGTATGAGACTCTAGTGTTGGTAAAACGACATATATATCCATACACTATGACTCGGATTGTAACATGCCATGTATTTATAGAATAATAAATTTTCATATATAATAATATTTATGTATTTAATGTTAAAATTAGTTTAAATGGTACACTATTTATGATAAAATACCTGACACGCTACCATGGGGTTCACTGAAATCTAAATCTAACCCCAACAATGAGTTATACCGAAAAATAATACAATATTATTACTATTATTTCAAATAGATGTTAATGCCTAGTTTCTCTATCTGAAGGAATGATAAAAACTAACTTAAATACAACTAAACATGTTTGAAAAATGTGTACATATTTTTCCAATAAATTCTATAGGCTTAAAAATAGAATGAATCCAATTTTAATAACAAAATACACTAATATTTTTAAATTATTATTTTACCACCTTTTGATAGAGAACTGTTTTTAATTGTAGTTTTTTTTCACTTTTATATGTTCTATTTCACAAAAAAAAAATTATTTAGAATAGGGGTATCAATATTCACATTCGCTGAAATTATTGTATTTTTCCAATAAAATCCATATTTAAATAATTGTGAATAATATTGTATATTAATTCAAAACTACCTTCTCATCTAAATTATTTTTTTAGTTAGATTATCATATTTAATTGGTTTTATGGTGTATTTGGATTTTTTTATTTATAATTTAATAAATTTATTTTTATTAGATGTAATTTAATAATTTAATTGGACATAAACAAAAGTCCAACTTTTGTTAGTTTTACTTCTCAAAAACCCATTTTCTAGTTTTGACAACATGAATTAATTTTAAATAAGTTTATTCAGATTTTTTTATTTCACTTTTGAAAAGTGGATTCCATATTTGGAATAAGATGTTACAAATTATTTAAATAGTTAACCTTAATTTTTTTTGGATATTATGAGTAGTAACATCAGTAATTTTGATTTTCCATGGTTAAAGGATAAATCAGGTAAATAAGGGTAAAAAATAATATTATAATAATGTAAAACTACAAAAAAATGTGTCATAATCCTATTGTATCTGATATGTCTGACAATGAGCTTCATTAATACAGAATTTTCACTTTTTGGATACAATGGGGTGTGAAAATTACATTTTATAATATTTAATTTAATTAAAAGTGAAATATAACACACATATGTATCTTTTAATAAAAATTTATAATATTGTGTTATCTAAAATATATCATTGACTATAAATAATAATTGTTAATGTAAAAATATTTCCAACATAATGGTATTTTATTTATAATTTTTTGACATTAAATACTAAATTCATTTGTGATACAATTATAATATAGTGATTACCTTATTAATGAATGATTCTAAAAAATTATATAATAAATATTACATTAAATATAATTTTAATATTTTGATTTGGTGCATGATTTTTTTTGGATTTAATTGATATATTAGATATGATTTAGTTTCTTTGTTTCGAATTAATCTAGTTGTTACAACTTTAACAAAAATCAATTTCTAAATAGTATTAAAATATACATAAATTATTTTCTAAGACCAATAATATTTTATTAAATGGTATAATAGTTCTAAAAATCTATGATTTAGCCAAATAAATTATACAATGTTGAAAAATCATTAATGATCCACTTTTCATTCTATTGAAATTTTATAATAACTATAATAACCATATATTATGATGATACAATAATACATGTTAAAAGTTATTATATTAACTAAAGATTAAAGTTAAAAGACTATATTAATTTTGTGATCTAAACATGTCCAAAACTTATTGGATGAGAGGATTTAGACCAATCATAATATTATCAAAAAAACATTTAATTTTTTAACTATTATTATTCAAAAAAATTATAATCAATTAATATTTGAAGACCTTCCTAAGGTGCCCATCCTCCCTCTTATAAAAGGCCACCTCATCTACCCACTACACCACTCAAGCGTATTTGATAGTGGAAAATGTGCTAAAATAATCTCCCAAAATCAATCCCTTACTTCTAGAGGCCCCAATTTTGATAAGAAATCCATGCATGGATACCATTTGTGAAAATAAAAAATAAATACTCGTAAAATATGTAATCATTTTATCTCCTCTTTGAAAATTATTTTCTTTTTACACATCCTTTTATAATGTCATTTACAAACTAAATTAATAAATAAAGGATATTATATATTCTTAGATGTTATTATAATTATTTTACCACCTTATACCTTCTTTTATCCATCCTATGAATAACAATATCACCTTGTGTGTGTGCGTAAAACATAATTTGTCCATGTCAGGCTATAATTTGGTATTCAATAAGACTTTATTTGGATGTGAATAGTGATGAGTATAGTGGATATAAATTATGAATATAACATGATAAGTATTATTTATAATGAATATACCATCCAATTCATTTATCTTTAAACATTAAGTTAATTATATCGTCGCTTGTGCGTACGTATATCCTATCGTCTCAACGAAGCGGTATGATTCATTCTACATGATCATAATTAAAACACAATTATATTGAATAATGGAATGAATAAATATGACATATATTATATTTATATTTAATAAATAATTAATTATATTTTATTTACAATATATGTTCATGCTTTTCATAATATGTAAATATGATAATTACATTTTAGGAAGTGTGGACTACTACCCCATCAAAGTGATATGACTCGTTCTGGCCAAACATTGAATGTACAAAAGTGGATATTATTGAAATTAAATCACATTTATAATATAGATATTTTACTATTATTATAATATACCTATGTATCATTTAATTTTCATTCCATTAATATGAAACAGAAATGCATGTAGAGTTCATGCATATATACGGCTTACTGTCTCCATGAACGGTGAATTTCAATTATTATCTCACACTGTTATTGAATATTATAAATAAATATAAACTTGATATATTTATGATATTTAAATCAAGAATACTATTTTGTAGATGATGAAATTTTGACCCCATAGACAATTTAAACCAATCAAGTATATTTTTGACTCATGTACTGCATGTCTATAAAATGACCAATATTAACTTAAATAATGATTTATTTTTTATAATATGGTAATAAGTGATATAAAATAAATAATAAACATGAAAAAGGGTGTCAATAGAGTATAAATTTACCTATGTTGATTTTTTTGGAATATAAAGAACAAATGAGATAGGTAAGATTTGTGGTAAGGAAAGTCATAACTCATTCTTCATTCGTTGAGTTAAATATCAATGACATTGGTTTGGATTTTCCTTGAATATATGTAAATGACCACTAATTTTTTACACATAATATCAACCTATATTGTGATTATTTATATTTATCTCATATATTTATGTCATTTATTTATCCTTAATCTAATGACATAATCACCGTAAGGGACATCATATCAAACTAATTTCATTGCGAAATATTTGGGGTTATAGATGTCTGTATTTTATACTGTGTATTATCAACCCCTTGTAAATTTAATTTCAGCCAATTGTTCTCAAAATTGAATATCTATTTATTAATCATTTTACATAATGACAATATTAATTTTTTTAACGTACCTGCTGACTATGACCTTTCTGTCACTGTCAATACTCTTTGTTATCTGTCTTCCTCTACAAGACAAAATGTTTTTAAAATTAAAATTAAATACCATATTTAGGTATTTTGGTTTTGAATATTTTATTTAGAATGGATTGATTACTTCAATATCTTGTAATGATTTCTTACTATTGTAGTGTGGAAATGTTATTTTTCTATTATACATCTTCATGTGTTATGGTTATATTATGGTTCTTGGGAATTTCTTATGTTTATAGGTAGTTCTGGGAATAATGTAGGGTGGGTGAGAATTTGATAGCTCTCCAATTCATTGAGAAATTTGATGGAGATAAACATTAAGGATTCTTTAAGAGATTTTAAGAATATACCATGATAGGTATTCCAAACATAACTATGAAGGTTACTCCCTATATGGCATTGAAAGCTACAATGTAATTATGTTATGGAAGCCAAAATTTATGATTATGATTAATTATTTCTATGAATTATTCAAAAAATTTAGGACTTCATGAGGTATGTTAAAGAGCTTTGGTTTTATTATAAAAAAGCATGGTTTCATTTATTTGTATGTATTCATAGACTACTGTTTTAATTCCTTATTTTATAACCCATGCTAACTTTTTTATGCTCTTCCCATGTTTTTTAAATATTTTTAACATGGTATAAGGAAAGGTATGGGAAATGAATAATTCAAGAATAATTTAATTAAGAAAATAATTATTTCTTATGGAGTATTTTTGTTTAGAAAAAAATTAGATGTATTAGAACTGTTTACTTTGTAATATTTGATGTGTAACACAATAGTTATGGACTAATTCTCTTAAAATATAAGTTTAAAAATATCCTCAATGTTAAAAAAATAAAATTAATGATCAAAAAAAGATTATGTAATGTTTCTGTCAGGTTCCTTACAGTTTGTATTAGTGGTCTGTTTAGATAACATTAAAGGTTAGGGTGTTACTTATGTATAAGTGACATGTTTTATATAACCAAAATGGATAGTATATTGGAAAGAGTCATAGGTATATTAGATAAATTGAATAATATTATGATAACAAGAAAAAGGTGAACTTTTTTTACCCTCCTCATAAGATAGTATATGATGATTTTACTAATATACTCCTATTGACATTTTTCTGTTTTAGTAAATGGATTTATCTTGCAGGTGACAATGTAATATTGGATGTGAGGGAAACTATGGTGGTTTTTGGAATATGAACCTAAATGAAGTGGTAGCTACAATGATAACTATTTTTTAATAACATAAACAAAAATCTAGACTCATTATTGAATATTTGAACCATGGTGATATTTCTATGGAATCATATAAGCAAGAAGAAAATCAAAATGGAAGTTCAGGTAATAATCATAAAGGTAAGTATATTCAACAACATATGTGTCAATGATGTGGAATGAAACAACAAGGAAAATGTTTTAAAGGTATGAGAATATGTTATAGATGTGGTAATTAAGGCCATGATTAAATAACATTCCATGAAAAAAGAATTCATTCAATTGACTCCAAAAAGGGGGTGATGTTTTTTTTAATTATTAATTGAATGTTTTAAATGTGGGGAGTATGACCATTCAACAAATAAATATCAGAAAAATAAGGTTTGATAAATGGATTATTATGACCCTAAAAATATATGTTTAGAAGTACTTAACGATTTTCCAATTGAATATGTGGAAAATAAAAATGACTAGTGAATGGTATGGATTATTTCTTATATCATGTTTTGGTATTATTAAATCATAGGACATGATTTTTGACATATTTTTTATGAAATAATTATTACATAATAAGATGAAAAAACATGGTTAAGGGATCATGAATAATTTTATATGATTAAGATTTCTATATTTTACAAATTCTAGAGCTATGTTAGATTTATGGATGTTGAAATGTTTAAATTTGTGAATACTCTTTTGTTGATGTGATTAAATTGAATGGAATTTATCTTGTACATGTATCCCTGAAGTTTTTTATGTTAAAATTCTATTTAATGTTGAATTACCATTTCTTTTTGAATATAATTATATATAATAAATAGGGTTTATATGATCTTTGATTTTGCAGTAATTACAGTTTATTACATTTTCAGATGCACAATTAATGGAAGGAAATAATATTGTGGTCAAATTATCCTATATTTTTAATTATTTTTTTCCTTTTGGGAATATTTAAAGAATTATAAAGATTTATAAAATGGAAAACCTATTATAAGGGTGAACACATCTCATTTCGAACAAGGTTGTGGGAATCGACCCAACAACTGAAGTGTGACAAGACTTTATCACCAACCACTGGCCTTCATGATGTCCATAGTTAGTATGTCTTATTATTTTTTGTTAAAAGATATTTTGGATCAAAAATAAGTTTTATTTGGTGTTTTGTTTTATAAAAAAGATATATATTGTAAAGTAAAATGATTTAGAGAATAAGTGATATATGTTATTTTGGAAGACCTTAAATCTTTTGGGAACAATTTATTCCAAAAGAGAATATAATTCAATGGGATTTCATTTGAGGAGTAATGGTTTAATTTCATTTTGATAAAATCTACATTTATAATGTCAACTTTTTTATATTTGGAATATTTATGGAAATAATTATCCAATCATGGAGAATATGTGATTATTTTAATTACTTTTATTTATGATACTTTAAGAGTAGTAAATGTTATTTGGAGATAATAGTTAATATATATCGGGGAGGACTAGCTAATCAAGTCCTTTTGAAATTTGGGCTTCAATCCATGTTTGGATTACATTGAATATTTTTATGTAATTTTTTTTGAATGGTGTAGGTAAAACTTGGTTGTTACTGTTTAATTTTAGAGAATAAATGTACTACTTATCCTTATGAAGTATTATTATTTTTTGGGGATTATCTGATATTGTACTACCCATTTTCATTTAGGTTAATGTCTAATGATGTGGAAAATATATTGTTTTTCTTTTTTGGATTATTTGATTATCATGAATGTGATTCTTGTACTTCAATTGGGACACAAATATAATGAATACACATCATTTGGAGTAATCATGAGTGTGTAGTATAAATTTATTAATGTTTTAAACTCTACTTGTCAAATAAGTATATTTCTATACCTTCTTATTCTATTTAGTAAAATAATTCCACATCTTTATGAAAACTATGTTAAAACAAAAAACTTTTACTTTTTTACTTTTCATAATGTGAAATCAAGGACCGTTTAACCAATCACATGTTTATGGTTATCTGGTGGTTAACTTTCACATAATAATTTTTTCTATCACTCTCTATCAGAACAAGATGGTTAGTTTCTCTTACATATCAAAATTTTTAAACATGGAATCCTAGTATGTGTTATCTTGGGTTTCCATTTTCATTCTATTTATTTCTTTTAAGTTGATAGTGTTATTGAATTGTTTTTTGTGTGATATTTTCAATGTATTTTTGAATCCTATTTTTAAAATTTAGAGGACATAATTTCCAAAAGAATGTATGATATTACATCCCATGTATTTATAGAATAATACATTTTCATATTAATTATTATTTTTCAATTTAATGTTAATTTTATTTTAAAGGTGACAAAATGTATGATAGTGTACCTGACATGCAACAACGATTGTCTCCAAAATCTTATGTTGCACAAAACCCTAAGTTATACTGAAAAGTAGTAGAATAATAATATTATAATATTTAATGGTAATTAACACCTGGTCTTTGTATTGGTAGGAATGAACATAACAAACTTAAATATTTTTAAACATACTTTTTATTTGTTTTTAAATTTACCTTACAAATTATATTGGAATAAAATGAGAATAAATCATCATTAAAGCATAAAATACTCTAATATTTTTAAAATCCCGTTTTACTTCCTTTTCATGGAGAACCCATTTAGAGTAATGATTTTTTCACTGTTATAAGTTCTTTTTGAAAAATCAAACTCCTTATTTATAAATGGGATATCAAAATTTACTTTGGTTGAAATTTTTGTACATTTCTGATAAAATCCACATTTTATGAATATTTAAAAATATTGTATTTTAATTCAATAATTCCATTAAATCTAATTTATTAATATGGTTAATTTTACATACAAATTTGGTTTAAAAAGAAATTGTATATTTTATCATTTAATATAATTATGGTCATTGGAAGTAATTTTAAAATATAGTTGGACATGAACACATGTCAATTGTTAGATAGTTTTTATTTCTTAAAACCTCGATTTCAGGTATTGACTTAGGGAATTAATATTAATTTAGTTTTTTTTAAAATATATGTATTTAATTTAGAAAGGGGGATTCCTTATTTTTAATAATATGTTCCATATTATGTAAATTGATACCCTTTATTTTTAGACATTTGGAGTAGGATCTTTATTAATTATTATTATTTACTATTGTTAGAGGTTAAATCTGGTAAATAAGGGTAAACAAATAATATAATCATAATGTAAAACTAACCAAAATTGTGTCATAATCATATTTAATGAGATATTTCCAAACATGAGCATCCTTATGAATAATTTTTATCATTTGGGTACCACTGGGTGTGAAAATTATATTTCATCGTATATAATTTAATGAAAAGGGAAACATTAATTAACCATGTATCTTTTAATAAAAAATTATTAATATCTGTATATATAACTTACATAATTTACTATAAATATTCATTTTAATTATAAAATGATTGCCTACATCATGGTATTTTATTTTCAATTCTTAGAAATTAAATAAATTTATTTATTTCTGAACCAATAATGATGTTGGGATTACCTTTTAAATGAAAGGTCCAAATAAATGATATTATAAATATTAAATTAAATGTTATTATAACATTTTGATGACATAATTTTTTTTTTGGATTACTTCAGATAGTTATGGATGAGTTAATTTCCTGTTTCGAATCAATCACATTTTTATGAGTTTAACAAAAATCAATTGTGAAATAGTGTCCAAATTGAAAAAACATAGTTTTTAAAACAAATAATATTTATTTTAAGTTATATAATAGTAAAATAGATCTAGGACTCGGATAACATACTTATATAATATTTAAAACTACATTAATGATACACTTGTGGTTCTATTGGAATTTTATAATAACTATAGTAATCATATATTATGAAGATGCAAGAAAACAATATAAGAATTAACTCTTTTAACTAAGGGTTAATGATAAATTATAAGGTTAATTTTGTGACACAAAATATTATAAAAATTTTATTTGAGAGTATTTAGACCCATTTTCATCTTAACGTCTAAATTTATCACTTTTGATCTATTACTATTTAAAATTATACTTCTATACATTCATAAAGTGCCTATCCTCCCTCTTATAAAAGTACACCACCTCTACACACATACTAAAACATTTTAGGACCATTATATAGTACAAATTATTCTTAAATAATCTCTCAACATTCCTCTTTTATTTCTAGATGCCACAATTTGGATATAAATAAATCATATGGATGCCTTTTGTAAAAATGAAAAAGAAGATACTCAAAAAAAATGTATTTGTTTTATCACCTCTTTGAAAGTTATTTTCTTCTTATACATAGCATTATTGTGACATTTAAATACAAAAGTAATAAATATGATATCATATAAATTATAAGACTTTAATATAAATATGGTTCGACCTTATACCTCATTTTATCCATCCCATGTTTAATAATATCACCATGTGTGTGCGTGTACAACTTATTGTCTCCTCGTCGTGGTGTATTTGGTTATTCCAAAAGACATAATTTGTATGTGTATAATGAAGAGAATAATGGATCTAAATAATTGATATAACATGATAATTATTCTTTATAACTAATATACCATCCAATTATGAACTTTTTAACCATTAAGTGAATGATTTTGTCTCTCCTGTGTACGTATGACCTACCATCTCGACAAAGCGATAAGATTCATTCTACACGATCATAATAAAAAAAATTATATCGTTCAATGGAATGAATAAATATGATACATATTATAATTACATTGACTATATTATCATTTAATTTTTATTTACAAAATTCTTTTACGCTTTCCATAATGTGTAAATACGATAATTTCATATGATGAAGTGTTGACTACCGCCCCCTCAATGTTATATGACTCATTCAATCTTTACATAGAACGTATAATGGATTAAATTATTGAACATATGATACATATATAACATAACATAATATATTTTAATTTTAATATACTATGATTCATTTATTTTCCAATCCATTAATAAGAAAATGCAATTAATGTTGAATTCATGCATACGTACGACCTACAGTGTCAAGGAAAGGTGCATCTCATTTATTATATCAAATATTTTTGGAATAATATAAATACACATATAGTGGGTATATATTATATTTAAATCATGAATAATATTCTAGAGATGATGTCATTTCTACCACAAGGAAAATTTACATCAAACAAGTTCCATTTCGACTAAATTACCGAATATCGACAAAACGACCAATATGGACATAAAAAACATTGTAATTTTTATAAAATGAAAAAAAGTGATATAAAAGAAATAATAAAAATGGAAAAATATCACATGATTATATAAATTAAAATAATTTTATTATTCTGGAATATAAATAATGAACGTGAGAAGTTATATTTGAGGTAATGAAAATCGTAACTCGACCATTCATTAAGTTAAATATTCATGTCATTGGTTTTGTTTTTTCATGAATATGTGTCAATGACCTTATAATGTTATACAGTGAATATAGATTTATATTGGGTGTATTTATATTTTTCTCACATATTAATGTCATCTATATATCATTAATCTAATGACATGATCTTTGCAAGGGACTTAATCTCAATCTCCTTTCATTGAGGAATGTAGTCGTTTATACATGAATTTCATTTATAATGTGTATAACAAAACACATTAAATTTCAATTTCATTCAATTCTTCTCAAAAGAGGGGTTTTTATGATGAGTTTTAATAAATGACTAAAAGAATATTTATACTTGATGTGGGAAAAAACCACTAACTTTCCTCTTACGTGAGCATTAATTGATATCTTGCTTCCTATACAAGACATATAGTTTTTAAAAAGAAAATATAATACCATATATATGTATTTTGGTTCTGAAAATGGTCTTGATAATGGATTTTTTATATCAATATCCTGAAATGGTGTCTAGAGATTGCAATGTGAAAATGTATTTTTCTTTTATACTTGTTCATGTGATATGATTATTTTATGGTTCTTTGGAATTTATAATATATACAGGTGTTTATATGGTAATATGAGGGTAGTTTCACCCATGATTGATCCCCAATGAATTGGGTAATGTTATGTAGGTAAACATTATGGTTTCTCCTAAGAGATTTAGGGACTATGCTATGATGGATTTTCCAAACTTATGCATGTTGTTTACTCCCTATATAGTAGTGAAAGATACAATGCAAGTATGTAATGGATTCCATACATTACCATTACAATTAAAAATTTATATTTATTATTCAAAAATATTATGATTTAATGATGTATGTTAAACAACATCAGTTTGATGACTAAAGAGTTTGATTTAAATTATTTTTATATATTCATGGACGAATAATTTCTTTATATATTTTATATCTCTTCTTGAGATTATTTTTACTCATCCTAAAATTATGAAACGTTTTTCACATGGTATACAGAAGGGTAAGTGAATGGAATATGTCAAGAATTATTTTATCAAGAAAATTATTTTGGAATTTTTACGAAGTTTAATTATTTTGAATAAAATTCATAGAGTGTTTCTATCTACTTTGAAATATTTGAGATGTAATATAATAGTTATGTCCTAATTCTCTAAAAATATAAATCTGAAAAGATCCCAAATGTGAAAGAAATTAAATTATTAATCAAATATAAAGATTATGTTATGTTTAATGATGAAGACATTCATATATCACCTTTCTTCTAACTCGGTACATGGGAACATTGATTGTAGGGGAAACATAACATTCATAATATTGGAATGTGTTTCTATTTATATATACTTCATGAATAAACTCCCCTTATATACTCATGGACAATGGTATATCTTATATTCCTTATGGATGCTTCCATGAAATTGGCCATATAGGATTCGACATCATTATCATTAGGATGATCTACTGAGTTATGTGATGACTATAAATAGAAAATTTCAATATATGATACATCTATGTGGTCCTCCATCTATACCACCACATGTTGAGAATGTGATGTTATATACGGTATACGAATTCAAGGTGTGTAGTTTATGATAACTTATTTAGTTTTAGAGATATATACCCCTAATGTTACAAGTAGATCTAGAGCCACATGCGGATAAGTATGGGATTAGGTTAGTGACAAAATGTATCCTTCTAGTGAGCACACCAATGGAGTAGATGTTGTTCTTGGTGGCGATCCATCTTCATGGCCTAGTAGGGTTATGGTGGGGATTTTTGGCCAAATCATATGATGAGAAGACTCAAACATGGACAAGTATTGAGTTCATTTTCAAGGAAGAGAACCACCTATCTATTGTGGGGGTTGTGTGTATCCATGAAATTCTATAACTCTATCATTGTATCATGATAGAAGGTGAGTATTCATTGAGTATTACCAAACTCTCTAGGTATTTGATAGATAATGTTCAAGAATAGTTATTCAGGGATTATTCTTTCTAACGATGTCTTCATATATATAAAAAATTCTCCCTCTATCCATTCATACTTATTCTAGGGTTCTCGAGTGATATTTGGTTCTTGATAGTTTCTTGGATGAAATAGAGATAGTGTATGGGCCACTAAGGTATAGGAAGTTTCCAGATAATATATATCATTAGGGTGGAAGATTTTTTTGAGAATATAAAAACGATTTAGGAGGTGGTAGACACATTAACTTGTTACCACCACCATCCTATGGTGACCCAATCCAGGTTTAGGGAGCTAGAGTATAGGGGTGGGTATAATTGTTGGAGGTTTAAGTTTACAACCCAAAGGTTTTGATATCATTTTGAGATATGATATTTTTCATTTCTACCATATCTATATTACTAATATGTTATGGTTCTTGGAATTTATTTCGTGAAAAATATCATATTCGAGACTTAAATATTCTAGTTGATACCTTGTCATGACCTTTACTCTTGGATAATCTTACTAGAGAAAACTCAGTAGTCAGACAGTGGTTCTGAAAATGTGACATGAATCTGGGTGGTGATAGTTTATGTTGGGTTCTAATTGTATTAATTATTATTCCTTATGATTACATCTTTAGTATGTACTATTTATATATAGTTCATGCCCAGATCAACAATTTCATGAGGAGGATACATTGTTTCCTTTCTGACAGAACTGGGTTCTCATTATTATGTGAATAAAACTCATGTAAAGAAGGATGAAATCATGTATAGAAGGGTAAAAAATGATTACTCAATACTTTTCTACCATAACCATTGGTATAATAGATTTTATGAGTTCATAGTTTCTTATAGTGGGGGTAGAGTATGAGGTTGACTTACATAAGGATGTTACATTTTTAAATCCCCACCAAGAGATAGAAATCAACATTTACTTACACCCAAGAATTGAAAAAATATTTATACCAGTACATCAAATAGACCCCACAGAGCATCATGTGCCGAGTGTTCAGTTGGAGGACTTACAATGGAATGGATTAGTTAGACCTAACAATTCACCAATAGAAACCCCATTTTCTCCAAGAAGTTAGATGGAAAATTGATGTTATGTGAGGAATATTAATACTTGTATAAGGTTACTATGCCGAATAATTATCCTATATCGATGATCAATGACCTATATAACAACAGGGGATGGAAACGATAATTCTAAATGGTTTACCTCAGATCTGGCTATCAAATTATGTAATTACAAGACAAGAATACACTAATGAACACATTTAAATGTCATTATGGTGAATATGAGTACTTGGTGATACCATTTGGTGTGATGAATTCACCAGCATTGGTTATGCAACTCATAAACCATATCATTCTGGATTAATTAGACCATTATGTAGTAGTATTCAATGATGATATCCTTATGTACTTGAAATCAGTGGAGGAGAATAAGAGACACATTAGGATGGGTTTGTACATACACTGAGATTTCCATATTTACATAATTATCTCATTGTTCTAGTCCTGGAATCAGTCATTTGAAAATCATGGACAAGTTATCTCTATAGTTGGAGATTCATTATACCCAACCAAAGTCAATGTAATGTTATATTGGGGGCCCCACATGATCATGATGCAGGAACACACTTCCTTGTGTTAGTAAGAAATTATGAATGCTACACACTAGAATTTTTTAGTATATTAGAACCCATGACCAATTTGAACATTAAGGGGGGGGGTGTCTTTCAAGTGAACAAAGAGGATTGAGAATGATTTTCAGCAGCTCAAACAGAGTTTTAAAAGCATCCAAAACATAAAATTTTTAGAGAATGGTGTTAAGTACATAGAGTTCTAAATTGTATCAAGAACCAAGATCTATTATGTTATGACAAAAACGTATTGAATGATTTAATATGGGTCACATTAGTTTATTCCAAATCTGTAGGAGTAGGAGACCAATGATATTGACTTACCAACAATATTCTTCACAATAACGATGTGGCGGTACAACTTGATGGGAAATTAGTTTATCATCTATTCTGATCATCATTGTATCAAGTATATATTCTCTAGAAACATTGTTAACATGAGATAGTGGTGATGGCTATAATTCAACCTGTATTTTGACATCTATAATTCAATACTCTTTGGATTGTTAACTTAGTAGAAAATGCTCTCATCAGGGGATCTTGTTCCTGGTTATTGGATTAAGTGTCAGAGATGATAACGATATTGCAGTTATCCTTTGGGGACAGAGATATATTTTCTAACATCCAATTAATGGTTGAAACCTCTCCACTCTTGCATGGAGTCAGGGAGTCAAAACTATAAGACACTAACTGTGAGACCTTATATGCTAATATATCCACTATAAATGCTCCAGATATATTTTTTAAAGGTGGGGTGCATGTTTTTCACTTGAAAGAATGAATAATGGTACCGATGATGTTTCAATAAGAGGATACGAGAGTGATTCATATATCTTTGATAGAAATACATAAATGGGTGGGAAATATGTACAAGTACCTCCGCCATCAGTTTTTGTAGACATTGATTAAGAAAGGAGTTCCATTCTTGGTCCCATGATTCCCTACTTGTCAGTAAGTTAAGGATATGCCCCAAGAGCAAGTGTGATTTGATCAAAACCTTGAGGTTTCAATGAGGGAGTCTGTTGTGATGTCGATGGAATTCTTGATAGTTTTACCATGTATTTAAAGGCGACATGATTGTATATGGTTGATCATATACATAGTCACTATGTCTTCTAACTTACTAGCTATTGAGGAGAAGAGTTTAGTAAAGATAATGAGAACATCTATGTGAAAAGAGATACTCCAACTCCATGGGGTTCCAAAAATGATAATTTAGGATTAATATGCTCGATTATTATCCTATTTATGGATGTAATTATTGGAGTACTTTTGGATTTAGTTTTTCCTGTGCAAAATGTTTCAACCACAATCTTATTTCCATACTAAGTAGAACAATCAGGTACTAGAGTATATGTAGTGAGATTTCATGTTTCACATTAATGGTATTGGAGAGGAGAATCTACCCCAATTGGTTATTTCACACCAAAATATTTTAAATTTCACCGAAGTTATGGCACCATACTAGTATTTGGATGACTGAAAATTCATTTCACCACTATGCTGGGATGACCTGGGAGGGTCAGCAATTTTAGGCTCGGAGCTAGTGTGGGTGACTTCAAAGAAGGTAATGATCATCTAGGAGTAGATGCAGACAACACAGTGTTGTTAGAAGTCTTGCGTGGGTATACTATGATTTATTCTGTATTTTAATGATGGATACCATGTGTTCCTACATGATTCAACTAGATGGGTACTATGGTGATTTTTATAAGGCGGAAATATATCTCTTAGATTCATTCACACATTCCAATACTATATAGAGTTTACATTGAGGGGTATCACATCTCTCTACTACAACTGTATGACCAGGTACATGATGTATTAGATGTGTCATAACTATGGAGATAAATGGATGAAAAATCATAGTCTATTGATTGTGGAAATATGGACATGGATGATAAAGTTTTATATTCTAGGTAACTAAATGTTGTTGAGATTAATTTTTAAGAAATTATTTTTGTCAGTGCATGTTTGGTGGATGAACGAGAATATCCAGGAATGTTCCTTGGAGAGAGAGGCACAGATTCATGTACAATAACCACATCTCTTTGTATAGATATTTTTTTTTATTTTTGAGTCATAAATCCCCCTTTTAGGGATATTTTGATGACTCTGATCTTTCATGTATTACTTATGGACAAAATATTGATTATTTTCAAGACATTGTGCTAACAAGGTGTGTGATGGTATTTCCTGATGTTCCTAGATAAAATTAATGAAATATATTTAATATATAAAAGGGAACGTGCACACAATTTTCTTAATGAACTGGAATAACAACTAAATAGTGGATCATTTAAAAATCTAGGTAAACTGGTGATTTTAGACTGTGGGGTTTTCCCATGATGTGACAAAATATTATATGATGTGGGGAATTTGTGGAAATTTTCACATGCATTAAAATGAGTATAATAATTAAATATGTTATTTTTTTCATTTCATAAGAGAAGAAATTAGTGACCAATTATGTATAATATTATGATAAAATCTGATTGTTAATCCCATAACCCTGTATACATTGGAGAGATGTTGGAGAGAGTGTAGGGTGATCCTCTTAGTTGAATGGTTATTGTATCAGGGATCAATAATCTACACACAACAGAATAAAATGATTATGTCGCAACATTATTCTACTTTAGTTGTCAATCCATGTTGAGGTATGAAGTTTGTTTTGATTGGATTACTTCCCAATTCATAATATCTACAATACTTGAAAATCAATAGACCAATGTTTTTATTCCTGGTTCGACATTCATGTCGGATGGTTTTAATAGTTGCAATATATTGGGAGAAATTATTGTTGATTAAAATTTTTATCTCTCCTTTTTTCATTCTAACACCAACGAATTGAAGTCGATGTGGCAATTTGTCAAGGTCCATTCCTTTTGATTGTTCATGATATATTATTCACTAATTTCACATTCATCAGCATTTTAGTTCATTTGGCCTATGGTTCTACATATCATAGAAAATTGATCATTACACACCTGTTTCTAGGTGCAATGATCCAATATTGTCGATCTATGATCAACACGACACGACAGTGGTGTGATGATGGGAGTTGTGATTGATTAGATGTTTTTGGATACCCAACATTGTGTTCTTTAAAGTGAATAAATATTGATGTATAAATCCATATTTTTTGAATGGATTGAAGTACCTAATGTTGTAGATAAATGATGGAAGACTCATCAGAACATGATTCCTAATTTTTCAAGAGAGGTAGGGAAAGAATGGTGGAAAAATCACTGATTGAGATGTAAAAAAATAGATATAGAATTATAGAAAAATTTAAACCACATGACATGTAACATTGATCCACATATATTATGGTTCATCCCACATCGTGGAATGCATTTCTAGAGATATTTAAGTATCACATAATGTGTTTCCCTTTCACATGACCTGCATTACTCTTTGATGAGATCAAAATATACAACTGGGGGTACATTAACAAGAGTTAAGGGTATATAGGGTAGACCATGTTGTGTACTCCCCTACATGTACACGTCCTAGACAAGTATATGGGATTTTACATTCACGGGAACACGAGAAGAATATTTGGGAGGTTAACACATCATATACTATTACATGAACATGTTTCTGAAACATTGGCCAATTACCTGAGAAATACTCAGTGTTAAGGGGGATGAAATGAATCCCAACCACACGTCATGTACCCCTAAAACATGTCTTAGAGTCCTTTTTCAATATATCCTAGAAAATTATCATTATGGTGGGCTCCCCAAATCCATTTCATGAGGGATAGTAAGGAATAAACTTGGTCACATATGATAGTGATCCCTTCAACATGTCTACCAATATATAGTTGTCTGAAATCATTTGTGTGGACTAGAGTGCGATCCTTAGTTTTTATTTGATCCCATGGTCAAGCTCTTTGTATTTCAATGACAAGAACTATGCATGATCCATTTCTCTACATAGAAAATTAAACCATATTGAGTTGTTGGTATACACCATGGCCTTGGGAGTGATCCTCATTTGTGTATCATATCTATTCATACCATCAACATGTACTTCAAAATGTAGAGACCCAATGTGAATTACCTCTCGTATAGATTTCATCATTTTTATCAACCTCTTGTGTTTGTTATCCTAGATGAGTTCTTTTTAGAATATTTTAGCTAGAATTCTAGGATTTCATATTATGGTTTTAAGTGATATTTGGGATTTGTTTGTCATTGTATAGTTTATCATGATAATATTATTATATGTACTGTGGAAATATATCTGTCTAAATATAACTATTTTTGTATTGTCATGTTATTTGTGATTAAAAGGGTTACTATTGAGTACTATTATACTCAACTATGAACATGCTTTACTTGCATGAGTCGTTTCTTATAAAGGTCATCCTTTTGATAGTGTCTTTCATATTCTAGGACCAAACGGTCAATAGTGTGACCAGACATAAAAATGTGTGTTCCCATGGTATTTTGATAGATGTCCCAATTGAAAATTCAAGATGGACTCATTTTTAGAATCTATTGCGATGGGATTGTATATTTCCCTTTTTACAATCCTTTTTTTAATATCGTACAATAGTTATGGGATTTAGATGTTTTTATTGATGGTTGATCATATTTTTTTACATTATTGAATTGTTTGTAATTTGACATGTTTGTTCATGTATAGGTACATAGGTTAAGGCCTCCAATGTTATTGATACGCTTACTCGGAACAAGTCGCTTTCCCCAGACCTATTGAAGGGGGGCATGGTGAGTCACAAAACGGGCCCTACATTGGTGTGTTTTTATAGTTATAATGATTGAATTAATGTTTATATATGATATTATTTTCATATTTATAATTATATAATTTATAAATAACAGATATTTTCTTACATTTCCACATACTGAAATATGATAACATCATTCATGTATACATGTGTAGTACCAAATCTATAATGAGATGAGGCTTTTTCTGTTGACATATATAATTAATTGTATACATATGTTTATTTAAATAAATTTTTAGATATTTATTTTTTATGTACATTCTACACTTATATAATAATACATATCATATTTTCTTAATGATTATGAAAAATTGAAAATGTTACTCATTCGTACATGTGGACTGCAGTCTCCATGAGTTTACCATACTTCAGTTTCCATAACTATAAATCATGATTGGTTTTTAACATATAATTAATGTATATATATTTTAATTATTTCGTGATTTTTAATCATTAGATGATTTATTAATAAAATCATTTACCGTACATTACATACCAATATCATTTTTGGCATACATAACTAAAATCAACATAACAACTAAGATGAACATAAAATATTACCTAATTTAATATATAATGGCATTGAATAAATTTATGTAGATCATTAACATGAAATATGTTATTAATAATGTACGTAATTATCATTTTTTGTTATTTAGTTGTTAAAGGAACATATGAGACAAGTCGTACTCAAGGTAAGTGACAACATAACATGATACGCCATTTTTATTTTTTATTCTATAAATAATTCTCATCCTTGGGCATACTTTGAGGATTATATAATTGATGTTTCAATATAGTCAAAATGGAAGATTAATGGAAATATATTATAATATATTTATTGTAATTTAATGGTTTTCAAGCAAGATTCATTCTTAAAATTATTTAATTTCATTTAAATGTCAAAAGGATTGTTCCATTTAAACATATACTACAAAACTGAATTCTACCACAACTATAATAAATGTTTGGGTTATTTAAAATATTTTAAATTTTCATTAATGAAAAAAAAATTATTTTTCTGTATTTATCTATTGACTATGGGTTTTAAAATGAATGTGGTATCTTGATATCAGAAATTTTTTTACATAGTGTTTAAATGTTTTATGGTTATGATGAAAGTATATATAATTAAATTATTCAATTAATGATATGGTTCTTTATAATTTTCCTTGAAAATCAGGTTATACCAATAAAACATATAATAAAGTTTGAACCCCTTTATATCCCATTACTAAGACCAATATAAATTATAGGTATATTGATCCTCATTATATATTTCCAATGTATTATATAATGTTTGGAAGATGACCATGATGGTTCTTCCATGAGTAGATGTGATGGCTACACCAAGGTAATAATGGGAATTTCACCGTGAACATTATTCCAAGAGTAGTTATGATAGGTACTCAAAATAAAACTATGATGGTTAATACAACTGTAACAGTGATGAATACTAATTTTATAAAATTGAGGAATATTTCAATTATTATTAGGAGGGTTACTCATTTTATAACTGTGATTGATACTCTATATATATCCTTAAAAAATTATAACTTTTTGAAAATAACATAATGTGTTTTTCATGATTTTAATGAAACAATTTTATTATTTATTTTTCCTTTATATATTATAGGGAAATGTTCAATGAAAATAAATTATCATAAAAGAAAATTACTTTGGTAAGATACTATTTTTTTTGAAACTAATGTATATTTTGTAAAATGATATTTTTTATATGTAATAATGTAAAAATGGGTTATTTAATTCATAAATGTCTCTTACTGATCATTTTATTCTAATCCCATGTTGTAAAAATATTTTTATTTGTTTAAAGGATGACTTGGGATAGATATTAGGTCATGCTGAAAATTGGGAAGATGTGTGATGCAATTAAATCTTGTATTTTTATGTTTTGTTTTTTTTGGGAAAATTTATAGTGAGTGGAAGAGTCCAAATTTAAATTTATAAATATTATATATATGATTAATAACCTAATATAATTAATATATAAACCAAAAATTTCATCATGAATGTATAAATGTTAATTCTTAACTAAAATATCACAATTATGAAATGGTTAATATTGGGTCCATACTAATTTGGTTGGATAGATTTTATAAAAATAGATATTGGAATGAGGTGATTCTTAGTGATATAGTATTTTATATCTGAAATTTATTTTTATTATTTAATTCTTTTAAAGATGTAGTAGGCCTAGTAGGAAGACAATGAGACCATACGAGTTTATACTTCTTCACAAAATTTATTATTTAAGGTTTTCCTATTACAACTTTATTTTTTATTAATGATAGATTGTGATTTTGTAATTATATATGAAATAGGTTAAATAGATATGGGGAAATAGTCTTACCATGATATGAACCTAGAAACTATTTCTTGTTAGTAGCCTCTTGAATACATAGAGGTCCTCATGAATACCAGTCTCCATAGATCAAGACACTATTCATATTAAATTATGTGAAGACATGAAATGGAAGATGTATATCTATTTAATATGTCCTCGTGTTATCATAATATGTTGTTTTTTAACCATCCATTATTAGGAATATTACTTAAGTAATATCCATATGATCAATTGAGTTGATTTTGACTTATTCAATGTATAATAAATAACAAATGATATGGCCATTTTATAAATGTAGTTTTTATCACACTATTAAAAACTTATTAACTTGAGAGGATAATGTTTCACTAATACTATTATATTTTATAAAAATACCTAAATATATGATAGAAATATAGTCGTTTAGTGCATAAATATTTATATATGGATGTAATAACTATAATTAATAGAGGGAATCCATTTCTAAATAAAAATTTTAAACAATATTAAAAATGTAATGAAATATAAAAACCCTTTGAAATTTAATGGTGAATCGTCCATAAATGGTGTTGTATATAAGTTTTTAAATAAATTCAGAACAATTAAAACTACCACTAATCAACATAAAACCCACTATTAATGTTAATATTTCGTATAGTAATAGCTTTATTTTGGTGTGACACAACATGATTTCAAAAAGTAAATACTAAGATGAATATAATGTTTGACATGAATCAATAAACATAAATGATCTGAAACACATTTTATTACAATGTAAAATTAATAAAATGTGAAACATCACCATGAAAATTGAATTTCTAAAACCTGAAGTAAATAGTAGAGGATTACAATTAATTAACATTTATTATAATAGAAAATCTTATTTTAATATGATATTTATAATTCTTCTTCATTATAATCAATGTTTGGATATACTATAATACATAAATCATGGAAATTTATTTTTTATTTAATAAATATATAAATTAATATGATTAAAATCATTCAATGATAGAAATAGAAATTTATAAAAGAACTATTTTAAGAATAATTTATTTTTCATCCAAATAAATTAATTTTTTATTTTTAATATATAATTATGAAACAATACATTAATAGTCAAATATCAAAAAAATGGATAATAAATATGATTAATAATATTTAATGTCAAATGAGTTATTTTGTATAATATTTTTTTTTTATATTTTATAATTTTGTATTAAAAAATATATTTGAATATTTGAATATAAATGTGGTTAAATAATCTCATTATTAGGATTCATAAAATCAATATTATCATTGGTTTAATATTGGTTATTTTAAAAAAACGTGGATTTATTTGTAAATGTTGAGGAATACAATGATTACAAATATAGCCCCTCTAACAAAGTCATTAGGATATAATCAAGATATTAAAAAATAATGAAGGATTATTATAATCCAAATATGTATTTATGTGGTAAAATAATGCCTTTATAGTGTAAATTTCAATTTCTAAAAAAAGACATGATATTCTAGAACAAACATAATTTAATATTTAAATAAAAAGTAATGAATATTTACTTATAATTAAGTTGTTCATATGGTTCCATTTTAATTTTAAATATTTTTTATGTCATTTAACACTCAGTTTTTTAGTTATAAAGAAATAAATTTATATTATATTATTAATATACATGAATTTAGTGTAAATTACCACTTTTTCTTCAATGGTTATTTTTATCTAAAATATTATTTTAAATATGTTTATTGTACATACATTAAAATAAATTTTTAAATCCTATAAATGTGATATATATTAATTTTTTTTCTTATTTGGGATTATCCTATTCAAATTTTTTCATTAGGAATGTTTTATATTTTATCGTAAATTTAATATACAATTGTGATATTTTGTCACCTAGTTTTAAGATAGTTTTTTAATGTATTAAATCATTAGTAAATAACTACATGATTGTAAAAAATATATATTAGTATAAGGCCCCAGCCTTAAACGTTACTTAATCTTGAGTTATTACAAGATTACACATTAAGGATCTTTTCGGGTTTAGAGTTTTAGAGAATTAGATCATAAAACTTGCATTACATTCCACATATAAATAAAGTGGTTACATAAAGATATTATTCTTCATTCCCATCAATGGAAACATATTTAAAATAAACATGGATTCTTTCTTGACACTTCCTTGACACTATCATCATATCATGTACCTTTTCCTTGACCCGTGAAAAACATTTAAAAAACTTGGGATGAGCATAAAAAACTCAATATGGGTTATAAAAAAACATGGAAAGGAAACATGAGTTCATATATACATAAGAATGAAATCATACTTTACCCATAAAACATAGGCACTTTAACATACCTCATAAAATCATGAAAAAAATCATAAAAAATCATTAGACATAAAGGTAACTTGAGGCATTCATAACATTCTTACGTAGGGAGTAACCCTCTTGGTTACGTTTGGAATACCCATCACAGTATATTCCCTAAAATCTCTTCAGAGAAACCTTAACGTTTCACTCCTTCACGTTACCCAATGCATTGGAGAGCTATATCGGGCCCACCCATCCTTAGTTTGTCACATAACCACCCGTTTTCATAATAATGCCCAAGAACCTCAACATAATCATATCACATAAAACATGCATAAAGGAAACATAACATTCCCACCTTTCAATCACAAGATATCAATACATCACATTGATATAAAAACATTATGAAAACCATTTTTGATACCAAAATAAATGAAAATTAAAACATGGTATTTATTTTTCTTTTAAAAAGAAGGCATGGCTTGTAGAGGAAGCCGAAACTCAAATAACAGTCATGATAGCGGTGAAGTCGTTGACGCCGCATACGTACGACAAAAACATTCCCTTTTGTCGTTTAGTAAACGCTTCATATAAAAAAGATTCCTTTTGAATAAACGTAAAAGTCAAAGGGGTTTATACACTGTATAAAAGAAGGAAGTGTATAAAACAAAATATGCCTCAATGAAAGGACATTGAGACGAAGTCCCATACCTCAGGTCTGACTTGACTCGATCGTTCTTTAATGTCCTGAATAAAAAACATGAGTTAATCTCTACTTTCTTAAGAACCTTTTTCAAGTTCATTATTCCTTTTATACCATGTTATGAACATCATGTAATCATTTAAGTTAATAATCTTCATTTTGTCGGTATTTGGTTCTTAAGTCAAAAATAGGCTTCTTACACTTACATGTTGTTAATTTGGTCAATGTTTAGTTATATACATAATGATATTAATGATTTGGATATCATATATATCATATATATTAATCATATACATGTATTTATAATATTACATCACATTTAGATGTAAGAAATGAAATGCACATGAATGCTACTTTCATTTCTATTTCGTATTTTATAGAATGGAATAATAATGATATAAAGGTATATTATAATTCCAGTATAATATCATATATAAAACCATAGTTCCATCCTTTATATGTCCCACATATGGTATTTAACGAATCAAATCACTTTGAGGGGCGGTAGTCCGCACTTCCTTAAATGAAGATATCACGTTCATCCATAATGGAAACCATAAAGGTATGACCAAAAAGGAAAATACAGAAGCTTAAGGAAAACATAAACATATTATATATCATATAAAATATAGTGACATCTTAATGGCCATCTTTGAAGGTGTTAAAATAATGTTGAACAATCATCGTTTCGGGAGGCATAAATTCACCATCCACAGAAATAGTATGTTCGTTAACCATTAGATGTAGGTGTGTGTAAGTGTAGCTCAAATCCATATTATAACAACATCCTAGTATATTGAGAATACTGGAGTTGTTACAAAAGAAAATAATAAAAAGAGTTTAGGGGTTTGGAGAAGAAAAATAAAACAAATGAACATGAGAGAATGAATTACCTTTAAAAGTGTAACTCCTTTTGATTTGAGACTAAAGGCTTCCTTTGAAAGGATTCTGACCAAAGTGAATCCTCTAAGATTAGGAGAGGGATGTGGAGAGAGTAAATGGGCAGGGGATGGCCAAGCCAAAGGCTTGAGGAGTGTGTGAAATGAGGTAGAGGTGGGGGCCTTTTATAAGAGGAGAGGAGGGGCACTTTTGGAAATCATGAAACTATTATTTTATTTTCAAAAGTGTTTCAAATTTATAAGGTCCCACATTGATATATTTCAAAGATAAGATGATAAGGCTTTGAAATATTCCCATCCAATAGTTTTTGGAGAAGTGTAGGTCTTAGATTTTATATTTTCTTTTCATTTTATTTAAACTGTTCATTAATGAGGTCATCGTTGCATCATGATGATGTCATAATTAAATTAATTTATTTAATGTCTAAAAATTAAAAAAAAATTATCCTGATGTAGGAGATCTTTTTATCCTTACAAAGAGTATATATAGACAAAAATATGATTATTATAACCCCTTCTAAATTTTTTTTTAGTAAAACAATTTATGTTAGTGTCATTTTCCCCTTTATTTAAAAAAAGGCATTAAAGTCATTACCTCCCCCAAGAGGCTCCATAGGGTCCCCTAAATAGACCCATGGGATGTATTGATCGTCCATGACTAATCCAATAGGGTTAGGATAGGTGTCACGGTGTTTTCATATTTTTATAATATCATTTTTACCTTAAATTACACTAATTACCTCTAATCGCGATTAATGAAAAAAAGTTACTATTCACCAAAAAATTATTTTCATCCCATTGAACCACATTTTACATACTAATGACAACCATGTATGTCGGATTTTCAAAATTCAATACACATTAGTGGTAATCTTTCATTTAACTGAAAAATCAGTTTGCTTGATTACCACATAGTGGTTTCACTATTCATCAAAAATTGAAGTTTTTCAGAAAATTACCAAAAATTCACCCTAAGCTATATTTGATATTCCGAATTCAAAAATGATGTTTATATTACCGAATTCTAAGAATATAAGTAGAATTAATTAATTTTATAATTAACTCCCACTGTCAAAACAAAGAGTGTTTTTATGAAACATTAAGTATCAAAAGATTGACACCAGTTTAAGTCCAATTTCAAAGTGAAATTGATTTCAATGACCACCATTGGATTAAATGGTAAAAATATATTCTAATTTCACTTCAAAACCAATTCAAAAGATAATATAATCATATAAATAAATTAGATTAAAAAGCAATTTTGATGTAAAATGCAGTATTTTTCACTATTCATTAAAAAATGAACATTGTCAGAAAAATACCAAAAATTCACAAAAAGTAAATTTTGATGTCCCAGTCATAAAGAATAAGTTTATTTTGACAAAAATAGTTTATAAAATTGTCAAAAGAAAGATTCAAAAAAGGTTTTCCATCAAAAGGCAGTAAAACAATCTTTTAAAAATATTAGTGTATTCCATGCATAAGATTGTATTTATTTTCATTTTAAGCTTCTAAAACACTATATTAATCATTAATAGACATATATAAAAATATCTATTATTCATTACTTACTTGGGATGTTACATCCTTCCCCCCTTTTGAAAATTGCGTCCCCACAATTTATTTACTTATCGAATAAATGGGGGTACTTATCCTTCATTTCATTTTCAGATTCCCATGTTGCCTCTTCCATCATGTGGTTTTTCCACCAAACCTTTACCTACTTAATCACCTTATTCCGTAACACATGCTCCCTGTGGTCAAGAATCTGGACCGGTTTTTCCTCATAAGATAGGTTCTCTTCCAGCTGAACTACCTCTAGACTCAAAACATGAGATGGATCTGGCATATACTTTCTCAACATCGAAACGTGAAAAACATTGTGTACCTGAGATAAACTCGTAGGTAAAGCCACTCGGTAAGCAACTGATCCAACTCTATCCAGAATTACATATGGTCCAATAAACCTTGGACTCAGCTTTCCTTTCTTACCAAATCACATCACACTTTTCCATGGTGATACTTTAAGAAAAACATGATCACCTACCTCAAAAGATAGATCCTTCCTCCTGTTATCTGCATAACTCTTCTGCCTACTCTGAGCTGTTCTCATGTGCTTCTAAATCAGCTGAACTTGTTCTGCCATCTCTTCTACTAATTCTGGTCCCATCAACTTCCTTTCACCCACTTCATCCCAGAAAACTGGAGTTCGACACCGCTTCCCATATAATGCCTGAAATGGTGTTATCTGTATACTGGAATGAAAACTATTAATATATGAAAATTCAACCAACGAAATATGTTTGTCCCAACATCCCTGATAATCCATAGAGCAAGAACGTAGCATTTCCTCAAAGGTCTGAATTTTTTGTTCTGACTGCCCATCTGATTGAGGATGAAAAGTTGTACTAAAATTTAATTCAGTACCCAACGACTTCTGAAGGCATTTCTAAAAGTTAGAAGTGAACCTGGGATCACGATCAGATACAATGGAGAGGGGAACTCCATGCAACCTGACTATCTATTTAAGATACAAACGAGAAAGTTGATCTAGGGAAAAAGTATCTCGTATAGCAAGGAAATGAGCTGATTTAGTCAAGCGATCAACAATAACCTAGACTGAATTATTACCTCGAGATGTCTTCGGTAATCCTACAACAAAGTCCAGGTATATATTCTCCAATTTCCACTCTGGTACTGGTAAAGGCTGAAGCATCCCTTTAGAAAACTGCCGCTCTGCTTTAACCTGTTGACAAGTCAAACACTTCACAGTAAAATCAGCAATATCTCTTTTCATTCCATCCCACCAGTAATACTCCCGCAGATCTCCATACATCTTAGTACTTCCAAGATTAACTGAAAATGGAGATCTATGAGCTTCACATAATAACATTCTCTTCAACTGTGAATCACAAGGCACACACAATCTCTTCCCAAATCTCAAAACGCAATCATTATCAATGTTGAATTCAGGAGAATTACCTTTCTGAACCAGCTCTACCTTTTTCTGCAACTCATTGTCTTACTTCTGTGCTTGCTTGATTCTATTTGATAGAGATGATCTCGCTGATACTTGAAACAAAACAGAAGAACTTCCTGCACCAACAACTTCTATGCCATAGTTCATCAAATCCTTAACCAAAGTATCATGTTCCAAACGCAACATTACTAATGAAGCATTACTTTTTCGACTCAAAGCATCAGCCACTTTATTTGATTTTCCCAGATGGTAATGAATTGTACAATCATAATCCTTGATTAATTCTAGCCATCTCCATTGTCTCGTGTTCAATTCTTTCTGAGTGAATATATAAATAAATATTTTGTGATCTATATATATTTCACACTATACTCCATACAAATGATGCCTCCAAATTTTTAAAGAAAAAACAACAGCAGCTAATTCCAAATCATGTGTAGGGTAATTTACCTCATGAGTTTTCAACTGTCGTGAAACATAAGAAATTACCTGACCATTATGCATTAGGACGCAACCAATTCCTTTCAATGAAGCATCACTGTATATAACAAACTCTCCATTCCTGGAAGGTAGTGCCAAAACTGGAGCATTTACCAATCTTCTTTTCAATTCCTAAAAACAATCATCACATTCTTTTTTTCAGATAAACTTAACACCCATCCGAGTTAGCATAGTCATTGGACTAGATAACCATGAAAAAATTTCTAACAAACCATCGGTAATAGCCTTCCAACCCAAGGAAGCTACGAATCTCAGTTACATTTGTGGGTCTTGGCCATTTTTCAACAACTTTTTTTTGCAGAATCAACGGTTATGCCATCTTTTGAAATAATGTGACCAAGGAACGAAATTTGTTGCAACCAAAACTCACACTTTCTGAATTTTCCAAACAGTTTCTTTTCTTTTAAGGTTTTCAAGATAACCCTTAAATGTCTTTCATGCTCCTATTTACTTTTTGAAAACCCCAAAATATCATCAATAACACAACCACCATTTATCACCTGATTCAACTGAGCCATCACTACATTAAACTGCTCAATTCTGATTCTGACCATCTCAGTATGCTGATTTGGAAGTTCATTTCCCTCAGTATGCCTTCCCAAAAAATCTTCTTTGTTTCCTCTACGAAAAACCATTCTTAACAATGAAATACCTTAGGTGAAGAAACATGGTAATCTTTAAATTCTATATCATTTCAAAAAATATATTTTTGGATAATCGTTTAAGAAACATGGTAATCTTTAAATTGTCAAAAGAATGATTCAAAAATGGTTTTCCATCAAAAGGCAGTAAAACATTCTTTTAAAAATATAAGTTTATTCCATGCATAAGATTGTATTTATTTTCATTTTATGCCTCTAAAACACTATCTTAATCATTAATAGACATAGATAATAATATATATTATTCATTACTTACTTGGGATGTTACAATTAGTATCATTTTTGAAGTGTATTATCATCCCTGAAAATATTTTTTAATAAATTGTATAATTATTAGAATCATTAATAATCAATAAATTATATATTGAATTAATTAAATAAGTATTCCAAAGGGTGTCACTCCTTGAAAAAAATTAATATATCCCCTCAAAAACTCACTATAATAGATCTTATTAGTTATTTATAATGATAAAATTATAATAAAAGAACTCAAATATTCACTTTACCACATTAAATTTATTATCGTCTCCCTAAAAGACCAATCTAAGAAGTCATATGGTGTAATCTAAAGGATAATATCTACTAAAAATATAATTATGTCAAATTATTTCATTCATGGTTCATTCTTTGACCCGATCCTCCAAATATATTATAAATGTTCTAATATATTTATGTAAATATCTTTATAATACTATAATGTTTTCATTTTAATCGAACAACTATTTTCTACCTCGATTTTGGTTATTAGAATATGATAATTTATCTCATCTTATGTGCGAACTACCTCCTCCATGAATATCATATGTCTTTTTTCAACTCCATGACTCATGGTTGTTTATAAAAACGTATTATATTAATAAAGATTATAATTCTGACATAATTATCATTTAGGGATGAAAACACCATAATTACCTTTTAATATTCTTTTATGTAGAATAAAAAAATTAAATTATACATGTGTAAAAATGCGGTTGACCAACTCGATAAAGGACACATATCAATTTCCCCACCACCATAATGAGAGTTATAAAAATAGAATCAAAAAAATTATAAAATTATAAATATTATTTAATATTATTTTCAAATATATTATCAATATTAATAATTACTGGTCATCATAGAACATATCCTTCTAAAAGTAGGATTCCAAACCACCTTAAAACTAAAAACTTCATAAAATTATCTTTATTTCATCTTATTCAAAAACCTCCTCATGAATTTGATGTTTGACATTGAAAATTGTATATTAGAAAATAAATTTTCCCTAAATATTAAATTATTGTTGTATAAAAAAATTCATAATCATTAAACTATTAAAACAATTTTCTTGTTTTGGTCTATTTTACAGCCTATATTTAAAATATTATATTTATTATCTCACATATAATTTTTTATTATTTCAAAATAATATTATCATTTAATATTAATAAATTTACGATTTATTCATGATTTGTAATGTTCATTAAACAATCTTAACAATGGAATAAAAATGAACAATCAGGGATAATTTAACTATACAAAACAAGTATATCATGGAGTATTAATAGATATGTCACCATTTCATAATATATATATATATATTGTAATATTATAGTGAATATAATAAGACACATCATTAGAATATAGAACAATTAGATAATGAATTTTTTCAGTTACAAAAATATTATTGTTGACTTCGAAATTTTATACAGAATGACCCCTTCAAAACCAATGTTAACTATATCCATTTACTAAGTAAGTAAAAGATCACAAAAATATTAATAAATTTAATTACAATATGTTAATTAAAATTAAATTAGTTAATATGATATTATATAATTAAGATATATCACAACCCCTTCTCTCAAAAGTAAACTCTTCAAATACGATAATGAAAAATAAGATGAGAGAGGAACCGTGTAGCCCTACTCGAATATGACAAGTGTTAGGGGCTATCAATAAGTGTATATAAAACAAAAATTAGATGCATTAAACTCGTGATATTTAACATGTATAAGATAATATATAAAAATGCCAATGAAATATATATAAAAAATTAATGACCAGTGATCCCAATGAATTATATGATAAGATGAGTTCTTGAATATAGTGACTTAAAATTGAAAAAATTAATATTAAAATTCAAAAACATATACATCCACATAATTTCAAGGAAGATCTAATAAATCCTTTATAACAGTTCAAAATATTAATTTTTAGATCAACCACTATCAAACAATTCCTTAACTAACTATTTTTATAAATATTTTTTTATGACCATTAAAAATATACCAATTTGGATTTATTTAATCCTATCATGATAAATGTGAACAAATAATAGTGTATCCCATTGGAAAAATAAATGAATGTAACACATCTCATAAGTAATTAAACTATTCAACTCATATTCTCATTGTTCCTCACCCACTTAATAAATCAATGTACTAAGTCATTCTATATGAATATAATAAATAATAATAATGGTACCCAACCTTGACATCTTCATTTGTTTTTCTCTCTCATTAGCTGAGGAATATGTCCTATGCTCATACATATCATAAGTAATCATGAATGTAATGAAGTAGTTTCAATGAAATTTTTTGAAACTTCTACGATCCATGTCATAATCAACATCATAAAATCTCAATAGTAATAAAGTGTATATCTATAAATAAATAAAATATATTTATATTAATTATACCTCTAGACATCAATGCAGATCCCAATTAACCAATTGAAATCCAAAACCACCATTTTCTAATTCTTGTATGTTCTTTATATCAAGCTATTTCCAATCCCATATAAATATAGAGTAAAACCATGATCCATCACTACAATATTTGATATGAACCCTGTTATATATTCCATTATATTATTTGATATTCATACTCATCAAAATATTGATGGATAGAAGGGAAGAGGAACAATTTATCTATTTCTTCCCTCATTATCCTCAATGTTAGATAATATACCCCCAAACCATTAGGGTGTTGGTTCACCTTCCAATATGGGTGGGAATGCATATGAAATTATAAAATAAGGGAAATGCCATTCACATTCACATTAAAGAAAACTCACCAGATTTATAATCATATTCATCTTTAATATCCCATGAATCCCATTTACCAACATCGAGATATTGATAACAGGTATGAATAGAATAATCATGTTCAGTACTAATTCATTTGTTTTCTATTATAAAATTTTTTCAATTTTTTTCCATAAATATTATTTAAATCTTCCACTACATTTTCTAAGGCCAATATTTATCTATTATTTTCATGTATTCTATGTAATTCCTTCCTCCTAAGAGAGCACTAAGAACCAAACCCATTAATTAATTAGTTCAATTTATTTTCAGGAACATACATGTAATCTAGTTCAAAGCCTGTGAGATCACGTAAATGATTCAATCAATGTGAATTGAATTAAATAAAATAAAATAGTTTGAAATAGAACATATAAATAACATTTTACTATTACTTCATCAAGATATCATTTTTCAAAAATAATGTATCTGTGTGAATTTCCTACTAAAAAATCATCCATATCACCATAGTTTCCCACAAAATTGGGTATAACATAAAACCATACCCACCATCTCTAGAATCAACCTCATGTGAAGCAATTTTCTTCCATCCCATTTCTCATCAGTCAATACAACCATCAAAATAGCCTTGGATATATTACCATTTCTCATTAAATATATCAACTATTTATAGTTATCAACTACCACATCACCACATTAATTTCATAGAGCATATTTATATACTAAATTATCTTATATTCCCCATTTAAGAAAAATAATATTTACAATATAGAGGTTTAATGGGTCCTATAATAAAATATGGGATCATTATATAACACACTGATATAGTATAAATTATTTCTCTTTAAATATTTTTTTTTCACTGATAGCTTCATATACATGAAACACTATGTTAAATAGATACACGATATAGTTTTAAAATTTTATTATGTGATAGTTACTGCCTATCCATTTGATTGGATGGTATGAATTGGACTCACTAAATTATAAAAAACATATGTTTTATACAGTTATAAAAAAATTATTTCTTAATAAATTAATTTTAAATAAAATTTAATGGTAATTGAAAATAAATAATATTTTATTTTCAGAAAAAGCTATTTTTATGCATTAAATAGTTGTTTATCATGGTAAATTAAATTTTTACATATTGTGGAATTATTTTAAATTGAGTTTACGCAAATACTATCAAATAATTTAACTTTGAAGAACAATTTTCATTTTGAGTAAAATGAATAAATCTAGTGTTATTTTAAAATTTTTATTTTTTCTATAAAACTATTTTTACTCTTATTGAACTCTTATTTATAATTTATTTCTAATAATAATATAAATTATATACTGATAAATGAATTCAAATTTTTTAATTAAAAATATAAAATTTGGTAAATAATCCTCTTTTATTTTTGGTTTTTATGAATAACAACGATAGCAAATTCTTCTCACCCTATTAAGGGTATAATAAGTAAAATAGTGTTAAAACACTATGATAGTGATTCAAAATATATGAAAACAATAAATTATACAATTATATTATTGTATTATAGAAAAATTAAAAAAATATATATATAATAAATTCTATTATAGTTCTATATTCTATTGAATTTGAATTTTCAATTATTTTGAGAAATGAAAAATAAAAAATCGAACCCTCTTACATTAATTTTTTTTGTTCAAATGGTTAAAAAATCATTACATGAATGAATATAAATAGATATATAGAAAATATTGATTTTATTTTCAATATATATATATTATGAAATATATAAAAACCAAAAATACATACACAACACTGGATGAATATTTATTTAATTAATAGAAAAATATTTAATAATAAGAAAAACTATTAAAATAATTATTATTTGAGATCCATACATTGTTCAATATTATTATGACATACCTACAAAATATCAGGGTTTTGGAAAATATTATATGTTAAATTCATCCTAGTATTTATGTCTTTAAAGTCAAATTAAATTAATAGTTCTAAAATTCACATTAATTATATTTTATAATTAATAATATTTAATTATGTGATGAAATATTCAAATTAATTATATCATTCATCCATATGAAAGAAATACGGCTTAAAAGATCATTCATGGTCTATTTATTTGTCAATTTTCTATTAATCACAACATTTATAAACCATATATATTTAAATAGTTATTAATATCATTATGGTAAAAATTTATTAATGATAGAGTTAATAAATAAACAAGGTGTAATATGACATTAATAACATTATAAAATTCATTTGATGGTGTTATTTCAACCGTATTTCATTTTTTATTGAATTCACATTTTGATGAATTTGTAAAGAGGGTGAAAATATTACATTTTAATGTATTATGATGATTCAAATGTGTCATCTCCCTCCCTTATAATAGGATACCCATAATTTTATTTATTTTCCGCAAATTGAGCCATCTATCTTGACCATACAATAGAGAACTATTTTCTTAAATTCCCAAGACCTATAATGGAGGTGTTTTTATCCTAAAAATATCATTATTTTATATCATGTCAGTAGATTCAATAATGTTATTATAAATAAGAGGTAATCAATGAAACTGATAACTTTATTAAATTGTTATCTAACCTCCATTAAATCGATTATTTTATTAAAAATATTATATTAAGTATATTTATTATTATAAAATTTCCTAATTATTATTAAACCACCACGAGGGACCCTATTTTCCATCGTATCAGATGTTAATGTATCACTTTTTCATATATATGACTTACTCTCTCCATATAGAGATGCATTTAATTTTTATACATAATATTTTATTGATTTTTATTAATAATAGTACATTTATTATATATTATATTTAAGAAATTACTAAAAAATTTGGATTATAATATCATATATACATTCTTACCTTTCAATCCATTCATAAATAGTAATGTCACTCATGTGTACATGTGGACTACCAACACAATGAAGTGATGCGATTCATTCATAATTTATGTTTTAAATTTATAGTAAATAGGTAATATGTGGTGAAAATAAATTATTTAAATTATTTAATCATGATTCTAGAATGTTGAATTATTATTTTCCTTTATTTCATTCCATCAGATATAATGTGGAAATAATTTTCATCAGCACATATAAGTAGCCATCCCCTTGGATGGTGTAATTCATTTTTCAATCTCTACAAATTTGGATGAATCTATATATTTATATATTAAAATTATCAATGATATAATATAAAAATATGTGACTCTAGTATAGATTTATAAAAAAATTTATATTTATTTTACATGAGGTTAAATAATGTTCAATGAATGTCGAACTCGATGTATGAGAATTTCATCACACTATTACTTTATTGATATAAAATTAATATTCACAACATATATCATTTATTTGCGGTAAATAATTTCCATGAATTAATTTTATAATTACTACTGTTAAAATAATGTTATATTAATATTAATATAAAATTATTTAATTAATGAGTCGTATGATTTGAATTTTACCAAATAGGTATTACCATTATGGTTTAATTACATTTTAATCAGTATTATTTTATGATGGATTTTCCATTGATTAAATTATATGATCCTTATCTAATAAAACATTTATATTTTTTTAAAATATTGTTATTTTAGGGTAATTCATGTCTTCATTTTATTTATTCACTATAAGTAATTGATATTCAAAATGTTTTTTTAAGGAAAATAGAGTGTGTTTTACTATTTAAATGAGAATCATTATATTTAATGTTTGAGATTCCTAAAAATTATATCATTTTTTAGTAAAATAAAAAGATTTCTTAAGGAAATTTCATTCATTGAAACTAGTTAATAAAATTAAAATTAATCGTCATTTTAAAGAACGAGGTACTTTTGGAATTTTACAAAAAATATGAAATGTATGTTTGCTTTTATTCTTATAACACATGACGGAAATTTCAAACCACAAGGACTAATAAATACATTCATTATTTCATTACCATATCCCATGATTATTTACAAAGAATTATTTTTATAATATGAAAATATGAATATAATTACAAAAAATATTTAAAAAATGAATATTTTTCCTGAGAAATATTCAACAGATTCATCAAATTTTTATTAATCATTGATAACATCCTCTTATATTGTTCATATTTTACTATACATATTATCCAATGATGACATACGTGTTTTTTTCTATGGATGGATTATATTCACAATGATGAGATATTAATGAACCACAATTATTTTACATGGTTTATCTAATGATAAAATGGTAATGAAACCTATTTTATTTTCAGGGGATATGATGTGATGATTTGATGAAAGATTTAGGATCATATAGGACATTAATTTTTTTCATTATATGATGTTTGGGGAAGGAATTATATCCCACCAATGTATTTGTTAATGTTTTATATCTCTTGAGATAATATGGGAAGCAAGTCGATGTTCTGGA
The DNA here is from genome assembly GCA_963277665.1 of Viscum album. Taxonomy (NCBI): domain Eukaryota; kingdom Viridiplantae; phylum Streptophyta; class Magnoliopsida; order Santalales; family Viscaceae; genus Viscum; species Viscum album. The sequence goes on along the minus strand of OY728164.1, from coordinate 1,831,156,617 downwards.
TGTTCTATGGGAAACAAGTCGATAAGCTTCATCCACTATGGGAAAAACTCAATGTACTTACTTTATTATAGGAATCAACTAGATGTGTTTGATCTATTATGAGAAATTTGTGTTGATTCATGATCTATTATGACTTTATGATCATAGTAGTAAACCATGTCATAAGTAACAATTTCTATAATTATTATAGATCAACACATTTATTACATGTACATGTTATTCATGACTGATTTATGATGATTTCACACTCTTAATATTCATCTATTTTGAAAAGAAAAAAAATTGTGGAATGAAACATGTTTATGAACATTTAATGATTACTTATGAGGACTATAAGATATTTTCATGATTTCATTCCTCTATTAAATCATTTTTTCATATTATAATCAAATTATATATCCTATATATACCCTTACAAAGAATATATTATCACTATTTTATTTGTTTCCGTAACACAGTATATGAAGAATGGATGATGTAGGGTATTTCAATGAAGACTACTAAATGGGAAGACATTTTTGGGGTATATTAAATAACATTGATGAAATAAAAAGATTATGTATTATGTATACAGGGATACTAAACCATTACAGTCCTCAGTAATGTCATTGTGAAATTTACTTAATATTCTACTAAAAATAGTTAATATTATTATATTAATTTTCATTGGTCCTTATAGTAAGTATCATTGATAGGTTTTTTCAATCATTATAGATTAAGGTTTGAATGCATTTTTGATAACCCTAGGGATATGTCTATAATTATTGTGACATCATAATTATTTAAGAATTCCAATGGACAACCATGGTTAAATCTAAGGTTCCATAGATTGTGAATAATATTTCCCGATTTAGACATATTATAAAATATTTTTCATGATCAATCAATCTGATTAAGGGTTTTTAATGATTATGTAAACAAAATTTGTTTTAGTAATTAATTTATCATAGAATGATGATGTTGAGGTGGTGATCTATATATGATAAAATATTTAAGTATCAAATTTGAACTTAGATATGTAAATATTATTATGTCATAACATTCTATAGGATTGAAAATTATAATCCTTAGTGGTTAGATGTTGAGTTTGGGTAGAAAAATCATAATGGTTTGATGGTCACATATCAAGTATTTAGTTTCTCTACAATTGATATTTATGGGTAGTTTCTTCATTTAAATCTCTTGATTATCTATTTAGTTTAATATAATGTGATTCTAGGCATGGATTAGTTTTCATTATATAGTGTCAATATTAATTCTCTAGTAAGGAAGGACACTTTGAATTTTCCCTCTGAAACTATGATCATTTATTGAAGAAATTATAAATAAAATCATCTAATCGATATGAATTATATATTTTGGGTATTAATTCCAATCTATGGAGGAAATATTCTCTAATGGTTGGAGAGAAGGTAAATATAGAAGATGATCCTAGAGATTGAGACTTTTTTGATTTATCTATAGAATAATTTAATTTCATTAGTTTTATTTAGTCTTGTTTTGTTTTCAAAAGATTTTATACATTTTTTACACCTATTCTAATGAATCCTTACTGAATTTCCAAAATTTAGATGAAGGAATAAGGAAAAAACTCTAGGATAATCATAATTGTTGATTTCTTAATCCAGGTCTGTCCCCATGAGGTGAAAATGTTATTTTTTAATAAAAATGATGGATCAATGTAACTCTGTTCAGATAATAATAAACATACCAATATCAATATTAAGAATAAGTTTCCACAACCTGGTATTAATATTTTTTTATTATCATTTAGAAGATCAGTACTTTTCGAAGATAGATCTTTATTATCGATATCCTCAATTATGGGTCACAAAGGGTGATGTACATATGAAATAATTCATTACAAGTTATGGAAAAGAAGAAAATATATTTATTTGTACTATTTTTAATCAATTTTACATTATGAAATTCTTATGACATAATTCAATTTCACTATCAATTGAATACGATCAGAATATGAAGTTCAACTTGATGTTTGGGAAATTTCTCCAATAGGGTATTTATTTAGAGATTGGTTTCAATAATGAAAATCCATCCCAAGACAAAAGTCAGGTAGTGTGGACAATTAAAAAATTTTAAGATATTTTTAGACAATTATTTAAGGATTCCCACGGTTTTTTGGGATAAAAACCTTTCTTTTTATTAGATTTCATACAACCATAGTTTTTACTCAATAATTCACATAAAACATTATTAATTCCTAAATGGATGGAAGTATACATCTAAAAGTGTTTTAGAAAGAAGTTTATGAAATAAATATATTGTTACTTTACCAACTTGGGTAATTTAAGAGAATGTTTGTGTAATTCAACATCACATAAAGGAAACTCATTATAAAAAAAATTGTTCTAATAATTGGATAAATGGTCAAGAGTTTGAAGTATGTGAAATTTTATTCCAATGAATACCTCCTATTATGATTTTTTGGAGAATTATAAAGAAGGAAAAATTAATCATCAATTATATTCACCCCTACTATATTCATATATGTGTTTAGATATTACTATATTGATTTACACTTATATGAAATCTATCTCATGATAATTATATGGACCATTTATCTCAACTAAAGTAATTAATACCTAATGTTTCACATGTATGAATCTCGGTGTTCCTTCATTTAGAAAAAGATCATTCTAATGAATAATAACCATTCGATAATCTACATTTTATACATAATTTACTTTGAACTAAGAAAACTCAACTATCAAATTTTTCTGGTGAAACCACCCAATTTATAAGGATATATGGGAACATGAGGATATTGAAATGATAAAGTATTCTATGTTATTTTATCAGAGTAATGGAATTTATAGTGATAAATTCATTGATGTTGGTATTATTTCTGTCCTCTATAATTTAGATATGTATTTCTCTTTAAATAAATGTTATTTCTTTGATAACTTTAGTTTCATAGAACCCTGAGTTCAAATGTACTAGGAAATAATATTAAAAAATATTTTTATTATAGTAATCATATAGCTATTGAATTAGAGAAAATTAATAGTACTAAAAAATTTATGAAAATCACATTCTTTATATATTTATTAATTTAATTCTTTGTTTATTAATTTGTAAAATATGAAAATAAACACAATTGGAAAATTAATGAGATGTCTTCCTAACAACCTATTTTATGATATAAATTTTTCATTATCACATAAAATTATATTTATCACATATAGTTATTGATTGTATTTAAAAATATATAAATTCTCTATAATTATTTAACATTTTTTGATATTTTTATAGGCATGGGGTAAGAATAAATACATTATTATATATAAAAATGTAATTTTCTAAAAAGTTGGTTTTATAGTATTTTGCACACTTTTTTTAAAATTTATATAATACAATTATAATAGTTTGAGAACAAAATGGATTATATATTAGGAATAATGGGAATCAAAATTGGTAAACATGTCACTTTTATTTTAGTTAAATATGAATAGTAATCATTGTAAATTTGTATCCCCTACGTAAGTGAAATCATGGAAAATATTGTTAAAATGTGTGGATAAATCATTAAAATTTATATAAACATTTTCAATATCTTATTAGATTAGTTGGGATATACCATTTCCATCCATGTATCAAAACTATGTCCCCTTGGGGCCATATTACATTAAAATATACCAATATATTTATTTATGAAATATAATAATAAAAAATTTAACTCACTTACCTTAAAATGACTTTTAGTTGTTCACATAGGGATATGGTTAAGTAGTGATGAATAAAAATTGTTAATTTTATAAAAATGAAATTATTTTACTAATTTATTTTTAGTTATAAAATTTAGTAATTTTATTATTACCTTTAATGATTACATAGCGCTAACAATTTATTTCGTTAATATATAGAAATACAAAATAAATGATTTTAAATTTTTTAGAAGTAATATACTATGAATTATTAAGTGTTTTCAATTAATTTTCTAGATACAAATTAAATATTAGTGATATGTAAAATTTTTATATTATAATATAATCCTAATAATTGTGTCATAAACTTCAAATGAAATTAATTTTCTTAAAATTGACAATAATTATTTTTTATAAATTATATTTTATTAAAAAACATGAAATTTATAGAAATATAAGACATATCCATATGACTGGATTATGACTAAAAACATTGACACTAGAAAATTTATGGGTTATTTCTCCATTAATTTCAGGACTTTAATCACATTGATATTTAAATTATGGTTTCCATTATTAAGGTTTAAAATTCTTAAAGGATTTCTTGGAAAAACATGTCTTGAATTGCAAACAAAACTTATAAAAATATCATTTAATGATGTTATTTTAACCCATGTATATATTTTTTATAATTCATGAGTATTTAGATATCATTTTTATTTAGAATGACTTAATAGATTTTTAATCTTTTAAGAACATCCACATGTTTCCTCTCCCTCCCTTATAAAGGGATACCCCATCATTCCATTATTTATATATCATTTATCATTATAACATGACCAAAACCTAAAAATATCACTTCCTAACATCCGCATAAACTATTATAGTGTCATTTCTATCAAAACTAGTCATTCATATGCTCTATAAGTAGATAACCAATGTAGTAGTTTCAATGAAGAGGTAATCAGTGTATCTAAAAAATTAAATTTTATTAATTATTATACCTTATCTAGATCAATTATATTTATTATAAAATTATTAATTTGGTATCCTAAATTTATTAAAACTTTATTATGATTATGAAACCACCAGTATAAACTATTTTTTTTATCAAATGGAATATGTAACTATCATTAGTACCTATGTATGTCTTAAAGTCTTGACGTGGAAATATAATTTATTTTTTCTCAAAATCATTGTTTGATCAATATTGTGAAAGGATTAGTTATTATATATTATATTTATTAAATATTTATTATTATTTAGTGATAATATCACATTTACTTTCTTACCATTCAATTAGTTGGGAAATGATTCATCGCTTGTGCCTAGGTGTGGACCACATCATCAATGAAGCGATGTGGCTAGTTATTATTTTTTTTATTTATGGTGATTGGGAAGTATTTTATGAATATATATTATTTATATGATATAATAGTTACTCACTAAGGAAATTTATTATTTACCTTTATTTTCATTATCCTTAAAAAAGTGGATACAATGATCATGCGTAGATATGGCCAACCATGTGCATGAATGGTTTAATTCATTTTTTAACTATACATTTTTAATGACCCTCTATATATAATTGATATATATATATATATTTATGATATAATAATAATTTACATGATTCATTTATAAGTTTATTATATTTTGAATTATATTTTGTATGTGGTTAAACAACATTTGAATAATGTCAAACATAAGGTAATGTAATTTCATCTCACAATTACTTCTATGAGATATATCAATTTTCCCAACTCAGTTTTTTTTTGAAGAAATAATATCCATGAATCTATTTTATTGTTATCCTCATGGATGTTATTCCATATATATATATATATATATATATATAATTTTGATATTTTCTCTTTCATGTTTATTATAATTGAAATGTTTCCAATTTTTTCAAGGAATTATGTTTTAATCACATTTTAATTTTGATAGTTTATACTTTAAGTTACATTGAAGAAATAATAAAATCTATATCTAATAAATAATATTCATTTTTATTATAAAATAGTTAGATCATGCAAATACATGTTTTCCATTTATTTTCATCTCTTAATTTGATCAAAAAAAAAAAATTTTGAGGAAAACCCACAATGTTTTATTATTTTATCAAGTATCTTAATATTTCATGATATTTATTTATTAAAAAGGGTAATTAATGTTTTTAATATTACTCCTTTACTATTTAAAGTAACTTTTACCCATGTGTTATGTTTTTAATTTTTTTAAATTGAATATTTAGTTAATGAGTTACTTTTTGACTATTTAACAAAAAATTCAATTGTAATGTTTTCTATAAACCTATATGAAAATAATATAAATTTAAAACCATATGATATCTTACTACATTAAAGAATATTTTACATGTTTTTATAGTTCTTTTCTATGACAATATTTTCTATGGTATTTTATGTTTTTAATTTCAATAACATTATTTAAAATTGGAAAAGTTATTTTCCTCTAGAAATATTCCATTGATTATTTAGAAAATTTCTTCAATGATCACATCCATCGATGATAATTATGTTTTTATGGGGATATGATCTAATGTTATAGTTCATATATCATTTTATTATTTTTTATGATATTGTTATGAAACACATTAAATTTCTATGGGATTTGCAATGAATAAGTATTTATGAAACCCACTTATTTCATAGGTTTTCATGTTATGATATGATAAACATTTTAGGATCTTGTAGAACACATATGTATTTTTTTATTGTGATGGATGATCCTTAAATTATTTATCCCTCATATGAACTAAGTAATGATTTATATATCTGTCACGACCCATCCCTCGGGGCCCGTGACGTGACTACCCGAAGCCCGCCTACTATAGGCCAGGTGCTGGCGACTAGCACCAAAGGCATAATTCCCTATAGCTGGGAAGGCATTGACATTATATCTGAAAACACACACAACAGAGCACACATCTGGATACAAAATACTATGAAAAACTGTATAACAAGAGAGTGCTGAAAAGTAAAGGGGCTGGAAATACCAGCGCAACTGTAATGTACAATTACAACTGAAAAGGAAAAAACACCTATAAGGTGAAAAGTAGCCCCTGGATCATCCACCACCGATCCTACCTGAAGGGTAGGTTCAGATACCCTCCTCCACACTCCACGTCTATCGGTCTCCTCCGTTTAACGACACATCTTGTGGTCCACCTCTAGGTATTGTCCAGTCCTGGTACTCTCAGCCTCAATCAGCATTGTCCATTGTCTGCGACCAACACAATGAGGTGTGGGCACTGATCGTGTAGGGGTGTGTATAACGATACTCATTAGGGACCTAGAGACCCTCAAGGTCTCACAAAATCCAATAAGGATTAACTACAAAGTATGAAATCAACACATAACCCCACATAGGTATATACCCAATCATATAGCTATGTTATCATGTAATCCATCTCATTCATGAGGAAAAACAAAAATGTTACTGACTCAGATAAACCATGATTTTTTATTCACATTATCAAAACCATGTCTTCTAGAGAACATCTCCTCTGTCGAGTATAGTGGGCCAACCGCGACACCAAGTGATTCCCACTAACCTTGGACTTTTTTAGGTACACCTCCTGTCAGCCCTATTGGTTCTGGCCCGACCCATTGGGCGGGCCAGCCTGTTAGGTTCGCCCTGGACTGCTGGGTCCCACCCAGCATTCCACATGGGTGGTTCGGCCTGGGCTCGAGGATGGTTTGGCCAGGAGCACCGCACGGGTGCAGCTCGGTGTGGCTTGGCCCAAAGGGCGTAGATGGCTGGTTCCTCTTGGGTGCCGCGAGGGTGGTGGTGGGCTGGATCATGAGGGCATCGAGGCCATGGATCCACATAGGTCAGGTGGTGGCTCGGGAGGCCGGGCAGGTCGGCAAGTGGGCCAGCGGGTGACCAAGTAGGCTGGGAGGCGGCCAGGCAGGGCACCGGGAGGGCATGTAGGCGGCCAGGAAGGGTGCGACAAGGCTGGGAAGGCGTCAGGCGGTCCTTCAGTGGCGGGGTAGGGTGCGTCCAGGCCGGTCGGTGGGGCTTGACTGGGACTGGTTCAACCGGTGGTATTGTGGAACACCATGGGGGCGGTGCGGTTCACGGAGGCCACATGTAACACGACCATTGACTTCACTGCCTTCATCGTCTCGTTGCTTCTTCGCCATGCTGAAGATTATCATAAACAAGCACGTCGGAGGGGTCAGTCCATGTTGGTTTGGCCCACACCCTTCGCGTTTAGGGTGGTAGAAATTGGATCTCATGAACTAATTATAACAACCCACCAACAAATATTAATTCCAAAACCCCTAAAAGGGATACATCCCCATTCTTCATTTTAAAAGAATGGAAAAAAATTGGAGTAAATCATTTTCAAATAAAACTCCTACCATTGTTCATCGATTGCCAAAGAAGTCATGGAATGAAGAGGAAGGTGATTGTCATTCGTCGCATCTGCCACACACATCCAATATCGAGCTTCCACATCAGTTGTGGAAGACGCTCTACATCGGTAGGTGTCCGAGGAAGAATTTGAAAGAATATCATTGTTGGCATTCTTTGTTGGAAGATGATGTTATTTGTTGGGGAACTCCTTTTCTACCAATTTCTCCTCTCACCAAAAAGAAAATATGTTCCAAATAATATATTATAAAATATAATATTACGTTGGCATGTTTTAAAAAATTAATAATTTGTTGGGACATTAAAATTAATTGGAGGATTTGGACCCATTAATTTGGTGTGTTGGAAACATTAATGTGGAGGAAGATCGAGAGGCTCCTCCACATTAAAGAGGTAGTTGAGAGGTTTTCCACTCCTCTAATGTAATAGGGGCCGGTGGTCCCCACCCCTATTATTCAATTAGGGAGTTTATATGGTCTCGGGTGGTTCCAACCACATTAATCCTCACATGGGAGGTTGAGTTTGGGTGGTCCCCTTCACCATAACCTCTCATGGTAGGTTATGGTGTGGTGGTCCCACCTCCAACTTCTATGAGAAGGTTTTAACCAACAGATAAATATTAAGCCACACACTTAATTTTTATTTAATTCATTCTCAAAAACCCAAAAACTATCTTTTAACCTCGACCCACTGTCACCAAAGTGATAGTCTTCATAAGAGAAGACCAGCACTACGAGTTCAACAGTGTCCTCAGATTTCAATTGTGATCCCTGGTACACAAGTTATAAAAAACATGCTCGTACTTTTAATGAACGTACCTGAACAAAACATCAGAAATAGATTCTGGGCACACCGGGCCTCTGAATCACGCGTCATAAATTTTCGTAGACTCGTAAAATTTAAATGTATTTAAAAAAATTCCACTTATAATTACAGTTCTATAAAATATCAATATATGAATTTTTGGATAAATTAAATTAGCATGATCCCCTATCGGAATCAATTTTTTGGGCTTGATCTGCAATGGAAAAAATTGGATCATCTTGATCTATTATGGGAATCAATTCTATGTGTCTAATATGCTATAGGATAATTATTTTTATTCTTCGAATTTTATGATTTGTTATTCTCAGTAGTTAACTAATACATAATAAATGGGATCTATACTTACATTAGTTCCAAATATTTATGATATGATAATATGGTTCATTATTTATTTAAGATGATTTCTCATTCATTTTAATCACTCCTTATAGAATGAAAAAATATTAATACCATAAAACAAATTTATAATATTTGACTGATTGTAAATGATCATTTTAAATAACTTTAATGTCCACATTCCATTTTTATGGTCTTATTCTTTCTTATGATTATAGACTAATACCTATCATGTTTACCCTAAATGAGAGTCTAAGAACACCATTTTTTTTCATTCCCCTTGTTATGAGGATTGGATTATATAGTTTAGTTGTATTAATATTATAAAATTTGATGAAAAATGATTGATATTTTTTAGTTATTTAATAAAATAAGAAAATAGAATCTATACTATCGAACTTTTATAAAACATTATAGTCTTCGAGAGTGTACTTGTGAAATCATTTCTATATGCATCAAAATAGTGTAATATTTATGTATAAAAGTCATATATCATTATCTGTTTATCATTAAATAATTCATAATTATGTGAAAACCTTTTTAATTCTCATCTACAATAAACCAATCTATGTAGAATTTTCATCTGAAACAACGTAGAATAAAGAATTAATTAAGAACATATAAAAAATTATAACATGCATTAATCATTAAATCCATAATTAATAAATTTCAACTGTAATAGCTCTCATTGTATGAATTCTTATTATATTTTATTAATAAATGAATTTGGGTTTTTATAATTTATCAATTCCCAATCATAAAGTCTGTGTAACATAACATTAACAATACATCCAAGTAGAAGTTACACTATCTAGTATATATCAAGTGTAATCATAAAACACATTTGATCACAAATTCCAAACCAATAATTTCATTCCCAGTATAAGATATTTAAGATGGTATTTAAGAGATACTACCTTCTTAATTCACCAATATGATAAATTATAAAAAATTTCCTTCGTAATTTGTTAAGATGTTTTAAAATGCCACATTATATCATTTTGTTATTATTTATTAATAATCACAAAAGAATATCAAGATTTAAATTTTTTCCCTATGATAATTCCAAATATATATCTCATTTTTCTACATCATGTGATTATTATTAAGAAATAAAAAATCACGCAATAGTCATAATTGATATTCTCTCTCCTAGATAATTTACATCATTTAATGTATAATCAAATAAATAATAATACATTTCATCATGTAATTTTATATAATCAAAAGAGAGTAAAAATTATTCACAACATGGAATGATATTTCTAATTAAATTCAAGATATAATTATGATACAATAAAAATATTATAAAGAATGAGTTTCATCTTATTACACATATATAATTCCCAAAATATTAATGATAAAAATGAAATAAAAAATTAACTATTTTATAATGATTCTACTATCTCATAAATTCTAAACATTTGTAGAATTCATTGTTATCAAACATTGTATGATAAATTCTTTATACAATTAAATCAATAATATTTTCAATGTTTATCAAAAATAATTTATACTATAAATTAGAATAATTTTAATACTTTGAATATAAAATTAATTAAAAATTATATGTTATGAACCCATTTAAATCAATGAATCTATATAAATATAGTAAAAATAAAATATGAAATTTTATTTATTCATGTAATTGTTGAATGATTTTCTGTATTTTTAAATAAAAGAATCTTTTACTGTCATAACTTGATATGTGTCTTATCAAGGATACTCACTTCAATTATAATAAATAATCATAATAACTAATAATTCAAAAATTAAAATAAAAAATACAAAAAAATTTATAGATGAACATCATGGATGAATATATTCAAAAATAATGAAGGAAATAAGGGGGAGATAGATGATTGGATTTCATGGTTCTAGAATCTCAATTAAATTTCATGTTAATTTTTAAAAGGATATTCAGTATTTAGGGGAAATTATATATCATACAGAATTTAGTGGAGAAAATAATCAATCAAAGAAAATACTCATATTGAAGATATAATCATACATACTGAAATGGTTATTTATTTTTAATTATAATTAAAATTTAGATATGTTTTAATTCTTCAAATGACTCGTAATATAATGGGACTCGAAGTTATAATTTAATATTATACATATCATTTTTAAAAAAAATCAACCAAATTTACATTCATTAATTTCTATTTAATATAGGATAATAAAGATACTCTGAAGATACCATTTTATTAATAATTAAAAATTGAAATCACTATTAAACTCAAAAAAATTTCATAAGTGTATAATGGTTTAATACTTAATCAAATAGCAATACAATAGCTCAGAAAGTGAAATCAATGATTTATTACTGAAATTGTAATCAATAATTTTCTAGATTTGATAATGATAATTGTGGCCATGTGTTTCCCCATACAAACCTGACAACATAAAAAGGGAAGAAATATCAGTTACACTATCCAATACGTTCCGTGTTTTCTTTTTTAAAGAATTTTTAAAAAATCTAACCTAAATAAGGACCAATGTCATAAAATTGAATTTTCAACCATATAACCATGATTTTATGATTTCACATTTTTTCATCGTTATCAATAATAGAATTTTTTCATTAAAATAATTAATTTAAACATATACTTTAAAACATATGAAAGAAGAACATAAAAAGCATGAGATAAAATTCCCTATAATGGTAAGCATAGTCATTAAAAATTTAAAATCATCAATGAGAATTTTATTTTGAAATGTGTAAGGTAACATAATTAGTGTGCATGAGATAATAATACAAGATGTTATACCCATTATTTCAAGAATCATCATTCATTAAAAATATATATTGATTTTTTAAAAAAGAGTCAAAATAATAAATAATCATTTTCCATGTGATATCAATATTTAATTAATAAAATATTATAAACCCATTGAAATACTAGATCAAATATACTGATATCATGGAACATATTCATCATAGACCATATAAACAACCCTCAAAACAATTATAATAACCATACAACCATTATCTAGTTTAATTATATGGAAGACATAATTATTACCAAATTCTTTAGAGATCAATATAGGAATTCCCAATGTATAAGCATTAATGGAATCACCCAGTGCAATCTGGGTGCACCCATTGTATAATCTACAATTGTCTTACCTGACCCTATATAGGAACAACCTTCATATATAATGTACATGAACTAAAAATAAAGTATTTATAGCTTAGACATCATATAATAACCAAAAAATTAGAATTATAACATTAATAATTGAAGATAAATGGGATTATTACTAAACTATTTGACACATGATTAACACATCAATGAGAATTGTTATCCCTAAAAATATTACTATATAGTTATTAACATGTGGAATGGAAACAGATTCTAGATTAATAGATTTTAAATAACCATAGCCATTTCTTATAAATAATAAGAATTATTTCAACAACAAAATATCCCAATTGAAGCACATGTCAAAAAAAATGTGTGATTAACATTGAGGAATAGAAAAGCAATTAAAAAATCATTAATGAAATTTTTAGGAAAATATGTATTTTATTTATTTTTTAAAAAATTTAATAAAAATTATTGATTCTAGTGATATTTTATAATTTCTAGTCTTTGAAAAAAAACATGGAAAGATAAAAATTATGGCTTAAATATAAATTCGAAACTAGAACAGATTTGAAAAATCCATGATGAATACATTGAAAAAATTTCATAAAAAACTAAAAAATGGCTAAAAGATTATTTAATAAATAATATTAATATATTAGAAATTTTTTTGGAAAATATTATTTAAAACATGGTATTGTCTGAAAAAATGGCTTTCATTCGAATATAGAAATAAATATGAATTTTCATAAAAAATTTATTAGATATTTTATTTCTATTAGAGTGGAGAAATATTAAAATTAATTGAAAATATCAATTAACCCCAATATAGAAGTAAATTCAAGAGTATAATTTTTATGTAGATTGTATGATTTACTCCTTTTAGTCATAATAGTCTATACTCATAATAAATGATGAGATTGTAATAATAAACCCCTTACCACATTTTTAATGTTGACTCGTAAGCCCCATATAGTCGAGGTCCTAAAATTGATATTTATAACCCAAAGTTTATTAGGAGAAGTATCCTATAATAATTTAATGGGTTGTTTATACATAGTTTTAATGTAATAGATAATGTATATGAAATGTGTTCCAATTAAGTAAAGATGTTATATTGGAATCCCTTGCTACATGATTCCTTCTTATTGATAGTGATTTAACATCATTTATAGTGTTTTGAATCTTATTATTAACTTATTATAGACCAATATTAACATTTTTATATCATATATTATGATTTTATAACATATTATCACCTTTTCATTAATAATCATTCATTATATTCATTAATTTATGTGCTAATTGACTAGTTATCTAACAAATTCTTTTTCATGAATGTTTCTAGTATTATTAATATTATATTGTTTCATGATATCCATAATAATATTTATGACATAATTATCATATTGATTAATCTATAATATTTTAAAAAACCAATCATGAATGAAGGTCTGGAGAAATGTTTTATGTTATGATAATGGAGACGATATGATGTACAAATACATAAGTTACATTTCTATTTTTCAATGACCATTATGGAATTGGGTTATGTAAAATTTTAACTTTCCATAAATATAATAATATAATATATACCATATTATTTCTCTAAATATTATTATATATCTTTTATGTGGTGTAGTGATGAAATGTGAATGAAAACAATTTGTGAAGCCTTTAGCCCACCCACACTGGATTGATGTTATGATATTTTTAGTTTTAATATATAAAATAATATATAATAATATATTAATTTTGAATATTTCATGAGTATCATTTTAATTTCATTTATATCAAATTTAATAATTAAATATATCCATAATACCTTCAATATAAGGCATAAATGTGAAAACCAAACACATTTCTTCTGTAGGAGGTAGTCTAATATCCACACCAAATATGTTTTCATTACCATAATAGAATGGAAGCTAAAAATATATATATAATATTTCATGAAATCAAAAGGTAAACCTATTTAAAAAATATCATATATATATATATATACTTCTGATCCATCATCATACCAATCTATGAAGAAGTGTAATGGTGGAACAAATGGCATTGGTTCACGAGCCATTAATTCATCTTAAAAATAAATGATGATATGGTCACATGTTTTGTGGAAGTGTAAATGTTTTTAAGTAGTAAATTTATTATAAAAAATATTAGTATTTATGGAGGATAAAAAATAAATAATATAAAGTCACATGTTGAATAATATTATCTTTTTTTCAGGTATCCTCCTTTTTTTATCACTATATAATTTGTATGTTTGATTTATGCATAGAATAATACTTATAGGTTAATGATAATGTTGTTGGTAAGTGATTTGCTTAGGGAAAAACTGAACCAATGTTTTTTTATTTTTTAAAGATGATAGGATAAGAGGACACATTTTATAAGTAGGGGATGGAACACAATTTTAATTTTTGAAAGGAATTGCCAACTCCCATGTTTTCCATATTTAAAAAGGTTTCAAATAGTGTCATTATATAACCTTATAGGTTTAATTTTTGAATTATTTCTACAAAATAATATTTATAAATGTTTATAGTTCATTATTACCCATATCTTTTTAGTTTAACCCCTTTGTAAACAATTTTTTACCTTAACTGCGGTAATTAAATTTTACTAAACTCACTATTAATTTTGAAAGGATATTAATTTGATATTATTAGATATTGAAAATTATGATGATAAAAAATAAAAATTCAATTTTTTATGTTTCTCATCACATAAGTATAAATATTTAATTAAAAATTAATCCTATAACTCCGATGGTAAAAATGTTCTTAAATGGAAAATTTTCAAATATTTCCAAAATTTTATATCCAATTTCAATATTGAATTTTTTAAATGGACATAAATTCAGTTAGTTGATATATAATTGTAGTAATTTTTGAATAAAATGTATTTAATATATATTTTAACTATTTGAATTTAATAATAGAAAAATTAATTTTCAATTAAAATTTAGTGGTTTCACTATTTATAAATAAATTAATATTTTCATGAACTTATCAAAACATTCCCCTACTATAATTTTGAAATTATAAATTAAAAAAATTATCTTTATTTCAAAAAAAATTTAAACAATGTGTATGAAACTAATGTTAAATGAAAACCTATAGATATTGTGAAAAGTGGGTTTTAGAGATGTGAATTGTTTTATTAATGACTTGTATTTTTAATATCAATATGTCTAATAAATATTATAATATATAACCCAAAAAATATTATGTATCTACTATATACTCCTTTAATTTTAAAAATTCCACTATAGGGAATAATTGAAATTGTAAAACAATAAAGACTATAAAACAACTTTCTAAAAAGATCTGTTTTTAAACCCAAGATAAAAATATGTTAAAATAAATTATAATGATGATTCAAATGTATTTAAGTTGATATTATATGACTAAAAATTACTTATGTTACATTCAATCATATTCAAAACACAATGTTACTTTAAAATTACTCAATTTATTTATATTAAATTACAAGCTTTTCAAATAGGAGAACATGTGTGGGATATGAACTAGTTCGTTGATCACAAACAAGTTATTGATCAATTAAATGTTAATGTCCTCAAAATAAAAACACATTTAATGATTTTAATGACCATCTAATTCATTAGATATAATTGTAATAGAATTAAATATTTTTTATGATAGTACTTCTATAGTTTAGTAGTTTTCTAGGATAAAAACATTGTGAAATATACTAGGATAATGCATATAATTTCATCATTTAAATATTTTCCACAAGAAGATCAATTTTTCACCAATAAATGAGTATTATTGATGTTTTATTCATGAATAAAGAACTAATATTAATCTTTTAAATGATTATTTATCTATAAAAGTGAAAAAATATTTCTCGGCTATCTATTGATGTTATCAAAACCCAAAATATTTAGTGCATGGTCAAATAGTTGAAAAAGTAATTAATATTTTATATGATGATATTATACATTAATATAAAAAATTTAACAATTATACCCAAAAATAAAATTAAATAATTACTAAAAATATGAATATTAATGATTTGTTTAAACCTAAAATATTATCTTAAAGAATTCATCTTTCGATTCTAAAATTTGGTGATCATTATTTTTTGAAATAAAATTAATCACTTCGGAAAAAAATCACTTTCAATAATGTGATTATCTATATGATAAACCATATTTTCTAATAATTACATCAATAACCAAGACAATATAATACCTAAGGATTTTAAATAACATAAAAATTATTCCCAATAAATTTAAAATCATACATCATGTTAAATAAATTCCATAGATATATACTCCACATAGTAAAAAATCTCAAAATGTTAGATTAATAACATTGAGATCTCATCACATTATTCCTCAAAAGTGGTGTCTAATACATTTATCTTATGATCATAATTCATATTGTACACCAAGGACTGTATCCATAACTCATAAGATAACTTCAAATTATAAAATCCAAATATCCAATGTTAACAAAATCATTTCTACGTTACCTACTATAAAATCTTAGAAACCACAATCCAAATATGATCATGAACTTGTAAGAATTTTATTTATGGCTTTTATACTGATAATTGTGTCACATATTTTACCATACAAACCATACCACTTTAAAAAAAGTGGATCACTTACCTTCTCAAGTGACATTAAGGTTTACTGGTTTAGTGAATTATGACAAACCCCAACATAATCAAATACACATCTCTATAATGGGTAATTTGTACCACATAACCTATATGTTCTTATTTCACCTTAATTCATCATCATTATCGTTATTAAAATATGTTATTTACCTAATTTTTCACTGTCCTAACATGTAACATGGGGAATATGGACATAAGAAGATTAGGATTAAATTATATATAAGGGTAAACATATCCATTAACAATTGAAAGTCATCAAAGTGAATAGCATGTGCATTGAGGTGTGATTTCATAAACATCGTGCATGATTGAATCAAAAAATAACTCATAACCATAAATGATAGATTCCCAATTCATGAAACACAGCTTTTAAAAAAAGAATCAAAACATTAATAATATTGAGACATATGATATCTAGCTTCAATTGTAAACTATATAATCCCATAGAAGGTAATGAGAAAAACATTGTGGTAAATTGGAACATAATTATCATATAACACATACAAAACTATTATAGATGTCTTATATTTGGAATAACCATATGACTGACTTCTAATATAATATTAATGAGAACATAATATTTACCCAAGGTATTAGTGTTTTTTCTATGTCAATCCATCATATAAAATGTAAGGTGATCACCCGATGCTATCTTGGAAAACTCATAATATAAGCTATAATGGGCCCATCTA
This sequence comes from Viscum album, assembly GCA_963277665.1. NCBI lineage: Eukaryota > Viridiplantae > Streptophyta > Magnoliopsida > Santalales > Viscaceae > Viscum > Viscum album. The sequence continues at coordinate 1,831,138,944 of OY728164.1, read as the reverse complement.
GTGAAATATGGTTGAACCCATCATATATAATTTCCATGAAACCCCAATATAGTAAATATATCATAGTAATCAAGGTAAAAAAACAAAAACAACAATTATTACATTCATAAAATGATTCATTGATGAAAGCGAAATGGATTATATAATAATATATCAGAAACATGATTAACCCATGGAAGATAAATGGGTTCCATAATTGTCTCATTAAAACATGATTAAACCATGGGAAAAAATCGGTTCTATATAAATATCCTTAAACCATTACAATCAATAAAGAGAAAGAACAAGGATTGAATCAATATAAAATATACCCAATAAATCATAGGTAAATACAATGTTTGTTGACATTGATGAATAAAAATACCTTTATAATATCATTATAATTTTCTTTATGAAATAAACATTTTATTTTAAAAAACAATTTTAATAACCAATGATTCATTATATATAGAAAAAATCCATTTCCTTGAAAAAACCCTAGAACCAATAAAAATAATATTTAAAAATAATATTAATCATTTAATGAGGAAAATATAATTTCTATTTTCAAAAAATAATTTTTAAACCTTTTTTAAATGATTTTAATTTAAAATAATCCTGAATCCATATAAAATAATCATTATTGAAAATAATGTTCGATACATCAAAAAATTTTCCTACCATAAAAATTTTAAAAAATATTTATTTCACATTTTTAGTTAATTACAACATGGAATTATTATGAAATAGAAAATATATATAATTTAAAAAAATTAAAAAATTCATAGAGGATATAAATTTTATTTAATAAATCACTTATATAATAAAAAAACATTTTTTAAAGAAATTTTTTTTTAAGAAAAAGTGTTTTTGACCGAAGTGAGAAAATATATAGTTTTTCTTTAACACATTTTAGTAATTATTTTATCTACAGTGGAGTATAAAAATTATTCAATTACATGAAAATATCATTAATAAATATATAATAAGATAATTAATTTTAAATATTGATAGATAGTTCATACTTTTTCTATATTAGAGAAAAATCATAAACAACCCTCATAAATGTTGAAATTGTAACATAAAACTCTAACCAAATTTTTTATTTGAATGGAATGTACCATGAGAGATATATAATAAAATAGAAGTGTCAGTCCCCATAGTTTTATAAATAATCCTCATATAATACATGCATTTTCTGTATAGACACCCAAAAAATTATATATTATGTGAATAAGGCACATGGATCAAAATAGTAAAAAGTGATATGGAAATACCACACCACAAGATTCCTTTTGTATGATCAAAATTTAACATAATTTATATGAGTATTAACCAAGTAATTAAATTATTAATGAACTATATTAATATTTATAATGTCATATATAATTCTTTAATGTCATTTTATCACTCTTTCGTTAATAATTATTCATTGTTTTCATTGTTTCATGGGTTAATTTCCATGTATGCTCATTTTGGATTTATTATGAAAGATGTGGTTAAACTAAAAATTATACAGTCCTATCATATCTAGATTAATATATTTAAATATTTATAAAAATTATAAATCAACTATACCTCTAATACCTAACCTGAAAAATTGTTTTTATAATTAAATTGTGTTAGGATCATGGATATTGTAGGTCATATATATGCATGAGTAACATTTTAAATTTTCAAGTATTATTATTGAATTGAATTATGTAATCTATTATCATTATATAATAATAATAATCTTTTCATATATATCATATTATTTTTCTAAATAAACGTATATATAACATCAATGTTGTTTGGTGATGAAAAGAGTGTCACATCACTTCGTGAAGGACGTAGTTTTCCCCCACACAAACGATGTTACCATCCTTACAGTAAAAAAATTTAAATTGACACATTATGTAATAATAAAGAAAAATATTTCATTAATATCATAATTATGACATTTATATGTCATATAATATTTAAATTTATCCTTATTACCTTCCATTTAAAGCGTTTTATACAAAATGAATAAAATCTCTTCAAGAAGGGGTTGTCTCACATACACCCAAACAATGTTATAATATCACATACATAAAAAAGTGTAATAAGAATTATGTTATATAAATATTAAATAGGTATAAATATGTTATATATATATATAATTAATATCTATCATAATTACAAAATGTGAATTGTGGTAATGGAATAATGAATGATATCAGTTCGCGAGGTGGTAGTCCACCGTATACACGAATAACGATTCAGTACCCCATTTTATGGATGTGGAGATGTTTGTAGATCATAAAAATATTATAAAAACATCCCATTATATCAAATATGTTGGGTTTATTTAATCATAATTGTTTAAAAATAATTTAAGTAGGTGGAGATATAAATATAATAAAGATGCTCATTGAAAACATTACATCTTCTTCAAATATCCACCTTAGGATTACACTAAATCCTTCATATGTTTTCATTATAACGAAAAAATGATTATAGAATAATGTGATGGAATTTCATAAGATATTTATGTATATAATAGTTTACTCAATGTGGTTTTAAGGAGTAAAAATGGAGGAGTGTGGTTGTCATTCCTAAGTGGGGGATGAGACACACTTGTTGCTTTATAAAATAATTGAGTGATCCCACATTTTCCAAAATTAAAAGGGGAAAAAATGGTAATTTATATAACCTTTAGTGTTTAATGGTATAAATAAAGATAAAAAATCCGTTTTAGTAATGTTTATAATCCATTTTTAGCATTTTAATTTTAGTTTAACACTCAGTAAACCCATTTTTACCATAAATGTATTAATCAATACTTTATTGATTCAAGTATAATTTTTGTCAAAAAATAATTTGAAATTATTAGATATTATAAATTATTATGATTTAAAAATGGATTCTGTTTTTTCCAAATTCTAGTCATAAATAATTAAAATTAATTTAAAAATTTACCTCATAAACATGATAAGGAAAACGGTTTTTATATGGAAAATTTTTCAAATATTTCAATGTTTGTATCTATAATTTATATATTAAATTCATTAAAATGATCAAAACATTCTTATATTATATATAAATTAACCAATTCAAAATGTAGAAAATTTTTAAATAAAACATATCTTTACAACTTATATAATTGAAATTGATGTTTTCAATTCAAATTCAATAATTTTCACTTTTCATCAATAAATTAATCATTCCAAAAAATTTCCAAAAATTAAACCTATTATAATATTGAGATGATGATTTCAAAAAATTAATATATTTTTTCAAAAACTAATTATAATAGTTTCTAAAATAACATTTATATCAAGACTCACAGATGCGATGAAAAGAGGGTTTTCCAGAAGTGATTTTTTAATCACAATAAGAAAATATATTAACTCTATGTGTTACAATAATATTTGTATTAATATGAAATAAAACATATTGATATATAATATATTGATATAATTATAAACATTCCTCATTAATTATTAATTATAATGGAGAAACAATATGTACTATAAAATAATTTTCATAAAAATATCTTTTCTAAACACAAAGACAAACTAATACTACTAAAAAATGTAATGATGACTAAATTTAATTTAGTGGATAAAATATAAATTTATAATACTTATGTAACATGAATTAATAATATAAGAATAATTTCACTTTTAAATTACATACGTTGTTGAAATGAAATGATATTTTCACCAAAATCATCATTTTCAATATTCAGTGCAAACAAATATTATCCAAAAAATTCAAAAATATCATGCAAAGTAAAATTTGTTTTACATAATTAAAAAATGATGTTGATTTTTTGAAATAAATTTTATAATATTTTCAAAAAATAATTATAACATAATTTCATGACGAAAATAAACAATCATCTTGGATGAAAAAAAATTTGTTAAAGAATAATGGTACATTACTAAATCATTTGTGACAATTTACTAAAAATTCACCAATATATATTATTGAAAATGAATTATATATATATATATCTTTCGTTAATACTATTTATACCCTTCAATTTAATGGCTCGATTATAATCATTATTTATAACAGTGGATTACTAAGATAAATGTTGTGTGTTGAATACATTATCGAACATAAAAATATCAATGATTCAGGCACAGAAAGATATTTAATTGATTAAATTAATTTATAAATATATATAATTTAATGTATCAGGGTGTTATATTCTCATTTAATCATAGTTATTCATTGGTTTATCAAAACTATCATAATTTTCATCTTTTAAAATATCATGGTTTTATAGATTACCATCACCCAAGCATCTATGAGACTTGGATACCCTAACATAGAAAAGAACTCTAATATTACCTCACATAAACTCTGGATACCCTCATATGGGAAACTAAGGGGTGGTCTAGCTTATCATAGAATTGAGGAAACTCAATCTACTCATTCATGTGTTTAGAAATTCACAATTTTCCCATACCAAATAATGTTTACCAGGTTTTAACCCCTACACAATTATGTTTTACAATTTACAATCTATATAAAATATTATTTTACCCATATTTTATATACTTTTTAAAATTAAATAGCATCATTATAACGTATGGTACCCTAATCTTGAATGAATAAACTCTTGATTAACTTGTCATAACACATATTGATGATGGGCCTCCTTTTGTGATGAAAGACATACAATTATAATTATAAAATAAAATGGGATTACATATACATATCCATAAGAAAGGTGCATATAAAATTAAAAATTCTATAATTACAATGTTTTTCCCTTATGTATCTTTTATAAAACCTCATTTGATTATGAAAATTCAAAATCATGTATAATGACAATTATTTTATTGAAAATCTTACATTTTTATTTTACATAAAATTTAAATAATTTAATAAATTTTATACTTTTACATTCAAAATTTCAATCCAATATTATAAAAATAATTTAATCACATTAAAAAATTCCAAATTTACTTTCCAATTAATATTTAAAACCATTAAATTACATATAAAGTTGTTAAAAAATTAAATCCCAATAATAAAATATAAAATTTACATACAAACAACAACAAAATATCTGAATGTCAAATGAAGGAATGATAATATTTTAGGACATTAGATTATATAAATTTTAAAATAGTATCATCCTATAAAATATATAACAAAATAGGGAATGATAGAAGAATAAAGGGCATAATTTTATCACCTCGTGAGATTCCATTAAAGGGTCTGATAGTATATGGAACACATCCAAAACTCTAGAGTCAAAAAAGAAATAACAATAAAACATTCATAGAAAAATCTCAAAATATTCATATGATAGTGAAAAATATGAAATAGGAAGATGGATTTTTATAAACCATTTCATAAAATAGGAGAATCAATCTCATATGTATACCTGATATCAAATAATTCATCCCAACAAAATAGTGGATTAAACAACTTATTATTCAATATACGAGTCTATAACTTGTGTGCTTAATTAAAGTAACACAACAACTACAAAAGACATGTTAATATCAATAAAAAGTAGGTATATAATTAATTTGAATTAAAAATTAATTACAACAAGAAAATATTATATAATATAGAATATTTAAAAAATATTTTTATAACCATTTGAAAAATAATAATGAACTCTATTTTTTATAAAACATTATTATATATTAAACTAAATTTTTTACTATGATATTCCTTTTAATGAAAATATAAACATGATTTACCATATGCATCATGGTAGAACTACTTATATAATAGTAATCACGCCATTTTACATTATTAATTAATTTTATGACCTGAATTTAATTTATTAAATTATTTAATGATGTAAAATAACTTTAAATTAGACTTGAAAAAAATATTGAATAATAATTCTGAAGTATAATTAATTCATAACATTCAATAAATATCTTTTATAATATTTTAGGAAATTTTTTTGTATACTTTTTTGTAAAATATAGGTCTAAAAATATTACATATGATGGATGGAAAAAATAATAATGTCATGTTGTTTAGGGAGATATAAATATAAATTTGGATTGAAAACTACTTAATACAACATATATATATATATATATCACAACATTTTAAATTCAAAATCATATCATTTATTGTTTTCACAACATCCCTTATATTACAAATCTATAAATTCGGAAAAATCATTAATGAAATAAATTTATCCCTTTTCAGAGTAATGTATTATTAAATATCATTTAACTGAAAACAGATCAAATTCGTTTTACAATGAAAAAATGATTTTAAAATAATTTACTATTATATGAACGAATTATGGTTTATTTAAGAAAACTTTTCAATAAATAAAAAATTCAAAAAGGTATCATTGAACATTAATTAACGTATTATCACATATCATGAAAATATAATACATGGATTAAAACATAAAATTGATTTTTTCTCCAAAACTATTTTTTATTACTCAAATTATTGTTCTGGAAAATAAATTAACAAAATCATGTCATTACGTGTCATAAAATTTAATTTTATTCTCCCACCACTATAATTATGAACATAAACATGTTAAAAATTAATTATCTTAATAAAACATTTACATTAATATGTCAATGTAGTATTTCTAACCTACAATATTAGACAATAATTCCCCGATGATATACATATATAAAAAGGGAGCATTATCACATATAATTTTCAATATTTATGTCATATACAAAAACCATGCTCATTCCAATGTCAATATCAATACCAATATATTCCAAAATTATAAATCCCAATATAACATATAAAATGCATCAGAAACATTATTGTTGTGAGAACAGTCTACATTATCTATCATGAAAATTATATGTGTTTATTTAGAAAAAAATTATATTGAAGGAATGCACTGATGTAAAATATTCTATGTAGTGAACATTCCATTTAATGATTATTACATGTGGAATAAATTATTTGAGGAGTTTGAAATTTACAACACATTTCATTCCATATAATGAACAAGAACCTACGTCCACATAAATATATCATCCACATGCATAAAAATCAAGGAGGCACAAAGGTAATAATATTATTTTTTATCTATGGATAACACTAAATGGAATAAATTGTTAAAAACACATCACAAAAATTAGTGTGTAATGAATACCCATATTTTTTATAAATGTTATCACATTATTTATTATATAATAGTACATATGATTTTGTGAAAAATATAATGAATTCTACTACACGTGGAAAATTTTGTACATAATACATCAACATGTTTTATGGATATAATACAATTATTGAAAACATTCTTGAACTTCCAAAACATAATGTTCTATTTAAAAATTGTACGTGAAATCTAGGGACTTACATAATAATGTTGTGAGCTATATATCCCATTATGTGAATGAAAAAATGTATGGTATATGCGATCTCAATAATTGTGATCCAAAAGGCGCAAAAATGTCACATAAGGGGTGATAATGATTAACATATACAATGAGTCATGATATAACATGATAGATAAATGCAACTTTTAAATATTAAAACTGCATATAAAAACATCACATAAAAAACCAAGGCCAATTATCACTTTCATTACATCGTCACATGGTGTAAAAATTCCCATATTTGATTTGGTTTAATCAATACTCATATAAATTTTTTCTCCTAAGGCTAAAAAATTACCAAATGCATTGGATCACTATGTAATTCCATGTACATTTTTTGCTTTCTTATCAGGTACATTCATAGTTGTGAAATATAGATCATTCCACATTAGATCATATTTCATCACATTTGATAAAATAACAAAAGAGTGTGAAATACATACATGGATATCTAACTTAAAATAAGGATAAGTATTTTTATGTTAATACCCTTTAATAGAAATGTAGATGGTATTAATATAAAAAAGGATTGGCTAGTAAAATTGTCAGATAATTTATCAGCAAAACATAGGAACATAATATATCATAGGATAACATAAAGAGATTTAATGGGGACAATAATCACATTGAAAAAATAAATAATTATAAGGTATATAATGGATCATAATCCTACATGAATAATTAGGAATAAAATAGATCAATACATTAATGGTGCATGGATAATGAAAATACAAAGAGGATGCCTTACCACAAGAGGGTGCTTCCAAAAGCATTAGAGGAGCTCCATGAGAGATTTAGAGAACCATTGGATGTATATGATGTTTAATGGGAAGAATAAGGTAATGATTAAAGATTTTTTAGTGAAAAAAAATTTGATCATTGAGTGTTTATATATGAATAGATAGGGGAGTTTTTTATTATTTCATAAACTTATGTTTTTGACTCTATAAAATAATATAATGAAAACCAAATACCATAAAATGGTTTATTACCATGCATTATACCAAATAATAGTGGTTTTAGTTATTTAAAACGTCTATGAACCAAACTCACTAAAATATTACCCTTGGTGATGTAGATGTGAGTCATGTTCAAAATGAATTAATTTTAAATCCATTATATATATAATGGATTTTGGAGGACTCATAAAGGAATTATAAAAATAATAAAGTTATATAAAAATTATTTTAATGTAAAAACTAATATTTCTCTGTTTATTTTATTTAATACATATATTACATCACTTTTGGGTCATTATGATTCAATAATACACACCATATATTTGAACCGTAATTATTTTTTACTAGAAAGTTGTGTTTTGTCAAAAAAATTAAGAAAAATTCTACATTGGATAAGTTTTCTGTTTTTAATATAAATTTAAATTCATTTTATAATAATAAATTTCTAATTATGAGATATTTTTATTTTAAAACAAAATCCCATTTTATTTAAAATACAAATTTTTTGATAATAACAGTTTTCTATGCATTTTAAAAATTACATTTACACTGTGTAAAATTATATTATCATTCATATTTTAATATAGTCCTCGTAAAAATAATTTTTTATTATAGTATCATATTTTTAGATTCATTAATTCATCAAATTAATTGTGTTAATTAAAATACATTTTTTGTCTTTTTTCATTTTGAAATCTTCTCATTAACAAAATTGTTTATTTAATAATTTTTTTTGAATAAAATAAAAATTATTAAAATAATTATATTGTTGAATATAGAATATTAATTTTTATATTAGTATGGTTGATATAAATATCTCAATATTACTATAGTGATCACCCAAATTATAACAGGTGAGATGGTGAGAGTTTCTTGGGGGGGTTCAACAAACATCAATTTGATCGTGATATCGATGAACATGAATACAACACATAAATAGTTTCTCTCATGATTATGTTGTAGAATATCAGAATGGCCACAAACTTCAGAAATTTAAAGTGATTCTATCTCCATTGGAACCCCTAATAAATTGTCCTTATTGGGTACGATCCTACTAAATGAGGACATCACATATTTTGTATCTATTAATGCAAAGTATCATAACCATATACAAAAAAATAACAGGATTCCTATTAAATGGATATATAATAAACATGAATGATGATTAAAGGTATTTCAAATATAATGGTATATAACATTCTAAAATAACCAATGTAGTGAATTTGTTATATAACATTGTTACCGTCTAAGACATTTTGTAAAAAATAGTGGATGAATTTAACATATAATTGTTCTAGTCATTAATGTATTCCCAAAATCATAAAAATTTAACTTGAAATTATCATTTCACATATTAAATTAGATGATGGTATGTTAATTTCTATACATCATTTTGTATCCATGTCACTTTATAAATCATGTTGTTCCACCATAACATTCTTACCAGGTGAGAAGTTTTGTTTTGTATAACATTGTCTCTATTAACAAAGACCCTCATATGGAACTCCTTGTATGAAATATCATTCCACAATGGTAAAAAAATTTACATTACTCCAGAAATGGGGTTTGGTATTTACTTTATCATTAGAAATACATGGAAAACATCTTGTACCTCTGATACATCAGCTGGGAGTGCTTATCGATAGGACACTTCTATGATGTGATAAAAAAATAAATGGCACTGATGTAAGTTGTACAAAGAATTCCTTTCTTCAAAAAATCATCATATTATTTCATGGACATGTAGAAAAGTAAAATTTTATCACTAAAACCAAACTCCAGGTCTCATCAACTATTATCTAAATTCCATTTATATTATAAGGCCCCAGCCTTACACCTTACTTAATCTTGAGTTATTATAAGATTACACATTGAGGATCTTTTCGGGATTAGAGTTTTAGAGAATTAGATCATAAAACTTGCATTACATTCCACTTATAAACAAAGTGGTTACATAAAGATAGTATTCTTCATTCCCATAAATTGAAACATATTTATAATAAACATGGATTCTTTATTGACACTTCCTAGACACTATCATCATATCATGTACCTTTCCCTTGTCCTGTGAAAAACTTTTCAAAAAAACTTGGGATGAGCATAAAAAGCTCAGTAAGGGATATAAAAATATAGAAAGGAAACATGGGTACATATATACATAAGGATGAGATCATACTTTACCCATAAAACATAAGAACTTTAACATACCTCATCAAATCATGAATAAATCATAGAAATCACAAGACATAAAGGTAACTTGAGGCATTCATAACATCCTTACGTAGGGAGTAACCCTCTTGGTTACGTTTGGAATACCCATCACAGTATATTCCCTAAATCTCTTCGGAGAAACCTTAACGTTTCACTCGTTCGCGTTACCCAATGCATTGGAGAGCTATATCGGGCTCACCCGCCCTTAGTTTATCACGGAACCACCCGTTTTCATAATAATGCCCAAGAACCTAAACATAATCATATCACATAAAACATGCATAAAGGAAACATAGCATTCCCACCTTTCAATCACAAGATATCAATACAACACATTGATATAAAAACATTGTGAAAACCATTTTTGATACCAAAATAAATGAAAATTAAAACATGGTATTTATTTTTCTTTTAAAAATAAGGTAAGGCTTGTAGAGGAAGTTGAAACACAAATAATGGTCACGACCGCAGAGAAGACATTGTCGCCGCATACGTACGACAAAAAAACATCCCCTTTTGTCGTTTATTAAACGCTTCATATAAAAAATTTTCCTTTTGAATAAAATTAAAAGTCAAAGGGGTTTATACACCGTATAAAAGAAGGTTGTGTATAAAACAAAATATTCCTCAATGAAAGGAGATTGAGACGAAGTCCCATACCTCAGGTCCGAATTGACTCAATCGTTCTTTAATCTCCTGAATAATAAACTTGTGTTAATATATACTTTCTTAATAACATTTTTCAAGTTCATTATTCCTTTTATACCATGTTATGAACATCATGTAATCATTTAAGTTAATAATGTTTATTTTGTCGGTATTTGGTTCTTAAGTCAAAAATAGACTTCTTACACTTACATGTTGTTAATTTGGTCAAAGTTTCGTTATATCCAGAATGATATTAATGATTTTTATAACATATATATCATATATATTCATCATATACATGTATTTATAATATTACATCACATTTAGAGGTAAGAAATGAAATGCATCGTTCATGGAGACGGTAAGCCGTACATACGCATGAACGCTACTTCCATTTCTATTTCATATTTTATGGAATGGAATCATAATGATATAAGAGTATATAATAATTCCAGTATAATAACATATATAATATCATTAACTTTATCCTTTACACATCCCACATATGGTATTAACGAATCAAATCACTTTTAGGGGGCGGTAGTCCGCACTTCCTAAAATGAAGATATCGTGTTTACCCGTAATGGAAACAATAAAGGTATACCCAAAATGAAAAATACAGAAGCTTAAGTAAAACATAAAAATATTATATATCATATATAAAAATAGTGACATCATAATGGCCACCTTTTAAGGTGTTAAATGAGTATTGAACAATTATCATTTTGGGAGGCAGAATTTAGCCATCCACGGAAACCGTATGTTCTTTAACCATTTGATGTAGTTGTGTGATATTGTAGCTCGAATAAATCTTATAACAACATCCTATTATATTGAAGATAATTTTTTTGTTACAAAAGAAGTAAATAAAAAGAGTTTAGGGGGTTGGAGAAGTGAAATAAAACAAACGGACTCAAGTGAAGACTTTACCTTAAAATCGGGTAACTCCATTTGGTTTGAGCACAATGGCTTCCTTGGGAAGTATTCTGCCCAAAGTGAGGCTTCAAGGAGTAATATAGGGATGTTTAGAGACAAAATGGGCAGGTTTTGGACGAGCCAAAGGCTTTGGGAGTGTGGGAAAAGAGGTAGAGGTGGGGGCCTTTTATAAGAGGAGAGGAGGGGCACTCTTGGAATGTAAAGAAATATTACATTATTTGAAAATGAGTTTCGGATTGAAATGGTCCCACATTGATATAATTAGAGGATAAGGTGATAAGGGTTCGAAATCTACACATCCAATATGTTTTGGACATTTTTAGGTTTTAGATATTACATTATCTTTCCATTTTATTTAAATTGTTAAATAATGAAGTCATCGCTACATCATCATGATGTCATAAATAATTTAATTTATTTAAAGTCAAAAAATTATAAAAAAAATACTATGATGTAGGAAATATTATTATATTTCCAATGAATATTTATAATCAAAAATCGGATCTTTATAACCCCATGTAAAAATTGTTTTCGTAAAACATATGATGTATGTGTCATTTTTACTTTTACATTAAATAAAAAGTTATTTATGTCATTTCCCAACCAAAGTGGCTCCATGGGGTCCCCAAGTTGACCCATGAATTTTCGTGGTCGGCCACGACACAAAATATGAGGGTAGGACATGTGTCAAGCTCACCTCATTTTATTAATGCGTTATTTTTACCTTAAACTACACTAATTACCACTAATCGCGATTAAAAACTTAATAAGTAACAATTCACCAAAAAATTATTTTAATCTCATTGATCCACATTTTAATTCTTAATGAAATCCTTGTATATCAGATTTTTGAAATTAAAAACACAATGATGGAAAATTTTCATTTAAACGGAAAATCAGTTTTTATAAGTACCACTTAGTGGTTTCACTATTCATCAAAAATTGAAGTTTTTTATAAAATTACAAAAAATTCACCCTAAGCTATATTTGATATTACGAATTCAAAAATGATGTCTATTTTAAAAAATTAAAAACATATAAGTCACATTAATTAATTTAATAATTAATTCTTGTTGTCAGAGCAAATAGCGTGTTTTTATAAAACAATAAGTATCAAAAGATTGACACCAGTTTAAGTCTAATTTCAAAGTAAAATTGATTCCAATGGCCACCATTGGATTAAATGGTAAAAATATATTTTAATTTCACTTCAAAACCAATTCAAAAGATAATATAATCATATAAATAAATTAGATTAATAAGAGGTTTTGAATTAAAATACATCATTTTTCACTATTCATAAAAAAATGAACTTTATCGGAAAAATACCAAAAATTCCCACAAAGTAAATTTTGATTTCTCAATCATAAATAATAAGTTTATTTTGAAAAACATAGCTTATAAAATTTTCAAAATATAGATTTAAAAATGGTTTGCCATCAAAAGGCAGTAAAACAATCTTTGAAAAATATTAGTGTATTCCATGCTTAAGATTGGATTTATTTTCCTTTTAAGACTCTAAAACACTATCGAGTTCATTAATAGACATAGATAAAAATATTTATTATTCATTACTTACATGGGATGTTACATCCTTCCCCCATTTAGAAAATTGCGTCCCCGTAATTTATTTACTTATCAAATAAATGGGGGTACTTATCCCTCATTGGATTTTCAGATTCCCATGTTGCCTCTTCAATCATGTTGTTTTTCAACAAAACCTTTACCTGGTGAATCACATTATTTCGTAACACTTGCTCCCTGTGGTCAAGAATCTGGACCAGTTGTTCCTCATAAGATAGGTTCTCTTCCAGCTGAACTACCTATGGACTCAAAACATGAGATGGATCTGGCATATACTTTCTCAACATCGAAACGTGAAAAACATTGTGTACCTGAGATAAACTCGGAGGTAAAGCCACCTGGTATGCAACTGATCCAACTCTCTCCAGAATTTCATATGGTCCAATAAACCTTGGACTCAGCTTTCCTTTCTTACCAAATCGCATCACACTTTTCCAAGGAGAAACCTTGAGAAAAACATGATCACCTACCTCGAAAGATAGATCCTTCCTCCGGTTATCCGGATAACTCTTCTGCCTGCTCTAAGCTGTTCTCATGTGCTTCTTAATCAAATGAACTTTTTCTGCCATCTCTTCTACCAATTCTGGTCCCATCAACTTCCTTTCACCCACTTCATCCCAGAAAGCTGGAGTTCGACACCGCTTCCCATATAATGCCTGAAATGGTGCCATCTGTATACTGGAATGAAAACTGTTATTATATGAAAATTCAACCAAAGAAAGATGGTGGTCCCAACTTACCTGAAAATCCATAGAGAAAGATCGTTTAATATCCTACAAGGTATGAATTGTTCGTTCTGACTGCCCATCTGATTGAGGATGAAAAGTTGTACTAAAATTTAATTCAGTACCCAACGACTTCTGAAGGCCTTTCCAAAAGTTAGAAGTGAACCTGGGATCACGATCAGATACAATGGAGAGAAGAACTCCATGTAACCTGACTATCTCTTTAAGATACAAACGGGAAAGTTGATCTAGGGAAAAAGTATCTCGTATAGCAAGGAAATGAGCAGATTTAGTCAAGCGATCAACAATAACCCAGATTGAATTATTACCTCGATATGTCTTCGGTAATCCCACAACAAAGTCCATGGATATATTCTCCCATTTCCACTCTGGCACTGGTAATGGATGAAGCATCCCTTTCGGTAACTGCCACTCTGCTCTAACCTGATGACAAGTCAAACACTTCACAGTAAAATCAGCAATATTTCTTTTCATTCCATCCCACCAGTAATACTCCCGAAGATCTTTTTACATCTTAGTACTGCCAGGATGAACTGAAAACGGAGAACTATGAGCTTCACATAACAACTCTCTCTTCAACTGTGAATCACAAGGCACACACAATTTCTTCCCAAATCTCAAAACACAATCATTATCAATGTTGAATTCAGGCAACGTACCTTTCTGAACCAGCTCTACCTTTTTCTACAACTCACTGTCTTGCTTCTGTGATTGCATGATTCTATCTGATAGAGATGATCTCACTGATACCTGAAACAAAACAGAAGAACTTCTTGCACCAACAACTTCTATGCCAAATTTCATCAAATCCTTAACCAAAGGATCACGTTCCAAACACAAAATTTCTAATGAAGCATTACTTTTTTGACTCAAAGCATCAGCCACTTTATTTTCTTTTCATGGATAGTAATGAATTGTACAATCATAATCCTTGATTAATTCCAGCCATCTCCTCTGTCTCATGTTTAACTCTTTCGGAGTGAATATAAACTTTAAACTTTTGTGATCGGTATATATTTCACACTTTACTCCATACAAATGATGCCTCCAAATTTTTAAAGCAAAAACAACAGTAGCTAATTCCAAATCATGTGTAGGGTAATTTACCTCATGAGTTTTCAACTATCGTGAAGCATAAGAAATTACCTGATCATTCTGCATTAAGACACAACGATGTCATTTCAATGAAGCATCACTGTATATAACAAACTCACTGTTCCTGGAAGGTAGTGCCAAAACTGGAGCATTCACCAATCTTCATTTCAATTCCTGAAAAGAATCATCACATTCTTTTGTCCAGATAAACATAAAACCCTTCCGAGTTAGATTATTAATTGGACTAGATAACTGTGAAAAATTTCTAACAAACCTTCTGTAATAGCCTGCCAAACCAAGGATGCTATGAATCTCAGTTACATTTGTGGGTCTTGGCCATTCTTCAACAACTTTTGTTTTTTCAGGATCAACGGTTATGCCATCTTTTGAAACAATATGACCAAGGAAAGAAATTTGTTGCAACCAAAACTACACTTGCTGAATTTCCCATACAATTTATTTTCTTTTAATGTTTCCAAGATAACCCTTAAATGTGTTTCATGCTCTTCTTTACTTTTAGAAAACACCAAAATATCATCAACAAAAACCACCACAAACTTATCCAAGAACTCATGAAAAATTCTATTCATTAAGTCCATGAATACAGAAGGTCCATTGGTTATCCCAAAAGGCATTACTAAAAATTCATAATGGCCATATCTTGTACGAAACGCAGTCTTCGGAACATCTGCTTCCTTTACCTTCAGCTGATGGTACCCTGATCTCATGTAAATCATTGAAAAATACTGAGCTCCCTAGAGTTGATACAACTTCATTTGATGGCTTGACATCTGCTGAAGTAGTTGCAAAGGATTTCACCACCCCTTTCTACTTGTAGTCTAACTGCTCCCCATCAATCAAGCTCTTTGTCGGACACTCGTTTGCATAGTGACCGATCTCATTGCACTTATAACATTTCACTAACTGTAAATCAAATTTGGTCTTACCATCACCCAGATCCTTTTCAGTGCAATCACGAGCCTTATGTCCCATCTTACCACATCAGTAGCACTTTCGAGAATTCAGAAGACATTCCCCAGCATTCCTTTTGCCACATTTATCACAAACTGGAAAATTAGTTTTCTTACCATCAGACGTTTTTGAAGAATTCTTACCTTTCTCCTACCACCTCGGTCTCTTCTTCTGTTGGTTGTTATAGAACACTTGATCTTCAAAAAACTCCATTTCCACATTCTCAGCACATCAAACAAGCTTTTCATAACTTTTAAACTCATGAGAAGCTAATGCCCTTGGATATTTTGGCTTTAATCCTGAGTAAAAACGATTGATTTTACTATCAAGGTCTCAGATAAAATTTGGAGCATACCTTTCCAATCGAGTGAACCTTTCTTCATAGGTAGCCATTGAGTCTTCCTCTTGCCTCAATTCCAGGAATTGCTTTTCCATCCTAAGTCGAACAGCCTTAGGAAAATATTTCTCAAGAAACATACCTTTGAATTCATCCCAGTCGAGAGAATCAATCTCATCAGCGTCCCTGAAAATTTTAACTATAGACCACCACTGATCTGCCTCACCCTCCAAACGGTAAATAGCAAGACTAACCTTTTGATTGTCTGAACACCCCAAGACATCGAAGATATTCTCTAGTTCATTAATCCACCCTTCATCTAACACAGGGTCAGATGATCCTCTGAATGATGGGGGATGTTGCCTCATGAAATGTTCCACCACTAACATGTTCCTCTGCGGTTGATCTAGATGATCTCGTGCATGGATACCACCACCATTTATAGCCTGAGTCAACTGTTCCATCACTACAACAAACTGTTCAGTTCCAATTCCGACCATCTCAGGATGCTGATTCGGATGGTTATTTCCTTATGTATGACTTCCTAGTACTGCTTCCCTGTTTCCTTTGCGGAAAATCAGTCTGAACAAACATGTCTTAGATGAAGCAACATGGTAATATTAAAATTCTATATCACTTAAATTTAACCATAAAAAAATATTTTTGGATAATCATTTAATATAATTATAACTCCTAAAGTTATCTAAACTGACCTCTGATACTAACTATAAGGCCCCAGCCTTAAACCATACTTAATCTTGAGTTATTACAAGATTACACATTGAGGATCTTTTCGGGTTTAGAGTTTTAGAGAATTAGATCATAAAACTTTCATTACATTCCACATATAAACAAAGTAGTTACAAAAAGATAGTATTCTTCATTCCTATCAATGGAAACATATTTAAAATAAACGTGGATTCTATCTTGACACTTCCTTGACACTATCATCATATCATGTACCTTTCCCTTGTCCTGTGAAAAACATTTCAAAAAAACATGGGATGAGAATAAAAAGATCAGTAAGGGATATAAAAATATGGAAAGGAAACATGGGTACATATATACATAAGGATGAGATCATACTTTACCCATAAAACATAAGCACTTTAACATACCTCATCAAATCATGAATAAATCATAGATATCATAAGACATAACGGTAACTTGAGGCATTCATAACATCCTTACGTAGGGAGTAACCCTCTTGGTTACGTTTGGAATACCCATCACAGTATATTCCCTAAATCTCTTCGGAGAAACCTTAACGTTTCACTCCTTCGCGTTACCCAATGCATTGGAGAGCTATATCGGGCTCACCCGCCCTTATTTTATCATGGAACTACCCATTTTCATAATAAGGCCAAAGAACCTCAACGTAATCATATCACATAAAACATGCATAAAGGAAACATAACATTCTCACCTTTCAATCACAAGATATCAATACAACAAATTGATAAAAAAACATTATGAAAACCTTTTTCGATACCAAAATAAAAGAAAAGTAAAACATGGTATTTATTTTTCTTTTTAAGAGAAGGTATGGCTTGTAGAGGAAGCTGAAACTCAAATAATGGTCACGACGGCAGAGAAGCCGTTGTCGCCACATACGTACGACAAAAAAACATCCCCTTTTGTCATTTAGTAAACGCTTCGTATAAAAAATATTCCTTTTGAATAAACTTAAAAGTCAAAGGGGTTTATACACCGTATAAAAGGAGGTTGTGTATAAAACAAAATATGCCTCAATGAAAGGAGATTGAGACGAAGTCCCATACCTCGGGTCCGACTTGACTCGGTCGTTCTTTAATCTCCTGAATAATAAACATGAGTTAATCTCTACTTGCTTAAGAACCTTTTTCATGTTCATTATTCCTTTTATACCATGTTATGAACATCATGTAATCATTTAAGTTAATAATGTTCATTTTGTTGGTATTTGGTTCTTAAGTCAAAAATAGACTTCTTACACTTACATGTTGTTAATTTGGTCAAAGGTTCGTTATATCCATAATGATTTTAATGATTTTGATAACATATATATCATATATATTCATCATATACATTTATTTATAATATGACATCACATTTAGAGGTAAGAAATGAAATACACCGTTCATGGAGACGGTAAGACATACGTACGCATGAACGCTACTTCCATTTCTATTTCGTATTTTATGGAATGGAATAATAATGATATAAGAGTATATTATAATTACAGTATAATAACATATATAATATCATTAACATTATCCTTTACACATCCCACATATGGTATTAACGAATCAAATCACTTTCAGGGGGCGGTAGTCCGCACTTCCTAAAATGAAGATATCGTGTTTACCCATAATAGAAGCAATAAAGGTATACCCAAAATGAAAAATACAGAAGCTTAAGTGAAAATTAAACATATTATATATCATATATAAAAATAGTGACATCATAATGGCCACCTTTGAAGGTGTTAAATGAGTATTGAACAATCAACGTTTCGGGAGGCAGAATTTCGCCATCCACAGAAACCGTATGTTCTTTAACCATTTGATGTAGTTGTGTGAGAGTGTAGCTCGAATAAATCTTATAACTACATCCTAGTATATTGAAGATACTGGTTTTGTTACAAAATAATTAAATAAAAAGAGTTTAGGGGGTTGGAGAAGCAAAATAAAACAAACGGACTCAAGTGAAGACTTTACCTTAAAATCGGCTAACTCCCTTTGTTTTGAGCTCAAAGGATTCCTTGGGAAGTCTTCTTCCCAAAGTGAGGCTTCAAGGAGTAATAGAGGGAAGTGGAGAGACAAAATGGGCCGGGGTTGGCCAAGCCAAAGGCTTTGGGAGTGTGGGAAAAGAGGTAGAGGTGAGGGCCTTTTATAAGAGGAGAGGAGGGGCACTCTTGGAAAGTAAAGAAATATTACTTTATTTGAAAATGGGTTTCGGATTTAAATGGCCCCACATTGATATAATTCTAGGATAAGGTGATAAGGGTTTTAAATCTACCCATCCAATAGGTTTTGGACATGTGTAGGTTTTAGATATTACATTATCATTCCATTTTATTTAAATTGTTAAATAATGAGGTCATCGCTACATCATCATGATGTCATAAATAATATAATTTATTTAAAGTCGAAAAATTATAAACAAAATACTATGATGTAGGTAATAGTTTTAGATTTCCAATGACTATTTATAATCAAAAATAGGATCTTTTTAACCCCATGTAAAAATTGTATTCGTAAAACATATGATGTTTGTGTCATTTTTACTTTTACATTAAATAAAAAGTTATTTATGTCATTTCCCAACCAAAGTGGCTCCATGGGGTCCCCAAGTTGACCCATGGCTTGTCTTGGTCGTCCATGAAACAACCAATGAGTGTATGACATGTTTCAAGCTCACCTCATTTTATTAAAGCATTATTTTTACCTTAAACTACACTAATTACCACTAATCGCGATTAAAAACATAATAAGTTACTATTCACCAAAAATTTATTTTAATCTCATTGAACCACATTTTACTTCTTAATTACAACCATGTATGTCGGATTTTTGAAATTCAAAACACAATGATTGCAAAATTTCATTTAAACGGAAAATCAGTTTTTATAAGTACCACTTAGTGGTTTCACTATTCATCAAAAATTGAAGTTTTTCAGAAAATTACCAAAAATTCACCCTAAGCTATATTTGATATTCCGAATTCAATAATGAAGTATATTTTACAAAATTCAAAACATATAAGTCACATTAATTAATTTAATAATTAATTCCCGCTGTCAGAGCAAATAGCGTGTTTTTATAAAACAATAAGTATCAAAAGATTGACACCAGTTTAAGTCTAATTTCAAAGTGAAATTGATTCCAATGACCACCATTGGATTAAATGGTAAAAATATATTCCAATTTAACTTCAAAACCAATTCAAAAGATAATCTAATCATATAAATAAATTAGATTAAAAAGAGGTTTTGAATTAAAATACAACATTTTTCACTATTCATTAAAAAAATGTACTTTATCGGAAAAATACCAAAAATTCCCACAAAGTAAATTTTGATGTCTCAATCATAAATAATAAGTTTATTTTGACAAACATAGATTATAAAATTGTCAAAATATAGATTTAAAAATGGTTTTCCATCAAAAGGCAGTAAAACAATCTTTTAAAAATATTTGTGTATTCCATGCTTAAGATTGGATTTATTTTCATTTTAGGCCTCTAAAACACTATCTAGATTATTAGTAGACATAGAAAAAAATATCTATTATTCATTACTTACTTGGGATGTTACAAATATTTACACTATAAAGATATCAAATGACATTGAATGGTTTGAACCATATATGTTATCACAGAGATAGGATCGAGCACCATCTTCTTTATCTCTAATACATCATCCCAATATTTCAGAGAAAGAAACATTTTCCCAAAAAAATAATTATATGATTCCATTTTAATAATAGAATGGAAACTATTTTTATTGTATAACTATAATAGGGGAAGGTGGTAATTCAAACATATTTGGAAATATATAGAATTTTATCTAAGAATATCCTCAAGTGTTTGGATATTCTATTCATATTGACCATCAATAATATGATGATATGTAGTGTAGAAGTTCATTTTTTATCCTTCACATGTTGAAGGGATCTCCAAAACAACATTTTAAACCACTTTTCTTGATCAGATACCATAGTGTGGATGTCCATGAACTCTTAAAAGATTACATATGTATATCAAGCATACTAGATCAAGAATGAAATATAACCTGATGAAAATAAAATGTCCTGATTATGAAATGTGATCTTCTACCATCCAGATATCATTATTTTCTTTATGTCACCTAGAGATTCCTATAAATAAATCCATGGAAAAATTATTAATATTAAAATAATTGTATGATAAATTGATAAATCATACTATTATACTTCTATTGTTCTTCCTTGACATACCGGTATACCGAGCAAAGAGAAATAAACTTCACAATCTACCTCTTCTTACTATACAACTATAATTTTTATTCACATCCCAATGATTCATGGTTTATCTTAGTTGAATTGATAATGAATATCAATGAGAATCATCTAGATATCCCATCTTTAGTTATTATTTTTATGGGGAATAAAGCGGTGTTCAAAACATTATAACTACAACATTGGAAAAGATGAACTATAGGATATTTGGTACCATCTTCTATAGAAACACATTATATTTCTAAGATTCCATGATTCATTCCTGACTGGATATTTTTCATTATATTTGACAAAATATAGATGATGGTCCTTAATCATTCACATTTCCAGCCTCTACATATCTATGAATATTGGATCCCATTCAATTAACATCTTAGATTGAGTTGTGGGATCATTTATACTAATAAAATCTTCTCGTTTTCTCTATTTATAGGATTGAAGTGGATTAGAAAATTGTAATCCATAATAATCTAGAAATCCTTTGATGAATCATGTTAAACTTTATTTGAGTGAATTTAGTCTTGTGGATTTTTTTATTTGCTTAATTTTCATTCATCTATATAATAGAAAAATTAGTGAAAATATTTACTGTATCAATCACTACATCAAATTGTAGATCACGTATTGGGAAATTTTACTCCTAGAACTCGATCTAGTCAGAGACATAGGATATAATTTTTCCCTTTGACATCAGAACACATCCCTATCCATTTGTTGATAAATCATTATAGATCAAAAAATCCTTCCACACAAGTGGTAAATGTAAACATTGGTGTAGTTATTATCCACTTCTTCATCACATTAAAATTATCATCAAATTTTTTATTCTAGGAAAACATGAATCCATTCCATCATATTTGGGATATGGGACTTGAATATTTTTACATGGTTTTTAAAAATTTAATATAATACCCTTCTTATCCAATGAAACTATGTATTTCTATTACATATATTGGGCTAGGATACCAATAAATTGTGTCTATTTTTTGATGGATCCACTGATACCCCATTGCGGGTGGTGAAATTCTCATGTGAATTTATATTCTCCTATAAAAACACTTAGGGGATATATTTTTCATAAATATTATATTTCTTCTAGGTCATCTATATATTATTCAAATTATCTCACATTCCTCCTTGATTATGGAGTTGAAAAAAAATTGTCTATTGAGATTTCTCGAATTGTTCGAGGTAAAATATAAATACTTTTTATTAATATTAATTAATACATTTGGATAATTCTTGATTCCAAGTGGAATCACTATTAAGTCATAGTGTGAATAACATTATTGAAGCTATATCTTGGGGATATCATCCTTCTTCTCCTACACATGATAATATCCATATCAGAATTCTATCTTTGTTAAATACTGGGCTCCCCATAGCTGATCAAAAAATTCATCAATCCATAAAATGTGATACATTTTATTTAATAACATCCTATTGGGATGATGGTAATCAATGAGGAGGATCATAGTCTGATCATTATTCTTGAAATGGAGTACATTTTCACTCCATGTAGAATCACATTTGAGTATGAATCCCTTATCTATATCCTTTAGTAGTTTTGAATTTATCACCAATTTTTTAAAATATAAATTGTATATTTTTTTTGAATATTAGAAAAGATACATTTATATGATCAATATAAAATCTAACCTATAGTCTTGGAATAATACTAGAAAATTCATAAAGAAAATTATTATCATGTTCCCTCTTAATGAGAATCCCCTTAATGGTGATATTTTCATTACCCTCAATTATTTTGGAATGATAATCTTTATTTTAGTCAAAAATATCCATTCTTATGATGAACTATCCAATATATAGTTATCAACTACCTTGAACTTGTATAAAATCAGAGGAATATTCACAATATGGAGGGTCATTTTATATCCTAAAAAATTATGTTGTCTATATATTAATAATTTTAATCCATTATCATAATAAAATAAGTTTTCTTTTATGGGAGTACGTTAAGGATCACTGGGAACATAATCTTCCAAAAGTGGACAGGGCTGGAGTCATACAACTAGGATGAAATAACTATATAAGTTTCTATTTTTAATTAATGATATAATTCAAGTCATTGAGTTATTGTTTGAATTTAAATAGTAATCAAGGGAGATAAAAATGAATGTGTAGGACAAGATTATAAAATATTGTTCACTATTATTGAATGAATTATTAATGTATTTGTGATAACATTGTTATCCGGATCCACCTCTATAGTTGGGATGGAATAAGAACTCCAATTTTCTATAAGACTTGTAAGATTAAATCATCCATTTTCATTGACAACCATTATTATAGTTAATTGAATAACATAGTTTCCTTTATCCCCATAGTTTAATAATTTGAAGATTGTCTCAGAGTTGAATGGAGAATTCATTTATTCTATCAAATTGGTGTGTTTCTCTAGTTTTTAAAACTCTAGTTTTTAAAACTCTAGTTTTTTCCCATCCTTCATGAACCAAATTAATTTCCTCTCCCTATAATGGTTATTTCTATGGGGATTCTGTCCTCACTATTGACAAGTGGGATATTGGAATTTAATTCCACCAATATATTTATCCATTGAACAACTAGAATTAATCTCTACATTACACTTATAATCATCTTGATATAATTAAATTCACTGATTGTTATTTAGACATTGAGGGAACATCAAACAATTTCATTCATAATTATTTATGTCCTGATCATATAAAGTATTTTATAGCCTTGTATTTTTTCACTAAATAAGGGGATGATATTTCATTTGGGGGTAATGACTAAGACAAAGGTGTAACGTTCATGTATTTTAACATTTCCTCGTACACCCTGACAGATTTACCATCCTTTTATAGGAGGCTACAGAAGTCCCTCTCATTTTTCAGTCATGGATTTCAAGAAACATAATCATCAAAAAACACAATCCAAAATTAATTCAACTTCATTAAATAAATATTATCATAATTTATTGTTTTTCTGACCTACATACATCTTTGATTAGATTCTCATTCAGTATAATAAATAACTTATACAACCACACTTTTTCGGATTATTGAAGGTCATAAAAGATATTTTCATTAGAGAATATCTACTATTACTCAATTAATGTATATGAAAAAATATTTTTTGTTTATGTACCTTCTCACAAAATGGTATAAATTGTAACTTTAAATTTGTTGGAGGGAATTGTTCATTACTCCAATATATGGATTATGTTCAAAACATGAGACTTTTGATAATTTATGGTTATGTTGTTCATGATTCCTGCACCAATATTGATGAAAATCATTTTTGGATAGTCATCACATTTCCCATCAGATTGTTTTTGGACTAGTTTCTTCCACTTAAAGTATCATCAAAGGGAGTTATTTTATGGGAAATATGTTACTATATAATTTACCAAAAACTATATAAACTTGTTCCAATGTTTTTTCTTACTCCTACAGAATTCACTAGAGTTTTTGAATCATTATTCAAGAATTTTTTCTACTATAAATTATGAAATAACATTTTTAAATACAATTTAGATAATGATTTCTTGAAAATTTTATAAAATACACATTCCTAAAATTTTATAATGTCTGATAACTTTTGACAAGATAGAAATTTACATTTCTCTTTTAAAACTTTTTCAGATAACCTGTGGACCTATATATGATAGGGGTGAGATATTAATCCTATGAAGGGAATAAAAAAGTCATGGAATATGGAAAATAAATACATGTAATCTAAGAGGAATAACAATTTAACATAAAATGATAGAATCGTTGTCATGAAAAATGATGATTTATATAGCAAAATGTCATAAAAGCAATATCAAAATGTAGAAACAACTGCAAACATGGAGTAAAAATATTTGGTCTTGTATAATCACCATGGTAAAATAAAATTGTTGAATTATTCCAATAATGGATTATATTTACTCCATAATCCAATAAAATATATATTATGAAGCTAAAAACCTATCCAATTCATTGTAGATCTATATAAAATTTTCGGCGCCCATCAATTTCTTATCCCTTAAATGTATAAGGGTTCTACATTTATCATTAAACACAGGATCATACTTCATCACATATAATCCCACAATTATGTGGTGTGGAATACATAAATGGTATTCCAAATTACATAAGTGTATGTATTTCTAATATAATAACTTTTAGACTAAATTGAGATGGTGTTCACAATATAATTATATGGCATGAAAAAATAGTGGGATAATTTTGACAACATAACAGTGGTACATAATGAAACATTGGAGCACATAATGACCATGAAATGAGTCTCACATCACTTGGAAACCATGAGGGATGTATTGGGGATGTTTACGATCATCATACAACATTAACAATTGGGAATTAAAATTCATAATCCAATAAGGGTACCTAAATTATGAAGAGAATTAGGGAATCCATTAATGTGAGAGGGTGTTTCCAAAATCAAGAGTAGAGAATATTGAGATCCTACGGGCACTGTGGGATAGATATAAAGAGAAATTTTAAGAGTAATATAATTCTCTGTGGTTTTTTAGTGAATATAAAATAGAATTTGTGGTGGATTATATTGTAAAATAGAGGGGTGTTCGTTATTATTTCATAAACATTGGTTTTTACATCGATTCAATATATTAAAAAAAAATAAAAAAATCCCTTTCTTATTTACACTGGATTCCATAAAAGGGGACTGGTTTACATTATTTCATAATTCCATGAACAGAAATAATTAAAATATTACCCATGGTAATGTTTATGTGATTCATGTTCATAATGAATTAATTCTAAAACATTAAAATATATTTTTTGTTGTGGGGGATCCATGAAGGATTTATAAAATTACCTAATCACACCAAGAGCATGATATTTTAATGGGGAAACATATATATAATTTTAGTGCATTATATGTAATATATTGCACATTTTTTGTTCATTATTATGTCTTAATACAATTTAAATAATTTTAAAATAATTTTTTTTATTAAAAAAATCAACTATCTCAAACAATTATGACAAATTCATGGTCAGAACAATTCTATGCGATGATTCCAAATATTAAATTCTTTTATTTTATAAAATTATAAAATTATCTTAAAATACTAGTTTAAATGTGAATCCATGTTTATTGAAAAATAATTGTTTGTTATAATAATACTTTTTACCATTAGAAATATTGCATTTTCGCTTTTTAAATTTATATTTCGTTTTATAATTTAATATATAATATTTGATAATAATATTATATTAAAATAATTTTATTATTACTAATTAATAAATCAAACAGAATTTATTAATAGATATATATTATTACACAAAAATATAGTTACTGTTTTTTCTATTTGACGTATAATTTTGATAAAATCATTATTTAATCATTTATCAAATAAAAAGAAATTTAAAAAATATATGTTTTTTGGAAAATAAAATTTAAATATTCTTAAATATATGATCTAGATACACATCGATTTATTACACAATAAAACTCTTTTAGAGTATGGTTTGCAATGGTGTGATTTTTTGTGAGGTGGTTCGTGGTACATGGTTTGGGATGGGATCTCATCAAGCTTTAACTTCTCCGATAAATGGATTCACATGTACTAAAATTTTGAATCTCATCATAGGATTGGTAAAGATATAATACCATAGATGTTATTATGATTGCATTCTCTGATAAATGGGCTATATTTAATATGATTCAACTGCTCGAAACCATCACATCTTCTGTCTGTATCTACAGAAATTATGAAAATAAGATATACATGTATATATATATTTTTTAATTAAATGATCAAACTAGAAGGATATGTTATCAATGGTTATAATTCTTAATTTTATTCAAAATCTGTTAATATCTATTATTTCGAAAAAAAATCTAATACTTTTATTTTCTATTGATTTATTTCATAATTAAAAATTTATCGAATCGAAGAGAATAAATTTAATTTATAAATGATTTGGTCAATACATGTGTTTGGATGGATAAAGTTCCCTCCTTCTACATATATTTTATTATATAAGTTAATTCAATACTATAAGAGATATACTTCCAAAAATGCTATATCATGAATACATTGACACATCACAATGATATCCACATTGACAACAATAATCATATAAGATTTTAATTCACAATATATATAAAATTATATCTAATTCTATGTAGGGAACAAATTCCAGAGGAAACATAAAATATTATATTTCCCAATACCGTATCCCATATCATATAGTCGTATGGGATATTATATTAATTAAAATAATTATAAATTCATACGGACCCATCCACTCTGAAAAAATTTCCACTACATCGGGCCTATAAGATGTGTAGAAGATGTATATGATGATAGATTCCCTTCCCTCAAATCAACATCTACTTATCAAAATCTCGATTAAAGAGGTATAGATTGGTATGGACATGGATAGGTAAACCATTACCATTGACCATATATCCACCACAACTATATGAAAAATGAATGAGTTGTACTTAATATCAATGAATCCAATTATTTGTGGGTTAGAAAATGGAGGGTAATGTGGTTCAAAATATATTTTCTCAAGAATTAAATAATATGTATTAAATCAAGCTGTTCATTTGGATTCCCTAAATTCATTATTATGGGATATAAATTGAATATTGATGATAATATGGGTAATTAGAATCTAGGGGATAACAGTGGAAGAGTTTAAGGATCAAAAAATGTAATTCAATGTGTTCAGAATATTTTTAGATTGAAGGAATGTATTTCTAAGTGGAGGGAAAACATCAATGGGTGTTTTGAAACACATGTTCACAAATAATGTTACTCCGTTGAGAATTTATCTTTGTAGATATTGAATGGGATAACAAAGTCCACAAAATTACAAAGGAATGTGACTGTATACTGGTAAGCTAAACCATATTGCATCTTCATTACCAATGAAACATAGTTCTCCATCTAAGAAAAAACAGAAGCACGTGTTATCAAATAGTACTATGATAATAAATTATTTCATCATATGAAATAGAGAATGTATATTTATATGTACTTTGGAACTGGAACTCTCATACTATCCTCAATTTTTAATTATCTTCATTGACCCTGACACTATATTGATTTTATGATATATCTTTATAGTATGGATATTTACCTAAATCCACTCATGAAACATAAAATTTGAACAATAATACTTAAATTTAATATTATGGACTCATGTGGATTGACCCATTGTGAATTTTTTAATAATGAGGTTCTTGGAGGATTCCCAAAAGAAATCTGGATGAATTCGTCTACTAAAATATTCAATTAGATTAATTTTAAAACATGTTAATAGTTACACAACATGAATGTATTTTTAATTATGTGTATTAAATTGTGGTTTAAATATAAATAAAATAAAAAGTGGGACATTTTTTTGTAAGAATCCATACTCTGGGGATTAAATGACCTTAATAGGGGATTAATTTTTTTGTAAATCCCTAATGTATTTTATTTTATATGATTTTAAAATATTGATTTTTTAAAACCCAATAGCTACATTACCACTCCCTTGATTCAATGTGTCCTAGAAACACAATATTTGATGTTATTGGGATTCATATTTCAAGGATAAATCTCTATATTATTTCCTTAGATCCATCTTCGATACAAGGAGTGTTCTACCACATTTAATTCATTTTACATGATATGTTCCCTCTTGTTACTCAATTCCATGTGATAAAGCATGATCACCATGAATGTAAAGATGTTTTTTTGTCTTTTTTTTGGTGCAGTTTTGGTGCATTTTCCTTGGGTGAATGTAGTTTTTGTGGGATATGTGATTGGGATCTACAATATTTCAATGTTCTTCTACGAATAAAGTGGGCACTATTTTTAGTTAGGGGATTCGTTTTTCTCTATATATTTACTTGAAATAGTTGAAAAAACATGATTTATCCAATTCGTTTATAATGAAATTAATATAATAATTAATTAACCAAAATTAATGATTTGGTATCAATAGCATGGCAATTTTGCTATTTGGAATTGTGATAACAATTAGTTCTTCATTAAATATAGTGATGTATATTTAATTAAATTTATTGCTTGGAATACATGTGGAATTATTAAATAACATAAATCAAGAATTAAATTTTAACTAATTTGATAAATGATTAAAGAGGTATGTTTAACAAATCATGTGTGTAATAGTTTTAATGATGTGTATATGTTAAATAATTTTATATTCCGTGTGTTAGTGTAATTGAATAATGATGTGAATCATATAGAATATTTTTCATAAAATAATTAATCGCATTTTATGTAAATATTTTATATAATTTTTGATAGCTTCTGATTACTTACTACGTAGGTTTCCCATATATGGAACATGTAAACAATGAATCAGATAATTCAAATGTGGATTTATAGTGAATACCATTAAGGACCTACGTTTTATGTATCTTTTTAATGATAAAGTTCTTTACTTTTTGAGGTTGTGATGGATCATCATGTGTGAAGTTTGACTAACTTGCATTATGGAAAAGAACATGATTTCAATGTTTTTTCCTACTTTATAGATGTGATGTGATCTATGGAAGGCTAATCCTGGAGGTATGTTGTGGTATATGGGATTGAGAGGTTTGATTGGGATGTCCCTCTGAGATGGGTGATCCTGGAGGTATATAGTGGTGAATAAGGTAGGGAGGAGAGGTTATTGTGGTTTCAAATGATGCTTGTGATGCGGGATTCATCAGGATTTGAATGTATGTTCCATGGAGGACACCAAGGTTGTTAGAATGGGTCAAATATAGGATTACCAATTAACAAGGAAGTTTAATTATTGTATCATTAAATTTATTTCATTGTGGAAACATTTTTTTATTATCCAATTTCCATTCCCAATTGCTTGAGGTAGATGTATGTTCTTTTTGTATACATTTTTTGGCATCATAATATGTTTTCCTATAGTAGACGCTAATCTAAAATTTAATGTTGTTTAGAAATAAATTTGTATTCATTACATTTTTCTATAGATTACTATGATTCAATGATGAGTTTATAGTATTGATAAGTCATGGACTAGGATTGCTGATGAATTAAGGGAATGTAAAATTTTTATAATCGTAATAAAATGTAATGTCGATAATGTTCATGGTTAATTACTGGTTAAATAATTTATTAAAATAAATCATAACTAATTAATAGTGACAAAATAATATAATGTATCTCTTTAAATGGTCATGATCTTATAGTATACATGTCCTTAGCAATTGGAGCCGGTATTCTAAGAGACATTAGTTGTAGTTGAGTCTAATTCTATGTTATTCCAATAGTGTTGTTGTGAAAAATATTATATCAGCTAAATTTTGTGTTTTTATATACTACCACACCCTATCGATTAGTTAAATTGTCACCCTGGTGATTTTGAGCCCCGGGGGTGTTTTCCCCAACTTCCTAGTGGGAGGATGGACGGTTGACTAACCCCTATGGTCCCACTATATTCTAGTATAGATAATTGTGATGGTATGCACGGTAGTTTTTTTCTTCATACATGTGATTAGATAGATGTAATGCCTTGTTGTTATTTCACAAACATGTATTATGTATATATTTTCCCATGGAAATCTATATGTATAACATGTATAGGTTATGATGGATGGAGGTTCCTTACTCTGTGTATGGGTTATGAAGGGTTCATGTATCATACCCTATGTATAATACATATTATATGGGTTATGGATGCTCCCATAAAATATGTTTTTACTTTTGGTTTTCTACACATGGTGGTGTGTTGCATGGGGTCCATGTTTTTATTCTTCACCCAGGTGTCTATGGGATAACCTTTAGGAGAGAGATGATCCGGACGCGTGATGTTGGGGAAGAGAGGAAAACTAACTGAAATGTAGAAGTGAGGTACCCTTAATATTCATTATTATATTATATTCTACCATATAAGATGTATGGAAAGAGTATGCATGGTGAGGCTTTGCAAATTGTATACCTTATTAGGTGATGAGTTATTTTATTTTGGTTTTCAATACGATTTATCATGCTTTAATTTCCTTTTACACTAGAGGATCATGGGAGGAAACTAGAGGGTATACTATTATAATTGGCCTACATATATATAAATAGTGTTTTAGGTCTGTTATATGAGGTTAGATATCAGGATGGTTACTAATAGGATAGGGACTAAGATGAGCTGTCTGGGCTTCATGGTCAATATTGTCCTTAATTTTCCATTCATACTTGCATTGTTACATTCAGTTGTAGTAGTTCTTAGATGTTATTACATATGTTCAATTTTTCATTCTTTATATTATATTCTGGCGATGATTAATTTGGTTTAAATCTTATATATCCCTTTCATAAATGTTCTCTAAGATGGTAATGCCTGCCATCTATGTGTTTATTATACTATCGGTGCCAGTCACCATACCGAGGCCAATTAGAGGTGGGACTAGGGTTTCATTGTCTCTCTTCTCACATTTTCTTCCATTATGGGTACACCTTGTGGGTAGGAGGTCATAATAGACTGTTTTCAAATCTATGGTAGAGGGATAAGATGTAATATTGTATTAGGAACAATTGAGGTTGTGTGAGATAGTTCTAAGAGAGTTCAATTGTTTTCCATTAGAAATACATCCCGGAATAAAATTGATATACCAATGTTTTTGGGGTCAGTTTTGGTGGCCTTCTATGGTGCATGAAGTTGCAGAGTTTTGGTGTGGATGATTGATCTTCTAAAAGGTTAAAGAAGGGCAATGTGTTCTTGGTGGATTGGTCTAGCTGTTTAACATTACTTAGTAGAATTGGTGTTCATCTTGGTGTTTTTATTCATTTTACCTTCATCACAAAGATGATATAATGATATATGGGTATTAGTGAATAATATTAATAAATAATACAAATTTATAGTTATTGTGGAGTTGATCTCAGTTGAGGTTTTGTTGATGATTTGTCCTGAGGATGTGCGGAGATTCCACAGATTCTTGGGGAAGATCATTTCTGATTTATATCCTCATTTTACCTCCAGAGTGTAGAGTAGTATCCATTGACGTTTAGCTATCAGCAATTATTTTGTAATGATTATCATCCACAGATGGTAGATACGATGGATTAGACCCTCCAGACTCATGAAGACATGTCTAACACTTGTGTCATGGATTTTGGAGTTCTGTTGATGAGTCACCTACCCTTGGTAGATTTCACATACAAGAATATTTTTCATTCCACCATTGGTATGGTAACAATATAATAAATTTATCTAAAAAAATTCCATTCTATTTTAGGATGGACTATGGTAGGAGAGTCATAAATTCTCTTGATAGAACCACTATATAATAAAACAGTGATGGTTCAGATGATTCATGAGAGGATGTAAGAAGCATGAGATCATCAGAAATCCATTATTGATCATAGTATGAGACCATTAGAGTTCAATTTTTGGGATCAGGTGTTCCATTATGTGACTCTCATTTGCGGTAAACAATAACATGATTGTGGGAGTAAATTTTTATGCATATTGTTGTCCATTTGTGGTGTTACCTCGGGTAGGAGCAATTTCATTTCGGATAGAACTTCCCCCACATATGATCTATATAAATAATGATTACACATTTCATAGATAATTCTTTATATTCATAGAAAATACAAAATCTTCAATAGTGGAGATATAAATGTTAATGATGATGAGACCTTCAATGAGTGGCATGTAGAGTTCCCATACCTCCATGACATGGTATTTTATAGGTATTTTTTCTCCCTATATTATTTCTTCTGGTGGTATGGTGGTTTATTGGAGAGTAACTGGGAATGAGATTCATATATACATGTTAAGTACCCAAGGTTTATCAATTTCATGATCTTATATGATATCACATTTCATTTTGTGGTTGTAGAAAATTTTTGTTTTATATGATGTATTTCTCATTTTAATGGTTGTGGCTTTCACTATTTTTAGAGGTATCTCACATGGGAGAGTTTTTATGAGCTATTTTTTGTTTTTCCATCATTTCATGTGGTTCTCATGGTGAGGTGGTTGAGAACATATGGGGGAGAGATCCATCAAAGGATTATCATGCGGTGTCTTTTTTTAATACTCTTTTCTGTTTCCTCTATAAGATGGTTTTATATTCTTGAGGAAACAAATATTTTTATAAGTATCTAATATAAGGGCTCAGATCCATACAATTGTCTTTCTGTGTATTTTTTATTACTGGGGAGATCGAAAGTGGTTTAGATGTATAATGGTGGAGTGTTGTAGCTAATAGAAGGATTCATGGAGATTCTGTGCCTTGAAACATTTAAACAAAGTAAAAGTAGGATTTTTTATTTGTATTAAATTAGAGTTTAAATATAAACAAAATACAAAGGGTGATCACTTTTTTGGAGGAAATCAATCCTTGATGATTACACTATTTGAAATGATATTACAAGTCATGTAAATCCCCAATGAAATATGTTTTAAATGTATTCATCCCCTTGGTTTTGTCATACCCTCTTGCTAAAAACCCTATATTACAATTATAGTAGACCTAGAAACCCCATATTCAACATTTTGGGGATTTTTTATCAAGGATCGATCTCCAGATTCCTTATTTCAATCCTTCTTCGATCAAAATAAAATTTTACCTATTTACTTGTAAATTATTCAATCCAAACCACTTCATTCATCTTTTCCATGTGATGGTACTTTATTTCCTTATATCAAAATGTGCTTTTTTAGTTGTTTGTTGGTATGGTTTTAGAAAAAAATCCATGGGTGATAACATGTTTATGGGAAGGGTGATCTAAATTTTCGGTTTCTAAATATCCTCATTGGAAGAATAATGACACCCTTTTTAGGAAGGGGATTCATTTCTAATCTATTTATTTATGAGTATTCATGATTTTTTTCCCTTGGATCATAATGAAATTATCCAAATAATTACATAAACAAAATTAATGAATTGGTATCCATAACATGGCGATGTTTTTTTTATACCATGATAAAAAATTGGGACTCGATTATCTATATAGTGTTTTATCTATCCCGTTATTATTATTATTTGATTAGAATATAGAATTGGTAAAGAATTTATATTATAATTTCAATGTTAATTAATTGGATAAAATATTAAAGATTCATGTTTAATGAATCTAATTTTGGTTATATTTAATAATTTTAGCATGTTAATTATTTTTATCTTTCTTGAGTTATGGACATTGAATAAATATGTAGATGATGTGGATTATGGTTTATGAAATAATTAATAGAATATTAATTTAATGTTATAATTAATTTTGTATAGCTTGTAATATATTTCTTCTTAGGTTTCCCGCAGTTTGAACCTACAAATAATGAATATGTTAATTTAATATGGAATAATAATTCGTTGTTTGTT
The DNA here is from genome assembly GCA_963277665.1 of Viscum album. Taxonomy (NCBI): domain Eukaryota; kingdom Viridiplantae; phylum Streptophyta; class Magnoliopsida; order Santalales; family Viscaceae; genus Viscum; species Viscum album. Next base: position 1,831,103,850 of record OY728164.1, on the reverse strand, counting down.
AGAAAAAATTCCATTTTTGTCCATAGTTCAACGACATATACTAAATGTTGAGTTCCTTTAGATTTGGTCATTGAGGGCTTCTTGTGAGTGAGGGTTGGTTACCTTACATTAGGGAATTGATCCATGTTTCAATGTTTGATTCCTATAGTCCAAATGTGATGTGATCAATGGATGGATGAGCATGGAGCATAGTTGTGGTATACAGGGTGGGGAGGCCTCGATGTGATGTATGACTAGGATTGATGAGCACGAAGGGTTTCTGTTGTGTATGGGGTGGGTATGGCCAATTATTGTGGCAACAGTTGATGCTTGTGATGATGGGATGCATCAAGATAAGAATGTTGGTGCGAAGGAGGACACTGAGATTGATTGAATGGTTCAAAAATAGTGGTACCCATTGATATGAATGATTTTTGTGTTTTGAAAATATTTTTTGGATAGTATCAAGTAGTTTATTTATCGGTTTTCCATTCCCCACTACATTAGGAAAATAGATATGCATCATTGTATATCATGTTTGGTATATTCTGATGTATACTTGGAGTACATGATAATATGGAAAGAATTATTTTTAATAAATTAATACACGTCTAACCCATGGGGTTGGAGATTGCTCGAATGAAATGCTGAGGCTACAATTCAAAGAATCCATGGACTTAGTTTTCCTTTTCCTAGAGGACGTGGAACATTGTTCTAATGGAAATGAAATGTAATGTGAAAATATTTCATGGTTATTTAAAGGTAAATGAATTAATTAACAAATCATTAAATTGAGAAATTCAATTACGATTATTTAATGTATCTCATTAAATGGTTCTCAGATTATAGGGTAATTAATCTTAGCAGTGACTGTTGGCATTTCAAGTTATGTTTGATGAAGTTGAGTCTAATACTAGGTTTTGAACTTAGTGTTGTTATGAGATATATTATATAATGCACATTTTATGTTTTGGTAATATACTCCTTCACGTAGCCTAATGAAAGTTACACTCCAAGGGTCCTAAGCTATAGGGTTTTTTTTTTACGTAAAATCATTGTGGGAGGATGGATGGATGAATATCCCCATTGGCCATGATCAATTCCCATGTTAATTTCATGTGATTGTATGAACAATTTTTAGTTTTTCTTAGATATGTGAGTATATTGATGCAATGACATGTGGTTATTTCACACACTTGTATTCTAGATATAGTTTTCTAAATAATTTAATAGGTATAAAATGAAACGATTATTATAGATTGAGATTCTTTACTCGTTGTATGGGTTTTGATGGCTTTAGGTATAATACTCGACATATGATACACATTATAAGGGTTGTGGTGTATTCTATAAACAACATTTTTAAATTTGATTATGTGTACATAGTGGTGTGATAGATGAGGTTCATATTGTGGTGCTTCCACAGGGTGTCAATGGGATAGATTTTTGTGGAGAGACGATCAGGACATGTGATGTTGGAGTCGAGAAAAAAATAGTGTGGAAGAGGTAGCGGGGTAACCTTAATATTATTTACTATATTATATTCTATCGTATTTGATACGTGGTGATAATATCCATGGTGAGGCTACAAACATAGTATACCTATTTAATTTATTTGTTAGTTTTTCTTATTGTTTACCTTTCTTTTTCTTTCGTTTTTTTCCATTTTCATTAGATTCTCCAGGGAGGTCCATATTTATTATACTATTATACTCATCATACATATAATTTATTTTGTTAGTTTAATTAGGTTGAATATTAGGCTATTTATAACATTCTTCTGGTTTAATTTTATATTTTTGGGTTCTTTAGACACATCCCTCATTACATTTATATTGGTACCTGTAGATCCCAAATTTTTTGGTAGTTCATTCATGCCATTAATTTTTTGCACATTTGATTTTATTTTATATTGTTTTCAGTATTGGATTTGTTTTTTATGACTTATCTATCACTTATGCATCTGTTATCTAAGAGGTTATTTCCTCCCATTTGTGTGTTTATTATACTCATGGTGCTGGATTCCAACTCGGGGCCTACAAATGGCAGGACTTTGATGTCTCTATCTTCCATCTCCCATTTTCATCCCATGAGTTGTAAAACTTGTGGGGAGGTTCATGACATGATATGGTACACAAATAATTTAAGGATAATTAATTAATTAATTTTTAGGGTATTTCTCATACTTTATCCTTTTATATATAATAGAATACAAGAACGTTGCATGATCCTTTACAAGGTCTCTACCTGACATGTTGCATCAATTCACTTGTATTGTTCAATAAAATATATTTTCCTTACATATTATCATGTACTTGCCAAAAATCATATTTTTGAGACAATGTCCCTTTTTTACTTCATGTATTATGATCATTTGGTTCTGTTTTACCAAAAAATAATTATTCCTCACAAGTCCCTAACTCTAATGTATATCTTATCCCTCAACCATTAGTTTTTATACCACTATATAAAAATTATCCCTATAATGGTAAACCTATGAGGCCAATAATGAATATAGTTACATAATGAACTCGTAAAACATCCTATTATAAGCCATGGGTTCGAGAATAAAATTGATGGTATATAAATAACACACATGTGATGAATTTAACAATTGAAATTTATGTTGTAATTTATTTGATAGAAAAACTCCAATAATGTCTTTATCGTAAATGAATGATAATATATACTATTATAATATATGATATTCCTGTTATATTAATTTAATCACATAAAAATAAATAAAAATAATTTACAATAAAATGATATACATAATCATTGGTGACCCAGATTCTCAAATTATTCATGTTCAAATCATTAATCTTGAAAATTTCTCCCTGATAACCAACCAACTCCTACAAACTTGATATTAGTTTATATATATATATATATGGACAGTGAAAAAATGTAAAATTATAGTGATACTACCCAAAAGTTCTCAAAAAAAATGTTCAAGTAGTATATTATATCTTAGTTAATAAATAAATGAAACAAAATCCTCACCAAAGAACATATCCAACTATTTTTTCACCCTCGCCATGATTTATCCACCAAATAAGGAAGAGAATTAATTCAATATTGATTAAAATCATACGAAATATTGGTAGTCCCATAATTCCACATCTCCAATGGTCGTCCCCTGTCATTACCCTAATTGTGGTAACATGTTTATATCACTCTAAGAAGTCATCATCGATCCCATTAAATAATATCATAGCCATTGATTCATCCTACGAAACCTAACATGTCATCATCATCATCATATCCAAGTAGTGACCATGTGCACTTATTGATACAACTACGACCTGTATACATAAATTATACCTTATTCCATCATATTCTGCAACAAAATAATATTATAATAAGAATTTAAAATGTCTCAAAAGAATTATTTTTTACATCAATCCCATATATACAAAACATACTTTTATAGTTAAGTTGTTATCCTTCACATCACATGTAAGAATGAAACTCATTAAATTATTCATATTATCATAATATATTACTTCTAACATATAAATATTGTGGGATAATTATTAATTTGAATAAATAATCCACATATTCCCTCATTATCCACTATGTTGGAGAAAAATGTAAAACCCTAAAATTTTGTGATTTAGTTTTTTCGACATAATTAAATATTTTTGATATTATTCATTGCAACAAAAACTGAAAATATTTTGTTATATTTTAAATCACTATTCCTATATTACATTATATGAATAACTATATTAATCAGTAACTACACACCGCATAAATGCTTTCATCCTTTACACAAAACAATGATATTTTCTTACTTTACCTACAAGAATGACATTCCTTGATGGCCTTTGTAATACAAAATACTGAGTATTACCTAACAACAATTCATTAATAAAGAATTATTATTTAAGAAGATATAACATAACCATTAACACTAATATTATAGTTTTAAATAATTCATAGTGGAATTCATTGGTTGCTAATTAATTAGAAATGAATATGAAAACCGATTGAATATTATGAAAAATATTATTATTATTACGGTAATAATGTTTTTTACATTAATAAATAATATTGATAAATAAAATTGATTTATATTAATGTGTTATTTATGCTATTTATTCAGTAAAATATTTTTTATATTCATCCAATAGATTTAATTGTCATAAGATATGAACAAACTCAATTTTATGTTTAAAACCATATATTTTTATTAAGGCATTTTCACCACCTTTTAATGGAGAACCCATTTTAGATCCATTTAGGGAAATTTTAGAGATTTAATATTTCAAAATAAATTCCATAGGGGAAATATATATAAAATTTATAATATAGGGTAAATTTTTTCATTTTTCTTTGATTTTTAATTTATTAAGAAATAATGAGAAATACTAAATTTTAGTTGAAAAAAACATTTTCGTAAAATTTATATATAATATGATATTAATATTTCTATTGGTTTAAATGTATATTTATATAATAATTTTTTAAAACATCCTAATTTTTTTCATTTGAATCAAATTTCTATTTGAAATTTACTGAAAACATACCAATGTTTTGAACGATTTTACTTTTAAAAGGTGCATTATCGACCCAATTGCAAGATTAAATTTAAATTTGTTTCTTCTATATTTGAGATTGGATTTTGAAAAAAATGATACTATATTAATAATTATAATAATTTATAATTTATATCTTGTTCAAAAAAAATTTCAAAAAAATATTAGTGACAATAATTTAAATTAATTACACTAATTAATGTAAAATTAATCTTAATTATGGATTAAACCATAATCTTAAGTGCCTAAATGATCCATAAACATGTCCAAAATACATATTACAAATACAATTTGGAAATATAATGTCTATAATTTGTAATATTACTATATCCACATTCCATTGGATAAACATGGGTGAAATTCCCATTCCAATGATTTATAAGATTGCTACTCCCGCACTATAAAATGGTCTCATATCCTCCCACTTCCTCTCACCTCTCGAGATAGTTTTTCTAGACATAGATATACCAGAAAATATTCTTAAAATATACCCCCTAAACCAAAAAGTATCAACTATGGTATAATATGATCCATGAAATACCTTTGGTGAAAACTAAAATGAGTTACCCAATGAAGATGTAACATTATTCCTCAAGATGTTTTCCATTTATTTCATTATACACTCCCTAAAATCATTTTATTACATGATTTTATTAAAAAAAAATTATCCTAAATATACTAGGATGAATTCAGGTTGATTTTTTTACCTATATTTGTTAATATATCCTTATAATTAGTAACGAACATTCATTTTACGTGTACATCTAACTACTGTTTCACAGAATGATGATTGTTCAATTTTCCCTTACCTCCTCTCATAATAGACATTACGATAGAAATGATGATTAAATATTTTATTTATTTTATTTATTTTATTTATTATTTAATTATGATTATTAAATCCTCTTACATCACATATCTTTATACATTCCATTTGGTTTAAATACGATAATTTCCATTGATGGATTGTTGATTACTGCCCCATCAAAGACTTCAGATTTGTTCAGACGCTACATGGAATACATTAAGGATGGTTTTATCTAACATATATGATATATATTACATAATAATTATTCAATAATAATTATATATATTTACACATTTAAATAATTATATTTCATTTACAATCATTCTTTCTATATGTCAATAAATCAGAAATACTGTTCATGTGTTTGTACATCCTACCATCTAAAAGAAGGGTGTGTTCAATTTTGTACATAACTATAAAATGGATTTTTATAAAAAAAATACACTAAATATCTATTATATTTTTATTGGGTTTTAAATTCCCTAAATCATGATATAAATCTAATTACCTATGATATAACCAAATAAGATTCATGTGAAGAACAAAGCTGGTATTTCCAGAAGAAAAACATTTTCATAGAATTGATAACATGTTAGTAATATAGATTCATAATGAAAAAATATATGTCATTAGATAAAATAATATGGTTATATAAAATATTTATAATAAATATAAATATATTATATAACTGTTATGAATGAGTATAATGAGAGTCCTAACACAAGGTGAGGGAATTTTATCTCACTTTATATATCACCGAGATATATGATATCTTCCCAAATATTTTTTTCATTGTGCATATAATATTGAGGAAAGTATTATACGATTATTGTTATTAAATTTATGGGTATTTACATATAAATTATTTTTTTTCTTTCTTTCATGTGGTTAATGATTCAAAATATACTAAACAAATAAGGCATTTTTGTCTTAGTTTTCCTTCATTGAGAATCATGATTCATAATAAACCAATATTATTTTTAGAAGTGTATATAATTCAATTTGAAATGTTATATAATGAATATTGTTGTGTTTAATTATGTTTTAACATTCCCGTTATTTATTTTTCTAACATAGGCATTATAAGTCAAAGATACCATTTGGTAAGTATTTATTGAAACAATTTCATCATTTATCAATGTTATTTATTATTTTACTTTCATTAATGAAATATTCTGATCCAACACTCAAAAACATTCTTTAATTTTCATAACATATTTTTATTCATTTTATATTTATGTAATTATACTGTTTTCCCAATATTTGGTACATTATAGGATCATGAAAGTGTTTTTAGGAAATTATTACTTTTCCTTTCTCTTTAATTAAGAATAATTATTCCATCAAAACAATATTTTTTAAATGGTTTCCAAATATATAAAACTATTATACTACAATATAAAATTTAATTTTACACATATTTTACCTTTTAAACATAATTTGTATTTAAATATGAATCATTTTGTCATTTTCTAGTGGATGAACATTTATAAACATTTTACGGTGTAAAAAAGGTTTTTTGGAATGTAAGGATTTACCTTATATCTTCCACATTGAAATATATTTAGGAAAATTTAATGTTAGTTTCTTAAAATAATTTTTTATTTTCTATTTTTTTTCTAAATTTTTTTCTTTTCATGTGGTTTTCAATGATTTTTTAAAAAAAATGAAGTTTAAATATTTATTAAATGGTTTCCAAAATCTCTTTTATATATTTTTTAGAAGGTTGTTTTAAATGAAATGTATTTCAATGATCTAAAAGATTCATTTATATGTTTCTAATGTAATTTCATGAAAAATGTTTTTCAATATTTTATAAGGTTCCTTAAAAAGTATTCAACGAAAATGGATTTAATATTAATTTATAAACATTCTAGAAAAATGCTTTTTTGAATGATTTCAAGCCTTTTTTCTATGTATTCAATATATTTTCAATGAAAATAGCTTCCATAATTATTCATGTGTTAAAAAAAATTTCATATAAAAAAGGATATTTTCCTCAAGATTTATTATTGAAAGATATTTCAAAATTATTTTCCATCTATGACGACATCTACAGATGTTTATCATTCCTTTCTATAAAATTTTGTAAAGGTTATTTTCGTGTAAATTCTTTTAATGGTTTAATATTGGTGGAAATGATGTTTATGAGACAAATTTCTCTTTTATGGGTTATATTTTTATGAAACCTTTTTCTATTTAACATGTTATTTTCTTATAAACCCCTCCTTGTTTCAAGGGTTGTATGATTATAAAACCCACTTTTTCACGTGTTATATTCTTATAAAACGTGATTCTTTTCATGTGTTATATGAATATAAAACCCACTTCTTTTGGTTTGTAATTTATTAATGAAATAAATACTGAAAATTTTATTTTTTCTATAGGAAAGGGTTTGATTAAAGATTTATGAAACCCATTTAATTTCTTGGTATATGATTGGTTTGTAATTTATTTTGCACATATATCTTTGATTTCATTATGAGATGGGTAAACAATATATCTACCACTAATGTATTAGATAATGATAAATTTTTTATGATCATAATTGGTACATCGTAGAGCATCCCAATATTGAAAAAATGTGGTATATGGGAGGACAAAAAAATCCAGAAATTAGATGGTACATGGATGAAATTACCAAGACTCAAATAAGGGGGTCCACGAAAGGGAATCCCTTGACTGAAAATAGAGGCTATATGAGAGGACATCCCAATACCAAAACAAGAGGGTACATGGGATGAATCCAAATCCCAATGTAACTACATGGGTGAATAGCCCATGCTTGTCATAGTAAAACAGTCTAGGTGGGCTTCCATGACTTATATGATTTATATTCTTATAAGTATTCCAAAATTACATTTACAATTATTATATTATTCTTTCATAGATCAGTTTGTCTATTTCGGTATGACTAATATATTTTGAAGTAAAAATATTTATTCAATTTTTCTTTATTGTGACTTTTTTATATGTCTGGAATGATATTCTAATTTGAATTATCAAGTTCTCAAACCCTTATGTTCATGATATTCTTACACTTTTCTTTATTTATCATTACTATTCATTTCAACATACCCCATTGTTATGTTTTCTTTCCCAAGGTTATGAAGAATGGTTTTTAAGTACAAATACTAATGTGGATGATCAGTTTGGGTAACACTGAATGTATTTCACTGAGTTAAAATATTTATTTTAAATGTTTCTAAAGGATCGAAACCAAAAATTTTATTGGGCGTATATTTTTTAATGTTTTAAGTATTTTGAAAATGTGATGTAGATTATAAATATGATAAGACCAGGTTGTTATAGTTTGTAAAAAATAAAATTCATAGTAACCATTTTAAAATATGATCATTAATCATTAATGAGATCCCTATGAATAGTTCTTGTTATATTTTTAGGCACGTCTTCATGGATAAGAATAAGGATTAGTTAACATTTTTCAAAATGACCTAGAATTTTCGGTATGTATAGAGTAAGCCATTTCCTATAAATAACTCCACTTCTGGATACTAAAAGTGGATGTGTCTCTGGAAAATATGTACTGAGGGTTAAAAAATATGAATATATGTTACATGCCTAACTATGGGTATTCTGGTTTACGAAATTGGGTCATACTGCACACATGGTTTGACAAGCCCAGGGGATATCCTTTTCAAAATTACAATATAGTCATGAAGCATTTTGAAGGATTTAAATCATTGATTACTTTGTAAAACTATGGTTAATCCTATGTTTTCATTTATGATAATAACTAGGTGACATTATTTACACATCCTATATTAAATCTTTTATGATTATGTGTATTTATTCAATGAAATGTGTTTCTCACCCTGTGATTTTTGGTTTTAGTGAATCGAAAGAACCACAAGTAACATGGATAATATTAAATGCTGTAGATGTGGAAAGTATCATAATTACATAAATTTATTTCCCTGGAGTAAATCTAATTAATATATTAAATAAGTATTTACATGTATTGGTTGTAATTCAAAATATTCAGAGATATCAAACAACATGTGAATAATTTTCGATGTTATACAATTATTGTTTACATTAAACATAAAAATAACGATTATATTAGGTTGAGGAACCTTAATACATGATTCATATTTCATATAATAGGAATGATATATGAAGGAATATTTTTATGAATCTTGATTAATGGTTTATGAATATATTAAATGAACAAAGTGTTTATGTATTTTAATTTAGGGATTAGGTTATATAAATCATGAAATATATTAGTATATTCAGTATATGAGTTTTATAAGGGATTGAAAAGGATATATTGAATAGTGGTGAAGACGTACAAATGTGATATTTTCATTAAGTGAAGGTAAAACAAAATGTGTTAATGATATTGTGAAAATTGTGTTTAGCTTGGGTAAAAAGATGATTTATCTAGATAATATAAATTGAATTGAATAAATAACCTTACAGCCGAATAATTATTTTTGAAAAAGTTTATAAGTCATCATGGATGATGTTTAAAACATTTTGAATCCAAGGACTATATCCATTAACCTTTATTATAATGTATTATGCATGTATTCTAAAAGGGATTATGGTAATTAAGGTTATTACCGTGTTTTAAAAGAATTTACGATGATGCTATTAAAATTTTTGGAATGTGACAACCAACTAATACATTGTTAGGATTGTGGGGTCAATGTTATGATTTTTTCATGACATTATTTCTAATGTTTTAAATTTTCAACACTCCAAATGGTTATAAGGTTAACCATTTATGTAATATTATGTTGAACATGGGATGATGTTTTTGATATTATAGTATTATCTCACCTAATGTGGATTTATGAATATTTTATAATGTTTTCAAATAACATTATGTTGATTATAAATGATGAAAAATGGGATGGCATATCAATGATATCATGATATATTAGTTCATCTAGAATAAAATATTATCATTAATATATATCGAATGATATAAAGTGGATCACGTAATAAAAATAGATGATTTTTTTCATAAAGTCCTAGATGTATATATTTTCATTTAAATTCATTAATATTCAGAAAATGAATCGTGAAACATATAAGTTTATCCTACTACCTTCTATTCCAATGAATCAAATGGTCCCTTAAACATTAAATGATTTATTAATTTGTGATTGTTAACTTTATCCATTCCAACAAACCTTTCACTCTTCTCTCAAACTATATAGTTAGATTTCCCTTCTGTGTATATGTTTTCATGTTCCGCCTATGTTCTTATACATTGAAACCTAGCCATGTATTACTTTGGGTAATTTTTATTATTCCAACCTTCATTATCTAAACGATGTTTTACAATTCATATTTACAATTTGGATATATATTAAAAGAAAGAAATTTTCAAAACATAGATAACCCAGATGAATTTTTAGTACGAAATTAATTTAAAGGGGGTATATTGTTGCACCCCAAGATTTTCTAAATAATGTTTTTTTATAATTAATTTAATCTTTTTGAAATTAGTCATTTTACAAAATAAATAAAAATACCTTATTTTATATGAAAGAACTATGTATGGATCTTGTTAAATGAATCCCAATGTAAATCAAGAACAACACAAAATATAAATTTTATCTTTCTCTAAAAAGAACATCATGGTTAGATTATTTTACATGCAAGAAGAAATTTCCTCGATCTCTAGAGTAATGCGAAAGACCAAGTGTTTCAAAATAAAAATTCATTTTTAAATTATTTTTATTTGATAATATATAAAATAAAAAAATTAATATTATATTATTAAAAAACATGCCTTCGAATTCATAGGTATACAACTAATTAGAAATGAATATGAAAAATTATTATATATAAAAGGAAAATAGTATTATTATTATTGAAAAAAAAATATTTAACCTAATAAAATAAATTATTTACAATTAATGAGTGATAATAATGTAAAATATATGTTATATATTAAATAAATATTTTTTATATTCATTTTATATATATTATATATCAAATATATTATTAATATCTATTTTATGCTCAAAACAAATATTTTTATTAAGGAATTTTTACCACCTTAAAACAGTGAACCGGTTTTTTAAAAAAAATTTGGCACTTTAAGTGAATTATTATTTTAATAGAAACATAAAAATTAAAATATAATGAAAATAATTAGTTTAGTTTATTTTTTTGTTATTTTTTGTGAATTTTTGTTTTTAGTGAATATTGACTGACTGAATGAATGATATTTTTTATTGAATAAAATATGATATAAGTTACACACCATTCATGGAGGGTGAAAATGATCTAGAAATAGGGATTTTCGTTGCACTACACTCTTGCACACAACAAAAAGAGAGTCTAAACTAGCACAGATCATAAGCACATCATCCCACCAACCCATATGAGCCAGAGGGTCTGTCGTGATGTTAGTATCCCTCAACTATGGAAGACCATCTGAACATTTTTAGTCTCTTTCTAGAATCTGAGAATAAGATATGTCAACTCCATAGGTACTCTATTTTTCCTTGTAAATATTTATTATGGACTTAGGATTCAGATTCGATATGAGCCACCCAGAATCCCTAGATCCTCCAAACCACCAGGCCAGAGAGAAGGGCACACACATCCACACCCATTGAGTTTCCCGAACCATAAAAGGCACAAGAGCCTAGTTGGACCGATCCCCAGGAGACCCAAAAAACCCGGCCACCCCTTATAACCCCTCCATGCATTAACCATCCACGTTCAGCTTCAGTCCCTAGCTTAGAGAATTTTATCTGACCCAATAATCACTCATCATGTTCTGTTTATAGGACCTATTGATGATGTTGAAAATAGAAAATGAAGCATGGCCCCTTCATTATCGAATATAGCTTGGTGATGAGTTATCATAATCACATTTTTCATGAATAATAGTGAGTGCTTGAATCCCAGAATAACATTATTACGAGTCTCCCATATAGTCCAACATACAGAAAAAAAATGATTCTACGAGTGGAACACTCCATTACCCTATTCTCATAGCTTTGAAACCATGCAGAAACAAAACTCCTTAAAGATAGTTAGTCGCTCTCCATGTTTGTATGAGGCTGAAGATGGTTCATATATTAGAGTCTCAATGACTCTGATATAACAGATGGACCATCAAATCCATCATTGAGTTAACATAATATTAGATGTGGGAAGTCATAAAGATTCCCTTTTTATTATGTTCTACTCTGTTGGGATCACCATATTTCTGATCCTCCAAAACCTGGAAGTTTATTCTCATAGGAATCTCCATGCACCAAACCATTGGATCTCATGCATCTGACATAGCCTTATCATGAGATATCCTCCTGTAATCTTGTATATCGAACCAGAACATATTCAATTTGGAGAAACAACATTAGTCCAATTCTTTGCTCATGACATAATTATCAAAGAGAATCCTCTGGTTATGATTCAGTGCCATTTGGATAAAGTCATATTGAGTAGTAGTTTGACTGAATGAAATGTTCAAAGAGGGATAGCCTGGGTATGTGGGTCTTTCCCCGGACTACATGACTTCCAAGAAGTTTCTATCATGATTTCCAATAAAACAATGTGTGGAACCGAACAACACCTTTAGATGAGAAGACATTCAGCGTGCCAAACTAGTAGCACTATGACCACGAGTCAATTCCAAGTGGATTTTGTAACACACCTTGAAAATCCTTCCCCATAGAGACTCATCAACTATAATCTCCCAAGATAATCGACCATGAAAACCCGAGATGCTTTCATTAATATACATATGGCCATCACCCCCTTCAGTGACTGGTTTTTCCATGTGTTGTCATGTGGCCCTATGGCTCCACCTAACTTGCATCACATCCCACAGGAATGCATTGATAATTATTACTATTTTCTAAACCACAAATTTTAGGGTTTTTATGATAGATAATATATGAATCAGTACAGAGGTTTATTACATTATTGATCATCATAACCCATCCACCAAAAAACAACAACATGTTCTTCCTGCTAAAGATCCTACCCAGTAGCCGGTCTAGGATATTATCAATGTGATTATTCTTGATGTAGCCACAAAAAACTAGAACACCATGATAAAGCTTAGGTAAATTCTTCTGTTAGAATCCTAGGATTTCATTGATACCTCTACAAATTCTAATGGTGAATTTCATCAGAATAAACACAAGACATTTAGCACGGTAGATACATTGGACGCTTTGTCGACTGTAATTATATAAAATCTCCATATGCTAGAGGAGTGACATACACCTGCCATTACTACAGATCATCACATTATCAGTGCACCTAAGGTGGGAAATCGTGTCAAAGCCCTGCCTACCATAAAAAGTTTTCATCCTTTCTTCCTCAAAACTACGATTTAGCTTCTTCGATAGAGAATCCTGGGCCAAGATAAAGAGGTTTGGGGACAATTGATCTCCTTGAGAGACCAACCGAACCAATTTAAAGTAGACAAATAACATCCTCATCAAAGATACTGACAACCATGGAGAGGAATAAAAATTGAATCATAGGACCTAAAACCTCTCCTGGAACCGAAACCTCTTCATAACATGGATGACGAAACTCCATTCAACATTTTCATAAGAATTGTTCATATCAACAAGGAAGAGGATGTGGTACCCCACGGAACGTCGGTGGAGGTTATTCATAAGGTCACTAGTGATGCCAACAAACCCATAGATATATCTACCATGGATGAACCTTTGGTATTCTATGGAAACCAATTTTGGGATTAGACCACTAAGCCTTCTTGAAATAACTTTGGCCTGAATCTTATAAGATACGTTGTAGTGGAAAATTGGAAGGTATTGATTAGTAACAGTTTGGTTATTGATCATTGGTACGAGTACAACCTTCAACGTGAAAATGAAACTTTTATGATCCCCACCACCAATGAAATCATATATTAATTACACCATTAAAGGACTAACCACATCCCAAGAATCCACATAATAGGTGGTCAGAAAGCCATCCTGTCTTGGTGCACTATCCTTAGGCATTCCCATAAATGACTCCTTGATCTTATTCTCCATTGCTAAAATGGTAAAGAGTGTATACTCAGCCTCCCTCATGTGCTGTAGAATACTACCCAAGAAATTTTCACCATCTATTGTGTCTCCCACAATGTTTGAGGAAGCCTCCCCCGAGAGGAGACCATCGAAATGATCAAAACACATTTTTGCAGTAACATCCACATATGAGGTGAACGTCCCATTTCCAAGGGTCAGATTAATCTTCCTACTCCTCTTCTTTTTCAGGCATGCATGAAAGAACACTATGTTATAATATCCATCATTAATCCATTTTACCCGTTTGTTTTTCTTATAAATTCATTCAAATTTCAGAAGCTTCTCAGCTAGACAGGCCTACTTATCACATAGGGTACCAAAGGTGTTATCATCCCAATCATTCTGAATAGATTCTTCTAGCCTATAAACCTTCTACTTAATGAAGTACACCCTTGAAAAAACATCTTGAATGATCACCTGCAAGATTCAAATTTTTTTCTTCAGTAATTTTAGGCGATTCACCAATCCTACCAAAGACCATCCACTATCCTCCTATTGTTAGGTATCCTTTAGCAATTACATAATGGAGGCATCCCAATGCCACATGCTTGAATAACTAAATCCTCGGACGACCACCAGATCACACAAGATCTCCACATGATGTGGCGCTTGGTATGAGAGGGATTGTTTGAGGTGTGTAACAGATGCCTTAGAAAATAAGTCCAACACTTGAATTTTGGTGATACAACAATCAAGATGGACCTATATGTGGTTTATTCAGTTTTGATTGTTGCACCATGTGAACCTTGATCCAATGAATCCCTCGTCCAGAAGCCCAGTTGTTGACATGAAGCTCCGGAACTCTTGCATGATTCCATTACTAGAGTTAGAGCCTCCTTTTGTTCTAATACTTCCAAAATAGCGGTATAGTCACCGCCAACAATCCATGGGAAGGAACCTATTTGGTAAGCCTCCATAAGATTCCATAGTTCCAGCCTCTCGTGAGAATATGTACATGCATAGACGAATGTAAAAAGTACCTAAAAACGTTCATAAGAGATATTTGTATTGATCCACTATTACATGAGACTCACAACCTCTACTGAAACATTCTTCTTACAACATATCCAAATATGCAAATTATAAGTGCCTCCCTTAAAGGCATTAGAGAAACCTATTTTCGTAGAAATCCGTGATGCATTATTTGGATCCTACATAGGATCAAGAATATCTATAATAAGAGAGTTGATTCTCTATGATCATGAGGCTATAAAAGAACATGTGGATGGGGCCCCCATGCCCCGTTCATTATAGATGATAAGAGAGTGAATCACATTAATTCCTTTATAACATTAGTGTTCGAGGAGAGTGAATGGGGGAGCAATGATAACAAACTTTTCTCATTTTATTTGGAATAAGTGACTGGACCTTCCACACTAGAGTCATGAATGTCCCATTTTGGAATTTCCACATCCTTCTTGAGTGTTCCATATATGTCGTCCAAGAGCGCCCCCCTTCTGGTCAGGTGGAAGCACAGAGTGCCTATTGCCGGATCACCTTGCATCATGGAGACCAACAAAAGCTGCTGAGATGACATATGATAAACATACCGGCCATTATTGATTCTTTCATAGGGAAGACCTAGCTTCATCATCTCATCAATGGACTTGGCCACATTACTCATTAGGGATCATTGGAGAAGCTCTGAGAAATGATGTGACGAGAAAAAAACCGTGAGGGAGGGGGAGAAAATGCTTTTCCAGTGCTCAACATAGAATAGGGAATGAAGACAAAACGATCCGGAAAAGACTAGGATCCTTCCATAGGTTGGGTCCTGACTGAAAAATCCCTACTCGAGGATTCTGAATCTGAATACTAGATGATCATATTCGAAGGGTCCGCTGAAGGATCTTGCACATCGTTGACGATGTAAGAGAGACCACCCCTAATTATTCGACACCAAAACATGATAATACTCATAAATATTTGAATTTGATCAACCAATGGCAACAACAAATGTCTCCATCCCTACCGAGACTGGTGGTCCCCGACCAGGACCACCTTGCCACCAAAATGAGAAGGACCTGCTTCCCCCACCCTCTCTAGATCAATTCCTCTAGATGACCATACTGATTTTTGAGAACACAAAACTAAGGATTCTGAAGAATGATGATCTTTTATCACCAAAAAAAATTATAACATGACTATAGCAGAACCTGTGTGGACCACGTCACTGGGAGATCCTACCACAAACAAATTCGAGGATTGGCTGCACACCAAGAGACACATGGTCTTCTAATCCGCATAATGACACATCCCAAACGAGTCTCCCATTACCTTTTTGATTTATTATTTGTGAAAAGGAAGGGAGAGAATCTGCAGTGAGAGCCAAACCACATCGTACAAAGTCTCGTATCCAAAATGACAACCCCTCGCCCACCTCGATAGTGAGAAACACCTGCATCCACATCTCTGATCCCCATGTGCTCAAAAAGTCACAAAATCTTCTCTACAAGACAAATGAACATAGTATGACACCCCTGAGATCTAGAAGACCACTACAGGATGAATAAGACCCCATAAATCCAAAAATACTTCTGAAGTACCCAGAGATGGTTTGTTGCAGCCTAAGTGAGAAACCAAAGAGAATCCATGAGAGGAATCCCTGTCCTAGTGATCAAGAGCCAAGAGATCCACCACGACGAACCCCTCCACTTTCCTGGGAGCCCTGAGAGCCACATTAGTAGGAGGGATTCCTGGGAGGTCAATCAAGGAGGTGAAAGTCAGTCCCCCTTCACGAGCAGTCGATTTTAATGATTTATAGAGTTCCTTCTTGAATGAGGCCCTTGTCTACACCCTGCCCAAAGCCCAATCCCCTATCGCCCTCATAGGGGGAGATATTTAAATATAAGAAGAATGAGGGAAAAACAATTTCGGATCCATGAGTGGAGGAGGATGATAAAGATACAAGGAACGATAGAGTAGAACTTTCCAGGTATTCGAATAATGAAAAATAAATAATTATATTTCAAAAATTTCTTTTCATGTAATTTAATTATAATGTTAAATTAAAATTTAAATTGTTTTAATAGTTTAATTAGATCATATTTTTATAAATAAACCCAATATTTTTATTTTTAATCAATTTGACTTTGAGATAAATTATAAAAACATAGAAAACTATTGAACTTTTTTACTTTAAAGACTCGCAATTTTTTCCTGATTACGAGATTAAATATAAATTAATTAATACCACATCTCTGATTGGATGTTGGATACATGGATCCCATATTTGGATTAAGAAAAATTTATAATGTTTGAAAATTCAACTTAGTCTTTGAAAAATAATATTAATGAAACTAATTAAAATTAAATACATCTAATAATGTAAAATTTATCTTATGTAAGGAAAAAACCATAAAATTATGGGACATAATGAACTAGAACCACGAAGAAATCCATTTGGATGGCCATATTTATACCCTATAATCAAATAAATTTAATTTTGACCATTATTGGATCAATTTTCTGTGGAAAACACATGGATTGAATTATCTTTCAAAAAATGTACATTAATTTCACTGCTCTTCCACTAAAAAAAGTCCTCCTCTCATACCATGTCCTCATAACTATCCAGCCAGTTTGAGTCATGCACTATTCTTTTATTTTTTCACTCACACAACTTTTCTTATGTAATGATTTCATAATAAAACCACTATATTAAAAATAGTATAATTTTTTTTACTCTATGTTTTTTATCTACACATAAGCACACTTCCATTTAATATATAGTGTAGATATTGTTTACGTGTACGTTGAATTACCGCCTCATGATATGAATGTTGTTCGTTTTTCCTTTACTACCACTCATGGTGGACATTATGGTGGAAACTATGTTTATAAATTTTATATATTAAATTTATTTTTTTCCTTAATCTCTGTTAATCATTTTAAAATACATATATTAATATATAAAATTTGGTGTAAATACACTAATTTTGTTTGAGGAAGTGTCAACTACCACCCACTCAATGAAATGGGATTCATTCAAATAATATGTAGAATGTATTATAGAAGGGTTTAATGAATATAAGTGATATTTAGGACAAAATATTGCATCAAAAATAATTACATATGTACTTATATATACATATTTTTCATTTACAATATTTCCGTAAAAAAAAATAAAAAGGAAACAATGTTCTTGTGTGCATTCAACCTTCCATTTCCACAAATGGTTTATTCCATTGTACACTTATAAATTAAATAGATTAATATTTTAGAAATATTATGACAATTGCTGATATTTATATATTGTTTTATATTTTATAAGTCACAATATATTTAAAAGTGTTAATGATATAACATAATAAGACACATATGAAGAACAAAGCGAATATTACCTAATGTGAAACCTTAACATTGAATTGATATGAAGTGGGTAATACAGATTCATACTCAAACCATATGAATTATTAGATAATAGAATATTTTTGGGTAAAATATTTATAATAAACATATATTTATTATCATAGAGGTTTAAATGTGGACAATGATTATCGAGAAATGTGGTATGGGATTTGTTTCTCAATTTTTATATATGTGATATATATTCCATGATCCCAAATATTTTATTTTAAACGGTGTATATACAGACTATTAATATTGTATACGATTCATATAATTAATTTTATTGTTATTCATAAATCCAAAATATTAAATTTATTTCATGGATTTAATTTTTAAAAATTTACCAAATCAGTATGATAGTATTATCTAATGTTTTATTCTTGAAGACACAAATTACATTATTTTTTATGGTGTATATAATTCAATTTTACATGTTATATAATGAATCTAGTTATTTTCATTATTTTTTAATCTTTATGTACATCCATTTCCTATCACGGGGAGTATGATTTAGTGTTACATAGTTGTAAGTGTTTATAAAATCTGTCACATCATTTACCATGATTTTTTATTATTATGCATTCATTGATGATATATTAAGATCTATATCTCAAAAAATATATTGAATTATCTTTCCCTATGGTTATTCATGTTATGACCATGTAATGATAACAGTTTCCACTATTTGGTACATAAGATGATAAAGAATGTTTTTTATGAATATATGACCTTAAATGACTCTTGGTTTAGAAATCTATATTCCATAATAACCATATTTTATTAATGTATTACCATAATATTATATTATTATAATATGATGTTTAAAATTCATTTTTACACATGTTATATGTTTTAAAAATGGTTTTTTTGTAAATGAATGTTCTTGTTGTTTTTCGGTCATAGAACCTTGCTAAACATTCTATGGGTCAAAAAGATTGTTCGGCATACACAGATTTTCACAAATTCATTCCCATGATGCAAACTTTTGAATAAATCAATTTTTTTAAAGATAAATGTTTTACCTAATATTCTAGTAATTATTATATTTTTAATATTTTATCAATAAAATGGTATACAAAGATTTTATTTGTATAAAAATCTTATTAATTGATTTTCAAAACTCCTTTATATGTTTTCCAAAAGGTTGTTTTCAATGAAAAGGTTTTCATTTATCTCAAATATTATTTAATATAATTCCAATTTATTTTTAAGGATAATGGTTTTCATAATGTTTTCAAGCTTATTATATTAGTTTTCATGGAAAATGGTTTCTCGAATAATTTTAATCCATAATTCTATGTTTTCAATGTATTTTATAAAGTGATATTCAATAATTATCTTGTTTTAATATACTTTTTCCAAGAATAATAGATATTTCCCATAATAAATGTTCTTAAAGAATATTTTAGAATTATTTTCTATTTATGATGACATCTGTTGATGTTACACATGCCTTCCTAAAAATTATTTTAATCTTACATTCATAATTATTCACCAATTGGTTTTTGTTTTCATGATATTATATTTATGAAACTCATTTCCCTTTCATGGTATATATATTTATGAAACCCATACGCCTTTCACATGTTATATTCTTATGAAACTCACTTATTTTAATGAGCTATATAATTATGAAATCGGTTTCTTTTTATGGTTTATATGGCTATAAAACCTTCTTCCTTTCATTGGATATATTATTATTTAAACTAGTTATTTTTTTGGATTATACATTGATAGAATAACAATTAAACCCTCCTTTTTCCATAGGTTATGACATGGTTACTAGTTTTTGAATCCGAATTCATTTAATGGGTTATTATATGGTTTTTCTCGATTTTGTTTCACATGTAAGTATTATTTAATTATGATATGGGTGGGACCTATATCTCCCTACAATGGATTTGGTAATGGTAAATGTTTTTTGAGTTTCATGGGTATATGGGAGGGTATACCAAGAGTGAAACAGAAGGTTACATGGGAGGACATTCCATACTTGAAAAAATAGGGTACATAGAAGGACATTCCATGAATGAAAAAATACGGTACACCGAAGGAAATCCCATGCGCAAAACAATTGGATACATGTGAGGAAATCCCATTCCAATGAAAATGGTACATAAGGGGGAATCTTATGCTTTATGTCATTACATAGGTGATAATCCAAATCCTATCATGTTACAATGTTCATTGTTGGAATTCTTGACATATGGATTTTATATGCTTATTTGTCTACCAAAATTAAATGCCGTATTCGTTAATTATACTTTAATGTCTCATGTTATTTATTTCCATATTATAAATGTCTTATGAACAAAAAATATTTATTTTGTGATTTATGTTTATTATTTTTCGATATACATGATATGGTCTTCTAAGGATCATGATCATGTTCTCATACCCTTATGTTCATGATATTATTTTTAATTTCCATTTTATGGCCTTACATAGCAATTTAGAACACCTCTATTTTTATGTTTCCCTTCCCCAAGCTATGAAGAAATGGTTTATGTTGAAATTCCAAGGTAGAAGATATTTTTTAAAAATCATTAAAGTTATTTCGTTTAGTTAGAAGATTTTTTGTTCAATGATTCCAATGCCACTAAAGTAATATGGTATTTGGGAATCTATTTTTTAATATTTTAAGTATTATTCATATGTTATGTAATTTCTATGTATGTTATGATAGGTTTAATAAAAAAATACCCCCACCCAAAACAAAATTTTTTCTGCTTCCTTAATAATGTTTGTGGGGTATCTTATGAAAAAAAAATTAAATAATATCATTAAAAAAACTAATGGATCTTACATTGAATTAGAATTATTTACTTTTATAATATTAATTTAAAACAAACTATAAACTATAAGGTCTATTTATTAGATTACCATACATGATAAAAGTTTAATAATAATTGATTAATTAACAAATTAATTAATATTTACTCATTTTTTCTAGATTTTCCTTATAATTTTATTATACATGTGAACAAGAAACTATAAATTTAATTTTATTATATATTCATAAGTATTTCTTCATCATAAGTATGAATAAAAAACTAACCCCTTCATGTCATTAATTCATTATGCTTTCATAAAAATACATGTACTCATTTACTCAACAAAAGGTACCACTTAAAATGTGATGTAATAGAGTAATGCATCAAACTACATCTCATAGTTAGAAACTAAATATATATATATATATATATAACATCTGTTCAAAGGTTTATAATGAAATAATTAAAAAATAAGTAGTCTTTGAAGAGTATGCCCAAATCACAACTCGTCTAACTACCCTAGTGCCACACACAATTTTGTATAATATTAAATATACATGCCCATTATAGATAACTTTCATTACTATAGTCTCATGCTCATAACCATTTCTCATCAATTAATCCATCCTTCGAAATAATTGGGGCCTCTATCCCATTTCCCATAAAAATATATTAACCATATCTGGTTATCAATTAACACATTAAGAAACTTATTTCTTATATTATACTTACATATTTAAAAAAAATTCGACTAAAAAAATAAATGGAACGTAACTCAATATCATAAAGGCATTCATTAATTAAGAAAAATATTGGGGCTCATTAATCCTGATTAAATTATATTTAGAATTCTCCCAGTTTAATTCTCATGTGGAATTAATGTTTAACTAAGGATTTTGTTTTATAAATAATCAAAACTATATCCATAGATAATAATATAAACATCAATGAAATATTCTTTAACTATTAAATCTAAATATCATAAATTTAGTGAAGTTATATATTTATTCTTTTCATGGCTCTCTAATTTAAATAATTTATATTAATGAATATATATTTTTTACCAATTCCAAACCACACCATCCATACAAAATAACATTATCAATACAACTATGTCTATAACACAATATATAGTAATTACGATTATACTATATAAATCACAATTGAATGTAATTTCCCAACCAATTATATAATTTATAGCATGAAAAATTTATCATCATTAATATGATATGATTCCCATTTTGAATCACGACTTTAAAAAAAATTAAAACAATTGCCATTTTATTTTATTTATCAATTTTTACACTTTTTAATTTAAATACCTCAAATCTAGTTAACTTGTACTGGTGGTCACTTTATTATATTTAAACAAGATCCAATATATCACTTACAATATGAACGAATCATTTACCAGTCATAGAGATATAGATACATACTCATTTTTAAAATAATATTTGAAAATAAAAAATACAAAAATTAATCATCCTGAGTACACCATTACCCCCTTTAGAAAATACATTATTATAAATCATAAAACACATCCTGTATATTGGGGGATAGAAACATAAAAAATTGTTGACCTCATATACTCATAATTTTTATGAATAAATTAGATATAAAATAATGCATAATAAATATCGCATGAAATAAATGATAATTAAATAATTCAATATAAATAGTCACATGAGATAATAATAATATTTTTTGATATAAAACTAATAATACAACAATATGGAATTTAGTATCTTATTTCATAGAAATGTAATGTATAATTTTTTTCATTTAAAATATAATGTTGATGCCTCGCATCAAGAAATCATAAACCTATTGAAAATACATTGTTCTAGAACATCTTAAATAAATGAGAAGGCATTAACAAAAAAATTAATATGGTTTTTCTTATGAGAAATACCAATACATTGAGGGGACATGAAATTTCTTGAACAACCCATAACATAATAATTCTAATTAATTCCTCAGTGGATTAAAAGCAGAAAATAATAATGATTCTAGAAAAATCAATAATTTCATGTATTGGAAGAACTAGTATATGAAATATCAAAATGATCCGTATTAAAATTGATTATTAACCATATAGATCAATAAGGCTTATGGTTTCCTTATATTTTATTCTCATGAAATCTAAATATTCAATAAGGTATGTTAGAAGATATAAAAATAAATTATAAAATATACTAAAATATTTACTCATTAAAATACCATTTTCACATTGAAATTAATTATACTATATTATCCCACACACTAGGCGAAAATTATTATTTGAAATGAAATTTTTAAAAATGTAAGATAGTCTCCAATTAATTTATTTTTCATTATGGAAATAAATTCCAGTCATGGATTATATGTAATTAAAACATTCCTTTTACACTTGTATAATTTTTTAAAGCACCTAATTCAGAAAATGGCAGGAATTTTCTTTTCAAAAAAATTCATTTGATTAGTAAATGGGTGATATTAATTTTTAATAATCATTTTGAAATATTTAAAAATTATTCAATTTATTTTTACAAAACATGGATATGGAATTAAATGAATTAAGAAACATTAAAAAACATATTTTTTCTTAAAAAACAATCTAGGTATCATTATTAAATTATAAGAAAAATATAAAAGGAAATATTTAAGTAATAAACATTAAAGAAATGTAGATTTATAAATATACTCCTTCATGACCACAAATTAATATTTGTTTAAAATGATTTTAAATCATGGGAATGTATTGAGATCTTTGTTTCTGATCAGACAATTCATCTGGAAGGGGAAGATGATACATTTTTTTGATAGAGTTAATATTATGTTCTATAAAATTATGAAACTATTCATTTATGAGAAAATATTTTTTAAGAAATAATAATCGGTGCACCCTAAGAGGGAAAAACCTTGAAGAATTAATCTCTTATTATGATCCTTCTGGGGTTAAATCTTCAATTTCAACTTCATAATTGTTGTTATTCTATATGGTTTCTTTGAAAAAGGTATAGCTCCATGTTTGAAATATACTATAAAATCAAAACCCCATTTCTGTGGGAGACAATTAAACTCTTCTATACACTCATTGATAAACTCCCACATAATAGAAATATCATTTATATCTATTTTAACCCATCCATCTATGATAGAAAACCCCTTTGATTTTGAATCAAGGCTAATATAATTTAGGTGGTTTTTGTTTGTAAGTCCTATTTATTATCACACTAATTGATGATCATAGTGTTATGATGAATTTCAAATGTGAATTACATTCATTATTATTTTTTATGAGATTTATGAAGTGAAGGTTAAACCATACTTTTGATAAAATCATATTCAACGAGTGGGAGAATACAAATATTTATAATAAGCACATTCATAAAAAAATGGGATATGTGTAAATGGCATTATAGGTGATAATCATACTATTTGAATATTTCATAACCAACCATACAACTAATCATTGAGATGGTGATTCAATAACATTATAAAATTATTCATATATAAAAGATTATGTAAAACCCATGTCAAATTAAACAATTTTAATTCTTGAGTGGATGATAAGTTTATCATTCACCGTGTCTCTATGAATATCAGCCTTAAATTTAGTAATTACATAATCTTCTATTCCTACTGTTGGTTTTTTGTGATCAATTTTCACTAAAATTTGGTGAATCATTGGAATAATTTCCCATATCCTTATTATTAAATAACTATAACTTCATGGACATTCCATTACCATTACATTCATTATCCTGATGGACTTTTTCTCCGCACTTGCAGCCACATAGATTTACTTTTAGGAATGTATTTTGTTTTTTCATTTCATATGTATCACATGTTGAAGAATTATTATTTATCTTCATCTAATAATACATGTTTTATATACTGTTCTCTTCATCTCATACATTCTGTAAAATCACAAATACATTTTGAATTTAGTGTCTATCTTGAGATCACATAATACTATGTCCTCACATGATGACAATGCCTATGAGACTAGTTCCATTCGAAAGAGTTGATTGATTACATTATAGAAGAATTAAATAGTTGTAATTGAATTATGTATATATTTTTCAACAAGTCCTCTTATGCCTGTAAAGATATATTCATTCATATAAATATTCTCTTTTTCCATCATTCTCAAACTAATGATTTTTTCCCCATATCATTTCATTTTTGTCAGAAAAATATTTTCCAATTAAATATTTCCTAAAATCAATCCATTAATTGATTACTATTGTATCCTAATAATTATTTTTATAAATAAATTACTATTGTTGACTTGAGTCCCTTGATAAGTTGTAAAATTTTGGGGAAACATCATTATTTCATTACTTCCCAAATACTGTAATATATTATCAATAGAACTTATATATCACAAAGCTACAACAAGATTTAATTTCAGATTGAATTATGGAGGTTACTAATTCATGATGTTATATAACATTTTACACCTACATTGTGGATCAACAATATCCTGTATTTTGTTATCAAAATTTCTTGTATGTAGAGTTTTTTACCAAATATAGTTAATGTTTGGTCTCTTCTATCTGATGCCCTAGATCCAACATCCCAATTTTTCTCAAAATGGAAATCCTAACATGTATTATATGAGTTGCTATTGATTCAATTTCTAACACGTTTTATTATTTCTAAAAAGAAACATATACAAGAATAGATCAAAAAATTATGGATTATAATCTATTCATTTTAAAAATAGTTAAAATCTGAAAATAAATTGAAATTTTTTGGTGTATAGATTATCAGAATAATAAGTATGGTATCATTAAGAATATTATCAAAAAATAAAAATATTTTTAATCCCTCATAATTGTTTATAGTGAATATTTTAATTAACACAATCATATCCCAATGGGATTGTCAAACCAGGTGCTTAGTAAGGGAACACTCATAGTGAAGCATAATGATGGTCCATATATAGGCAAGACAACTATTGTAATGGTTAACACACAAAGATACTTCCATACCAAAACTATGGAATGTTTTAGAATCTTTATAGGGATGTATTTCTATGACAACCACTCAATGTATACCTTAAAAAACATTTGGGTGTTATCCTATAAATTAATTACCATCTATGTCAATCATATTTTTATATTCCATAATCTTTGTTTTCCTATATACAGGTCCCATTTATTTTTAAAAAAAATTTGGGATATAAACATTAAAGACACTAACTCTAGTAGAACAATGACAATGATTATATTGTTACCTAGGAATTTGATTCCACAAAACACATCTCGATGAACCAAATAGTTTAAGAGTCTATGTGAATAAGGTACATATATTATTATTACACAATATTATAAAATATAATATAAAACCTTGTATTTTATTTGAGAACAAAATTGTAACCTTTAGAAAATTCTTTTATATATATCATTAAACACATCATTATGTCTTATGGAATGGAAAACTATGATTGGATTGTGCTCAGATTCTTTGTAAGGGTATGCAAATATTGAATGCAAAATAAGGAATACATTATTTGGTAATAAATAAATGATAGTTTAATAATTACATTTAAATAATTACATGTGATATAATCTTATACATCGATGTATATGTTATTAAAATAATTATATTGGAATAAATAATAGATTACTTAATATTTTTAACAAATAATTTCGGAAATCTGAATATTTGCATTGAGGTTACAATCCAAAATATCATAAAAATAAAATCATCGACTCTTATAATTAAAACATATTTAAATGTGTAAGTCCTCAGCCAAAAACCCAATTTATAGCATCTCATTAGACCAAATGATGCATCAATTGGAAATATAATCAAGGGACGCATTTCATGAACTAACACAGGTCGACCCTAAATCGGTCACCAACTAAGCCCACGATATCCCTGAGGCATGTTTTTTATCTCCATGGGTTGAGACAAGAACCAGGGCATCACAATGTAATGGAAGGAATGAAATATCACAAGATAAATAAATATAAGAAGATGAAATTAATGGAAAACCTCAATATAAAATAAACAAAACAAAAAAACTGTAAAATATACAGTAAAATTTAAAAACATCAGTGGACCCGATGACCACTAAATATCCATGTGACCTCACCAATCACTCATATATACCAAAATCTGTCATCACCCCATGATGATAAACATTAAGATATAACATTCACCTGAGACTATGAACAATGGCAATGTATATGTTTAAGTACAAATTCTCAGTAGAAGTGCCCTACAAATCTAATTCCTATACATTTCCCCTAAAGAATAGATATATTTTGTTGAATGTATAAATAAAATTTATAAACATCATATTTTTAAAATTAATTTTTTTAAATATGTTTTATTCTATATTATGATTAAAGAAGAATTATTTTACAAAAAATGATGGTTTTACAATATATGATGTGGGGGGATAAAGAATAAGAAGAAAATGATTGAGGGTGATACATCCTTTTTCAAAATAATTTTTTTATAAAAAAAAATATGAACAAACTAGACATTATTTTCTTCCACATGACACAACACAAAATATGATAGAATAAATAATCACACCATAAGGGAAATTGGAAAACATCACATCTATAAACAAATCAGTAGAGGAAGATAAATGGTCCACAACATATAAATAAGTGAAAATGAAGCACATGAATACCTAGGATCATAGGGGATAATCTTGACCATCTTGTACATGATCCATCATCCCGGAACACCTGATGAAATCAACTTCCATCATGATTGGTCAAAAAAAACATGACTTATCTGATAAGAATAATCCAAAAAACAAGAAATATTTTATTAATGACAACAATCCAATGTCAAATCATAAACTCGTACATGAATTATTATTAGGTAATCTTCTTTATATTCTACATTACCATGAAATACATAAAGAGGGAGTGAGAGAGGAAATTCAAATCAAATAACTATATATATAAAGAGTATCCAGAAGCACACATTAAAGAACAACCCCTAAATCACCCCAATAGATAGTCACATTTACAATAAATCTGAAACAGATGAGGGAAGTCTCATACCAATGACCAAACTATACCATAAAAATCCAACATGGAAAAATATTAATTCCGAGGGGAGTTTTAATTGAAATCCCATTTTTAGAGGTTCAAAATAGGCCTCATCCATTCATTGGAAAATAAACCATTTTCCAAAGAACCCAACACAATACCCATGAAACTACAATACATTTATATGTATATTTTAGTAAACTAAAATACCATTTAGAAACCACAAAAACATTTGTAAATGTTATGTGAGAATTTTAACAATCACATGGAATAAAATGTTAAAAACATTCTTTACAATTAAATATGAGTATAAAATAAATTTATTTCAAGTATAATGATTATTCAAAAAAATTTATCTCACTAATTAGTACAAAAACATGGTCTCAAAGGCAATTAATAAATGATTCATTATATTCAAAGGTAAAATCAAAAGTGGATATACCTTTACCAACAAGAGCTTCATCAACAGAAACATAGAACAATTGAGAAACAGTGAAGGGATGAAATAACAACAACACAAAACCATAATATTAAAACCCCTAATCTAATCCAAAATAATACATAACCATGTGGAAATGCAACCAAGGGATAAGAAGAAACCAAGTGAAAATAGAAATTGATGTAAGATGAATTAGATAGATGGTAAAAAACATATGAAATAAAACCAATACCAATAGGATTCCACTTTATATTAGCAACTGAGGTTGAGGGGATGATTAAGGATTATTTTATAAGCCTATATAGGGTCGTACAACTCAAATTATAGTTTTATGAGGTGATTTATTTTAGAAAACTAAAATTATTAAAAAGAAAATTTCATAATATTAATGAAACTAGAAACTAACCATGGATTAGTTGCACAATGTGTGAAACCATGATCCAATTATGGGGTATGGTTATATAAAAAATTATAGAAACATGTGAAGTCATTCCATATTGATTTGACTAACTGTGCTTAATAAATGTTCCCTCATCCATGGGACAGCCAAGGACATGCATTGTTTATCCTAGGGGTTACATGGTTTGGGTCTAACTATTCTCTACCAATGTAACCAGATCTATTGAAGTTAAAATTTAACTAAAAAGGGATTTTGAAATAGGAGGCATCAATGCCTACCCCTTAAATGTGAACATACACAATGAAATAGAGGAAAAATTCCCCAAAACAAAAATTTCAGTCAAAACCCTCCAAAACTGAATGCAATTGAAAAATAAAAATATATAAATCAAAACTAAAGAGAAAAAAAATCATGGTGTGACACCGTACCATTCAAATTATAATTCCATTTCATTTGTCAATTGAATAGATACACTACTTAATCAAAATGCCTTAAGATTAAATAATACTAAATTTTAGACAAACTATCATTCTAAATTTAAATAATTTCCTAATAAAAATTAATAAATAAAGTGTATTAAAATCGATGAAAATAAATTATAAATACTACATGAATTGTTTTTGGAAAATACTATTTACACATTGAAATAACTTCTATATTAATTTCACAATTAGTAATCTTATCATTCTATTTTAATGAATTCTTCTAAACATGAAAGGGAAACATCAATTCATTTGATATTCTATTATGAATGGAAATTCTTCCATTCATTATAAGATATTAAATGTTCCATTCCCAATTTAGTATAAAATAAAAAACATTCCACATTTTGAAAATATTAGGAAGATTAATTTCAAAATAATATAATAAAAATTAAATAGTTGGATTAAATAAATTTATAGAATCAATAAATATTTTAACAAATATTATTGAAATCAGTTTTACAAAATATGGACAATGAAGCGAAAATTTCACGATTGAGTAGAAAAACGACGTATGTCTTCCATTAAAACATTATTTGAATATCATGATCACATAAAAAGAGAAATATTAATGGAAAAAATTATTTACCATAAATATACTTAAGATTATGACAATAATTGGGATAAATATATAATGTTGAAACAATTCGTAGAATATATAAATAAATAAATTCATTCTGAAATAATGATGAGATCTTGATATAAACCATTCTAGAATACACACATTCATTAATATGTATTTAAACAACCTATTTAATAAATAAACATTTAACATACATAAATTATATAACCATACTCATATATATCATTACAAATATTCCATTATTTCAATCTTTTATCACTCATTTATTCAAATTTCTTTCCTAAATCACAATTTCATGTAATATCTACAACAAATTTCATGTATGTTTTGGGTCGATAGTTTCATTATTTATACTATGATAAGGGTTAAATAATAAAAATAAATATAATAATGTTATAAAAATTATATATTAGTATTATATATGTATTTATTTTAATCTATAAAATTTACAGAATGAAAAATTACTTACCCTATTCAAGGAATATGTATGAAATATATACATAAGAAAATCAATCTAACTTTTTGAAGGACTGAATAAATGAAATTTAAAACAAATTAAAAATTAAAAATATATAATATAATATAAATTTTTTGTATTCATCCAATATATAATCATTGACATCCCTATAAACTATGAATGAAAAATTAATCATAAAACATCATGTAGTTGGTAGCCCACACATACCCATGAGCAATGTAATTGTTTCCTAACGAGTTGGAAAAAACTAATGAAGATAAAATATAATTATTTTTGAATTAAATTTATTTTATATATATCATATATAAATATTAAAACAATAATTCTTCTAATTCATAAAATATAATAATGAAATACAAAATTTATCTATGTGTGAAAAAGAAAAGTTGTACGTATGGATGAGAAATACTTTCACATACCATTTAATAAGAATGTGTGTGCATAATGGCGGTCTTTAAATCAAGATAATATTTATTATTACTTTGTATAATAAATAAATGTTTTTATGATAATTAAAATTCATTTATTGGGGTATAATTAAGAAGTAAAAAATAATAATTTTATCGGTTAAGGCAATTACATCATTTTTTACTGATCTCAATTAGATCTCCTATTAAGGGACCTAGGGTTAGTATTTTTGTAATAATAAAATCTATATAATCAATAAATGGTTTCAAATAAGATAATTCGTGAATTTATTGCAGATGTAGATTGATAAATATTTTATAAACATCTGAAAGGAAGGGTGTCCTCTTATTTGTGGGGGGGCAACTTGAAATTTATAAAAAGAATAATATCTAACAATGACATTCCAAACATAATGTCTTCCAATTGACTATATATTAAAATTAGTTATAATATTTTTCATTAGTAATATCATACAATAGATCATATATTGTTTTATGTGGTGTTTTAAATGTTATGTTTTCTCTTAACCCATTAGTTAACCCTTTTTTACATTAACCATGGTAAATAGTTTTTCAATATGAATGGGTTTTATTTGTACATATATATTAAATATTGAATAAATTATGTACCATGGATGATATTTTGGAACATATAAACACGTAATTATACTCTATCATGTAATATATATATATATATATATATATATATATATATTTTACATAATTAAATAATATATTATTTTCATAAAATATCACTAATGTAAATTGTTAGACTACTCATTTAATTACACATTGAAAACTCAAAACCAAAGAGGAAATTTGATCAAATTAATTAAAAACATCATGAAAAATTAATTTTCATCTACAAAATTATTGGTAAAACGTAACTTTGAAAATTATATAACATTTTATATTTTGAAAATAATTTATTTTATTAGTAAATTAATTAAATAAATATAGTTTCAATATAGTGAAAGAGATTTAGTTAAACAAATATTCATTAAAAATTATAAATTAATTCACATCGACAAAAATTATTCATTATTTTTAAAATGACGATTTATATTCATTCCCAACTTCTTTTTGTCTCTATATGAAAAATTACAAATTTCTTAAAATTAGGAGTCACATTATGATTTTTTCTTTTCATGAAATATTTTTAATGTTATTTTGATAGAAAAGTGTATCATGAACCATTGAATAAAGAAACTAGAAGGTGAAGGTTGAATGAACATCATCTAATAAGAAAAAAACTAAAACATTATCGCTTTATTACTTAGTTTTGACCTATATTAACTCAGTTTACCCTTTATGAGGTGATATGATTTATCACCATTACTATCAATAGTGCATAAAAATAAAAGATTCATTGTTAATATATTTTGAACAACTAAATATAAATATAATATCCAATTTCCACAATTATGTTCTAAATTTGTTGAATTTAATTATAAAAACTGTGAGAAAATGTAACCCCCAGAGGTTTTATAAATAAATTTAATGTACAATGTAATTCATGAAACATTGAGTATATATGAATCAACAGTTTTTTATTATAAATTATTCATTAAAAATTATTTTTCCTCTTCTGTGATTTGAATTTATAAAAACGGTCACACATAGTTATTGTCAGTAAGATATTTAGAGTCTAATAGGATCAACATACATTTTTGTGAATTTTAAATTGACCTTTAGGAATAGTAATGCCCCCTTATTAACAGTAACCTCACCCATATCTGTATAGATAATGTTTTTCCACATAAAAAATGAGAGTAAATATTTTAACAATTATTAATTAAGTATTGGTATTTTTGTGATTAATAAATATTAAATAAAAAATTTAAAAATAATAAAAACATTAAAAATACAGAAAAATTTTAAATGATGTTTTAAAAAATATAAATTTTTTTACGATGTCATTAGGATAATTAAATACAATCTTATTTTATTTTTTAGTGTGCTATGAACTCAGTTTTAATTTAAAAAACTCAATTTTTCACATATGTGATGAATTTATCTAGAAATTAAAATTAACATATTTAGAAGCCTATTTTGTTAAAATAGAGTCCAATCAAAAATTCTATACATCAAAAAATAGTTATGGTGGATTTTTTTTAAATTTTCTTAAAGTACTTGAATTTTGTGACCAGTGAAATTCATTAATTTTGGAATTATGTTAAATAATTGAATTTATTAATCATGGTTGATTAATGGATGATGTAAATTTTCCATTGGATCAAACTCACATTCACTTATTATTATTTTATTCTCACAATAATGAACAATATTTCTTATCTTCGTGTTTATAATAATATAATGAATAAGATATTTAAAAATCACTCCTCTTCTCCATTATAAAAACCACCCATCACCCCCATTTATCTCCACTCCTATAGGTATTTAATCATGTAAGTGTTCTGCCAAAATATTTTTACCGAGTATCTCCCCAAATATAGGAACTCTTGGTCTAGTGGAAATACCATAACCCCATCCCATATGGAGTTTCTCGAGGAGGATATTTCAAGAGGTAAAACCAATTGATGTTTCATTTTATTTCTTTTTAAATTTATTTTCATTGCTTGTATTATACTCACCTAATATTTCCAAATGATAATTATAAATAATATTATCATCTATATACTATAATTATATCATTTTAATGGAAATTTTTTTCTCAAAATACTATCTCTATCTTTAATTTAAAAAATGAAATCATTGTTCGATAGGTGCCTATTTACAACCTTCAAGAACCATGAACCATCATTCATCAATTTCTCCATCAAGGATGGTCATGAAACCATTTTTTGGATGTAACATATTATAAGATATTTTTTATGTTTTTTTAATGTCATAAAAATATGTATATATACATAATACTAATTCATATGACAAAACAGGTTTGTAATAATAATAATTTCTCCAAAATAACATAAATGATTTTGACTATTATTCTGTCCAATAAGTCATCCTCATACGAAATAAAACAAAAGAAATATATCACCATTTAATATTTTTTATGTTCACTAATATCTTATAAATTAAATTTGGTTAAATTATACAAATTCCTCATTAACTTCCATATTCAAATAAATGTATACAGATAATGAAAACCTAGGAACTGGAGGCTCAAAAGCGATAAAATTGTATATTATAATTCATACAAAAGACCATAAATGAACTTAATAAAATTTAAAAAAATAAAATATATATAAGGATCATAATTAATTAATTAATTAATTCAATTTCATTATCTAGGGCAGTAAGGTCAAATGTTGAACTCATTCAGACATTAGGTAAGGGTTTTCTACTAGAACCTATGTTTTCCTTCTACTTAAACATTTTCTCTCTTTGTCAAATAAAATTATTAATTTTTTATATTTAATCGTCAGAAATTCATTTTTAATGTTATATTTGTTTTCTGTCATAATAAAGGTTTATTTTATGGATAGATTAATGATTTATAATGATCATTCTCAATTCTTCTTGATAAAAAAGATCGATTCAAGGGACCATCTCAAATATTAACCTATTATCAAGGGCACTATATAATGTCTTTAAGACAAAATTAATTTTATAAAACAAATAATATAATCATATAAAAACTAAAATAATTCATTTCATGTTATATTCAATTATTTTTCCAATTGATCACTTCCATTAAAAAATAGAATTTCGTAAAAATAATCATCGATGTTTTTATAAGAGTATTTTAGTTTATTTCATCACCTCTAATTATTTTTCAGTATTATTGAGGTTAATATCTAATTTTATCATCTATATTATTATATTAATTGGTTTATAATAAGTTTGAATGTAGATGTGCTATCCTGACACCGTTAACCATACTAATCATAATGGATAGTGTTCTGTGTATAGATTGGGGAATGTTATTTCATATGTTCATGTGGTTAATTATTATAACTTTTCATATGATTAATTAGTTGTTATTATAAAGTGATGAGTGGGTCTCTATATATCCACTAATTTCATCAGTAGTTATAATTAGACAAAACAGATCTGGGTCTTGGTCAAGGTCATAACATTTTATTTTTAGACTTCTTGGCTAGGGCCTTGACAATATGTTTCAGATGTAAGGAATTATTAATTACCTCATTTATGGTATTAGTAATTGATAATATATGTGACTATTAGGATATTATAATATCAATGGTTATGTTTCATTCACTTATAATCATTTTTTATTTTATCTTATTTCATTTCTTCCATATTATTCTCATGTATATATTTAAAGGCATGTGTATTTAGTTATTCACCATGTATAGTTTTATTTTTAAGATAAATTCCACTAAATAACTTTTAATTTCTGATAGGCTAAGATAAAAAATTTTATATGTTCTATTTTTCCCCATGTGTTGAATATAAATATTACGAATGACTTGCAAGGATAATATAAGAGTCATATATGTTTAAAATGTAATTGTAGTTAAGTATTTCATTTGAGGAGGTTATGTTGAAATTATTCTTGTATATAGTTTTCCAAAAAACTAAACTATTCATTTAATTAGGATACCACTTTCTTTTAATCATGCCAATGTATTGATTTAAGGTACCATCTCTGGGAATCTATGGTCTTTCTCCTCAAAGTTGGTATCATAGTATGTTTAGTAGAAAACATTGAAACTATATTTAAAAATTGTGGATAAAGGAATAACACCTAAGGTATACATTGAGGACAAACATACAATAATACCATAGAAATATATCTAGGAGGAGATTATGTGGATCTTCCTAAAAACTATATCACTGTCTAGATACGATAAGGAGGCGTGGTTCTAGAATAGATGTACCTAGTAGAAACGACACTGCCAAGGATTTTCGGGATTGACCTAGAGTAACCTATTACCTAGAAACATTCCGTACAAAAATAATGTTTTATAACTCTTGAGGGGTATTATTATGATAATTTACAACTTCTTTACAAGACACTATGATGGATTTAAAATTAAATTTTTCCTCAATGAAACCATTTTTATGATTGTGGTATTAAGAATTCATAATATTTCAATTTATGTTACCTATTATTTTAGTTGAGATTATCCAATATGAAACGTAACCTATTATGTTGTATTCCATCATATATAAATGGATCCTTTTGAAATTAATTGAATCCACATGAATGCACATATCCCATTTAGGGATTTTCCTTTTATAAAAGATAATGATGATGTCACTCGGGCAGCGACTACTGCTGAGATGGATATAACTAAACTGGATAATTTAATCATGTTATGAACAATAAACTTACTTATATAGATAATAATTATCTATAAGTTGGAGTAGAAATGTTAGAACATTTTATGTGAAAAGAGCCTTCATAAATAAATGGTTCTACCAAGACATTTGTAGTGGAGTAGTTGATAAGTTCTTTAGAGGAGATATTTCTCGGTTTGGTATGTAACGAATGGGATAAAATTGACATGGAAGTTTATTCTTTATTATAATAAGTATATTAGTGTAGGTAATTTACTCAAAACATGTAGGAGGGGGATACAATAGAAAAAATTTATAAAGGTACATTAAGGGTATAATCTTAGAAAAATATTTTCTTTGAGAATAGTTAGCAGACATGGAGAGGAAATTATTGTGTTTGAAGTATAATGAGGAAGAAATTTTTTCAAACTATAAAGACAATTTTTAAAGTCTATAAATTCATATTGAAGACTAAATATTTAATTCATTGAGAAATATTTATCGATTCATTGATCTCTGAAAATAATTCATTCAAAAAGCAGTAGTTTCCCAAACTTTCTCATAAAATGAAGATATAGTCTCATATGCAATCGATATGGGGATTAATTTTCTAAGCCTTATGAATTTAATGAAAATAAAGAGAATAATAATGTTTCAGATGTAACAATGGATAAATGGAAGAATAAAAGGGTATTTTTCAAACCTGTTATCCATGTAGAAAGAAACACCATCGGTCTTGCATAGAAGGAAATTAAGTCTTTTAAAATTGAGGTGAAATAGTCCACAAATCTCATGATTGAATGGGAGAAAAATAAGCTAAAAATGTTCAATGATACAATTGTAATGATATGGTACATTAATCCAATTATATAAACTATGAATAAAAGTACCATTCCCAAAATAAGGCCAATGGAGAAAACCAAACTTATGCAATAACAACTTCTGATGTTTATGTTCCTAATTATGTGGTGGAAGGATTAATATTTGATTCCTCAATAATTTCCAATGCATTATTTTATTTTAGATCATTTAATACCATTATATCATAAAAATTTATTTTAGAAAATTAATATTTCTAATTGTTATTAATAATGGAGTTGTCAGTAAAAACCCCTAAGGAATGTGTTATTGCAACAATGATATGTTAGGAAGACCCCATTATGGCATATAATTTTTCATTTTGTAAAGATTTTTTCCTAATTATTATGCTCAATGTTGACATAATCCTTGGAATAGAGTGGATTTAAAAATATGATGAAAAAACCAATTTCATGAAGATGAAAATTATGAATTCTGAGGAAGGTGTAGAATCTATTGTCTTTAGAGTAGATAGATCACCAACTAATTATTATCTACAAACACACCCAGTATCTCTACTAAGTAAAATTCACTAGGATGAAGATAAAAGAATATCTATGGGTGATGATAGAAACCATCATGTATAGGATGTACCCATTTTTCAAGAATATATTGATGTATTCCAAAAGGATTTTCCTAGACATCCTTTAGAGAAAGAAGTTTATTTCTCTATTGATTTATTCTCCAACACAAGTCCTATTTTAAAGACACCTTATTGAATAAGTATGGTGGAATTTGTAGAAATAAAGAAAAATCTATAATAATTTTGTGATGAAGGATAAATCCATCCTACTATTTCTTTATGGGGAGATTTTGTTCTCTTTGTCATGAAAAAAGATGGATCCATGTGGGTGTACAATGACTATAAATAATTCAATTCTATTACAATAATTAACTGGTATCTCCCACCTCAGATTGAAGATTTATTTGACCTAATTTTGGGAGAACAATATTTTTATAATATTTACTTTTGATCATGTGATCATCAGTTGTGTGTGTGGAAGTAAAATATTCCAAAAACATCATTTCGAACCCGGTATGGGCATTAAGAGTTTGCATTAATTCCTTATAGACACAATATTTTACACAATGCTTTCATATATCCAATGAATAGTTTTGTCAACGAATATCTTTTTTAATTAATTAGGGTAATTATTAAGGAAATTTCAGTATATTCAAAAATCTATGTAGATCATGAAAATCACATTGGAATTATTCTGAAAAATCATTGAATAAATGAGTTGTATGGGATGTTTAGCAGGTGTGATTTTTGGCTTCAAATGGTTTTATTTATTGCCCTTATTGTATCTAAGGATTGAATATTATTTCATATTACAAAGGAAAACTATGTTTATGAATGGAATACGCCAATGAACAAAACCGAGGTATGTAGTTTTAGCAGTTGAGCATGTTATTATATGTGTTTATTTTATAACATTTCCAAATTTGATAACTCGTTAAACAATATTGTAAATATAGGGTTTAAGTATGTATGGAAAAAATAAATTTAAGGATGTTTTGAATAATTTTGGATGAGGATAGTGAATGCTCCAATCATTAATTTTCTTTTAGGAAATACTGGACTTTTGATATATTGTGATGCATCAAATAAAGGGATTTGCTACATCCATGTGTAGAATGATTGAGTTATTACGGATTTATCAAGGTAGTTAAAATTCATGAACATAACTATCCAACTCATTATATTTAATTAGAATATAATATTTTTTCTTTTAAAAAATTGAGACCTTATCTTTATGGGGAATGATGTGAGATATATAAGGATCACCAGTGTTTAAAATGTCTCTTCTCATTGAAAAAACTAAAAATACAGAAAATTTGATTGATCGATCCACTCAAGAATTATGATTGAGCCATATGCCACAACACATAGAAGGAAAATATGGTTGAAAATGCCTTGATTAGGAATGATTGTGGTTTTTAAGAAAATTATAATTGACCATGATCTTATGTATATGGATATAGCAATGATAGATATGCGAATTATTTATGAAGGTGAAACATCACTACATTTTAAAATGGTATCCCAACCATATTTATAGGAATGAATTATAATTTATTCGTCTTATGATGAGAATCATCAAAATAAAATTAGAGGTCTGAATGATGGAAAGTTTATTAACTTCTTGTGTGATTATGAAATTTTTAAATTTGGGAGAAGGATAAATGTTCCCTATATACTAGAACATAAAAAGATTTTATTTGATGATTCCCATAGTTAAAAATTCTCTACAGACCCTTGTATCACTAACATGTTTGTAATTTTGAAAGAGAATTTCTATTGGGACAACATGATGTGGGAAATTGTATATTGTGCATCACGATGTTTAGAATGTCGACACAAGAAGGATGAAAGGCAACATCTTATAGGGATCATAGAACCTAAAAAAATTCCTATATAGAAATTAGATGACACTACTACGAATTTTATCACTAGATTAACAAAAACTCTAAGATGGAATGATAGAATATGAGTAATTGTGAATTGACTAACCAAATATGAACATTTACTCATTATAAGGGGAGATTTTCCACTAGAGAATATAAAAAACTCTATATCTATAACATTTTGAAACAACGTAGGGAACATATCTCAATTTTGTCCAATTTGATCGATGATTTATATGAAAATTATGGAAATTTATCCAAAAATATATGTATACTAAGATTCATTTTAATTTTTATTATCATCCTCAAACTG
This sequence comes from Viscum album, assembly GCA_963277665.1. NCBI lineage: Eukaryota > Viridiplantae > Streptophyta > Magnoliopsida > Santalales > Viscaceae > Viscum > Viscum album. The sequence continues at coordinate 1,831,063,758 of OY728164.1, read as the reverse complement.
ACGGTCATTTATAAAGGACTATAAAAAAATTAGATCACATATAGAGAACATTATCAATCGATCTTCATGGTTTGTGCGAATAATATTTACCTTTTATGGATTTTTTCTACAAAAATAGTTTTTGTTATAGTATTCATATGTCACCATATGAATATTTGTAAGAATGATATGTAATAAAACAACATGTTGGGAAAATGTAGCAGAGTGGAAGCTTCTAGACCCATATATTTTGGAGGAAACAATAGGGAAGGTAAAGACTATTCCAAATCACATAAAATTAGATCAAAGAATAATGAATATCTATTATAATAATTGAAGGAATTACATATAAATTTGAACTTGGGGATAACATTTTCATGAATGTATCTAAATTGAAATATGTTATATTTTTTGAGAAGATAGGGAAACTAAGACCTAATTACATTAGACTATTTTAAATTTTCATGATAATTGAGTTGTGGATTATCTTTTGGAAATGTTGAAAACCCATTTTAAGCTACATAATGTGTTCCATGTCTAACTGTTGCAAATGTACATTCTATAACCAACAGTATTACTCACTTCTAATGGTATTGAATTGAAACTGGACTTATCATACTATTAAGGGCCTATTCAGATTCATGACACTAAGAAACATGGGTTGAGGAATGTGATGACTTGGCTGTAAATTGTATATTCGAAAAAACATAATATTGATGAGCTAATGTTGGATCCTGAGGAAGTTATTATGAATAAGAACAGAAATATTTGTATGTTGTAGTATTCATGTAATTTTAAGGATGAAATATTTTTAAGGGGGGAAGAGGGTAACACCAAAATCTATTTCGTGAAATTTAATATACAATTTAATTCATGAAAAAATGATTCTATATGAAGAAATAAAATTTTAATATATCATAGTCATTAAACATAATTTTGCGACTTCTGTGATTTGAATTTCAATAAATAGACATACATGGCTGTGGTTATTAATATATTTACAGTCGGGCAGGATTGACATATATTTTTATTGAATAGTAACTAGACCTTTTTGAATATTAAAGCCACATATGAATATTAAAATCACCCATGTATGAATTAATTAATGTTAATAACCATATAAATTACCGTGAATGTTTTAAAAATTAATAAGTATGTGTTGGTATTTTTGTGAGTAATAAATAAATAATTAAAAAATTTATTTAATAATTCTATTTAATAAAAAGTTATTTAACATAAGATATATTCAGATAAAATTATATTTTTGTTTTATGATTTTATGATAATTTTATAAAATCATAGTTAAATTTTTAGTGTGTTAGAAAATTAGTTTTAGTTTTAAAAAAACTATATTTTGTCACATTAATGACCATATTATTTATAAACTAAATTTTACATATTTAGTAAATTATTTTTATAAAATGGATTCTATTTTTTACATTTAATTGTCTATAAATTGTTAGGGTAATGTATTTGTATTTTTTTTAAATACATAAAATTTTTGGTGAATAGTGAAATTTGATAATTTACGAAATATGATAAATAAATGAATATGTAAAACATTCTTGAGTCATTGAGGATGTAAATAGACGCTGGATTAAAATAAAATGCACATATTAATGTATCTTGTGACAATAATCTATATTATACCTTGTATTTAGAAAAATAATAAAATAATGAATGTGATATTCAAAAATCACTCCACTTCTCCACAAAAAAAACCACCCCTCATCCGATCTTTTTATCACATAAATTAGACTTGATTCCATTCAATTTTATACCAAAATAATCTTCCCTTATATCTATCCATGTCCAAGGGCTCTTGGTATTTCTAAAAGACCTTAACACCATCTGTTATAGTGGTTTTCCAGGAGGATAGTTCAAGAGATAAACAATCATCATTTTTCATTTTATTTGATTTTCTAATTATTTTACATTCTAATACTCTCCTCACATCCACTATAAAAATGATAATTATACCCCTAGTTTTATAATGTAATCATGTTGATGTAATATCCTTACTAAAACTACTACCTCTTTCTCTTAATTAAAAAAATGAAATCATCGGCTGGGAGCTTCCGATTTACATTCTTCGAGGATGGCGAACCATTGTTCTATAATATCTCCTTCACGGATTTTCATGAAACCATTTTAGGGATAAAAATGATTATAAAATATTTATTATTTATTATTTAATGTTTTGAATGTAGTATAAATTCATAATACTATTTCATACCACAACACTAGTTTTTAATAATCCAAATATTACCAAAATAATCTAAATGATTATGACATATGTTATATCTAATAAATCATCCTCATACCATATACAAATTAAAATTATATAAAAATTTAAAGTTAATAATATTCATTAGTATATTATAAATTCAATTCTTTAGAATTAAATCTAATCCAAATTAACTTCCATACTCATATATGTGAATACCAATCATTAAAATGAAGGAATTGATGGTTCCCGAGCAATAAAATTGTATCAAATAACGCATATAAAATTCAATAAATGAACCTAATAAAATAATCATAGATAAAATAAATTTAGATATTTTTATAAATTAATTAATTATTTAATTTAATTTTATTATCAAGGATGTTAAGGTCATGTTAAGAATGCATTCAGACATAATGTAAGGGGTTTCTACCCAAACAACTATTTTCATCGGGGTTAAACATTTTATCTCATAAACCCAATTAAATTGTTAATTATTCATATGTATTCTTCATGAATTATGTTTTAACGTACTATATATGTGTACCAATGACAATACATCTTTATTTAATGGATATTTACATCTTTTATAAGGATCATTCTCAATTCTTCCTGATAAACAATCCCGATTCAAGGGAACATTTAAAATGCATACCAATTTTTATGAGCACTTATAATATATTTAATTTCAAAATTATTTTAATAAAACCAATAATTTAATTATCTAAAAACTAAATTAGTCTAATATTATTTTAGGTATTTGCTTTACCTCAATAATATTTTTTTTTAAAAGTGTATTCTTTACAAAAAATCATCGATGAATTTATTAGAGGAATTTTTTTTATTTCAAACAACTTTTTATTTTTATATCATTTTGATTATAATATATTCCTTTTATAATATATCATATTTTATTATAGGAATTATAATGAGTTCGAATATGTATTTTCAATCTTTATACCATTTTCAATACTACTCATAATGGTTTTTTTATGTGTGCATATTTGCGAATGTTATTTCATATGTTCGTGTTGTTTATGTTTAGACCCATTAATATGACAAATTAAATGGTCATAGAATGTAATGGATTGTCCCCTCTATATACCCTCTATGATTTCATAGGTCTTATTTGACAAAAAATGGGGTATTAGCTAAGGCCTTACCCTAGTATTTTCAAATTTCTTCGTTAAGGCATTGACAATGTGTATCAGATGCCCCGCATTATGCATTCCCTCTATTATGTTATTAGTAATTATAAAACATGTGATTATTTTTCTATATTAAAATTAAATGTTCTTTTTCATTTTCATATTATCATTTTCATGGACTTAATTAATTACCTATCATTTATTACATATATGATCGAGTATATTTTAAAGGCATGTGTTTTTAGTTGTTCACCTTGCCTAGAGGTTATTTTTATGATAAATTCAAATTTTTTACATTCTATTTCTGAGAATATATTCTCACCCCAACAATATTTTTTATTTTTTTTCTATGTTTTGAAGAATAATATTATGAATGAAATTCAAGATAATCTATGAGTCATATATGTTTCCAGTGGAATTTTAATTATGAATTTCATTTCATGTTGTAATGTTGGACATATGTTTGTATCTTGTTTTCCAAAACTAATTAATAATTTACCACATCAGGATAAAACCATCATGTAATCAAGATAATATATTTAAATATGACAGTAGGACCGGGTAACTAGGGTCAGGGTCTTTATAGAAAAAATCATTATATCTATTTTTTATAAAATTTCACATTTAAAGCATAAAACTACATTTATGTTTATTCAAATTCAAAAAAATATATTAGATTATTAATTAAATATATAATTTAATTTTTAATTTATAAAAATTTCATTTAAATATTTTAGAATTAGTAATTTATTAATAAATAAAATACTCATAGAAAAATATTTTCTCAAAAATATATTTTTTCGTTGATTAACATAAATTATAATTTAAGGTGATCTCTTTAAAATAAAATATTTAATGATATAGAATTAATTTTCCCAAAACTGGTATTTTTAGAAACACTAAATGTGAATCTGGGGAAATATCTTTTTTTAATAATGTTTATTTGTCCCAATGATTTAACTGAATAATAATAATACCTCCGACCAATCACATTATATTTTTATATTCCCTATCTATTTGATCTTATCATTAGAATCATTTTATAATAAATAATATTTTTATTCCAAGAAAATTGATTTTCTACTTATATAAAATATCCAAAAATATGGATTTTGTGTCCCCAAATCCCATGAATCATCATAGAGAGGGTGTATATAGGGGGTGGATTTTGGGATGATGAGTAAGGGGTCATTAATGTTGTGGTTGAAAAGAAGGTGGTTTTTTCCACCCACATCAAAATTGAGAGAATATAATCCTAAAGAACATATAAGGATAATATTACACAACTCAAGAAACCGAATTCCACCTTGAAAATCATAACCAATGATTATCATTATCATTTAGTCTATGACATTGGTGCCTCTAACTAAATTCCTTTAACCATTAAAACTCTATTTATATTCCCTTTTATATTGATCCCCAAATATTTCATACATAATCTATACATATTTTAAAATATACTATTCATTAATCTAGAGTATGGGAAAACACATTGTTATTTTTGAACAATAGTTATTGAAATAACAAATCATGGGATATGTTTCATGAAAATTTGATGTGGCTGCATTATGGATATAGGTTGTAGGTTTTTTATATTAATATATAATGTATTATTATTAATTATAAAACATTATTTATGTTAAAATAATTAATTTTTTATATGTTTTAATCTTGTTTTGATTCACTAGTTTACAAAATTTAGAGCTAAATAAAGTGAAAATCAATGATTATTCATCAGCTGTTGAATAAATTGGACATGATATCTCACTAGGTTCTATGGATTGTAGATATAATATAGATAAACCAATTAAATTTGACTATATTTTTCTAAAAAAAATGTATGTACAATTTATATTTACGTTGGGAACTTACTCTTAAGATATTAATATAATAAAACTATTTTTTACGTTTATTGAATATTTTTTATAAATAGGTTTTGTAAATTTTTCATAAAATAACACTAAAAATATATTAAATAATTATAATAACCTAACCATTTCAATAAATTGAACACATATCAAAAAATTTGAGTTCTACATGACTGAATTTGAAACATCACTTAATTAAAACATTACATAATAGGTATTTGTTAACGTAATTATTTTCAACAAATAAGTAGAATTTATGATATTTTTTTGAAACATTTTTAATAAATTATTGCAAAAACAAAATAAATGATTGGAGTAAATTCCTTTTGTTAAAAATATGTATCGATCAACTTAAAGCAGATATATTCATAAATGATTGTCCTTTATAATCATTTTTTTGAAATGTGTTTCAAAAACGACCAAATTCATAAAAAATTAATGATAAATATTCCTTAAAAATTATAATTAAATTTCAATTTTAGATATTTTTATATCAAATTAAAATTATTTAAATAAACAAAAACACATTCAAAATGTTAGATTGAATTTTTTTTAAGAAGAAATATAAAAAAAATTATATATGAATCATCATTATAAATGAGGCTTTTATATGTAGAAATATAATTTTATTCTTGTTAATATTCATATAATTGCATCATAAAAAATGGTTGGATTTTGATTTGTCCAACAAAAAATTAAATATTTTCAGGATGTATAGAAACAATAATTGGAAAAGTAATTATTCATAGTTGAAGTTATTAAAAAAAACTCATATTTTATTCATTCAATAAATAATTTCATGATTATCCTTTAATAATTTTCAACTTGTTTGATGTAGTGAAATATCCAATTAATTTCTCCATCTCATTTAATTAATATTAATAATAAATCGTGAAAACATCATCTAAACTAGTAGTCATGTATCTTCCATTCAACTATATTATTGTTAATTATAAAGAATAATGCTTTTCAAAATACTTCGTTAGAGAATTTATATTTTTTCATATTCCTTTGATTGATATACTCATGAGTATTTACGTGAACATAAAGACGAGGTTTAATAGGTCTATTATAATATGATGTGTTGGTTTTGATTTAATTGATAAATATTTTTTATATGTTATTTTTTGTAGACAAATAAAATAAATTTTTCAATAATTGGAAATGATTGTTAATTTTTATGTGTGTTGGTTATCAATTTTATAATTTTAGGTGATTTGGATGATGTATAAGTGGACTATAAATTTAAATCTCCATTCATTAATGGTTAAATATAAAAATTATCACTATGACTTTTTAGGTATTTGTTAAATTTATGAAAAATAATTTTCAGGTATTAATAATTGTGCCTATGTTAGACATTGGGTGGGTGACTAGTGTGCTCATTCACTGATGGAACAATTTTGTGATAATGTGATCTATTGATTGAATTATTTGATTTATTCATAATAAAAATAAGCAGGACACTATGTTTTATATCATTAAAGGATTAAATTCATTCATATTATACTTATATGTGTGGGGTTTCCTAAGCAAATTATTATCCCCAGAGAACAATATAAAAATTATAGGGCTTGTAAAGATGATCCAATCTTTATTGGGTAACTTAAACATTACTATCCTTAATGGTTTATGGTTTTAAAATATAAATTTTTTTGAACATTTTTGTGTACTCATATTGTGTTTCATATTGAGACATTCATTGATGATGTTTTCCTTATGAAAACAGTAGTACCCTAAAATTTTTGAACTTTAGAAAATTCCTTCACATTATGGTTCACTATTGAATATGTGTACAATTTTAAAAAAATTAAGAAAATTAAAATAGTTCTACTGGACTATATAGGTCAACTAAGGTGGATAAATCAAAATGTAGTAAATGGAATGGGACATCAGGGATTTGGGATGTGATTTAATTTCATACGATATTGATGAGAAATATACTGCATTTCAATAATCAATGAATTTATTTATTGTCAGTAATTAATTAGGTGTGTATAAAAGTCAAATTAACTAAATTGTTTCTAATTGAGTGTGTTATTTAGAAGATCATTGATTAGGGTGAAATACTATGTGATTATGATTTATATTGAATTGGTAATTCAATTTAGATATAGCCATTTAAACTTATAAATACTTATCATTTTCTATGGGGTTTAAAATGGAAGAAAGAATGGTCTAAATTCGACATGTTTTCACTAGTTATTCAAATGAATAATTTTATAAAGATAATCATTTGGAATTATATATATTATTTTAAAATATATTAAATAAATGAAAAAAATAGTTTTCTTCATAGTGATCTGGCAGATAATATTTGTCTCGAATATCCAAAAGTATTTGTAGCATATAGTATTATTAATTATGTGTTAAAATTTAGTATCGTTTTTTAGATATACATAATAATGATCCTATGAAATTTAAATATTAATTTGATAGAATGCATATATCCATTGGAATTGATAATAAATAAATGATAAATATTTCAATATAAATAGTCTCTATGAAATTCTAATAATGGGAAATTTATTTTAGTTGAATAAAATATTTCATTAGGGTAAAATATTTTTTATCAATGTGACAGTCATTTATTAATTATCAAATTGAACTGATACATATTGGATATAAAATTTTCTTAGGCCCCATATTATTTCACTCAATTTAGTATATTAGAGCTTATCTACCTCAGTATATTGATGAAATATAAATACAAAGTATAGTTATCAAAATTTCAATTGTTAACACTATAAATTATTTTTTTACTTTATTAAAAAACATGTGGTGTTTTATTATGTCTTACTTAAGGTATTCGCAAATTTTTGAATGATTTAAATAACATATAAATAAAAAAACCTAAAATATATATATATTTTTTATAGATGAGAGGATATAAATTGTTCCAAATAGTACTAATTAAGAGTGAATATAAATGTTAAATCAATGCCTAAGTGGATTTTAAAACATTATATAACATTGCGGGATTTTGAATAACCTAGATGTGGGGTAATTTGATGTAAAATATATAGCCAAAAATATTAGGAGAAATTATTATACATGTTCTTTTGTTACATTTTGTAGCGATATGATCACCTAGAATGCTCTCAAATTAATCATTCTATATTGGTCTACTTTTTTTATGTTGATATTTCTTATTTGTAGTGTTATTGAACAGTGTCTAAGTACATACATAGACTCTATTATATATTTTAAATGGATTTCAATCCTACTCCGACAGATTATATACATTATTCCAATTATTAATTTCTAACAAAAATTAAAAATACTAATTAAAAAATGTGATAATATGGAATTTTTATGTGAGTTTCAATGATATGAGTGTTTTGTACCTCATAGATTCATAGTTATTTAGTATCATAGTACCAAAAAAAACATGTTTGTCCTTTTAATATGGGTGTTTAAGTGAAATGTTTTCAAAGAATCTTGTCAGTTAAGGGAATGAAATCCCAAAGTTTGTTAATGTAAAATTTTATGGTATTTCATTTCCATTTTTAATAGGGACTCACATTTGAATGATTGGTGGTCCCTATCCATGAATTAAAAAGTCGATATTCATTAAAACTGGGATGATGTGTAACCAAATCAACTCCCATGGGAAATTTTTTTCTTGTATGTGATGAGATTAAATATTTCAGAATATTATAGTGAAATACTCCCTAATAACAATATTAGTTTGTTTTTATATTAATTCCCATATCATTTTTATGGATAACTATTATAAAAGAATTTGATCGATCCATATATTCAACAATCACCACAATTTATGTAATGTATTTCATGTTTTTAACTTAATGGTTTTTTTATGGCCTCTAAAATCTCAATCTAGTTAAAGATGGTAATATATAGTTTAATTATATAATGAAATGTAATTAAATAACAATCCCATCAAGAATGGAGGCCTTTGATGTTCATTGGTCTGTAACCAATTTTATTTTGAGGTTTACACATTGTTAACAATGGATTGAACCATTTATATTTCACTGATTAAATGTTTTTGATGGTAATATATCACTAATTAATTGGTATATTAGGTTGTAAATATCTAGTGTTTTAAGACCACCAACAAATCACCAATTGTTTATTTCCATGGTTTATCACCATTGTGATATGAGATATCATCTCCTTAAATTTCTATCTATATGGATTTCCTGAAAGATCCCCTTTCTTGTTTTTCTTTTCATAACATAATTGAATATGGTAGGGTGGTACTTGATTAGGTCTTACACTTAGTATTATTGCCATGAATTTATTTGATATAGTTTTGTAACTAAATAATGAAGTTTTACTAGACATATTGATGTTGAAAATTGGTAAAGGGTGTTTGGAAATTAGTTTCATTAGAGTCTTTATTATTCAATACACCATTGATTAGAAAAATAGATGATATTCAAAAAGGTTGATTTTTTATGAATTATATATGTTAAGAGGACCTTCATTCTCAATTCAACAACAATATATGTTGGACATACATATACGATGAACATGAAATATTCCCGCATGGTATGTAAGTTATTTAAATAATATATGGGAGCCTCAAGAACTTATATTTCATGAGTGGGGAAAATGTGACAATATTATGTTGAGAAATAGATCTTGTGTAGAAATTGGTAGTTTATAAGTGGCATTGTAATGGAACTGAATAACATAAGTGCAGCTCATAATAAAGAATCACACAATATTGTTCAATTGATGTGCTTGATGAGATGTTAGTATCTTACATATAATTGACCATGGAAACTATAAGGTCTGTTTGTGATAGCCAAGGAAGAGAAGATGAAAAAACATTGATATAGGTTAATATCCATGACTGAAAATTATTATCCACATGTTATAGGATTTTGGGTTTATTTAAATTAGTTATCTCATGATTTGAGTTTATATAACAGTTATTCAAATTGGTGACCTTTCAAAGGTACTCTTGATAACACACATGTGTGGGGGTGGGTTTAGTTATTTTAAGTACCTAAAGTTAATTCAGTTTAAATATATCAAATTTTAATCAAAGGTAAAATATTGAATGGTCTGGGAGGGTCCGGAATCATGACACCGAATATTCAGTTTTATAGTTTTCCTCCTTTTCTAGACAATATACCATAGGGTATTGTTATTGATCAACTTTTTTCCAAGTTTATAGGGATGTGTTATGTAACAATGTGTCCAATGGACTTTAGACTAGTGATATATCATCATGGAATTCACTATAGTTTCATATTCAAGAGGTTCATGACTCTTGTACCTATTTGGGTTTTTGTAGGGAATTGTTTCTACCATTAAAGGAAAGTTGTGAAGCCAATAAAGTCATTCCATGAGAATGGTTGTGACAAACTAATCTATTGGAAAGGATTATATCATTATTTTAATCATAAAAGAATAATTGTTGATGTTTTTTTGAAAATGTGATCAATTCATCAAAATTAGGATAAATGGAAAAATTACATTGATGTTATCCCGTTATATGTTTGTTTTTTTCCATTAATCCAGAATATATCCAAGGATTTGATTCCAATGATTAATTAATTTTTTTACTATGGTTTTCTCTAAAATGTTAATTTAAATAATAATATTATTCCTCATTATTTTTTTGGTGCCTAAATATCCCACCTACTAAGAAACATGTTATTTTAGAGTGTAAATAAGTTGATTCAATTTAGAGAGGAATTTATTAAATAATTGGGTGGATTCAAAATGATATTATATATTTTGAAAGGTCATGTCTTTCTGGATCACACTAAGGGTGATACACATTGAGAGATGGTGAATTAGTGTGTCCATTAAATTTATATCACTCCACTCTATTAAATAATCATTACCATTTTATCAATGTATTAAATAATTAAAAAATATGAATACTTAATAATTTCTATTAGGAAGATTCACATCCTTTCATATGACTACATCCCTAGTGTCATATGGTTGTTACGCCATTTGCATATTCCCATTTTTATTATCAAATGGAACTCTAGAAATGGTATGAACTATAAATCATACCTATTTTGGAACCAACCAGTTAGAATCTCACATTAATAGGGTGAACAAATAATTTTCCCCCATGGTCATATATTAGTATATTAGCCTCTACACTAACTCTAGGTGATGATATCCTTCTTCCACCTAGCATATAAATTACCAATGTATGTTCTCGATCCATCTTCCTAAATATAGAAATTTAGCATCCTTGAGATCATTAAATAACCCAACCTATATTTTTTCACATAATGATATTGGTATTCACAAATATATATATATATATTTCATCCAAAATAGTAATAAAAATCTCATTTATTCATGATGGATCATATCAACTCATTCATCTTAAAGTTGATTATATATTTAAAAACATTCCTAAAGTCAAGATAAATACTTGGTTCTTTCATTCCCATGATATTTAAATTATCGCAATATTAATATTGATTTAATTATTCTAAAAAATAATTTTTTAAATTCACTAGATGTTTCATTATAAGCATAGAGTTGAGTCATATTTTTATATAATTTGTAAGTCCATCAATGAAATATTTTTCCTCATTCACTCACACATCCTTGATAACAACCTGATTCATGATCATGATATTGATCATTATTTTTATCCATGATGTTCATCTCAAAATAATCTGTTGATTAAATCTTCTACCTTGGGAAAAAAATTTGGGAATCATGATCTTTTTGTAATAATGAATCTCAAAAACTCATTTTGTATTAAAACCTTAGTATGAATGAAATTTATTTATATAATTGAAAGACATAAAATGAATAAAATGAATAAATATAATAATTTATCATTATGAGCAATGAAATAAAATAAACTTAAATGTTTTCGTTGAGGATTTATGTTCAAGTACATTGTATTTTTTATATTTTAGTAATAATACATACGATTAAAAAAAGACTAATGAAAAATATTTATGTTTGGAACAATTACATGAGTTTTTTATGGACTATCTATAAAACCCATGTTCTAAACTAGACCATCCTCGGTCTATCTCATAGGATTATGAGAAAAAAATAATCTCAAAGAGATATCTTATTAACTAGGAACATGATCCAATTAGAAACTCAATTCATATAAATTTCATATTAATAATCATGATAAAATATATAGAAACTTCATATCTCAAATAACTTCTTCATATGATGGATAAATATTGAGTTCAAAAATATATTGAAGTTGTTAACTTTACTACACTCGTGAATTTCTTCAATGTGAAGAGTTTTTCATATTTCATCACATAAAAATAGATATCGAAAAAAAAACCTCCAATGGGTTTAAAAAATACCACATTTGATTATTTTTCAATTATGGAATATTAACTTCCATTTAATAAAAATAAATCAAAATTTATTAATAATAGGGGTTCAAATTGATCATTTGTAAGTTAACGAATCCCTAATAAGTCATTTTATTTATTTATCTAATTTATTGTAGAAAAAACACTGATTCAATCAATCATAAATTCTCTCTATAATAAAATTTGACTCAACCATGTCCAAAGATTCATGCATACACTACCCAAAAAATTGTAAAATATTTTTATTCTAATTGCCTTCAAAACACTATACAAACACGATAACATTCATAATAATTAGAAAAAAATTAATCCATTATAAAAAATACCCCCATGGTTTTAACATGAAATTATAAAGGAGGAATGTCAAATAAAAAATTACTTTATTGAAAGGTGTGGGTTTCACTCTCATTTATAGCCTTTGATTCTCAACCTATTCATTTTTAGAGGATATGTATGAAAATAAAGATTATGTTTTATATAAGAAAAAAATATGGTCTCATATTATTCCCTTTAATATTTTCGATAATAAAATGGATCTATGTCATGGTTTTTATTACTTTTATTGTTTCACTATATTGCCAGATAGGTAAATGATGCATTTGTTTTCACAGCCCATTATCAAATGATAAGTTTTTTCAATAGTCAATTCATTCAACCGTGTCTTCATCCCTATAATCTTTTTAGCTACTTGTGATGTAGACACATATTGAACATCAATATAGCTATGATTCATGGATTCCAAATTCACTGAATTCTAGGGATCACATCTTCATCTAATAAAAAATACCACCATATGTGGATATTTGGTCATTAACATCAAATATATTGTCATCATGAATATATCTATTTTTTAGATCATGTTGCCTCATATAAAATAACTGATAATTGATTATGTTTGAGATATTTTTCATTATAATTTATTTTTGTCCAAATTTTTTGTTTCAAATAGATTAGACTGATACTAAGAACCAAGGGTTAAAACATATACAATGTAACGTTTTTATATATCATGTACCCAAAATTTTAAAATAAAATTATAAACTACATGCAATAAATAATGTTCCCATAAGTAAAATTTAACATATCTATTTCATAATTAATTACTATACAAAACCCTCTTGCCTCCCCTATATTATATATATTTAATAACTCAATTGTATATTTTTTTATTAGAAAAAAATTTACTTTATTCCCCAATAATTTTTATCCATAAGATTAATATAATTAAAATTATCATTAACAATTAAAATATTCCATTCATATACCCTGATACCTCATTTGATAGTCATCAATCATTAATAGAAAATATATATCATTAAAATAAGCAATCACAAAGAGTGATGTGGTGTTGGTAATTTTCAAATATTGATTATTGTCTACATTCCCTTTGAAAATTACATTCTCTTTAGATGCCCATAAGTTATAAAATACCATGCTCATGGATCATTATTAACACCATATAGAACATTCTTTAACATACATACATGGATTTCATATAAATATAATCCAATAAATTTGGGCACTTCAATGTACAAATCTTCATCAAGGTCACCATTTAGAAAATATTATCTAACATGCATCAGACATATCCTTACAATTCCATGGGTTGACAGGGTATTGAATATTCTGATAGATTCATGTGTGTCCACTATAAGAATGTATCATCATAGAAATCCCCTTAAATATATGATTATTTCATTCAAACAATATGGTATTTGTTTCTATAGAGTACATCATTATCATTATGTTCATTTCACTGCAATAAGGAATCTCTATATCCATGGTTTTTTTCAAAAAAATAAGCCTATATGCCACACCAATAGACACATTATTCCAGAATTGTTTTAATTGATATACCCAGATCACTGAATTTGGAAATCGTTCCCTCCAGTTCATTGTTTTAGAGGATATAGACAAGGGTCCCTAAAACCGTGGCAATAGAGAATACCTATAGGAATATTTCTAGTAAGTCATGTTCATATGTTTCATGTGCATGTGTGGGGAAATAAATTTCCTACACAAATGGGGGGTGGAGAACCATTTCCACGGTTTGATACCAATTTACATGGTTTCAAAAAATATATAAGAATATATATATATATATATATATATATATATATATATCAATAATGGTCATTAGATTAATGGTTATGTTCATGGTTTTAATAGAGAATGTATAGGGTTAAAATCCAGCTGGTTATATTTTTTGGAGGACTATATCTACAGTTGTTATAACCATGGTTGCCCATTATGGAAATTGATGTACCTCCATAGTGGTATATTTCCACAGTTCGAAACCCATGGAAATATGTCAAATTAATATACTGGAAAACCATTTAATTATTGCATAAAACCATATTCATTTTTCTATTACTACATCAATTCTAATAGGATACATGTCAGTATGGATTATCGAAATTTTTTATAGGAGCAGTTTATACCTCTATATACATGGTTTCATAACATGGATATTATTTAATTTTCATATCATATACCACTTTTCTATATTCACATTCTTATTAGTGGGCATATAAAAAAGTTAATAATATTATTCATTATGATCATTTCAAGCTTCTAATTCATAGAGTGAACCCACACCTAATTTTTAAAAGAATCCTTAAGTATCTGAGGTTCTACCATGGACATTGAAAGAGTATATATGATTTCGATAATATTACATCATGTCTGTACACATTTATTTTGATCCCCAATTGTATTTCTAATATAAATATGACAAATTATTATAACATTTTTTTATTTATTGATTTTATATTCTCTATCTTAGTCATAAAAAAATATTTTTTCCACACATTATGATTGAATATATATTTATATAGATTTTATTTTATATGAGATGAAATGATAACATAACCTAAAAACCAATAGTGATATTCTACCTTATAACTTCATAATTATAATACCATATGACATAATCAGTACCAATAATTCTCTTATATTTGGTGTTGTATCACCTGTATCAATTCCAACATTTGATGTACCAAATAATGATACCATCTTTAGCCTTATAATATAATTTTCCTTTACTTTTGAACTTTTCCAAAATCATGAATGGAAGTATAAAAACCCTATTATGTTTTATATTTTTATTCCTATTAAACCATATCTCAAAGTGGGTCGAGTATTTGTATTTATTAATGACACATGCATTTTGAATTTTTTTAGCAGTTGTGATAGAATGAGACCATTAAATATCATTATTTGATTGTTCCATGAGAATAGAAATACGTGTATAAATATGATCTAATTATTTATTTTAACTCCTCAATTTTTTGTGGTGTGAGTGGAGAATTATTTGAATTTTCCATACCACTCTTTTTAGAAAATTCAATGAATTGTATATTTTTATATTTTATCTCGTTATATTTTCTAAATAATTTATTGTATAAGAATATTTTATTATCTACATGACCTAAAAAACTTTTGAGACATTCAAATTACTAGGATTTTTGTGTAATGACCATGATTCATATCATCTTTTTTAATCTATTTATGAATTTAATGTAATATCAATTTCCATTTTTTTGAATTCTCAACCATAAGGCCACACACATCATAAAGAAATAGTCAATGGTGCTTCATAATATGTATTTCAAAACTATTATGGGTCTTGATTACTATTTTTCATATTGTAATTTTTTTAGAGATATTGGTTATTTCTTGTTTTAATAAGGGTAAATTTCTTGTACATTCATCTTCAATATATTTAATTATAATATTTTGGCCAAGTATAGCATTTATTTTGTTATATAACTCATTTTCTACATGATTATTCAATTAGAATCCAATATCTTATTCAATATCTCAAAATAAATGTTTTGGGTTTGTCATATTCAATGTAGTAAAAACTCTATCTTTCATTATTTTGATTATGTAATATTTTTTCTTTAAAATGTCTGCATTATTTAAAAATATAGTTTTGATAAATATAACAAATTATACTTTGTTCCATCAAAATACCACTCTCTATCAATAATAATTTGTCTTATAAAAATTTTCAATACCCGAAAACATTTGATCTTTATAAAAATATATTTAAAAAACATCACATAACCCAATTAAAATTCCTAAGCATTTTTAATATATTTTAGTTCACATTTTATGGGTGATGAACACCAACATTCCATGATCCAACTAATTTAAAATCATCAGGACTTAATCAAAACATATAATTCATATTTATGTTTCCTAGAAGGAAATTTATTCCCTTTCTCAAGGATATTATGTCATATATTCAAATAATAGGGAAAATATAAACATAAATATTGATTTTCTCCCCTAACGGTCCACAACATCCATAAACATCATAAAATCATTTTGAATTTTATCATTGTTCAAAATTATTTTCATATTGTTTATTACTTGGTTGAGTTATCACATATATTATGGTCTCTATCATGATTCATGATCATTTACTATTCTATGAATAGGCATATTTTTTTATCAGTTATTAGCCTTACGGATGAACATGACATATTACCTAAAATATACATTAAATTTTCATTTCTAAAAAAATGTTATTTAATGGGATATTTTATTTAGTTTTTTATCAATGAATTTATAAAGATATAAATTCCTTTTCAGTGTTTCTAAATGATTATTTTCAAACAATTAATGTCTTTTAGGTCTTATTTATTTCCAAAAAATAGTACATTTTACTCTTTATTTTGATTATTTATATATTCTAGATTGAGATATGTCATGTGAAAGTTCAGTAGAAGCAGTATCAAATTACTCTATGACTTATGTAAACTTTACCTTTAAATAACTTGTATATTTCCTCAAGTATCATTTTATTGTAAGACTGATAAAAAATGTTCCTCATTATCCAATATCCTTAATCATATAGTATATATAATTTTCCCATTTTAATTATTGGTTTAAAAATTTAACCTTCTATATTTTTCAATTAATTTATCCACTAAGATGATAGTGGAAGATATCACTTCAATAATTTTAATGTTTTTTGAACTCCCATGAATCAGCATCACAATTCCATTTATATGGTTTTAATATTCATCCTCAAGTTTACATAATTTTTTAGGACACCTTTTTTCTTCTATCACCCTTCTGATTCAATTTAAACACATATTGATCTATATTCACATGGTATATTCCTTAATTGTTTCTCAATTACATAGTGTATATTCATGATTATATTTTTCTCCTAATGGGTTTACATAATCAGATTTTTTATAATAACAATTTATGATAGATCTTTTCAAAATTCACGATCACCAGGTTCTTTAATATCGGGTAGACCTTCTTCAAATGAATGGATGACCCTATTGATGGAACATGTAAAAAACAACATCATTCATTTTGATTGAGAATATGATAGTTCCATATTGGGTTTCATATTTGAGTAATCCTCATAATCAATATATCATAATAAATTATATGGCTATTATTACAAAAATTGACATCCATTTCACAATTAATGCATTTGAAAGGTAGTTTACCTCAAAAAATACCTCTAAAACCTCTTAATAAAATCCTAAAATTAATGGAAGTGCTTAAGAATAATATTTCTTAATTTATCCTTCATTTGGATTTCCTTTTACATTAATCTGTATTCATATTATTGGATTCTTTTAAATTTATTTCTATTTACTACCTACTATATCATTTATGTAATGATTTAATTCTAATTTTACACATAATGAGGGTATTTTGGAGATAATATATGGTGAATTCATCAAGATTTATATCTTATAGAGTAGATATATTCGCATAATATATATCTATTAGGATTCCAATTTGTTTATTCAACATTTTATATTTCTCACATACCTAAAAAACTCTCTGATTATTTTAAATGTTTCATTACCCTCATATAGAATTCATTAATAGTTTCATATTCCTTAATTGTAACATTGTTAAATTGTTTTCACATGATTAATATACATAATTAATTATCTTTTTTATTTACAATAAAATTATTATAAATCATCATATAAATTTTATTAGTTGTTGTTCACCCAACAATCTCTATCAAAACATTTTCTATCATCGCTCAAATAAATCATTTGTAGGATTCCAATCATTTTTAATATTTCTTTTGTTATTTTTGGTCCAAAAAGATGAAATATAACGAAAAATTAATCTATATTGAGAATAATAATTAAGATCATTATCTTGAGAATGAATTCATTGTACTATACATTTTTTCCATGAGTGGGTCCAATTTACATAAATTTTTGTGATTCCTTTTCTTTTCATAGAATTATAATGATCCATATCATTAAAATGATAGAAACTAGAGAGTAAAAATTTCGATCATTGAAAATATTTTATAACATGAATACAGATACACAATTATTGGGGAAAATTATTCTGTATAAAAAATTCAAATCCATGCACTTTGATTTTTATCCATCACTTACCCCCAATGTAATCACAGATTAAATTATAAAAAATACCAATAATATTATTTGTCAACGATGACCACCAATTGGATGATTACATATCCAATAAAACCTATTTTTATCACATAAACGGAGTGAAATTCATATTATAAAAAAAATCATGAAACTATATGATATTGAAAATGTATAACATCCAGAATTAACCATTTAAAATTTTTTCTTTAGTAAAAATCAAATACATTATAAGAATTTTTATGTGGGACTATATCAGCCACTACAATGACTATCTATGATGAACTATCTATGAAGATCATCTTCCTCCTCATTGCATAGTAATCTATTGTGGTTGTTCACCGCCTTTATTCTTAATTATGGATCAAATATATTTTATATTCAGAGACTAACCCTACATCCCTTTATTCACATTATTATTATCATATAAAATTATAGTACTGTGAATATTTTTAACATAATGGTTATGGAAATATCATTGAATATTGGTTTCCTAGTTAAAATAATTCAACTACAAGTTAACACTATATGAGTAAACATCCATGAACAATAGATGAAAACAAGATTTATTTATTTTAAAAAGACTATTTATTATGATTTTCTTATTCATTTAAATCATTGACTAAACCAGTGATTTTTGTTTTGAAGATATTTCTACAAAGGAATCATAATGTGACATATAATTCATTAATATGAACTCTATCCCCATCAGTTTCTTCTTCGTTATATTGTTCATCCATGATGTCTTCTTGAATCATGACCATGTTCTTGATCATGATATTTTATCTATATATATCATTGAACAAAATAATAAGTAATAATCTCATTATTCAGATAATGAAATCTGGAATACAATTTTTCCACTCCTCGTGATCCATTAATATTTTCTCTTGGCTTAATCCTTACGATCAGTGACAATGTCGTACAATAAAATATAAAGACATATAATGAATAGTTGTGATGATAATTAATTGTTTTATAAGACAATCAATTGAAAAAATGGTTTTTATGAAGGTTTAAGTTTTTTACATGAAATTTTATAGAATCTACATAGATACATATAATTGAACAAGTCCTTATGAAATATATATACATTTGATATTAAATACATACAATGAATTATTGAATAACTAGAATAAACATATTCTAAAAGAATAATTTTTTTCCAAATAAATGTCATTTGAAGCACTAAAACCCAATTCTAAAAATCATTTATAATTTTGCAACATCATCCAATCAGATCATGATATCATATAAAATTGAACTACAATTTTATTATCAAATTGATTGAACCCACTTCTAATAGCCATCTACTTCATATTCATGGGAAATTTCAACATCAATAATATGTTGTACATTGTATATTTGATTAATATATACATTTCATTAACATAAATTTTACTTCATCAATAATAAAACATGAATAGGTATTAATAATAATTAAAACATACTCCTGCATGGTTCACGATTTCTTCCCCAAAATATATGGGGTTTATCCACTCTAGATTCCAACTAATACTTCACTTGTTCATTTCCCATGTGCACTCGACAATATAAAATATTCAAGAAAATATATAGAAAATTATTTATGATGTTAAACAATATTCTATAATTGTATTTTTCTTTTTATTTTTTGTTTAATTTCAGCTTCCTTAATATCATATTAGTGTGTGATAAATACATAATGATATTTTATATTTTCACAAATATTAGAGTTATTTAAAAAAATTATGCTCACTGAATTATTTTTTTCATGTATAATTATAAATTTCAACAATTTATTCTCTAAAAATAATACAAAATCAAACTAAAAAGAATTATGTGATAGTTTAGTTATTTCAAAATTAATTGGATGAATCTTTCCAATCTATTAGATTTTTGGATAGAAAAATGATGTAAATATAACCAAATATAAGGGGTTCTTTTATATAGGTATAGTTTTCTTGATTATTTGCAACATATATCCATTATAGAGAATATTTATAATGAACGGTCTGTATCATACCATGGACCTCCATAACAAATTGTTTCATAAAATAGAGACATTGTATCTGAAGTAATTTCCTAAAAGTATTTCACGTTTATCAATTATCAAATATCCATTTATTATAAAATAATGATACAATATAAATATATTTCATCCCATTTCATAATGTGTGGCTTCAATTTTTTTAAACAAAATAGGTGTTAAAATGTAACGTACTGAACCACACAGATTCATTACGTTTTCAAAATCTATTGATTGGGGTTCTCTGGGAGGAAATGGTATCTCATTTCAAGTGTTTTAAAATAATCCAGTTATTTTTGTAGGTGGTTTCGATAGATTAGCATTGGTAGGTAGGGAATCAGTAGGTTGTTCATCGGTTGGTCGGGCATTAGTATGTTAGGCACCAGTAGCTCAGCATCAGTGGCTCAAAATTGGTAGGTTGGGCGTCCGTAGGTCGGGGATCAAGAGTTGGGCGTCAGTAGGATGGGTGCTGGTGACTCGCAATGGTGATTCATGCATCGTTGTTTCATCTCAGTGACTCACTATTTGTTGGTCATGATAGTGAATCATTGTTGGGGTGTTTTTGTTAATGACTCATGTTGTCGATTCATTGTCTACGACTCCCCCATTAGCGAGTCATTTCAATCATTTTTAGATTCCCCTCTTATGTTTTATTTGATGTAAATGATGTTTAAAACCTTTTTTGACCATTTATGAAGCAATTTCAAAGGATATTAATTATATCATTAACATACTAACATCCCGGAGTCTTTAAAATAGCCCAACCACATGGTTTTTACCACACTTCAACTTTAATGTACATTGAAACTTTTCCCCATATTTTGATATAGGTATAGACTTTTCTAAATTTGAGATCCACTATTGCGTGATCCCATCCATTTTCTCTTGCTATGACTAAAACGTTTTTACCCCAATGAGTCCAAACCATGTTGTATATGTATATCTATTTTTTCCTAGGAGTCATTCTTGCTACTCACACACACCTTGTTTTTTGCGTATGGATAAGTTACTAATCTTTTATTGTTCTAGTTATGTATTCCATAGTCTTTATATATTTTTGTATCATGAAGGTTGGGTAAGATAAGGTATCTTCTATTAAGATAAGGAGTTTTGTAACATTAGAAATAAATTATTTTTGGGGGATATGTTGATGAATCTTTTGTTTTTTTATTTTTTATATTTTATCTATATTGTGAGTCGTTTTCCTTATAAAATAATGGTCACTAGTGGACTTTGTTCACACATGGGTGATGCTTTACGTGTTTTAGGTATCCCTAGATGAACATTGGAATTATGATATTGATTAATCACATATATCTAGTTTATTGAATTGATGCACTAGTATCAAACATGTTCTGTGATGACATCTAATTTATCAAAGTGGAATTAAATAATATGTGTGTTAAATTAAAATACACTTTTCCATGTTTAGTGTGGTTTTTTGTTTTCTGATGGTAGCTTCAATCTATTGATTCGTATTGTTGTGTGGTGTTGAATTTGAGTTCACAACGGTTTGTTCTGTTGGATTGAGTGTGAAATGGAATCTCAAGTTGAGAAAATTAATGATTTTGGGGTCTACGTCTAGGATATGTTATGGTTTTTAGCCATGTCCTGTTTCTGTAGTGGGACATAATCCTAGTTGTGTTTTATTGTTATTACGGGATGTGGTCCTCAACATGTAGTGGATATTCTGAGGATGGTTTTGGAGGGATAATTTTGATGAAGTATGATGTTACCTTGAATGGGTGTTTTGACCAGAGTTTTTGAAGACTTTTGTGAATTGTGCAATGGTTATGATGTTATTTGTTGTGTGTTGAGTATGGTAGTTTCCCATTTATGAGTGTAATAAATAATTAAATGATATTTTTAAATTCATAGTGAAAATTGGTTAAATTAATTAGATGGGGTTATGAATTGTGTTTGTGGATGGATATGTGTTTATTTATTTGGTGTGGAAGGAATGGTAGTTTTGTGTGGGTTGGTTATTTTTTTGAGAACCCATAGGATGGTATGGGTGTTTTATACATATATATATACTTGTTGTTCCTTGTGATTTATAATCACACCCCACCCTAGTTGAGCACTATTTTCCAAAACACCCCCATATAATGGGGGGTGGTGATTTCTCCAACTTCTCGGTGGGATGATATTTGCCTATTTTTTGGCTATTCTCTGCTTCATCTTCTATGAATTGGTATCCCAAGACACTTATAGTATGTTTTCTGGGGTTTTGAGGCCTTAGAATTTGTGGGTGAGTTGTGTTTTCTAGGTGTCTTCGGGATGTGTTGTCTTGTTCATTCCTAGGAGTCTTTACAATGAGGTAGCGGTTTTTTTCCACTATATCATCATTCAGGAAGTTATATAGTTTTTTGGACCATGTGTTTTTGGGTAGGATATAGTATATGGACCATGTGTGTGCAGGAACATTCGGGCAGTGGGGCTTGTGGAAGAGCGAGGTAGCATTGGGACAATCACAATTATACCTCACCATTTTACCAATTGGAGGTGGTGGGGGTACCCTATCATCGATGTTCTTATTATATAACATTACATTACATTGGTTATTTAGTGAGTGTACCAAGATGATATTTGGTATGGATAGTATACTTTGATAGGTGCTTTTGAGTTTTTTTGTTTCTTCACAGAGGCATTAGTATGCTTCTCTACTAGTGAATGATAGAATTTGGTTTTCACTACTAAGTATAATTTTATTATTTCCCTATCAATATAAACCTATTTTGAGGATTCTAGGATTACTACGGGGATCGTGTTGTTAATCACTTGCTCAAACATTGGTAAAATTAACATGTAACAGCTTAATATTTGTCTTTTTTATTGATTTTGGAGTTTTTCATTGTATCTCTAACAGTATTACATTAAAAATCCAAGTGGGATGTGTTTGCCTTTTTTAATATATATATATATATATATATATTAGTTGTTTTGAGGTTTATATATCTTATATCATGATCCTGGTTACTATAAAAAGGGTAATGCCACCTATTTTATGATATTTGAATACCCTTGGTGCTAGTTTCCACCCTAGGGCCTACTGAAGGCAGAACTCGGGGGGTAATTATCTCTCTTCTCACATTGTCGGCCAAAGAAAGGTACACCAAGTGGGGAGGGGTCATAACATAGAGTAAGATGTGATAACATGTACCTAGAATAATATTTGATAATAAATTGGTGTAAAACTATTTGGCCCATGAAACCGACAATAAGTTAAATAATTAATTCATATCTATTGGAATTTACTAGGATGTGGGGTCGCCCAATTTTTCATTTTCTATCAATAATGATGGATCTCAAAACATATCATCCACTAGTACCCTAATACAAATAATTATCGCATAATTTTTGGGGATGTAGTTTTAAACCATATGGATATCTATCAGGTGAATAAGGACACCATATTGGGGGAAATGTGTGATGAATTCTTGCTCATGAAATGTTCCTTGAGAAATTCATTACAGACATCAAAATAGTAAAATGGGTCTTTATGACACCTCAAATCATTGTTGAAATGAAGTGACCACCGTTGTCCTGACTCCTATATTTCTAAATGGACAAGCCTATTTGGAGAGATACATTCGATTAAATCATATAGATTATAATTAATATATTTCATTCCATTGAGATGTGTGTATAGGAGTTGTTAAACATGAATTTATTAGAAAATAAAATCTATAAGTAGTGGAACATCTGAGGTCACCCTAATTTAATGTGTCACCATCAATTTATTTGAATTTTAGATGTTTTTTATCTATTTTGAAATTTCTTATTAGAGAATATTATATATTTAATTACCACATCACTTCTATCCTGGTTTATAAGATGGCTAGTTTTCATCTAGTAAATATGGTGTTTCTAGTCATAGTACTTAAACATAGAGAACCGGGCGATAAAATCTAGAAGAATTGCATATTTTGAATTTTTCAATATATATATTAATTTATAGTGACCCATATTATTTGTTATTCATTAAAAATAAATTCACTATCCTTTGATTTTTATTGTAATCATATTTACATTAATATTACATTGATTATGCATGAAAATATGTTTATTAAAAAAATTATTTCAAAGAAAAATAAGTATACATTCCTCCAATTCAGTCCATATAATGTTCAAATAGGTAATTTATGAAATGATTTTTATATAATCACTAAAAACTAATGATATAACTATTTTATCTAGGAGGAATGATTATAGATTAAATATATAATGAAATGTGTTGGGTTCCTGTTGAGGATTGTTAATTAAATTCTATTATATTTTTTAACATTGACTATTTTATGAATGATAAAATTAGCCTTTTTATTTTTTTAATATATGAATGGAAACACATATTTGGAATCCAAATATTAGAGAAAACACTTGATTAAGAGTATACTATTAATATTTTATAAATATTTCATGAAATTATACCATGTAACATGCCATTAAATTATATAGTGTTAGGATCAACCATGTATCTACAAGTGTTATTGGGAGTTACACAATGGTCTGAGAGTTTCTAATTTGAAGAGATATTGATATTTTATTATGGAAGTAGTGACCATTCCATGAAATGTGATTAATTGTGTTTTTTACAAGGGTTTCTATTATGGTATTAGTCACCATTCCATGAAGATATCCAGGTGAAATTAAATATTTATGGACATTTTTAGATTATATTACCATGGAAAATAGATCATTCCGAAATAAGACTTACTAAATATATAATATTGAGTCAACCACACCACAGATTTATCAATTATGCCAAAACCCCGCTCTATACTACTAGTGGCACAGGAAAAATTATTTCATGGACCCCAAGGTTATATTTTTACACTATAACATTTCTAGAATCTATCATATATCACATTATAAAGGAACATTCTTTGTCACAAAAATAGAGTGTTAGAAAATTAAATGGAATTTAATTCATCCAAAATGCAAGGATCTAGTCAAGAAAATTGGACCATGTGATTATGATGATTTGGAGAGTGCAGTTTAGTATGAGTCACGTCATTCATTCTATAATCGAATAGATCATGTAATGATGGTAAAATTAGTAAAATAACAATACGTTTAATTGAAATCCAAATGTATGGTTATGAATAGTATTTTTTTAAATAATAACATGAGTTTTTGGACACTATTGAACTCAAAAAAATTATAGTACAACTAGAAATATCTCAAGATGACAATAATAATTATAATTAATTTGAACCATTCGGTTAAGGAAGATAATATTATTAAAATTCATTTAGTACTTAAAAATTATTACGGGATCTAGAAGGGTCATAATAAAAAACCTATATTTTGTGAAAATTTCTTAATAAGAAAGAGTTAAATATATTATAATTTCCAAAATATTTATCCGTGTAATAAAAGGTGTATTTCTCAAATGAAACATTTAAAGATGAAGGTATTATCAAACATTTCATGGTTATAATTCGTTGTTTATTGTGATTTCCATTACATACTTATGAAGTAGAACAAAGAGTTAAAGGAACCAATATTAGATTAGTGAGAAAATGTTTGATATTATTTTTTATTGTTATTCCTACATGTATCCCTTTATAATGATGTGATAAAAATAGTGTAGGTTATAGTAGTTTATCCTTGTGATGTAATGAGTTTCCCATTAACCAATGTAATAGGAGTGACCCTATGATGGAGTTACCTAATATAAAACCAATATAACAATATATATTTAGTGATTCTAGTGAGTCTCATAACTATTCATTATTAGATTATGTTATTTCCATATATTGGTGAACTAGGTTACAATATGTGTGTAATATTTTCATTCATTACATGTCATACATAATTATACAATTTGAAAATTTTGGTGAGTATAATTAAAAGATAATTTGATAAAATACTTCATAAGGAGACTAGATCATGCTAAAAAATTTGGAAAAACTAGATTCCATTCTAATTTATTGGTCTTTAATATTTAGGTAAGTGATAGTATAATGAAATTTGTTAAATTCGAAGAAAAAATACCATCATTTATTCCTCCCTCCCCTAATGGTTTATCTCTGACCTAAGCCCCATTATTTCATGATATGTGTTATTATATATTAGGTTTATTTTATTTAGTTTATATCATTGAAACTATATTTGATATATTTAGATAGGATTTAACGGTTCCATAGCATATGGATCCCATATTGAAAATCCCATTTTTTTAGAGAAATAATTTCTACCATTCAATGTTAGAGTTCATTTCATTCTTTGAATAATAGATGGGTGTTCCCCATAAAATTTCAATAGAATTTATTTTTATATTAATTTTTAAAATATTAATTTTTGATTCATATCATTAAATAATGGTGATTAATTCCTATGTGATGAAGGAATCAGTCAGTGCTCTGAATGAGGAATATTTAACGATGATATATTACTACATGTTTTCCAAATAATTGTGGATAAAAGACGGTAATTTTTAATGAAATTATTCTCAGTATAATTGATATTTAATAACATTTCATAATGTGAATCTTGGGATCCAAAATGATAACAATCATTCATATAAAAAGATAAAATGAAAAAAATAAGAGGAAACATTCTGGAAATTTGAACCATATAATTGTTTCTACATATTATATATTTGTTATCAAATTTAATTCTAACAATTGTCTATAAAAGTAATATGAATTAGATGGTTATACCATACACTTAGTTTGAAAATAATATGTGGCTACAGTGGATACATGGAAACAACAATTGTTGATCAATCTAGGGATTGTTAATATATAAGAAGATGTGGTTCAACAGGTAGTTATTAATTAAATAAACAATGCATTCCTTCGATATTTATTCATGGAGAGAGAATATTAAAAGATTATTAATGTTCCATAAATTTTGACATGAAAATATATGTGTTGAATTGAAGGATCTAGTTTATATTTTTGAATAATATAGACCAACGATTTATAAAAAACTTTTGTGGAAACATAATTGAAAATTAGTATTTAACTCATCAACACATATATATTAGATATAATATTAGAAGGAAATGAATCTAGTCTAAGAGTAATAGTCAAGATAACATAACTAAAATATATGGATTATATTATTAGGAAATTAAAAGAGTCGGTTAAATCCTCTAATAAAAATAAGATATCCCTTTTCTGGAATCCTCAAAAGGTGGATGTAAATTAAATTCACTAATAGTAATTACAAATAAAAGGAATAAACCCTTTTTTTCTATGAATTAATATATTCCATTGAATAACCTATTGATAATATTTCATAGAAATGCGTAAATTTTAATCTATAATTATATTTAAAATGGGGATAGAATTTCAGTGTGATTCAATAATCATAAAGAGTTATAGGGGGAGATGAATATCTTCTACAACATCTCAAAGAGGGATGAATAATAAAAGGTATCATTTTGGAAGAAATATTTTTTTAACTATATTAATTCAGAATTATATTAAAGCAAGAGGGTAGGTGATGAATTCAATATAAAATCCCTCATTCTAATGAAATACAATAAAAAAGATATATTTGAATAAAATTAGACAATCTAGAAAACTGATTGATTATTTTTGAGAAACCCATTGAAATAAATATATGGTTTTAAAAGAATCAAAATTTATATACTCTCAATATCCACAATGAAGAGAAAGAATAATGTTTGGATGATGAATGAAAAATAAAATGTCATCTGGTTAGCTATAACAAACCCTATTAGATCAAACAATCCCATAACCCAAGTCACACCATCTCAAGGATCAAGCTGAATTCCTAATCACATCTGCCAAGAAACCAGTGGAAGGTTAAAAAATGTACTCAGTGTGAATGAAATCCCCTAATAAATCCTATTAAATAATCCATATTTTTTATTTTTGAGTCTGTTATGACCCCAAAATAACTTATTTATTCACATAATCATACAAATCTATACAATAACCTAACAAATATAAAAAAGATTTTAATAAATTGAAATATGTAAATATTCAATTATCATTACAAAATGTAGTTAATGTAAGAAATTATGAAAGTCACATATATATATACAATAGACAACATAAGGTATACAATTATTTTTTATCCAATATATATCAAAAAACAAAAAGTAAAAATTCCATTCGATCCCAAATTTTAATATCATGAATTCTCTATATGGTCCTTATCCACCACCAAAATCACAACACAGAAGGCAACATAACATCAAAAATACCAACTCTGAGAAAAATCACATTTTACTTTCCTTCTGTTTGACATAAAAAAATTGTCATATATATAAATTTATAAGAATGTTTTGAGGTCAATTCCACTGTTATAAAACCATGAAACACAATATCAACTTTCATAATGGAAATGAATCTTTCTAGTGTGAAAAATGTGTATATGAAAAAAAAATTCATTGAAAACTATCATTAAATATCGTTTGGGTTTCTAAAAAAATAATTATATATTAATAACAAGTAATTCATAATCACAATAAATAAATATGCCTATAATGGAATAAATAACGTGAAAATAATTAAGTTGTACATGGGTTTAAATTAATGGTATCACTTAAAAAGGTCAATATTTATAAATCACATCATAGAGCACTATCCTATTAGACATTGGTGTGTAATCCTCACATATATAACACTATTCATCCTATTTGATCCTAAATAATTAATATAGCATGGAAATACTCAATGACATGGTGAAAATGTCCCATGCAATACTCATACCAATGGTTATGGTATCGCCATTCCTGACCCCAATCACCCCATTATACCAATGTGTTACCCATATAACATTAACCAAATTATTGGTGATCCTAATAAATTCACCATTTTTAATTGAAATTCTCATTTTTAAATACCCTTGATGATTCTTTCAACTAATTTAGGTTCATGAAATCTATTTTAAAAAATTCATTATCAACAAAAAACATATTGCAAAAATATATCCAATATAAACAATCTAAGTTTCCCAATAGTATAAAATATAATAATAGGTTTTTTTACAAAATCCCCAAATAAGAAAATCTAATCATAATAGATAAATAAAACTAAAGGAATGATGAAGATCATCAGTATTATAATGTAATTGATAACAAATAAAGTGATTCCAATACCAAAAGGGTTATAATGAAATCCCCATTTAAAAATATCACCAAGGAAAATGATTAGGGATCCTACAAATAATAAAACACATGGAAAAATATAAACCCACCACCAAAATTCATTTTTTTCAACCTCTGTGAATGTATTTGTCATTGGATAATTTGAAAATGTATGAATAAGAAATAATCCAAATTTGGGATGATGAAATGAAGAAGTAGTTTGAGTATCCTAAAAGTAGTATTCTGGATTATAATTTTTGTAGGACAATATGTTGGGGTTAATTTTTCTTAGTGAGGAAGTGGGTGTGGGAAAATGAGGGAGGTTGTGCTGTGGAGAAATAGGTTTAAACATGTAGATGTTTTTTTATCAAATATTAGTTTTTCTCACAGCTAGAGAGGCCCCATGCATTGTACACCTAGTTTTCTAGAACATTTCAATACATTTTTGGGACCCCCTTATGCACAACCCATATTTCAAGGTTACCTAGATTCTTCCATACATTCTATTTAACTATAAAGTGATCGTGAAAACCAAAACTCTCCACAATACCTCTCCTTTTGTGTATTAGTACATGATTTCTAGTAGATATGGGTTACTAAATCATAATATGTTTTTTACAAAAAATAATAATTATTTTGACCTATAACACTTGAAACTGCAAAAA
This sequence comes from Viscum album, assembly GCA_963277665.1. Lineage (NCBI taxonomy): Eukaryota > Viridiplantae > Streptophyta > Magnoliopsida > Santalales > Viscaceae > Viscum > Viscum album. The sequence goes on along the minus strand of OY728164.1, from coordinate 1,831,033,088 downwards.
ATGAATAATATACAATATTAAATTCAAATAAAAACTTTTCAGTGACACGAATTTTTTCATAATTATACCCCCATGCATCATTAATCTAATAGTAGTTCTCATGTTTCTAAATCAGAAAACCAACAGTGAAATTAATTTTTATCCAATGATTTCTTCTACCAAGTATTTGGGTTATCTTTTCTAATGATGAGTAGAAAAATGGAAAAACTGATTGAAATAATAAGATCATAATGGTTTCACAATCCATTTTATGATTGGGATTCTAAACCATAGAGTCATTGGATTCAAAATCCAATCCCTCTTATTCTACAAACTGAGATAGGTCTGTTTTGTAATATATCAGCATTGAGATAAAGAAAACTACTGGAATTAATTTCATTTGTGATAGAACAGATAACATTTATGTGGCCCTTCCCGGATTCTATATTTTCTCAAGATGCCTATTATAATGGTTCCCTATATTATATTTCCTTCCTAAACATAGATTCTATTACAAATGAGGAACCATGAAAGTCTTCTAATTTCCTATATAAAACTCCATCAGGTGTTATTAATTTTATGAATAATATTTATATATTCTCTATGAAATCTGTAATAATTTTTAAATCTAATATACTCTACTCATTTTCTTCAAAAACATACTAGAGCCCAATAATGAACACTTTCTAAGACCAAACAAACATATGGTGTACTGACACAAAATTCTATATATGTCCTCAAAGGGATATGTCATTATTGAGTATTATTATATATTATTAATGGAGAACGCAAACAATGATAAATATTTCCTCCACAAGCTATAGTAATCAATGGAACAATCTTATGGTCACGACCCATCCGCTGGGGCCCATGTCGTGACCACCCCAGGCACTCCTTCTATAGGCTAGGGGCTGGTGACTAGCACCAAAGGCGTAAACCCCTAAACTATGAAGGAATTACCACTGTAACAAAAAACACATACAACAGAGTACACAACTGAATGTAAAAACTAAGTAAAACTGAATAACAATAGAGTGCTGAAAAGTAATGGGGCTGGAAATTCAAGCCCAACTAAAAGTTCAAGTACAATTGAAAATGACAAAAATAGCTGAAAAGTGAAAAGAAACTCCTGGATCATCCACCATGGATCCTACTAGAAGGGTAGGTACAAATAGCCTCCTCACCACTCCACGTTCATCTGTCTCCTCTGGTTTCCTACTTGTTATGAGGTCCACCTCCATGTACAGTCCAGTCCTAGTACACTTAGCCATAGTCAACACTGTCCGTCGTCTGCATCCAACACAACGAGATGTGGGCATAGCTCGTGCAGGGATGAGTATAATGATACTCATTAGGGACCCCGAGACCCTCAAGGTCTCACGAAATCCAACAAAGATAAAACAAAAAGTATTAAATCAACAGATAGCCTTCACTTAGGTATTTTCCCATACATATACCTAAGTTATCAAGTAACCCATCTAAATCATGAGGAAAACACAGAAGTCACTGACCTATCTCACACATGTATACAACTTATGTAGAGAGATAGAGATTATTAGATGAAGCCACTAAATCATCTAAGCTATCAGACACACATAAGATCTAGGACCAGTAGTTAGAACTGTCGAACCCATACTGGATCCCAGAATAGTCGTCAGAACTGTCGTACCAACACATTATCCAAGACCAGCTACGCTGTCGGACCAACACATGATCTAGGAGCAATCGTCAGGGCGTCAGACCAACACATGATTCAAGACCGGCTATTCTATCATACTAGTACATGTCCTAGGAACAGAAATTAGAATTGTCGGACCCACACAATATCCAGGAATAGTCATCAAAGCTGTCATACCAACACATGATCTAGGATCAGCTATTCTTTCAGACCAACATATGATCTAGGAACATAAGATAGGACTGTCAGACCCATGCAAGATCCAAGAACAGTCATCAGTTCTATTGGACCAACACATTATCCAGGACCAACTATTCTGCTAGACCAACACATGATCCAGAAATGGAATTTAGAACTGTTGGACCGACACATGATTCGGGAACAGTCGTCAGAGCACAACCATCAACAAGGTTTCCACAAAACATGCTTGATTCTGGGAGGTTCCACTCCTCAATCAAAGATTCAATACATCAACTACCTTAATGTACCATGAATATGTATCTCAGAGTTCTCCCACGTCATAGAGGTCTCAACCCAATAGACGGTGTGTCGATCAGATTCTCGGTTTGTGAATTATTAATCTTTTAGTCAGGGGGCCCGGTTAGATTCATGTACGATCCTACTTGAACATATCTCCAATATTCCCCGATCTACAGTAAGGTATTCTCAATGGGACTATCTTTTTTCATGAATACCAATGTCGCTGACAGTTCGTCAAACGGATGTCCGGTGCCAATGATATGGCCAAAAAATTTAAGGGTCGGTAGTGGGCTCGGGTCTGTTCGGACCCGGTCGGACCGACTAGGCCCCACCCCGTCTGGGCCGACTCTGTCAGCCTGCTCGTTTCGGCACGGTCCGTTGGGCCAAACCCAGTGGACTACATGGGTGGTTCAGCCTGGAGGTTGATGCGTGGGTGGCTTGGCCCGGAGGCCTGGGCAGGTTCGGCCAGCGCAGCGTGGGGCGCGGCTCAGACGACTCGGCTCGGAAAGCCAAGCTAGTTTGGCCAGAGATGCTGTGAGGTACATCGTGGGAAGGATCGGGTGGCCGACGTTCCTCATTGGGTTCAGCTGAGGCATGGTGGGGCCCGGGTAGTCCGGCCTAGCGGCGGCCGGGGTAGGCCGCCGGGGCAGCCGGGCCGGCTGGGCGGTGGCCTGGGCCAGGCGGTAGGGTGGACGAGAGGGTGTCGGGATGTCCGACAGGGCATGCGGGAGGCCGCATGCATGCCGGGAAGGCCACTCGAGAGGCCGATGGTAGGCCGGGCAGGGCGCCAGCGAGGCCGCGGGAAGGACGGAGGCGCACGCGGGGGGCAGCAGGCATGTTGGGAAGGGCGCACGGGAGGCCACGGGCAGGCCGGGAAGGGTGCCAGGGAGGCTGCAGGTAGGACGGAGTGGCACGCGGGAGGATGCCCGCATGCTAGGCAGGGTGTGCAGGAGACCACGAGCTGGCCGACGGGGAGCGCCAGGGGTGCTGACGGCCGGGAGGCGGCCGGGCGGGCCGGTTCAGAGCTGCTCAGGATGGTGCAGGCCAGAAGTGTTCAGTCAGTAGCATTGGTGCGCTGCTGGAGCGACACGATTCACATATGCTATGGGTAGCGCGACCTTTATTGTCGCCACCTTCATCATTCTGTCTCCTCGTCGCCTCATCGAAGTTCATCAAAAACAAGAACAACGGTGGGGGTGGGGCCATGTTTGTTTGGCCCACACCATCCACGTTTAGGGTGGCATCTTGCAGTTCATCAAGATCATAAGAAAGATAAACAACAACTCACTCGCAACAAACCCTTTCCGTCTGTGAAATAAGATTTAAGTAAAGCATCAACATGAAATAAACCCCCTATCTTTTGTTCATCGCTCGTCATTCGTCGACAGAGTCATGGAGAGATAACGAAGAAGAAGATTATCGTTGTGGAAGTCGGTCGTCAAAGACGTCCCGTGACGGTTGAAGCTTTGAGAAGATGTCGAAGAAGGTTTTCATTCTTCATTCTTCATTCTTCATAAAGATATGTGGTTCTTCCTTGGAGAACACTAATTCTCCCATGATCTCCTCTCAAAATCTCAACCCCAAATAAGAAATTCCAATAATAATATAGTGTCTGTTATTTTCAATGTTGGCACGAAATTTAAATGGATGATTGAATTAATTAGATAGTCTACCATTAATTAATTCACTGGTGTTGGAATAATTAATAAAAAGGGAGTTGGATCCATTTTATTAAAAGAGTGGTTGGGAGGCTCTCCCAAATTAATGAGGGAGAGTTGGTAGTTTCTCCACATTAATTGGGAGTTTCAATGGGTAAAAAGCTCAGGTGGCCCCCACCATAGTAATCCTCTCATGGTAGGTTGAGCTCGAGTGGGAACCACCACTGCAACCTCTCATGGGAGGTTTAGGTGCAGTGGTCCCACCTACATCTTCTATGTGGAGGTTTTAACCACTAAACACTAATTTGGCGACATGAATAAATAATGTGGCACAGACGCTATTTTATTATTTTCCATTAAAACCCAAAACCTAACTTTTATACACAACCCACTACCGTTGATGTGAAAGTATCATTAAGTGAATATCGGCACTGCAAGTTCAATGGTTCCCTCATATTTCAATTCTGAGATCTTGTTCAAAAGCTACAAAACACCGCCCGCACGATTACAGAACATACCCAAAAACAGTTCGAAAAATTATTATCAGTCTCCCTCAACTCACATCAGTTTTGGTTAGGATCTACCTAAGTGAAACAAGCCCCAACGCACCCAATGGTACTCTCATATTTTCAATCCAAGTTACTGTTTAGATGTTATAAAAATTACAATAAAATAATTGTCACATAATTATTCTTTTTGTGGCCAAAAACTAACATTCCCTATTGGTCTGCGCTGGGAAAAGTTAGTATCTATATAAAGAAAGAATACACTCACGAGTTCAGCAGTGGCCTCATATTTCTAATTTGAGTTACCATTTTTGAGTTATATGAATTTAAAAAAATATTATTTAATTAATTTATTTATGATTATGCCATTTTTGGGTTTTCTTACAGGAGGATCCCGCCAACTAATATTATGTCACGCCAAGGGTAAACCCGCCATCCTGAGCACAACAGTGCCCTCATATTTTTGATTCAAGATACCGTTTAAGGGTTATTTAACATTTTAGGAAAACTTCATACACACATTAACTTATGTTTAACAAAAACTTCGACAGATCATTTCGGTCACTCTGGGCCTCGGAATCACGCACCGTCGGATTTCACGGACCCTTAAAATTCCAATTTAAATAAAAAAATTACATGGAAATTCTGGGTCTTCACATTCTCCCCGCCTCAGGGCTCGATGTCCACGTATTCCACAACTCATAAATAAGGAAACAAGAAGGGTTCTGAGCATTAATATGAGCCATCCACTCCAATTTTCTCTCCTTGAGGTTTCGTACTACCAGCGAATGCACACCAGAGGCATCGAACATCTACGAATGACCTGCTATATTCTATACTAAATCTTTACATTATCCTCCATAAAATTCACCTCACCTTCAATGTCCAACTCTCCATGATCGATGATGTGGGAAGGGTCATGCACCTATCTCATCAGCTAGGATACATGGAAGACATTGTGCACCCAGTCCAATGGAGGTGGAAGAGCTAAGAGGTATGACACCTCGCCAACATTTTTGAGGATTGAAATGGTCCGATGAATCTCGGAGATAACTTTCCTCCTCAGCAAAATCTGCATTGACCTCATTGAGGTGAGACCCATAGAATGATGTGGTCTCTATTCTCAAACTCTAGAGGTCTCCATCCCTTTTCAGCATACAACTTCTGTCTTCTCTATGCAGTATTAATCCGCTCCGGGATAATATACACATTATCCGTGGTAGCTCGTACCATCTCTGGTCGGTTGAAAGTGGGACGAATTGGTGTGTCGGTCTACGATCACCCAAATAGAGTCATGTCCCCTAGTTGTATGTGGGAGAACCATCACGAAGTCCATGGATTTCCCATCCCACGTCAACTTTGGGACCTCTAGAGGTTGAACCAATCCTGTGGGTATAGACTTTCATGATGGTCCAGGTACATCTTCGCCACTCTTAGATGGACCGCTATAGGGGATTTGTGAAACTCCCTCAACACTTCCGTCTAATGTGACACTGGTACCATGGTACATCCTCTATAGATGATAACGTGCTCCCCACCTTCAGAAAATCCATCAGGTGCTTGCCCTGTGGATATCTGATCATAACGTGTCTCGCAGTCAACATCTCCATGTTGTGCCTCCATAAATCACTGAAGAATTGGGAGAGTGACTGTAAGAGACTTAATGAAGACTGGTCCATATCAATCCCCAAAAGTTATTTTCAAATAAGACAGCTGCTCTATCGCCTCCCCTAAGAGATATATACCAGACCTCCGGCTAATTTCATCTACAATAATGTTTCCCCTTCCCTAGAGTATAGACTATCATGAAGTCATAGCCCTAGAGGAACTCAAGTCATCGTCACTGTCTCTAGTTCTGGTCCTTTTGAGAGAAGATATACCTGATAGTCCAGTGATCAGAGCATATGGTAAAATATTCGCCCACAAGATAGTGCTGCCACATCTTTAATGCGAAGACCAATGCTTCTAACTCAAGATAATGGGTAGCATAGATATTCTCATGTTGTCGTAGCTGCTGAGAACCATATGTGATCACTGATCGCTCCTGCATCAGGACACACCTGAGTCTGGTCCCTGATACGTCGAAGTAGACGATGTACCCTACTCCTTCCTCTGGAAGCCTCGTGATGGGGGGCACTAGTCAGCCCCTTGTCACAACCCAATCATGGGGGTCCTATCCCACACTTGAAAGAATATCAAAGTTGTTGTTCATCTGGTTAGTCCCTATCTATAAGAAGGGAGTCACCCCGAAAAAGAGAAGTATGGTGTGTGTCAACCATGAAACCATAGGTTGGTGTTGGGTCCACTCTCATGACGAGTCCATGGAAGGAAGAAACTAGTGAACCTCACATTTGAAGAGCTGGATGGCTAAACTGTGGCCGCCTTGGAGGGGGATGGGGTGTCACAATGGAGAACTGTTGTGCTGATATGCTCAGACCTTTTAAAGTGGAATCAAAGGAAATGTTTTTGTGGTGTTGTGGAATGCTTCCAGATGGACCTTGGTGGTGGGATCGGAGTCCCGGGGTGTCATGGTGAGGTGACATGATAGAGAAGGTCACACTCGAGAGAAGTCAGAGGTAGAGACGCCACTATGAAAGGTGGGTATCGTTGAGGTGGTTTTAGACCCTAAGAGAGAAGGTGGACCATGGTGGATTGTGACCCAGAGAGTGGGTGGGCCATTGATGACAACGACAAGGAAGGAGCGTCCCATGTGGCCAAGCTTGGTAGCCTGTTAGTTGGAAGCAGTTGCAGACACACAAAAGGTGATGATACTGCATGCACGAGGGCGTGCATAGAATGATGGGGGGAAAATGTCACCACCAAATCACTGAACCCCACCCACCTTGGAGGGGCTGGGGTGCCGCATGGGCGAACTGCTGTGCTGAGACGCACAACCTGTGACACTCTTCCACTGCTCCAGAAATCTCAACTTGCATCTTTCTGACCACACGAAGGGCTAACCATTATTTTTCAAGGCTAGTAGTGGTGTGTCAACTCTTTAGAAGTCATGAATGAACCTCTGGTAGAATCCAACCAAAGAAGACATCCCTACCCCTTTGGGGGGGGGGGTAATCCTATAAACATCTTTTAAAACCATTTCCCCATGTTCTGTTACAATTGTTTGGAACTGAAAACTGAAAACACCTACTACCAAGAGGGTAAGGATGGTCATCTCAAGAGTGATCGGTTTCACCCTCCTATGCATGAATTTATACTGTGCTACTTTGGTTTCCATTTTCACCGACTAAGGAAAACCTAATACTAATGTTGTAGATAAACCACATCTTTTTTTCCTAATATAGTCAATCTATGAATGAACTGTGGTTTCCCACTCCGCACCAAAACTAACGTTATAATGCCTCAACACATCCACCAAGTGGTTCCAACCAAAACTCTTGACTCAAGGGTCAGATCACACACTCTGCGTAATTGTGATTATCGAGTCTCCTCCCAAAGATATCTCTAGACGCGAGTGTCAAGTCAATGGTTTAACTGGAAACTCTAGTTCTTGGAAAAGATTCAGTGAAGGATGGAATGATTGGTACAATGTCTATTGATATAGAAGCTATTAGTATACACAGACTGTACCTAAAATCATTCCTAGAGCCCTTGGATCAGACACCTTGACTGCATGCACCTACTCTCTTCCCCTGCCCTCCAGCTCCCTGAAACTAGTAGGGAATACAAAAGAGGGTGGTTGTAACATGTCAGAAGTTACACCATCTCATGATGCTCTACTAGCTCTGCTACCACATCTGTTGATCAACATATTCATATGTCCTCAACACTTCCTCTTATCGAAACATTTTACAAGTTCATGTCTCTTAGACTTGTGCCAGTTTCATGATTTCCCACTGCTAGCATTCACTGGCTATATCCGCTCACCTAAAGAAAATTTTACCGCAAAGGTTATCTCTAGAATCTAGAGAAATGTAGTTGGCTCGAATGTCCTAAAAGACACATCATTTGGTATTCTGATCCCCAATGCACTGATCGTAACGTATTCATCGTGTACCGAAAATGATCGGTATGCCTCGATGAATTATCATTTACTGACATATCATCCTAACAAAGCTGTAAAAGATCTAGAGAACTCTCACACACCTCCTCAGGCCCGTCCTTAGCTGCCTGTGAGTCAGGCTCGCCTCAGAACCTGAGGGGTATTGGATGTTGAAACACGTGTATGGAACTAAGCCTATATTTGTCATCTACAAGTACCATCGGTTTTAACTTCTAACCAACAGACAGGGATATAGTTGATACACTACCTGGAGGTAAATTCTTGAGAAACGGTCCACGCATGAAAGCCTCATCACTATTCAGACCAACCTCATGGTCAATCGCTGCAAAAAACTAGTAGCTAAGATCACTATATACTCTACTGGTGTCTGAACTAGGCAGATAACTCTAGAAATCTCCTCCATATTGTCCTATTCATACAGGGAATCTGTCTCGCCATAAAACCTCAGTGGCCTCTACCGTTAGAACTCATACAACGCGCCCAGTCAGTGTGCATTGTCTGCCAGTGCAGATGGTGGCATCTGCTACCCAACAGGGGTGGTGCTCCTGGTACACCACATGATGGTGCCAACATATTAAAAGGACCCTGCACTAGAGCCTCGTCTCTAGGTGGTTCGTAATCATGTACTCTCTCGAAAACCCTAGAGGGCGGTCTATATAGCGGTATTCTGATAAAGAACTAGAGTTACACGTCCAATAAGTTATACCTGGTGAGCTGAATCAAAGAGATCACAAAAGAAACTCTTCAAACACAGAGACAATTAGTGTTTTCGTGCACTGGGTCGATAAACAAAATTCAGGGTCTTGATGTGTGGATACGTCATACGCCACACCAACACTGAACTTCGTGAACTAAAAACCACACTCAGTAGCCTTAACACTATTGCTTCACAGAAAAGATCATAGTACTATGTTCTGTGGTAGAACCGACTCCTCTGATACCAATTTGTCATAAACTGTCCCCAGGGGCCTGTGAAATGACTAACCCAACCCCGCCATCCATAGGCCAGGGGCTGGTGACTAGCATCAAAGGCGTAAATCCCGAATCTGGGAAAGCATTTCCTTTGAAACCGAAAATACACACAATAGATTACAAAGATGAAAGTAAACACTTTGTAAAACTGATTAACATGAGATTGATGAAATGTAAAGATGATGGAAATACAAGCCCGACTGAAAGTACGTGTAGAGATGAAAATGAAAAAAAGAGCTAAAAGGTGAAAAACATCTTCTGGATCATCCACCATGAATCCTACCTGAAGGGTAGGTACAAATAGCCTCATCGGCACACCATGTCCGTCAGTCTCCTCCAAGTTCCGAATCATCATGAGGTCTATCTTTTGGTACCTTCATGTCCTCATACACTCAGCCAGGGTTAGCATAATCTGTCGTCTGCATCAAACACAACGTGGTGTAGGCATAGCCCGTACATGGGTGAGTATAACGATACTCATTAGGGACACCGAGACCCTCATGGTCTCAAAAAATCGAACAAGGATATTCAAAAATGTATGAAATCAATAGATAGCCATCACATAGGAATATTCCCATACATATATCAATGTTATCAAGTAACCCATCTCAATCACGAGGAAAACACATAAGTTATTGATTCATATCACATAGGTATACAACTTATGTAGAGTGATAGAGATGACTATATATAGACACTGGATCATCTAAGATGTCGTTTCCACACTGGTTTCAGGACCAGCAGTTAGAACTGTCGGACATACATAGGATATAGGAATAGTCGTTAGAGCTATCAGACAAACACATGATCCAGGACCAGCTACTCTGTTGGACCAACACCTGATCCAGGAGTAGTCGTCAGACTTGTCAGACCAACACATGATCCACGACCAGCTATTCTATCAGACCAACACATGATCCAAGAACAGAAATTAGAACTATAGGACCAACACAGGATCCAGGAATAGTCATCAGAGCTATAGGATCAACACCAAATCCATGAACAACTATTCATTCGGACCAACATAAGATCCAGGAACATAAGATTGAACTTTCGGAACCACACAAGATCCCAGAATAGTCATCAGAGCAGTCAGACCAACAAATGATCCAAGACTAGCTATTCTGACAGACCAACACATGATCCATGAAGAGATGTTAGAACTGTCAATCCCACACAGGATCCAGTAACAGTCATCAGAGCAAAACCTACCACAGGGTTTCAACAAAGCATGAATGATTTCGAGTGGTTCTTCTCCTCAAGCCAAGAGTCGATACATCAACTGCATAAAAGTCCCACAAAGTAGTATCTTAGGGGTCTACCATGTCATAGAGGTCTCAACGCAATATACGGTATGTCGATCAGACGCTCAGTCTGTGAGTTATTATCCTTATTGTCACGGGGGCCCGGTTTGATTCGTGTAAGATCCAACCTGACCGTGTATCTAATATACTCTAAACTCCAGTGGGGTATTCTATATGGGACCGTCACATTCCATGAATACCAGTGCCACTTACGGTTTGTCAAATGGGTGTCCAGTGCCAAAGATATGACCATAGGATGAAAAGGGAGGGTAGTGGCCTCAGGTCTGGTCTGACGCTATTGGACTGACTTGGCCCAACCCAGTCTGTGCCAACCCAGTTAGTTCTCTAGGTTCAGCCTGGTCTGCTGGGCCCAGCACGATTCGCTGGGCCCAGCCCAGCGGACTAGGGGGCGGTTCGCCCCATAGGTCGCTGCGTAGGCGGCTTGTCCTGGAGGACGAGTCCGTTTCAGCTAGCATAGCGAGGGGCACAACACTGATGACTCAGCTCGGAAGGAAGAGCGTGTTTCAGCAAGCGATGTCGCGAGGGACACTGTGGGCCATCTTGGGTGCCCGACACGGTTCGTCTGGTTCTACCGAGCTGGGGTGCGGCCTGGGAAGGTTGGAGGGGCGGCCGGGTGGGCTGGGCAGCATCCTGGGCAGGCCGACAGGTTGGAAGGAAGGGCACAGGGTGGTCCAGCAGGGCATGTGGGAGGCCGCGGGCAGGCTGGGAAAAGTGCGCAGAAAGCTGCGTGCAAGCCGGTGGGGCACGTAGGAGGCTGCATGAAGGACAAACAGGGCACGCGGGAGGCCACCAGAAAGCCGGTGGGGCACCCCAGGGGGGCACGCGGTCGGGAGGATGACGGGCTATCCGGTTCAGCGTGGCCTGGGCCGGTGCAAACTGACGGTGTTCGGTCATGAGCATCGGTGCACCGTAGGGGCGGCGTGATTCGCGGAGGCCACGAGTAGTGCCACATTCATCATCACTACCTTCGTCATTCTTTCACGTCATCGCCTCGTTGAAAGTCATAAAAAAGAAGAACATTGTAGGGGGGTTAGTCCATGTTGGTTTGGCCCACACCCTCCACGTTTAGGGTTGTATCATGCGGTTCATCAAGATCATAACAATTATAAACAACAACTCACCCGCAACAAATCCTTTCAAACTGAGAAAGATGATTCATGGAAAGCATCAACATGATATAAACCCACCACCTTTTTTTCATTGTTCGTCATTCGTTGACGGACTCGCGTAGAGCAGATGAAGAAGATGATCGTCGTTGCAGAAGTTAGTCATCGAAGACGTCCCACGACGGTTGAAGCTTCAAAAAATAATTCAAAGAATTTCGGCATTCTTTATTCTTCGTTCTTCATTGGGAGATGGGTTTCATCATTGGAGAACAATAATTCTCCCAAGCCCTCTTCTCAAAATCTCCCCCCCACATATGTGAAATTCCAGTAATAATAAAGTGTCTATTATTTTCGATGATGGCATGAAATTCAAATGGAGGATTATATTAAATAGAGGGTCTCCCCTTAAATAATTACCGAGTGTTGGCACAATTAATAAAAATGGAGTTGGCTCTATTTAATTATAGGAGAGGTGGATATGCCCTCCCTCATTAAGGAGGGAGAGTTTGGAGGTTTTCTACATTAATGGGGAGTTTCAAGTGGTTAAAAGCCCAGGTCGACCCCACAACATTAATCCTCTCATGGGAGGTTGAGCTCAGGTGGGACCCACCACTATAACCTCTCATGGTAGGTTTAGGGGTAGTGCTCCCACATCCAACTTCCCTGTGGAGGTTTTAACCACCCAACAATCATTTGGGGGATCAAATAAAATAATGTGATAGACACTTTATTTTATTATTAGCCATGAAAACACAAAATCTTACTTTTAAACTCAGCCCACATCCGTCAAAGTGAATGTCTCCTTAAGAGAATACCGGCACTAAAAGTTCAACAGTGCCCTTAGATTTCAATTCTTAGCACTTGTTCAAATGTTACAAAACGTCACTCGCGCGATTACTGAACAAACCAAAAAAATGTTTGGAAAATTATTATTAATCACCCTCAACTCGCGCCTGTCAAGGTTAGGCCTTACCTAGGTGAAAGATGCCCCAACCTACCCAATGATGCTCTAGGATTTTCAATCTGAGTTACCATTTAGAAGTTATGAATTTCATAATTAAATAATTTGCACCTAATTATTTTATTTTTGGCCAAAAACTAACCTTATCTTCTGGCCCGCGCCAACCAATGTTAGTATCCTCTTGAAGAAATAATACACTCACAAGTTTAGTGGTGTTCTCGGATTTTTAATCCAGGTTACCATTTGTGAGTTTTATTCATTTGGAAAATAAAATAAATTATTTAATTATTTTATTTATGATTATTCCATTTTGGTGTTTTCTCACAGGAGGCCCATGCTGACTAATCTTAAGTCACGCCAAGGGTAAACCCGCAATCCTCAGCGCAATGGTGCCCTCATATTTTTAATCCAATATACTGATTTAGTGTTATTCCACTTTTTCATGAAAACAACTTACATTCAATAACTTAAGCATAACAAAAACATCGACGGATAATTTAGGGAACTTCGGGCCTCGAAATCACGCGACATCAGATTTCTCGGACCTGTAAAATTAACATTTAATTAAAAATAATTTTCATGGAATTTTCAGGTCATTACACTTATAGTATATTAAAATAAAGTGGGAAATCCTGATCCAACTGACAATATATTTTTAAATGCTAGGTTTTTCTCATTTTCAACTAAGAACCAATAATTTATAATGTTCCTTCTATAAAACATATAAGAATGATGGTTGATAGTGAAAAAAATAACTAAAGAGACATTATGAAACTAAAATATATATTAAACATAATGACATCCACGATCTACTCAATTTATTAACTTCTTTGTCGGAATAGAAAGTACTAATTTTATTATATTGTCAATAACCACTTATAGAAAATCCTTACAACATATAGAACATGAAACCCCAATAATCCAATGTTTGGAGATCTCATAAAATTTTAATAATGGGTTAGGGAGAGGTTGTGAAAAACAAACTGGATTTTTCATATCACCTTTAATCCTTTTACTAGTATGGAACTAGTATACATTTTCTCAAACATGTTGTTTCATCCTGTGACACCAATATTGTCACATTAGTTTATATAAAATCATATTATCCTAGGGGTAAAACACCCTTTTATTGTGGTGAATACCACAATTTTCTTCTTACCATGATTTGAAATGGTTTTACTATTTTCAAAAATAGTGGATATCATCCAGATAACATAACAGATCTCTAGTGGACTAAAAACAATTAAAAATATCATCCAATCAATAGATTAAATGTTCTTTATTATAACCATAGTGTTTTTGACATAAATAGAATATGGAAGATTTATAATTATCAAAAATTAAAATTCATCCTCCTCTTTCTTTTCCAAATGAAGAATGGAAAATAAGTTCACTATACACATGTCAGCTTCAGACTCTGTCACATTCTGAGTAGGTAAATTCTTACTATGTACATTTCCTAACACATATTCCATTCGTAGAGAAGTTTTATGATGAAAATAAAAATTATAAAGGTAATATACCCCCCTTGTATATTTGGGAATCAAATACCATTGGTAAATTATATGAATCCTATTATTATGGTTTGGATTTTTATGGAACATTTACAATAAAATTGTATTTATGAATTGGTTTTAAAAATATTATCAACACAACCAATTTAATGTCAAATTTAGGATAGTGATTCTCTTCTAAAACTACTAGGAGAGACATATATTCCATGAAATTATCATCATGCATCAAGGAAAACACCAATTCTAATCTGAAGTCATTACAATACATGTTATATGCTTGGATTGGCTTAGGACGAATGACAGTAGGAGAATATTTCATCCAATAAATTGTTACCCAATAGTTCTATATTATTAATCACTAATGTCATATTTATACCCTTTAAGGGTTAGAGGGATTAGAGAAGATTTGAAGTATCATATGTCTTATATTAGGCACCTAAAATACCCTTCTAGTACCTATAAACTCCAGTTCATGAACTCATTATTTGGAATCACTATCATCAAGAAACCACATGAACCATGAAATTCACATCTTTTATAAAAAACTATTATTTAGAAAACATAAAATTTTTGATTTGGTTCTCAGAGTTCCCTAAATCAAGTTCTAATATCATAATGATCCTATTTTATCATTGTTGAGAAAAATATATTTCAAAAAACTACCTATATGATGGATTCGATATATTTATGTGAAATTTGATTCATCCATACTATAAAAATGAGAATTATTAAGAATAAATGACATGGATAGGTTTCTAGAAATAATCTTTCTTCAATAGAATGTATTTTTGGGAATATGTACATCCGTCACACTCAATAGATGGTTCCCTTAACAAAAATCAATATTTGAGTGTTAATTAGCACCCCAAGGCGTATCAAGGAAATCCTAAATCTATTGAAACTTATATTAATTCTTAATCATCATACAATTGAGCTTTCAAAATTTTGAAAAATGTCAGTAGCTTCTATCAGCCTTCTTTTCACAGAGGAGTGATGATTCCCTTGATTACATGATAGGTAGATTTAAGGCTTTCCTCAATAGGTTTTCTGGTTGAGCCTTTAAATTAGTCAACTTTTTAGTGTCCATTCAGTATGATTATAAGGATATAGAGAACATTTTTTAAATATACTAGTAGTGAAATCTACATCCCTATAGGGTAATAATACAAAAAACTCATCATTGAATATCCATTTTTATATATCCAACACCGACATGATTTTTCCACAAAAAACTATTCAATTTAATCAACATGATTCTTAATAAATTAATATAAATGAGAGCCCTCAATTAGGCTCAGCCAACAGGGCAGAGCCCAGTTGGCCGGGTCAGACAAGACCTGGACCCTTTGCGGCCTTGTTACACTTAAATGGGTGTATCTACTAAATTGAATGTCTATTTGATGAAATTAATAAGGTTCCAACATCCTTAGAATGGGGAATCCCTTTTGTGATATTCCACTTGAGTTTTGGAAAATGTTAATGAATGGTTGGGATGGATCGACCCTGAATCCAACCGGCCCCTCGGTATTAAAATGCCTCTAACTCACTGACCCTTCTTCTGATTGATGTGTCATCAAAAGTAATATAACCCTTATTACATGGCGTGTCATTAGGTTTTTTCATTTTTGAACTTTATTCCAGTTGAAATGCAACTGATGGCTTGAGGATTAGATACTTCCTGAATAATGGGTTCATTGTGTGGGAATCCATTGGCAAGAAGATACGTGATGAATAAATAATGATCCAATGAGGATCAACATAGAGTGATCCTATGTGAATCTACACTGAGTGATCCAGTGTTGATCAGAACATAGTGATCTTGTGTGGATCAACACCAAGCGATCTTGTGTGGGTCAGCAGCAGATCCTCATGACAGAAAAAGATGATCTACCATTATGACTAAACATATTTACATCTATACTTAAGTTAAACCTTGTTTGAGTTTTATTTTGATTTGAGATTTGTGATTGAGATCATTCATTGTGTTTTTTACATTGGATAATTCTAAGAAACCATCAGGGATTTCAGGGTTCCTACTGGATATTTTTATATACATCCCCGCACGGGATTCACCTGCACCTAGTTTTTTCCTATACAGATGATGGGAAGCTTTAACTGAGTCTCATGGAGCCAAAACATGATGGAGTACAGAGGTGACTGGTTGGAATGGAGTGTGGTAGGGATTAGTTGTACATACCATTCTGGTAGAATCTATAGATGATGAACTAAGGATTTTTTTTCACTTTTTATTTTATTTACATTTCAGATGGGATTGTTTTCTGGACCATTTACTTCAGTACATAATTTTACACTATTTTGTGGTTTTTAGTTGTCGTTTCACATTTCATCATACATTTTATTTAACTCTAGCACTGTGTGCCCAGTCAATGTTTGAACATATTTTGATGTAGTGCCTTCCCATTTTTGAGAAATTCTTTTCTACTGCTAGTCTCCAACCCCAGGCCAATAAAATGAAAGCTTGGAGTTGTCGTGACACGAGCCCCAGAGGATGGGTCATCACATCGTGGTATCAGAGGTAGGGAGTTCTACCAGAAGAACTAAGATTATATTTTTTTCAATGGATCAATAGTGATAAGGGTCTTGAGTTTTGGTTTCTATTCGGGGAGTCAAGGGTTGGTATGGTGGCTAACGTATCCATAGAAAAGTGCCTTGAATTTTAATTTCCAACATGGTAAATGAAAAAACTACCATTGTGTGTTTTGAAAATATTGTTTTCAATTGGATCTCTTTGAGTCAGCTCACCATGTATAACTTATCTGTTATGGTACATCTTGATTCTCTTTCAAGATGCTTCCACGCAGATAGATAGAAAGGATTCAAATCCATGACCATGAGGATGGTCCACAGTGTGATGAGGCATCAGTAAAAGCAGTGTCTCCCTAGATGGAACCGTTGAGTAGTGTCCCAATGCTACCACTACCTGTTGTTCAGTAGTTACTATTAGACCTACCGGTAGAGGACACATAAAGGCCATGTTCCTTATATGACTTTTAGTGACATATAACGCTCAATATCCTTACTGAACCTAAATCATAGGTGGCTAAAGATTAGATTTAGGTGGTGACTGAGTTTCCATCTATCCATGGAACCATTAGATCAGACTGTGGTCCTATCACGGAGCATTTTATGTGTCTCAGTAGGGTGATTTCAGGGTTTAGATTACCGATATCTTACGATGAGGTGTTGTTTTTTTCGTGCACCGAGCTTGAGAACCTTCCTCAGATAAGGGTGTCCCTTTCCATGAAAATATAACGTGTTTTTGTTCCCAAGTGATTCTAAAATATAGATAGTAAGACATGTCTTTAATTAATTATTCATCAAGGTGTATTGAACATTCGAGGTTCTCAATAAATATGATATGATCAGTGCTTCAATGCTCGGACCTCTGAGTGAGATGTATTTAGGGACATCCGAGAGAGTAATATTCTTCTATGAATTCCTTATTATTTTATGTTGCTATAGAGAAATTTCTTGGTTCATAATTCATTGGCTAAGTAGATGCAACCAGTGGATGTCAGAAGTGGGAGAGTAGGAAACTGACGTCATTCTAAGAGGCTTGGATGAGTAAATTTTTTCGGGACGAGGAAGTGATAAGGAAAGATGAATCTGAAGGGATAAAGATGTTTATGGGGAGATAAGAGTGGATTTGGATGTGGTGAACATTTCATCATGTTATAACCACCACCACAATGTTGTTCTCAGAAGGCTTAGGGAGCTAGAGGTCAAGGGAGGAGAGTAGCGACATGCAGTCCAGGTGTGTGACCTAAGGGCGCCACCAATGATTTAAGGTATGGTATGTGTCGAATAATTGCAATTGTAACTAATAGACATAAGTAATAATCATTCCCTTTTGTCTCGAATATTGTTCAAGACCTAGAGTTTCCGGTTAAACTGTTGACTTGACCATTATATCTGGAGATTCCTATGATTAGAGACCTGATAATCACGCTTATGCACATGGTGTGATCTGACCCATGAGGAAAGAGTTTCAGTTGGAACTTCATGGTGGAAGTGTCAAGGTCATATGTCGTTAGTTTGAGTATGGACTGCTCATCCACAGTTCATGCACATATTAACTATTTTAGGAAAATAGGTTGTGGTATATCTACAATGTTCGTATGGGGTTTTCCTTGGTTGAAAGAAGAAGAAAACCCAAGTATAAAGGTATAAACTCATTCATAGGGGGGTGAAGTTGATCACTCCTGATTCGACGTTCTTTACCCTCATGGAAGTACGTGTTTAGAGTTTTTAGTTCCAAACAGTAGCGGTAGAGTTTCGGAAAATCCTTTTAAAAGTTGTTTCTAGTATTTCCTCCCTATAGGGAGATGGACTTATATATTTTATTGTACCAAATAATGGAACCAATATCTACAATTGCATATTAGATAGATTTTGTGGAGCTCATAGAGGTGAGAGGATAGTTGGTTGAACGGTCTGCTGCCTACTCTGATCATAAGAGTCACAAGTATATTTTCTCACGGAAGAACTAGAAACTGAGACGGCAGTGATGACTGGAGTTCTTCCAGGACTATGAGTTTGAGATATTCTAAAATCCTAGAAGGAAAAGGTATTAGTATACAAACTCTGTAGGAGGTATGGGTTACAATTGCTGAGTGAGGTGATAGGGTAGCTAGCCACATTATAGTTATCCTAATGGATAGTGATGGACCAGCTTACCTCAGGTCTATGATAGTCACATCCCCACATAATCAGTGTGTTAGGGAGGCATAGCTTGGGGACATTGACTATGAGAGCCCATGTTCTCATGTATCCTCAAGACATGCTCCTAATATATTTTATCTATTCGAGGATCACATCATCATCTTCAGAAAACGCACCATGGTACTAGTGATGCTACAGTAGGATGTATTGAGGGATATCAACACATCCGCTTTGGCTATAGATTTATGTGTGGAGAAAATGTACCAGGACTTCCAGTGTTAGTACTGGTGTCCAGTGATGAAGAATTTAGTGGAAGAGTTCATCTCACAATGCCTCACTTATCATCAGGTGAAGGCTAAGCACCAGGTTCAAGTAGGCTTGACTTATCCACTTGAGGAACCAGAGTGGATATGGGTTGGAATATCTATGGAATTCATGAAAGGGCCACCACATACGTTCAGGGACCATGATTCTTTCTAGGTGATTTTTGGCTGACTCAACAAGTCAGCCCACATCCTACCCATCCATGTGTAGGGATCAGTAGATGGCTTGGGACTCCTCTATGAACAAGATATTGGGTGGCTTCATGAGGTTAAATCGACGATCTTCTCATATTGCAATGCTTTTTTTAATCCCAGTTTTGGAAATGATTACTAGAGGCATTCAGGACTCAGCTACACTTGACCAGCACCTTGCATCCTCAGACAGAAGGTCCAATAGAGTAGACCATACAGAAAATAGAGGACATGATTCATGCTTGCGTCCTTGATTTTGGCCGCAATTTGGAGGACCACCTTCCCCTGGTGTTGTTTTTATAAATCAATTATTGTCAATCCACTATCAGCATGGTAATGTTTGAGGCCTTGTACGGGAAACCGAGAAGATCACCTCTATACAGGAAAAACCTAGGTGAGTCCGCACTTATGTGTCTAGATTTGGTATGAGCTACCACTGAAAAGAAGCAGATTATCCAAGAGTGGATGAAGAATTCACAGAGCTGGTAGGCATCTTAATCTGAAAAGACATGGAGACCCTTGTAGTTCAATGAGGGAGACCATGTCTTCCTATGGGTTACACCTCGATGAGGATTTCTTAGAATTGGCAAGTGTGGGATGTTATCTACGATTTTCATTGGAACATTATAAAGTCACAACAGAGTGGGGGAGTTGGTATACAGTTTTGATCTTCCACCATAGATGAACTATGTGCATAATGTTTTCTATTTTTTGCAGCTTTGGATTTACGTGGATCATACATAGAATGTTATCGACTAGGGAATGATGGAAATTGATGATGGGTAGATGTTCGTGGACTTACTAATGGAGATAGATGATCGACAGGAGGGAGTACTTTGTGGGTGGCTCATTCCTCTAGTGCGAGTTTAGTGGCACCACGAGAACCTCTGGGAGAGCATATGGTAGCAGGAGGCATAGATACGTGCTTAGTGCCCATATTTTCATCCCTAGATTTGTTGTGTCATTAGAGGTTATAAATACCTTATATTCTGAGGAGTTAAAGACTGATAATTTACATATAATTATTTTCTATTCTATTAGATTATAAAGAGATTGTTAAAATTCATGGCACGTGATTTTGATGCTCAGTGTGGCTAGAATGATAAATCTATAAAAGATGTTGAATCTCCGAAGATCACATGTGAGATGTTTTCTTAAAAAAGTGGAATAAATCATAAGTGAGTTCGCAGATTTGAAATCTAAGGGCACTGTTGAACTTAAGATGGCGAGTTTACCCTAGGCGCAACTTATGTTTAGTTGGCGCGGAACTCTAGTGAGAAAACCCAAAAATGGAATAATCATAAATATAATAATCAAATATAATTTTTTTTCAAACGCTTATAAATCATGAATGTTTACTCGGATTAAAAAACTATATCCAACGCTGATCTCTTGGGTGTACACATTCCTTAGGTAGATCCTAACCTTGGCTGGCATGAACCAATAGTGGAAGTATGTTTTTGGCCGTAAATAAAATAATTAAATATTATTTTATTGTTAAATTAATTAAATCCTAAAAAGTAACTCGGATTAGAAATATGATAGTACCATTGAACTAGTGAGGGCATGTTTCCCTTATGAAAATCCTATCATCAATCGTCGCAGGTTGATGATATATTTTAATAATTTCTCAAATTCTTTTACGGTGCATTTAGAAAACTTGCGGGGAGAAATTTATATCTTTTATACCGGTGCTCGGGTTAAAAAACCAACGATAATATTGAATTCACACCACTAAGATTCACTTTGGGAAAACATAAAATTTACAGAAAAGGGTCAGATGATAAAGTTAATTTTTAGACTTTATAAGAAAATAATTAAATTACCTCTACAAGTTATTTTATACATTCTTTAAACTATTGAATGGAGGTGGTGGGACCGATGGGTTGTCATACCATCAAATGGCTGGTAACAGTTGGTTGTATAATTGAACTATTAGAAAAATTAATTAATTCAGTAAAGGAATTTAATAATCAACCTCTTTAATTGTGTTGTGCGTTGATCATCTCTTTCATGTATTAAAAAAATCACAGGCATGTGTTTTTGGCAATCATGGGAGGATCCACTGACGTAGTGTCACAGAATCTTCATACAACCTTGAATGAGGCTTTGACGACTGTTGGAGGATTCGACGACGAGCGACAAAGGAGGTAAACCATCTCCTTCAGCTGTAACACCCTTAGATGTGGACAATCATTCCTTGTACATAGTGAATTACAACGAGCTTGAGGTAATGAGTTTTATACTTTAATTAAGAATTTTATATTCTTGTATTTCTTCTCATGTTATAATGATAACATGGAGTGAGCAGGCCTAATAAAAACGGCCCACACCCTCCACCATTCTTGGTCTGGTTGTGTTAATTTGTGGGCAGCTGAGCATAAATGCAACAATGCCAAACTGGGAGCCATTTAGTTATTGCAGCATTCCGAGTGACCCATAGGCGTAGTCGGTTGAGGAAACTGACATTCTAAGATTCACTAGAGGCCCATAAAAGATTCATCGATGTGGCAGCGCCGACGACTGGAGAATGCGCCGGCCCACACCTGCCGGCTGCAAAGAATATGCAGTTCTTAACGGCACTAAGGTAGTAAAGGGTGATATATATGTAATAACAATGATTCAATAATAGTGATATATTGTTTCAGTTAATAATGTTCCTTATATTGTAGAAATTGAATCAAAGTTGATTCATATGTATGACCTATTATCTCAATGAATAGTTTAATTCATTTTATTTCTAAAAACATAATAGATTAATATAAATAAATATACAATAAATATATATGATATTAAATCATTTTTAACATTAATTTCCTAATTATCCCATGATCAATGTTAATTGACTCAAAACAGAAAATGAAAAAAATGGGAAAAAACGTATTAGTTGTTGCCAAAAATGCAACACTAACAATAAACTATTTATTAACTGTAAATAAAAGGGTATAATTATATGATATATTTTATGATATATATCCATATATTTATTTAATAGAATAATAATACAAATATATCTATTATACTGAAGTTTCAAGCATTTGTAATGGAACTACAGTTTTATTGAAATGGATTTCAAAATGACATTTTTACTTCTCTAAGACACATTATGTATTCACCACCTAATTTTTATGTGGTTTATATTCTTGAAATGAACGTATTTTATGACTCTCATCAAGAAAATTTTTGTAATTTAAATTCATTTTTGAGTAACTCACTTTAATGGGGATTGCGATTAAAAAAGTTACCAAAGCATTAAAAGTTTTTTTGTCTCAATTTTTCTATTATTGATACATTTGATATATTATACAATTAAATTCATTTATGATGAGTATATACAATAAATTTTAAATTTAATATGATTAATTTATTTCCACTAGTCATATTTTATGATTCATTTATTTCTATTCCTTCACGGGGCTTAAAAATCATTGTTATCAAAGTAATAATGATTTTTTGTTACAATCAATTAGTTATTAGGATTATTTATGATTCTGCATTTGGTCATAATATATTATGATCCATCTCTCAATAATCACATGAATTATTTTCTCTACATTTTATTTCATGTTAATACATGTTTTTCAATATTTTTTATCATGTTATGTACTAAAGTATTTAAATGATAATTTTTGGATAAACTATTTTTTTCTATATGGTTGAAAAACCTCTTTTTCCTACAAAACCATTTTTAAGTGTTTTAAAAATGGTTAATACCATTATTTAAATGATTTATTAAAGATAATTTTATTTATATTTTATTTTTTATAACAAAAAATTAAAATGAATATTCATTTCATTTTCTAATGAATTGGTTTTTATCATTTACTAAAAAATTTAATGTTACATTTGTTTTCTGATTTACCACATGAATATAATTATTTTCCATCATGAGAAATAATGTATTTGAATATTAATTTACTATATTCTATAGATATTTTCAAAGAAAAGGATTTTCTAATGAAATTACACTTTAAAAAATCAAATACAAAAGTATATTTTCATCATTAAATGTTTAAAATTATTATTTAATATTCATTTTTTACATTCATTAATAATTTTGGTCAAAAAGTAATGTGAAGATATCGAAAATTATAAATTATGATTATTCTCAATATTTAATCCATTTTTTAAAAATATTTTTACAATAGATGTAGAAATTAATTTAAATTTAATTCCACAGATTGGAGGATAATGTGGGTTTTAAAAGTAAAAATTTTCTAAATTTTCTATGATTATATATAAAATTGAAAAGTAAAATTAATCCCAAAATACCAAAAGTAGAATAATGGGTGTATTATTAATACAATAAGAAATTAAATCAAATTATCAATATAATTTATGATTATGAATAAATTACATGATCAATCTGTTTTGAAAGAAAATTCATTTTTTAACTATTTATCAAAAATGAATCATCATAGATAAATACCATCAATTAACCGTAACATAAATTTACAGTTTTCCTTTAAAAATGATGTGTCTTTTCAAAAATAAAATTTATAAATTTACAAAAAATTTATTTAATATGTGTTCTCCATTAAAATTCTGTAAAACCTATTTTATTAAAAAAAATTGTTTTTATGTGTAATATTGGGTTTGTTACTATATTATCCCTATCAAATATATTTTCTTATTATAAATTAAATTTATTGATTAAATACAATAAATATTTTATTAATATCATTCTCAAATATTAATTAATTGAATTTATTGGGATTAAAATAAATTGTGAGCATAAATTAGTTTTTATAAAAACCTTACCTTTATATTTAGCTAGTTCTAATATTCATTTCTAATTAATCTTTAGTCAATGAATTCTGCCAGGTATTATCATGAAATATTTAATCCTTGTCATGAACTCCTATATTAGGTCATTGTAATATCTTATTATATTCAATAATAATTTTTTTAATATTTTTTTTGTTTAATAAAACATTGTCTTGTGTGTTACACATGACATCGAGGAAAAGTAATATTGTATGTAATGTAAGCTTACCACGGTGATCCATATAGAGACATCTAATCATTAATTTTTATTTAATTCATGAATAACATGGACATTCATATAAGGCATGACAAAAATAGTTATTTAATAATAATAATACTTTTAACAATGCTAGGTGAAGTGAAAAGTATCAAAAAATTTAATTAATTTGAAAAAAAAATATTTCACAAAACTGGTGATGTTACATTATGCCCCCTAAAATGAATTTCACCGTCAAAATTCATATGGGTTATCAAAGGATTAATACATTAGTTTTCCTTTCATAGAAACCCTCATCGTAAAAATGAAGACTAAAACATGCTTTATAAATGAAATGTAACAAATATAAAAGTTAACCTAAGTGACTCCTAACTATGATTACACTTTAGAAAACATAGGTGTATAGTTAATTTATAGACATTGAAGAGAAATATAACAATTTTTTAGATTAATTGAAAATAACTATCAGACGATATGGGTGATCACAAATATAAAAATATTCTATAATCTAAGGTACCATTTAATTCATAAAAAATAATGGTGCTATGATAAATCTTTTTCAACATAAATTTCCTATTTTTGAGGAATTCGTTTAATGTGTTTTAAAATAAGAAAATATACATATATTATTTCTATAATTTAAATAATTATAATCCCACCCTTGGTTTATCCTTGATCAATTCCAACTTCTTCTCTTACTCGAGGGTATGGTGATGAAGTTTTCTTACCTAATGAACTAAAAGATCATGATATCAATATATAGTATAATAATTTATTCCATATTAAATTACATATCTTAAGAAAAAATTACTAATACAGGTTATCCAACATGCATAAATACTCATATTTTGAGATATTACTTTAATCTCCCAATGTTTGTTTGATGTTTAACTAAAGAACATCTATAAACATTTAACCATTATAGAAGATGAAATTCCAGAACATTTCAATGAATGTCAGGAAATAATCATACCATCTATCCCATTTGTATGAAAAACTATCTCATGTTTTTCACATTCTATATATGAAAATACGCTCAACATATATTCTATCGAAACATGAAAATGACAGGAATTTCCATAAATCAATTCCAAAATCAAGAAATCAACTTAATTCTACAGATAATTGGATATATTATTTAAATCCAACAAGTTTTAAAATTCATCCATAGTTATTTAGAGTAATTTTGGAAAAAATCATTAATTTCTTATAAGGTTATTGACACTATCTAATTTACATTACCCATATTATTTTTCTCTTTTTCTAAGATAAACAAAATTTTCTTAATGTCTTGTTCACATTAAGGGTTACCTAAACTTAAAAAAAAATCACATTTCTAAGTCATTGTTATAACTATAAATATAATTATCAATCCTTGGTAAAAATAATATACTAAAAATACTAATATATTTCATGATTCTTGTAACATAGTCATTGAATTCCAAAACATATAAACATAAATCGTCCAACATTATTCTTAATACATTATTTAGGATTAGTTATCTTAATAATAAACAACTATTTCATATAATATATAATTGGAAGAATTTATTATGCTTCCACAACCTCAATATAATCATTAATTTTACAATTAATTTTTGTTATACTAGAAAAGAATCTAATACATTTCACATATCATTTGTGGTTCCATTATCATCAAAAGTATATCCAAAACATATACCTACTTCTCAATTATCTACATGTGGTTTCCCTTAGGGAATAAGTTTTTATTATTCCAATACTATACAAATATGAAACATTTAATCCTAACATTGTTCTTTTGGTTTACTTATATTGACTAATTATAGAAAACATAGGTTGAGAAACATTGATTATAGTA
This sequence comes from Viscum album, assembly GCA_963277665.1. Lineage (NCBI taxonomy): Eukaryota > Viridiplantae > Streptophyta > Magnoliopsida > Santalales > Viscaceae > Viscum > Viscum album. The sequence goes on along the minus strand of OY728164.1, from coordinate 1,831,006,866 downwards.
GAAAACCGAATAATCCAGAAAAATTACTTGTATGATGTGTAAATAATTACAAAAATATATTTAATCTAGGAAACCATAGGATTGTTAGTGGTTATTTGTAATAATATTCCATTTAAATCTATTATTATGGTTTATAATGAGTTTTTTAATTTCTAAATCATATCCTCGAGAGTTTCAAACCAGTTGTATTATAAGGCTCATTATCTTAGACCAGGTTATGCTCAAGTAATGTCCGACAATTTTTTTTGGAGTTTTTAATTTAAGGTATATCTATTCTAGAATCTCATTCAGTTATAGTATCCTAAAGAGGGTTTATTTATATTAATCCACTCATTCTATCATTTACCGAAATTCAAGGAAAATTTCCAATGATGTTCCACATTCTTTGACTTATCCCTACGTAAATCCAAAGAAATATCCTTTAAAATATTCATAGGAATATAACTAATGTATTATATTCTGATTTTAAAATGGTTCGCTAAACCATAACTATCCTAAATAGAGTTATGAACCACGATTAACATTAATAGAAATGACATTTTTTTGGAATTCATAATACATTACAGAAAACAAATCCCAATGACTGTAATAGATTATATTCTTTGGAAACATGAAAATGTAAAATAAAATGGTTCATGAGTGAGATATATTATCTCTCACATTTTTCTCCAATAATATAACAATACTAATACATATCATACATAAAATATATCCTCATAACCCGGGGAACATAAAATAATATAGTGTTCGCTCAGAAGCACAATAAGGATAATAAGATAGATATTTAAGAATAAACATGAGAATTAGGGTAAGAATGTGTGTTCAAAACATTTAAAGATCATACCATACATATCAAAGCTCATAAACACAGATCATGTCATAAATACCAGATTTTCATAAGTGATGAATCATAAGAGAATCATAAGAATAATAAATTAAATAATAATATAAGAGTAAGGAACAGATTTATGGTATACACATAAACATGTGACTTAACACCATATAAGTCAAAATAAATTATAGAACATATCAAGGTACTTCATGTGGACTACACATTATAGTTAGGACACCCCACCATCCATAGTCACAAGACATTACTTATAAAGGATCGAGGTTCTCTATATTCCCAAAGGGGATCAGGTTTCCCCACCATCCCATAGTTGATTAGGTTTCACTATATTCCCATAATTATTTGGATTTACACATCGTACATTATTAATAATGTTTCTTCATATTCCTAAAGTGGACTGGGTTTCCTCATATCCCTATAGTTGATCTGGTTTCCTAACCTACCGATAGTGGATTAGGTTTCCCTGTATTCCATAGTGAATCAATCTTGTGGACTTGATTCCCATCATTATCTCATGATATATATATATATATATTTACCAAACACATTGGCTGGAGATATAGGGTCCACACATCTCATAATAAAATTATAAAAATAACTTCTATAAGATAATACATCATGTAAAATATAAGATAATATAAAAAAATATGAGTTTTATAAATATTATGTCATATCCCATGAAATGAAATGGGTATCATTAAAAATTTAATAATAAAATTACCTATATAAAATATATTGGTCTGAATATGATTTCATCAAATCATTACCCATGAAATGAAATAGATTTTTAGAGAATATAACACATGGAATAAAAATGGGTGTCATGTTAACCATTCAAACAAAACAAAAACCATTCAAGAAAGAGTAGGAATTGTATTCTTAAATTATATCCACAATGAAAAAAAACTATAAAAATTTATGTCATCGTAGAGGGTGGAGTATTTTTAATGAACACAAGAAAAATTTCTTATAGTATATTTTTTCCATTAAAAATACATTGATTAAAGACATTTCAAAATCTTTTATTATAATGATACCAATAAAATTTCATCTAAAACATTTCATTTGGAAAGTATCATTAATAGAATGAAATATAATTTTTTAAAAATAATTTATATTTATGAAACCTTTTCATTTGAAATAGATATTAAATCATAAAAAGGAATATTGAAAATATTTTGAAAAACGTTTTCTTCGAAAAAACCTTCTAAACTCATAATTAAATCATAAAAAATTAAATCATTTTTAATGAAAAGAATTTGGAATACTAAAAGAAATGCCTAAAATCATTTTAAAACCCATTTATATATTTTTTTAAAAAAATTTAAATAAACCAAGAAATAGTTGTAATTTGTTTTTGAAAATACCAATTTGAAAACATTTAATATAATCATTGAAAATAATTTAATACATTTTTCAAACATAAAAAATTTTTGAAAACCATTTTAATTGAAAAACACTTTAAACTAAAAAATAACCATAATTTTAGGAAACTTTATATTAAAAAAACATTGTGAACTCACAGTGTGTCTTATAGAATATGACTATCATGACTGTAGGTAAGTCGGTATGTTCCAAACACTCCTTTTACACCTTAAATGTTTAGAAAAGTGACTTCACTATAAAATGACAAGGTGATTCTTTTTAAAACTATATTATTTATTGTAAAATTTTTGAAAAAGTTTCCATCAAATAGTGTAGATAATATTCAAAAAATATTAGAATGTTTTTAGAATACATCGTTTTGATAGAACACATATTTCCAACTGAAAGGATAAATAAAGTTGAATTTTCATAAAAATATTTTCTTAATTGTCTTTTGTACCAATGATTGGAAAAATGGTAGGAATTTATGAATATAAAATTGATAACAAGATTAAAATAAACTCTTGTGTTTTTTGGAGTGATAGATCATAATATTATTCAATGGAATAATAATCATATATAATCCCAATAAATGAAGAAATTGTAGCAATAAACAATAACCACATTGGTAATATTGAATCATTATCTCCATATAAGAAAAATAAATTGAATGAATTTTAAATTTTAATTTAAAAAATTATTTTATATTATAACAAGTAAAATGAAAATATATGCATCTCATAAAATAAAATTTGTTCATAACATTACTTGAGTCTCAAAGATGGAAAATTGAGGCAAATTTACTTTACAGATTTTGATACTCTTGAAACATAAACTCCATGAAGGATATATCATAAAATGGAGATGTAAAGATCCATACCGTTAAATAATTAAATCATATAAAATAGTCAAAGTAATTTTATTCACCACATAGTAGAAAAAGAGTTATTCAAAATGAAAAAGTCTCATTGAAATAAAAGCGAGACGAGAAAACCCTTACTAATTTAATAGCTTTAGATTTGTGATGCCCATGAGAGAATAAAATAATTAAAAAAAATTAAAAAAAATTAATATCATTAAGTAAATGAAAATAAAAATATAACACGTACGGGGGATGTATATACACCACCCAAAAAAGCTACTATGGAATATGGCATGTATCTCATGGAAATAAAAAGTGGGATTAAATCTGCATACCATAAATCATGAATTTAATTATAATGTTTTAATCACCATGTAATTAAATATACGTTTTTTATAATTATACCATAAAATAATATTCCTATGAATTATTCTATATATTATACACATATGAGTTTATATTTCGTTCTTATTAAAAATTATCTCTTATAGTAGTTTTTCACGTAATAAATTCATTGTTTATCATGTCTGTTTTGACTTGTTATCCATGATCCTTTTACACAGATCGTGATTACTTATTTTGATATTTTTTAAGAAGATGTATATATCATAAATATTGTTAATATTTATATTTATATTAATCTATGTCATATACTAATATGTAATGAAATAAACCATTCATGGAGATTGTAAGCTACACTTATGCCTTAATAGTGCTATCGTTTCATTGTCGTATTAATGGAAAGAAATTAAACAACATATTTGTATACATATTATATATATATATATTATAATTATATTATAATTTTTATCTTACATATATCATATAATTTTACTATGTCCATCTTTAATAAATTCAATGAAAATTGTGAATTAATCCCATCACATTGAGGATGTGGGAGTCCACACATCCCAAAATGAAGTTATCCATGTCACCCAAAATGGAAGGCATGAAGTTATGTTTTATATAATAGTTAAATAATAATTAATCTATCATAAATATAGAATACATCATATAATAACAAAATTCCAATCATAATTCCCAAACACTATATGTGTTAATGTAAAAATTAACAACTTCGTTTCCTTTGGCAGTAGTTCATCATACCAAAGATCGATAAGTTCATTCACAATTTGCTAGATTAGTGTGTATGTTTAGGTCAAACCATTAAAATAATAACATCTCTTAATTTTAAGGTTACAAAGGCTATCATATAATCATGTAATAAGAATAATTGATGTTGTGGATAAATAAAATAAAATAGAGGATCTCGAGAAGGAAGTTACATCTAAATATTGTAACTATGTTTGGTTTTCAACAAAAACAATATTTAGTTGGTTTACCCATAATAAAGGCTTAAAAATTATATTTGGGAACGTTTGGATCTTATTTTATTATATCATTATTAATCCAACGTGTCTTGAGTGGTGTAAGGAGGTGGGAGGGGAGAGTGCCTTTTTTAGTGGAAGAGGAGTGGCATTCGTCTACATTTTGGAAAAAGAAATTTCACCCATATATTTCTCATGTATGGTGGCACCAATAATAGAATTTTTTTATGAAATGATGAAAATATATGATATATGTCTGTGAATTTTTTTTGGTCTTGTTTCATGGTCATTTGGGGTCTTAAGATTATTGTTTAGTCACTTGTTAAGATAATTTTCATCCAAACCTTTGTAATTAATTTTAATTACAGTCTCTATTTTTTGTAAAAAAATATCTTTATTAGAAAGCATATATTATTCAGATTCCTAATATTGAACTCATTCTTAAAATTATAATCCCTGAAGTGGCAGAAATTAATTTAAAATGAATCTCACTGATGGGATGACAATACGGGTTTTTTTACAAAAAAATTGATTACAATATTTCAATGTTTTTTAATCAAATTTCAAAAGTGAAATTAATTCAAATTAACTAAATTTGATTCTTTTTATTTATATAATTATACATTAAATCCAATTAAAAATAAATAAATTAACCTTATAAATAATTTAGACGAAAAAGATGTTTTGAATTTAAATATGTATTTTTTACTATTTATCAGGAAATGAAACATCACATTATAATACCAATATATTTCCCTAAACTAATTTTTATATTTATCTTAATAAATTAACATCATTTTTAAATATAAAATTTATATAATTATCAATGGTATGATATAAAATAGGTTCTTTAAAAAAATTTGGTAAGCCTACTATTATAATAAATATAGGTTTATATGTGTAATATTGTGTCAGTTATTATCTTATGCCTCTAAAATATATTAAATGAATGTATAATTTTTGTATATAATATATAAAATAAATATTTCAGTAAAAACATTATAGAATAGTAATTAATTAAATTTTTTTATTAAATACATTTTTGAGAATAAAAGTATTTTATATAAAAACATCAACTTTAAATTCAATTGGTTCTTATATTCATTTCTAATTAATTTTTAAATAATGAATTCAACCCTATATTTTTATAAGTCATTTAATCATTTTCATTACCTCTAACATAACAGTTGTGTTATATCATATTTTATTAAATTATAATATTTTAAATAATATGTTATTGTTTGGTAAAACTTGGTCTTACGTGTTATGCAAGCCATTGAGTAATGTGATTCTTTCATGTAACATAATCTAAATTTAGGGTTCTTTGTCGAGTAAGATATTTATTATGTTGTGTTCAATTCTGGATTATCTTTGTTTTTTTATAATTTAATCCTATCATTGTACAATAATAATAATAGGAAAAATATTATCAGTGTTCCATGAAATGAAAAATATCAAATTTATTAAATTTATTTGAAAATAAATTCAAAAAATGATGGGGTGTTAATGTTTTTATTTTTTTATTTTTTAACATATTTACCAATAATATATGACCATGTTATTAACATATTTTTTATTTAGCGATTATGATATTATTTATGTTATTTTGAGGTAATAACAATATATTGGTTTTAGAATCTTAGTAAAACTCTTCAAAATTTTCCGAATTTTAGAATGTTTTAATTGTTGACCATTTGTGGAATGGGTTATGCTGAAACCAAGTTAAGGGTTTTGAGATTAATGTGTTTTTATTATATGAATATTTATCCATATTGGATAACTTTTGAAACCCATTTTAGATTTCATGATAACATGATATATCATGAATAATTTATCATAAATTAATGTATATAATGATCCATTGGTTCTTTAGGAATTCAAAATTCATCTTCATTTCTGAAATTGAGAGTTGATACGAAATTGATAGATGAACAACCAAAAGATATAATTTTTCAAGTGAAATGGATAAATATAAATTATATATATATTCAACTATTATCTATAATGATTGAAAACAATTATGACATATTTAATAAAACGGTCTTGAGATATAAATTTTTTCCAATAAAAATTGATTAATATATATCAATGGCATTTTAACTCATTACAATTTTATGTTTTCATGATGGTTAAAATTTTCTTGAACTTGTTCTCTATCACTCTTTATTAGTCCATGGTAGTTAGTTTTTTCTTCTATATCCATATATTAACATCAAACATATGTTCACCCTATATGGAAACCTAGTTATGAGTTACAAAAAGAATACATTATATATCCATAATTCTTTTTTATGGTATGGTTTTTTTTTCATTTTTACAATATGGGTTTCGATAAGTAAATTTTAAAAACATGAAACACTGATAACTAGTTGAATGTTTTTAGAGTAATTTTCATTTGGGGGCGTAGATTTTTACATATTGTGAATTCAAGAAATATATTTTTTTTAATAAATTTAAATTTTCATATATCTTTTGTTATATGCAAACCTAGGATTAGATTGTGTTACATGTAATAGAGAGCTTCAGTGGACCACGAAATAAAATAATCTAAAATATGAATATTACAACATATCCTTATTTATGTTGTTATAAATACTATTAACTACTATATTAAATATATACATAATTCTTACTCAAACTAGATTTATTTATAAATTAACATAAATTCATCAATCACATTTTTGAAATATATCTATATTTATCAATAGTATGTTATCTTAATACAATTATTACTTTTTATAAGAGGTTATCACAATTAATGTTTAGAAATATTGTACAATTTATTTGATAAAATAAAATTCATTTTTTAACTCATCATATAGAAATTGATATATGGTTATTTTTTTGTATTTTTGGGAAATATTTAATTTTCATTAAATGTTTTAAAAATGCCATTTTGTTGTCAAACTGTTATTTCAATTCAATTAATTTTGTAATTTAAATTAAAAATTGTTTTCAAAGGGAAAATAAATATTATATATTAATATTATATCCACATAATTAGTTTTGAATAAAATTTATATCCTATTGTTGGATAATTTAATTTTGAGTTTAAAAAATAGTTTTTTCTAAAAATTATTTTAGAATGCATAATGTGTCTTTTTCTTAATAAAAACAATAATCCATGATTAGGAAAAAATTAAATAATTTTTTAATTTTATATAATAAATATAAATTTAGATTCTTCCAATTATTATTAATATACATATAGTTACATAAAATCAACTAGTTCTTGAGAAATAAAATTCATGGAAAATAGTTTTTTCATCCCGTTAGGGGGTTTAATTATAAATTTATTTTATTGTAATTAATTGAAAATAATTTGATAAAATGGACTACATATATTATAAAATAAAAAATTATATTATATAATATGTTCAACATAATTATTTTCCATAATTAATAGTGAAAGTATTCAAATTATTTATCACGACTAAAGGAAAAATGGATTTACTCGAGGGGGATAATATGAAAAATTAATGGTTCAAATGGCCCAAAACTTCTCAAAAACCCATTTTATACACTTCTGTTGACTTTATATATTCTATATTTTTAAATTTATTTTTTTTCTTTTTAGATTCGAAAAATATGGGTTCAACGTTTCTTTTCAAATATTACTTATGAACCCACTCACCTCACTTATGAAAGGCCACCTCCCCTCCCCTCTTATTCACACATTAAAAAACATATTTTCCACACAATAAAAAATCCAATAAATAAATTAATTTCCTATTATCATAGTATTATCCTTATATGGGTCAAAAATCCATCATATTAATCCTTTTTGAGTAAAACTAAAAATGTTTTCTGAAGAAGAGGTAACATCCCTAACTAAATTTTTTTATATTTCTTCGCCCACCAATATCATTTACTATTAAACCACTAATATTTAATGACACCAGTAAATACCATATTATTTTGTGTTGTTATGTAAATATAATTACCAATATAAATCTCATCTTCCATTAAATAGAAAAGGAAACCATCAATCGTGTGTACAGTGGCCTACTCCTGTGCGAACCGACGTATGTATTTTTTCATCACTATTTATCACATATAGTTTTGATATATGTTTTAAAAGGAATATATTATATTCAAATTTTAATTATAATTATATAATTATTATATATCAAAAAACATTTTAACATTTCTTTCTTTTAGGGATATGATTACAACTGTCATGTATACAACGGACTATTGCCACATGAAGATATGTGATTTGTTCTTCACTAACACCTTACATTTATGTTAATATAGATATTGATAATTAATATATGTTATCTTTATGTTATAATAAAACTTTTTAAAATTATATATCACAAATTACTGCATACCTTCCAACACATTGGAAAACAATAATGTCACTCATGTGTATAGAAGACTACCACCTCACGAGCAGATGTGATGTGTGTTTCATTTCCATTTTACATGGATGGTAGTAATGAAATAAGATATGAATATATGTTATATATATCTATGATATATATATAATATGTTTTCAATGATAATTCTTTTGGAAGGGTGTTATGTTTTTCTACCATTTTTGTTCTATCCATCAATAAAATTTAAATAACACTCATGAGTACACAAGGCGTACCGTCTCCATGACTGGTGAAAATATTTCTCAATATTTAAATCTAATAAATATATATAATAAATATAGTTAATATATATTATATTTATAAAATGAAAATAATTTTTTAAATTATCAATCAATAATCAATTTATAAGGACCAAAATTTCAAAATCATAAAATAAATGAAAAATGAAGCACTTATTACGCAGAATGTAACATTCACAATAAATTGTTAATAAACGAGTAAATAAGTGTGTAAGTATATAGAATATGATATGATATATATTTATATGGATATTTAATATATTTTAAATAATCTTTTGTCTATAATATGGGAGGGTTGAATGTGTACACAATATTTTCAGACGTAAGGTAAACGATTTCTATCTCACTTTTTACTTCTATGGAAACTATCCTTATTCACTACCAATTTTTGTATGTAGTGAATATATAATGCATAAATGTATTTTATGATTATTTTGATAAATTTTAAGGTTATTTACATTTCTATTCTATGATATCTATTACACGGGGATGCAGTTTAAAAGTTAGCAAATCGGTAAAGGAATTTGGTATCAATTTTTCTTCTTTGATACATATGTAATTTAATTCTCCTATATTCATTTATGGGGTTTTTATAAAACCAATTTTACATTTAATAAAATTAATTTATTATGAACAATATATTTAAACTTTCATTTAAGGGTATTTCATCATGGTGTATACAATTTAATGTTACAAATTTTGTATAGATTATTTATTAAAACCTTATTATTTATCAGTATTATTTATGATTCTATACTCAGTGATAATCAATTATATAATCCATCTCTCATGCGGCTAATGGAATTTATTCTCCGTAGTTTATGTATTTTTAATACATTTTTTTCATTCATTTCCCCAAATTATGTACTCAATAATTCAATCAAATATTTTTCCAAAAAAAATCTTTTATTTTACTCTTTGGTCGAAATCACATTTTCTTCCAAAACCATGATTTATAATATAATAAATTACTCTTTAAAAATTATAAAATGATTTATTAAAGAAATTTGCAACCATTAATTTTTTTTATGAATTTTTTTTAATTTAATATTGATGTCATTTTATAAAAAAATTATCATTCATATTTTACCAAATTTGAGTGCGGAATAATCATTTTCAAGTTTTTGACAGTAACGAAATTCATTGATGTCTTGGAAAATTATGAATTTGAACATTTATTTATAATCACTTTAGTTTAGTTTCAAATAAAAATATTTTTAATATGTTCAATGTTATAAAAATTATTCTCAAATACGAAAAGATATATTATGAAATAAATATTATAAATTATTTATAAAAATTAATTTATATGTTTTCATGGTTATTTCCAATGAAATTGATTTCAAAAATATTTTTTATGTTCTTAGTTTTCATAATTTATAATCATGGAGGATTATTTATCAAAAATAAATGTTTCAAGTTATCATTCAGAATAGTTTTACATCTATGATCAAATCCTTTGAAATACAATTGGGGATATGATAGTAGTATACCATAATTCATCATTCTCTAGATGGTTTGTGATTATGATGATAAAACATTTATGAAACCCAGTTCTCTTCAAAGTGTTATTCAAAGATAAATTTCTTATGAAAAATAATTATTCTCATTTATTATGAAATTATAAAATTATTATGAAACATTCATATTTTCCACATGTTATGATAAGCTAAAATATTTATGGGACACATTTTATTTCATGGATTATTATTGGATGAATATTTTAGGATCATGTTGAACATATACATATGATGTTTATTTTTTTATATGTATTAACTTTATTTCCCTCTGAAACATTGTATAATAATTTATATCTCATGAGATATATAGAGCTGGGAAGGAGAGTGAACCCGATTCTGAAAGGGAATTTTTCTTCTATGATGGTCCGAGGAGTGAATTATGACTACTATAATGGTTTCCTGATTCAAGCCATTTAAGTATGATAGATACAGAACCCTGTGTTTTGAACCGTACTAAATTTCAAATTTGTTTTGTACATTTACAATTTTTTTATGTGGTTTTTTCTATATTGGACTTCAAATCTTAATTATAAATGTTGGAGCACTTATATGTGTTGTTTTTGGACTTGGATGATGGCATGAGATGTCTCCCATGTGGATTTAGAAGTTTTAGTAGTACCGGACCAAAAGAACAATAGGTTTTAAATTAAAACAAAGGAAGAATGGTTTTCGAATGGTCTACTAAACCATGTGTCCAAATAAAGGTACCTCTAGGGCCCTATTTAGAAAGTGACAATGGATTTACGTGTGGGCAGCACACAGTTTTGTAAGCTATGTGGGGCGTGTCTTGGAGGTAGTCGACTCTGCACAGTTTACACACGGTTTAGGGAACTATGCGGGTCAAACTGTGATATTGGGTTCTTTTAAAGAAATAATCTAATTAAAATTAAAATAAAATAAAAATAAAAAATATTTTCCCTCCCCTCTCTCTTTCTAGATCGCATGACACACCCCAATGTTGCCTCCCCCTTCGACTTACGGCGATTCCACCCTCCAGTCTCCCTCCCACTTTGATTTCATAGTCAATTTAATCACAAATCTTCTTTGATCGGTCAAGGTAAGAAAGAATATATGTTCTACATCCTTTCTACATCTCGATTTAGGCCTCTTCGTCACACGATGAGTATTGGCTGAACCTTAGTGTCGTGGGGTAATCTGATTTTCAGTACTATCTTGTTTTATGTTGGTGAAATTTCTCTCTTAGGACCTGTGGGTGCGTTTTCAGACATCCTCCGCTAATGGAGAGGCGGTTCCGGTGGTTTTGGTCTACTAGATTCATTTAGGGGTATGTTTTATATCTTTTTTTGGGTTTCAAAACACTTAATTCAGATATTTATGTGACTTTGACTCGCTATTAATAAATTGAAAGGGTTTTGAGATATTTTGGGTTGTTTCTCTTCGATTTTATTCATCACCGACACACGATGTGAGGGTTTTCCATTTCTTTCATGGTCTGACACCATTTAAATTTCCTTCAATAATTATTTTATGGTTCGTAGTGTTAAATGTGTAGTGTTTTTGTACCTTTTTTTGGGTTTCAAGTTGCCATGTCAAGGGAGACATTCTTGGGTATGCATATGTAAGTTAATCTATGTTTTGGGGTTCCCCCGTTATATGGGTAAATATCCATGGAAATTATTACAAAAATATGGGTCATTGTGTACCCATATATATATATATATATATATATTTATAAATGCATGTGTAGGTGAGTGGTGACTCGTATATGCATATTAGAATATATTTAAGGATCCCCAACTGCATGCCCAAGGCCATGGGGGTGTGTGCATTGGAGCTAGATGTCCCTACTTGTATGTGATGGTCCATATACATAGTGCGAGAGCAACTAATTTTAGATAGAAATCCCCAAGATCCAATGTGGACGTATTGGTTCCCCCCAGAGGTAGGGTCTCTTTCCAAGTCCTCAATTATATAAATGCATTAATAAATTCCATACTAAACTTTTATTATTATTTAAATGTATTCAGTGAAGTATATATATTGAATTCTCATAAAATAAATTTAACATGAGTCATATATAAAATTCTAAAGTTTCTAAATGAATTTTTTGATATGTAATATTATGATTTTATAATAAAACCCCTCAAACGGAGGTGCACCACCTTTATAATAAAATGTATTAGTTAAACCATTATTCATTGACTTTCTATGTTTATAATTATTATGCCTTGATGTTAAGTTGGAATATGGAATGTTTTGAACATGTCCCTAATGGAATTAGAAACACTGTGTTTCCCTTTTTCAAATTATTAAATGACCATAGAACCATCTAAGTGTTCGGTCTTGTTTTTAGATAAGAATTATCCATGTAGGTGATTTCCCATCTCCATGGATACTTAGAGCCTTATAAATTGATATTAAAGGTTTTAGTAAATATAATCAGTTGAGTTAATTAAATGGTTAATGCATAGTGATTTAACCTCAAAAAAATAACCAAATTGTTTTCAAAATTTTTGAATGCTATTAACACATTGGTGACATGTGGGTTCCCATGTAATAATCGCATGGATGGACACAGGTTCATGAGAGGGTAATTGGTTCCACGTCTATGGAAACCCTTACTAAATTATGGGAAGGTTCCGGTGCTGAACTGGACTTGTGAAAATTATATAATGGGTTTTACTAAATAGTTCTATACTATATGGCCTTGTCACACTAATGAAATTCTAGTCTACGAACAAATAAAGTTACTAATTAACATAGAATTTATTAAATGGTATAAATTCTACATGGCCTTTCCTAACTAATAGAATACAAGTATTGGACAAATAAAAAAATGGTTGAATCCCTACTTCACCCAAACCACACTAATGAAAGGAAATACATGGACAAAATAAATTACTACATGATTTCTATTTCAAAAGGAATTGCTCGACCTGCCCTAAGCATGGATTTTGAGTAGAGATTAACTTTGGGCACGGGAACACCATTCTGATTTAATGATGCACTTTTCTTAGGTTTATACCCACCGAGACTGAGGTCCTTTTCAAATTTATAAATTATTATAGGATTCCTTTGATACAATTCATTGGTTCCAACATTGACACGTAGGTTCCATTCTTACAATCCATCCAGCCCTTGGATTTCTTAGCCTTTTATTACCATGGTTCATAACCTTTGATTTGGTAGGTTTTTTATTGTGGAAAGCCTTGGATTATTCTCCTTGAATTACACTTTTATCCCTTAGCTAGAGTGATATACTTTTGTGTTTGAGTTATATGAGATTTACATTAATATTTTTCATAACCTTGAACTCCCTCACCAAATATCATTTTTCTGTTTCCTTGTTACATCATGGAATCTTCACAACATATATGATCACGTGGTGAAATCAGTGCTAGATATGATTCACATGATCATTTAACATAAAATGGTTATTACTTAATTAATTAACAGGTTACTTGTTCAGACACTAGCATAGGGATGGAGCGGGTACATGAGTTTTTAGTTATGTTGTATAACTAAATTTATTTATGCATTATTGCACATTGTTAAATTTATAGTACACTATAAGGATTGGGATTGACGCAGGTGGTTCTAGCCTTCTACCATCTATATATCACACCCTTCTTGGGAAACTTTTTCTCTATGGTACTCGAGTAGACTTTCTTGTTTGCTAGGCCTCATACCTTTTTGTTATTGTATTGCTTGTTCCTATTTTAGAAGAAAAGGACAAAGATGGATCTCAGGATCATCAAAAAGGTTACATGTGGTTCTTTTCTTTACTTTTTTTTTCGTACTATATTTAAAATCATGTTGTACTATTTACTACATTAAAACATGTATCAATGTCATGCCATGAATTCATTTGTTGAATAAACTGGTGTTGGCCACTATAGTTCAGATATATATATTTAGTCATTTAAAATACGTCTTCCACTGAATTTTCAATTACATATTATATATTCCACTGTTGATTGTTATTAAATATATAATACCATTTCATAAAATTGATAATAGGGTATTGTATCCCCACTAACAATCCTGACACCCTTGTTGCTAGTATGCAGTATCTAACATACAGGGAGCTGAGCTTGAGGTCATGTAGAGATCAGTTCAGCCATCGTCTTGGTGGTGAGCCAATTCAAGAGGTTACAAAGTTGTATCATAGCACGGTTTTTCCATATGTATTACTGTTTTGGGTTGGTAGACAAGAGGTTAGGAAATTGTTGGATCTTATTTAATAACATTGATTGGCACTGATCACCCAATGTACAAGACATGACCAAGTGTCCAGGGCTGGGATTACTGTTAATGTTGTTTTCTGTTACAATTTATATGATTTCACCTAGGGAGACTAATGTACATTTCATTGTTTATGATTTTTGGAATTTTTTAAACATTCCTTGGCATGATATGGAAAGAATGTTGCATTACATTAACAATATTATGCACTTAGAAATTCACATGCCTTGAATATTTGACATGCCATATAGTTGCATTATTATGTTTCTTGTTAAGTAATATTTGTTACCATATTGATATGACATTCTTAGATTTATAAATTTTTAGGTAATATATTATCATGCCTTCTATGCTTAATACTTATTACCACATACTTCAGTGATTAAAAATTCCATGCTTATGTGATTTCAGCTAGTTGAACTTTTGTTAGCTTCTTGTAATGACATGCTAGATTACTTTGATATATGTAAACAGTTGCATTGGATATGTTATTGGATGCAGTTATTAACGAGATCTCGTATTCAGCTATATGTTGTATGGGTGCCTTATAGCTAGGAACCGCTAACCCATGTAATTGAATCATTGTTAAAAAGATGCTAAATTCTTTTTCTAATGTACGTTTGATATCACTAAGGAGAGCCAAATACAAAACAATAATATGTATGGGTGACTTTTAGGTTTGTATATTACCACCCATATAATTTGGACCATAATGTTTGATCATGTTACATTCTAAATTTACATTAGTATTGATATATTAGACCAAAATTTCTATCCATGGAGTGTATGGACGCTTCATGAAATATAAAATGACAACCCATAGTAAACATGATGTCATAAGGCCTTTTGAAATTCTTATAAATGTGAATGTGTTTTGACTTTGATATGAAATTAAATGGTTGACTTTTAAAAATGAAACTATATCCCAGTAGGATAGTTGAAGAATATTTTTAAGAGATTACCCTTTTAGTGATTTAATTTTAAAGATTTTTTGAAACTACTATTGGGTTGCATTATAATTAACCAAGGATATTTTAGTGGGACCCTTGTAGGTGTCCTTAATTAATATAACAAATTTTGATTAAAAATTTATTATTTATTATGGATTGTTAATAAATGTAAATACTTAAAAAGGATGTTTTATAAATCATGCTTTCTCCCCCAAGGGGAATTGGTTAAAATCAAGTACCTAGTATTTGTCTTGAAAAATGTAACCTTGAGGTTTCAATTAAATATTATTATTTTCGAAGATTAAATGTGATTAAATATAGGAGGCTTGTAAATGGAATCGATAGTTTTTTCCACTATTTAAAACCCTCATGTAAGGGTAGTTCAAACATCACATTGAGTGTGTTTGGGATGGAAACATGATTACATTTTATAAGAGTCCATTTCCATAGGAAAGGCCTTATGAATGAATTTTGAGCTTAGTCACTTTTGTTTGACATGACCCATTAGAACGGTGGAAACATGTTCTTTGTAAGGGGATAATCTATGGTAGGTAGCGCACTAAGAAAATTAATGCCTTCTGAACACTATAACTTTTTTCACATTTGGAGTAGTTTTGGTGATGTTTTCCTGAATAGGACTCTCAATTTTACAATGACATCAATTTTCGGATGGGTGTTCATGTTTTTCCATGAACTTGATTCCAGTTTGAGCATCTAGTAATGCACATTTTCAACTTGTTAGATGTGCCTTGGTCATGGTCAGACACATTGTAGGTTGGTTAACCCTCTCTTTTTTTATTAATAGAGAAATGGTAATGATAAAATCCAAGAAGATAGTCTTATGGGGACATACAACTTCTTAATAAATCTTCTTATATAGTTAATTACAACCTTGGGTCATCTACATATAGAGTGATAGGGGTGTAAAAGAATAAGTTTCATTCCAATACTCGGAATGGTTTTCGAAAGACTCGTGTGTCTGGACTTTCCAGTTTTGTTGTTATCATCTGTCACACATATGAGAAGTTATTTCTCCTTCCTTTTTTGGAAATAATATCCTAAGGTTTGATGTCTCATGTTGAACCATGAAACGTTCCTAACAAAGAAACCACTAAACCAGTGCTCTGATCCAGGTAGTTACCTGACCTTATGCCCACCTCCTCGTATGGCAGAGGTTGTTGACTAGCATTGAGGGTACAATATGTCACATGTGGAGACTATACCATCAATACTATAGTTATACTTATCAGATAATAATTGAAATATATAAAAACAAAGAGAACACAACATAACATGCATAAATAACCAAATTGAAAAAATGGGTTCAATCATAAACAACATTAAATATACCATGTCGTGTAATAATTTCATGTGAGAAATACCCAAAAGAAAAAAAACATCAGAATCCCCAAAATTGACTAGACACCATATCTGGATCCTCACCCAAACATGTCCCATGTGTCAATCATCTCCCTAGAATAGGGATCGTGTCCTTGTCCTAACCTGCAAGAATGAAATCTGCTCAGGTACACAATGGTGGCCTGAGTAGGGTGTTAGTGTAACTCAGCAGGCCACCACCAACGGTGTCTACTAAATATCCAACAAGACATATTGTGCATGAAAATGATAAATAATGGCATGTTAAGGTAAAATGTATAATAGGCTATCTTTATTTGTGTTCTTTTATGTTAACTAATTAATTAACCCATGTTTATAATCATGATTGTTCGTTTATCAGGTCACCCTTTCCATTTTTTTATGGATTAGGCGTGATCAATGTTTTAAACTTTTGGTAATTTAACATATACTTTCACACTAGGCATCATTTAACAACAATTCAAAATATCCTCACCTCGAAGAGTTAGTCCGAGTGGAATGAAATAGTTAAGTTAATAGAACATTGTCCCCTTCCCAAACCCATGAATTTAGGATAGGAGTTAGATCCTTGGTCCAACTCATCCTGTGGGCATAGAAACTAATGTCAATCACCCACTCATCCATTCCATGTGAGCATGCTTATTTATCATTCACCATATCAAAAAAAACAAACCTAACATCCTATACAACATCACAACTATCTCAACAAGTAGGAAATTACATTTTTCTTCAATCCATTAACACATTCATTATTCATGTTACTTAAACCCTTAATCCCTTTTCCCATTTTCAATGCCTATCCAATGAATCATATTCATGTATGATGGTAATACCGATAATTTTCCCATTTATCCTTTCAACCCTTTTTCATGACAACCAAATATCCTCTTACATAATTACCAAACCTAACTATTTTACTAAACACTAATGGAACATCACATAACAATATTAATATATTCTATGTAGGATTTATTTTCTCGCACAACGTACTAGGCCTATATAGTTAGCTCGATGTCTAGGGAATATCGGTACACGCCTCTAGTCGCACAAATTTGGTCAAATCATCCTCCTTACATAACATGTGTATTAAAGGGGGTTTAATTAACAATTTAGAAACCACTATGTCCCATTATGTCAAAGGCACAAATAACTCTTTAAAGGATGGAAGGAATTAAAACCCTACATGAACAAGACTAAACAATACCCAAGGTATATAACATGGAGACAACCTACCTCAAATCCATTTATAAACGCCCTCTCAAACAACACCTTAGGTCCCAATTAAACATGCCATTGAATCCTCAACCTCGATATCACTGAAAAATATTGGTTTGACAGATTTTAAAAGAGATCGCCCAAAATACAAGACCTAAAATGAAAAAGAGAGGGTATAGAATGATTAGCCTCAACCAGATCTTTAATTCTAATCAAATTCCACTCCAAATGGCCAAGAATCGATGTGGATTGATCCTTGGAGATCATGGTCCCTTTTTCAAATTCCTCGGGTATAATGTGAGGAGGAGGAAAATCCTGAGTGAGAAATAAAATTCCATAGTTGAAATTTTTTAATATTACTAATGGTATCTAGGCCGCATGGTTTACCCACATAGTAATCCAAACCGTGCACAAACCATGAAGATGCCACTGTCCAAAAATCAACTTCTTGGACGGTTTACCTGGGATTCCCGCATGGTTAGCACTAACCATGTGCAGACAGTGTGACTAGCCCATAAAACTTCTTTCCCCCCTTTTTGGTGTTTTGAACCCCTAGAACACCCAAAGAATCCTTAAAGACTTTAGAAAGCACTTATTTAATTAAAAAAATTGTCCTAATCTAGAACATAATTAAACCATACCTTTTGACAAAATATGGGATCATGCAACCTTAGAAATTTATAATGGATCATCCCCGTGCTGCTCTTCCTCGGGACGATCTTCCCAATCATCACTAAGTTTCTAATGAAAATATATCGGTCTACCGGACCCTCATATCATATTCCGACTCCAATGTTTTCTCCTGGACTTTTCCATGATTCCATAGAACATGAACCAGGGGCACAACCTTTCCCCAAAAAAGTTCTCTCTATGATCTAAAATATGAACCGTATTTTCCTCAAAGGATGCATCTACCTAAATCTCAACATCCTTGGAATTTATCAAATGAGTTGGGTTATGGTGATATTGTTGAAGATGTGAAACATGGATAACATCATTCCTCCCAATATATATTTGTGGAAGATCTAATCAGTAATGCACCAGTCTGATCCTCTACCTAATATCAAATGGACCCACTTATCTAGGTGCCAACATGCCCCGTTTCCTAATTAGATCCTGACCCAACCATGGAGACACTCATAGAAACACACTATCACCCACCGTGACCTCATGTAGTGTATGATGTTGATCTATGTATGACTTCTACCTACTCTGAGCTTTCTCCATTCTCTTTGAATCAATCAACCCTTATCCAATGTCTCCTTCACAATACTCAACCCTAAAAGCTCAAAATCTCTGACCTCTCAACAACACAACGAAGATCTACATTGTCTCCCAAATATGTGCTCAAATTGTTCCATATAAACTATAGCATGAAAACTGTTGTTATAAGAAAAATAAACTAGTGAAAATTGATATTAAAATGATCCATTGAAATCGAGAACACATGTTCTCATAAATTATTATAATACTTGAATTTTACACTTCAACTACCCATCATTCTTTTGGTGGTAAGAAATAATAAGAAACACCTGGGTACCAAGTGCCTTCTGTAGTCCCCTCAAGATGTGTAAGGTGAAATTCTGGTCATGATCTAAAACTATGCTTCTCTGCACTCCATGAAAGTGTACAATTTCTCAAAATTACAACTCCCCCAACTGGTTGACTGTATAGGTCTCCACAATCATCAAGAAATTGTCCTCTTTGGTAATCTGATCTACCACAAACCGAATTGCATCATTCATTCAAGGAATCAACAAAAGACACACTATAATGTCCATCGTGAGGTAATTACACATCCACTCTTGAATAGGAAATGACTACAACAACCCACCTAGATGCTGATGTTCATCCTTCACCAACTCACATGTAAGGAATCATGCCACAAAACATTCCACTTATCTCTCATTCCCACAACCCAAATTTCATACGAATATCACGATACATATTAGTCATGCCTATATGCACTTTCCACTTTGAAACGTGGTACTCAAACATCAACACTTCTCACACATCTATCGGCACCCCAAGAAGACCATTTACATTTGAAACACTATCAGTACTGAAGGTCTAACCAGAAGGTGACTCACCACCATTAATACATTACTTCATAGACAAACACTCTGGATCCACCAACTGAATCTCTTTAACATGGTTCATAAGTGTAGATTCAATTTCCAAAGATGAATGGTTCATCTTCTCGTGCCCCTCATGTACCTCCAATTGTATCTCTGCCAACAAGGCCATCATCACCCACTCAGAACTAGATTTTTGAACAACTTGATTTTGAGTCTTCTGGTTTAGAGAATCTGAGACACGATTCCCTTTACATAGTGTGTCCACCAACAAAAAATAGAATGACTATAAGTACTTGACCCACTGACTCTATATAAGATTAAAATCTCGCTGGGAGAAGATGTATGGAATATTTTATTATCGGTAAATACTGTAAAGGGTTCTCCCAAGAAATTATTCCTCCAAAACTTTAATTCATGAAACTAAGAATCTTGAGAGAGGTCATGAGTAGGATAATATTTTTCATGTGGCCACAAATACCTCGACCCAAATGTTATGACCCGACCATTATGAATCAACACGACACCATTTCAAACACCATACACATCACATATTAAGGAATAAATCTTACATGGTTTAGATAAGATCAAAATATGTGTGGTGGTCAACCACTTATTTAGATCCTGGAACGCAATCTCAGAAGACTCTGAACAATCCAAAATAACCCCCTTTATGGTGAGGCCTTTGGGAGGCACTTCCAAATGAGATAAATATTTAATAAACCATTGGTAATAACAGGACAAACCAAGGAAACACAGAATATCAGAGACATTCATGGGCAGCTCCCATGACACCCCAACCTCCACCTTTTCTGAATCCACTGATATGCCTGCCTCAGATAGGATATGTCCCAAAAAATGAACCTCATCAATCCAAATATAACATTTTGATAGATCGGTGTAATTATTATTCTTTCTTATTGTACTCATGATGATGTCAAGATGTTTTTCATGATCGTAATGAGTTCCAGAGTACCCCAAGATGT
The DNA here is from genome assembly GCA_963277665.1 of Viscum album. Taxonomy (NCBI): domain Eukaryota; kingdom Viridiplantae; phylum Streptophyta; class Magnoliopsida; order Santalales; family Viscaceae; genus Viscum; species Viscum album. The sequence continues at coordinate 1,830,985,511 of OY728164.1, read as the reverse complement.
CATTAATGAATAAACTAAAAACTGATCATGATATGGGTGGAATATCCAGTTCATCAAGGGCCTGAACATAACTGGTGCATTGGTCAAACCAAACGATATTACCAGGAATTCATAAAACTCGTACCTACTTTGGGTAGCCTTCCGAGGTATGTTAGAAGGTCTCAACAACAACTAATGGTATCCCGATCTCTAATCAATCATGAAAAACACAATGGAAACTCTAAGTTGATCAAATAGGTCATTAATTATAAGAATATGGTATTAGTTCTTAAATGACATTTGGTTCATCTTCCATAATCGTCACATAGTCTTAGTGATCTATCATCCTTCTTAGTAAACAACATGAGAGATCCCCAAGGTGATGTACAAGGTCATATAAACCCCTTATGCTAAAATTCCACTAACTGATCCTTCTGTTCGTGGAGCTATTCTGGTGTCATTCGTTAGGTGGAATGGAAATTTGATCCACACTAGGAAACCAATCTATCATAAACTCGACATCTCTCTTGGATGGTAACCCTGGGAACACCTCATGAATCTTTTCCTAAAACATTCACAGAATAGAAGGGATGTATGTTTTTCCATAATCCCTATCATTTATCCAATGGCATGCCACTTGTGTGGTGAGCTCCCCCATTTGATGGCGTAACAGCCCTGTGCGACACACTCGATTATCCCACACACCATGAAGTACATGAATGCTCCCATATAGAGATGTTAACATTACCCGACATTGGTAACAGTTGATATGTTCCTGATATAACACCAACCAATACATTACAATGATTAGGTCAAAATCTGACATCTCCAATATGAAAAGATCCCATATAAAACGATACCCACCAACCTCTACGACACAACTCTTACACAACCTAATGTCCTCGACTCTCACCCCTAGTGGAGTATCATGCGACATTACCCCACATTAAGTGTCTATTGTTAAAATAAATAAAACAATGAACTGAGATGAAATAAAGGATTTCATTACACCTGTATCAAATATAGCACTAGAAAATATAGAGGCTACATGAATCATACTACGTAGTATAGACAGACCTGCCAGAGCACCTTCAGGTGTAGCCTAAACTGCATGGTGATGACCTACCACATTACCTTGGGTTCTATCATGAGTACCATTCACTTCACTACTCTTCTGGTATGGGTGATCTCTCACTAGGGTTTCGTGTCCATCTCCCCTACTAGTTTGTCCTCTAGAGCTCCAACAACTTAGCTGATAAGGGGAAACCGACCCCTGACTACACTCATCATGTTCCTATGACCTACATCATTCCCAAATTATCGTGGGTTCCATCAAAACCTCTCCATGTGGCCTAACCTGCATCATTCTCGGTGCACGACCAGTGAGCGAGGACACTGGTCACTATTGTGAACCATCCTTCCACACTAATAATAGATGACATGGTAACCACCGTGATAAGCCGATGCCCTCTTCTAACTACTCTGTGTGCTTCCACTATTCTAAAAGGTTCCATTGTGGTGCTTCATACTATTATAAGTTTCACCACTGTCTCTCCCAACTTGTACCAATAGTTCACAACTTGAAGCTCCCATTTGTTTCCCCTCTGAGATAAGGGCTTGATCTACCATGTTAGAAAACATTTTCAAATGAGAGATATTCACGTAAAATCTAATCTTATGTATGAGTGCATCTTAAAAGCGTTTCATAAATGCTATGTCATCTCCCATCAACTATAGAACAAAACAATTTAAATTGGTGATACGTCTATCATAGCCCATCACAAATATTTTCCACTGAGTCAGCCTCATAAAATATGAATCCTTATCTAGAATTAAGGATTCTTATTATAATTTTTCAATAATCGTCTCTTGAAAATCATTCAACATAATCCCCTCTTCCAACTTTATATGAACAATATTGCGCCACCGACATATTGCGTTCCCCCTTAAGATATAGGCCACTAACTTGAATCACTCTTCAATAAGTGTCTCTAGATATTTTAGAATTGTTTCGATGGATTCTATCCAGAATATTTCTTCGTCTATCCCACCATATACTATAATAGTCATAGGTTACAAAGGCTGAAACACCCTGTTCCACTCAAAAACGCTTGTTAAAACCTATCTGGTGTCTCATTCCATCATCTCAAAAAAAGGATAAAAGTTTCCTGAAAACATATCTTACTTATATTCATTGGTAACTCTATCCACTTGATCCCTTACTGGATGGGTGTTCATGGAAATTTCCTCATGTTGCCCAACTAGAAAACATCTTTGATTATGCATTTCTCTACAATTCCAATCAATGTCATTCGAATGCAACCAGACCACTTTTACAATGAAAAAATTGACACATAGGTAGACTCATCATTCATCATAACAAAACCAGTTTGAATACACTAACCAAGAGTGCCCACTCTCTTCTAGGTCACTACACTCAACCATTTCCCGTAGTCCATGGATAACACAATATCTAATTCACACAGTTACGAGCCTTATATTTTATTACCATTTAAACCATTTTCTTATTCAAATTAAACCCTACAAAAAATATCCCCAATATTAGTTCTTTATCATGATCAATTTTCAAATTAATACATGACATTTTCACTTCACTTTTTACCCATTCATAACATCTTATTAGACATAATTCATTACTTTTAAGAGAAAATATTCTTCATAACCTTTATATCTTCCACACCCATCACATGTGTGCTTATCATGATGAATTTCAATTTCATTCGTATGTTCTAAGAATGATGAATGAATGAAAAAACTCATTCCATTCCAGCCACGAGATTAATATCACAAATCTTCAAATCACACAACAATTTCCTCACCCAATGGGGAAATATCATCAAATGTAACTACACACAGAAACAACAAAAATCCCCTCATAGGGTGACTTGGGTTTTTTCCCGTACATGGGATATATACTCTCGAGCACGAGCTCATTACCAAGGCCCAACACATTCCTAATATGCTATCTACCATCCCCAAATAGTAATAAATATAAAAAATCATACTCTAATATCACATTTTAATGTCCCTGACCCGGGAACCACTATACCGGTGCTTCGAGTCCGGTAGTTACATGACCTCAAGCATGCCTCCCCATATGCTAGAGGTTGCCGACTAGAAGCAAGGGTACAATAGGATATGTGGGGAGATTATAACATCAATTACATAGTAATACACAGTAGATAATAATTTAAATATACTAAAAAAAGAGAACAATCCATAACATCAATAAATAATCGAATCTGAAAAATAGGTACAATCAAAAAAAAAATATGAAATGCCATTCTACCGAGTTAGGTGAAAAAAATCCAAAATAAACAATAGAGTAAAATCCCCCAAATGGTCCAGACTACATATTTGGAACCTCGCCCAAGAAATTACAATGTTGAACTCATCTCCCTTGCATAGGACCTTTCCCTTGTCCTGACATGAAAGGAAGAAATCTACATGGGTACCCAGTGGCGTCCTGAGCAGGGTGTGAGTATAACACTTTTGGCCACCACCAACAGTGTCTACAAGATATAGAGCAAGGCATATAATTTATTAAAAGGATAAATAAAGTCATGTTAAGTTAAACAGTTAAATTGGATATCTTTATTTATCTTCCTTAATGTTAACCTACCAATTAACCCAGGTTTATTACCAAGAAATTCCATTTATCATGTCACCCTTTCATATGTTGAATGGATTAGGAATTATCTATGTTTTCATCATGTGGAAATTTAACAAGTCATATCTCACAAGGAATCATTTCACAAAAATTCATAATATCCTCACCTTGAAGAAATTGTCCGAGTGGAATGAAACAATTAAGGGAATAGAACATCATCCCCTCCCCTAACTCGATCATTTAAGAGAGGAGAAAAAACCTCAGTTCAACTCTACCCATGGGTGTAGAACCTCAAGACAATACCCCACATTACCAATCCTTTTGAACAATCATATTTATCATATACTATATCCCAAATCATCACCATCATCATTTACAACATCAAAATAATCTCAATAAATGTGAAATTAAATTGTGCCTAATTCCATTGACACATTCATTATTCAGGTTACATAACCCCCTTAGCCACATTATCCATTTTTATATGCATAGCTCACAAATAATATTACATTTTAATGATAATCCCTAGAATTTTCCAATTTATTATTTTAACCGAAATTCAGGACTACCCAATAAACTCTTAAGTAATTACCCAACATATGTTTTTTACGAAACACCAATAGCACAACACTTAATCATATTAACATATTCCTCATCGGCTCTATGTTCTCTCACAACTTCTTACACTTACTTTGCTTGCTCTACGTCTAGGGAATATCATCACGACCCTCCAGTGGATACAATTTGGTTGAGTCATCACCCTTGCATCCCATGGTGATAAATTGGGGTTAAATTAACCATTTAGACACCACTACATCACATCATATCAATTTCACTAAGAACTATTCAAAAGAGTGCATGAATAAAAACCCTAAATGCACAAATCTACACAAAACACAATGGATATAAAATTTAAACCATCTATCATGAATCCATTAATGAAATCCCTCTCAGACAGGGCCATAGTACCCAATCCAAAACAAATTTGATGCATCACCCTAGATAACATTGAAATAAATGGGTAGAGAGATTCGAATGCAGATCGTCCAAAATGCAAGACCTAAACCAGAAACGAGATAGATGAATAATATTAGACTTAATATGATATTTGAATCTCATCCAACGGAACTCCAAATAGCCATAAATAGTAGGTTATATATCCTTGGGAGGTCATAGAACCCATGGTCCATTTTTTGGTTTTCTAGGGAGGAAGAGGAGAAAAATGTCGAGTGGGATAGAAAATTCCAAAGAGGAACTTATGTAATATTTCAAATGGTTTTGGAGCTAAATGGATTACCCACTCGGTTTTCAAACCCATGCCCAAACCATACAGACTCCAATATCCAAAAATCCACTTCCCTCAAGGTTGACCTAGGCTACCTTCATGGTTATCACTTATTGTGCATAGACTGTGCAACTAGCCCAAAAAACACAATTTCCCCCTTTTTTTCTCCTAATTCCCCTGAACCCACTAGAGCCTCCTTAAGGACTTTGGAAATCACATAATTAGCTAAAATAATGGTCCTAAAATGAAACATATGGAAAACTTACCTTATGGAGAAATCCATGATCGTAAATTTGAGGTAAGTGTAACTTTCCATGTAGAAGGGGGAAAACTTATGGTGATCGTCAAGAAATGTTCGGGTTATCATAAATACCATTAAGGATTTTTGGTGTGGTCTTATGTTGATTCTTTCTCTTCATCATTACATTGACCTAGTTTGACTATTTTACCAAATTGTTTTCGCATGTGTTTGACTGGAAACCCTTTCGTAAATCAACATTGTGTACTCTTTTTAAGAGAACAGAATTCCCCTATCTGAAATTCATCCATGATGCCCTAATTGAGTGTTGATCTTCATCGTTCTATGTCATTAAAAATATTGTGATTTTTTGGATGCTCTTTGTTAATGTTACACGCTAAATCATGGATCATATAGAGGAGTTTATCAGTCTTAAGTGAATCATGGGTTCCCATTTTGCGACACCTTGTTAGGACTCACATACTCCATTCGTTTCTTTTAATTTTCATTGGCCACCTATGTCGACGTTTATTGAGATAAGTCAGGAAAATGGATGAACTATTTCTCTCTATTTTTAGATTAATGATTATTTTTTGTGATGAAACCATTTTTAACGAACATTTCTAGGAGAAGGAAGTGTGGTTTTCTGGTTGATAGTGCCTTTTGATAATGCTTCTTTGACCAATTTCTGTTAGGTAGATCATAATTTGAATTTTTATTTTAAATGAAATAATGCTAGGATTGTAATAAGAATACTCAAGAAAAGAGTTTGTACAGCATATCATACGATGGAGGTACCATGTCTTGGATTTTCCACTACATTAATTTAAGACATATGGGGGGGAGAACCATCACCCGAAAGACAATCAAGATGATGATGTGAAAACTTCTCCCTCTAAATGGGATCAAGTAATCTCTATTTCATTGTTTAAGATGAACATTGATCATTGGCTCTAATTTTATAGGTTGAGGTGTCGAACACATTTGAAATAAATAATTTGCATCGGGATTTGTGAACAAAATTCAACCATCAGAACAAAACATCACAACCCTAGTAGTTCAGTTCGTGTTAACGTTTTTATTAAAGGCTTCTCAAGGATTATAATTTATTGAAGTGGGTATATTGTAGAACAACATTTTTTTAACTGATCTAAATTAGGAATTTTTATAACTTTTACAATTCCTAGACAGATCATTTTTTAAATAAATCTTTAGAATTTAATTCAAATTGATGTAGTACTTATATATGTTGTTTTTAGACTTTAGTGAAGGCCGGATAAGCCAACCGAGTGTCTTGAGATGTTTCAGGAATGCTAGACCCGATGAACATCACATATTAGATGACAGTACATGGCACAAGGTTTGCACATGGTCAGATAAATCAAGCCGCCCACTACAGGAAACTGTGTGGCCCTATTTAAAAATGGGAAGCATCCATGCCAAGGATCTATGAATAATTTCCTAAACCATGTTCCATGCATGTGTGGGAATTTCATTGATTTTGTAGACTCTGCACGGTTTGTGCACGGTTTGGAAAACCATGCGGGTCAAACCGTACTGTCAGGTTCTTTTAATGAATTAAATTAAATTAAACTTTATTGAAAATAAAAAATTTAAAAACACACTCCCTTCAATATCTCTCACTAGATCATGTGACACGCCCCATAGGGGATTCCCCCTTTGACGCATTATAATCCCCCTATCTAGTCTCCCTCGTTCATTGATTTCATGGAGATATTTCCGAAAGTACCCATTGATTTGTCATGGTAATCTTATCTGTCCATTATCCATCATTTATCCAACTAGACTTCATCATCTTGGTTGGATGGTGGGAATCGGCCAATCCGAAGGGTTTTTGGTAATCCAATTTCCAATTCTCTATTGTTCTAGGTTGGTGAAAATGGTCTCGTAGGACCTGTGGGTAATTTTTACAGAATCCACCACCAATGGAAACGAAGTTCTGGTTATTTCAGTCCCCCTACTTTTTTGGAATCTTTTATACCTTCATCATTGTTTCACACCACATGAATTAACATATTTATGTGACTTTGACTCGCAATTAATAAATTATAAGAGCATTGAGTTGTTCTAGGTGGTTCCTATCAATTTGGTTTGTTTTCAACACCTGAAGAGAGGATTTTCCTTCTATTATTGGTCCCACTCCATTTAAATTGAAATCTAAAATTATTTTATTGTTCTTAGTGTTATATGTGTTGTGCATTGGTCCCTGTTTGTGGGTTTTGAGTCACCTAGTCAAGGTCGACTCTCCTGTGTATTCATAGGTAAGTAATTTACGTATGTGGGGTCCCCTATAATGTGTGTAAATATCCATGTATGTGATTAAACACATATTTGGATTGGTTTTCCCATTCATATGCATAAAAATTCATGTGTATGTGAGTGTCGACTGGTATATTCCTATAATCATATGTTTAATGAGCCCCTTGTGCATGCTCATGGCCTAGATGGTGTATGCATTAGGGCTAGGTGTCCTTCAATGTATGTGAAGGTGCATATATTCATTGGGGGACAAGCTATTTTTAGTTAGAAAACTCCAGTAGCCTATGTGGATGGCTTGGATCCACCATGAGGTTTGGTCCAATTCTAAGTCCCCATTTATAAATGAATTAATAAATTGCATAGTAATGTTTTATTTGAATTTATATCCAGTCAGTGAAGTATCTATATTAAATGATTTTCAAATAAATTTACCATGTTTCTTATTTAAAATGAAAAATGTGATAAATTGTTTATGGGATAAGTAATATCATGGTTTTATAATAAAAACCCTCCAACAGAGGTGTGTTGCATTCAATCTAAAAATCATTGATCAGACCTATCTTGCATGACTTCTTGTGTTTATAATTCTAATTCCATGATGTTATGTTATAATATGGAATGATAATAACATGACCGAAATGGAATTATAAACACTGAGTTTCCCATTTTAATATTATTGAAGGACTACGGAAACGCCTAAGTGTTTGGTCTAGTTTTTAGATTGTAATTACCCATGTAGTTAATTTTCTTTTCTACATGGTTAAGTTCAGCATTATTAATGAATTTAACAATAATTATAAAATTTAATGAGCTGCGATAAATAAATGGTTAATGCTTAATTATTCGCCCTAAAAAACATCACTGAATGCTTTTCAAATGTTTTGAATTCTAATAACACCATAGGTGACATGTGGGGTCCCATGTAAGAAATTTATGGATGTCCAAGGTTCATGAGAGAGTAATTGGTTCCACGTCTGTGGACACCCTAACCATGTTACGGGAATTTAGTGATGTGGAAATTAAATTTTGAAAATTATTTAATGTATTTTAATAAATGGTTGCATGCTACATGGCCTTGTCACACTAATGAATGGCTTGGCTTGGACCAAATGAACATAATGATTAACTACAACTTCATTAAAGGGTATAAATGTTACTTGGGATTTCCACACTAATGTAAGAAAAGTATTGTTCAAAATATACAAGTTCGTTCCAGTAATTGACATATATACCCTAATGGAAGAAAACACTTGGACCAAATGAATTATGACAAGATTTCCATATCTAAAGGAATGGGTTGACCTGGACTCTCCTTAGATTCATAGAGGAGAATAACAAGGGGCCCGAGACCGTATTCTGATTCAATGATGATGTTAGCTTTGGTTGATACCCACCTAGATTTGGGTCCTTTTTTATTTTATTCATTATTATAAAAGGCCTTGGATACACCCCTTTGTTTTAGTATTGACATGTATGTGCCATTGTTATAACCGATCAGGCCTTGTCATTGATTAGCACTGTTTTACCTTGGTCAATTACCTTAGACACAGTAGGCGCCTTATTATCGAATGACATAGATTACTATCCTTGGATTACACTCTTACCCCTTTTCTAGACTCAGATACTAATATGTTATCCTTGCAGGATATCAATGATAACATGGTTATTACCCTTGAACTCCCTCGTTAGATATCATTTTATGGTTTCCTTGATACATCATGGAACCTTTAGAATTTATACTATCACGAGTTGATATAAGTGTTGAAAATGCCTCAAATAACCATCTAACAAAAAATGGAAATTACATAATTAATGAACCTGTTACATGTTCAAACAAAAACTAAGTACTGAAGCAAGTGCTTCATTTATTAGATACATCGTATTTATTACATTATTTATGCATGCATGTACACTGTTTAATTTATAGTACACTATCGGGATTGGGATAGACACTGGTGGTGCCAACCTAAAAATATTTATATCTCACACCATACACGAGCCTCTATTGGGTGGGGGTACCTGACAATAATATCATGTTCATAGGGCCTTGAATCTTTCTTGTTGTTGTATTGCTTGTACCTGGAGTAGGGGAAAATGAATGAGATATAGCTCAGAATTATCAAGGAGATCGCTCGTGTGCATTTACTTTCCTTTCCATAATTTTATATTGTATTGTAAATCATGAAGTACAATCTACTGTTTTCAAACATGTATTAATTTCATTCATGAATTTATTTTTTGTATAAACTGGCATTGGTCACTGTTGTTTAGTTATATAAAAGTAGTTATAAAATTTTTTTCTTCTACTTCTTTGTCAATTTTTTTTTATTTTTTTTGCTGTGGATTGTTATTTACTATATTATACCAATGAACAACTATGATATGAGGGTATAGTCTCCCCACTGACTTTCCATACACCCTCACTGCAATTTGGCATCCTTTGGCATATGGAGAACCTCTCTTGAGATAATGTGGTGACCGGTTCATCCCCCCTCTTAGTGGGGAGCTCAGTCAGAATGTTATAATAGTCTTGAAGATGAAGCTTGAATACTCTAAAATTGGTTTTATATTTTTAATTTTAATCAAATTTTATATTTCTTCTACCAATTGAAATCTATCATGGATCATGTTCAATTATTTATTTATTTTTCTTGTATTATGAACTTCTCATATTTATGTCAGGACTCGTGATTATTAGCATTGAAATTTATGGTTTTATTTTAAAATGTTATGCTCAACTTATCATACTATTATTCTTATTTCATGATTATGTTATCATTGATATATCATTCTCAAACCCCTTTTAAGCATCACCTATCACCCTTTATTATGTTTCATCTCCCATACTTATGATGAACAATTTTAAGTAGGTAATATTTTTGAATAGTAAGAAATTGGAATATCATAATGGGAGATGTTGAAGATCATTCACCAAATTATAATATTCTGTATGTGGACTCCAAAGCCACTAAACTGTAATGGACCTCATGTGTGTGATTGACTGTGGTTTTTTTTTGTTCAACTAAAATTAAAATATCAATATATGATAATCCATGACCATTATATAAGTAATCATGGAGAATGTGTAAAATTTAATTTTTTTTAATTGTTCCAGGATAAGGGGTTTTAAGTTTAACTACATATCATATAGTGACATGAATAATGAAATAAATAGATCTTTAAGATGAATCATATACACATATCGATCTTACAAATAGAATAAGAGGACTAAATAGTGGCATCATCCTAGTATGAAGTAATTATGGGCAACCCGATGTGAATATAAAGCGAGTACTAAACACTAGTATATACATAGGTGAAAACAAGTGGATGGTATTAGGGGTGGATACCTAGGATAAACTATTTATTTCATTGTTTATGAGTTAATCCACAAGTTTTTATGGGATATGTGGCCTCTACACAGATCTATATAATACATGGGATTAAATTAAATGGGGTAATGATGTTCTTTAGTCGATGTTGGATTGATTAAAAGTTTCATTAATTTTAAATTATATAACCTTAGGAGTTTATATGTAATGGGTATGGAAATATTCTTTAGGAAATAAGTAAGGGTTCTGGTAATTATTATATCTCTTTTTACATAATTATTTAAGCACCATATAATTTTTTACAACGGGTTCACAATGATAATCTAGAAAACATACATGGAAGAGGTGACAATACTAATGGGATTTCCAGAGTTTTGAGAGAAGGATACATGATGTGATTCATAAATGATCTCATAATTGTGGTATTTTTGTAGTGGGAATGGAAAATTTTATTAGTCTCATAGAAAGGGATTCATGTGTTGTTGGGTATCTCATTGCCATGAAAATAAAGAAACACATAACACTGATAAGTTGGAATATTATATATTAGTTTAGGATCACAAGTGGGTAAACCAATACATGAAATCCTTATATATATCTATATCTTATATATGGGATTTGTTGTATATGAACTTATCCACACTAAGTATTTTAATTGTAATTTGAGGTGGAACATATTTCATGAAGTTTAACATCATGATATAAGGTCCATGTGTCATGTAACTTAAATTAATTATACCAGGACCACTGTATATTGTATATTATAATCATACACTTTTGACCATTGTAAATTACTATTTAGTTTCATGTGAATTTTACATAATTCCATACATTTGAGGCTTATAAAATTATGAACTGTAGGCCTTGAATTTTTTCTACAAAACATTGACTTTAATGTAATATAGTTTATCATTATATACTGAGGGACATGGATCTTGTATCTTAATAACATAAAATAAAGGTTTTTATATCTTAATGTTTATGATCAGATAATGAGAACCATTATGAAATTTAATAAGAGTTATTAAATGTGCTCCATTGTTCCATTTAGTTTATTTTCCTGAAACTATGACCATATATTATGTATTTTACCATCATATGGTAAATACCATATATCCTATTTTGTAATGTTAGATTAAAATGAATATTTTTCCATTTAGTTTCCGGTTGTGGTTTTTGGACCATTATTCCTTACTTTTTAAGGTTATGTGACTAGAAACATTATAAAATGTTTCCTTACCAAAACTACCACATCAATAACCTCATGTTTTTAGATGGTATTAATTTATATCCCTCTTTATAATGATTGAATATTCCACATTAATGAAGACCTTATATATGATATAGGGTCTCTCCCACTAAGGCTCTGAATTTGGTGTCTTCCCCCCATGAATCATTGGTTTCTTCAAGAGTAGAACTAATGTTCCTTTAGATAATTAATATGGTTGAATTCTCTTATTGAACATAGAGAGAATTTTTTTTTTCTAAATATAATGTTAGTTGAGAACCTACAGTATTATATCATTGATTGCATTGAAAATATTCCATTGGATTCCTGAATTTTTATCTTCAGTCTTATTCATAAGTGGTTGTCTATATTAAAGGAATTATCACCTAAATTAACATAACAACACTCGTTCTATATACTAGGCAATATGGGATTGGATTTGTTGGAGAGTGAGTTGTCGTATCATAATCCAAAAAAATTGATATTATTATATTGAAATGTATTTTTTTGACCTTCTATCCCATATTCTACATAATATTTGACAAGGATTTTTAAAATTTCTCAATAAATCCCATGGAATTCACATGATAGTGAGATGAGGAGTTGAATCATCTATTGTACTTGAAAAATAATCATTTTAACTTATTTATAGGGAAACATGTACACATTAAAAAATGGTGGTATGAGGGAATTTTTATCATATAATTATATTTTATATTATAAATAACCATAGAAAAAAATATAATATTCAATAAGGTTATTTCCATTATCCCACATAGAGATGAAATCAATTTCATTAAGGATGAAAATGTTTTTTCAGACCATTGCTACACCATATGGGCCCAATAAACCTGAAAAACATATGGTAAATATTCAATAGAACATTGTGACAAGAATGAGGTTTATTTGAATATATATTATGTTGGAATGAATTTGAAATTCCAGGAACTAATTAGTTTTCTCACCATAATCAGTCTTATTTAAGGCTAAGTAATATATGGGACTTATAATATTATAGAAAAACAATGATCTAGTATAATGGGAATTACATACCTCTATGTTATCCTCTTAATAACATTATTTATTTATCCACCTCTTATAAATCTAATGGGAATACTATCAAATATTTATATTTAACACTATAGAAAAACAACCCATTGTGGTTGTTTTTTATCCTAGAGTTTCAAAATCACCACATAATGTTCTTGATTAATTTTTAATAGTGGGATATCAATATAACAATTAAGATAAGAAACATTTTTTGGATTTTTTCCATCATTTATTGGAGGATTCAAATCCATGGTTTAAACCATTTATAAATAGAAAAATTTATATTTTGTTTAAATTTAGAATCATTTGGTTAAAAATCCACTAAACACAGAAATCATATTTTTGTATTTAATTTATAGGTTAGCATTTAATATAAATTCCATGAAATATGATGAAATTTAATAATATATAAAAATAAATTTTATATTCATATAATTATACAAATATATACATTTTAATTAATAATTATTCTGAAATTACATTTTAAAAAAAAATAAATTTAATTATTTTTTTAATAATAATTAACTATTTTTAACTAAATCATAATTAATAATCATATATATATATATATTAATTTGAAAATTTACAATGTAACTATTGTTATAAGATAATTTGAAGGCAATAGTTCTGTAAAAAATGACCATGACATTCCAAATCAAAGTTTATGAAATGAACTAAAACTATTTTATATAACAATTTGATAATAAATAATAAAAAATATTCATTATTCTCTAAGAGAAGATAAAAAATTCATATTTTGTATTCCCACAACCATAAAATTTTATTCGGGTATATTATTGGGATCAATGAGATGTTATATCTAATAATGTGATGATCTCTATATCATTTAGACTGTGAGTACACATCTCTCAATTGTTTCTAGGATAAAAATCCCCCAAGGCCACCAAACTTGGGTTTTAGTTGAAATACTCAAATTAATTAACATTTCAGAGAATTTCAGAATTAATAAGAAGGGATTATTTAGGACTTTGGGTTTGTTATGATTATATTCCATGCTTTTACATTCTAATCAAAATGATAGTGTGACAATTAGACTGTTCTTCCCTCTTTTGGTGATTTATTATTATTAGTTAAATATTTGTGTGTTTATTTCAATATATATATATATATACATAAATTTCAATTTATTTAAAATATATGTATAATAAACTATGTTACTTGGTAATTGCTTAAATGTGTATATATTTATCCATTTTTTAATATTTTCCTATAAAGATATTTGTTTATAAATACTTTGGTATGTATATATGTGTGTGTGTGTTCTGTAGTTTTATATAAAAACAGATATTTATATTTATATGTATTTATGTGTATTTATGTATTGTTATATTTATATATATTTAGATATTTATATATATATATATACTTATATTTATTTATTTATATTCCTTTCGTTATTCATATTTATGTAATATATATGTGTGATTATATATATTTATATAAATTTAATTATTTGTACACATATTTAAAGATATCAACATTTATTTAGGTATGTATCATTCTATATATATTTATATTTGTGTATATATATTATGATTGTATGTATATTTATATTTCTATTTTTTAATCAATGCGATTATATTTATAAACAATAAAATAAATATATTTATATTTATATATATAATTATATTAAAATAAAATTATATATAAATAACTTTAATTTATTATTATTAATAATATATTTATATTTATTAATTTTCTTATTTAATTTTTGGTATACTTTTTTTGTTATTTATTAATTATTTATTTTTTAATTATTTAATATATGTGGATTTATTATATATTATTTCCATGCTCTTTTTTATTATTTCTTTTTTCGTTTTCCTATTTTCCTATTCCTTAATTCTTATTTATTAATTATTATTACTTTTTTTATAATTATTGATTAAAAATTAATATTAATTTTTGAAATTATATTATTGATTCTGAATTATAAAATAATTGTTATATATTTTTTAATATTGATTATTTATTATTATTAGTCCTTAATTGATTATTTATTGTTTATTTATCATATATTAATGTTTATTATTTAATATTTATGATTTATTATCTATTATTTATTATTTATTATTTATTATTTATTATTTATTATTTTATTTTTATCGTTTATACTTTATTTTTTGTATTTTTAGTATTTTTGTTTTTTTACTTTTTATTTTCATTAATCTATTTATTTTCATTTTATTATATATTATTAATTTATTTATTATATAAGTATGGTTTATAATTTTTGAATTTTTTATTTCTTATTTATGTTTTATTGTCTATTATTTATTTATAACTTAATGGTTATTTTTAATTATTAACTTGTTATTATTTATTTATCATATATTTTTGATTTATTATGAATTTAGATATATTAATATTTATATATATTAGTATATAGATATATATTTATTCAAATCATGATGAGCTTACTAGCGTTGTATTATCTTCATAGAATAAACAAGAGGTAAGCGGTTCAAATCCGATTCGACATATATATACACCCAATTTCATGCATGGAATGATAAATAAATAAATAATGAAATTAGAAAATAATAAATAATAAATAATAAAACAATAAAATAAAATTTTAATAATAAAAAAATTAATGAAAAATCAGGGAAATTATATAAAAACCACAGTAAAAACATTTCTAAAATATTTGAAACAATTTCAAAAAGAACCATGAAATATTTCATACAACTATTATATGCAACAGTTTAAACTATTGGTTAGTTGTTTTTGGCACATTCTAAAGCATTTTCATGGAATATGAGTCTTTCTGGATGAATATATTAATCAAACATCTATTAGTATGTTCTATTTCTATACGATCTTTTGGGAGATCTTTCAATGGGATATAGTCCACTATTAGGGATGTGTAAGTTGTTGTTTTAGAATCATTTGAAGGGGATATATATTCTTCTAGAGATGATTTAGTATTGGTTTTGTTCATTCTATTGACATCAATATCAGAAGGAGGGGTTATAAAAATTCGAAGTGACACTGAGATTACTGTCTCACTTTGATTTGAATATGGAAGGATGGTAGCTAATCGAGTTAATGAATTTCAAGGTTTATTCTATTTTCATGAGATATATGATATCGTTGTTTTTTGTGAAAATATGATACACATTTTTAGTATATTTCATTAGAGTATTCATTTCCTCTTTCAAAATTTCATATAATCTATTGAGTAGTTTAATAACCATCCCAGAATTGATTAAATACTGCGAACTGATATTGGGAGTTATAATGATACATCCATGTCTACAATAAATGTTTGGCACTGTATCATTTCAATGATTCATCATTTAGAGAAATAGAATTAATACAGTAAGAGTATCTTTTGTGGGATGTAATGATAATCCCCAAAATAATCTTGTTTGATTTAGAGTCCCCTATAACTTTTTAATATAAACATCTTGAGGAACCATTTAATTAAAATTCACATGTTTTAAAGGTCCCATCAATAAGAAACATTTCTTTTTTAGATAATATTGTGTAGAGATTCATTTCATCCAATTATGGGTGGGAGACCATAAAATTAGAATGTTTCTATAGTCTTGTTGAATTGTTCGAGACAACGTGAATATAAAATTCTTATTTTTTTAATTCATGTCACTAAAATTACATACTAAAAATAATGTTATTGAAAAAATAGTTTACTTGAACAATTTAAGAGACTAAATGTATTTCAAGATGATGTGGGTATTGGATAATGTTTTTTTAATAAATACAATTGAGTATATTATTTTCAAATACACGATATAACATCTCACAATCAAAAAAATTGATTGAGGTAATATAAACAATTTACTTTTTCTCACACTTTTATAGGATAAATTTTACTAAGATATCTCACAAATGATGTTACATATAAGATTAGAGGATTATATTTTATAATGGTAATAAAAACTAGAGAAGGAGAGTGATGTTCATTAGGATAGTTGATTTCGTTTTGGCACAAATTTCAAATAAAATGGTATCCCCATTACTATTTAATTTTTATAGGGAATAAAATATATTAAGGGTAATATTTATGAAGAAGTTTATGTATGAAATCTTCACTAGATGTCGTCATAAAACCAAAAAATTATTTCTTGGGGTATATTGAGAATAGTTTTTGACATTTCATGATGATCACCAATGCCCATGTAAAACACAATGAACCCAATAAACATTCAATTAGTCATGTCAGGAACACAATATAGGGGATCCATACTTAGGTTATACATACATAGCATTCTGAAAAATATCTCAAGTTCAGTGAAGTGATCCTAGAAATATAGAGACATAAGCACCATGACATAAACATTTAATTCTACTATATTTTTTGGGTATGGGATTGAAAATTTTGTTAATTTTTCATTTATATGTCACATCAATATTATTTATATAGAAGAGTCAAACTTGATAGAAATGCACATCTTATGGGTTCATAAATTATATTAAATTTTCATCTTTTGGGGATATCCATGTTATCATATTTTTTAAGTATCCATAAATAAAGTATTTTGTGTTAAAAATATACTTTGTATCAATATAAAATTATGTGATCGAAGCTAGGAGACAGTCCTTTTGACAATGATTGTTCTAGGTGTAGTAGATGATTCCCACACTAATTTAGTATTTTTTCAATATGAAAGAAATGATATTGGATCAAATTTTTGGATTCTACTCTTATCACACAATTTGATATTTTTCATAACATGTCCACCATAGTTTCAACTATAGAATAGCTGGATGGGTAATTCATTCTTGCGTCAATTTTTTTGCCTGATGCATTCTATAGGCCTAATAAATGAATATCCAGGATGTGGTTTAATAATGTTATGCCTATTTATTCCCACCTACTGAAATATTATTGGTTTTAAAGGAATATAGTGTATCTATTATGCTCCACGAGGGACCAATAAACCCTAATTAATGTGACCAATTTTTTTGCAGTTCCCTGGTTTACCTATATAAGATCATCTATTGTTTTCAAGGTTGACCCTTCATATTTTTTGGAGTTTCATCATGATAATCTTTTTTGACATCGAGAGTATTTGATAATATATCATCTTCATGGGATTCTATTAAGGGTGATACATAGGGTTCTCCTTCAGCTGAGGAATCACTAATGGTAGTTTCTTGGTCATGGTTTTATGGATCAATCTCTATCTCTATTTCAAAAACAGATTATTTCACTATATAAATTTTCCATAAAAAATAGTGTAATTAATAGATTATTCTCACATGAAACCCCAACATTAAATAAACCAAGATACAATTTTTTTATATAAATTATTAAAATGAAAATTGTTGGTCGGTGTGGATACTCAAGAGGGGGGTGAATTGAGTTCTAATTAAAATTTCTGTTAAAATATTGTCTATTAAAATCCACCAATTTATAAACCAAGATAAACAGTAGTGAATTTATACATATTGTAAATGTTCACTTAGATTCTCAAAGATTGATTAGGTCTCAGTTAATTTATCCACAAGAATTAAACTAACTTTTGAAACTAACCTATTGATTTACAATAAGTGTATACACTTACTAATTTAACTATCAAAGTAACATTAAAATGGTTTTGTATTTCAAAGTAACAGCAGTGTAATATAAAAGATATATGTAGTATACTTTAAAAATAAACTAAAGATTCACATCAGATATAACAACAGGTTTAGTCTCATGCCGAGACTTAGTCCTCTTAAATTTATATAAATTTTATCCACACCCTGGATCGGGGTTAACAACAGTTTACAAAACTGTCTAGGCCACGCAGGTACCTCTACCACAGTTCTTCTTTGGAAACAAAACAAAGACCAGGCCACACAAGGACCTCTTCCACAGTTGTCATGGGTAAACAAGAGTTAATATTTCTGGAGTGAGGGTCTTGATATCCTCCAGTTCAGTGCATGAGACAGTGAGTGTGTGTGTGTGAGATATATAGAGTACACCACACTACTCGAAAGTAAATAAAAAATCAGTTCGAGAGAACAGATAAGAGTTTTGAAGCCTCTATTTATTAGTAATGCAGCTCTGGACTTGTCGCACTCAGCAGAAATGCTTCTCAGTCCTTCTCTGGTTTTTTGTTGAAAAATAGAGTGTCATAGTCTAGATTGTTTTCAACAGGATTGAAAATGATCTCTTTATTCGTCGTGTGTTCTTCGGTGGTGTAGGATTGCACTCATGAGAGTTATTTGAAAGTATTTCAATCTATTTATTACTCAGGATTGTTCTTCTTGTTCAGCACAATGCACTCGGGCATATGTAAGTTCTTCTTGTTGTATCATCACACTTCCGCACGTGACCTGCAGCCCAATATTCCTTATATTCCATGAGTTCTAGCAGTAGGAATGATTCTCTTTTCATAGGTACGAGATTCGGTTTCTTGACATGCCAACAACTATCATTAAATAACATTAATTGAATTAAAAACATCAAATATGACTGTAAGCATTATTTAATTAATATTGAAAAAAGTTAAGAAATGGTGTCATAGTGATTATGTAAACAGTGTCTTCTTCACTGTATGTGATTCACGGTATGTGATTCATGGTATGTGGTATCGGTATGTGCTTCACGGTATGTGGTCACTGTATGTGCTTCACGGTATGTGGTCACGGTATGTTCTTCGCGGTGTCTCCATTTCATGATGTGTAGCTCACGGTGTCTTAGTCACGGTGTGTCCTTCACGGTGTCTGGGTCACGGTGTGTCCTTCACGGTGTCTGGGACACGGTGTGTCCTTCACAGTGTCTCTATACTTAGACAAATAAATGTATTTAGACTTAAGTAGTAATATGCAGAATATGGATTAAGCTTAATCATTAGAGAGTAAGAGAAGTTGAAACCTAAATATAAAGGCATGATAATATAAGTGAGATTTGTGATCATGCATAAGACTTGTAAATAATAAAGAGAGTAATTAACAACAATAAGATATGATATCATTAAAACATGATGTGTAGTTATTATTGAGATTGAAGATCATTAGCAAGATGTGAAATTAATATTGAGATTAATTAATAGTAATAGGATTTTTGATCATTAAAACATGATTAATACATGAGGAGTACAAAAAAAATCAATTATTTTTTTATAATATAAATCATCATTTTGTAGATTATAAGAGGAATAAACCCACATGTAATAAAAAATACATAGAAAAAATTATTTTACCTCATTACTTCCATTTATATTACATCCCAAATTAAAAATATTGAAATAATGATATTAATTAGAAATATAAAATAATTATTATGAATGAAAATTAAATTTTAACACCCCATTATTTCAGGGGATGTGATTTTCATAGGATGGTTGGTTGGTGATCTCTGCACTCAAGATTGCACTGGAGTAGTGCTCAAGTGGCAGATCTACTATAATATTATAATATCTAGATAGTCATAATTTCTGGAGTGATGTTCTCACTGGAAATGACACTAACATAGAAAATTCATTCATAAAGTCCTTATCATGAATAAAGCGTGTTATCTAAGGGAGGATGATACTTTCATGAACTATTCACACTATGAATATTGGATAATTCAATGAATGTGGTTTTTCCATAGTGTTTTCTCTATAATATATATTGCATTATGGTGTGAAATATGAGTTTATACCATGAATGTTTGTGGTGATAGAGGTTCACACCGTGAACCACAAGGTTTATGTAGTGAATGGTACATAGAATTTCTTTTTCTCTAGGGAAAATATTTCAATCCATGGATCAGGTGCTTCTTGTGTTAGAGATTTGTGTAATACAGATAAGGCTACTTCAAAATGGTTCTCCCTCACCACTTACCATATATGATCTCCAATATAGGTGGCGGATCTGGGTATATTTGTAGGACTATATATGTTGTGATCCAACATTTTTTCTCTGAACCTATGAATTCAAAATATCCATCAATTTTGGTTCTGTTTTAGGCTTGTGAAGTTTTACTATTACACTATGTCATGGTGAAACATCTGATATTATTGGTATTTAGATTCGTATAGATAGACGATATACCATGATGATGATCGTATGTGGATGAACATTATTTTTTCAATGGTATGTTTCCCATAGATTTTTTCAATCAATTTTATTAAAATTAAAAGAATTTTTTTTAATTAGTGGCACATGTTTGTAGTTTTTCCTATGATCATTTTTTGGCTTCACTATCCACCTTTTTAATGTGGAAGGTCGTAGTATTAATTTCTCATGGTAAAATGGCGAGATTTTGGACTCTATTCCCATTTTAATTAAAATTTTAAATTAAATATAGATTTTATATTTAATTTTTTGTAAAATGGGGGATTTAGGTAGGATAATGTGATGGTAATTCAACTTAGTGGAAGCTTGTATGAGGATTAGACTGGCATGGTGGAGTGGTGAATTTTTATGAGGTATATGGCCCTTGTGAATTACCATAAGGGTTATGAATTTCATTTACTTGGAATGTGATACGATGTCTCCCATCTATGAAGATATATATATTATTTAAAAGTTATTTTTATTTAATATAATATTCTTATATAAAAATCAAAGTATGAAAGTCCATTATGGAACCATGCACAGTTTTTGGTACATGACCGATCGATTTTTGATCATTGAATACAAAATGGGATAAAATATATAATTAACAAATATTTATGTATCTTAAATATAATTTTGTTTGTGTAAAGGACTTTTATAGGTCCATTTAGTTTCCCAGAGTAGGATTAAGTAATTTTCAAATGCTATTCTCCCTAGTAGACACTTATGGGACAAACTATATATATATATATCATGGGGGATGGTATGGATTTTTCTACCAAGAGTGTTTACTCCACCACTATAATGTGTTCACTCAGGTAGGAAGGCTATAGGTTGAATCTATATACATATATAGAATGGTAATATGAGGACCAAACTAGCAGGACCATGGAATATGTTATGTGAATTAAGACGTCTAAGTAAGGCTATGATAACATGGATTACCTTATGAGTTCTATAAGGTGATGATTTTATTACCAAAATGATGGGGGATTTAATACCCCATGACTAAGAGGTGTTATTTGAGTGATGAAATTATCTTCATTGATCCCCTGATTGTTGTGTGGGTGTGTGTCTGTGATATATTGAAACATAAAAGGCCCTAATGGTTTCTCTATTGATATGTGAACCCCTTGTAAGCAATATTGACATGGATATTGTGTATTGACTTCAACAGTGACCATATACCTTAAAGGATGATGGTATGATCCTGAGGTGTCTAGTTCTAATTAGATAAGATATCATTTGTCAGACTCATTTCAATCAAGTATATATGAAGGAATGGTCATGAAATCACTTGGGATATGGTCTCTAGTTCTATATGATTTCATCTAAAAGCTCGGAATTATTTTTTTTACTGAATACAATATTACTTAGTATGCCTAGGAATTTACATTAACTCTGATAAATGATTTCTTGAGATCTGTAAGAATCTTATTTCTTCATGAATTCTTTTTCATATGATCCAGGAGATTTTACTTATCCATAATGAGATCGATTTTCAAGGGATACCCCTAGGAGTTATCTTTATACATAAATTGATTTCCCAAGATCCCTAGGAATTGACATTATTCCTTGCACATTATTTCCTAGAGTATATAATAATTTTATGATAATATATATGACGATTCCCTATGGTTACCACCAAATAATCATCATTATGATTGATAGATGATTACTTAGGATGATTGGGAATATTCTATATTAATGATTCTTCAATTTCCATGATTCATAGGATTTATATTTTACATGATATGATTGATTAATGTAGGTTACCCATAGAAATTAGTTATTTAGATGACATCTAATTTCATAAGATACCTAATTATGATTTTCTCAATTGAACCTCAAATTATCAACTCCATATTTTTACCACCTAGGAATATGCATTTACACTAAATTAGATTTGGAATGAGAATTTCATGTTTTCAATGATTCTCAGAAATAGGCTAAAGTATGTATAAGGGATTCTATGTGTTCTGTAAAAACCCTAGAATTGATTTAGTTTATTTATTTATTATTCCATAAATATTTAATTAATTCATTTGAGAATATATTATGTAAATACACATCCTTACTCGTTATATTTCTAAAATAACTGGTTCAGGCCTTTTAAAATTGTATGAACACCTTACATAGGTTTCCATGGATCTTTTGTAATTTACCAAACATCATTTTTCTTATGTTCATGTTGGGTATAGGTAATTAATTGAATAATGAAATTTTTTTGGTCTATATTGAATCTATAGAATGTTATGTTATATGGATTAGATATATATTTTCTTCATATAATTTACTTTTTAAATAATATATATATGTCATCATCCTAATTTGTGATCCTTGGATAATTTCATTATTGAATGTGATTATGTGTACTGAATTTAATTTCTTAAAGAATGATCATGTTTTTTAATTTTGAGTTATATGATTGTTATTATGTATGATTCTCTGTTATGATCATTGATTATTTTTCAATAATGATGACACGCATTTTTACTCATTAGACCCACACTACTAATACATATTCTCTTTCATATTGGGAGGAATTTCAGATTTCATGTTAATACAGTTTTCTCAAACACTAGTCGATGGGTGCAGGACGATGACAAGTTGCACAAATTAAAAGAATGAACGATTTTACTGAGGCTATATATATTAATGATTTATGATCACTATATATATGATCATTGGAAATATAGTTATTGGGTATATTGTAATTTGATATATGGTCATTGTATACATGATCATTATGTATGAATTTATCCAATTAATTTGTTAATTTTGTTTATATTTTAGTAATAAATTAGAAATAATATTATAAATAACAAAAAATGGTAATATTTAGTAAAAATATTTTTTAAGTATATATTGTACTATATATATTATTGTTATTATTATTATCATTATTAAATAGTCTTTTCATGTATTAATGAAATCTAATGTAATTTTTTCATATGAATGGATTGATAAAATTATATATTTGGAATATAAAAATTTATTTTAATAGAATTTGGTAAAAACATTAAATGTTAAAAATTTAATATTTTTATATAAATCATTGAAATGTATTGGGTATTTTTATCAAAATAAATAAATTTATATGTTACAAATATTATTAAAATATAACAATATAATTTATAATCACATGTATTAATCCACCTTAAATTATTAATTTATTTCAAAAAATATTTAGAAAGAGTAGTATTTACAGAATATGTTTTTCCATAAAAAATGATTCTATATTTATAATTATTTCATCTAGAATATAGATTTATCTTAGTTAGTAACATAATTAGACCAAATAAGTTATATATTTTTAATCACCACATGAAATTAAGTAATATGGTTCATTTTCTTTTTTTATTAAAAATAATAACAGTATTTAGTACATATAAATGTTAAATAGAGGTAAAATATGGTGATCCATTATGGATATATATTTTTAATTAAAATGAATCTATACATTCTGTAATTATTCTTTCTTGAACACATCTTAAATCCTTCATTCCACAGGAATCTTCTTTCAGACGGTGGAATTCATCAAAATATTGAGTTATTTACCAAATTATCAATTACAAAATAATATGAAATATTTATGATTTCTATAATACCCTATAGTGATGTTTTCTTAACATTATTTTTATACTGGAATAATTATATTACTATAATATAACTCTATACCTTTTCTCATTCGTTTGTTTAAAATGTCCTTGATTGGGTCGGTTTAACTAGCTACATGAATGATGTTATAATATATTCACTAGATCAAACATGAATGAGTAAAAATAAATTATTAATTATAAAATATGTTATTAGACGTACAATAATGTTTTATTTGGTGTTCAATAAATCAAATATTATTTAGTTATTATTTATACTCTATAAAATCACCATAACCTGGTGTTATGAAGTTCAAATTGAAGATTCATATCTGAAAATATCCATAAAATCAACCAACAACTCATATTATTGTATTTTGACTAATTTATGTATAATTAAATTTGTCATAATGAATTATTAATGATATTCCCCCTTAACATCTGGCTTCCATTTTGTTCAAAATATACACTACATGATTCTTGTACATAGAATAAAACTTTTTTTCTTCATGTTTATATGGAATATTTCACTAATATGTCCATAATATATAAATTTATTTTATATGTACTTATATTTTATTCATTGGTTCTTTAAGATAATTTAATATTTTTATTCACAGCCTTTATGATAATTTAATTGGATAAATTATTACATTTCATGAATAGGTCAATTTAAATATAACTTTTCTCCAAATACATAATTGTGAAATAAAACATCATTTTTCAAAAATTAAATTTTATCAGTTTTTATTACCATTTATTTCAAATTTATCTATAAATCATAAATTCCATGTTTTAATGGTTTTCCAAAATTATTCCTTATACTATTTTATATATATATCTTTGTTTAAAAAAATAATCAAATAGTAAATGAAATTTAAACTTATTTTTCAAATAATGTTTTCTAATGATCTTAAAAATAAATTTTATTCAATGCCAAAATCTATGAATGTTTTTCCCTTCCTTCACCCTGGATGTTATCTAATGAGAGAATACATATTTTTCTTTTTTAATTATGATATCATTTAATGGAGTTCTTCATGAAAACAACATTCTTTCTCGTTTTTTAATTACGCTATGATGGAATAGTGAATGTTCTAGTTTTTGTATAGAGAACATATATATAGTTTATCTTTATGTTGGGGAGGTATTTGAATGACTCTAGGATCTCTTATGAGTTATGGATCCCTTCGTTTTTTTGTTTTAATGTTTAAATATTTTTTAATTTGAATTCCCTTTGAGGTATATGATTTATTGAGGGTGTATGGGGCTTGTTTAGGGCATGAAACCCATGTATTTGGGGTCGAATAAGTTTGGGAAATAGTTAGTGAAGAATGTGAGGGAAAATTTAATAGTCTGATAAACCATGAGAGGAATGGAATGATTTCAAAAGGATCTAGTACGGTTTGGCCAAACAGTGTAATTAGGGCCATATGGTCGTGCATCATTGCCTTAAATTTTGATAGTTGTTTTATTCATGGTTTCAGCACGGTTAGTGAAACCATTCAAGGAAACCAAGCGGGTTCCCCGTTCATACAGTATATCATGCATGGTTTTCATATGGTTTTCCAATCCATATACCTAAACCATTAATCCCTAATAGTTTGGGATATTTTATAATTTTTAATTAAATTAAATTCATTTTTTAAAAAATTTAATTTTCATTAAATGGATAAAAAAAGGGATCCGTTATGAATATCTCAATGGTAACTAATCATGGATTTTATCCCATTCCTCTATTCAATCTCTATTTCAAGTGATTAATGTCTCGTTGGATCCACATCAGTGAGAACTCAATTCCTTTTTTGTCATTCATCATTTTTCTTCCATTTAACGATGCTCTTTTGGTGCAAGCTGGTTTTCCCTAATTTCATGTTCATCATGCATTCATCATTTTTTCCCTATCTATTTCAAGGTAGGGGTTGATATTGGGTGAAAAATATACTATCAATTTATGGTATGTGGTCTCTACATATTCCTTAATCATTGGTTCTTTAATAAGCTACCACTCATTATGTCTCCCAGACGACATTTTGGAATGCCCCTAATAATGAAATGATAAATTGAATTAAATTAAATATAACCCTTTAGGGAATCATTTATATTCTTTGGGATCAATTAGGGGTGTTTTCCATAAACAAGTACACTAATGGGGTTCCCCAAATGAATTTACCTTATTTATGCAACAGGAAACCACCAATGGGTTGAGTTGATTCTTTCCTAGATAAAGGAATCACTTTTATTAATGTATTGAATTAAATTAGATTTTGGGGAAATGGGTTCCTTTATTTTCCCTATGATAA
Organism: Viscum album; assembly: GCA_963277665.1. Lineage (NCBI taxonomy): Eukaryota > Viridiplantae > Streptophyta > Magnoliopsida > Santalales > Viscaceae > Viscum > Viscum album. Next base: position 1,830,958,564 of record OY728164.1, on the reverse strand, counting down.
CATGATTATGATTTATTATTTAAGGACTGGACTATAGATTTTATGGTTATGTGAGTGGGAATACTCATTCTTTTATCTCAAATGTGAATTGTTTTAAGTGAGTGGATTTACTCATGGTGTGTATTTTAATGTGAATTGGATACATCAGTTGGGATAATCATTGTATGTAATGTTTATTTATTCATAGATTCCATAGGCTACGATCCTTGGATCTTGAATGTGGTAATAGATGCCTTGGATAGAGTTAACTCTGTAGAGCCTCATTCTGTGGGATGACTTGGCCCTAGCTATGTTCGGTTGAGATGATCCTAGGAATCCTACTAAAAAGTAATGGGGTTCCCATCGATATTATCCTAGGACTCTTGTAGGATGATTTGTTCTTATTTACCTTTGATCGAGCCATTCATTGTGTGAAACATTGATTATACGGAATGACCATGAAAAATGTGATATTCTTGTTTGAAGGACATGTTCAATGTTGTTTTCACACATTATTTTGTATGGAACTTTCATGGATGATCTGAAATGTTTGGAAGAATATATTGGATTTTTTAGTTATTAGAAAATTATTTGTAGCTTCATTTTTATAGGATCGTGACAATATTTTTCAAGGATCCTGGAGAGGATATTTGAAATTTACATGCAATGGGAATCTTTACATGTACTTACTTCTTACATGACATCATGCACACTATTTATTTTTTTATATTGAATATCCATGTCTTTTATTGATATTTGTGTGGTCACTTATGAGGATTTTATCTAAAATTTTGTTGGTTACTAAGACAAACTCTATAGATACAAGAAGATGCATGGGAAAGAACCCATAGTTCGGGGGTTGATTTTTTTTTCATGCATAAGAGAAGGAGAGAACATGACCGAGATGAAGATCATGATGATATTAAAATATAGTACAATTTTTCTTTTCTCATTTCGGATTAATGAATTATATTGTACTATTATGTATCTTTTTTTTATTTAAAAATACATGTATCATCAACATTATATATATATATATATATGAGATTCCATGATCCTTGTATAAATTTTCTTGTTTTGATCATTTATCATTTTTCTTATTATTGTATCTGATTTCACTATTTACTAGTATTTATTTTTAATTATGTTACATATTTTTGATGAGGGTACAGTCTTCCCACAGACACAGCTAGGCCCTCTATTCTAGTCAAGAGCCTATGGTGTTTGGGGAGATACGCTTGAGGCCATGTGGCCAACTGGACTAGGGGAACCATTATGTGGAAACTGGTTCTTTAACATTACAAGGTGGTATTATAGAATTTTAATTTTATATTACCAAAACTATTTGGTGATGATAGGATGAGATATGAAGGTATTGTAATTTGATAATGATTTTTTATGGGTTTAACTGTCCCACATATATGGAAAATCCAAATATCCACAATTGAAATTCCTATTATTTAGACTTGGACTATTATTGTTGATTTTAATCCTCCATTTAGTGATGTACATGATTTGTGATGTGGTTATTCATATAAATTTGGGTTATATAGTGTTGCCACCCAATTAGATGATGGAATTACATCGCATGAATCATTATAATAATTTGTTCTAAATCACTTTTCATTCTTGTTAGGATGCATTACATGATTCATATTGTTGTAATAGAAGATGTGCTAGATATACCTGTTCGTGTGATAGAATTTTTAGAATGAGTAATATTTTGATTTGGTGGATCAATCCTTTGGATCAGTGGTAGTATGGGCCACCATGAATTGGAATTTGAAAAACCATTCAATTAAACATATTTAAAATAATTCACAAAATAATGAAAATTAATATTAAATGAAATAAAATATAAAACTGAATTTAGGAAACAAAGAATCCACCTACGCCCATATATTGAGTGGGAAATGGAAGTGCCTCTATTAGGTTTTTATAATGAATTTTTTCATAGTCTGGGATTTAGAAATTTCATTTCATATATTATTTAGTTTAAGGAGGGTTTTTACATTTTATAAGTTTGATATTTTTTAGCTTTGATGTTGTAATTTTCTGTCGTGTTTGTTTTTCATTATATAGGAATGCCACCCGATGACCACACTCTAGATCTGGTGGGTCATTGGGTAATGGTGGTTCCTCATTTTTTTCCAACTGTTCTATGCACTGGTACTATGGAACACTTCCCCAAGGTATTCAAGTTCTTTATGTAGATATCAAAGGGAGAAATAATGCCTACCTTTTCTGAAAATGTACTTGCATGTGTGTTTCAGCAACATGAACCTCTATTGTTTTAGTGTATGAATGAATATAGAATATTTAGCTAGAGATACAGACTATTCTATTTATCTATTTCCATCTAGTGAAACTCTTGAGAGGTGAATAATTCTAATGAATTACTTGTTTCATGGAGAATAAAGCACTTCTGAGATGTTCTGAACCAGGCTAATGGACTACATAATATGGCTTTGTATGATTTCAAAACCTGATTCTATGACAACATTTACCCCAAGAATCTATGATAAGATTTGTCTATTAGTTCATAGATCTTGATAAAGGATATATTTCGGTTATGGAGTACTTTTCACCCATTATATAGTTTCATAATTTTTCCATGATGTACATTCTTGTTGATCTATCGAGAGTGAGATACATTGAGAAATGTCTGTAAAATGCTATCATCTCATAGGTCAGACGGTTCATATTGACCAATATTACTAACATTGTGAATCCAAAAATGATTATAAAGTAGGATCCAAGGGATGATGGAGGTGCAATGTATGCCAGTACTATCTCAAGACCCAGTAGTTCACCTTCCAATGGTAGAAATTACCATTTAGAGGCATCATGTGTGATGAGTGCTTGTCAGGATGTGAGTATTGGTTGGTCGATGTATAGTCATAACTATGGAATATGGGGCCAAATGAATAATTAGTGTGACCATGATCCAGTGGAGTTTTGATCTAGCGGTAGTATGGGCCATATGAAATTTTATTGTTAGACCTTCCTAACAATAATGAGTGGTAGGGATTCATCTTTGATGTGAGGACCAGGAGGATGATTCCAAGCTCCAAATTAGGTAGAGAACTAGAGTATTGTTGGTTGAGTAGGTCGAGGTAGTGGTGTTCATGTGAGAGGTTGAGAGATACAAGTTACACTAAGATATTAGAGTGGGCCTACTCTAGGTAGTATTTTTTTTCACGGGGTCGTGGTTTATGTCATATCTTTTAAATGTAGTCTACCCCTTGGGGAGTAGGGTTTTATATTGCCTATGCTGAGAGGTATGATCATAACAGCCTCTACTATTTCATATTATTTTTTTAGAATGGATCACCCATTAATTTTTATCTATAACTATGGTAGAAATTTGTGGTATTATAATTCAGTTTTCTAAGGGCATTAAGATTCTCAACACTCCATTGGGAATTGGAAATGAGGATTCACACCAGTATAGGGTATGAACACATGAGCTGTGTTATTGTTATTTCATTTAGAATATTTATGTCATCGAGATGACTAGTTTTACAATTATAGTCAACCTATAATGGCTAGTAGCTTTTCATTATTATGTTGACTACCTTCACCAGAGTGTGAATATCACAACACTAGATGTTGTAGTTCATAATCAAAAGGCATAATTTTACATACATGCTTTCAAAACAGGTCTAGTGCATCGTGGGATGGGTGCAATAACATCCCAAATCCGTATTTTTTATCTATATTAGAAGGGAACATTCTAGATCGGATTTCTTCAAGTGGATGATCATATTATTGATGTTTTCCCAGCAAAATTTTCATGATTAACTCTTATGAGAGAGGTGGATTTTTCAATCAAGATATTTCATGGACCTACATATATATCAATTCCACATTAAAATATGGTTGTGATGGAGTGGATGGAGCTCAAGAGTATTTGGAGATGATTTGGTTTATTTGAACATGTTGATATCAATGGGTTTGATTGGAGATTTTTTTCACAAAAACAGGATGGTACCCATAGGATTTGAGTATATTATGAGAGGATGAAACATTTGACAGTTAAGAATTTGTATCCCTTGTTGTGGATAGATGAACTATTTGATCTACATAGATGAGCTCTGGTTTTCTCAAATCATGATTTTAGAGACACATATCAGCAAATGTATGTTTGAATTGTAGACAGCCCTTATATATCCCTTTGTAGAGGGTACTGTCTATACGATTATATTGTTATGTTATTCTGACTCCCAAATTCTCTATATTATTTAATGGCAATGATGAACTGGGATTTGTTTCATTATCCAGAATCATTTTTGGTTGTTTTCATGAGTGATATATTGTTGTGTTCCCAAAATCAACATTATCCAACTAAAATTCATGAGATCATTTTAGAAACATAGAGAGTAAATAAATTATATGATATTCTCACAATGCTCAATATCTGGATGGATAAAATTTACTTCCAAGTTCACATTATCTTAGAAATAGGATTATTAATAGACCTAGAGAAAAAGTGAGTTTTAGTTTTCTAGGATAATCCCAAGAACATCATTACATACTGATAGTCATAGGGATAGCTAGATATTACAATTATTTCACACACAACATTTCACGCTTAGTAATTCCACTCCTGGTCTTGACTAATAGGGGTGTAATTTTTTTTTTCCAGATCCTTGTATGAAAACCTTTTGAGAGCTAAAATGATATTGAAATCATCACTGATCATGATACTTCTAGAGCATAGATGGAGATACATTGTGTATTTTGAAACATATGGTATTAGGATTAGAGAAGTGATGATGTAGAATGATAGAGTTGTGGCATATAGTTCTTAGCAGTTGAGGCCACACTAGATGAACTACCCAAGGCATATTCTTGATTTAAAAGAAATTTTTCATGGTGTGCACAGTTAGGGAAAACGTTCACTTGAAGATCATTTTTGGTGTACATGGACCAAAAAAGTCTCAAGTAAATATTTACCTAGCCTGATATGATTCAGATGAAATGAAGGTGGGTTGAGTACCAACACTCTTTTGACATCGATCATTCCTACACACATCGGAAAGGAATTGTATTTTCCAAAATACTATGATGGAGAACATAGAAAATGGTTGTGTTGTAGGATAGTATCAAGTGGATGCTTATGGATTTCTTCTCTGATACAAACATGGTGGTTCATGATAGTTATGTACATAATTTTCCATCATCCTTATATAGTAATCTACCCCACTAGATTGTGTGATAATTATGAAGATATCATATTCATAATGCCTTGTCCTACGTGAGAGTGTGGAAGGCGAGTATCCCCCCATAGTTGGATGATATGTGAGGATAAAATATTATATATCCATGATCTTGTTTGGTTTCTTATAGGAATAATAGAGTATTTGAGGCTAAAATTTCATGGCGTGTCCTGGGTAGTGCATCCCAGTGCCTCCATGATGATCCATGAATTATGCTATGAGTACAGTTGTCCTAGTATAAAATGGGATGTAGTTGTTTTTTTTATGAGGAGTTACAACCATTAGTATGTAAAGGCCAAACTTCAATGCCTAGTTGGACATTTATAATTGTTTCCTATTACCGATAAGCAATGTTACGATGTCATGACAGATTTTGTACATGGTTTACTCCGGCCACCCCAAGGTAATTATTATCTTTCAGTGGCTGTTGACCTAGTCCCAAAATTTTCTCATTTATTATTGATCAATTGGGCCTTATGTGTGGATGAGCATGTGAGGTTATTTAACTATGTGATTGAACGACTTCACGGGGTCTCATGCACTATCATTTTAGATATAGATTCATTAAGTAATTGTTGTTTCAGGAAAATATTATAGAATTAATTCAGTATATATTTCTACTGAGCACAATATACCACACTCATATGAATGGTTAGTCATAACTTTCAATACTGGTTCGTGAGGAAATGTTGCGAGTAGGAATCCTTGATTTTGTGGTCTCCTGGGATAGGAACATACACCTAGTTGATTTTGACTAAAATATTTGTATCTAGGAAATTATATAGAGGTAAACTTATGAGGTTCTATATGGCTGGAACCTCTAATCTACCATGTGCTGGATTGAGTAAGGAGAGGTAGCTTTTTTGGGACCACATCTCATACATGAAACATCATTCTGGGTCCAGTTGATTAATAAGTATATTTATATAGAAAATTCTCATCGAAAATCTTATGTAGATCATAAATGGTGACCTATATAGTTGGAGGTTAGAAATGTGTTCATTTAACATGAATTACTGAGGCTAGGACACTGACTGATTTGGAGACTGGGTATTCATTCACAATAATATGTTCTGCCATTCATGTTTAAAGAGATATTTAGGTCAGTAGCATATCAAATTTAGTAATCTCAAAGGTACTTATCCTTGCCTGAAATCATCAATGTATCATAGTTTTATCTTTATCATTTTGACATGCATCATATTTTTGATCCCATGGAGTTTGAATTACAGGAAGATGTGTCCTTTGAGAAGCATCCTATTTGTATCATTGACAAGAGTATAGATTTTCTTCAAGTTCTATAAGTTCCTTTATTATGGATTATATGGCATCAAAACTATTTATAGGATGATACATGGGATAAGGAGGATATAATTTGTTCTTTGTGGCTGGTGTTGTTTTCAATAAAATCAATACCAACAATCAGTTGGAAATTATGGGATTAATTTTATTATTGGAAAATATTATATGTACCATATTATTTGTATGAGGTTTATATCCCTTTTTCAGTTTAAATATTTAAAAATGGACTGTTGTTAATTCCCTTTGAGGTTATATAGGTTTCAGGGGATTCCTGGGCTTTTTTCAAGATTGGAAGCCATGTTTGGGGGAGAAATAAATTGGGTGCACTGTTAGTGAAATCAATTGGGGGTAGTCCACATAGTCTGATAATCATGTGAGGCATTGGAAGAGGAATGGAGAAGAGAAAAAAGTTTGGTCAAACCATCAATTTGGTATGCCTAACCATGTCACCATGTATTCAAATTTTGATAGTGGGGTTTTACATTGTTTCTGAGTAGTTAGTCAAACCATGTGAGGAAATCTTGTGACTACACCTTTCATACAGTATACCATGCATGGTTTGAACATGGTTTGACATACCATGTACTAAAATCATGAACACTTGTTATTTTGTGGAATTTTATAATTTCGAATTAAATTAAATTCTATTTTAACACTAAATTATATTTCATTTAAATTTTTAGATAGGTGTCCATTTCGAATATCTCAATAATAAAAATTATTGTATTTGATCTTGTTCCTCAGTTCAATCTCAATTCAATCTCTAAACATCCTCTTAGATCTGCATCAGTGACTATTCATTTCCATTGTTATATTTTTTGTTTTTCTTCTAACAGATGATGCTATTTTGTTGAAGGATGATTTTCCATAATTTTTTGTTCTTCATCGATTCCCTATTTTTTCCTCATATGGGTTGAATCTAGATTTGATTTGTGATTATCACTCTCCTGCTGAGATATGTTAGGTGTTCTATAAATTTTCCTTCATTATTGGTGATTTATAAGGAAACATTCTATTTTCCCTCTGACCATAAATTCCAGTGCATCCTAGATATTGAAATGATATATATAATTAAATGAAATTGAACCTATTAGGGATGCCCTTAGGTTTTTATGTGATGTTTCTCTATTCATTTCTCGATGGAAGGATAACCATGTGGTGTTCCAAATCTATTTAACTTTCTTAGGCCATGGGAAGTAAATCATGGGGTAAGATCATTCCTTCACAAAAAAATTAATCACTTTATGAATTAACTAAATTGAATGTGATGTTTTGGAGATGAGTTTCCCATTTTTCAATGTTATAATATATTGATGATTAACTGTTTAATAATTGATTTATAAATGGATTGTTTGAATGAGTGGGGTATTGTGACTTATTTTCCTTCAATATGAATTGTGATATGTGAGGGGGTATACTCATGAGGTGTAATTGAATGTGTTGTGGATACCTGAGTGGGTATAATCATTGTATGGAATGATGCGTGATTCGTAGATGCGTTGGATGATGCTTATTTGATATTGAACATGGTAGTGGATGTGTTGGATAGAGTTCACTACTTTGGTATTGATTCTATGGGATGTCGTAGGCCTTGCTTCCCCTTAGATCTAGATTGCTTGGACATCTGTAGGGCTTGTTCAGTTGACATGATCCTATGACTCTAACAAGTGCATAACTGAGTATCCACCGAGATGTTGTTGGGACTAGATAAGAATGACATGGTTTTCATTAACATGAAAAAAAAACATTCTAGTTCTGACACATTGACTTTTCGTAAGTACTATAAGAAATGTTATATCCCTCAATTAATGGAACAATTGTGGATGTTTTGACACTTCTCATTGTATGGTAAGGTCGTGGTTGATATGTCATTTTTGGATGAACATAAAATCCTTGATGGTTATTTATAAATTATTTGTAGCTTCCTTATTATAGTATCATGTATATCATTTATAGGGATCAGTGAGAGGCTATTTCATTTTTACGTGCCATTGGATTATTTACATTCTTTTATGGCTTAAGAGATTTCATGTTTACTATTTATCTTCTTATATTTCACTGCCATGACATGTATAGACCATTAGGTGCTTATATACTAAGATTTTATAATACACTTTCTATGGGATACTATTGGGTACCCAGAAAAACTATTTGGATGTAGGTATAGATCAGGGTCAGAACCCACATTTGGAGGGTAGATTTATCCAAGCACGCCTAGGAGTAAGGGAACATGGGATTGAGTATAGACTCCTGATGCTATTCAAAGATATTATGTTATATCTTTTATCATTTTGGTTACATTTTTTTTATTTTACAACTATGTAGCGGTTTTGCAGGCTTTTTATATTCATGTATCATCATAAATATATAAACAATATTCCTTGAGTGATGTTTTCCTAATTATGTATCATTAATTTATCAGTTATCTTCTTAATGTATCTTCTTCTAATATAGACTATTATTGTTTTTATGTTGTGTTACACTCTAGTTATGTGGGCATAGCCTCCCGAATTACACTCCTCGATCCTAGATCATATTCAGAAGCCTGTGGATTTTGGGGAGATGCAATTGAGGCCATGTGGACAACTAGATTCAGGGAATCATTTAGTGGTAATTGGGTCCGAGACATTACATGATTTTTATAAACCTCAGTGTAATTATTTTTTATTTTTCATCTAATGAGATTATGATGGAACATGGGTGCCTTCCAATCTCCAAAATGGAGCAGAAGTGGATAGGCTAATCTCAAAGAATAATATTAGAGTATATCCCAAGACTAATGTAATATGTGAAGGATGATAGCCATGCCCAATATATGTTGAATTTATTTTTGATTTTACTTGTTACATGTAATGAATTCTATGTTAATATTAATTCCATTTTATTATTTTAGTATCCATGACTATGTTTTTATTCCATGTCATTCACTTGTGTATCCACATTCATATTATTCATGTATTATATTATGCCAAAACATTATTCCATGACTTGTGAAGAATGATATATGTTTCATTGGGTAAGATTATCAAATGTTATGACTATGAAACATCATTAAATTATCATACCATTGTTTCCATATTAAGATGATATATGATTTTTTGTTTAAATATCATCTATTTACCCTTACTGAGAATTTGTGACCATACATTCTTATGATTCTATTTTATAGGTCATTTATGGTTTTATTATGTCTCATATATCTAGAATAGTAGCATTTATGAAGTAAATATTTGGTATATATTGAAAAAGTTATAAAATAATGTTATTATCTATCTAATCACCCATGAAACTAATCATATATTTAATAGGGTGTGATTTATTATAAGATGATATGATCATTCCTAAAAAATGGTGTAGTAATTATGTATGTGATTCTTAGGACACCTCAGTTGGTATTATAGTAATGTTTATTATTTTTTTGGGATTTTACTTTTAAAATTAATAGGATATAACCAAACAATCCTAGGTTAAAAAAATGTAATTATGATGATCCAAAAGATTAATTTTATAAAATGATTGTGTCATAATCTTGGATATCATGGGTTTTTTTTGTTTTTATATGATCATTTACATTAATTATTGTTGTTTTATACTCAGACTAAGATTTCATATTTTGGATGATAGCTTGATCCATGAATTATTATGTTCAAAATTAATTTTATTGAATATGAAATGATTTTCGAGGTGATAAACAAATGGTATGGGTAATAGAGTTCCAAAACCCATGTATATTTTTAGTCGTCTCCCAAATGAAATGAAAAAATATAAATAATGACAAACTCCCACTTTCACCAAATAAAAAATGTTCAGAATAGATTATTTCATGAAATAGTGACCACCCTACATTACTGGCTCTTTCAACCAACAATTTTTTTAGCAAAGAATCTATATGATATTACATATATTTTCCATACTCTTATTCATATCTCATTGAAAGGTTGTTTTTGTTTTTTTCATTTTGAAATTGAAATTGGGAAATGGTGGAACCCCATTAAATATAAAAGGAATGAGGAATAAATAATATCTATATAATCGGATGATTGTAAGAATGAAATTTTTAATTGAAATTTTCCATGAAAAAAGTACATAAAAATACATAGAAAATTCCATTATTTTATGTAAATGATAGAGGAATCTATCTATATATGTCGTGAAGATACATCATCACAAGATATTCAAGGAAAACCTTCAGTATTAACATTAACAATAAAACCCAAATCAATCAATTCTTTATAAGGTTACAAACTATTCATTACAATGTGTTAGCTATAACGGTATTTGGAAGATATGATTAAATTTTTAAATGTGATCTTGTTGTAGATATGAAAATTAGGGACTCTATTAATTCTTTTTTTTGGGAAAATATGTGTTAGATAGTGTTTCATAGAAAATTAGGTACTAAAAAAATTTGAACAAATAAGGTTCATCATTCTCTATAAAAATAATGTTAGAATAATTTTATGTTAAATTGTCTCTAGTGAACATGTAAATGACATTAGTGTGGAAAAGAATTCAACCAATAACATTTATCATAAAGAGATATGAAGAGGAAAACTAATGATATAGATGGAGGTAATATTGATCCAAATTCTCCACACATACTTGAATGCATCAATTTTTTGGAGTACATTCATTAATCAAAAATGTTACTCAAACTAATGGATAATGATGACCATTGATGTTAGATACCTTCAAATCCTTGGGAAAATAAGAATTCATATTCAATCCGAATTGATTAAATATGTATTTAAAATAATTTTTTGAAAGAAATACATATCATCCAATCAATGACTTTGAATTATTTATGTGTTTATATTTTTACCAAATCATTTATGGAATGATATTTTCTCAAGGGAATCCAGTCACCTCTATATTAAATAAATATTTAATTATCAGTGAAAACTTGTAGATGTGTAATAATTATTTCTTTAGTTTATAAATATTACCTAATAGAATTTTGGAAGTATAATTTTCTTGTAAATAATATTATAATGAACTGGCCACAAACCAAACATATTCATGAGATTTAATTCAAGAATTTAATCAAATGAATTTGGGGATATTTTCTTTTTTATAGTTTTAGAAAATTATTCAATGAAAATACATAACCAAACCATATAATAGAAAGTGGAAAGTTCATATCATTGTCCATTTTTACCAAAAATATTATTCTAAAACGAAATATTATTTTAATTAATAAAAAATCATCATGAACATTACACGTCCTCTTCCATTCTTTTTCCAATCCATAAATCCTATGAAAACCATTTTAAAAAACATGTGTAGAGTAAAATAAGATAAATAAGGGATAAAAATCTAATAAAAAATTATTGTCTTGTAAAAACATGGATAATAAATTAATTTTTACCTTATCTTATATGCTTTCAATGTATATGAAATAACAAGTTTTTACATGGATGATCAGACACTATATTCACTCAATGGAGGCCTTTAAAAACAGATAAAATGAAAATAAAAACAACTTTTCGTTACATAGATCATCGCAATCATCACACATTTTATACCTGTGTCATACATAACTAGATCCTAGTGAAATACATATGAGAAAAAATTTGTTAACTCCCTCATAATTTACATTTATGAAATCAAACATTAAACAATGTATTGATGTGTTATCTTGTCACACCCATCGTTTAAGCTATAATGGTCTCACCCAGCGGTATTTGGGAGCACCCATCATATGAAATGTAATGAGATCACCCAGATCTATCTTGATACACCTGTACCTCTTGTATAATGATCATGAATTAATTCTTTAATTAAAAAAACTATTTTTATACCTTTCAATAATAATAAAAAATTAAATATATCCATTAAACTCATAAAAAAAACTATTTTAGACATCAAAATACCCTTTTCATTTAAAAATCCATTCTCACTATAAAAAAATGTGAAAGGGTTATTAATTTTAGAATAGATGAATTAATTCAGAAGAATATAGAAATAAAATAATGAATACCATAATGGAAAAATTAATTCTCATCATATTCAATAAAATAATATACTTCTGTTGATTATCAAAATTTTATGCATAAATCATATAAAAATATCCCTTCTGAAAAACATTTAAATAATTTAATAGTGAAAAAATATAATTTATAAGTATTTTATGTACATATAAAAACTTTCACAAAATCCCAAACAAAAATGTTCCTAGAAAATAACTTGTTATATGGAAAACAAATGATGATCATTTTAAAAAATAAAAGTACCTAGTCACATAGAAAAAACGTGAATCATAATCCATATGAAATAATAACATTTAAAAAATTAAATATCATTATCTTCGTTAAATTAATTATATAAATAGTTCGGGTTGGTGTCCTGAGAACCAATTGTTTTGTACATTGATTACATGAATGTACAGTAGTTATATATTGTTCATTGTTCTGCATGACTATAATATAATAATGTCCTGGAATATTTGTTTCATTGATAAGGTCATGTCATATCCCCACAATGATAAGAATTTTGAAATGATACAACAATATTCTTAAATAACGTTCTACGGTTGGATGACATAGTATGATAGGACACATAGTATACATACCGTCATGTGTGAGTACTCATAAGAAGACGAGACTCTCTCTCATGGAGTTCACACTTTCTAATCACCAAGATAAGAGATTATGGTAACATACCTTCCAGTATTAATTCTGCATGTTTTTGTATCATCAGACATTGCTATCTACAAGTGTGTGTTATGGTTCTTTAAACTGGAAGATTAGAATTTACTCATGTCATGACTCGCACACTTAGATTTTCTAATGAAAACTGACACAAAGACAGTTGGTGGGAAGTAGGCTACGTTGGGTGCATCACGAATGACATATTGTTAATGGATAAGTCGAGGAAGGATTTTTACCTTCCATGTTTATTGAATTAAATATCCTAGGCCCTTTTATTGATATAGAACATTCACCAAAATTCCATTTGCATGGTGTCACGATGAGTATATTGCTGGAAGCCAAAGAATGACATATCAAGAATATAGGATTATGACACTATCATGAAACCTTCATAAGGAGATATTGAGACAAATTGATTAAATTACATGGTAAGTGTTCTTATGAGGTGACACATCAAGGCAGCTTCATCTTCTTTCTCTTGGGTGCCTTGACCCGTAGCTAGATAGTAATCTTTGACTTTAGGTAACCCCACCTAATGCCAATGAGAAAGGTGCCCAGAGGGTCACATAATAAGTGTATCCATGTATCTCAAGTAGAATAATAATTATTCCAATAATTGGTTTAATAAATATTCAAGGAATCTTAATTTTTTTTAATGTTTGAGTAAAAATAAAATGAAAAAAAGTACACGTTGTTTACTAATTATTACACACCATGTAGTTTTTCCGGTCAGGATTTTGAGCAAATAATATAGTTTTATTAAAAGATACTTATTCTAATCTGTGTGGGTGCATGTCAGGGAATTTATAATTGGACATGGGGTTTTTAAGAGAGTTAGTGAAAAAAAATAAAACATGTAACATGTTTTTTTATTGTCATAACTGTATAACCACAAACCCGATTATAAATATCTTCACAACCCAAACTCTTTTCCTAAGAATCATTGGGCCTAACAATTCTAGACAATTCTCTCAAGACATAAAGAAATCCATCTTAGAATTTTTCTCTCAATACCGATAGATATCCACATCCATCGGATCAAAGAGATCTAAGTTGGATCAACCAAGAAAAAGCTTCTCGACGCAAGAACCCGGAGATTACTTTGTCAATGTCCAGAGATATGTGGTGTACATGTGGATCACCACTAGAGAATGTATAAACTTGGATTTTGTCTAGAAAAGATCAATCACATCAGAATGTGATCATAAATATCAAAAAATAATGAAATCCATAAAATGTACTTCATGTCAATTAATTAAATTATTTATAATCAACATGTGACGATCCTTCCTTTATGGATCCAAGAATTTTCATCATCATTGTATATTTTTGTGATTCATTCCATGGAATCTGGCATTTATTGTCATATTGATCGTAAATTGATCATTGCAAATGCCAAAAACCCAAGTCGGAACAGTCACCCATTATATTCCACTGTGCCCGGGACTTTCATGTGGTATCAAAGGGAGTCACAATGTTGATTATAGTTATTTGATTTTCATTTATAATTTACACATTTATATTTGATTCAATTCAAGATAAATAGATATATAAAACTGAATGAATGAGATCTGTTCTTCCTCCATTGTATAACTATTAAAATCACAGAAATGACCTTTTAATTTTAAAGTTTGATTAAAATAAAACTGTGGAACTCATCCGGAGGAGTCTATCTTTCTGTCTATACAACACAAGAATACAAAGCGTGTAGTGAAAACTACACGACATGTACATAGGGTAAAAGAACCAGTACTGGTCTACCAACCCATGCCTTGTAAATTGAGCAAGCCTAGGTATTTATTACAGCATGTTGACCAGGACTGAAAGGCGCATGGAAACTGGAATACACGACGTGTATGTTGAATCAACACATCATGTATTCCGATCCAGTCCAGGTGAAACCATGTACAAGGAGAAGTCTTGTACCACGTACACGGGATTTCCTGGCCGGTAACCATGTTACTAGGAAGTACACACCATGTTAGATTAATCTACACACCATGTACACCAACATTTCCAATGTATAGAAAGCACACCAAATCCCCAATGTTTACTTTGGATAATCTGTGAAAACAAATAAACACCGTTCAATAAAGTCTACATGTTGTATACGTTCCCGAAATGGAAATTCACCAACTTTCCTCCAGAGTATAATGATAAGTACGAGGAATATGGATGAGATTCAAAAAGGAATTTAAGATAATGAATTGATTAATTATAAGATCATAATTAATTGAATTCAATCACGGATAATCTTGAATAAAAGAATGATTAAAAGCATTTGAATTCTAAATATGTGAAAATGTCATTCCATGATATGGATCATCATGAGATAGACCAAAGAACCTTTTGTATGTGTGTATGGTTTCATTTAAATTTTATTAATTTAAATTAGATGGCTTGAGAGCCTTCTTCTAATAAAATGTAGGGCATGTGTGCCCATGGTTTTGTTAATGTAAACCCCATGTAATGGAGGATCTCCCAAGCCAGAGGAGATGGTTTATAAATCCAAATTTGAGGTGAAACCAACCCAAGAATATGCATGTTAAACAAATGAGAGCTGTGAAACATGAACCATCAGGTTCAAGTTGTTTTCCCTAAGTCATGGTTAGATTATCAAAACTACTAGATAAGATAAACAATAGAATCTCATGATCATGCCATCTTGTTTTATTTCTATTTGATTGCATGGTTTATTTATTATGTATATATTGTTGTGTTCACATAATTAATGAAATATACAAGCATGCAATGATGGAATAAAATAAAAACCAGACTATGAGTAAACATTATCAGTACATGGGTAATCACATAAACAAACATCAAATAATATTAACAAGCTTGTGATATTAAAAAACTATGAAAAAAATAAAACCCCTCAAATACAATATTAAATCATACCAAGACTTATATTACTTGATTAAGGGCAAGAATCAATAAAACTATTTGTCTCACCAACCCTTGGGGGGACACATACTTTTATAAAGGAATTTATTATGAATGTTTCAGGTTGAATTAAACATTTTACATCAAGAGGTATAGACCTTGCTAGTCCTTTTCTAAAATGGAGTCAAGTGTTGAGGAAATCCAAGTCAGGATTGTAGGATTGGGAAGCCCACTCAACAGATCATGGAATTGTATGCTCAGAGTTGGCAAAGACCTGCAGACCTAAATATGTTCTAATAGCTTGACCAACCCATGTTTGGGTTATAAGAAGGGGAATATGGATCCTTGGAACTAGAATATTAATGAAACTGGACATTCGGAGTTCAATGGTGAGGTCCATTGAGATATGATAAAATATCTGGAGAATTGATAAACTCATTTATTATTTTTCATAAAATGTAATCACGAGGTACTAATGAATCATCTATTTTAATCTGTAGAATCAATTTGACAAGCTCTTCAACCAAATTTTCTCTACAATCAATTCTGGATAATGACAATATCCTCACCGACATCAAATTTCAGGTATGTTTTAGGCGCCTTCGGGATATCCTATTCCATGAAAGAATGTTTTAGGTGCTGGAGTCCTCACATCCTGATTCTCATACCCAAGGGTCGAGTGATCCAGATTTCATGGTCTATGATCAACATTTAAACTATTCACTTCATGTTCAATGTTTGATTCTATCATCAATGACTAGAGATATCATGAAGTCTCATGAATACATGGATGCCTATAGCATGATCGAGCACCTCCCTAGTATATACTAGGAGAGATCAAGACATGAAAGGATTGAGATCTCCAATGCTCTATTTTAGATAAAACATGCATAGGGTTCCCCATCTAGGCCGCATGTAGTCAAGATCATTGGCTACATTGAGAACTTAAAGGTTCTAGGGTTTAATCTCCCTGAAGAACTGGGTACCGATCTCATTCTCGCATCACTCCCCCATAGATTCTCTAACATTGTTGTAAATTTCATCATGAACAACATTGAAATGTCTCTATCTGATATTCTTGTCCTTATTTTCCATGTAGACAATTATATGTATCATGAAAAGACTTCTGTCATTATGGTGAATAAATGGAAAGGGAAGGAGAAGAACTTTATGACCAAGGATTCTTCATGGCCTTACATGAAAAGGAAGATCAAAGTGGAGGTAAGAGAACAATAGGATGTTTGTTTCTCATGTGGCAAGAAAGGCCACTTGAAGAAAAACTACACCCAGCCAAGGAAGCAAGGGGAATCGTCAAGTGCTTTTGTTATCGAATGACATCTATCTTTTTCTACCAATTGGGTATTGAATACTGCTTGTGGTTCTCAAATCTGTTTCCTAATATAAGAACCGAGTAGATTCAGAAAGTTTGACCTCGGTGAGGTGGATCTGCAAGCAGCCATCGGAGCCAGACTCCCTGTTGTAGCTGTCAGATACTACCACCTCACATTTCCTACCAGGATGGTCTTGGTATTAAAAGGATGTTATTATGTACCCTATGTAACTAAAAACATTATTTCAGTGTCTAGATTAGATAATGATGGCTTCATCTTCAATGTTTGAAATGAATGTTTCTACTTTTATAAAGATATCATTTGTTTTCGTAGGGAACATTTATATAATGGAAATTATGTTTTAAACTACACAAACCATGTAATGACAATCGATAACTAAGTTAATTCACATTACTCATACCACACCTAACTTGGGCATAACCGGCTAGGTCATGTCAATGAGAAACATTTGACAAAATTACATCAAGATTGGTATTTAGATTCTTTCAAACTAAATACACTTTGTGTTTGTCGTGCATTTATACACGACAAAATGACGAAATCCCCATTGAGTGGGAAAGGTTAAAGGGCTAAAGAGATTCTAGAATTAGTTCACACAGATGTATGTGGACATTTTCCAATTGAAGCAAAGGGTGGGTTCTTGTACTTCATAACTTTTACTGATGATTTTAGAAGACACATATATATTTAATTACTGAGGTATAAGTGAGATTATTTTGATCGGTTCAAAGATTATGAGAATGATTCTGAGAAATAGCATGGTTAAAAGATTATGAATCTCTGCATAGACAAAGGAGAAGAATATCTTAATCCATACATCATGTATTTCATATGGGAGTGTGGGATTCTATCTCAACTCACTCCTCCTAATATGCCTCAGTGGAATTGAGTAAGTGGAATGAGGAACCACACCATGTTTGACAAGGTGAGATCAATTATGAGTCATGCGAGTCTTCCATTATCCTTTTTTGGATATGCATTACAAACAACAACACACATACTAATCCAAGTACCAACTAAATCGATAAATGGTTTTCCATACTAATAATGGAGTGGACGCAAATCCGTGTTATAAAATTTACATGGGTGGGGTTGTGAAGCATTTTTTCAGGCCTATTCATGTAACAAACATGTACCCTGAGGCACAAAGTGTATGATTATAGGATATCACAAAGAAACAAGGGGATATTACCGATAAAACCCCTCAGATAAAATTTTAACAGTGGAAAGACACATCATATTCCTTGATAGGGAGAACATCTCAAAAAGAGGTATTAGGAGCGAGATATTCTTCATTGAAGTCAAGGCACAAGATAAACAAGAGTTGGTACAATAACAGTTTCCACAATGCCCCGTTGAAGAACATTGTATTCCAGAGACACAAAAACTTCATAGGAGCACGATAGTTGTAAGAGAACTAGAACGTTATGGTTTTCTAGTCACTGAGGATGGTGACTCATTATTGGTTGACAATGATGATCCTTTTACCTACAAGGAAGCAGTTGAAGTCACAGACATTGCCATGTGGTAATAAGATGTGAATTTTGAAATGGATTCCATGTACCAAAACTATGTCTGAATTTTGGTAGATCCTCTAGTTGATGTAAAGCATATTGTTAATAAATGGGTATTCATGATGAAACTTGACATGGAAGGGAAAATCTGCATGTAAAAGGCACGACTGGTTGGAAAAGGTTTTAGATAGAATCATGGAATTGACTATGATGAAACCTTTTCACCAGTTTTGATGTTAAAATCAATCAAAAACCTTTTGGACATTGAATCTTTTCGTGACTATCAAATTTGGAAAATGGATGTCAAAACAACATTCCTTAATTGTAACCTCCAGGATGATGTCTAAATGACACATCCTGAAGGGTTTCTAACTCCAAAGGATTCCAACATGGTATCAATGTTTCAGAAATCCATTTATGGATTAATGAAAGCCTCAAGGACATAGAAAATTCCTTTTGATGATTTCATAACAAGAATTTTTCTTTGTTAAAAATTCATGCGATAATTGTTTCTTCAAAAAGGTTTAGTGGAAGTGCAGTTATTTTCCTAATAGTATATGTTGCTAATATATTATTATTTGGAAATGAACTACCTTACATATAGTCAGTTAAGGCATGGTTTGATAAATGCTTCTCTATAAAAAACAGGGGTGATGTAGTATATATTCTTGGGATCAAGATCCATCGTGATAGATCTAAAAGAATGTTGGGCCTATGTGAAAGTACATACATTAACATGATACAAAAGAGATTCAGTATGAATCAGTCTAAGAGGGTATTGTTTCTAATGTCACATGGCATTCATCTTTCTGATAAAATGTGTCCTCAGAAACATGAGGAATGAAAGAAAATTGCACGAATCCCTTATGCATCCGCAATTGGGTCAGTCATGTATGTTATGATATGTACAAGGCTTGATGTTGCTTATGAATTATGTGTGGTAGGAAGATATCAAGATGATCGAGGAAATCTGCATTGGATGGCAGTCAAGAATATCCTTAATTATCTGAGGCATAATAAGGATATGTTTCTTGTTTATGTAGGATATGAGGAACTAGTCATCAGAAGATATGTAAATGCTAGTTTTTAGACTAATCAAGATGACATGGAGGCACATACTGGTTATATCTTCAGTTTGAATGGAGGTGTAGTGAGCTGGAAGGGATCAAAAAAACTGTGATCGCATATTCTATAGCAGAGTCCAAGTATATCGCAGTATCTGAGGCAGTTAAAGAAGCAGTATGCATGTGAAGAATCGTCAAAGAGTTGGATGTAATACCTAGAATTAAAGATCATGTCAGACTCTATTGTGATAATACTATAGCGGTGGCACCTCAAAACATCAAAGGTCACATCAGCAGATAAGGTACATACATTAGAAGTATCATCTCTTGGGGTATATTTCTCAGAGAGGTAAAGATTTATTGATTAGTTTTTTTCACAGAAGACAGTATGGAAGACCCTTTAACTAAAGCCTTGACTCACCAGAAACATTATCTTCACGTGAGGTCTAGCAGACAAAAAGTCATAGGCAGTTGGCTCTTGTCCAAGTGGGAGTTTTTTAGGGTTGGATTCCAAAGAACCAACTATTTTTTACATTGATTACATGAATGTGCACTTATTATATACTATTCATTGTTCTGTATGACTATAATATAATAATGTCATGGAATATTGGTTGCATTGATAAGGTCATGGAAGGTCCCCTCCGTGATTATAATACACAAATACTATAAAATAATTCTTAAAAAATGTTCTACGGTTCGAAGACATGCAATGATAGGACACATAGTATACAGACCGTCATCTGTGTGTACTCGTAAGAAGACGAGACTCTATCTCATGGAGTTCACACTTGGTAGTCTCCAAGATGGGAGATTATAGCACATACCTGCAAGTAGTAATTTCATATGTTTTGGTGTCATCAGAAATTGATATATATGGGCATGTAAAATGGTTCTTATATTTGATGATTATCATAAAATCTTGACATGTCTCACACACTTAGATTTGCTGATGAAAACCATCACGAAGATATTTGGCGGGAAGTAGGGTACGATGGATGCATCACGAATGACATGTTGTTAATGTATAATTCGTGGATGGATTTGTCCCTTCCCTATTTATAGAAGTAAATATCTAGGACCATTTGATTAAAATAGATCTGTCGCCCAAATGACATGGCCTTGGTGTCATGAGGAGTTTATTTCTGGAAGTAAAAGAATGACAGATCAAGTATATAGGTATATGAAACTACCATTAAACCTGCTTGATGAGATATTGAGACAAAGGGATTAAATTATACAGTAAGCATTTGTATGAGGTGACATGTCAATGCAGCTTCAACGTCTTTCTCTTGGGTTTCTTGACCCATTGCAAGAAAATAATCTTGGACTTTAGGTAATCCCATGTAATTTCAATGAAAAATAGGCCTAGAGGTTCACACACTAAGTGTACCCAAGTATCTCATGTAGAATAAAGATGATTCCCATATGTGGATTAATAATTATTCATGGAAGCATAAATCATTTTAATGTTGGAGGAGAACAAAATGAAAACATGTACACGTCTTGTATTAATTATTACACACCGTGTAGTTTTCATTTTGATGAATAAAATGAAAACAGGTACACGTTGTGTGTTAATAATTACATGCCGTGTAGTTTTCATTTTGAAGAAAAAAATGAAAAAAAGTACACGTCGTGTATTAATGATTACACGATGTGTAGTTTTCATTTTAGAAAGGAAATGAAAACAAGATATACACGTCGTGTACATTGAATGTACACACTATGTAGTTTTCAGTGAAAAACTAGTACCAGACGTTTATTAATGATTACACGCCATGTAGTTTTTCCAGTCGGGATTTAGAGGAAATAAAATTGTTTTATTAAATGATATTTATTATAATCAGCTTGAGTTAATGATAGGGTATTAATGATTCAACATGGTTTTTTCAAAAGAGTTAATGAAATAAATAAAATGTTTAATGCATTTATTAATTTTCAAAACTCTATAACCTCAAACCCGATTATAAATATCCACACAACCCCAATACTTTTCCTAATAATTGTTGTGCACAACAATTCTAGAGTATTCTATCAAGACAGAAAGAACAACATCCTCCAATAATGCTCTTAATACCGAGAGAGATCCACATCCATCAGATCATGGAAATCTAAGGCAGAAAATGCAAGAAAAGGATTCTCCACTCTATCACCTGGTGATTCATGTGGTGTTGTCTAGAGATATGTGGTGAACGTGTGGATCACCACTAGATGAAGTCTACATTTGGTTTCTCCTACGCAACGATGAATCACATCGAAACGTGATCATAAATATCAACGAAGAAAGAACACCATAAATGGTACTTCTTGTCAATTAATTAAATTAATTATAATCAACCTATGATGATCCTTCCTTTATGATTCTAGGAATTTTCTTCTTATTTGTCTATTTCGGTGATTCGAT
This sequence comes from Viscum album, assembly GCA_963277665.1. Classification (NCBI taxonomy): domain Eukaryota; kingdom Viridiplantae; phylum Streptophyta; class Magnoliopsida; order Santalales; family Viscaceae; genus Viscum; species Viscum album. The sequence continues at coordinate 1,830,936,188 of OY728164.1, read as the reverse complement.
CTGTGGAGTCTGGTGTTTTTTGTCTTATTGATCCCAGATTGATCATTGCAAATGACTAAAAGCCAAGTGGGCACATCCATCCATGAGCTTTCACTGTGCCCTCGGACCTTCAAAAATGCCATAGGGTATGTATATGGACACTATAATAGAATAAATATGTGTAGAATCTAAATATTCCTCAATTAATGGATATTTAGATGAAGTCCCTTATCAAGACGTTGGCTTATCATGTGTGTCTTTATCCTAATAAATAATTTTCACTTGTTAATTATTTACTTTATGAAGGACCTTTTTCAAATTTATTATTACATTTATTTCACTTATTACCATTTTATCTGCAATAACATAGTCAATTATGTTTATTCTAGACGTTTTGACCATATTCAGATTATGTGTCAAAATGACATGATATGTTTTACTACCTTCAAAGTGGTAATTATAGAAATATATCCATATTAGTAATAATGTAATATTTTTTTTATTTATAAAACAATTATTCATTTAATAAAAAAAATTAATTATGGTTTGGATAAATTATTTATCTCAAAGACACTGTGATGGTAGGCACTATGTACATATGTTCAATGTTTTCATTTTTAAATGATCATTATAAAAAACAGGTTTGTAAAAATTTAACATTATAGAATGACCATAATAGCTTATATTAAAAATAATTTCATAAAATATAATTATATATATCATCCATTGGTGTAGTGATTAAAATAGATTCATGTCCCGTCTGTAAGGAGGTACTCCACACGTTGACCAATGATGTTACCATATTATAGTGAGTGGAAAAGTATGAAAAATTTGGTATATTATATTTTAAGAAGTAAAAAATTATGTTTCTAATATAAAAATTACTCCATTTATATAACAGATATTAATTATCACTATGCATATTACTTTCAATTTTAAAAAATTCTGAAAAAGGAAACACATCTCATTGTGAGTCTGTAGTCCACCGTACACTCAATTGACATTTTCAATTCCACTACAAAATAGAATGAAAAAAGGTGTACTGAATATAAATACTAATGTTGTATAATTATGTTATTAATTCAATATATATATATAATTAATATAAATTATTATACATAAATGTGAGTGGTGGTAAAAGAAAAATGAAAAACCTCAGATCGTGTGGTTATAGTCTATCATAAACACAAATGATGGTTTAATAAACCATTTGATGGAAGAAGATAGGGTTTTATGTTATACCAGTGTCCTAGTAACATATAGGAATATGACTTATTCTAATGTCAACATAAAATATTGTTTTTAAAATAATTGAAGGGTGTGGAGGATGATGTAAAATAAAATATCTCAATGATGAACATTACATATTCTTCATGTATCCTATTTTGGTACTCACCGACTTCATTTTTTGGATGTATTTCCTTTAAAAGTAAGGCTTATAGTTTTATATAAGGTGAGCAGATAATTTATGTTGGATTTTATTATTCAAACCAATTGGTTATGAACAGGAGAAGAGAGGTGAAGAGATAGTGTCCTTTTATAATAGAGGGGTGGCCAAATTGTAATTTTTGAAAAAAATGAAATCCGTTCAAATTATTTACTTTTAAGTAGGCTCTTAAAATTAACCATTATCAATAAATTATGTTATAATTTCCAAATATTTCCATAAAACTTATTTTATCCATTTTTACTTCATTTTGACCCTTATCAATTTAGTTTAACCTCGGGTAAATCAATTATTACCATAACAATGAAATTTACTTTTTAATTATTTCACAGTTCATGTTAGTTAGAAATTATGTAAACCATTTTATGAAATAAAAATTATTCTTATTCAAAATATGGAATCCATTTTAAAAAATTTAAATATTTATAAGAGACAAACTCAATTAACATACCCTAGACATGTGATGAAAAAGATGTTTTTTATGTATACTGTATTATAAGAAAGGTATTATTATATAGTAATAATAATAATAATAATAATAGTATAAAAAATACATATTTACTGAGATATAATACAAATATATATATTTCATTTAAAAACCAACACATCAGTCATTATTTTAATTATTTATAATTGGTAATCATTAACCATTTTTATATATTATTATGTGTAACCCATTGTTTAGCCCAACAAAACATATAATAAAAACCAATATATATACGATTCAAAATTAATTAAGTAGATTTAATATAAAAAAATAGGTAGGTCACATGAAATAATACTCAAAATGTAATTTAATTTTACAATTATTTAATTAATTTATAGTAGAAGTCATTTTTAAAAAATTGATATTTTTCACTATTCATTAAAAAATCTATATTTTCAAAATAACCCACAATTTAACCATAGGTAATTTTTTTTATTTTTTAAAATGTAATATTCATATTTAAAAATTATATTTATAAAACAAATATATCATTCATTAAAATAAAACCCATATAATATAACCATTCATTTATGAATATTTCATATTTGATATAAAAAATAAAATAATTTTATAATCAATATAACTATATAATTAATATTGATAAATATGAAAATGATTTATTATATCATCCCTTGGGTTTTAATATTCTTACACCATTTTATAATTTTTTCCTTAAAACATTATTAACATATAAAAAAATGGAGCCATATTTCTATCATAGTATTTTTAGTTTCTCAAGTTACCTCTTAAAATATATTGTTTTTCTACAATGAATTTACCTATTGAATCAAATTATTCTACAACACATTCTCTATATAGTAAAAAATATGAACTGGTTTTTTATTTTGATAAAGGTTGTCTTCCAAATAAAATAATTCTACACTCCAAACCTAAGGTGACTCTAGCACTTGGTTTATTATCATTAAAACAAAAAATACATTGTGTTCATGAAAAAACACGTAGGTATTGAAACCCATTAGCAGACTGATCCAAATTTGTAAAAAAATTATTATGGGCCATTTTATCAGGGAATTAGATTCCACTTCATTATAAATTTCTAACACTATTCCATGGTGAAACATCATAAAAACTTAATTTCCTACATCAAAGGGAATATATTTCTTCTGGTTGTCCACATAACTTTTCTACCTACTCTAACCTCTCCTCATATATTTCAAATATAATTCACCTTATCCATTGTTCCCTATTTCAACTCTACACCGAAAAAAATCACTAATCCTTTATAATAATAAAAAATACTATTTTATGACACCACATTCAATAAAATGATTCTAATGGTGCCATTTGTATACTAGAATGAAAAATATTATTATAACAAACTACAGAGAAAAATGATCTTGACCCTAATATCTTGGGTAATTAATTAAACATGAAAAATGCAAACATTCTATGGTATGATTCACTTCCAAAGATTATCTATCTAATTTTTAATAAAATGATGTACTCAAATATAATTCATTACCCAATTAATTTAGAAGTACTTTTCGATAATTATTTTTTAATCTCAGATAATGGTGTTATAAAATATAGATAAGAACTCCATGTAACTTGAATATCTTCTATCTATAATTTTGAGAAACATTATATAAATACATTATATCTCAAATCAATATTAATTGTTTAGATTTAGTTAATTTATCATAAATAACCCAAATTACATTATTACATTGAAATTTCTTTAACAATCATACAATGAAATCCATTAATATATTTTCCCATTTACACTCTAGTTCTAGAAAAGGTTGAAGTATCCCCATTATTAAAAATTATTCTACATTAAATGTAGCATACAGTTATGTTTTCAGGTACTTTTTGATGTGTCTATGTACCCCTGTTTTGGAGTAAATACTTGGGTTGCATTTGGGTTAACTTTTAAAGAAAACCCATAGGACATTGTGTTGTGCACAGTTTGCGCACAGTTTTTCAAACCGTGCGACCAGACCATGCAAGCCTTGATACCTTGACAGAAGCTACCGCCTAGGCGGTGCACGGTTTGTCTAACCGTGCGTCCAAGCCATGCGAGAAGGGTGTCCATGGCAGTAGCTCACGCACGGTTTGTCAAACCGTGCAGCCAAACAGTGTGGCCACATAAATGAGATCCTTAAATTGTGGATGTCGCTCAGTTTTGCTTCTATGTGCCTCGTTTTTTCTCCTAAGTGGACCTAATTCGTGATTTGTATTCTCCTCATGTCATAGAAGGTTCTCCCATCATTTTAGAGTCGATTAAAATGCTCTTCGTGGTGAATCGAAGCCGAATTCTTGAGGTATGTGATCGTTCTTCATCGTTCTTGGTTAGTTTCATAGACCTACTAAGATATACTTCTCTTATTCACTAAATTTCATAGATCTATGCATGTTATGGGTAGATCTAAGGGTGTGGTACCATGTTTGATGAGTTTTGGTCTTGATATTTCTAGGAGAAGATATCTATGGTGGGTTCTTGAAGAAGCAACCCGGTTATCTGGAGCATTCTCTACCATTGTGGTCTTAGTCAAAACCTTCAAGGTATGTGGTTCCGTCGCGAATTTCCAAATTGATTATCCTTGTATTTATTGATTTATTTAAATTGTTCATTTAAATTCAATTTCTCAAATTCTCTTTCAATTAAATTGATAAAAACACGATTCTAGTGAATCAAGATATTTGAAATGGTTTGGAATAAAAATTTAAAAATATCCTAAATTCTATTGAATTCGGTGTGTTTATTGAAATTGGGAGATTTATATTGTTTAATTTAAATTGTGGATTTGATGTAAATGATTTCAATTAATTTTTTTAATTTAATTGTGGAAATAAATTGTGTAATTATGGAATTGGATTTGAATGGATTTCAAACTATTAAATGGATTAAAATGATTTGATAGAAACCCAATGGTTTTATCTTGTGGAAAGGATTGTTTTTGAATAAAACCAGTTTTGGATTTAAATGGAAAGTAATTGGCATTTTTGAATTGGAATAATAAGATTTATCGTATTTTAATCAGTCTTAAAATCGTTCTCCCATCGTGTAAGAGAACATGCAAGCCTTAGGTAGTTAGTGAGTTATTTGGATACACTCTACGCTATGCCAACGTTCTAAAACATACATATAGTGGGTCACATCCCAGATGGGTTGGTGATGAGTCTGCTTTGGCCAGTGTCAAAGGGACGTGTGTATACACATTTTTCTGAGTTCACATAGAGAGTGTGTAATCCTATACTTGTTTAATAATATCGTATCTTTTGGAAGAAGACCATGTTGCTCGCTCACTTATTTATAGTTGAGAATTACATGTATACCAATGTTTATGAACCATTTTAAATGACTTATGAATTTATATAAACTATTTTATATAAATTTTTTTCATAATCCATTATTTTAGAAATATTCCATAATTTGAAAAGCCTTTTCTTAAAAATATTCATTCCATCATTTGAAAACGAATAGAATTTTTTGTTAAAATATGCTTTTGAGTTTCCAAACCTGTTTATTTGAAATATGGAATGCTTTTATTTGGATAACATATTATTGGAATCTATTATGGTATATATGATGGTATCCTACTGGTCTTAGGCTCACACCCTACTTTTTCCTTCAATTTTTTGTAGACTTTCTTCTTCCCGGATCGAGCAAAGGGAAGGGATCTCTTGGAGGTGGATCCAGTTGTTGATCTCGGGACTTGGTGAGTTATGTCCTTTGGGACCTCGGGCCTGTTTTTCACTTTCTATTCTTTGGTTGTATTACTTATAATTTTTGTGCCTTTTGTATTCTAGTACATTACTCCTAGTTGAGTTTCTTTTGTTATGCATACTATTATGTTTTACTCTTTCTTTCCGCATTCCTGTGGAAAAAGCGTTCCCACATGTATGTTATACGGTTCCAGGTTCTAGTCACCAACCTGTGGGGATTGGCAGTACCCCTCATGTTATGTCAGGTCCAACTCGGTTATCATGTTACCGGGGTTCCCAGGCTTGTTCGTGACAAATTGGCATCAAAGGGAGGTTTAACATCTTGCCTTGATGACTGTATGAATTAGAATTTTCTTTTCGGGACGTAGGAGGTAGTTTCGATTTAGTGCATGGCCGGCTCTCACCGTAATGAAACTTAAGTTTCTATGGGTTGTTATGTAAAGGAGACTTGTGGAATAGTTTTAGTCTTTTCCATATTTTTATTTGGATATAGTAGAATCCAAATCTTGTAATTCGTTCTATTAAGAATAGTTTTCCTTGTTACTCAAGTTGAGTGTTAATATAATATCTTCTTTGTTATTTTCTGATGTTGTTTATCATCATGCCTCCGAGAAGACGTGGAAATAAAATCCAAAAAGAGGATGATGCTGAATCTCAGCAAGCAAGTCCTATTATGGATCCAGGTTTGGTAGAGGTGATTTTTCACACTGTCGAAGCTCTGGGACAGGCACCACCTCCAGCTCACGTTTAGTCTCCATTTATAGATCCTCATAGCGATATTCTCCGAATTCATTCCCAAGAGTTCCTATGCCAGATTCCACCAGTCATCAAAGGCTAAACTGATCCCCAACATGCTGAGGAATGGTTGAGAAAGATTCAATGTCTGTTTGGGTTTTTGGAGACACCGGATGCGATCAAGGTGAAGTGTGCCACCATCGTATTGGAGGGACCAAGTAGGGGATCGTGGGACACGATGGTGATGGCTATGAAACATGAGGGTTTGGAGTGGAATGACATTATGGTTTTTTCACTGATTAGTTCTATCCATAATCTATGGTGTTGGCCAAAGCTCTGGAGTTTTTCAAACATGAGAAGGACAAAAAAACTGTGACTGTGTACTCAAACCGCTTTGCTAAGTCGGTACAGTTTTCTCCTGAAATTATATTGGATGATAGGATAAAGGCTCGACGATTTGAGTTGGGGATTTGATCAGATATCAGTTCTAAGGTCTTCCTACTGAAGCTACCCACTAATGCTGATGTGTTGGATAGGGAATTAATGGTTGAGATGGATTTGGTAGGAAAGTTAGGGTTTCAGGAAGCTCCTTTTCTTTCTAGTTACAGTGTTGGTTATTTTAAAGGGAAACTGAAGCGCGATGTTTCTCATGGTGGTTCTCGGTAACAAAGTCATTACAGACCTCCAGTAGCACTAGGAGGGGCTTCTTTTACTTTCTTTATGTGTGGGATGCCAGGAAATTCTAAGAGGGTTTGCACTGAGGCACCCAAGAACTGTAGCTCTTGCAGACGTTTAGGGCACTTGCAGAGATTCTGCCATCACTTCTCTACTCTGCTTAGTGGAATAGGATCTTCAGTACCTAGGAATACTACATGGAAATCAAATGCTTCACGTACAAAAGGGTTCCAGCCTCATGCATCTGGAATGAAGTTTCTTCACATAGTGGAAGAGTCACCAGAGGTAGCTGATATAGGTCCTGGAACTATGAGATGTACCATTAATACAACTTCTTCATTAGTGATAGCTGTTTCTGATACTGGTGCATCTCACTCTTCTATTTCAACCCATCTGGTTAATCTTCATAATCTACCTACGGAACTTTTTTCTTGTGTGATGGATATTACTACACCCCATGGTGTAATGAGAGAGAAGGACCTCCATAGACCGGCTTGTGTCTTCACTCTATCAAATGTTGATCATGTTTAGAGTTTCTTGGTTCTCGACATGAAATATTTTGACGTCATATTTGGGATGGATTGGATCAATTCCAATAATTCCCGAATTGATTGTTATCTTCAGCGGGTCTACCTTACTACACCCAGTGGTGTGCCTCATGTTTTTCAAGGAGAATGGGACCCATGGTCAAGCAGAGATGGACCCTCTTATCCAGAGTTGGGGAAAGTTATATCAGTGTTTGCCTTTGATCTAGAGAGAGATTCAATGTGTGGTGATCTTCCTCCAGTCGTCACAGAGTTTCCCAACGTTTTTCCTTCTGATTTATTTGGTTTTCCACCAGTTAGGGAAGTTGTTTTCTCTATTGAATTAATGACTGGAACTCAACCATTTTCTAATCCCTTTTACCGAAAGGATATAGCTGAGCGAAAGGAACAGAAGTCTCAATTAGAAGTTCTTCTTGAGAAAGGTTTTATACGCCAGAGTGTGTCACCTTTGGAAAAACCTATTCTCTTCACCAGGAAGGTGGATGGTTCTCTTTTCTTCTTTGTTCATTATCAAAATCTCAATCGAGTTACGATAAATAAAAAATATTCGTTACCACTAATTGATGATTTGTTTGTCAATTGAAAGGGGAAAAGTGGTTTTCAAAAATTGATCTCCGATCTGGTTACCATCAGTTCAGTATAAAGGAATCTAACATTCCTAAGACTGCTTTTCAGAGTAGGTATGGACATTATGAGTACCATGGTATGCCCATCGGCCTAAAAAATACTCATGAAGTTTTCATGGCTTTGATGAACACAATTTTCCGTGAGTATCTAGATACTTTTTTGGTAGTTTCTGTGGATGACATTCTGGTCTACTCCAGTTCTGAGGAGGATCATGTGCGTCATCTGATAACAGTTCTGGGTCTTCTAAGGAATCACTGACTATATGACAAGCTTTAAAAGTGTGATTTCTATATTCGGGAAGTGAGATTCTTGGGACATGTCGTGTCAGAACAAGGAATATCAATTGATCCTGATATGGTGAAGGTCGTTATGACTTGGGAACAACCATGAAATGTTTTTGAGATTCAGAGCTTCTTGGGCATAGCCTGATATTATCCCTGGTTTGTTAAAGACTACTCTATGTTATCTTCTCCAATGACTTATCTGACGAAAAAGTGAGTGAATTTTTCCTGGAACGATAAATGTTAGAGTTATTTTATTAAGCTAAAGCGTCTTTTGACTTCTGCACTGGTGTTAACTATTTCTGAGGTTGGCATAGGTTACGTGGTCTTCTGGGATGCATCAGGTTCAGGTTTGGGATGTGTCCTTATGCAAGGAGATCATGTTGTTTCCTATGGATCTCGTCATCTTAATCCTCATGAGATGAACTATTATACCCATGAACTTGAACATGTAGCTATAATGCATTCACTTATGTGTTGGAGACATTACCTTAATAGTGAGTGGTTTATTGTGTATTCAGACCACATGAGCTTGAGTTATATCTTATCTCAAAAAGATTTGAATCTTTGCCAAAGTTGTTGTGTGGAGTACCTGCAATATTTCAACTTTGACATTGCCTATACCCCTGGGAAAGGGAATGTAGATACAGATGAGTTAAGTCGGAAACTTCCGTCTCTGTCTATGAAAGAATCTTCAGAAGAGTGGTGTTTGATGGCTCATTTTTCTTAGTTTCATATTCGAGTTCAGTGGATGGGGAATGATGTTTCTATAGCTAGTGTTCAGTTGAATTGTTCTCTCCTCAAATTGATTCTTCAAGAACAACATCTAGATGTTGAGTTCCATAGTATTAGGAACTCTATTTATGGTGGGGAGACTGATACCCAGTGGTTGTTCTCCAATGAGGGTGTCATGTGTTATCAAAACTGTTATGTTGTGCCGTTATCGGCAAGGAAGGTTGTGATAGGGAATTGCCATAACTCTCAGTGGGCAGTACACCCATTAACCACAAAGATGTTCTATGACATGCGGCCATAATTATAGTGTCTAGGTGTAAGACAAGGCATTGCTAAGTTTGTATCTCGTTGCTATACATGCCAGCAGGTGAAATCTGAGCACAATAAACCTTCAGGTTTTCTTTAACCACTTCCAGTACCTACATGGTCGTGGGATGAAATCTCGGTGGACTTTGTGGTTGGTTTACCTCAAACCATGAGAAAGAAGATCATGATATGGTTTGTGAACGATAGAATGACCAAGTCAGCTCACTTTATACCAATTAAAGATATAACCAAAGTTGATGAGTTTGGAAATATCTATGTGAAATAAATTGTTTGTTTGCACAGACTTCCGTCTTCTATATTCTATGATAGGGATCCTCATTTTACTTATCACTTATGGAGAGGCATTCAAGAGGCACTGGGTTCTCAGGTCCATTTGAGCATGCCCTACCATCCACAGTTAGATGGCCAGAAATGGAGAGCTATTTAGATCCTTGAGGATATGCTCCGCGCATGTGTTCTCGACTTTGGTGGGTCTTTGGATGATCATCTGGGTTAGTTGAGTTCTCTTATAACAAAAGTTATTAATATACGATCAAAATGGCTCCTTTTGAGTCAATGTATGTTCTTCCATTTAAATCTCAATTATGTTGGTCGGAGATTAGTAAAGGTTCTTTAGTAGGACCGTGTTTGGTCAAAGAGATGACATCTATGATCCAGTTGATTCGTTAGAGAATCTTGATAGTAAAGAGTCGATACAAGTCTTATAATGATCGTCGCGATAAACCTGTAGGGTTCTTTGTTGGTGACCAGGTGTTCTTGAATGTTTCACCCCTATTAGGTAATCGATGGCTTGTGAGGCAAGGGAAGCTTGCTCCTCGTTTTGTGGGACCTTTTGATGTTATTGGTATTGTGGGGAAAATTCCTTACTATTTATCTCTACCACCAAAAATGACATCGATACATAACGTGTTCCGTGTATCAAAACTACGAAAGTATCTCTCTGATCCATATAATGATTTGAGGTGGAGGGATCTTGAAATTGAACCAGATTTATCTATTACTGAACGACCGGTCAGGGTTGTTGATTCTGAGACCAAGGAACTTCATGGGAGAACGATTCCTCTGTTCCTTGTACTCTGGCATCATGGTTCTGATTCCCATCAGACGTGGGAAAGGGAGGCACTAATGAGAGATCAGTCGACTCATCTTTTTGACGTGGAGGATTCTTCATAGGCTCTCTGGGGACAGAAACATCTTATGGTGGGGAGGTTGTATCATCCCGTTATGTTTTCAGGTACTTTTTGATGTTTTTATGTACCCCTTATTTGAAGTAAATATTTGGGTTGCGTTTGGGTTAACTTTTAAAGATAAACCATAGGACAATGTGTTGTGCACGGTTTGCACACGGTTTGTCAAACTTTGCAACCAGACCGTACCAACATTGAAACCCGGACAGAAGCTTTCACAGGGGTGGCACACGGTTTGTCTAACCGTGCTGCCAAGTTGTGCGAGAAGGGTGGACAAGGTAGTATCTCACGCATGGTTAGTGTACGGTTTGTCAAATCGTGCATCCAACCCATGCAGTCACTTAAATGAGATCCTTAAATTGTGGATCTCGTTCTATTTTGCTTCTAAGGTCCTCGTTTTTCCTCCTATGATGCCCTAATTCGGGATTTGTCTTCTCTAAAGGTCAGAGAAGGTTCTCCCATCGTTTCAGAGGCGATTCAAATGATCCTCTTAGTTAATCGAAGCCGGATTCTTGCGGTATGTGATCGTTCTTCATCGTTCTTGGTTGTTTTCTTAGATCGACTTAAATATACTTCTCCTCTTCTCTCGGTTTATTAGATCTAAACCCATTATGTGTATATCTAAGTGTGTGGTACCATGTTTGAAGATTTTTGGTCATGATATTTCTAGAAGAAGAGATATAAGGTGGTTTCTTGAATAAGAAACCCAGTTTTGTTTAGAGTTCTTGATCGTTGTGGTCTTGGTCAAAACCTTCAATGTTTTTGAATCCATCCCAAAATGCCAAATTGATTATCCTTGTATTGTTTCATTTATTTCAATTGTTGATTTAAATTCAATTGCTCAAATTTTATTTCAATTAAATTGATAAAAAATCGATTCCATTGAATTGAGATATTTGAAATGGTTTTGGCATGAAAATTTTGAAAACCCCCAATTTTATTGAATTGGGTGTGTTTATGGAAATTGGGTGATTTAAATTGTCGATTTGATGGAAATGATTTCAATTAAATTATTGAATTTAATTGTGGAAATAATTTGTGTAATGATGGAATTGGTTTTTAATGGATTTCAAACCAATGAAAATGTCTTAAAATGATTTGATAGAAACCCAATGATTTTATCTTGTGGAAAGACATGTTTTTTAGTAAAACATGTTTTGGTTTTAAATGGAAAGTAATTGACATTTTTGAAATGGAAGAATGGGATTGATCATATTTTGAGCAGTCTTAGAATAGTTTGCCAATCATGTAAGAGCACATGCAAGCCTTAGGTATTTGGTGAGTTATTTCAATACACTCTACGCTACGACAACGTTCTAAAACATACATGCAGCGTGTCACATCCCCGACAGGTTGGTGATGAGACTCCTTTGGCCAGTGTCATAGGGACATGTGTATACACATTTTCTTTGAGTTTACATAGGGAGTGTGGAATCCTATAATAGTTTAATATTATCGTATCTTTTGGCAGATGACCATGTTGCTCGCTTGTTTATTTATATTTGAAATATAAATGTATGACAATGTTATTGAACTACATTAAATGCCTACTGAATTTATATGAACAATTTTATATAAATGTTTTTCTTAAGTCATTATTTTTGAAATATTCCACAATTTGAAAAGCCTTTGTTTAATAATATTTATTCCATCATTTGAAAATGTATAGCATGTTTTGTTAAAATATGATTTTGAGTTGACAAACATGTTTTTCTGAAAAATGGAATGCTTTTCTTTGGATAATTTATTATTGGAATCTATTATGGAATCTTTGGTGGTATCCTAATAGGCTTAGGCTCACACCCAACTTTTTCCATCAAGTGTTTGTAGTCTTTCTTCTTCCAGGATTGAGAAAAGGTAAGGGACTTCATGGAGGTGGATCCAGATGTTGATCTTGGGACTTGGTGATTTGTTTCCTTTGGGACCTTGGGACTCTTTTTCCCATTTTGTACTTGGGTTTTAGTTCTTCGAAATTTTGTGCCTTTTTGAATTCTGGTACATTACTCCCAGTGGAGTTTCTTTTATTATGCATACTGTTTTGTTTTAATCTTGATTCCACATTCTTGTGGAAAAATCGTTTCTACTTGTATGTTATACGATGCCAGGTGCTAGTTGTCGACCAGTGGGGATCGGGAAGGCCCTTCGGGTTATATCAGGGCCGACTTGGTTATCGGGTTACCAGGGTACCCGAGCTGGTTTGGGACATTAAACAAGTTATAATTCAAACAATCATATTTATGTCAGTAAAAAACATATTTATCAATGTTAAAATCACAATACATTCCCTTACTAAAGTATTCCACCTTTTCCTATGTATATTGAAACTCTTAATGAGATTACATATCTAATTATGGAAAATAATAATTTCTGAAAGCATAAAAAAATTGGAATTTCCTTCAATTCACGTCATATAGGATAAAATTTATCATATAACTTACAAATAGATCATGTTCCAAATGTAACATGGTTAATGTTACATTAATGTTTAGACCAAAATCATCAGGAACATTGATTCTTTTTTCATTAATGATATAAATCATGCAATCTTATTCCTTGATCAGTTACATCCACATTGTATATGTCATGTTAAATTATTTTTCAATCAATATATAACTCAAACTATTGGGAATTTTATATATTTCACTGATTACTCCATTAAAATCATTCATCATCATTTGTAAAGAAAATACCACTATAATAAAATTCAAATAATGTTTAGTCTTGTTTAACTCTCGTGGTTTAAATTGAAATGAAGCATGTGAAATTATATTATCATTATGGACTAAGAAAAAATCATAGACCTTTAAATGAAGATTCAATCAAGATAGATAATTCAATATTTCTAGAAGGTAGGTCCAAAACAAAATAACAAATGAAAATTATTTTTATTTCCTAAAAAAATAATCACATTCATTTATCTATATGAATTAAACTCTATTTCATGTTATCGTAAACACTAGGATAGAAGATAGAGGAAACAATTCAACAAGCCCTCAAATGTAACATATTAATCCAAAAATGTTATAAATCAATTTGATATTTTTGGGTCTTTTCTATATTAAAAAAAATTATTTTAGTGTTCAATAGTTATTCCACTATTAAAATAGTATATCCAATGAATGATATTTTATGAAAACAAAATTCTCACTCACTAAATATACCATACAGTTTCTTTTATTTCAAGGGTTACAAAAAACCCATTCTGTTCTTATCAAGTCCCTCATTAGTTTTAGAATATACCAAAATGTCAACCATAAATAGATCAAAAATATTTTACAATAACTCATGAAATTATCTATTCATAAGATCCATATGTACATTAGATTCATTAGACTACGCAAATTTTATAACTAAAAACTCAAAAATTGAAAGAATATAATGTTCTAGTGAAATGGGGTAAGTTCAAAATTTGAAATTAAACCAAAATACAAGTCACCAATTCATTTGAAATCCCACAATCAACCAATTTAATAAAAAATGACTCCGCTAAATGATTCTATTTTAGATTGTGATGATTTCCATCATCTTCAACTAACATTAGACGCTTGTTAGCATATTGTCTCAAATCATTACAACTAATACTCCTCACCATAGAATGGCCACCAGTTACCCCAATTCTATTTACTTATGACTCATTTCATCACATTCATGATACAAGTGATCCAAAACACCACCCCAAACCACTTTCCAAATCCTATAAAGCATTCCTTGAAATGGTGTTTTCTAGACATGATAAATTTCAAGGGACTATAACCGGACATCTTAGCTAGTTTAATATATTTTTCCTTCCTCCATGAACATTTCTTGATATTTTAATCATGAGAAATATACATTCCATCAAAAATATCTCAACACATTCTGAAAAAAACCAAATTCTCTTAAATTATAAATATTCATATGGCCAATGCTCTTTGTAAACACGGTTTCAAACTTGAGTACAATACTTTTTTTCTATCTATTTCCCAATTAACAGCTAACACAAACAATGAAAATATTACTTTGTTTTCTCATATATGTAATAATATTTATATTTTTGACAGAGTTCTCAATGTTTATTTTTTATCAAGATTTAAAAAACCATAGATAAATAGTTTTCAATGAAAATATCCTTCAATGTATGCCATACCATGGAATTGATATCATATTTCTCTCTAATACTATTATCCAAAGTACAAAATTGTTTAGATTCACCATCAAAATGATACACAACATGATTTTAATATTGATTTTATAAACCTCCCTTGATAATAAATATCATCTCATATCCATTAATCCATCATTCAGTTATCACGATTTAAAAGATCCCCTAAAATATGGGATATTCTATCCTGTAAAATAATCTAATAATGACATATTTCATCATGGAATATTTTTTTCAACTCTATCTTTTATACAACACCCATTAATATCTTGTATAATATGATCAATCACAACAGTAAACTGTGTTTTTATAATTCCAACCATCTTACAATGTGGATTTGTAATGTAAATTTATTCTTAGATCCATCCCATTATAGCTTCCACGTTACTTATATGGAAACCCATTCTAAAGGGAAATTTTTTATTTGAAGCATCATGGGAATACATTATTTAAATAACATTTCTGATTAGAAATAAACTAAAATGTTTCCATATTATGATATAATAATTATAAATATCTCTAAAGTTATCAAATACTACCCCTATACTAGGTGGGAAACTCTAAAATCCCTAGTGGAATTATGTTCCTCATTATGCCCTTGGTCATAGATCAATGTTTCATCAAATTCCAACATGTTAGATTTTACAAGGATTCGATTAATTCCATTGCTATAAAGTGAACTATAAGGAACCACACAAAAATCATTACATAATAATGATATATAAGTAAATAATTAATTCTCTTTTTTTATGATCTTTTAAGGTTTATTATTTTTTGAATTAGGTCATAAATCATTCATAACAATACTATAAAATACAATATGTACAACTCCTTTAAGTGTCCATTTTTCAACCAAATTAAAATTTTCACAATTATTTACTTTTATAAAAAAATATTCATAACATTAAAAACAACCTCTTTAATTCCCTTACACATCGATAAATCATATGAAAAATATGAAAAACATGGGGTTATCACCAAATTCTCAATAATGTATATATAAAAAAATAAAACTATTAGTAAAATGATAACATGAAAACATGAGAAAGTTTTACAATTATCTTTTTGTTATTTGATAATATGATATTAAGTGTTTTTACATGGAGAAACACACCCTATTTTCCCAATAGAATACTTTAGGAACCCATATAATAAAATTAAAAAACTTTTTTGGTAACCAATAGAAGAACATTAATAAAAACTTTTAAACCATTATTTTAAGTAATTGGAGCCCAACTAAATATAGATGATAATCTCTTTGATTACTCTATAATTATTTCATGTAAATAAAAAGTATGTTATAAAATTAATTTGGGTGTTATCTAGGAACATTTTTTATTTAATCTATAACAGGAACACACGATGCTTTCTGGGTGCCTCCGTCAAATAAGATGTATGGGGCTCACAAAACATTATCAGGGATGACATTTTCTATTTCATAATGGTCAAACATAATATAATGAATAAAACATTTATTCTTTCACCTTTCTATCATAAAACATTTGAAAAATTCTTTTAAAATCCTAATAAAATAACTTTTTCATATCAAAATATCCTTTTATTTTAGAAACACATTTTCAATATAAAAAATTCAAAAAAAGGTAACTGGGATTTTTATTGAATAATATATGATATATTGAAAAAAATATTTACATAAAATAATGGTCAAGGTGGTGTAAAAATTAAATGTCTCCATAAATTTTAAAATTTTATATTAAAATGATGATATCAATATTTTATATACCATATTATTTTATTAAATATACTTATATAAATATTCTATGAGGAATAGTGATGAAAATAGATTCACATCTCTTTGTAAATGTGGCAGTACACAAGTTCATTAAAGATTTTATCATTTTTTATGATTGAAAAGGTATGACAAAAAATGACATGTTATATTTAATAATGATTAATATTTCATGAGTATCATAATTTTATAATTTACATAAAATATATACATTATCATTAATATCATTAACTGAAATGTAAAACGTTAGTGAAAAACAAATCACATCGCTTGATGAGGTGGTATTCCACTATATAAATGAGTGATTTGACCATATTCCCTATGTAATGGAAGTCAACAAATATATCATTGATATAATAACTCTATATGTATACATATGTTATAAATTTAACATATATTCTTTATGTCCATCATTATACCAAACCTTGAGAGATGTTAATGGAATAACAAAAGACATTGGTTTGCGAGGTGGTAGTCCACCATATATAAGAAAGAGGATTTCATATCCAATTTATTGGAAGAGGACAGGTTTTCAAGGAATTCGATTATCAAAATAACATTTATAAATTTGAAATATATAAATTTTATTATATAAAAAATGTATTAGAATATCTTATGTAGGTGTAGTAATAAATATATCAAAATTGCTCATAGAAGAACGGCAACTCTTCTAATGTTAATTTATTTTGGTTCTCACAAAATTCCATTAATGGAAAGATTATTGCCCAAAATAAGGCATATAGTATCATAGGATGGAATTAAATAAGTTTTTATGTTATGTATTGACTTATACAATGGGATATTAATGTGTGACGATGTGAGGATAGAGGATAGCAATTTATAAACGAGGTGAGTGGGACACTTGTAATTTTTTAAATGAATGATTATAACCCACATTTGTTTCATGTAGAATTTCTCAAATAAAGAACCATTCGTGATAATAGAATATATAAGGTCCAAAAATTTCCATTAAGTAGGTTTCATACTTGTATTTTGGTAATTCTAACCCATATATTTTTTGTTTAACCCAATGTAATTACTTTTTTACAATAATTGATGTAATTATTTTTATATTTTTTTCGCTATTCATTTTAGTGATTTATTTGGTACACCATATTATAAAAAATAATATTTTATGATTAATTATATATAAATAAAATTTATTAAATAAATTAAAAAAATTTAAAATTAAATTTAAAACAAAACCCAGTGACACCACATGAAAATTGATTTTTTAATTGGAGTATTTTTTGAGAGAATGTAGACTCTTTGATAGAATTTTTACTAATAATAACCATTAAATGAAAACTATTTAATATTATATGATATATATTATAAATATTTTAATAAAAACATTCACTATATTAGTTTATTTTAATTAATTTTATTGTAGAATCATTAGGCATTTTATAATAGTTTTTTGAAATCCCTATTTATAAACCCCAAAACAAACATATAATAAAACACAATATAATGTTGATTAATGATGTAATTAAGTAAAATAAATAGAAATAAAAAAAATAATTTATTTTTAAATAATGTGGAAAAGATATTGGAACTTCATAATTATTTAATTTATTGAATAGAAAAAAAAATTATAAAATCATTATTTTCACTATTCAATAAAACTTATATATTTTCCAAAAAGACCCAAAACATTACCGTATATAAATTTGGATATTATTTCTATAAATTATATTCATATTTAAACATTAAAATTATAAAATTTAATATTTAATCCTCTAAATAAGACATAGAAATGTTTTCAGTTAAAACTATTTTCATTTTGGAAAAAAAGTAACATAATATTTTTATAATGTAAATAACTATCTAATTCATATTAATAAATATGAAAATGACTTATTCTATCCTTACATCAGTTTTTAAACATATTATCATTACATTCTATAATTTAATGTGATTTTGTGAATATATTGGTTTTATTAACATAGAATCTATATCATTTTTTTGGATATTGATATTACATTTAATATCTCTAAATGAAGAATGATTGATTATCACATTGAGGATTACTATAATCTACCAATGGTAATTAAATAAATTATATAGGAATTTATACATAAATGTGAGGGTTTTATAACTAATATTATCAAGGTGAACTTATCATTAAATATATTGTTATTATTTAAGATTATGGCGATGTATTTCTTAATGAGTTTGGTGATCTTTCCTCAGATTCTGATATTGAATTTGATATAAAACTTATACATAATTCCAAAACTATATAAAAAACTATTTATAAATTTACTCAAATTTAATTAATTTAATTGATGAATAAGCTCTAATAAAATAATTTTAATTATGTTACATGCCCGAGTGCTTCACCATAGGGTGAACCGGTCATGGTTTCGAAAAATAATGATTGTTTCATGAGTAAATTTATTGATTATTGTTAACTTTAAATGTCTAAAAACAAAAACAAATTTCATTTTCTCTCTATTGATAATGTATTCAATAAACTATGATGGAAAAGAAATATCTCAAATATTGACCATTATTTGGGATATTATTAATTAATGGTGAACAAGAGTTTATCCCAGAGAATATATTTTGTATAAGATGAAGAAATTATAAATTCATATATTTTTCCTCAAAACATCATAAAACAACCATAATTGTCATGAATTTTATGAATTATATATTTTCATATTAAATATAACTATTTCCAGTAGACAATTGATGATACTAATACATAAACTAATTGAAATTATGATCATGAAAATCATTTGAGGATTGATTTCTAGAACAATAGAAAAAACATTATTAAAAATTTAGCATGAATGAATTTTAGATATGAGATTAACAATATCTATATAATTTAATCAAAATAAATTTTATATCAATAAATCCATCAAAAAATAGGAATTTATCCTATGCTTGAAATATGTATATACATACAGATCATTTTATCATAATGTATATATTTGAATATAAAAATATCATCATTTAAAAAAGAGATTCGTTGAGTTTAACAATATATATGAGTTATCAATATAATACCACCTTGGTAAGGTAAACAATGTGTTCGATTCTCTCAAAAAATAATGTCATACATGGTAATAATTTGATGTGATCTAATAGATATGGATTTTATGTTGATAAACCATTCAATCATATAGGAGTGGACCAAAATATATACTACGTAAATTATTTCATAACCATCCATTCATGTGATTATCTAGTACATAATAAATGATGATACAATGTTGTAGAAGATGTAAAGAAATTATGAAGACATAAAATTTGATAATAATGGAATAATAAGATTTAGAAAATGAATTTATGTCCTTTGAAAACTGGATTAAATTAAAGATATACTATTTGACGACAAAATTTCAACATTCTCCATCTATCATAGAAGAAAATATATTTATAGATATCATCTACGAAATTTCTGGTGGTACAAAACTATGATGGTTATTTTATTAAATATATCTTGTTTTTTATTAATATAATAAGATGGGGTTAAATGATCAAATCTTATGGGCATAATGAAAAAATTAGCCATATCAATATATAAAAATGATAACATGACAATATAATTTATTTGGGTTATTCCAATGAAATTTAAAGGCCATATTCTTCATTGGTATGTATATCATCTCCTTGAAATGTTATTACATATCATTGTAATTTTTAAAGATTTGCCACCTAATAAAAATTCTAGGATATATAAAAACTATGCATTAAGTATTATTGGGTTGATTCATTCCAGGTAATCTGATAATGATTTTATATTTACCACAATTTTCTTAAGAGATAACCTTTTGGAATTTGATATAGAGTTGTGATCTAACACTTATTATCATCTATAGAATATAGTTCAATCCAAAATACACATCCTAACATTAAGTGATGTTTTTTTGTCATGTTCAGTGGATTTATAAGGATATATTAAATTGATATTAATGGTGGTTTTGATTAATAAATTCCCAATATATTTTTCTCTAATAAAAATAATTTAAATTATTCTATATAAATGGAACCATCTGAGGAACAAAATGGAAAAAGGTGAAAATAAAAAATATTTTTGAATTAAGATAAATGTTATGAACTATTAGTACAAGATATTTCTCATGAGATGAAAGATACTATTAAATCCAATCTATGACTCATTAATGATTGTTAAATTTGTTAAAAGGGATAAATTTGTAACTTTTTTTATTGGAGTTTTATACTAATGATAAATATTCATTCAATTATCCCAATGGAAGAGAGTTATGATATTTAGGAATAAATTAAAGTTCATACATAGATATATTATCCTTTTCAAAATCCTCAACTACATAATGAATGAATTTTATAATTGTACAAATCTAAAGAACCACTCATATATGAAAAAAAATGTTTAATTTATCATTATTAAGGGAATATATTCTTGATTCATCACATGTAATTTAACTAGTGGAAACATAGTAGGAACATGTTATATCATTAGTGGAACGACAAGTATATATCATGGATAATAGAGTGTAAATTACTCTGAAACAACAATTTCTTCAATTTAATGTTCCATGGAGGAATCATGAGTTTCAGGATGATTTGTTGGAACTTTAGGTATTGTCCTGGTAGATTCACTAATATGTATTTCCCTACATTTATTGATATTTTGAGTAAGAAATTATATTGTGGGGGGTATAATTTAACACATATGTATGTTTTTTTAAATATATTTAAATAAAAATAGATGTAAAATATTATATCATATCAAACAAAAATTAAAATTAATGATGATATATTTTATTAAGATGAAATTTTACAATGAAAATATTTTATCAGAGTGCAACACAAAGAATCATTAAGAAAAATAAATAATGAGATAACCAGAAGTAAATAAGAAAACCAAGAAAATATAGTATTTTCTGTTTTTTTTATAGAAGCCTAAGACTTTTACAAATATTATTACATTATTTTAAATATAAACCTAAATTAATTTAAAACAAAATATTTTTTTCCCTTTATTCCTAGGAGTACTATTATCATAGTACATAAAAAGCATATCAAAGATGGTATCTGTAATTGTTTCCATTCTATAGTTAAATCATAAATCCATTGAAGATCATAAAAGAACATTTGATATCCTGGGAGTACATAAGACATGGGGGTGGTCGTGAAATCCTTTTATGATAATACACTGGATTAGGAAAAATTCCATGTGAGGTTGTGGTATAGCATTGAATCATAATAAGAAGATACAGGATTAATCACATTGTAGGATAACATAAATAACATTGTATCATATGGATATGAAATCACATAAAATATGGTAGAAAATTATAACATGAATGAAATATGAGGGAAGTATAACTATATTTACAATATAATAATGAGGATAATGTCCCATAGTAGATTATTTTTATTCCCTAATCATCTTCAAGTTGTCTCATGAGACCAAGACATTACCCAATGAATTAGAGTGCAATCTGGGTAAACACATTTTGTTTTCTATATATGGATCACCTATCGTTATTTTGGTTCACCAATCGTAACATGTTCATGATTTATTTATTACCATAATAGGAAATCAATTAAAGGAATAACAAAATAATAACCTAAGGAATAAAAATAGATTACATAATATTGAATCATATCAAAATCAAATGAAATTTCATATAGGATACATTTAAGAGGTCAAAATATGTCAGGTATTATCCAAAAAATAAAGGACGGATAATATATATATATAAATATATACACAAGATAAATATATACAAAATATTGAATAATTCGACTACATTAAATATTTTTTTCCATATATGAATATAAATACATTAAAATGTGATTAAAATATTATTGTGAAAAATTATATTTTGACTATAAAAATATGTTTTAAAAAATAATAACCCCAAAAATAATATTAAAACACCATTCATAGAAAATAAATGTGAAATATTGAATTGGATACTTTATTGAAAATTATTTTTTTGCTAGTGGTTAATTTTTTATATTCTCTATAAGTTAAACAACATTGTTTCTTTCATACTATTTTAAAAATGATAAAAACACCTTGTATAGGAAATAAAATTAATTTTCCTTTCAAAAAAATTTATAAAAATTCAAACATGCATACTAATTTATTTAAAATATAACTTGGATAATTCAAAATCATTTATTTCAATATTTTTTTGTAATATATTGTTTTTGATGAAAATTATTTTTGATGTAAGAGAGGAATGAAGTTTGATTATCTTAAAATCATTTCCTAAATTATATTAAGTAAAATAGCGTGAAATGGTTATACAATTAAATGAAAATTTTATGAATAAAATGAATAAAATAATATATAATATTTCTAATATGAGAATATCAAATAATTATCTATACAAACACATAAACAACAATAATAACGAGTAATTATGAGATTGTGAAATAAAATTTTCCCTATTTGGTGTAACATGAATCATAAGTCCCATGAAATAATAAATATAAAATACAAATTTAAAAACCATATTTATGAATATATTAATTATATTATATAAAAAAATTATAGTATATACTTCACATAAATTATAAAAGTGGTGAATTTTTCATATATCTCATGGAAGTGAATGTGAGATGAGATTTCCATACCTCATGTCGGATTTACATTCTTTCTGTTTAAACATACTATATAAATAATATAGAGTTATTATACATATATTATAGAACCATACTTATATATGTCATTACACATTGTAATTACCTATAGTATTTTATCATCATTTTATGAACAATCCATTGAAAAAATCATGTTTTTGGCTGGTAACTACTTTATTTCTTCATATAAATGTTTGTTCAGTAATTTCATACATTTTACATTTATTGTTGTTAAAAATTATCATTAATATAATACCTTATATAAATATCACATATATTCAATAAATATTTATTGAGTTTAATTAATTAGAGTTATATATAGTAAATTCATTAATCTATTCATGCAAATGGTAGGTCATATGTACGCATTAACGATGATTCTTTTTTCATAAAGGATGGAATGAAAAAAAATATAAATAACATATCAGAAATATATAGTAGATATAATTTCATATATAACACATATATTTATTAAAAATATTATAATTATCTACCATTAAATTAATATGTGAGAAATTAATCACATGACTTCGTGAGGCAGTAGTCCCCCATACAGATGGGCGACGTTATCGTATCCCTCATAAAATGGAAAGAAAGAAGGTATATGTTAATTAAGAATTTTATAAGTATAATAATTCCATTATTATGTTACAAATATTATAAATAATACATTATATCCTTCCATGAAAAATGGTTTTGGAAAATTAATTATATCGGTTCAGGGTGCGGGGGTTTGTTGTACATATGATCGATGGTTTTGTATACCATTTGATTGAAGTGGATATGGATATCAGCTATTATATTAACATAATAAAATTTCAATATATGGTATATTCTATTGTAATTATTTTATAATTTGAAAACATAATTTAGGGTTAACAAAAGAATAAATAAATATAAAAATATTAGTCAAGTCAATTACCCTCTCGTAGAAGAACCTTCTTTTTATTACTTCTTAAGAACAATAGTGCATGTCTTTTTAGAGGACTGGTACATCTTGAATATGTATATGGAGGTTAGGGAATTATTTATTAATTATTTATATGATATATATTGGATAAGTTGTGTTAATAGGTGAAGGTAGGTGGCCCCTTTTATAAGTGGGGAAGGGTGATTCTAGGAAACTACATGGGAATTTTTCAAAAGAATCCAAAATGATAAATTCATTCCCAAAGAAATAGATTTAAAATAAATTTATACTAAATTTTGGGATGTATAATTTGTTAATATTTCAATACAATAATATTTATACCATTTAAATGGGAAATCATACTTTTATTTTAAGTGTTTGAAACAATGGTAGACTCATTTTTACCATATCCATGGTGATATGTTTTATTATTAATTTTCACTATTCATTGTGTTAAAAAAATCATTTGAACATTTATAAAATATAAATTATTATAATTGAAAATATTGAATCATTATTAAAAATTAAACAAAAATAAGTGATTTTTTTAACTAAACCTATAGATGTGTTGCAAAAAAGGACTTTATGAAATTCAGTTTTGAAGCACAATAAAATATTATAAAAATGTATAACCAGTAATAATAATTAAATTTATTGATATTAATATTTAATGATATATAATATATAAATTTCATTTAAATTATTCCTCATTTGGTTTTAATTTAAATAATTACATAGTAAAATAATTATTCACATTAAAACAGCTATTAGAAAAAAAAATGTGTTTTAAAGCGTTATAATAGAGATGCACTAAAATAAAACAAAAATATGAATTAAAAGTAATTAATTTTATATAATGCAACTAAATAATTGTTATATTAAATTTAAATAAAAATAATAGAATAAGTAGACTTTTTATAGTTCTTATTTTTTTAAAAAGAAATGAAAATTTTAAATAAATCATTATTTTTCATTATTCAATGAAAATTTATTATTTTAAAAATATCTAAAAATTAATCACAATTAAAATTTGATCTTTAGATATAAAACGTGAATTTAATTTTAGAAAATATTTTTCATAAATCTTACAGAGGTTAGTTTTATAATTTTTTGATTAAAATTAAATAATAAACAATTTTTGGGAATGATTTATTTTAAAAGTATATAAGGAATTAAATATATATATATATATAATTATTTATAAAAATATTTTATATAAATAAAACAAATATAAATTATTTTTTAAAATTATGGTTGTTACTATTCATGAAGTACTACTTTAATGGTTAGGTTATAATTATCCCATTTATATTATAATATTAATAGCATATTGTGGGTCATTTAAACACGATGTTGTGTGTTAAACAAGCTGTCAATGAAATTGAATTTATTCAAAAAACAATATATTATAAAGTATTATGTTGTTTCATTATTATCTAAGATCATTGTTTTATGTAAGATATATTATTTAGCATAATTTTATTATTTTAGAAATTTTGGCATTTATTTTCGACCCCAATAAATAAATTACACCCTCACCATTATATTATGATCTTAGTAATCAATTTATTGACATTTAATAATAAAATTTTATCCCACATTGTAGAAAAAGATAAAAATAATTCTTTTTTAAGACTATATATAAAATATTATATTCATATAGAATAACATATAGCTAGTATCATAATTAGGTTAACATTTGTGTGATGTGGAAATATGGACATGGAGGCCGAGCGTAAATAAATATGTATTGTGTTTGTCTTCATTGATCATATAAAAGGGAAATCTAAATTGATAGATAATGAACTAAAAAACCATTATGCTTTGTTGAGTTAGATGTCTATTAATTTCACATATATGAAGTTAATGTTATTATATTTTTGTATATATATTATAATCATAGAGTCAAGGAATCCCATTACCATATAGACTAAAAAAATAAAAAAATATTTAATTTAAAATCATAATTTAATTTTTAGTCAAATTATGCCAATACTTCATATTTTTATCTAAATGATTTGTTTTTAAAATGATTTTTTCATGACTAAAGCACATGAATTATTTTCAAACTATTCCATAAAAGAATAACCTATTATTCCATGTATCATTACTATAACAATAATGGATAAAAAACGGTTTTCCAATATAAATAAATAATAAATAATCATATATAGTAACTCAAAATGTATAACATAATTCAACTAATAAGCATCAATCCGTAAATTCCTACCACTTACGTCTCCAAAATGTAAAAAAAATTATCCTCAAATAATCATTCATGTTAAACCTAAGGTATATATATATATATCTTAATCAAATAAAACATTAGATAAAAATGTAATGTACATACTAAATATAAAATTCATCATCAAACAAGTCAGTAACTGTTGATTTATTATATACAGCTTATTTTTACAACCAATATCAAATAATATAATTTTCTAATAATAACTTCAACAAACGATACATATAAAAAATTATCCTTTCATAAATTATGTGATTCTCCTTAAAATACAATATTTCAACTAAATCACCTTTCTATGTGATTAGTATTATCAATACTATTCTTGAAAATTTATAAAGATAAGTACATTAAAACAACACATAGAAGTTCCATGATTATTTTAATTATAATTTCCTTATTAAAAATAATCTAACAACTTTAAAATAAGATCTTGATACATAAATACATTCACTTCATGATTAGTAAATAATTTTCCTATATTCAATGGGAAATCTTTAGTTTAGTCCATTAACTCAAATAATTCCCATGGTCCTTAAAAATATATCAGTGAAATTATCAGAAATCCAATGCTATATGACCTTAATTTCCACATTGACAACATATTCTCCTTAATTTGAGATATTATTAAATTTTTTTATCCCATCATATTTAAATTTTGATAGACTAATATTCCTTCTACTATTTACATTACTAAACTAGCTATCATACAATTCCACCTTACAATTATTTTTCACTGTATGAATCTCACTGAATAACATTTTATTAATCATATATAGTGATTGATTGTAAGAAATAATCAAAATATATTTCTCTAATGTAATTATCCAAT
Source organism: Viscum album (assembly GCA_963277665.1). Lineage (NCBI taxonomy): Eukaryota > Viridiplantae > Streptophyta > Magnoliopsida > Santalales > Viscaceae > Viscum > Viscum album. The sequence continues at coordinate 1,830,909,001 of OY728164.1, read as the reverse complement.
TTTTATTCTCATAATGAATAGATTTTCCATCACATTCATTATTTACATGATTTCTCCAATTTCCCAGTATTTACTAAAATGTTTAATAGAAACAATATGATATATCATTAATATATGAAATGGAAACATATTTAAAATTGAAAATATTAACTTATAAATGATATTTACATCTAGAAAAATGAGTCTTGATGTACATAATAATGTTCTATATTTGGGGTAATTAACCACAGGTATATATATACTAGAATAGTTTCCACTAGTAATATCAATATAGTTATGTATTTACTTTGAAATCAGTTTCTCAAAAAATCACAACGATTTTAGGATATTTTATTCTATATATAATTATCCTTATACAGTACCTTATACATATCCTTATAAATATTCATAGGTTTCCCAAAATTGTGTTATTGTCCTATTTAAAATGGTTAACAAAATCATTCCTCTAATTAAAACTATTCTATCTCATTCCTTTAGATCATATTATTATATGATTTTAAAATTAAACATCAATTAATTATATCTCAAAGATCATTAGGCCTATCTTATTAGGATTTCAATGATAATTATACATAAAGGGAAAATAAAATAATGTTCCTCAATTTTATTTTTTTCGATGGTGAGATCATATATCCATTTAAGGACCTAAATATTAATAGGATAACATGAGGGATACATTAAATAAAGTGGTAATATATAAATAAAAGTATGATGATAAACATGTAAAGGAAACATATCACGTGAGTCAGAGGAATAAAATGATTTCCTAAAGAGGGGACACATGATTAGTCACGTGGATGCCTAATAAAATGAATATGGAATCATAATATCGTGGAATCATAAGAAATGTGTATGTAAAAAATGAAACTACATAATCATGATTCATATATAACTTCCATGATATTATCACATGGTGTATAAGGTTCCATAATGGTTTTGGTTTACTCCATAATCTCATGAATGTACTCTCATGATACTAAATCAACCCCAAATTAATTGAATCCCTATATGGATGCCACAATCATTTAAGATATATAGGGCTAACATGGTGATACATATAAACACCCATTATGAAATGTTCATGATTTATGTTTTCCAGTCAATGTAAATCAATATTATTTAAAAACATAAGAATTTAATATGTATAGAAAATGGGTTACATAATCTCACATTATATATTAATCAAATCAAATATATTATTGAAGAATTTTCAGATAAGAGATTATGTCTAGTTTTATCCCTTAAAATATATGGAAAATAAACTTGATATAAATAAAAAAAATATAAATAGTATTTCATCATTCTATAATATTAATGGTTCATTTCATTGATGAATATAAATTTGTTTAAAATGACTAAAACATTCTTTAAAAAAATTATATTTCCACTATAAAAGTCACTTTTGAAAAAAAATTATCCGAAAAAATACTATGTAAATCATTTACATTGAAAATTTCCTTGGAAATCTATAAGGAAATATTAATGGAAAATAATGTTCATGATGGAAGGTAATTAAGAACATATCATGTATGTTGAAAAATATAATTACATTAACACAGTTTTAAAAAAGATAAAGATTACATCATTTTGAAAAAGACAAGATGATTCATTTCAAAAAAATTTGTAAAAAATAATTAATGGTTAATAATATTTTTAATAAAACATTAGGACAATTTTAAATATTTAAATAATAACATTTTTAGAAAACAATTTTTTAAGAAAAAGAATTTTTGACTAATGAGTGAAATGAAGTCGCATATTATTATAATTATATTCCTAACAATTTTAACTATAAAATAGTGAAAATATGATAATAATAATTAAAATTTTTCAAAATAACATCATTGGAAGAAAATATGTTTTTTTTGTGATGTAAATATCAAATAAATACCGTAATTTATACATTAACATGAACAATCCGGACAAATGATGAAATTGTGAAATATACAAATTCCTACATGGTAACTATAGAATCATAAGTCCCATGAAATAAATAAAATAAAATTACTCATTAAATAAAAATATAATAATGAAATTCAGGATATAAAATAATAATTGGTTTTTATATACATCTCATAAATGTGAAAAATGGGGAATAAGGAATATGTCTCTTGGAAGTGAATATGAGACTAGTGTCACGACCCCCTCCCCACAATGTGTACCCCCCTGGGCTGGCAATGTGAGAAGGGAGATAATGACCCCCGAGTCCCGCCTCGAGTAGGCCCCAGGTTGGCGACTAGCACCGAGGGTATAATAACCAAACAAAATGGGAGGCATTACCGTCTAAGAGAACACATGCAGAAGAGAGAGATAGAATAGACTCCATATAACTCCAACTCATAACTGAAATATAAAAGAAACCCAAGTACATTTTTGAAATGTCATGCAAACGTACTACAACTGAAAGAGAAAACTAAAAGTACCCAATAGAAAGTAAAACGGCAGCGACCACAAGCCCGAACAGCTCCTCCTCCAACCGCAAGCTAGTAGTAACTAGCTTGATCTCCAACCTGCTCCAAGTGACCTGAAAAATAGTTTATATGTACATAGGGTGAGTATAACAGTATACTCAGTAGGATCCTCCCCAAGCCTCTCGTGAAAAAGTAAAGAAAGCATGCTAAAGGCCAGTGAACAACAAGTGAAACTAACTCGTAACCTAAACAGGTATACTATTCTCCCAACCTCACCATGGAAACTCTCACCAAGTAACGCATACAAGAATATAGCATATAGTAAAGAATATCAAGGGTACCCCGCTATTACTTCCCCACTGGTTTGCTTCTTTTACCCAACGACATACGTCATGTGCATCTCTCTGTAAAGGCTTGCCCGCAAACACCTGGGCGAAGCACCACACCATCCTCACTACCAAAAGTAACCAGGTAGTTTCTGATAGCCACCACAGCCCGCATAACGTGTATCATACATCGGGTATAATACCTCAAGCCATTACAGCCCATACTCCGAGTAAGGATCCTCAAGCCATCATAGCCTATACACATTACACTTATAGTAGTCCATAGGATACTATATCCAGAATATATGTATGTGAATAACCACAAGCCATTGCAGCCCTCTACACACATAATGGGGTAACTAACCGATGTGCCTCATGGCACAAGTATCTACCAAGATGAGAGAGTGGGTCCAAAGGGGGGTAGTCAGCCATTCAACCTCCCATCAGAATGTTGGGGAAAACACCCCCCCAGGGCTCAGAATCCCCGGGGTGTCAGTTACCCTTACCGACATGGTGGAGTAGCATATAAAAACACAAAAAGTACAGAATATATATGTAACTCACATCCACACTATGTGCATTACCTAGTCATAGATACAACTGCAGCTAACGTCTCTCAGACTCCAAGCTACTACTTCAAAGACTCGGTATCCTATAAGCACACAAACATTTGAAGAGATTTATTAGATTACTCCATTCTCATTTTACCAGTTCCACTATACGTTAATTAATTCATTAAACATTAATTATGAATGAACAATTCCACATTAAACTGAAATGGCATCACATTGAAAATCAACTGCTCCTTTTTAGATTCACATCACCTTTAAATTCCAGCACCTCCATCCCTGTGAATTATCACCATTTAATCAAACATTCATTATAGAGTTACATTCCCACATTACCAGGCATTCTAGAAAAGAATCCTATGCTACTAAACACAAAGGAGGCTCAACACGGTGAGTAGATATACTACCCGTCGAGTCTTTGCCGCCAATAGAAAGAGCACAAACCCATTCTCCCTCGAGAGGCAAAACATGGAAAGCACATGGCATACCCCGCGCATCTTTTCCTCCTTCAGAAGAAGGGAAAGCAAGACCAGCTGCCTTGAGCAGTGGGGAATAACAAAACAGATAAACATTAAAAGAACCCACAAGAATCCAACAACCACATCCATCCCATTCCATCACCCTCGGTGTCCTCCCTGACACCCACATGCATAAACTGATGCATCTCGCCACTCTAGGCGTCATCCGCTACCACAACCACAAGGCCTCCAGGCCTCCACATATCACCAAACCCATCCAGGATCACATCACAGTACAAGAAGTAGGAAAACAACAATCACAACCATGGCTCTTGACCCTTTAACAACAAGAGGGTAACTCAGAACCATTTTAGAAATTCTCACACAATCTGTTCATTAATCCATATTGAACTAGAAGATTAGTTATTCATAGGATTCAATTACGGGAGACCTAATCATTAAGATATCACAATTTAAATAACCATGATTACTTCCCTAATTTGATTATCCTCAAATTAGAACGACTACAACAACAACAATAACTAGATTAATTTACATGCCTCTTTATCTTTAGCCAATTAATTCCAGCTTTACATTCATTATCAATTTCTATCTTGAACGAACAACAAATCAAAGAAAAAATAGATATCACTCTAACTAGAAAACATGAGGCAAGCCATTACCACGGTATAAAGCAATATTATACGATCAACCAATTCATTTAATCCGGTTCAAGTATTTAATTAGGTCAATTTCATTGTGATCCAAAGGACTAAATCATGTTACTTCTACGATTTCACATACACAATTAGAGAAGCCGTGAATCCCCTACCTCGAAGAGTTCTTGATGTCCTTAATCCACACAACGGGCCACAATCCTTCTCTCGCGTCAACTTATATGGAAGAATGATCGACACATCTTGGTTGCATCAAGGAACGGATCCGAGTAACGTTTGATTGTGAAACTCATACGGGAATGATTGCAAGGTTCTAACGTCTCGTAGATGAGAACCAGGAGGAAGAAAAACGAAGAATGATACTTCGTTCCATTTAAAAAAAATTTAGAGAGGCGACAATTTAAGATCCGATTTATTCTCCATTAAAAACGGATTGCATTAACCCACGCGGTTTGACCAAGTAAAAACATCTCGGCCTTAGGAATAATTAATATAGGATTTATGGCCTTTGAATCGGCCTTAAAGTCTTCAAAATAAGGTTTTAAAATGTATTTTACGTCAAAGAAAAACGTCCAAGGGGCGAAACTGTTGGAAGCTGGAAACACTATTCACATACTCAAAATTTGGAAAAAGAAGGAATCGGTAGCTCTTAGGATTCTGGAAACACTGTTCAAACATGAAATTTGGAAAAGGAATCGGTAGCTCTTAGGATTCTGGAAACACCGTTCAAAAGTGAAATTTGGCAAAGGAATTGGTAATCGGTAGCTCTTAGGATTCTGGAAACACTATTCACAGAACTAGAAATTTGGCAAAGTGTTAGGAGAGCCACTGCTAGACAATGGCTACCGGTAGACCGAGCTACCTGTAGGCAGCGGCTACTAGTAGACCGAGCTACCGGTAGGCAGCGGCTAGGTGATAAGTCACCTTCACCTCCCGGAACATCTCCAACACCACATTTTTACAAAGTAGTGGACCGGAGAGGTCCAGGACATTACATTAGATACCTCTCAAAACATTCTCATCCTCGATAATTAAAAACCAACCCAGAGGAAAAGAGGGGTCCGAACAACCACCCCATAAGATACCTCTCAGGGGAAAACCACCATGAGTTGTTTGAAAGCTGGAACAAAACTACGACATCCGAGAATATGGAAACAAAAAATCCATATCCAAACAATTCAATCATAACATCACACAAAAGGTACATAAATAAAACATGAATGGTCTAACCATCAAAGAAACATCATTACATGAAAAGAGTTAAACATTAAACAACTCTGGATACTGAGCACGTATCTATGACTCACGTTCCCAGGTACTCTCCTCCATGCCACCGTGTCACCACAAGACACAAACTAAGGGGATAGAACGCCCACGCAACACCTTCTCCTTGCGGTCTTGGATCTCCACAGGTTGCTCCTCGAAGGTTGCATCATCGTCAATATTGATCTCTCCCCAATCGATAACATGTGATTCATCATGAAGATAATGACGGAGCTGTGGTACATGGAAAACATCAGGTATCCGACTCATCTGAGGGGGAAGTACTACTCGATATGCCACAGCTCCAACACGAGCTAACACCTCGAAAGGCCCAACAAACCGGGGAGAAAGCTTACTTCCACGACCAAACCTTCGCTGCCCATGACGGGGAGTCACCTTCAGAAACACATGATCCCCAACATTAAACTCTAAGGGTCTCCTTCTTTGATCAGCATACAATTTTTGACGATCTTGTGCTGTCTTCATCCTCTCACGAATCACCTGAACCATCTCTGTTGTATTCTGCACTAGTTCTGGTCCGAGAATTGTTGACTCTCTGACCCCAGTCCAGCACAACGGAAACGGCATGACCGACCATACAAGGTAGCAAACGGCGCCATACCGATGATAGAGTGAAAACTATTATTGTAAGCGAACTCTACCAAGGGTAAGTGCTTTTTCCATGAACCTCCAAAATCAAGATCACAAGAGCTAAACATGTCTTCAAGAGTCTGGATGGTTCGCTTTGTCTGACCATCCGTTTGAGGATGAAAAGCAGTTCTAAGGCACAGTTGAGATCCAAAATCATGCTAGAGACCTCTCCACACCCTAGAGGTAAAACGAGGATCTCTATCAGAAATGATCATCCTAGGTACTCCATGGAGTCTCACCACCTCCTATAGATACTGCCTCGACAAAACCTCCACTGAGCTCGACTCCTTGATCACTATGAAGTGGGCCGACTTTGTTAAACGATCCAATACCACCCATATAGCATCATGTCCTCCCAGAGCTCGAGGTAAACCTATAACAAAGTCCATAGACATGTCCTCCCACTTCCACTGAGGAATGTCTATGTGCTGGAGAATACCACCAGGAAAACGGTGTTCGGCCTTCACCTTCTGGCAGACTAAACATCGAGACACACACTCAGTAACCATACGTTTCAGCCCAGGCCACCAAAACTGACTTCTCAAGGATCGGTACATCTTTGTCACACCAGGATGTACTGCCAAGGGTGAACTATGGAACTATCGGAGAACTGTCTCGTGCATGGCCAAGGGAACAAAAAGCCTGCCATGATATAACACTCGGTGTTGTTCATCCTCCGACCAAACATCAGGGGCCTCACCACAAACAACTCTGTCTCTCCAGACTTCCACCTCTAGATCACCCAACTGAGACTCTTCCACCTTCTGCACCAGGGATGACTGCACCGTCATCTAGAAAAGACAACCTCTACCCCCAACTTCTCCCATATCAAGATGAAAAGCTGATAGCTCTTCCATCACTCTCCAGAAATCACCAGATTCATGCACAACATCATTTCGTGTCTTTCGGCTTAGTGCGTCACCTATAACATTCCCTTTTCTAGGTGTGTATGATATTTCAAAGTCGTATTCCTATAAGAACTCCATCCACCGAAGCTGCCTCATGTTCAAGTCACGTTGGGAGAAAACATACCTCAAACTCTTATGATCGGTGAAAACCACAAAGTGCTCACCAATGAGGTAATGTCTCCACAACTTTAGAGTAAACACCACGACTGCCAACTCAAGATCATGGGTGGCATAGTTGCATTCATTGGGGCGCAACTGCCAAGACCAATAAGAAACAACTGGCCTCTGCTGCATGAGAACACAGCCTAGCCCCAGATGTGAAGCATCACAGAAAACATCAAACTCGACTCCCTCTGCTGGAAGACAAAGGACTGGAGCACTTACCAACTTCTCCTTTAGATACTCAAAAGCTTCCTGAAACTGACCAGTCCATATGAACGCTTGATCCTTCCTGGTCAAATCTGTCAAAGGATTCGCAACTCAGGAGAAATTGGCTACAATCCTCCTATAATAGCCTGCGAGACCAAGGAAACTTCACACCTCTGACACGGTCTTGGAGGTTACCCAAGACACCACTGCTTCTATCTTCGACAGATCCACTGCTACTCCCTGTTGGGACGCAACATGCCCTATGAAACGAACTTCTCGAGCCCAGAACTCACACTTGGACAACTTCCCAAACAACTGATGTTGGCGAAGAACTCCCAAAACGGCTCGTAGATGCTCTGCATGCTCTTCTTCAGATGTGGAGTACACAAGGATTTCATCGATGAAAACCACAACAAACTTGTCCAGGAATTCATCGAACACAACATTCATCAACCCCATGAAAACAGCTGGAGCATTCGTCACACCGAATGGCATTACAACAAACTCATAATGCCCATGATGACAATGGAAAGTAGTCTTTGGGATATCCTCATCCTTTACACGCATTTGGTGATATCCTGACCGCAATTTGATCTTTGAGAACAAACTTGCACTCTTCAGTTGATCGAATAAGTCATCAATATGCGGGAGAGGATAGCGGTTCTTTATTGTAACTTTGTTTAATCGACGATAATCGACGCACAACCGCAAACTTCCATCAGCCTTTTTCACAAACAAAACGGGTGCACCCCAAGGTGACACACTTGGCTGAACAAATCTACACTGCAACAAACCATCAAGATGAATACGTAGCTCTCGTAACTCAGAAGGGGCCATCCTATATGGAGACATAGAGATAGGGGATGCTCATGGCTGTAGCTCGATCCCAAACATGATCTCTCGTCGAGGGGGTAACGATACAACCTCTCCGAGAAAGACGTCGGGGTACTCATCTACGACCCTAGTAAACACCAACTGTTGAACCTCTGAAGAACTCAGCATCATCCCATCCATCATGGATGATAAGGATGGAATCATCTAGGACTCATTCGAGGATCTCTCTCGCCAATAAACACCACATCGTCTCCATCTTAATCAAAGAAAACATCCTTCTTCCTATAGCAATCCACAATAGCCTGCACCGAATACAACCAATCCATGCCGAGTATGACATCATATGGTTGTATTCGTAAACATAGGAAATATCCCCAAGAGCAGTGTTGCCCCAACACTAGCTCACAATCTCTACATACTTCAAACAAGTCGGCTCGACCTCCAACTGGCGTAGTCAACGCCAAGGGCACTAGAAGCCTCTCTACCTCAAGTCCCAAAGCATGGACAAGGGTAGGTGATATGAAGGAGTGTGTTGCTCCTGAATCAAACAAGGAATACACCAAGGTAGAAAACAAGCTATGGTACCTTGAACGACATCTGGCTCGCCTGGGGATGGCAACACTAGAGCATGAAGCTGACCACGACCTCCTCCACGGCCTCTCTGACCCTGATGACGACCACCATCACGGCCGCGCTCTACTCTCTGAGGGCGGGGAGCGTCATGGGGCTGTCCTCTACCTATTCCATCTACCCCCTGGTGATCTAAAGCTGGTGCAACCTGCTGCTGCTACCTTGGATGGAACTGCCTCAACGGAGGAACCTGGAGTGGAGCGCCCGATGCACGATAACTGCTCTGAAAAGTCAGGCACCCCCGCTGCTAATGACCACGACCACCACAATAAAAACAAGCACATGATCCCTTAGCATAGGCCTGAGAGTTGCTGCCTCCAGAGAAACGAGATGGGAAGTGCTAGGACCTACCCCCAGGTGAACGGAAACTCTTCTGCCCTGAAAACCGGGACCCCCAGACCACAGCTCTGCTTCGTGAGGAATCATGACGATTCCCCTCTCGTGATGATCCGGTCCTAGCCGAAGTCCACTCAACAACCTCTTCCCTCGCAAGCACCTCAAGATATGTCTTTAGAATAAATGGGGTGACCTGGCGCTGGATCTCTGGACGCAAAGCCTCCTCAAAATGCCTCTCCCTGGCCTCCTCCTCCGGTAACAGGTCTGAAGAATATCGTATAAGGTTCCTGAAACGGATTCCAAACTCCCGAACACTAGAGCTCCCCTGTCGAAGGGTAAGAAGCTCCTGGCGACTAGAAGCCTTCGCAGTCGATGAAAGAAACTCGACTCTAATCCTCTCTCGAAACTCCTCCCATGAGATCGCTGACTCCTCGCGATCCCCAAGGAACAAGAACCACCACTGCCTCACTGCTCCACGCAGCATCGTCACAACGAAGGACACCCAGTGTTCCTTCCGAGCACGAATCGAACAGAAGCCTATCTCGACCTCCTCCAACCAGTCTTCTATGACTGCATCTGAAATGGAACCCTCGTACTTCTATAGACTATGGCGCTGAAACTCTCAAAGTGTCTTCCTCCAAGTGTCATCTTCGTCAACCTCTACTCAGCAATGATCTGCTGGAACAGCCTACTGGGAATCTTCTGCGCAAACCTGATGAGGACGTCGACCTGGAGCCATACCTATAAAATAACAACTCTTAGAACTTCTATGCCTGGAATATGGAAGACTCAACATTAATTAATTGTTTTGTTTTATTAAGTTTAGGTTACCTATCCCAACTTCTACACATTCAAACACAGGAACAAAGAATAATGATGCATGATCCTTTCCTAGGTCTCTACCCTGCAACCGGTATCACTTTGTTTAGTAGCCATCGAAAACTTAAAGGTTCGTGCAACATATCATAGGGGGCCCTAAACGCCTATGTCTCTTCCGGTCTCCAGTGTTTACCCCACTTTCTAAACATGAATGACACTGTTTCCCTACCATCCCATGCATCCTCACCTATGCCTAACTCCAAACTCCATCCTATCCCTCAACCAGACCTCTGATACCACTCTGTCACGACCCCCTCCCCACAATGTGTACCCCCTGGGATAGCAATGTGAGAAGGGAGATAATGACCCCCGAGTCCCGCCTCCAGTAGGCCCCAGGTTGGCGACTAGCACCCATGGTATAATAACCATACAAAATGGGAGGCATTACCCTCTAAGAGAACACATGCAGAAGAGAGAGATATAATAGACTCCAACCAACTCAAACCTATAATTGAATTATAAAATAAACCCAAGTACATATATGAAATTTCATGCAAAAATACTACAACTGAAAGGGAAAACTAAAAGTACCCAAAAAAAGTAAAACGATAGCGACCACAAGCCCGAACAGCTCCTCCTCCAACCGCAAGCTAGTAGTAACCAGCTTGATCTCCAACCTGCTCCAAGTGACCTGAAAAACAGTTTATATGTACATAGGGTGAGTATAACAGTATACTCAGTAGGATCCTCCCCAAGCCTCTCGTGCAAAAGTAATGAAAGCATGCTAAAGCCTAGTGAACAACAAGTTAAACTAACTCATAACCTAAACAGGTATACTATGTTCCCAACCTCACCATGGCTACTCTCACCAAGTAACGCATACAAGAATATAGCATATAGTAAAGAATATCAAGGGTACCCCGCTACTACTTCCCCACTGGTTTGCCGCTTTGCCCCAATGACATACGTCATGTGCATCTCTCTCCAAAGGCTTGCCCGCAGACACCTAGGCGAAGCACCACACCGTCCCCACAACCAAAAGTAACCAGGTAGCTTCTGGGAGCCACCACAGCCCGCATAACGTGTATCATATATCGGGTATAATACCTCAAGCCATTACAGCCCATACTCCGAGTAATGATCCTCAAGCCATCATAGCCTATACATATTAAACATATAGTAGTCCATAGGATACTATATCCAGAATATTTGTGTGTGAATAACCACAAGCCATTACAGCCCTCTACACACATATATGGGGTAACTAACCGCTGTGCCTCATGTCACAAGTATCTACCAAGAGAAGAGAGCGGGGCCAAAGTGGGGTAGTTAGCCATTCAACCTCCCATCAGAATGTTGGGGAAAACACCCCCCTAGGGCTCAGAATCCCCTGGGTGTCAGTTGCCCTTACCGACAGGGTGGAGTAGCGTATAGAAACACAAAAAGTACAGAATATATATGTAACTCACATCCACACTATGGGCATTACCTAGTCATAGATACAACTGTAGCTAACGTCTCTCAGACTCCAGGCTGCTACTTCAAAGACTAGGTATCCTATAAGAACACAAACATTTGAAGAGGTTTATTAGATTACTCCATTCTCATTTTACCAGTTCCACTGTATGTTAATTAATTCTTTAAACATTAATTAAGAATGAAAAATTCCACATTAAACTGACATGGAATCACATTGAAAATCAACTTCTCCTTTTTAGATTCACATCACCTTAAAATTCCATCACCTCCACCCCCGTGGATTATCACCATTTAATCAAACATTCATTATAGAGTTACATTCCCACATTCCTAGGAATTCTAGAAAAGCATCCTATGCTACTAAACACAAAGGAGGCTAAACACGGTGAGTAGATATACTACCCGTCGAGTCATTGCCGCCTATAGAAAGAGCATAGACACATTCTCCCTAGAGAGGCTAAACACGGAAAGCACGTGGCATACCCCGCGCGTCTTTTCCTCCTTCAGAAGAAGGGAAAGCAAGACCAGCTGCCTTGAGTAGTGGGGAAAAACAAAATAGATAAACATTCAAAGAACCCACAAGAATCCAACAACCACATCCATCCCATTCCATCACCCTCGGTGTCCTCCCCGACACCCACATGCATAAACTGATGCATCTCGCCACTCTAGGCGTCATCTGCTACAACAACCACAAGGCCTCCAGGCCTCCACATATCTCCACACCCATCCAGGCTCACATCACATTACAAGCAGTAGGAAAACAACAATCAAAACCATGGCTCTTGACCCTTTTACAACAAGAGGGTAACTCAGAACCCTTTTAGAAATTATCACACAATATGTTCATTAATCCATATTGAACTAGAAGATTAGTTATTCGTATGATCCAATTACGGGAGACCTAATCAGTAAGCTATCACAATTTAAATAACCATGCTTGCTTCCCGAATTTGATTATCCTCAAATTAGTATAACTACAACAACAGCAATAAACAGATTAATTTACATGCCTCTTTATCTTTAGCCAATTAATTCCAGCTTTACGTTCATTATCAATTTCTATCATGAACGAACAACAAATCAAAGAAAACATAGATATCACTCTAACTATAAAACATGAGGCAAGCCGTTACCACGTTATAAAGTAACATTATACGATCAACCAATTCTTTTAATCCGGTTCATGTATTTAATTAGGTCAATTTCATTCCAATCCAAAGGACTAAATCATGTTAATTCTACGATTGCACATACACAATTAGAGAAGCCATGAATCCCCTACCTCGAAGAGTTCTTGACATCCTTTATCCACACAATGGGCCACAATCCTTCTCTTGTGTCAACTAAAATGGAAGAAGGATTAACACATCTTGGTTGCATCAAACAGAGCGGAAGTGATCCGAGTAACGTTTGATTGTGAAACTCCTACGGGAATGATTGCAAGGTTCTAACATCTCGTAGATGAGAACTAGGAGGAAGAACAACGAAGAATGATATCTCGTTCCTCTTAAAAAAATTAGAGAGGCAATGGTTTAAGATCTGATTTATCCTCCATTAAAAACGGATCGCATTAACCCACACTGTTTGACCAAGTAAAAACATCCCGACCTTAAAAATAATTAATATATGATTTATGGCCTTTGAATCGGCCTTAATGTCCCTAAAATAAGGTTTAAATATGTATTTTATGTCAAAGAAAAATGTCAAAGGGGCGAAACTGTTGGAAGCTGGAAACACTATTCCCATACTCAAAATTTGGCAAAGGAATCGGTAGCTCTTAGGATTCTGGAAACACTGTTCAAACGTGAAATTTGGCAAAGGAAGGAATCAGTAGCTCTTAAGATTCTGGAAACACTATTCAAACGTGAAATTTGGCAAAGGAAGGAATCAGAAGCTCTTAGGATTCTGGAAACACTGTTCAAACGTGAAATTTGGAAAAGGAAGGAATTGGTAATCGGTAGCTCGTAGGATTCTGGAAACACTTTTCACAGAACTAGAAATATGGCAATGTGTTAGCGAAGCCACTGCTAGATTGCGGCTACCGGTAGACCGAGCTACCGGTAGGCAGCGGCTACCGGTAGACCGAGATATCAGTAGGCAGCGGTTAATGGTAGACCGAGCTACCGGTAGGCAGTGACTAGGGGATAAGTCACCTTGACCTCCCGGAACACCTCCAACACCACATTTTCACAATGTAGTGGACCGGAGAGGTCCGGGACATTACACAAGAAACCCTAAAATCAAGTCCGATTTCATTTTTACATTTTGAATATTAATTATAATAAATATTTGTTTTAAATATATATAATATAGAACCATTATAATATATTTAATTCCATAAGTCATTTACTTATATTTTATTATCATCATTTTGTTAACAAATCATTATTAATGTCATAGGATTGGGTGTTAACTACATCATTATTTCATGTATGTTATGGTTCATTAATTTTTGTCTTCATGCTTTAATCATGGTTTATTGATCACAAAAATATAATACATAATATATTTTGAATATATATTCAAAAAAAATTTATTTAGAGTAATAAATTATTTTTAGATATTGAAAATGTATTACATTGTTCTTGGAGATGGTATGTAAAATGTCGGAATGATAATTGTATCAATTTTCTCGATGGATGGAAAAATAGGATTGTTGATAATTTATAAAAATTAAATTATAGTTTTTATTTAATATATATCACATATATTTGTTAAAGCTTTCTTTATTAACATTCATGTGAATGATTAGTGAGAAAAACATCACATCACATCATGAGGTGGTTGTTCATCATTCAGAAGAATGCCATTGTAAGATCCCCCATAGAGTAGAAAGTGAAAAAGGAATATGTGAAACCCCAAATATAGATGTATAAAAATTAAACAAATATCATATAAATTTTTTCAATATATCATTATATCATTATTTTAATGGTTGTTTTGGAAAATAAACTATGTCGTTCGTGAAGTGGTAGTTTTCAATACATACTATTGAAGTATTTAATTCCCATTTGATGGAAGTTGATATAGATTTATATAATTAAATTAATGTAATGACATATAAGTATATGTTAGAGACATGTGTTATTATATTGTAAGTGTAAATACTTTATTTATTTTGTAAAACGATGATATAAGAAAATGCTCTTAGTGCATATAATTACTTTCTCTTTCATGAACCTCCTTATGATTTATTCTTCAATACCCCTACTGTTGTTTTTTGGGAAGAATTGTACCTATATAAAAACTAAATTCATGTTGTTAAGGGTTTATGGTGGTGTTTTATAAGAAAATATATCATGATATTTGTTAATATATTATGGGATGTGGTACCCTTTTTTATGTTAGAAAAGGGACCTCTTTGATACAACATGGAAGTTTCCCAAAAAAATCATGAATGATAATGTAATACATAAGATAAAAGATTCAAAAAAACATAGATTCTATGTCTATAAAGATAATTTCAAAATATTTCTATATAATAATATTTTTAAAACATTAATTTTCCAACATAACCTTTTCATTAAAGATTAACCCCCGGTAAACCTTTTTTTACATTAACATGCATAATAAATTTTTTATTATTTTCAAATTTCATTATTGTAAAATCCTTATTATAGCTATATTAGATGATATAAATAACTATGAATTGAAATATAAAATCCATTATTTTAAATTCTATAAGTATAAGTGGTTGATATTAGTTTATTATCAGACATGAAGCAATGTATAAAAAATGAATTTTCGTGAAATGAATTTTCCATTAACAAGATAATATTATAATAACTATATAAAAATTATTAATAAATAAAATATTTTAAATTTAATTTTGTAAATATATAATATATTAATTTCAAATAAAGAAATTATATTATATGGATTATTTACTAACTAAAAAGTATAAACATTAATCCTGTAAAATAGTTTTCAAATAAATGTGTTTTTCTATTTATTAATAAATGCGTACTAATATCCAATATAAATATGAATAATTAGTAATTAATTTGATTTAATAAAAATAAATAATAAATATTATTAACTAAAATAAATAATAATTATTTATTGTACTTTTATATTTCAAAAATTATTAAAAATAAATGAAATTGTATAAAAATAATAATTTTATCTATTCATTAAAAAATAAATATTTCCCAAAAAATATAAAATTTCACCCTAAGTAAATTTTGATATTATGAATTTAAAAATTAATTAACATTATCAAATATAATATATATATTTTATAAAATAATATTTTTAATATTATATTCACAAAAACTATAATAATAATATTTTGAGAAAGATATATTTTCAGAATATATAAAGAGTTTACTAAATTTAAATTAAATTTCTATCAATATGATTTATTTATATAATCCTTTGTGTGTTTTATTTTTAAATGGGTTTTATTCCAATTAATACTACCAGTTTTTACCATTATCCTATAATTATATTTCTTAAATAATAATAAAAATATTATATTGTGCTTGGTTAAATATCTATGTTTAGTATTACAAAAGAAATCGATGAAATTGTATTTATATTAAAAATAAATAAACCAAAAAATCGTGTAGTGATTCATTCTTACATATGATCATTATTGGTGTCATATACACTATCGAACATTTCATTATTCTTTTCAAATCATAGGGAGTTAAATTTTTCCTTGAAGATCACAACCTTACTTACAATAATTGAAGGAATGAAACGAATAATGAAAAAATAGAAATTTTGAGAGAAATTACTAATTGAAGAGAATGAATTCTTTTGGTAATTATGTATATAGGAATACAATTTGAGTTTTATATATTGTTAATAAATTTATTAAAATTGTATATATGGTCATTGGAAATATAGCCATTGGATATAAGGTTGTTGGGTATGATTATATACTATAGTTATTTTTAGTTTAGGTTGTTATTATTAATAAATTTATTATAAATCATGAATAAAAAATATACAATTTAATTAACATATTTACAATAAGACTATATTTGTTATAAATTTAATATTATTGTTAGTATAAGTAAATATTGATTTAATATAATTATAAAACTAAATGAAATATTTAACTATTAATGGTTATATTAAACTTATTTTTTAATATATAAACAAATAAATATCTTGGTATATTTTAAAAGTCCTCAAATTTTGATCAACAAATATTATATATATATATATTTTTTATTAATTTATAATATATTTTAATCATGTAAAATTTTATTTATCAGTTTTTATCTATTAATATAATTAATTAATTCATAGAATAAGGAAATATATTAGCATTAATTTAATTGGTATTTGATATGAAATGTGATTATGGATACTTAATGTTTTGAATGAGTCATTTTATATACAAATATTTTTTATATATTATGTTTTCTTTAAGAATATAAATTTCATATATTTAAGAAAATGTAAATTATTAAATTTAGTTTTAATTTGTAATCAATATGACTAAGAGTCATTAGGGGAAGTTATATATTTTTTTAAGAATAATCATTACTATGGTAAATATTTAAAAAGGTTAAAATTTAATAAAAGAGTTTAATAAATGTAACATGAATTTTTATTGATTAAATTAAAATTTTATAGTTATATAATCCCTTTTTGTGTTTAAATAAATCATAAATGTCGCTAAAACATTTCCATTTCTATAAACCATGTGATTCCATAATTTTGTTTTAGCTAATTTATATTCCAAATGAATTATATGTCATTTCCACCCCTAAAAAGAGCTCTCTTCTACCACACCCATAAAATATTTCAATTTCAATACCTCTTTAGTTAATGATGATTTTTCCTTCCCTCAATAATGCATATATTTTTTTCATCGTCGTATTCCATGAATAAAAACCTAAATCCCTCATTCCAAAAAAACATGTTTCGAGAAGGGATAATTCAGTAATGTTTGGACCTACTACTTTATAATACTTTTTAATGAGTATCTCATATCTGCTCTATATAAATTTCATTATCCAATATAGTGATGTTTAATTAATATCAATATAATTCAATGAAATTATATTACTATTATATTTGTCCATATTCATTCTCATTCACTAGTATAATATATATTTGTTTGGATTGGTTTGATTTGACCAACTATATGAATGATGTAATACTATTATCACCATGTCCAACATAAGTGAGCATAAATATATAAATATTGGTAATATATGATATTAGTAAATAATTTTTTATTTACCAATTATTCTATAATGGAAGTATTAATATTTACCTCATTATGAATATAGCAAATTTTTCACATTAAAATCTATGAAACAAACTTTTTAAAGAGTTCATTAGGGAGAAGTGTATCAGAAGATACCATATAATGAACATGGTATATAATTAATCACTATGGTTATTTTATTATATGAAATTTTCTAATATTTTAATGATAAGCATAGTTACAATGATTAATGATTTAATTCACAATTATGAGACATGAATGGAATAATCAATTTTAATAACATTCAATGATGAAAATAAACAATAACTAATATATATATATGAAAATAATAATAATAATTGTATAGTATAATATTATATTACATAAAAATAGTGATGAAAAGTATTTTATGATGATAAATATGTTTATAATATAAGAGGTTAAATATCATTAGTTTGTGTCGTGATTAAAAGTAAGTGTTTTTTAATTTATCATTTTTAAACAAATTATTTGGAATTAATATATATATATATTCAAAAAAATAATTTATTTCCCCTTAAAAATAATTATATTTTATTCCCTATTTTTTCATCATTAGTGATTAGTTTTCATCATACGTGTTTCCAAATTTAGATGAAGTGATGTGTGTATTTGAAACTAACCTTATTCCTTACCATCAATCAAAAATGTTTTTCAAAAATGTCGATATTATGTATTATATTTTATGGATGTCCATATCATGGATTAAATGTTTTAATATTGTGATTTTAAATTTTCCTACTCTTTATTTATCAAAAATTTCTAATATTTTAAATGCTTCCACAGTAGTCATTATTCTATTTTTTAGTTTCATTAAAAATGAGTGAAAATAATCATCATCAGGATCAAAATTATTCATTATTTATATTTTTCTATAATAAATTTTAATTTGAATTAAAAAATCTTCACTCTTATTTTTCATGATATTTTGAAAGTATTTCTTATCCTAATTGTATTCTTAATATTTTCATCTAAATCAATTGCATCACATATTAAAGGATATTAATTTTAATTTATCAATGAAACGTTCCGAATGACATAAAAAAAGTGTTTTAATCTATATTTAAATGACATATTTTTAATATTATTCTTTACTAGTGGTATGATGTCATCATAAAAAATATCTAATTTCCTTATATACCTTATGATAAATTTTTTGGAGTTCTTAAAAAAACCCATTTCACTATCAGGGAAACATTGGCTCTGTTATAATTGTTATTTTATCTACTTCTTATAGAAAACATACAAATTTTTAATCATTATGTGGTGTTTATGTCATTTTTAAACCCATTATGTATTGGGAAACATCTTATATATCATTATATATGGATAGTACAACCGTATTTCGACCATTTACAATGAGATATAAAAGTTGTTATCTAATGCACTATGATTTACATGGGTGGATTTCCCAAGCCTAAAGTGATACACATGTTGTTATCTAAAGACAAAAATTATATATATGGTTTTTATTTTAATCAAATAGTGGTAATGAATTCGTTATCCCAATCCCAAATAGTAATTAAGGTGTTCATCCCTGGTCCAAAGTGTTAAAATGGTGGCTTACTGATGCCCTCAATGATAATATATACTGATAAGGTGGTTAGTGTTTTCCATTATGTGATGAATGTCTTGTTTCTCATCCTTAACACATGTTATTTGATATACTGTACAATTCAAAGAATATTATTATATTACACATCATTCTTATCAAATGCACTGATATTAATGACGCGTGCTTCCATACTCCAATTACACTTATCTAAAATTTTTCTGGTATCCTAATTCAATGACTTAAAAATAATGATATATGCTTCAATGGGTATGATTCTTAAATAAGTTGTATGTTCAAATTAATGGTTTTTTTAAAAAAATTATCATCATATGACCACCAGTATTTTAATTCAATATATCTTATACATATCTATACCGATCATTTTTACTGACCCTTTATTATGTTTCCATTACCCATGTGATGATGTGGAGGATTATATTTTATTTTTCTAGAATGATTCCATATGAGAAGATTGTTTATGTGATATAATGAAACTATTTTTATGTAAATTTTTAATGTATCTATTTTGAAATGGACTAAAACTAATGGTTATAGGGTATGATTTATTTTAGGTTTTACAAAATATTCTCGTAAAATGATGTATAATATATATTTATATATTTGTACATACCCTTTCCTCAGTGGTCCAAATGATGTTTCTACTATATTATGTTGGCATAAGATATAATAAATATCATCTTAATGGACAAAATTGTTTACTATTATTGGTAAACTATATAAATACATAAAATTATTATTATTATTGGATAAATAAATTTCATAGTGCTTTCATTGATAATTCAATTATCCCTTAGAGTGAATCCCTTCATATCAATCAGAAAACACATCCTAGTATCCTGGATAGATTAACTCATTAGAAAAGGGATACAATTGATACTTGGTTTGGGTAAGAATAAAGTAGAAGATATCAATAAATATGTAATAATAAATATGGAATGTTAAATAAACAAAATACCTTCCATTTAATCAATAACATTAGCATAATATGGTATAGATACATTATGATTAAATTGTTCCATAAAAATATTATCTTGAGATTGAAAACATAGATATCTCTATATATATATATATATTATAACTAACAAAATAATCATATGTAATGGCACTAATTCAATTAATAATGGTGGAATTAATGGTTTAGTAAATCTAAAACAAACAATTGCGGTCATGTTCCATGAAATTTAAATAAATGGGTAAGGCCTCAACCAAAACCCATTCTATTTAAGTTAATGAGACCTACAGATGCATTGAGGTTCAATAGTAGGAATTTCCCATATTATAAAATATCCAATGCATTCCTCATATAAAATGGGTGAAAAAATTCATATAAATATTCATATTTAAAATCTAACCTAAGATATGTAAACACATACACCCAATCAATCAAAGTATTATAAATTATTCTGAGTAAAATATTTAATTGTAATAAAATTTCACATCCCCTATCAAAGTAATCATAAAAAATAACGATATATAATAATTATTACATCATTACATCATATACTTACTATATCATATGTAAAATTTATTATTGATTTCATTTATGAATTTTAATAACATAAAAGATCATTAAAAAATAAGAAATATAAACATTTCTTTATTATAATCTATGTTAAAAAATTTCCTAAAATGTTTTCAAATAATTTTCATTGAACATAAAAGTTCCAAACATTTAACATTATCATTAATAAATTTATTGGTAATGATATTGGAATATTATATTCAGGTAATACCTCTAAAAACAATGATTCCTTTAACTTTTTCTATAAAATTATAATGAGAATCATTTTAAAGAAAACATGAAGGGTACCATAAAAAATATCAAGTAATAGTGTGTTACAATTACATTAAACAGTATTCATCAAGATCTTTAAAAAATTAAAACTCTTCTATAAAACATTTGTTTTGATGAAAATGGATTTCTTTCCAAAGTGATAAATAAAGATAGATTTTCATAAAAATAGGTTCTTAATTATTTTATGTACCATAGAGTGAAATATGTTACTATTTATTGAAAATTATTTTGAAAAACCATAATGTATGAAAATATATTTATTATAGGATAGAAATATAAAATTATTCCCCCAAGGGAGACGGAAACATAATCAATCCTGAATAATGATGAGATTGTTAAATGAACCCTTTCCACTTTTGTAACATATGAGTTGTAATCCACATAAATAATTTATATCTATTAAACATTAAATTTACTAAAGATATATTTATTCACAATATAACAAATCAATAGTGTGGTATATACACCACAAAAAGAAATAATTGGTGAAAATTGTATGTCTCCTGAAAGTAAAAGTGAGATGAGAAACTCATTTCTTAAGTCCGAATTCTTATGCAGTAGTATGTACCTCTTACATTATAGTTTTATGAATTTAATTAATCTATACCCATACCAAAATCACGTTAATAATATCACATTTTCCCCTCTAATAACAGTTTACCTATATTTGTTAATAATAATTCATCAATTTCTTTGTTTTGTGAGATAATTGTCATATTTTCTCATGATTGTTTTTTAATGAAAGTTATAATTCTTCTACATATGAAATATATATATATATATTTATCATATCCTAGATTATAATATTTTAATAAATATAGTATTTACTCACGATATATATTTTTATAATCATTTATTAATGTTGTGTATGGAAAATTAATCGCATTACCTTGTAGTGATGACTTGTCATATGTTCCGATGAAAGGTTAAATCATTCCCAAAATAAGTTGAAAGGTACGGAATTCAGTGATATATTAATTTAAAAAAAACATATATATGCAGAAGTGATGTAATTTTATTTGAAATAGAATTGAACATAAAATGGTATATGTTATATTAAAATCTCCCAAATTTATAAAATTTAAATTTATTTATTCAAATAATTACCTCAAATTTATAAAATATTAATAATTAATTATTTCATCAAAATGCACTAAACCACATTTCAGAAAAGTGAAGTATTTCAGAATACATTTCATTACATTCAAATGATTCTCATTTTATTTATAATGAACAAATAAACATTTGTTTATTTTTTAAAATTTTAACCATAAATTATTGATAATTAAGGTTATATTATTCATACATATCAACATAAATGATAGGATATAATGGTCATGTTTAAATTATGATATTTTAATATAGTATAATGTTTCGTTAAACCTGGTATTGTGTACATTGCTAGATATAAAAAGAGATTGAATTTATTTAAAAATATATTTATTGTGACATCTCATTAAGTTATATTCCATTTTAATCTAGTTGTTGATTGTCATACATTTTATAGATCATGATGTTCCCATTTAAAGAAATATTGATCTATTACATTCTCCCCCCAAAACAAATTTTTCCCTCACAAATTATTCTTGATCATTATAACCAAGGGGATGACTATTAAAACACCAAAACACATATCATAAAATGGGTTAATGAAAATACCTCTTAATAAGAGATAAATAGAAGTAAAAAAAGATCATAATTAATAATTGATTACGAGGTTACCAATAAAGATATCGTTAGTGGAATTAGAATATATTGATAAGGATGAAATGAGTAAATAATTATACAGTGTGATAGAGGTCATTTATCACAAAAAGGTTAATGATCAAATGAAAGTAGAGGTCCTAAAAACCCTAATTTTTTTTGATTTTAAATATCATTTGTCGAATATAAATGAAGATATTATGATTAAATATTGTTTCAATTTCATTTTCCATGATTTGTTGAATTCCTATATCATCTATAATGATAATGTAGGTTAATTTATTTACATGGTATCTTTTTTATTTCATAGAAATAATTTCATCGATTGGTTGTGGATTTATCATTTTTCACATCATTGTTTACAACAAGAAATTCAAAACAAATACGAATTTTTTATTCCTCAAAGACTAATACAAATATTTAATTTATCATAAAATATAAAAAAATTTAGAATGTATTTCTTTATGAATTTAATAATTTTCTAAGACAAATATTGTCATAAAAAGTTATTTAATATAATTAATTTATCTTTAAAACCAAATAGTAACACCACTAGATAAAAATTAATATTTATCATTCAAATAGTTTAAATAGAAAAAATGAAATATTAACCAGGATTACAAGTAGATTTTTTGTAGTTGTTAAACACTATTCACCCAATGGTGGCGGTTTAAAACATTGGGGCCTTACTAGATGCAATGAGTGGTCACATATCATGTAGGTTTTCCTTTTTTAAAATCGTATTAATATAATTACAATAATGAATCCAAATCTTAATAGAACATAATTTCCTTAACAACAAATATTTTGAACCCTTAATGGTTAAAAATACCTTTATAAACAATATTTTTCATTATTGTTGCAATATATGATAGATATTAAGTGTTACCATCCCTTAAACACGCATTTTTCATCAAAATCAACTTTTTAGAAAATCAATTTTTCTGGTACCATTAAAAACATTCTTTAAAAACATAATTAAATACAACTATAATACAATCCTTATGTATTTAATAATTTTATAATAATAATATCATGTATTAAAAAATCAAAATTAATTAATCTTAAATTCAAACATAATAAAATTTGACATTCCACTTCAACTAGTGCAATGACATATGATGGGTATTGATCGCTTAATTTGTTTTGAGGTATAATACCGTGGATAATAGATAATTAATTTTCATAATGAAACATATCTTATGAATTTAATTATTTAAAATTAGCATATTATTTACCTTCCTTACAATCAAGTTCATGGTGGACTTTTTCTCTATACATCAAAAAAAAGTCATTTTCCCTTTAAGCATGATGAAATGTATTTCCTTCCCCAAGTTTCTTTTGTTCGAAAATCGATTATTTTATTATTCAATTTTTCAATATTTTTATATATTTTTCTCATATTCTATTAATTACTACATAAATCATAATACAAACAAAATTATTTCAGTTTTATAATAGTATATGGTACTATTTTATTTTGAGATGAGAAATTCCGGGTGACTATTTTCATTGGATAGAATATATTATTCTCCTCAATGAAGTGATCATTCGTACTCATTGTTTTACCTAAATTATATTACTATCAAACTATCATATAAGAAACATTTCTATATAATGGAATAATCAATAGTAGATAATAACATTATTTTTCATATTAAATTTTCCCAACACCGCTGAAAAACATAACAAAATTTGAAAACATTAAGGATAAATAATTTTATAATCATAAAATTGGGTTTCATGTGGATCTAATTATTTAAAATTAATTCATAATGGTTTGTAAAAAGGATTTATATTATCCTAATAATATCCCCTAGAGTGGGAAGATAAGTGTGCAGTAAGGTCCATTATTTTGCAGTAGGTTACGATCAAGGCAAGACCCACATTCCATTGTAAAGTTATTACCCAATGATATATCTATTCCAAAACCATGTCCACATGGAGAGCCCATTGAAGATTGTATTTCTATTGTTAATTAAAACCTGTATTTCTAGCCAAAATATTAGGATATTATTTAATACATATCTACAAAGACTATCATAAACTTATATTACCTATTGTATATTTTCTTAAATCTAGTTCCCAAGTATTCTACTAACCTTCATTTCATAATAACTTTGGATATCCTGACCCTACTACCCTAGATCTAGTGCCTAAGTTATTACATTAGAATAAGATAAATGGACCTGTATTCTGATGGTATGAATATCTAATTATTTTGGTTAAACTAGATACATACATGAAATTATAATTAATATTGAAAACATAAAACACAAAATGATTTTTATTGAGAACATAATTATTCCTCATATATTATCTTGGGATATCAATCACTAAACAAATCCATGAATCATAGATAGAAAAAACATAAAAAAAATGGGTGATCTTGGATGTTCATTATGTAACATTCATTTAACATGATAGGGTATGTCTTCCCCTCTTTCTATGATCCCTTTTGGTTCAAAGGA
Organism: Viscum album; assembly: GCA_963277665.1. NCBI lineage: Eukaryota > Viridiplantae > Streptophyta > Magnoliopsida > Santalales > Viscaceae > Viscum > Viscum album. Next base: position 1,830,883,511 of record OY728164.1, on the reverse strand, counting down.
CATAAAAGAAATTTTCTAGATTTTATATGTGTTTTCGAGTAGGTACATGTTTTGTACCTAAGGTATGATCATGTAATGAATGCTATGTAGAAGTCATGAAATTATAGATCATGTTGTGAAGCAATACACGTCTTGAATGGTGTGAATGTGTCATGTAGGGATTAAATGATGGTTTTTAGTCCGAAGCGAGAGGTTTTTTAAGGAACTTATCCTTCTGGAATCCAAGAAATGACTTGGGGTTACACATTGTGGATTGGTTTGTGTCTATTTATATAACACACTATTAGTAGTTTTGGTTTGGTCCTTTCATCAAAACATAATTTCTCTCAACCCAAGACTCTCCCTATGAGATATTTAGAGGTGAATCTCCTTATAGATCAATATGATTTTCTAGGGAACTTACCTTCATCTACAGTTTCTCTCTATGAGTATTTTTTATTTATGGTTATTCCTTGGGTTGAATTATGATTTCACCCATGATTTTTTTGTATTAGACTTGTTTATCATAGTTGGATTCTTCGTCCTTGTTTCTTTTAGATCCATTATATGATCTCACTGGAGAGGCCTTTTCCTTCATTTGATGTGGTGTGGAGGGAATTTTTCTTCAATGTATCTGGGTTTCCTCTATTCCCCCAACAACTTATTTTATTATTTTTATCAATCCTATTATTTCTGCGTTCGATTCTTGGTCAATCTTTGTCATCATTGGAATTTTTTGGTGGATTTCATTACATGTGTGTCTGACCATATCTTAGAGGTAGGTGGTCCTATTGCTAGCCTATGATAATTAACCCTCCTGTTTCCCTTTATAAACTAATTTATTAAATTGGAATGAATGTTTTTTTGTATATAAAAAGGGTTTCAAAAAAGCAATTTTGGCATCCTACCTTATTATTTCATAACGTTTCATTACATTTTATAAATAAGGGATCTTTAAAGTCCTGGGTTTATGAAATTAGGAACATAAAACATTAAAAAACTAAAAATATTCTAATCCACTTATATGGAATCATCAAGGATTCATCCGAAGTATAATTAATGAATCTCATAACCTGGAGATATACATCAAAGGAAAGGGTGAGGAGAAGGCATAGTAAGGATTAACAAGGGTTTCCTATTACTTATGATATCAATAAGAAATTGAAAAAAAACATAAAGACATGTCCAATAAAATTAAAATAATAGCATAATGTAATGAACATGAACTGTCACTTGAATATTTGGCTACAACATTTATTTTAGACATTTGTGAATAGATCACCAATCCTCATTCCCAAGGTTTCATAAAAATTATCAATATTATTCTCCAATGTATCGTGATATTTTTCATCTCTAGAGATTAAATTCTATACCTAATGCATTAGAGCGCTATCAGGGAAAACCCTTAATATGATGCTACTCTCATGTTATCCACGTAGATAACAATAAAAAATTTCATAAATAATCCAAATAAAATTAATGAAATGGGTTTCATTTCAAAACTGTGACGTTTTAAAAGTGCTTAAAAATAATATCATTATGTCATTTATAAACCATATAATGAGAGTGAGGGTTATATGTATTTCAATTATAGAATAAAATATATCATTTTTGTGTATTTATGAAAACCCATATAAAAAAAATATATATGGGTATTCATATTAAAAAACTAGAGAATTAAAAGAGATAAAGAGAGAAAAATTTGGAGATGAAATTTCTACTGAATAACGGCTATAAAACATGGTTTTGGAAATTAATAAAAACATGGGGGACATGGGTCCCCCATAAATAAATGAATAATTTTTCAGTATATGTACTGAATAAAATTAAATGAGATAATGGTGTGGAAATTTGAATGACATACCACATGAAATTGAATTTTTTAAGGAATGAAAAAATGACATTTCTTTTACAAAAATTTTGCAGCCTAACGACATCGCATATAATTCAAAAAAATAATTTGATATGATCGGAATGGGTATATATTCAATTGGAAAAGAAATATAAAGGAACAATGATATAAAAGAAGATTCCCCAACATAAAAATAAGGATACTATAAAACATAACATAAAGGAAGTCATGACATAAAATAGAAGGGTGAATGGTTCCCTTACCTTAAAGAGTAACATCAAAAGTGTGATGGTTGGGACCTTGGGGGGCTTCAAGGCACCTTGGGAGGACTTTTTGGGAGTTAAACAGACCAGATAGTTATTTAGGAGAATTTTTTAATGAAAATAATGATGGATTGAATTGGTATTTTTAGAAAAATTGAGAGAATATTTAATTAATTTATAAGGGACACCTCGTCGGTGGTATTTAAAAAACAATGGGCTTACCCATGGTATTTTCCCATGGTATTTTCCACATTGGAAACATCATAGAATATATTACTATTCACAAGTTGACTAGAATTATTACATCATTATTACATTATTAATTACTTTTTTGAACACCTGAAACTCAAAATTGTATTTTAACTATTCGCCAAAAAACAAAACAATTTATAAAAAAATCATAAATTAACTCTATCCTAATATCTATTATATGAATTCAAAAATGAACTATATATCGTGAAAATAATTTTCTAATTATTTTTACATTAATTTTTGAATTAAATCATTCTTTATTCAATAAAAACAACTCTATATCTATAAATTGTTTTGTAATACCCTGATAAAGTAATCACGGTTTTATAAAATTAACATATAAACATAAAGAAATAATGTCAAAATTTATGATTTCATTTTATGAAAATAAATTTTCATTTTAAATTATTAAAGTAATTATAAAATTGAAAAAAAAATATTTATTTCCAAGAAAAATACAAAAACATATACTATTATCCTTTTTCCCATTTAAGATGTCTAAATTGTATTTATACATTCATGGGTGGATTTTCTATTTGATTGGCCAATTTACCATTCCATACTATTCATAAGGGTATGTTATGACCCAAACTTCAGTATTCACTAAACATCATGTTGATCTTATTATTCTCTAAATTTCCTACTGATCCCAAATATAGAAGATAATTTTTTAAAAATCCTTTCACATTATTAATTATTTAATGTTTACATGAATATTATAAAATACCCATTTTCCAAAATTCCTCAATAATATTCATCATATATTTATCCAAACATTTGAAAATCAAAAATTTTACAATAATAAGAAATAACAATTTTATTTATACAAAGGGCTTACAAAAAATATCTAAGGCCTTGTTACATAGACCCTTATAACACCAGCATAGGACCTATGTGTAAGGTGTGCTACGGTGATAGAATCTTGGGGTGGCTCAAACAACATTAACCAAGTATTTATTTTTATCAATTTGAACATCTCCCATAGGAGATTCTGTTCAAGGTTCACATGATAGATTTCAGCATGGGCTAAGTCCAAGGAAATTCCAAGAGATCATACCACCTTCCGAAGCTCTGATAGATGGGATTCGTACGTCCTGAGTCTACTGGATGAGGCCATCGACTATTCTTTCCATATTAATTAACCAAGATCACTTGTATTTATAAAATATCATTGTAATGTTAAGAGTTTAGTTTCTGATGTTAATATTGACCAACATTCATATAACAGTCGAAACTAATGGCCTTATTTAACTATACTCACTTAATTAATAAAAGGATATATTTCGGTTGAGTATAAAATAAAATAACACACAACATTTAAGAAAAAAATATTATTAAAAAGTTGGGGTCATTACATTCATCCCCCTTAAGAAAATTTGTCATAGAAATATTAACTCGTACCCTACAAAGAGAAAAGGTGTGGGTACTTCTACCTCCTAGAATCCTTTGGTTCCCATGTGGCTACTTCACATTTTTGGTTCCTTAACAACACCTTAATATGCTTGGTAGTCTTGTTGTGTAGGACCTTTTCTCTATGATCCATGATCTCCACCGGCTACATCTCATACGATAGGTCATGTTCCAGTTGAAGCAGATAAGGAATTAGTATATTTGAAGGGTCAGGTATGTACTTCCTCAAGAGGGATACATGGAAAACATCATGAACATGTGCTAGATTTGGAGAGAGTGCAAGCTAATAGGCCACTTCTTCTTTACGATAATGGATTTCATAGGGGCCAATGTACCTAGTGTGGAGCTTCCCTTTCATCCAAAACCTCATGACTATCTTCAAAGGTGAAATTTGAATAAAGACCATATCACCAACATCAAAGTACATGTCAATTTGATGGTTGTTTTCATTACTCTTTCTTCAACTATGAAGAGCCTTAATGAGTTTCTGGATGGCTTAGACATTTTCTCTCATCTCTTGCACAAGATCAGGCACAATAAGCTATCTCTCACTAGCTTAATGCCAACAAGTAGGTGTTCTACATCGCTTACCATATAGAGGTTCATATGGTTTCAATTGAATGCTTGAGTGGAAGATATTATTGTAAGAGAACTCAACCAAAGGTAGATGTTGATACCATCCACATTTAAATATCATTGAGCATGTTCTCAGAATTTCCTCGAGTGATTGAATAATCCTTTCAGATTTTTGTTTAGTATGGTGTGATAGGCCATAATGAAATATAATTCGGTACTCATAGTATGTTGATGTATTCTCCAAAATTTTGATGTGAACCTTGTATCATGATTATATACAATAGAAAGAGGAACTCCATACAGTTATACAACATCATTGATGTAATTCCTGGCATGTTAATCAAGAGTGAAATTATCATAAATGGAGGTAAAATTGGAAGTCTTGGTGATATGGTCCCCAATAAACCATATCACATTGTTTCCATTGGAATTTTTTGGATGTCCAGTGACAATGTCCATAGTGATATTGTCCCACTTCCATTATGTTTTGGGTACTGCTTATAATAATCCTTTAAGAATTGTCACTCTGCCTTCACTTGATAACATACTAGGCACCTTGAAGTGTAGTCAGCAAACACTCCTTTCATATTACCCCACCAATAATGATCATGAAGGTCCATATACATTTTTGTGATTCTGGATTGTATATAGAAAGTAGAGTTATGAGCTTTATCCATCAGCATCTTCTTTATTTATCAATTAGAGGGAGCACATAGTCTCATACCCAATTTCAATACACCTTATAGATCAATGTTGAACTCAATAAACTTCTGATCATTCACAACCTCCAAATTCATCTATAACAAAGGATCATCATTCTGATCATTCGTGATCATCAAAAGTAATGACGGTTGATAAATCATTTGGCTTAGGATTGAGGATATCCCTTCAAATATAATTCGATTTTCCAGCATTAGTAGGTCATTGATTTAAGGATCTCTTTGAATCCTCATCATGGAAAGAACAAATGTGTCTTTCCTACTTAATGCATCAGTGACTTTGTTTGCTATTCTGGGATGATAATTAATTGAATCATCATAGTCCATCAGATGTTCTAACCATCTCTTATACCTCATGTTAAATTATTTTTGTGTGAAAATATACATCAAAATTTGATGGGTTGAGTAAAAATACCATTTCTCCCCATAAATATAGTGCCTCTATATCATTAGATCAATAAAAACCACAACCAGCTCCATATCATGTGTAGGATTATTCTGCTCACGAGTCTTCAACTGTCAGAATGAATAAGAAAAGACCGTGTCATTTTTCATGAGTACACACCCAAGCCCTATTATATATGCATAGATTAAAATAATGCAAACTTGTATGCTTGAGGGAAGAGTTAACATCGTTTTAGTTACTAGCCTATTCTTCATCTCTTTGAAACATTCCTCACAATCCTTTGTCCAGATAAACCTGACCCCTTTTTGAGTTTACATCGTTATTGGATTATAACCTCATGGAAAGTTTTTTACAATCGACCTATAATATTCAGATAAAATAAGGAAACTATGAATTTCAGTTATTTTTGTATGTTGAGTCCACTCCACTACATCATTCTTCCTTGCAGGGTCAAATGTGATTCATTCATTGGTTACAATGATCCCTAAGAAAGCAACTTCGGGTAACCAAAATTTATGTTTTCTAACATTTTCAAAAATCCTCTTCTTCCATATAGTTTTCAAAATAACCCTTAAAAGATACTCATTATCCTCACATATTATCAAATATATTAGAATATCATCAATAAAAAATACCACAAATTTACCAATGTAGTCCTTAAAGACTCTGTTCATCAAATCCACAAAAACCGTTGGTTCATTTTTTAGTCCAAAGAGAATAACAACAAACTCATAATGTCAATTTCTTGATCACAATAAATTTTTTTGGAATATCTTCTTTCTTCACCCTTAATTGATGATAACCGGATCAAATATCAATCATAGAGAAAAATTGAGAAACACAAAGTTGGTCATATAGGTCATCAATTTCTGGGAAATGGTATTTTTTATTCACTGTGATCTTGTTCAGTTCTCTATAATCAATGCATAGAGGCATTTATCCATCCTTCTTCTTAAAAAATAGAACTGGTTATCCTTAATGAGACACACTTGGATGGATAAACCCCTTCTCCAAAAAATCTTTGAGTTTCTTATTCAATTCCTCTTGCTCCACATTTTCCATCCTATAGGGGTATTTGATATCAGATGAGATCCAGGTATGAGTTCTATTGATAAATCTACCTCTATTTCTGGGGGAGGTCTTGGTAACTCGGAAAATACATCAATATGTTCTTGGATGATGGGGATATTTTCTATCCTTAAACTCCCATTTCCATCTTCTTCACTGATCAACTATAAAAATAATTATATATGATTTTCTTCTAGACAATTATTAGTTTTATATATCTCTCATTGGATGATAACTATATGTTTTCCATTTAAGTCTCTAGTGATTTATTTGCCTCTACATTTGGTCACATCATTATAGTTTGAGAGCCAATCTATCCCTTGTATAATGTCGAATTCCAACATGGGAATGACTACTATATTTTCATTAATATTGCGATTAATAATGTAAATAATAGAATATCTAAACACTGACGATTGTTGGATAATCCCACCAGGAGACTTGAATGATACCTCTACTTTTAGAAAATTGGGGGTTGATTCTAAATTCTTTGAAAACATGTATGAAATACATGAATGTTTAGAACTAGAATCAAACAATGTACTTGTATTCTTTGAAAGAAACTCAAGAGTACCTTTCACCAGATCAATGTTCACTTCAAATTTAGTCACATTGATTGCAATAGTATGACCTTTTTCCCTTGGTTGTTGATGAGGATGATAGTGATTCCCCTCCACTGCCCTCCGATAATGATTGGATAAGTGTACAAGATGTCCACACATATAGCATTGGACATCAGGTAGGGCCTGAAAAATCATCCCATTATCATTCGTGTTGGGTATTTGAGGCTTTACCTCACTAAAACAATTCTGTGCAATATGGGCATCTCTTCCCCACCTGTATCACCTCCCACTCTCGAGCAGGCGGTTCCCCAAATGCTTGATCCCACAGTTATTACACACATGACATTGTAATTTAATGACTTATCTTTCATGCTATATGCTCATCCCTAATCCTGGATCCATTGATATCTTCTTGTCATTGGATTTATGAGATCATTGCATCTCACCAAACTCCATTTAGACTTTCATCGCACTCCACACGATCTACTAATAGTTTTCATAGTCCAGGATGGATAGATTCTTCCAAAGATGAGTTCTTAGTCTGCTAAAGAATCTATCAACCATACCATTAGGATCCATGAAAAATCTAGAGGTATAACTGGAATGTCTAGTGATTTTCATATCATAGCATCCCACATATTCATTTTCCATCGGCTTCATCTCATGAAACTCCTTCTTCATTCTTGTTCTCATCGAATGACAGAAATACTTACTAAAGAATATCCCTATTAACTCTCCCAATCAATATCTCTAATATACACTTTTGGCCCTATGTTTTTAATCATCTCCCACTACTGATCAGCTACTCCCACTAAGCGGTAAATATCCTGGGTGACATTCTCTTATTCTGAATAGCGGAGCACAAAAAAGAGATTATTGATAGTCATGATTCACAATTCATCAATAAATGGTTAGGTAGATCCAATGATGGTTGGTTGTCATTGAAATATAAAGGAATAAATACAATGGTGTTACCTTCCTGGTGAGATCTGTTTCCCAACTGGATTCAGGTTATTTTCCCTAACATGGGTGAGTTGGTTCTTTATTCGCATAAATGTTTCCATTCTAGCTTTCATTGGAGGGTCGTAAGTGCAAGGTCCACTGTGGTCACAATTTTCATGGTTCCTCCTATTTCCATACATTTTTTAAAAGAATAATACATTAGAAATAATCTTATTTCATTTACAAATATTTTAAATATAAAGGATTTTCTGTCTTAAATCATCATGCTGAACCATTACATTTCTCTATAAATAATTCATAATGATTCAAAAAAGCCTATGATTTACCAAACATATCCATAGGGAGTCTCAAACCAGGAGTGTAGCAAGGCTCTTTTCCATGTACCATCATAAACCAGGTCAAGCATGAAACTCCTTGTCGGAGTTTTCACTCTTAGGTAAATTTGTGCCAGACCTACATCAACTTGTTCGTATCCAGACATGGATTTATTTGTTCAGAAACCACTTACATAATATTTCACCAAAATACTAGTAATTTTTACAATATTCAAACATTTATATAGGTTTCTTCCTATTTGTTTTGTATCCTAGTTTCCATAAATAACTAATATATCTTTTGATATATACTGTTGTATCCCCCCTTTTATTTTATAAATTTTTATTACATTTTACAAACTGATCAAATTTAAAATCTAGTGTCATGGAAATCAGAAACAAAAAAACCTAAAAATTTAAAACATCTTCTAATACACTTATAAGGCATCATAAAATATTCATCCTATGTAATATTATTACATGTCATAACCTGGAAACTTACTTCAATGAAAAAGGTGGTCAAAAGGCCTAGTAAGGGTAAACAAGGGAATTAGTTTACTTGGGATATCAATAAGAACTTGATAAAAAACATAAAGACATGATCATTGGATTAAGAGTAATATCATACTGAATATAACATGAACCATAACTTGAATACTTGTATACAAAAATTAATTTATACATTCATGAACATTTCATCATAGTTCATCCCCAAGGTGTAATAAAAATTACTAATGTTATTCACCAAGGTATCTTGAAACTTGTCAACTCAAGAGATTGAATTGTTTACACAATGAATTGAAGCGCTATCAGTAAAAAACCTTAATATGTCTTTAATTTAATTATATAAACATTGATAATAATCAAAAATTTCATAAATAACCCAATGAGAATAAAATATATGGGTTTCATTTCAAAATTGTGACGTTTTAAAAGTGCTTAAAAATAATATCTTTCTATCATTTCTATCCCATGGAAATGGAGTGTGGGTTATATGTATGTCAATTAAAGAATAAAATATATCATTTTTTGTTGTTATGAACACTCATATAAAATAAATAGGTCTAGTAATTCACATAAATCAAATAATAGATTTCTATGAGAGTAAGAGAGTAAAATTTTGAGACGAAATATTTCTAGCATAACGAAAATATAACATGGTTTTAGAAAATAATAAAAATAATGGGGAAATGGTATCCCATAAATAAATGAATAATTTTTCATTAGAGGTACATAAATATTGAAATAAGGTCTTAGTGTGGACATTTGAATGACATACCTCATGAAAAGGAATCTTGAAAGGAAATAGAAAATGACATTTCTATTATAAAAATTATGTAGCCTAACAGTGTCTCTTATAATTCAGAAAAATCAGTTGATGAGAGATGAAAGGGTCTCTCATAAATTGGAAATTAAATGAAAAGTAATAAGGCTAAAAAATAATATACCCCAACGTAATAATATGGAAACTATAAAATATAACATAATGGATTTTATGACTTAAAAGAGGAGAGTGAATGGTTCCCTTACCTTGAAAAGTAACTTTGAATGCTTAATGTTTGGGACCTTGGGGGGCTTGAGGTAACCTTTGGAGAACTATTTGGGAGTCCAGAAAGAATAGATCATTATTTGGGATGATTTTTGAATGAACGGAATGTGGGAATGGCTTGGTATTTATAGGAAAAGTGAGGGAATATTTAATTAATTTCAAAGTAACACATTATCGGTAGTATTTTCAAAACCATGGGATTTACCATTGTATATTACCATTGTATTAGACACATAGAACAGATAATATAATATCATACTATTCACACGTTGACCAGAATGATTAAATCATTATTACATCATTATTACATCAATAATGTTGTCATTATTCACACGAATCTCAAAACTGTATTTTGACTATTTACCAAAAAACAAAACATTTTATAAAAATATAATAAATTCACCCTAACCTAATATTGATGCTCTGAATTAAAAATTGATCACTATTTTATGGAGATCATTTTGTAAATATTTTAAATTTTATTTTTAAAATTAATCATTATTTATTAAAAAAACTAAAACACTAAAACTAAAACTTGTTTTGTAACACCTTGAAAAATCATCAAGTTCCCATCAAATTATTGTAATACCATAAGAAAATAAAATAATAATTAATGATTACATTTGTATGGAAATACATTTTCATTTTAATTTATTAATTTAATTATAATATTTTGTATATAATATTTGTGACCTTCAAAAATACAATAAATTAGACTACGAACATTTTTTCACTTTTAAGATGTCTTAATTGTAATTATACATTCATGGGTAATGTTTCTATTTTATTGGTTGATTTACTATTAATTACAATTCAGAAGGGCATGTTACTATTCATACATTAGTATTCACTAAAGATCAAGTTGATCTTATTATACTCTAAATTTCCTACTGATTACTACTATAGAAGACAATATTTTGAAAATAATATCACATTATTAATTATTTATAGTTTTCATGAATATTTTAAAATATCATTTTTCTATAATTCCACAATAATATTCATCATATATTTATATGGAAATTTGAAAATCAAAGAAATCTACCATAATAATAAATAAAAAATTTATTTATACCAAGGGATTAGATAATGTATCTAAGCCCTCGAAACATTGCACCTTATAACATCTCCGTAGTCCATAAATGTAAGGTGTGCTATGGTGATAGAATCTTGGGGAGATATGAACAACAATTCCCAAGTGGTGATTTAATTCAACTTGAAAATCTCTCATATGTAATTCTCTTCAAGTTTCATATGTTGGAGTTCATCTTGGGATTAGTCCAGAGAAAAGCCCAAAGATGCTACCCCCTTCCCAAGCTCTGACATATGGGCTTTGTACAGCCAGAGTCTTCTTGATGAGGAAATCAACTCTTCTATCTGTATTAATTCTCCAAGATCACTTGTTTTTATAAAAAATAATTCTAACATTAAGAGTTTAGTTTACAATATTCATATTGAACAACTGTCATATAATAGTCAAAACCCAATGGTATCATTTAATTATACTCACATCATTAATTAAAGGATATTGTTTTGTTGAGTACAAAATAGAATAACAAACCAAATTTTGGAAATAAATATTATTAAAAAGTTCTGGTCCTTACAAAAATGGGTTTTCCCTGGTTGTTGATAAATGGATTGGGAAATGATATTGAACCATTTTCAAAGTATTGAAATATTTTTGTGAAATTGGGCACATGGGTTACCTTGGATACTTATGTGATAGGTTTATCTTGGGGACATTTTTCATTTTTTAGCTTATCAAGGCCGTTTGTCGTTGGGATTTCCTATATTTCCCAGTCCCGCTATTCTAGGGGATATATATTCACTATTTTTGGGTTTACCCATGGGGTATTCCTCTTCATTTTAGGTCTGTTGTTATAGGATAACATTTTTGAACATTATTATTAATTTACGAGTTGACTGCGGCCTAGACCAATAGCATTCCATAATGTTGTCACACATGTGATTTTGTTTTGCATGTATTTTCCTTCTGAGATTTCCTTGATATGCAGGTTTAATATTGTGAAATGTGATATAAAAAATATGTTAGGAAACTAATATACTTTCATTTTCATTGAAATGTGAAAAATTATAATGGTTTACCATATTTTCTATAAAATTACATTCCTTCTTATCATGAAATGTTTAATTTTAAAATGATCATATTGGAATTTGTCATATTTAAACTTGTTATGAATGACCTATGTGGTGTCCTACTGAACCTGTTAGATCACACCCTGCAGATCTCATTAGTGGTGCATTGACCATTGTTTTCATCCACTACATGAATGTAATGGGATTGTAGTGAGGCGATGAGGTTCGTATCACCTGTGATGGGTAGCTGGTGGTGATATGGTGGGATTTTTTCTACACCATTTCATGGAGTAGTTCTTCCTTGTATTCCATTTTATATGGACTTTTATTTTAGATTTTATTCTACTATTTCAGTTTTTTTGTTTCATATATTTTCCAAACATTCATGGAATATATACTTTTAGTTTTAATAAATTACATTCTTTCTATATATATATGTATTTCATGGGGTTGTTGAGGTTAGGAAAAATAGTTCCCCTGGTTTTGTCATTTGATTCTTGGGTGCTTGTCTTTAGCCTGTGGGTATCGAGAATATGTTTCGGGTATGTCAAAGATCGGGACAGGTTTCAGGATTGAGGTAAAAATGGGTCGGTTAATTATAGTTGGGTATTAGGTGACGTTTATCCTTAATAATTTGTTTTCTTGGGACATCTGTTAGACATAAGTTAGGATTTTCAGACATGACAGGTATGTTACGGTAAGTGTCTGACTATCTCTTGTTTAACGCAACTCAAATATAAAGCGGTTGTTGGGATGTGTTTCTCTAGTATTTCTTTTTTTTAAATATAGATGTTGTATTTTTCTTATGTGTTTTATAGTTTGGACCGAGATTTGTTCGGTTGTGTGATCTTACTTATGTTTTGATGTGTATTTGTATGCATCTAAGATGTCTCTAACATGATCCTCAGAAGGGTGTTGCTGATTCTCCTAAATTGACCCCACAAATAGATCCAAAATACATTGAAAAATCCTATGGGTAGGCAAATTCATTGATCAGGATGTACCACGAATTCAAAATGATGTTGTTGGGGTATAACTAGAAGTCGGAGGAGAGAGAAATTGATCAAGACAGTTCATGCATGAGAATCCACCATCCATTAATGGATTTACTGATCCTCAAAAGGTTGTGGACCTGATGGAGATTATTGATCAAATCAGTGATTTCCTGAATACACTTTAAAATATTATGGTAAAATGTTCAACATTTATCCTTAATGGTTCGGGAATGTAATGGTGGGAATCTATAATCCAGGAAGAGATACATGTGGGCTTGGATTATAATGGTTTAAAACCATATAATTTCCTTAGTTTTTTCCTATAGTCATTGATGTTTTAGATGTTAATGGAGTTCCTGATGATATAATAGAGAGAGTGTTTGGCTTCGGCAAAAACCAACATGTTTACTCAACATTTCCATTTTTTTGATATGTGGTAAAGAATAACCAATTAAAAGATTAGAAAAACATACAGGGTTTACGACTGGATATCAGATCAATTGTCTTCATTTTAAAGCTACAAATCTAATAAGAGATAGCATAAATTACAAGGATGGTATGGATTTATATGAAAGTAAGGTCAGAGTTCCCAACTCATCTCATTTATCTAGTGACAACCTCAGTGGAATGAAATTGAAGAAGAGAATGTGGTTGGACCATCGTAGAAGTGGTGGAGGTGGGTCACAATATTGAGCCTCCTCTGCACCATCCTTTGTAGCTTGCAGCATGCTTATGTCATTCTATCCATGCGGCATGGGGGATTACAATATATGAAATTTTCATATTCACACAAATTGTATACTACTTATTAATGTGTTGGTCATCTACAATTATTCTTTAATAATATGAATATGCCTCATTTTTTATGTGTCCATTGATTCAAAAGGATACTATGGTGTAGTAAAAAGCTCAATGACTATAGGGATCCATCCACATGCCTCAGGTATGATGCATTTACATTAAGTCAATGTGTGGTCTAATGGAAGTTGATGTAGGTCTTGAAAAAGATATAGGTATTCATATTATGGAATCTTTAGTAGAAATTGATTTATTTGAAAATGGTTCCTCCCACTCATTTATATTTGTACGATTTGTTAATGTTCATACACATACTACAAAACATATTACATTTATAATGTTTTTATCAATTTTTCTTAGAATGAGTAAATATTAGGGGTTATAGGTCATTCTTTTTCATTAATGATAGCCAATATGAAGTCTGTCTGGGATTTTATCGTTCTTGATCTAAATCTGTTTGACGTCATAAATTTTATGGATGTTCGTTTCACTCATAAATATGAGGTTATTTTTTACCATTGTCTTATTCTATATCATTCTATTGACTGTGGATCGAGTCTATTTTAGGGATAGTGGGACCGGAGGTCTAGTCATGAAGGACCTTCCCACCCAGAGATCATGAGATATTTGGTTTCTATTGTCATTGACCATGATGAAGTTTCTTTTTCCAGTGAAATTTTTATTTTTTATCTATATATCCCTAATGTTTTCATATATGATTTCTCTGGTCTTCCACCAGAGAGAGTGGTTGAGTTTATGACTGACCTGGTGACAGGTATGAAACTCATATTGATGCCTTCTTATCACATGGAACCACTGGTGTTGAATAAATATAGGATTCAGTTGGAATACCTATCAGATAAATGTTTCATTAACTCTATTGTCTCTCCATGGGAATCCCATATGCCCTTTTCCTTGAAAGAATATGGTTCACTTTAGATTTTTGTGGAATATCAGAAGTTAAAAAATGTAACTTTTTAGAAAAATATTATATTAATCATGGGGATTATTTGTTTTATCAAATAAAGTTAGAAAGTGTTTCTTGAATATTTATCTTCATTCTGGTTATCATCATCATAGAGTTTGAGAGTTTGATAAACCAAAGATGGACTTCGGGAGTAGGTATGGACATTATGAATTACTTAGGGTTTTTTTCCTGACTAAAGCTCTTTTGGTTTTTATGGATTTGATTAATTAGATATTTCTCCTATATATTGGCATATTAATGCCGGTATTCATGGATGATATTGTTTCTTATTTAAAATATGTGCATGGGAGTGATCACCATTTGAGATTTGTTTTTTAAATTATGATAAATCACCATCTATATGGAAATATTTTTAAATATAGTTTCTATAATAAATAAGTGTTGTTCTAGGGGAATATACCTTTTGATCATGAATTATCAGTTGATCCAGAGAATGTAATGTTTGTAATGTCTTGGAAAAAACTCTAGAATTTTTTTGATATTTTATGCGTCCTTGGTCATATTGGGTGCTACTGACAGTTCAGAAAGGATTTATCTAAGAAGGCATCATCTTTGACTTCTAATACTAGTATGTTCATGAAATTATCATGGGATGTGAAGTTTCAGTGTTATTTCGATGAAATAAAGCAACTTATGATATCTACTCCTATTATGATTTGACCTCATCCAACTAAGGGATACATGGTATTTTGTGCTGAATCTTGTGGTTTTTTGGAATTCTCTCTTATATAGGGTAATATAATACTTCAAAAATCTAATGAAATATTGATTATATGATGGGATAAGATTAATTCAAAAACCATTTTCAATAAAAACATAGTGATCATATCCCCTATTAATTAGGGATGATATATAGAGGGTCTTGATGTAACCATGATTTATGGGACCTTGACCAATCTATATTGAGTATATTTCAATTAAAATGACACTAAATTCATTATATATAAAATATTATTTTTATTTAAACCCATTAATCTAAAATGATGATCATTAATTTTGGGATTTAGAAAAAGACTCTATATATTCATTGGACAGACAAAGGGAATCTAGTATAATGGTTCCCTCCATAAATATTGTAAGATGTTTTAAAACATCATACTTCTGGGCTAGTGGAATAAAAATTAACCATTGTAGTGGCTCCTGGATATGATACTCTATGGTATTATGATACATTGGTGATGCTTCCCATGTATTTTGAGGTTGGGGTTCCAATGTAACTTGTGTATTATAGGAACTAGACTATTATTGAACTTACATACAAATGGGGATAGGGTATTTAAAAAATGGAAAACTTGTTTTATTAATTTCATGAATGACCAAGAAGGTCTCATTGATGTAAATTAATTCTGTCAATCAGGGGGTATTACAATTATTTTTTTTAATCTAAATGACATGACTAGGATTTGGATCTTGGTCATTAGGATTTGGATCTTGGTCATGAGGTGGTTCTTAAGTGTAAATTTTACATAACTCAATACTATTATGTAACACTCTATTAATGACATTGTTTAAAATAATTATTTATTATAATAAAGGGAAATTATAATTATATCCAATCTAGT
Source organism: Viscum album (assembly GCA_963277665.1). NCBI lineage: Eukaryota > Viridiplantae > Streptophyta > Magnoliopsida > Santalales > Viscaceae > Viscum > Viscum album. Next base: position 1,830,867,157 of record OY728164.1, on the reverse strand, counting down.
TTATCTATGCATTCCAAATAAAATTCAATATTTATTATTTCTTCAAAATTCATTAACATTATCTTTAAAACATTGTTTTGAATGTTCGTTTCTATAAACAATCATCAACCCTTCCTCATGAACCATATTCAAATGAATACAGAATATCATGACCTATGATAACATATCTGAATGTAAACATCAAAAATATTTAATTCCATATTACCTTTGGAATATTTATATAATATTTTATGGATATTATATGAGACTTGATTATAAAGCTAATTTCATTCCAAGGGTAATATTTATGATTCTATATTACATTTTTTTAATTTTTAAAACCAAAATGAATATAAATGTTAGGATAGGTTCATCTATAATTCCATATAACAAATTTGGAAATATTTATTTCCCATAAAATTAATTTTATGGGATTAGATAGTAAACCTAATCCATGAAAGATCTTTGACTACTATGTGATTTTTTCTTGGCATTTGAATAGGAATTATTCTTATGTCATGTTTTTTTTGCTTACTCTTTCATATTTTCTAATGATTTATGAATCCATGTTATTATTATTATTATTATTATATATGATTATTAATGATCCCTTACTTTTATGATATTATCTTATGACTTTTAACACATATGTTATTCTTAATTATCATTGGTGTTCCCATACTATCCTTTAAAGATCATCACATTTCCATTATGTTATGCGTGAAATATTATGTTGCTTTAGGAGATCAAATAGATTTATAATATCATAATAGAAATTAAAATAAATTTTATTAATTTAGTACAATTTTAGGTATTTTTATCTTAGACTTCTAATGACACTAGACACCTCATTCACCCAGTGGGGTTTATTGTATGTTTTTGTTTAAAATCATGTAATAATATATGTAAAATAATTTGGTCCTAATAGTTGATATCATATAAAGGAATAGTTTTTATATTAATACCAGAATACATTATTTAGAACAATATAGAGATGTCTATTTATAACAAAATATCCTTGATGTTTTTTGAATAATATAGTGAGTGTATTCTTGGAAATTGCATCCCTATACAGATACTATAACTAGAAATCCATTTATAATAGTTTCACATCATGTTAAAAATATGGAAAATGATATTTTTTTATTAACACAATTATAACATAGTGAGTGAAATTTATGTTTTTCTACCAACATGGGTTAACCCTCTTTGGAGATATTATTAGGTAAACACTAAAAAAACATTACGAGAAATTAAAAAATAATTCAAATGAATGTTAGGCTAGAAAACATAATAGGAAAAGTATCATGGATCATAAATATTTTAACTTATATATTTAGGAGATATTGTTTAATTTTAATTTATATTTTATTTATTCTATGATCATAGTTTCCTTATTTATATTGTTGGTGTATTGAATATTCTCATCCATATTTTTTTCCATTATTCTAGTCAATATTCAAAAATACATGGAACTATTTCAACACACAATGTGAAATGAAATGTGATGATTTCCAAAATCAGATTCATAAGTATTTGTAAGATGGATATTAAAAAATCATGGAGGTACTACATTTGTTGACTACTGTTGTTAATAATTACACTAATTTTTTGGAACACCCTCCACCTAAAAATGAAAAAAATGTAGTTGATTTTTTTGTGACAAAGGAATCCAACCTATAGTGGATTTTTTATCCCCTCATCATTGAATAATGTATTATCATTATTTAGTAGGAATAATAACCTTTTTATTTCTCATATCATGTTTGTAAATTACTTCCTCATCAGTACATATACCAAATTATATTTATTGAGACAAAGAATAGAACTATACATGAAAACATGGTTATTGTGAGGGTCTATACAAATGTATTATCTGATGATATTTTTAGTCTTCCTCCTAACGGAGAGTTTGTGTTCTAAATTGAACTTATAAAAATATCTATATCCATATCCAATACTTTGTTTATAAGAAACACCATTTATTTAGTACAATTTAATATTATGTTACAATACAATTTAGAAAATAGTCTTATTTGCATGTGTGCTTCACTGAGTGGTACATTGGTCCCCTTCATTGCAATGAAATACGGGAAAACATTACTCTACATTAATTATTATAAATTAAATAAAATCTTGATAAATAAAATATATCCTCTATCATCTATTGAAAATTTTTTATCAATTTTTTTGGGGTGCACAACTTCTTTAAGGTGAACCTTCATTCCAAATATCACTAATTGAAATGAAAAAAGTAATATATTACTATAACACCATTTATTATGATTTATGGAAACTATAAGTTCATACTGATTTCATTTAGACTCATTAGATATCAAAAAAAATATTCATGTACTTTTTTATGAGAATCTTTTACGAATGCCTTGGAAATAAAATTTTTTCCTTATGATTGATATTCTAAATTACAATGTGGGAAAAGAGTTACAATTGAATACTATTCTAATGAAATTTGAAAAGGATGGGATATATTAAATGTATAGTAAATTTGAATTCTATATAAAATGATGAATCTTTTTTCTCATATATAATAACCATAAAAGGGATATTTATAGACCCTTCTATATTAGAGATAGTTTAGGAGTGGCCTAAACTAACAATTGTAATAGAGAACCATATATTACATTGACTATATGGGTATTATTTATTATTTTTGAGAATATTCTCATTATTTTTAATCATGGTATCCATGATGACTTGTAATGGAGTAAATTTTACCTTGACTAATGAACAAGACGTAATATTCATGGAGTTGAATAATAGTGTTATCACTGCACAAGTCCACATAATCATTAGGGAACTTTTCATGATAATAGTTGTGCATTAATAATGGGCTTTTGTTGTGTAATAAATAAAAAATAATAAAATTTTAGTATAATTCTACAAGTACTATATTTTTCATATGAAAACAATGAGAGGAATGATCTAAATTTGGCTATAGTGATTTCTGCATTTATGATTTTGAGGAAATATATATTATGAGAGAATTATAAAAAATATATATATAATACGATCCTAAATTTTTTATTTATATAGAAATATCATAATATATTACAAAAATATGGTTCGATATTATTAGGGATTATGAATACTCAATCTATTACCATAATGGGAAGGAATAAAATTTGATATATTCTTTAAGTTTAAAGGATACTTTGAACATAACCATTATAATTATAGTGATATATATAATAATATAATAAATGAAATGGATGGAAAAAGGACCCATAAATGTTAGAACATTGTCATTACATTTTCAATTGATTTATGAATCATCCATTATGGAGAAAATAACGGATTCTCAAATATATGGTAGAAAATTTCATAGAATGAGGAAGATATAAGAAAATGGAAATCCATGGATTAAAAATTTTATGTTGTAGTGGTATGATTTGGTTCATTGTTTTATATATAATTAAATATTGATATAAAGATGGATTTATGGAGTAATTCACATATCTCAACCTTCTCTACCCACCCATTGTGAAAAATGATTTATTGAGATCACTGAGAGAACTATTAGTGGAATAATATGAATTAGTATATTGTAAAATATACATCAATGTGAACAATATATCATAAAGTTATTTTGTAGAAGAAAATATCAAGTGTAATGATGATTTTGTTTCCTATACCTATGTGGAAAATGGAAAATGTCACAATGGACTATTTCACTTTAAGGCCCCAGCCTTAAAACCTTACTTAATCTTGATTTATTACAAGATTACACATTGAGGATCTTTTCAGGTTTAGAGTTTTAGAGAATTAGATCATGAAACATTCATTACATTCCACATTTAAACAAAGTGGTTACATAAAAGACAACATTCATTCTTCCCATCAACGGAATCATATTTAAATTATAACACGGATTCTTTCTTGACACATCCTTGACACTATCATCACATCATGTACCTTTCCCTTGACCAGTGAAAAACATTTCAAAAACTTGGGATGAGCATAAAAAGCTCAGTAAGAGTTATAAAAAATATGGAAAGGAAACATGAGTTCATATATACATTAGAATGAAATCACACTTTACCCATAAAACATAGGCATATCAAATCATGAATAAATCATAGAAAACATAAGACATAAAGGTAACTTGAGGAATTCATAACATTCATACGTAGGGAGTAACCCTCTTGGTTACGTTTGGAATACCCATCACAGTATATTCCCTAAATATCATTGGATAAACCTTAATGTTTCACTCCTTCGCGTTACCCAATGCATTGGAGAGCTATATCGGGCTCACCTGCCCTTAGTTTATCACGGAACCACCCATTTTCATAACAATGCCCAAGAACCATAACATAAATGTATCACATAAAACATGCATAAAGGAAACATAACATTTCCACATTTCAATCACAATATAACTTTTTAGTATATTGAAATAATGAATCCATTCAAAAAGAAACCATTTCCAAAACCATTTAAAACATTTAATAAAGAGATTTTTGAATCAAAGTGTACCATACCACCTTGAAGCTTAAAATTTTAAACCATTAATATCCATATAAATAAATCCTTAAAACAATTTTGAAAACATGGATATTAATAAGAACAATTGATTAAAACATTTAAAACGATATTTTGGTTAAAGGGGTTTTACCAAAATTAAAGACACTTGAATATAATCATTGAGGAATAACATTTAGTCATAACTTTATAATATCATGAGAATAAATGGATTCATGATATAATACTCCAAAGGACAGTATATACAACATATAAGAGTGAATTGGTGCATAACAACAATGAACCCTCAATAGAATAGTCAAATGTGATGAAATCCCTTATAAAGAAGGTATCCTTAAATTAAGGACAAATCAATCTCAAAATTATGTGTGACAAATATAAATACACCCAATATAAGTGTATATTAAGTGTACAACAATAAAATGTCATTCACACATATTCAATGGATGACATATTCAATGACTACATGTTGATCCCAAAGAAATCGAAATTGGGTTAAAAAGTTCCCTTGACGGCCTAACGACATCACATCAAAATGAGTTGATGAGAGATAAAAAGTGTATCTCATCACTTGTACATAAAATTTACATCAATAAGGATATATGAGAACATATCCCAACATAACAATATGTAAATTAAAATACCCAACAAAAGAAGTCTTTTAAAAAAGAGGAGGGTGAAAGGTTCCCTTACCGACTTGGGTATATTTCAAAACATACACCCCATGAAAGAAGGACAATAGATCATTGATGTAAATACTCATAAACGAAAGTATATTACACAAGGAGTATAATAATGGGCAGTACATACACCACTCAATGGAATTTGTGGCAAATGTAGCATAAATCTCACGTGAATAAAAGTGAGATGAAAAATCCCTTACGAAAACTCGGCAGCCTAACGGCGCCACATAAAGCTTGCGAATATGGATTGATGAGATCAAATAGGGTATCGCATCACATTACAATAAAATTTAAAGAAAGAGGAATATAAAATAACATCCCCCAACATTACAAATAGGAGCTTAAAAGAAGTGACATAAAGAAGAGTACTTAAAAAGAAAGAGAGGGGTTAGATCTCTTACGAAAGTTCGGTAGCCTAACGGCGCCACTCAAAACTTCCAAAATTGATTGATGAGAGAGAATAGGGTCTCTCATCACATTAACATAAAAATTACAGTAAGTGTAATATAAAAGATCATCCCAATAACAATAAAGATGAGCTTTAAAAGGAATGACATAAAAGTGTATACTTAAAAAGAAAGAGAGGAGTAGGATCCCTTACCTCGGGTCCGACTTGACTCGATCGTTCTTTAACGTCCTGAATAATAAACATGAGTTAATTTCTACTTCCTTAAGAACCTTTTTCAAGTTCATTATTCCTTTTTATATCACTTATTACCAAGTCATAAACATTATGTCATCATTTAAGTCAATAATATTTGTTTTGCCGATATTTTGGTTCTTAAGTCGAAAGTGGACCTCTTTCAATTACATGTTGTTCGTGTGGCCAAATGTTTATTATATCCAGAATTGTATTCATGATGTAGATATCATATATGTCATATATATCCAGCATATACATGTATTATAATAGTACATTACATTTGGGGATAAGAAATGAAATGCACCGTTCATGGAGACGGTAAGCCGTACGTACGCATGAACGCTACTTTCATTTCTATTTAGTATTTTATAGAATGTAATAATAATTATATAAAGGTATATTATAATTCCAGTATAATATCATATATAATATCATAGTTCCATCCTTTATACGTCCCACATATGGTATTTAACAAATCAAATCACTTTGAGGGGGCGGTAGTCCGCACTTCCTTAAATGAAGATATCGCGTTTACCCATAATGGAAACCATAAAGGTAAGCCACAAATAAATAATACAGAAGCTTAAGTAAAGAATAAACATATTATATATCACATATAAAAATAGTGACATCATAATGGCCACCTTTGAAGGTGTTAGATGAGTATTGAACAATCATCGTTTCGGGAGGCAGAATTTCGCCATCCACGGAAACCGTATGTTCTTTAACCATTTGATATAGTTGTGTGAGAGTGTAGCTAGAATAAATATTATAACAACATCCTAGTATATTGAAGATACTGTTGTTGTTACAAAAGAAGTAAATAAAGAGAGTTTTGGGGGTTGGATAAGCAAAACAAATGAACATGAGAGAATGAATTACCTTTAAAAGTGGAACTCCTTTTGATTTGAGCCTAAAGGCTTCCTTTGAAAGGGTTATGCCCAAAGGGAATCCTCTAGGATGAGGAGAGGGATGTAGAGAGATTAAATGGGCAGGGGTTGGCCGAGCCAAAGGCTTGAGGAGTGTGTGATATGAGGTAGAGGTGGGGGCATTTTATAAGAGAAGAGGAGGGGCACTTTTTGAAAGTAAGAAATATTACATTATTTGAAAATGTGTTTCGGTTTTAAAAGGTCCCACATTGATATAATTCGTGGATAAGGTTATAAAAGTTCTGAATCCACCCATCCAATAATTTTTGGACATGTGTAGTTCATAGATTTTACATTATCTTTCCATTTTATTTAAATCGTCAAATAATGATGTCATCGCTGCATCATTATTATGTCATATATAATTTAATTTATTTAATGTCTAAAAATTATAAAAAAAATACTATGATGTAGTAAATCTTTTTATCTTTCCAATGACTATTTATAATAAAAAATATGACTTGTATAACCCCACTTAAAAATTGTTTTAGTAAAACATCTCATGTTTTTGTCATTTTTACTTTTACAGTAAATAAAAAGTTATTTATGTCATTTCCCAACCAAAGTGGATCCATGGGGTCCCCAAGTTGACCCATGGCTTGCCTTGGTCGGCCATTACACCTACAATGAGGTTAGGACATGTGTCAAGTTCATTTCATTTTATTAAAGCATTATTTTTACCTTAAACTACACTAATTACCACTAATCGCGATTAAAAACTTAATAAGTTACTATTCACCAAAAAATTATTTTTATCCCATTGAACCACATTTTACTTCTTAATGACAACCATGTATGTCGGATTTTTGAAATTCAAAACACATAAGTGGTAGAATTTCATTTAAACAAAAAATCAGCTTTTATATGTACCACTTAGTGGTTTCACTATTCATCAAAAATTGAAGTTTTTCAGAAAAATCCCAAAAATTCACCCTATGCTATATTTGATATTCCAAATTCAAAAATGAAGTCCGTTTTAAACAATTCATAACATATTAGTCACAATAATTAATTTAATAATTAATTCCTGCTGTCAGAGCAAATAGCATGTTTTTATAAAACAATAAGTATCAAAAGATTGACACTAGTTTAAGTCTGATTTCAAAGTGAAATTAATTCCAACGACCACTATTGGATTTAATGGTAAAAATATTTTCTAATTTCACTTTAAAACCAATTTGAAATATTATCTAATCATATAAATAAATTAGATTAAAAAGAGGTTTTCAATTAAAACACAACATTCTACACTATTCATTAAAAAATGAACTTTATCGGAAAAATAACAAAAAATTACACAAAGAAAAATTTGATGTCCCGATTCTTAATAAGAGTTTTATTTTGTCCAAAAGAATGTATAAGAGTGAAAAAAACTATATTTAATGACAGTTCTCCATTAAAAGGTGATAAGTGAACCTTTAGTGAAAACTAAGGCATATACGCCTAAAATTGAATTCTTTCCGTATTTTAAGCCTTTAGCTTTAATTGGATAAATGTAAAAACATTTAAAAAACATATATAATCATAATTTAGTTATTTATATCCATTCCCGCCAATACAAAGACTACATGTTAACTACCATTTGAATTAATATTGTTTTATTATTAGAGTGCAACGTAAGATTCCCAAGAAACTTGTTGTTGCGTGTTGGGTACGCCATCGAGCATAGCGTCCCCTTTAAAGTAATATTAATATTTTATTCACAAATGTGGATAAATATGAAAATTTCATATTCATTATTTACCTGGGGTGTTACATCCTTCCCCCCTTTGGGAATTGCGTCCTCGCAATTTTAAAATTGCGCTTGGAAACATCCTTGAAAGTCCCACATCGGAACAAAAGTCGGTAAAACAAACACTTTTAAATAAAGAAAGTTAAGTACAAAGGTCACCCGAGTTAACACATACTAGGATTCCAAATATGAAAATATGGACATGGAGGAGAAAACATAGGTTCATGTTCTCATGGAGAGTGATAGAAAACATGTTTAGGAGAAAGTTAACCATGAGAAAATCACAAACTTGTGATGGGTTAAACGGTATTCGATTCCCCAGTAGGAAAAGTTAATAGACAACATTTTTGTTTTAAGTTACTTTTTATTGAGGAATTTATTCATAAGGAAACATAATCACTTATCATGTTGACTTTCAACTTTTATTAGATTCCTTAATCAAACTCATATTTTCTCCAGAAGGTGAGTATTTAGGAAGACTTGTTCACATTAAGAGTACTATAATCAACTTTTAGAAAATCACCTAATCCACAAAAGAGAACTATATACTTCCCATGTCATTAGACTTTAACCAAAACCAAAACCAATAAGGTTAGTACAAGATCAGATAATCCAGAAAAGGATAACCCTTTATAAAATAAAATCTATTCTTAACCTCCATGATTTGTCAAACAAAACCCAAAGTTCAACGAGGACCATTCTATAAACAAATTTGTCCATAAAAATTCCTCAAAGTAAGCCAATATAAGATTGAAACCCAAATATTTGAAGGATTTAGTTGCATAGTCTTCCAAGATAAATCATAACATTTATCTCTAAACAATATCAGTTGCTCCTAAAGTCTCGTTTTGAAAAGTAATTAACCTAATCGCATATCCTCCATGATAGGTTAATCATTTTCATAAATAACCCAAAATCAACTTACTCTTAATTCATAAAATCATATAACTAGAGTGAATCATTCAAACTAACCAGGGACTTCACGTAGTCCAGTGGTAGGTGATAAATACCAGTCGCACATTGGTTGTGGGTTCGATTCCCGCAGCTTTGTCCGACGCGACGGGTTGTCACACGGTCTGCGTGTTGTCCTTTTTTCAAAACTATATAATTCTTAAAACATTCCCCAAAATGAGATAAAATCTTCAAGAATAATCATAACATATTTTAACCTCAAGTTTATCTCATTCCTTTCATTTTCCATCATATCATATAGTAACCCATAATTACCTAAAAATTAAGTATCATATAAACCCTAATGGTTACCTTAATATTTATTACCTGAATTTCCACATAGGGTTGGCCATCTCATACATGATGCATTAGAGAACTCACCAAGGTTGAAGTGGTTGATCATGACTCCTTGATATTTGGTTTAGAACAACCACGAGTTTCCTCATTGAATCCTCCATTTTATCTAGTATCTTAATCAGAGAACCACCACAGTTTCCGTCAAACCTGTTGTCTCTTTGGTGCCTGCTAGATCAATCCATTCACTAAAAATAGAAATGTCAGTGTGAGTATATCAACAAAACCATCATGTACAAATGATGAAGGTAAACACTAAGATACACTTACTCATTCACTTTATCTAAAACTAGGACTCTTTCTGAAATCCTAACCATTATGGTAATGTCACTTGTGCTTAAAGAATACCATAACCTCTAAAGTTATCTAAACCGACCTCTGATAACAACTATAAGGCCCCAGCCTTAAAACCTTACTTAATCTTGAGTTATTACAAGATTACACGTTGAGGATCTTTTCAGGTTTAGAGTTTTAGAGAATTAGATCATGAAACTTGCATTACATTCCACATTTAAACAAAGTGGTTACATAAAAGACAGCATTCATTCTTCCCATCAACGGAATCATATTTAAATTATAACACGGATTCTTTCTTGACACATCCTTGACACTATCATCACATAATGTACCTTTCCCTTGACCTGTGAAAAACATTTCAAAAACTTGGGATGAGCATAAAAAGCTCAGAAAGAGTTATAAAAAATATGGAAAGGAAACATGAGTTCATATATACATTAGAATGAAATCACACTTTACCCATAAAACATAGGCATATCAAATCATGAATAAATCGTAGAAAACATAAGACATAAAGGTAACTTGAGGCATTCATAACATTCTTACGTAGGGAGTAACCCTCTTGGTTACGTTTGGAATACCCATCACAGTATATTCCCTAAATCTCTTCGGAGAAACCTTAACGTTTCACTCCTTCGCGTTACCCAATGCATTGGAGAGCTATATCGGGCTCACCCGCCCTTAGTTTATCACGGAACCACCCGTTTTCAAAACAATGCCCAAGAACCATTACATAAATGTATCACATAAAACATGCATAAAGGAAACATAACATTTCCACATTTCAATCACAATATAACATTTTAGTATATTGAAATAATGAATCCATTAAAAAAGAAACCATTTCCAAAACCATTTAAAACATTTAATAAAGAGATTTTTGAATCAAAGTGTCCCATACCACCTTGAAGCTTAAAATTTTAAACCATTAATATCCATATAAATAAATCCTTAAAACAATTTTGAAAACATGGATATTAATAATAACAAATGATTAAAACATTGAAAACGATATTTTGGTTAAAGGGGTTTTACCAAAATTAAAGACACTTGAATACAATCATTGAGGTATAACATTTAGTCATAACTTTATAATATCATGAGAATAAATGGATTCATGATATAATACTCCAAAGGACAGTATATACACCATATAAGAGTGAATTGGTGCATAACAACAATGAACCCTCAATAGAAAAGTCAAATGGGATGAAATCCCTTATAAAGAAGGTATCCTTAAATTAAGGACAAATCAATCTCAAAATTATGTGTGAAAAATATAAATACACCCAATATAAGTGGATATTAAGTGTACAATAGTAAAAGGTCATTCACACATATTCAATGGATGACATATTCAATGACTACATGTTGAACCCAACGAAATCGAAATTGGGTTAAAAAGTTCCCTTGACGGCCTAACGACATCACATCAAAATGAGTTGATGAGAGATAAAAAGTGTATCTCATCACTTGGACATAAAATTTACATCAATAAGGATATATGAGAACATATCCCAACATAACAATATGTAAATTAAAAGACCCAACAAAAGAAGTCTTTTAAAAAAGAGGAGGGTGAAAGGTTCCCTTACCGACTTGGGTATCTTTCAAAACATACACCCCATGGAAGAAGGACAATAGATCATTGATGTAAATACTCATAAACGAAATTATATTACACAAGGAGTATAATAATGGGCAGTACATACACCACTAAATGGAATTTGTGGCAAATGTAGCATAAATCTCACGTGAATAAAAGTGAGATGAAAAATCCCTTACGAAAACTCGGCAGCCTAACGGCGCCACATAAAGCTTCCGAATATGGATTGATGAGATCAAATAGGGTATCTCATCACATTAAAATAAAATTTACAGTAAGAGGAATATAAAAGAACATCCCCCAACATTACAAAGAGGAGCTTAAAAGAAGTGACATAAAGGAGAGTACTTAAAAAGAAAGAGAGGGGTTAGATCTCTTACGAAAGTTCGGCAGCCTAACGGCGCCACTCAAAACTTCCAAAATGGATTAATGAGAGAGAATAGGGTCTCTCATCACATGAACATAAAAATTACAGTAAGTGTAATATAAAAGATCATCCCAATAACAAGAAAGATAATCTTTAAAAGGAATGACATAAAAGTGTATACTTAAAAAGAAAGAGAGGAGTAGGATCCCTTACCTCGGGTCCGACTTGACTCGATCATTCTTTAACGTCCTGAATAATAAACTTGAGTTAATTTATACTTCCTTAAGAACCTTTTTCAAGTTCATTATTCCTTTATATATCACTTATTACCAAGTCATAAACATTATGTCATCATTTAAGTTAATAATATTTGTTTTGCCGATATTTTGGTTCTTAAGTCGAAAGTGGACCTCTTACAATTACATGTTGTTCGTGTGGCCAAATGTTTATTATATCCAGAATTGTATTCATGATGTAGATATCATATATGTCATATATATCCAGCATATTCATGTATTTATAACAGTACATTACATTTGGGGATAAGAAATGAAATGCACCGTTCATGGAGACGGTAAGCCGTACGTACGCATGAATGCTACTTTCATTTCTATTTCGTATTTTATAGAATGTAATAATAATTATATAAAGGTATATTATAATTACAGTATAATATCATATATAATATCATTGTTCCATCCTTTATACGTCCCACATATGGTATTTAACGAATCAAATCACTTTGAGGGGGCGGTAGTCCGCACTTCCTTAAATGAAGATATCGCGTTTACCCATAATGGAAACCATAAAGGTAAGCCACAAATAAATAATACAGAAGATTAAGTAAAGAATAAACATATTATATATCACATATAAAAATAGTGAGATCATAATGGCCACCTTTGAAGGTGTTAGATGAGTATTGAACAATCATCGTTTCGGGAGGCAGAATTTTTCCATCCACGGAAACCGTATGTTCTTTAACCATTTGATGTAGTTGTGTGAGAGTGTATCTCGAATAAATATTATAACAACATCCTATTATATTGAAGATACTGTTGTTGTGACAAAAGAAGTAAATAAAGAGAGTTTTGGGGGTTGGATAAGCAAAACAAATGAACATTAGAGAATGAATTACCTTTAAAAGTGTACCTCCTTTTGATTTGAGCCTAAAGGCTTCCTTTGTAAGGATTATGCCCAAAGGGAATCCTCTAGGATGAGGAGAGGGATGTGGAGAGTGTAAATGGGCATGGGTTGGCCGAGCCAAAGGCTTGAGGAGTGTGCGAAATGAGGTAGAGGTTGGGGCCTTTTATAAGAGGAGAGGAGGGACACTTTTGGAAAGTAAGAAATATTACTTTATTTGAAAATGTGTTTCGGTTTTAAAAAGTCCCACATTGATATAATTCGTGGATAAGGTTATAAAGGTTCGAAATCCACCCATCCAGTAATTTTTGGACATGTGTAGTTCATAGATTTTACATTATCATTCCATTTTATCTAAATCGTCAAATAATGATGTCATCGCTGCATCATTATTATGTCACATATAATTTAATTTATTTAATGTCTAAAAATTATAAAAAAATACTATGATGTAGTAAATCTTTTTAGATTTCCAATGACTATTTATAATCAAAAATATGGCTTGTATAACCCCACTTAAAAATTGTTTTAGTAAAACATTTCATGTTTGTGTCATTTTTACTTTTACATTAAATAAAAAGTTATTTATGTCATTTCCCAACCAAAGTGGATCCATGGGGTCCCCAAGTTGACCCATGGTTTGTCTTAGTCGGCCATTACACCTCCAATGAGGTTAGGACATGTGTCAAGTTCATTTCATTTTATTAAAGCATTATTTTTACCTTAAACTACACTAATTACCACTAATCGTGATTAAAAACTTAATAAGTTACTATTCACCAAAAAATTATTTTTATCCCATTGATCCACATTTTAAATCTTAATGACAACCATGTATGTCGGATTTTTGAAATTCAAAACACATAAGTGGTAAAATTTCATTTAAACAAAAAATCAGCTTTTATAAGTACCACTTAGTGGTTTCACTATTCATCAAAAATTGAAGTTTTTCAGAAAAATCTCAAAAATTTACCCTCAGCTATATTTGATATTCCGAATTCAAAAATGAAGTCCGTTTTACAAAATTCAGAACATATTAGTCACATTAATTAATTTAATAATTAATTCCCGCTGTCAGAGCAAATAGCGTGTTTTTATAAAACAATAAGTATCAAAAGATTGACACTAGTTTAAGTCTGATTTCAAAGTGATATTAATTCCAACGACCACTATTGGATTTAATGGTAAAAATATTTTCTAATTTCACTTTAAAACCAATTCAAAATATTATCTAATCATATAAATAAATTAGATTAAAAAGAGGTTTTGAATTAAAACACAACATTCTACACTATTCATTAAAAAATGAACTTTATCGGAAAAATAACAAAAAATTACACAAAGTAAAATTTGATGTCCCGATTCTTAATAAGAGTTTTATTTGGTCCAAAAGAATTTATAAGAGTGAACAAAACTATATTTAATGACAGTTCTCCATTAAAAGGCGATAAGTGAACCTTTAGTGAAAACTAAGGCATATACGCCTAAAATTGAATTCTTTCCGTATTTTAAGCCTTTAGCTTTTATTGGATAAATGTAAAAACATTTAAAAAACATATATAATCATAATTTAGTTATTTCTATCCATTCCCGCCAATACAACGACTACATGTTAACTACCATTTGAATTAATATTATTTTATTATTAGAGTGCAACGTAAGATTCCCAAGAAACTCGTTGTTGCGTGTTGGGTACGCCATCGAGCATAGCGTCCACTTTAAAGTCATATTAATATTTTATTCAGAAATATGGATAAATATGAAAATTTCATATTCATTATTTACCTGGGGTGTTACATTCACATTACATATAACGACATCTAAGGGAAGATAAAATTTATTTGTTATAGTGCATCGTCTAAAAAGTACATCTCTCATTATTGAAATTTTAGGGGACTTATCACTCAATACACATTAAATTATATACATTAGATATGTGGTGAGTTTATATGGAAAAACACTATTAATTTTATCTGACAATGATTCTAGATTTACCAACATGATCTTAAATATTATCTATTACTCTCAAAACACATAGATAAAAAAGTTTTGAAATTTTACCCTGAAAATAATTTCCAATCAAATCAGAATATCATGAATGTTATGGACAAGATAATAAAAATATTGATAGACTATTTTTGATGATGGGATCGATATATTCATCAAGATGATTTTCTATATTAAAATATTTTTTACATAATAATCAAAAGTGATATATATGAATCCAATTATGGGAAGATATATGGAACACTTATGGGCTAGGATTATGTTGTTGAACAGAAGATATTAGGACCTGAAATGGTCGAGGAAATAGTTAAAAAGTTAAAGATCATTAAGTAGTACTTCATGGATAATCTATGTTAATATATTATTTATCATTAAAATAAATTATGATACCTCAAGTGAGATGATGTAGATAATTTATTCCTTTTCATATCTCTATGGAAGATAGTCATGATATTTTAGATGAACGAAAACCGATATCCAGTGTACATCTAACCCTTTGAGATATATGATAAAAAAAATATCGGGCTGATCAAATAGAACTCTCACAAACACATTATCAATAATACAACATATTCATTGTATCCCTAATGAAAAAATACATACCAGATCCCTTAATTGTATTTAATTAATAGGAAATACTGTGGGAAAATTATCTCTCTTATGAGGAGACTTTGATGAAGATCAATGACTATATAACTAAATTGACACATAATAATATAACTAAACTATTCAATATACTATTGAAAAACCATATGTATGAGGATTCCACATGGGAAATAGAGAAATTCATGAATCTTATGTTTGTTATCCTATTCTAAAATTAGTAATAAAATTGAAATAACAATGGTGAAATTTATTAAAGGGAAAATTTTAATGACCATTAATTTTTCACAATAGAATTTCCCTTCATATATATATTTCGTAATTTAAATATTTTTTAAAGGGAACAATCCTCATGAAGTGAAAACAACATTTTATAAAAAAAATTAAAATTGCATTTAGAGAACAAATATATCCATATGAATATAAAATATTAAAATTGAAGAATAAAACAGAAAATAATTTAATGAAAAAATTAAACTTTGGATCAGGTCGATACATCATAACAAACACACTCAAAAAAACAATATATAAATTATAACGAGTTTTACGTATGATATATCTTTCTTAAAACTGAAAATAAATATAACATGGATAGATAAAATATTTTAATAAATAAGGAATGAAATTTGTCGTATTTATATAAATTAGGGAACACATATGATATTCACAAGTCAAACCATTAGAAATGTAATCACACAGTTTAAATTATAATATGACTGACCATTACAATTTTAAGTTCAAAAATTAAAGAATTAATTAATATTATAGTACAATATAAAATGAAAATATTTCATATTTATATCACGATACAACTGAATAATTATTTTTAATATGGTAAAATAACAGTTTGTATATTTTTAAATCATAAATGTTGTATTTTCCTTTTAATAACATATATAATTATATAGAGGAATGATTATATCCATAAAATAGGATTATAAATTATTATTATGTTGTATAATAATGATAATATAATTTTATGAGAACATAAGATAAATTTTAATGGGTAATAAAAATGATGATAATATTAAAATTGTTATTTTATAAAAAATATGGATTTGAAGTCAAAAATTAAATTTCTAATATTTATAAAATAATTTTAAAAAAATAAATATTTAATTTATAAAATAATCACATTGAAAATGGTTTTTTTAATGTTTTGGGAATTTTCAAAAAAATATAAATTTATGTCAATAGAAAAATAAAATAAAATATGATATTTAACATTATATTCTACATACAATAATTTTGGAATCATGGATGATGGAAGCTCACATTAGTAAAAAACATGAAATATTTACAATATATAGTCACAAAAATAAATTCTATTTTTATTCCTGGGACAAAATAATAAACTAATAAATATTTTATTCAAAAACGATCAACTCCACCCTTAATAAATAGAACCCTCACCACCCCATCTCCTCAAATTTTTCAATGACATGAAGCTAGCCCAAAATCTACCCAAATATATTATAAAAACATTCCCCACATCCCTATAATATTCTTTATTCTAAAAATATCAATCCTATTGATAATTAAGTTGTATTTCAAAAGGTGTAATTCATTAGGTTATATTCTCAAACCAATTATTTTAAATTCCTTTAATCTTCTACATTATTCTCATTTCTCTCATCAAATAAGTGTATAGTTACGATAGTATCATATATATACATTTATTATTTTAAAAAATTATAAATATAATTCCACATAATTAATCATTCTTATTAAAAATAGTAATCATCTCATATATTATGTTTGTTTACCACCTTCGGGGTTGTTGTTTATTTTTCATTATCAACTTCGTGATAATTTTAAATTGTATTATAATGGTATAAAATGACTTTAATAGGTATATTATATTTTTTCATAATATAAATGGAATATATAACCATAATATTCATTAAAAAACAGCTTGTTCGTGATGTTCATTGAAATTTACTAAATAAACATACAGTTTAATATTAATGTATTTTTAAACTATTCATCACTATATAATAAATTATTAGAATATTTGGATGCATTTAAATTTTTGGGAGTTCATTAAAACCACTTCCTCTAAAAAATATTATTTATGTCTCATTCGATAAGAACATAAAATATTATCCTCATGTCATCCAATATTGGAATCGTCAAACAGACACCCTCAGAATAATGAAATTAAACATTTTATCCCATAAAATTTGTTCAAAATAAACCTAAATTTTTTAGAAAATTATATATTAATAAAAAACATAGTTAATTAAATAATTATTTATAATCTATTTTTATTATTCATGTAGTTAGGTTCAAGGGAATAATCATTGTGGACATATGTTAACTGATCTTCCTAAACCACCCAATCTTCATTCAGCTATGGAATTTCACTATATATCTCAAATTTTCTCAATTTTTTATGTAATGGTATAACTATTAATGATCTATATTATTTTTTATATTTTTACCATGTTTAATATCCCATCCATTTATAGGGTAATACATTCCTTCAATTTGATTCTCAAATTCCTTCTTTTAAATCTATCTTGATTCATGTGAACTTTTCTATCCATAAATCCTTAAATACAACTCTATCTAAAGTCTTCATTCAAAATAATGATTTCATTTATTAATGGACAACATTTGGGGAAAAAATTAATTTTTTACCTCTTATATAATAGGAAATATTATATTTATTATTTAATTAATTGATTTATAATGTTCTGTAAAAAACCACACAAAAGTTTCAATTCTATACTAACAACACTACACTTTATCATGACATTTTTCAAAAAGTGAAAAATATTTTTAAATACACGGTTTGCCTTGTATATTAACATTTAAAATATGTAATTCATTATTCACCTTGAAATATTTATAAAATATATATTATATATTAATGAAATATCATTTATTGTGATGTGATACAATAATATACAACCAATTTATTTCGATAATAAATTATTACGTTTCTTACATATAATTAATTTTAATTTATGGAACAAATAATAATGTATAATTTTTTATAGGATTACACATATTTAACTCTGATAAATTAGTTAAAATTAATGGAACATGAGATGATATTTATGATATTAGGGAGTAAAAATATTCAATGATGGGACTTTGTCTTCAATTTAATGTTTTCTTAGAAGTTATTATTTACTTATTCTTATGTAATGTTTTATGTTAATACAAAATTTTTAAATTCCATGATATTTTGATTCCTAATTCATTATGTTATTCTCCCATATTATTATTATTATTGATCTATTCCATTTATGAAATCTTTTTTTTCTCATTGATACATATACTCGGGGTTGTTGTCATGCTTTTTCCCTTACTGGGTTTTTAGCTCATCGCTTTCATATATGTATTCCATAGGTTATCCTATAATGTTTTTACAGCTCCAAATTAAATAAGATATCCTTAAGGAAATTAAAATAAATTAATTTTAGTTTAGAATCATTTTTATTTATTATGAACCTAGTTTTTCAAAGACATTGTGCATCTCTATATTTGTGTTGTGTTTTTATATACTTATGATAAAAATAATGTTATAATACGTGTAAATGGATTTGGGAACTACGCTGACTCCCTAGACATATCCCATGTCAAGAAATTTAATTATGTGACAATCATATAGAACACAATAGGTACATTCATTATTCACCATGTTTCTACATTAATCATTATTGCTCCACATTCCATTAACCCTATCTACAAAATTAGAGCTCTATCCTCTAAAAATAACATGCATACAATGCATAATACTTTTGTATTAACATATTACATGAGCATGGGATCTAATATTCATACCTTGATTATATGGGATGGATCCATGTGAGGTTACCTAATCATTTCATACAAATTTACATATTATATTATTTATGATTAATATTCATTACACACCATATTCAAAGAATCCTAAACATAATGTTTAGGTTTATTTATAGACAATATACATAATAATATTATTTCTTGAATGATATTCAACATCACTCAAAACGTTCATCTCACAATACACACTTCATATAAATAAAATACATAAACCCTTTCGTTATATACATGAGAAAGGATTAATAACAAAGAAATATGTTTTCCGAATACATGTTTGCATAAAAAATCAGTTTCTTAGTCTAGGATCATATCAAGGGCTATCATTGCAGAGTATTTTCACACCTTATTCCATGATTTACATATTTATAATTCACTTATATGACTATAGATTATAGATTATTCCCTTAATATGCTATATTCACTCCACATTCCGTTCTATATAATCTAATCATATAACCTTGTATACCAAGTGAATTTCGGGAAAATATAATTATGCGGACACCCATTATATAATATAAATTATATATATATATATATTATTGATTGAGTGTTCCACAATATCATAATGAATTAATTATATCATTATATCCAATCCCATGAAAAAGTAATGGGCTCTCTAAAGATCACATATTAACACAGTTTACGTATCAGAAGGAAATAGGTTTCGTATAATCAACAAAATCATTTGCCATACAATGAAAGTGAATACATCCATTAGATTATCAACCTAATGAACCATATAAATCATTAAATTATAATTACATAGGTGAAAAAATATTTATAAAATATTTCTAGAAATTGATTGAATATATGTGAAAATATAATTCTCTTTTGAAAGCTTTTTAACTAAAAAAATCAAAAATATTTAGAAAATTAATTATTAAAAAATATCCATGTAAATTTTAATTAAAGCATCAATAAAAATAAATTTCACGTTAATTGTAAAATAATTTCATTTCATACATGTTAATATAAATTATTTCATTCACACTTTTTATAAAATTAAATAAGGATACTCGTTCAAAGTAACTATGATAAAAGATATAATTTTAAACCACTATATATAAAGTAAAATGTTTTGGAAATTACCTATTCAAAAAGTTAAATTATCAATATGGAATCACCTAAATAATATTTACTTTTTTGGTGAGGGAAGAAAATTTTCATCAAGCATAGATGAGATAATTTCCTCACTTCATTAAATTAAATTTATTAAAAAAAATTATTACCAATGGGATACAAATCGTAATAATACATTAAAATAGTAGGAATATTCAAATTAGAAGAAAATATATGGGGTTTTATTGATAATATATATATATATATATTATGTCAAAAATAATTTATCATAGAAAATCACAATAAAAATGACATCGTATCATAAACTCATTACCTCAAGTCGCCTCATAATTAAAAATAATTTAGACACCAATATAATAAAGTAAAATTTGGTATATATATTTTCCAATACCATAATTATATATATTATAAACTTTTTAACTTATAAATCACATCCTATTAATTTTTTTAGAAATTATATAATAAAGTGTTATTCCAAGTTATAAATATTAGGTTTTCCTTACATTATTTAGTTTAACAGTTTCAGTGATTTTATAATTATCAGGGTTGAATTTTATAAGTAATGTTAATATGTATAAAAATATCTTATATATTCATAATATCCATATTTATAACCCTCCATATAAATTAGTGATTAAAAATTAAAAATATTACATATTAGATAGGGTAGTATATACATACATTGAAATGATGTTTTCAAATTACAAAGGATGAATTTTAGATTGTTATATGATAATTCACCAATAAAAATAACTATTATATCATTTAAATAATATATTTTCATTAAATCTACTAATATTACTATATATATAAATTATAAATGAAAATTGAATCACATCGCTTCTGCATGTATGGATGATCGACATCATCTTATTCAAACAGATTAAAATGTAAAAATATCGATAATATATTATAATTTTAATAAAAATAATTATTTCATAAAATATATATAAAAATATTAGATGCATCATACTGACCAAATATGAGTGATGGTGATGAAAAATGATTCATAATTCCACGTGAATGCGGTTGTACATACTTATGCACGAGCGATACATTAGATTCCTATTTGTAGGAGATGATATGGATAGTGGTTAATGTATCGTTATAAAAAAATTATTGATTCATAATAAAAAAACTCTAATATTTCATAATGAATAACAATTTATTTAGTGGAGATAAAATAATAAAAAAATGAGGTACTCGGTAATGTGTTTTACCTCTTTAATAAGAAACCTCTATAGGCCTAGTCTCTATTCCATTGTACGACGGTATTCCAATAAAACCAAGACTTATATGATGTTTTGATAAATTTTGTTAGTTATTAGGGTAGGTATTCTTTGAGATATATCCCTTTATAATGTTTTTCAAATAAATGATATATTTTATCATGTTATAAGGGAAGGAGACGATGCACTTGAAAATTTTCAAATTATTAAAATATTATAATGTCTTACTCATGTAAAGAGCATCCAAAATTAAAAATATATGACTATAATGAGGTTATGGTATAAATAAAATAGAATAATAATATTGTTTTTAAAAACCCTTATCTCTTATGATAAACCACCAATAAAAAATTTTAACCCTATCCATGGTAGAGAAGTTTTATTTTATCTACTATTAATTTTAGCCAGAAATAATTTAAATGAATTATATGATATTAATTATTTTTAATCCAAATATTGAATCAATTTTATAATTTAAAATTTTAATATTTTAACAAATTTATTTTTACAAAACAGATTAAAACACATTAAACCATTTTCTAGGCATATGTATTTTAAGTATTAAAATGAATTTGACTTCATTACATTACATTTAAAAGTATTACATGAATGTTAAAATATTATATTTAACATATTTATGATTGGTTTTAATAAATTATTAATTAAATGATAGAAATTTAATACATTAATAATATAAAACATTGTATGGATAAAAAGGTTTTTTTAGAAAAAATATAACTTTTTGGTTCTTTTATTTTAATTTAAATACAATGTATATAAAATGGATTCATTTTATTCACGTTTAAAAATATCTCCTTCATAATTTTGTATCACTATTCATTACCTTGAATCAATTTTCCCTGGTGATAACTATCACATTAAATAATAATTCAGTAGTATTTATTGGTCAATTTAATCAAGGTGTTCGTTATACAATAATCTATCATATATATATAAAAAATCAAAGGAAATTCAAATAAAATATGGGTATGTTACATTCTTAAACCATTTAAATAATATTCCTAAATTAAATTATGTCACTATAATATAAAAAATAGAGATATATTTTTTCATCACTTCCATGGGATCTCCTATAGCTTCTTTGATTTTTAATTTCACCATAAAACTTTAATGATGAGATTAGTCTTGTTCTATATAACTTTTTTTCTATAATAAAATTGTTATACTAGTTGTTCTTATTATTAAATATCATGCTCTCTTGGTATAACCTCTTAGTTCAATCCATGTGATTGGATAGTAATATAGTTTCTTGATAGAGATACGTTGAAAAAATTAAGAACTATATAGAGGTTTTATGGAGGTGAAAATAGATAAGAGTCAATCCTGATATGAAATATAATTTGAAATGGATAATTCTAATTTTACTCAGAATTCACCTATTTCTAAATCTCATTACAATTTTCCAATGATAATTTTTTTGGAATACCTTACAACCTATATCAATTTCTAGATCACATCGATGATTGTCAGCATAATTTTTTTCTACAATAATATATTTTGATTTGTTTTTGAGTTTTAATGGTCCTCTTAGACACTCCATTTTTTTAAGTTAATATGCATTGATAATGTTAAACTCTATATTATGTTCTTACTAAAGAAATCAGTAATATTTTTGGGTAAACCTCATATATGTGATAAATACAATAGAATATGGTATCCTATGAAACCATACAACACACACAGTGTATTTACCAAAAATATGAGAAGGATAAAAATATTCTCTAATGATAATTAAAAGAGATTTTTTCATATAGTGATCATCTCCAAACAAAATTGTATTAATTCATTTAGTTATATTGGAAGGTATTATGATGAAATAAATAGTAATATTTATTTATATCCATTCTAGTATGGATAATGGTTATAAGATCCATTAGACATATGTCTCTCAAACATAATATATAGACAAACTAAGTATGGATATTAAGATTTAGAAATATTACTATTCATGTTATCCCCCAATAAAAATGGTACTTATCTCTATAATTAATCCTAATTCTTTATGAATACATAATTATGAACTTTTATATTTGAATAATAACTCATTGATAAAATATGCAACTGATGGGACACAAACTCCATTAGGGAAAATTTTTATTCCATCAAAAACATGGATAAACTAATGAGCATTTATCATATTCTTATATATTTCCAAACCCTCCTTGTGAGCCTCTTTAATCATCACAAGGATTTTTATTCATAAATTTATCAGATAATGAATTTATATTTCACCATTTCATATGATTTTAGTTTCCAAATTATGAAAATCCAAAAATATTGGATCTCTATTTATCCTCATCAAAGAGTGATGACCATGATCCTTCTAAGATACATCATTTCCTATCATTTACTATATCCTAGTATGGTACTCTTTTCAGTATTTATAATCTTTTACAAACTCTAAACATCTCCTATGTTTTAGATTCAACTCCTTCTGTGTTAATATACACTTCAACATTTTAAGATCAGTAAATAAAAATAATCATTCTATATGAACATAATTCCACCATATGTTCTATATAAAATTACTGCTATAAAATTTATATCATGTTTCATGTAATTTATCTATCTAATTTCCAATTTTAGCTACAATACCTCATGATTTTAGAAAACACAAATCATTCAATAGCATATTTGACACCCAACATCAATCTTAAACGAACTATAAAATATTATTATTAAAATGTGATACTTATAAACTAATTGCTAAAATTTCATTAATTAATAGAAATAAAATGTTATTTAAAATATGAAAACATACATTTATATAATGTAAGCGCATTAACAAAATTGTATGTGATTATCAATAAAATCATTTATTCTTCATAAATGATTTTAATTCATTTTATGTATGGAATGTATTATTATTTTCCATCAGATATAGGATTTTAATATTATAAAATTAATACCACTTTTAAATTAAGAATATAAAATTTAATTTAGGACATGATTTGGGTAATTTTGTGAAATAATTTACATTTTAGTGAATAGTGAAAATATAGTATTTTAAAACTCACTCATTTATTTTAATTAAATCATTTAATTTAGAAGCCCCAAAATATATTGTATTTTGTATTTAATTAATTTATTATCCATTTTATTAGTGATAATATAATTAATTTAATGATAATTATAAATACTAACGATTTCAATATTATTTATGTTTTTTCATAAAAATGCATTTCCCTTAAAAACTATTTTCATTGTGTTGTTTATTTTACACATAAATAAATTTATAATACATTTTCGACTAAATATTTAAAAATATATTCGATATTTTTGGATATTTTGTTCAACTTTTTTTATTAGGTATATTTTATATTTGGTTTCTATGAATAGAAAAAATGTTAAAATTTATCACCATAGTAATGATTAGATGAGTAATAATGGGTTAAAACTATTTTTTAATACCAAAATATAACTTCAAAAAATTCCATTGTAAACAAGGATATGTTTAATTAATATATACAAATTTAATTCTCTAAAATATGGAAATATGATTATATTTTAATTTGATAATGACATAAACAATATTTAACTAAAGTGTAATAAATTATCACTCACTTTTTTTTAATAAACACGATTATTTTTTCAAAATGATTAAAATTAGTTTTTAATGAAAAAAATATTACAATTTTTTATGATAATATAATAAATATATAAATTTAAAAGAACTCAATATATATTAAATAAATTTTATTTCAGGATAATTAATGAAATCAGTTTCAGTATTGACACAGTGCTTGTGCAATACTACAAAAGATAATTTATTTGTACATAAGAAAATAATTGAGAAGAAATTAATTATATTCAATATTTTTATTATCTATTATTTATAAATTTTGGAATTAATTTTTTTTTTAATTTGGAGTCATATTACAAGATAATTTCCAAATTATTTTGTAATTCTTTATGGAGGTGAGAAAAGTCAAAAAAACATATTAAATATATTATCATTATATTAATATGCATTGATAATATTATGTAGGAATATAATTGAATAAAATTATTATAATAAAAAAATTATATCAATATTGTTTCTTAAAATTATAATATTCCTCCAAAATACTAACATAGTGATGGAAATAAATATAAAAATAATAAAAAATAATTTTTGAAGTACTAAAAATAAAAACATTTAGATTATTATGGGTATCCATATATTTATTTCTATATTAAATAATTTTAATTTATGATATAAGTGATTATAATTAAATATGATAGTTTTCAAGATTTTATAAATGATTTTTAATGTGAATAATGATGAAAAATAACTTAAATAATATTTATTTTTGAAAATCATATTAAATAATTAAAAAATTAAAAATATCATAAATAATATTAAACATTAATTTTTAAAAATATCATTTCAAATCAATATGGGTTCAACTTAATTTTTTTTAATTATCCTTATGAACCGTAAAAATTGTTAAATTTCCAAAATACAATTGATTTTACCAATAAAAATGGAATCAATTGATAGTTTCTTATATAACTCAAATTTTGGTTTTCTCTTAGTCCACATCCCAAATACCACTCTAAAATTATCATCCAATGTTCTCCATCCACTTCAGTTATCATAAAACTCTCCTAAAAATGACATATCATAAATCTATGAGAGGTAGCACAAAGGGTAAGGGGCATGATTTCGTCTTAATTTAACATCATTGAGGAATTATTTAATAATATAAACCTAATTTATTTATACTATTTATATACATCCATCTTAAATTTTATATCATGGATCTATCATACATGATGTATATTTATATTATAATTCAGGTCACTATATCCAAGTGATATTTATTGGGATGTTATTTGATCTATATTATTTTTCTCAATAGAACATCATATCCTAGGGTTATACATCTAAATTATAGGAATTTCTAAGACACGATTATGTTTGAATTGAACAATAAATTTTGTTATTCAAAATTTCCACAATTTTTTTCACTTCCATTTTTTAAAAAAAATATTCCATTTGATTAATTCTCTATTCAACGATATTATTCTTTTAATGGTTTTAAATCACAAATTTACTCCCATTTTGGGAAAATATATATTAGGTACTTTTAATATTTTCTGATTTATATATACTAGAACATTGAGATTTTTATTTTAGAATCTCTTTTTGTCAATTATTTTTAATGTTTTATTTGAAGTTAAACATTCATTTGTCCTACGATTCAAAAGATACCCAAGTGATAAGGGATCTCAATTTCAATCCAATTTTAATTGGGTTTGTTTATTCTCAAATTTCTATTTATAAATTATATGAACGTTAATTTGAAAACTAATTTATTATTTTTTCTCCTATGAATCATTCTAGAATTGTTTTTCTATCATTTTCCTCTCTTTGGTACTCAATAATGTTCTTAAAATGTTTATAATAAAATTCAATATTATTTTTCTTTATTCAGTTTTCAAACATCACTCTTCCTTAAACATGTATTCTAAAAAATTTTCAAAAAATAATTTCAATATTTTTAAATTATTTATTGAACAAATTTTTACCCATTAATTAATTACAATGAAAATATTTTAAAAGAATCATCTTGTTTTTATAAACATTGTACTTTTACTAAATATAATAAGAGACTATTTTGTTTTTAATTTAATGATCTAAACATAAAATTCCACATTTATAGACATAAATTGATTTTAATATTTCGTAATTAGTTTTCATATTAATTATCAAATAAAATATTTTCCCAAATGACGTGGAAATTTTAGTTTCCAATAGTGACTTTCACATTGAAATATTTTTTTTAAATGATAATTTATTGTGATATTTTTTGTGTATTTATAATAATAAACAATAGAAACCTTTCAATATAGTAATTATAGACTAGGTATATGTTTCAATTATACCATCCATATTCTTTATGTGGATGGTTTGTGATCAATTTTACTCATTAAATAATTGAAATTTTTTATTAAAGTTTTTCTTATATTATTACTGAACTATTGATATGGAATGATAATTAACAATTATTGTTTATTCATTTAATTAATGAATTAGACATATTATGTGGTGGTTGGAGACAAGATTTAAATATCCTATCAATTCGATATTTTGTCTCATGATAAAAACTAGAGTGTCTTTTTTTAGGATTTATCATTTATGTATGATGCCATGGAATGAGGCCATGATGGTATGTTTATGATTTCTTAAAAAGTGGACACGAATGTTTATTTAAGATGTATTATATTTTTCATTACACTATTAAAAAATTATTTATTATTGTCTATGTGATAATTTGAATATACTTGATAATATCTACGTATTATTAAAATGAAAATATTTAATCAACATTTATTCCATTCATATTAATCATCCTGATTATGTTATTGATTAAATGGAATATATATTTAGTAATTTACCTTTATTTATATAATATAAGAAATTATATATTGATTAAATCCATTATATGGATTCCAAATTGAATAATTTGAGGTCCAAGTTTTTTAATTTTCTGTTACATAGGATTATACTATGTGTACAATTCCTGATATAAAATGATATCTTAGAGATAAAAATGATGTTATAAAAGATATCTATTTTTTTCATTACTTTCTCAAATGTATATGAGAATTGAATTTATTATTTATTTTAATTAGACTCTTTAACTATTTATCTCTTTTTAATGTGATCTCATGTATCTAGTGATAATGTAATAATGTAACCAATGCCTCTGGTATACTAGGAATCGTGTATTTATAATTAGTATTATTGGATGTTCAATATAATGAATTGGAACTACATTTATGAAAAATATATATATAGGGGAACAAAACTCTATGAAATTATAAGTGTATTATTGAAATACAATATCATAATGATTATTTTAATGAAAGGATTATGTGGTTTTACAATTAATACATCTCAGTCATTACACTACAGGTTGATATAGAATTTAATAGATGTATATAGGGATAATAACAACTAAAAGGGTTGATCGAATATATCTCCATCATCATTATTGCAGATAGTGACTGTTCCCTTACTACACAGATAGTATTAATCATTTGGGGTATATTATTTGACTAATTAACATTTTCATTATGAATTATTATGATAAATTAAATAAAAAACATATAATTATAATCTATAGTGATACGGAAGAAAAATAATGTGTATATTATTATTAAATATATGGTTGGTCATAAAATGATATCCCTAGATACCCCTTTTTAAAATTTCAATTCTGGGAGTTGAACCAGATTAATGATATTCTAGGAGACATTAATGGGGAACACCCATATTTTTTACTATATGATTGAGTTAAAAGGTTATATTTGTAATAATTCATTATGTTTATATGGTCATAGGTATTTATAACCATTATAGTTATGATGATCATCAATACTATGAAATTATTTTTAATTTGGACAAAGGGTAATTACCTATTGGAATATATGTAGAAAACCATGGTATTTCAAATATATTTTGTGACTATATGACTAATGTTATTTTATAAAAAATCTAATTAATATGGAAAAATTATAAGATTTAGTAATCTAGACATACTTTTTATTGAGATGTGTTTTTATTTGAGGAATATAGGTTGATTTAACATCTGTATGAATATATGATTTTATTTTAACATTTATTGGTAAATGATTAGTATATTTTGGAGAATATTTTTATATGGAATATATATTTTTTAATATGGGGCATTAATAGTGGTTGATTTTATCTTCAGATAAATGATACCTTTTTCGTGGAATAATTTTTGATCAAATGAATCTATTTTTTAATCTAATTTAGTATTATTTATCTGAATTTCAATAATAGTTAATAGTAAAATGATTTATTTTGAACATTTATTAATATTGTTGATGTTTTTGAAATTAATATTTTAATTTCTAAAATGATGGTTTACTCATATTATCATACCATGTGTATAAAATTTTAGATTTAGTTAATTCTTAATGATATAAGAAAATTATTATCTTATCATTTATCTTTTTTCAGGTAAGAGATTATTTTAGTGTTCTAATATTGAAAAATTCATCTTGAACACTCATCATTTAGAGAAGAAGAAGTGATTGTTATTGAAATTGATTAAATGGGGAACTTATAATTTTTAAATAGGATAATTTACTTATGTTCAAAGTCATGGTGGTAAAGGATCTCCTTCAACAAACGAAATAGATCTTAAACAAAAAATATTATCATATTACCTTCAGTTTATATTATTAAGTAGGTTTTTTAAACCACATTTATTTATATGTTTCTAGTCATAAACATTCTCATGGTCATTCAAAAACATATGATCAATGTTTACTATCACTCTCCATTATTTTTTAAAAATTAATTCTTCCTCTATGTCTATATTTTCACTTCCCACTAACATTATGTTATATAAAAACATAGTTTGGTGTTAATCATGATGACCTCAAATTCCATTTTCCACTATTTAAGAAGGTTCGTTATTAGTGTTTTCTATGATGTGGGTTTTCAATATCTATATTTTGAAATCAAAAAATATTTATTAACAACTTCATATAAAAATTATAAAAATTAAATATATTATATGGAGGATAATATAACAATGGGATATTTTAAGAATTACATTGTGTCCAATATCTTATAGAACATGAAACCCTGAGCATAAACAAATTATTAAGTTTTATTATTTTCTATTTCTCATTATAATATCTCCATTTATATTACGTATAAGATTTATAGAAAATAAATTATGAAAAATATCTTTTAATGGTTTAATATATAATAGATGCATTGATAAATAAATATATAATTTTTAGTAAAGTCATCTTGCACTCCAGAAATAAGTGTTTTCATAAATGATCTTATTCGATTTTGTGAATGAAAATTATAATGAATTACTAGAAATATTAAAATTAATTTTATAAAATTATAATAATTTTTGTAAACCATCAAAACAAAATTAATTTAAGGTAAAATTTTCAGAAATATCTAATGTAAATTATTCTTTAAATAATGTTGAAAAATAATGATATTTCAAATACTATCATTTATTCAATATATAATGTAATTAAAAAGTGAAATTTTGTGATAGATTTAATATTAAATAAAAATACCATTGATATTATTATAGTAACATAATTAATTAAATTTTAATCTTAAATATTCATGATATAGATTTACGATATTTTCTATTCTTAAAACGCATTTTTTCAAAAATATTTTTTCTCTGAATTATTTGTTTTTATATTTAATAAATTTTAATCCACCAATATAAATTTAATCATGAATAATTGATTCAATATTTGTAACTATAATATATAAATTTTGATAAAAATCCCCTTTTATATTTTTTATAATGTAGAGTAATAGTGATAAAATTAATCATCAGGGTAAGTGTCAAATGTATAGTAGTAGGATTAAACAATTTGTTAAATACTATATATCATCCAAAAAAACACCTAATCATATTTAATGAGTATATATTTACCATACTCATATATTTTATGAAAAAATCGATTCACTATTCAATTTTTTTGTTTATAATGACATAAATGTTGTTTAAGTGAATTATAAAAAAAGTCACCCACCTTGTTACCATAAACATTAATACACTAAAATTAGAATTAACTATCTTTATGAAAAATATAACATCTTTAAAGTCTATATGAATATATTTTATATATGATAGTAATTAATTATTAATTTTTATAAATGATATACTTAAATTTAAATCTTACTCAAAGCTGATGTTGTGGTTGTACAATAGGTAAAAAAAGATAATTGAATAGATTTTATTATGTTAAATTTTACTAATTATTGAAACTTTAGGTTCTTGTATGATTTCAATGTATATAATTAGAATTTAATTTGTCTTATACATAATTTATATTCAAATTAAATTATTTTATTAAGATTATTATAGTAAAATATTCATTATAATTGGAAATAAATACAGTTATTTTATGTAATTAAAAATAATTTTTGATGTTATTGAAAAATAAATATGAAATATGAATGTGAAAAACATTTTTAAATAATCATGTATGATAATATATTATAAACATAATATCAAAATTATCAAAAATATATAAATTAAAATTTTTTTTCACCATAAAAAGGAAATTATTTTATAACTGTAGATATAGTGTTTGTGAATTTAGAAACTCAGTTTTTTATTTTTGAATTTGAAATATTCCTATATATTAAGTAAAATAGGTGTAATGATGGAGTTTGATTCTATGGCACAATGTTCCCAGTGTTCCCGAGATTAATCATATAAAAATATTAAATACATTATATATTTCTTGGGTGCAACTTCATAAATAAAATAGGACAACTCTTAAAACTAATCACATATTTGAAATCAGAGACTATAGTTGAGACTAAGAAACAATGTTTACACTAGGCGCAGTATAAAATGGGTCAACGCAGGACACTTGGACTCCTCGCTCATTTATGGTACTTTCAGTGAGATAATTAATTATTAAAATCATTCATTCATTCATTTAGACCCTAAATGAATTATATAAATAAAATTCTATGGGTAATCACCTAGGGTTTTCCTCATAATCTTGGAATCACCAAAAATAATCTATTTTTTTCCTTGGGCGGATCGTGACATATAATGATAACGCTCTATATTAGAGAAAATCAGGATATAATGAATTCAATAAATTTGTTCAACTATTTTCGATCATGTTCTTAAATGAAGTTAAATCCAAATTTTTCTGTTGGTATCATCAGTTGGGTATTCACATCCATTGATTAAAAATTTTGAGTAGATAATTCCATGCTCTTAGATCAATTCCAATTATGGCTTGAGCATTCACCATCTTACTAGATCAAATATCTTTATTCATTTATTTATATAACCCTTGTTTAAATTTTGATTTATTTTTTGGCCAATAATTCATGGAAAATAATGATTAAACATATTTTGGGTGGTTTTATCCCTCGTCTTAATCTCCTTATTCACCATTAAGATGCCACAGTCCTAGATCGACATTTCAGATAAGTAATGAGCCTGATCGGACACCTGGAACCATTGAGAATTGACAAACATGTCCAGGAATGACAAACCAATCATATATCAGAATAAGTTGTGGATTATGTATAATTGTTTCAAAAAAACAAGGCTATGCAATAGATTATGAGAGTTTTGTTGTGTATGGTTTTAATGGTGAAACCACTAAAAAAACAATAGTGATAGATTTCCAGTGAACAGAAACTGGAAAACAATGAGTAATTCAAGATCCACTATTATTTGGTGGATATAGGGCCAGATCTATAGGAACAATATTAGATTTCTGGTTTCAATCTTGGATCAACTTTTCTATGAAAAACTCATGTACATGTCATGTACAATGATGAACACACATTGTGTATCCCGCTTAGTGATGTGGAAGGGGTTTAAGAAACGATAAGTACAACATGACATGTAGACCTCTTACACAATGTGTACCCCTACCCTCCATGGGAAACTCATGTGATGGATCACACAAAAGGGAATCCATATTTATGTACATGTATATGTACATATCTTTTTACCCAAGTATAGGGAGATAAGTTTTAGTTCATGGACACAGGGTCCGGTATATGGACACGAGGACTGGTTCTAGAACATGATACCTAGTACACATACATGGGTTCTAGTACATAGAACCTAATAGAAGAATGTAGATTGGCCCAATGAATCATGGACATATCGTGTAGTCCCCCAAAATGGACTGTACTTCAACGCGATTATAGGACATGTTTCAGTAATGCAAATATCTTGGTTGTGGTGTTAGACTACAAATCATGTGGTTCTCCTCATATGTCGTGTACAACATGACCTATTTTTAGAACACATTAGGATTTCATATATCCTTCATTGAAACTCAGATAGGTTTCCATAAGTAACCAATCCTCTGTGTTTTTCATCATAAAATGCAATAGTACCCACAATTTTAGATTTTGAGATGTGATGTGAAATTTTATGGGAATGATGCTTGGTTAGGGGAAACTTAAGGATGGAAGTTATCATATATGATCATCGTAGACAACTTTGTAGACCCTCCAAAAGTGTTGGGTAGTGGTGTTATCAAGACATTCTGAGCAGATCCACATGCAATGATGGAATTTCAGTCCTTGGCACCTTTCAAGTATAGCCCCTCGTTTTCCAGTGTACGGGTCCTCGATGATCATATTGGACCCCCCCCCCCCCCCCCCCCGACATGACAGGGCACTAGTTCTCATCCAATTGAGTGTAACCCCCCATTTTCTTGGGTACGTGCCCGCTATCTACTATGTGAAACCCCCTATCAGATTGGTTGCAATACTCAATGATTAGATTGGAAACCCATGATATACAAGGGTGAGTTTCCTCAACCAATAGAGTGTAACCACCCATTAGACTGGCAGTGAGGCCAAAATCTACCCCATAGAACCCCCCTATTGCATATGGCGTGCATACTCAGGGCGTCATAGTGGAACCCCAAATCAGCATAGTTGAGGATACTCTATAGATAATTACAAAGTGTAACCCCCTTAAATACTAGGGTACATTTCTTATACTTTTTATTTTTTATTTTTCAAAAACATGGTAGTGTTTCATGGAATTGTTGTACATGTGATGTTAATTAGGTTTAATCATGTGACATGTAGCGCATCACTGATGCAATTTTGGAACTATTACTTCCAATTATTCTTGAGATGGTATTTATGATGGACATCCTCTTACCCTCTCATTTGTGCCTCTTTTAAATTCACATATAAATTCATTATTCTATAACCACACCAGGGAATAGGTTACTCTAGTTTTAGGAGAGTGGAATATGTGGAGGGGTATTCTTTGTGATTTCCATTTCTGGATTCTATTGGATGGATGAGTCAATTATCAATCTGTATGTGGAGATGAGTCAAAGCATTGTTAATCAAGTCACGGTGTCAATCCCCTTGTGTTAGTATAAGGATATTTTCACTCTGGGTGTGGGTTTAGATGTTCTGTAAGACTGTATCTTCAATCTACTACCTTTATTTCTATTGGTATCTCTTACTAGTCCGCATTCAGTATTCATAAAATCATAATAGTTATGTATATACTCAATCATTCGTGGGATGTTCCATCACAATTTTTTTCTTATGTATAGAGTTGAGATTTTGACCGTGACAATAGAGGAACTTAGGGATATATTGTACATTGGACCAAATACACCAATAGCTGCTTTAGATTTAGTAAATGGTCCCTCTCAGTAATTTATATTTATTTTTTTATTAGGTTGGTTCATATTTCATGTTATGAGTTTATTTTCCCCCTTTACTTTTAAATTTTCATATTCATACACACATACACCATCGAGGTTATGCATATTTGGTTTACTTTCTATTTGTGTTCCATCATTTAACTTATCTCTCTTGAGTTTTTCATGTTGATGGATGTTTGTCCCTATATACACGTACTTTGAAATAGTCCTCCCTCGGTTATTTATTTCATTGGATCTTGGAACCACCATCTGGCCTAGGGAGAAAGTCTTTGTGTAGTTTTGAATCGATCCCCATCTCAGGTCAGTTTGTGATAGTGAAACATTGTAAAAGTCTACTTTAGTGTCCTAATGTTAGTAATTGAGACTACAAAAATGACTTTTCTGTTAAATATTATATATTTATGGTTGTTTTATTGGATATAATAATAATTTGGTGTGTTATAACAATAATACTATCCAAATTCATTGTAATTCTTGTGTAAGTTATGAAAAGTATAAATAATATATTATATACATGTTCATGATATGAATAAGAAGAGATAATCCTTATAAATGAATCTAAATGATAAAATTAATGTATAAAAAAAATACTATTTATGACCATAATTTAGTTTTAATAATTATTTTTTTATAACTATTTAATATAAATATGTTTTGACGGTGTGACATATAGGAAAGAAGAAAATAATTTTAAAATGATATTTAATCATTTATAAAAATGATAAAATGCAGTTAATTTTGAGTAACCCAAAATTTTATAATTATTTAGGACATATAATTAATGAACTGAGATTTTATATATTAAATTTTTAGAAATCTTTAGTTACTAAATGCTATTTACTAGGAATAGTGTCAAAAAAGACCTTAAATAGTATTTAATGATTAATTTTTTTTTAATAATTATAAAAATAAAAAAATTATTTCATAGATCATATATATGTAATTTTAAATTATATAATTCTTTCCCTTTATGGGTACCAATTTTCATTTAAAAAATATAATTTATGAACCCTAAAAATTGAAATGATTTGAGAACACAATTATATTTTCCTCTAAAAATGAACTCAATTAATCATATTTCATACAAAAAAAATTCTCTTAAAAAATTAAAAATTTAACACTCTAAAAATCTATTAAGTATCCACGAAAAACTAAATTGATTAAAAACCTCCCCTACAAAGTCATTAAGATAAATCCATGGTGGGTTACAAAAAGCGAAATGTGTGGGATTTAATATAAATTTCACATCATTAAGGCTTGTCTTAATGTTATGAACAAAATTTACATTATATTTGTTATATACATCCCATGTATATAACATATTATGAATCATCTCTAGTAAATTTTATTTTATGTAAAAATTTGTTTCACATCGACCAAGTTTTATTGATTGGTTGGTTACAATAGTTCTACGATGCTTCTTAACTAAAATTCTATTGATTGGGTTATACTTATTGATCATTGAAATTTTATCAAATGAATATATTTAATTATTTAACAAAATTATTTTATTAAATATTTTATCTTATTGTATTTGGATTTATATTTTTTCCATGTAATTTCTCAATTGATTAATTCTTTTTCTAATCATATGATTTTTCTATGGGCGATTAATCATAAATTTTCTTTCATTGGGACATATAGATATGTTGTGCACTGATACTCTTATTTGATGTGTATATTTATCCCAATTTACATTTAAAATAATAATCTTCATATGTTCGTGATATTTAAAGTTTCATTTGATATTACTCTATCATAGTTTATATGATTTATGTGTTACCAGTGAGATAAGTTATTTATATTTCAATCCAATTTTAGATAGGTTTGTTTATGGTTGAATATAATTTGAGAAATAATATAAACATCATTTGAGAAACACAATAAAAGTTTCATCCCATTTTCATATTTCTATATTTTTTATGATTTATTACCACTTTTATCTATATGGTAATCTAAATGGTTCCAAATTTTGGTTAACGTTGATATTTGTTATCCACTTTCTATTAGAGAACAATTTCTTCTTTATCCATGTTTTCTAATGTATTTTAAAAATGATTTTGTCTATTATTCAATGATTAATTAAATTGATTATTATCCATTGCTTAATTTCTATAAAATTTTATCACAAATAATTCTAATTGTTTTCTAAAAAAACAATTTCAATGAATATAAGAGGAGAATATATTTTTTAAAAAAATTTAAATGATCGAAATTTCTATACATGATGACAACTAAATTCATTGAATCTACCATTAAAATATTACATGGTTTTTTCAATGAATTTATTTTTCTAATTTTTTTGATTTTTTTTATAAGTTATTTTCAAACTGAAAAGAGTATTTTCATCAAAATTATTCAAATTATCTTTTTATGGTATTTATATTCATCAAACCAACAATGAATTATTATACATATTATTTATTGGGATATTTTTTGATGGTGTCATCCATTTATTCCTTATATATTTTATTATTAATTTTACTAGGGATAGTTTTGAAATTTCATATTCTAGTTAATCTTATATAGGAATAAATATGTTTTTAAATATTCATGAAAATGATTAATTGTATATTTATATGATGAGTGAAATAGACTTATAATGTGACCGATGGGGCTTGAAATTACATGGAACCTCGATGAATCGAAATGTACCAAGAGAAAAAATATTTTTTTTCAAGTCCTTACACATTTATATAAGATGTCCTGGGATATGTTCTAAATGAAATATCTACTATGTCATGTAATGAAGCCTTTATAATGTGTTAATGTGGTATGGAATTATTCAACACATCATTACCAAATTAGTTATTATTGTTTATTTGATTATTTCATCACTTATGGTAATGATAGATAAATTTCAATATAATGTATATATATTTAGAAAAATTTAATCCCCATTTACTCCATCCATATTCTTAATATTTTTCATGTAATTGATTAGATTTATTCTACTTTTAGTTATTTTCTATTTTATTTTAATTATTCCATATTTACTCAACATATCATCCATTGTATGCATTCCCTTACTTAGAATATGAGCTCGCCATTTATTTTTTTTCCTATCCCTATGATGTTAGTAAGTGTAATGTGATTTTTATGAAAAGATATTCTAGAAACTATAATTATGATCTCAATGAAATATCATTATTTTATTTTATGTTTTCAAACGTATGTGATATTAATATATGAATCTAGATTACCAACTCCACTAAACTATTTGATCCTTTGGGAAGTGATCAACTTCATATGGTGCCAATGTAAAAATGTAACCACCAGATATGAGCTATAAGGGTTGGGGTGTCTATACGATTCAGGTATAAACTATTACCTTATCATTCTTCTTGATGACATACCATAGTCCCATCATTATATAATCACTAAATATCACAATCAGTTATCCAGTATAAGTTAGTGTATGTAGTATGAATTAATTCATATTATCTTCATATACATGAAATTCTATTTATGTTCATCTATAAATATGAAATAAACACCCTTCAAAGTCAAAATTGTCAAAATATTACATAGATGTGATACATTTAACAAAAATAATCGATAATTTCTGCCAATAAAAAAACAATGTATCATGGTCACCATGGTCTATGTGGACCATTTCTTAATAACTATTATTTTTATGGATCCACTAATATAAAATCACATGACATTATATAATGTAATAATAAGCTTATAAATAGAAAAAAATCACCATCTGAAAATTTAACATATAGTTTTTTCTTTCTTAGGGTCCTAATCATTATCCATAAATATTATTCATGAACATTCGTACTGATATAATATATTATAATATAATCTTTAGATAACACCACAAACGAATCAAGGTAATCACTAAATATGGGTTTCATTGTATCCATAATGATACCTAGGTTATTGGTAAGTCCAAATGGAAACATAATAAATTCTAATTGAACATCCATATTATAAATTGATTTCATAGAAATATCGTCATTCTTTACCATATTCTCATGATTTCAACAATGAAGGTCAATTTTGGAATAGTATTTATCTCAACATAGTTGACTAAAATACTAATAATTATAGGGAGGAGGATAGTTATTCATGATGCATATGTTGTTATATTCTTGATAATCAATAAAAAGATTTATTCACCTAGTATTACTCTAAAAAATGAACCAAAGACACCCCATGGACACTCATTAATTAATATGAATACCTTACCAGGATTCCACAAGAGCGTGTTCTTTAATTATTAAAACTATATTGTAGAAATTATATATGTATTCCATTTAATAATGGTTGCACCATGTATGTGTTCTATTGAAATCACAATATCATGATTTAGGGGGGACTAATAAATAATATAGGAAGACATCATCTTAATCCAAAAAAATATTCTATTCAATATGTTTGAAATTATAGTTAACCATATTAGAACAATATCAAACATTAATCTGTATATGTACCAATAAAATGTATCTAACATTTTTTGGTATTTAATATTCATCCTCGCGTCGAAAAATGATCATTCGTTGATTGAGAATATATACCATTACATAATTTCCTTGAAAATTGATATGATATTGATATATATATATCCAATACATTCTAAAAGTAACATATAATTCCAATATATGAAGTATATCTTGATTTTCATGAATAATATTATCACATGATTATTTTAGAGTGGATTTATAAACCGGATATGTGTTATCATTCCATTGGAATATTTTACTTCTAACACAACATATAATCATTTTTGAGGTGACAAGATACCCATAAAAACTATTCAAATATATAAGATTTGGTATATCTAGAATCAAATAATAAGTTTTAAATTTTAGTTTGGATGGGAAGTATACATTTCACCACTTTATTATTGTGGCCCACTTCAGCAGTTGTGAGTACCTGATAAATCCTTTTATCTCCAGTTATAATAGGGTGATGATTCTAATTTTCCTCATTGACCATCTGATTTTGGGAAGGATTGGAAAAATATCTATAATCATTACAAAAAAATTATTTTAACGTTGTTAGGACATTATGTTCATATATTTTACTTTTATTTTAAATTATTAAAATCTACAGATCCTTTCAACATTATTTTTATCAAAATGAATAATTTCTAAACATTAAACATTATTTAGACCCCACAAGTATATTTCCTCCATGAAGGGATAGTAATGTTTTTCCTTCAAGGGTTTTATTAGTCAAATTTCCTCAAAAAATAAATATTTATATTTTTTATCAAAAACCACAATAATAATGCGAGTATCCAATTTTCAATTCTATACTAATAGAGCATCAAACAATGTCCTAAGTGTTATCGAAGTCGATTCTAAAAAATTCAATTCCGAAACATGATCCCAAATGACTGAAAAATTAGTCATCATTTCTTTTTGGATCATTTATAAAACCAAAATCATACCTTTCATGTCTGGTTTACATTTTCTCATATGTAATAATAGATTATTAATTATTCTTATTTTTTAAAAAAATTCCATTTCCATTTCTATAAAAAGATTTAAGGGAAAATAAATAATGAAAAATATTTTCTTAAACTCTACGTATTCCATAGATTAAATTTCATTTTAATCCCTCATAATCCTGGTAAGAGTCCAGCACTGATTTCATTCTCATTGTAAATGATTTATTTTCAATACATTAATTTCATATTTCTTGCACTATATAATGAATAATATAAACTTAGTGGTATTGATAAATTTTATAATAACTACTGGATCATCGACACCACTTAATGAATGTGGATATTTTCATACAATATACACAATAGTTATTTTTTCATTCCTTTTTGCATGTGGAAGATCATTATAGTTCATGATATCTTTTATAGGTTGAGATAGTTGGGGGTTAAAATCCAGAATATTTCACATCCGAACTCTAATTTCATTTGGTTTCTAATGAGGTTAATCATTTAATTTAAAATTAAATTTCACATTTACTTGATTTCTACTATTTCTACTC
Organism: Viscum album; assembly: GCA_963277665.1. Lineage (NCBI taxonomy): Eukaryota > Viridiplantae > Streptophyta > Magnoliopsida > Santalales > Viscaceae > Viscum > Viscum album. The sequence goes on along the minus strand of OY728164.1, from coordinate 1,830,826,050 downwards.
CTTGATAAAGTCAAAAATGTATAGTGTGAGTAACAATAGACTTAGTCGGTGATCACATGGTCATGAAAAATAATTCATAGGATTTCAAAATCAAGACACATTCTTTTCAATTGATGAAATTATAGGTTTATCCTATGTCATTATTGGTCATTATCTGTTAAATTCAATTATAATGAATTATAATGAAAATGGGAATTGAGCCTATAATATCACAGATGTGTGTAAAATAAATTGCACAGTAACGGCCCATTCACTATACACTATACTTATGATCGAGAAGTATTAAACCAACTATTTTTAATGTTATTAGCTCTAGATGTATCTATTACAAAATCACATATACATAAAGTATATATCCAGTGTTTCATTACTAGGAAAAACACATAATCTATACCCTTAAAAACATTAGGATGTTATCCAATAAATATAATTATCACTATGATCATCAGTATAGTTTTATAAAACTTATCTATAGTGATGAACTAATACCTATTATGATACAACCTAAGGAATTCCAATAATTTCATATAAATATATTCATGATATAATTTTATATGAATTTTCATTTAAAAATTGATTTATACAAGAGTTAGAAAAGTTATGATTTTTTTAATTTATTACAGGATACATAATCATCTGATATCCTGTAATATCATAAACATATCCAAAAAATTTCTTCACATGTAGTACAATTCTTAAACATTCCCCAGCTAAAAGTTTTCATCATAAATTGAGGAAATCAAAACCTTACAAACAGTGATCCCAGAAACTCTATAAGAGTAAAAATATGGGCTATCAATAAATGATCATAATTGACAATAAAATACTAATAAGGGTATAAAATTCTAGTAATGTCGTACAATAATCAAATAAAAAATTGATAACATTGATTAATCATAAATAATTTCATTTTTATTGTCCCTAAACAAAAAAATTATTTAATATGTGTGGGTAATCATCAATAATTGTCTTTTATCCTATAAAATATATCTTATGTGTTATCCAAAATAATGTGGAATACAAATAAATATATAAAATAATTTCCATAGTTAAGTATCACATCCATGGTGATAATATTGGATTTTATTTACTCTTATTCCTATAATTTCATTATATTATTTTATCTCAGAAGGATATCTGGGTATATAATTTCCCTTACTAGACAAGGTTTACTCCACATTCTAATCCTAGTAATTTCATGATATTTCTATCATTAAACAATGTATTAGAGGGAAATAAAATTCATATAACAAGATTTACATTACAAAAATCATAAATATTTGTACCAAAATTTCCTAATACATTAATTATATAATCATATCATAACCCAAGGAAAATAAATGGGTTTTATAAAAAATACAACATAACATTTCTAGGATGTGTAAAAAGTGGGTTCCATATAATCATTACCAAAAGTTTTCACTAAAATAAAGTTGATGGTACCATAAGATCATCACTATAAATAAGTATTTAAATCCATTAATGATGATGACATTGATTAAATTTTTTTATAAAATTGCATGTTAATATTTTATTTAAGACATAATAAAATGTCTTTTTATTAGTATAAAATTTCAACTAAAAAACATTTGATTTTTGAGAAAATTAATTACATCAAAAATAAAAAAGTAAACATTTAAGGGAAAATATTAAGTTAATAATGCTCATCGTGTATGGAAAATAAATTCAAACCATATTCCTTCATAGAAAACATTCCTTTCACAATATTTCTAATAGTAAACAAAAATTTGAATTTTTTTTGAAATAATTTTAAGAACCCAGTTTTTTCTACGAAAGACTTTGGAATATTCTTGATGATATTCCAAATCAACAGCTTCAGACGGCGTGCGTTTCCGAGCCCCGGAGTGGCCGGAATTAAAATTTCAGTGTGTTCACACTGGAACCGCCAAATAAATGGGATAACATCTAAATGGTGCTTCAGATCAGATATTCGAGTGTACGGATGGGTCCGAAATGGGGTTTTTACCCTAGGAACGATATAAAACTTGTCGACGCGGGATATTTGGACCCCTCGCTCGCCTTCAGAATGTTAAACAGATAAATTAATTAATTTATTTATTCATTTAATGGTGAAACGCTAGTATCTATTAAACGGTGGCTCGGATTTGAAAACTGAGGGCACCATTGAGTTCAGAGCGTACCGTTTACCCTAGTAGGGGTGTATGTTTTGCGGGCGCGGACCGTTTGTGAAAAATTGCCCCATGGGCGTTTTTGTAATTTGGCGCCCTCGGGCTCTATGTTTAATAACTTTTGAACGGGGCCTTAGATTAAAATTCTGAGACCACCGTTGTGCTCAGGAGGTGGTTTTTACCCTAGTGGAGGCTTAACCTCTACCCCGTCGAGCATTTCAGATATGGGCGAATTTGGGAGTTTTTAATTAATTAAGTGTTTTTAATTAATTTTTCTACATAAAGCCCTAACCCCCTCCCATCTCCCTCCCATGTTCATTCTCTGGCGGTAGGCAGAAACCAAAGGGAGCTCTCCCTCCCATCTCCTCTCCTCCCCTCCGGCGAGGCGCGGCTCCGACGGATCACGGCGAAGCTTCGGGCGAAGCCCATTGGGGTCGGGTCTTGTTGCATTTTTCTTTCCCACACCTCCTTTGAACCTAAATTATATGCTCTAATTTTTTTTAGATTTTAGAACGAACCACATGAATGCATAGTACAGTTTTTTCTCTTTCCATCGCTTGTTTCGGTTTGTAAAACCGAGTTCTGAGGACCCCACAGATGTTCGCTGAAGATTGCTGGAATTGGGGGGATCAGCAGCGCGGCGCGGTGGTTCGGCCGAGCATCAGGCGGCCGGGGGTCTTCACAACAGCATTAGGGGGTGGCCGCGGGCTTCTTCAGGTGTCGCAGCGTGAGGCGGCGGCTGGACAGGGGGAGCGGGCGGCGTCTGGAGGAGGCCGGGGCTCAGGAGGAGCGCCTCGGCGTGGCGGCGGTCGCCAGGGAGCGGCAACAGCGGGGTCGCGGCGCGCGACCCCCTTGTGGTGAAAAAGACCCACGTCGCGCGGCTCTTCACGCGGCTCTCGCGACTAGCCCTCGTGGCCAGTTTGCACGTGGACCGCGATTCCACGGTCGGCCGGTCCCGGCCGGTCCAGCCCCAGGGGCCTTGCCCCCTCGGTTTTTGGACGCTCGTATTTTCCACTACGGGTGTCTGTTTTGAGTGCTGTCTGCGGCGGTGGAACCGTAAGGACGAGACAGTCCTTTTGAGATGGTTTCGGGAATTTCTAATTCCTGAAACGAGGGGTCTCTGAGGCGTGACGTGTCGTTAAGTGGTTTGTCGTTTTCTTTCGGGAGTCTTTTTATGAGCGGCACGGACGCATCCGACATCCGTTGTGAGTGTCGTTAGTTGCGTTGGGACCCAGTCACCGAGGAGAAGTTTTATAGGGTGGTTTCGGGCGTTGAAGCAGAAGTTGAGGTGTGGGCCCCACGTCCCGTCTTTTGAGCTGCGTGCAGCTTTTAGTGACTTTTTCCTTGAATGTCAGTTCGTGGCGTGCGAGCTGTCGATGTTGGGTGTTTTTCTGAGGGCATCGCATTGGCACAGACTGCCCGCTGTAATTCCGCAAGATGGTGCGGGCCCTGCGAGGGCCGTTTGAGCATTGATGGTGATTTTCCATCTTTATCACTGGGTGTCCATTTTGGACAAGTGAATAGTCCATCTTTTGTGCTTTTACGAGAGGATCGCAATGGTGCAATCCGATGGTAGCGCTTCGGGACTAGGGTGTGGGTCCCACGTGGTACCGCTCGTGCGCGGGGAGCCGGAACGTATCTTTTTCTCTGGATATCTGTTTCACTCAAGTGAGTAGTGCTTTTGACGTGTTTTCCCGAGGGGATCACAATGGTGCAATGTGCCCGACTATTTTCGGGGCCGAGGCTTGGGATCACAGGACGCCGTTCGGGCGTGAGGCGGTGTTGGCGACTTTTTCGTCGGATACCCGTTTGAGGAGAGTAAGTAGTATAACATGCGTGTTTTTTCGTGAGGATTACAACTGTGCAATCTGTTTGGTTCTATGGAGCCTCTTGCACAATCTTGTTAAATGTGGAAGCAGTAATAGTGGTCTGGTGGTGGTTTGTCCAACCATGTTTGTAGTGGACCCTTGGCGTGTGATCACACACTATTGGGAGAGTGATATAAATGATTCATAAGATGTGGTTGGTCATGCCTGGGCCTTTGAGGTGGAGTTGTTATGTTCAAGCCTTCGCGCTGACGTTGGGTTCCGTGTGCACGTTAACCTTTGGGCTAGAGACGTGGTATACTCTGGGAGTATACAGGAGCACTGGGAGCTACATGTGGATGTTGGTACCTGAGAATGTTTGTGCGATTGGTTGGGGTTGAGATGGTTCCACATGTTGTGTGGTCCCCATGTGCGTGTCGTGCTCTTCTTTACGTATCTTTGACCTCTTACGACGTAGAGGGTCCCTCTGTGATCTTGTGTTTGACCAGCAGGGTGGAGTTTCCCCTGGCCTGGTGCTCTTCTGTTTGACCAGAAGGGTTGAGTGGTCTCCCCCTGGTCTTGTTCTCGATGGTTTGGCCGGTAGAGATGGTTTGGTTCCTCTGCATCATCAGCTGTGACGGATTTCAGTATTATGACCCTTTCACTAGACTGTGGTACCGTTTGCGACTACGTGTGCTCGTACAATGTGGGTGTTTTCCTACTTTCTGGGATGAGATGTCTCGGTCCGCTTCGACAGTAACTCAACAGATTGGAGTGTGATCGCCTTGAGAGGCCTGGGGAGTTTCTCTCATTGCTTTGTGTTCCCTGGTAGAGTTCCTATGGATTAGGTGTGACCAACACTTTAGGCGGGCACCGATCCTCTACACAGGAGATTGTTTCTAGCAGGGCTGTGGTGGTTTCCAGCAGGGCTGAGGTTGTTTCAAGTAGAGCTGAGGTTGTTTCCAGCAGGGCTGAGGTTATTTAGAGAAGGGCTCGCGAGTGGGTTACCATCCAGAAGTTATGGCCAGTATAGTGGTGTTCACCGAGCGATACCATCCAGCAGGGATGGCCAGAGCAGTTACGGGCTTACATCTAGTGGGGATGGGTAGTGGTCCCCGATGTCGGGCTTACCTCCAGCGGGGCTAGGTAGTGGTCCCCGATGCTGGGCTTACCTCCAGCTGGGCTGGCCAGTGGTCCCTGATGTCGGGCTTACCTCCAGCTAGGCTGGGCAGTGGTCCACGATGCTGAGCTTACCTCCAGCTGGGCTGGTCAGTGGTCCCTGATGCCGGGTTACCTCCAGCTAGGCTGGGCAGTGTTCTCGTCGCCGACTTTAGACGGGTCACCCTCTAGTGGATTACCCTGTTACGGGACTGGGCAGTGTGGCACCCGTCGACTTTCCGGGTCTCCCTGTAGTATGAACCTGTCGACTTCCAGGGACCCTCCATCAGGGCTGGGCAGGGGGTCGCCTGTCGACTTTGAGCAGACCTCTCAACTGCGGGGCAGTGACGAGTTGTGGTTGACGATCCCCTAGAATTCTCATGTACTAGGAGCTCCCCCCCCCCCCGAGACGCGTCCTTCTGACACAACCCAAAACTGTGCGGGTGATTCAGTGCCGCTCAAAGCGGATAGTTTTTAGGTGTGGTGGTTTAAGCCCTTGACTTATAGTTTGGGGCAGACATGCGGGATACTGGGCATCGATGGTGTTACATCTGGGACTATGGGATACCCTTTTCTTGGGATGAGCTACGGGACATAGATCCCCTTACGACGTTGTTCGGGCTTCTTGATTGACCATAAGGATATGTATATACCATGTTCTAGTACCCACTTCTTGGGTTTGTTTACTCTATTTCCAGGAGAGGCGAAGACATTTAGGGAATGCCATGTGCTTTCCGTGTCTAGATTCTCATGGTTGGACGAGTCTACTCTCTTTCTATAGGTAGTGAAGACTCGACGAGAAGTTCATCTTTTCACCGTTTCCAGCTCCTCGTGTCTGGATGAGTCTACCTTCTTTCCTCTTGTTGGGTTGAGCTGGAATCTCTACTGTACTCTTTACTGCACTCCTGGTTGTATCTTTTACTCTCCCCTGTTCTCTCTACTACTCACCCTTTGGTACCTCCTTTGTTGCTCCCTCGAGCCTTCGGGGTATCCTAATGAGTATTTTTATACTCACCCCTTCTTGGGATTTTCCCGCACTAGGTGTACCCTTATAGAAGACGAACATGTTGTTCTTGACGTCAGAGGATCTTAGGAGCATGGGATCTAGGACCACATGTGGTGGTCGGAGTTAGGATCCAGTGGGGGGGCCTTCTAGTTGTTCCTTTTGTTTTACCTATTGCCATGTTGTGGCGCTTTTTTTTTGGTTGGGTGCGTGTTTTTCCCCTTTTCTTTTCAGTTTACTTTCAGCTTGTACTTTTTAATTTTAGAGTTCAATGCACATTTTGGATTATTTATAGAAGTTTCCCTTTGCTTTTCTTTTTACTCTGCACTTTTTCAATGAGTGTGATGCGTGTGTGTGTGTGTGTGTGTGTGTATTGGTACTTAGGCAAAGGCCTCCCCGAGTTCTTGTGCTTTCGGCGCTGGTCGCCAGCCCTTGGCCTATGGAGGCGGGCATGGGGTAATTTCGGCTCGAGCCCGGGTGGGATCAGGTCGTGACAAAGTTGTATCAGAGGTGGTTCTTTCCTTGGGACGTTGTTCGAACATCCCTAAATTAAAAGGAATTGGTTGGGATTTAGGGCAATATTGTTAACGTGTCTCGAGAGTGGCTCTCAGGCCAGGGAGTCCAATGATGGTGCGGCGGCCGCCGTATCCATTCACCATGACCTTGATAACCTCCTTGTTGACTCGACATGCTAAGACACATATTTCAGGGAAAAATTGGTTTGTGCATCACATAGGATTGAGTCTCTCACTGTCCTTCTTGATTCAACTCCCCATCGTTGTTGTTATTATTATATACATATATGCTCATCTAACTGTGGCACTCCTTGATAATATTCAGGATGTCTCTGCGAGGACAGGTAGCCAGGATACCAGCTTTGGATCGTGACGACGACCCTATGAGCTATGAGGCCTCAGTCCAGGACTCATCATGCGAGCCCCTTTCTCTGGGTGGGCCAGTAGCAGCACCCCCACCTGTTGAGAAGTAGGCAGTTTCAGTAGAGCAGGCTGAGCTTGAGCGCATGTTGAGCACGCTCAGTGAGTTCTAGCGGAAAAGACCTCTGATGTTCAGTGGTGAGCCAGACCCTCATGAAGAAGAGATTGGGCTCGAGGCAGTGATTCTCCTTTTCAAGATTGTGCAGACGCTGACAGATCAAATAGTGAATTTGGCAGCCATCATTTTCTATGGATCATCTTGGCGTTGGTGGAGTCTGGTGACTCATCTTCTTGACGATTCGTCGCTTTCATGGGGTGACTTTCAGTTGTTGTTTCGTGAGGAGTTTTTCCCCTCATTATTGTTCTCCATTCAGATTCAGGAGATCCTGCAGTTTCAGCAGTGAGGGATGAAGGTGGCCAAGTACACAGCTAGTTCTGCAGACCGTTCATGCTTTTACCCGGACTTGGTCCATGACGACAACCTCCGAGCGTGGATGTTTGAGCAGGGTCTCAGCCGAGAGATTCGTGCTCCATAGTACCCTTGGGTATTTCAACATATGTCAGGGTGCTAGAGTAGGCACTGGTGATAGAGAGCTTCCTTTCATGTTCTAGAGTTGGTGGTGGCAGTAGGCACGTTGGAGCAGAGACGTCTGTCATAGCTAGCGGGCATCTGCAAGTAGGACCACGACACAGGTGGATTTCTGACAGCGGGACTCAGGGGTGTGGTCGTACACCACAGTGGCACCGGAGGGCACTTGTGCAGTCCGAAGAGAGTCGGTGCTATGCTTGTGATGGATGAGGTCACCTGGAAAGAGACTACCTGACCCAATTTGCTGAGAGCTTCGGGCAGGCAGCAGTTGCACCACCACGATAGAGGCAGCGCCGTGATCGGATTAGTACCCAGAGTGGTGGTTCTAGAAGAGGAGCGGGAGGATCTGGTAGTGGGGGACGGCTTTACGAGGTCTTCCCATCACCACTAGGCGGTCCATGTCAGGCTCTAGGAGTTGACAGTTGGGACCACGGACAACCGCGAGCCTTGGATGTCTACTATCCTGCAGAGCATGAGGTGATAAGAGGTAATCCCTACAACTCTTCTACTTCTTGCAGTAGAATTTTTAGACAATGTGTGTGGAATTCATTCCTCCCTGCTCCTTGCTTGAGGTGTTACCAGGGTGATGTAGGGCGTCGGGTGTAACCCTGTGTTGGTAAGGTAAAAGGCGTGGGAAATTTTTCTCTAGTCGATGGTGTTGACTCCATCGCTTTCCGAGCGTGGAATAGGGCTTTGTATGTGAGACATCGACTGTGAAACCTTGCATGACCATATATCCTTGGGTGTTTCACCATACAGATATTCTGAAAGAGGGAATCACCGGGCATTGTCCTGGGTGCGGGCAGTGATTACAGTCACGGCGTGTGACGTAGAGGTTTGACCGGGGAGGTGAGATACTCCTGAGGGCCTTCGGGCCGTTTGAGACCATGAAAAGGGATGGAGAGGTACCCTACTTCCTTGCCCTAACCTCAAAGTCTGGACGGGGTGCAGGACATCGGCAAGGGTTGACCTCGCGTGAATGGATCAATCCTTTGGTCTGTGTGCGGTGACGCAGAGCTGTGCGTGGGTTCTTCTGGGTATGGGAAAGCCAGGTGTGGGCTTAGTACCCTGTGTTTCTCCCTAGTTTTGTTTTTCAGGGATGAAAATCATGAAGGAGGGAATGATTTAAGAACTCTTTTTTTGCTACTAAAGACTTTTGAATATTCTTGATGATATTCAAGAGCAGCGCCTTCAGACGGCGTGCGATTCCGAGCCCCGGAGTGGCCAGAATTAAATTTTCAGTTCGCATTCACACTGGAACCAGCAAATAAATGGGATAACATCTAAACAGTGCTTCAGATCAGATATCTTAGTGTATGGATGGGTCTAGAAAAGGGTGTTTACCCTATGAACGACATAAAACGTGTCGGCGCGGGATGTTTGGACCCCTCGATCGCCTTGAGAACATTAAACGGATAAATTAATTATTTAATTAATTTTTTTAATGGTGAAACTCTAGTATAACATAAACGGTGGCTCAGATTGGAAAACCAAGGGCACCTTTGAGTTCAGAGCATACCGTTTACCCTAGGAGGGGTGTATGTTTTGCAGGCATGACCCGTCTATGAAAAACGGCCCCACGTGCGTTTTCGTAATTTGGCAGCCTCGGGAGTTATGTTTAATAACTTTTGAAAAGGGCCTTGGATTAAAATTATGAGACCACTGTTGTGCTTGGGAGGTGGTGTTTACCCTAGGGGAGGGTTAACCTTGACCCCGTCAAGCATTTCAGATAAGGGTGAATTTGGGAGTTTTAAATTAATTAAGTGTTTTTAATAAATTTTTCTACTTAAATCCCTAACCCCCTCCCCTCTCCCTCCCTTGTTCGTTCTCTGGTGGAAGGCAGCAACCAAAGGGATCTCTCCCTCCCATCTCCTCTCCTCTTCCCCTCCCGAGAGGCGCGGCGAAGCTTCGGGCGAAGCCCATCGGGGTAGGGTCATGTTGTGTTTTTCTTTCCCGCACCTCCTTTGAACCTAAATTATATGCTCGAATTGATGTTGGATTTTTGAACGAACCACAAGAATGCGTAGTAGAGTTTTTTTCTTTCCATAGCTTGTTTCGGTTCATAAAACCGAGTTCTGAGGACCCCTCAGATGTTCGCCGAAGTTTGCAGGAATTGGGGGGATCGGCAGGGCGGCGCGGTGGTTCGGCCGAGCTTCAGGAGGCCGGGGGTCTTCACAGCAGCAGGAGGGGGGGTCTGCGGGCTTCTGCGGGTGTCGCGGCGTGACGCGGCGGCTGGCCAGGGCGAGGGGGTAGCGTCAAGAAGAGTTTGGGGCTCAGGCGGAGCGCCTCGGCGTGGAGGTGGTCGCCAGCGAGCGGCGACCGCGGGGTCGCGACGCGCGAACCCCGTGCGGCGACAAAGACCCGCGCCGAGCGGGTCTTCAAGCGGCCGTCGCGACTAGCCCTCGTGGCCGGTCTACGCATGGACCGCGAGTCCACGGCCAGCCCGCGCGGCTAAGCCGCAGGCCAGCCCAGACTGGTCCAGCCCCAGGGGCCTTGCCCCCGTGGTTTTCAGACACCCGTATTTTCTGCTACGGGTGTCTGTTTTGAGTTTCTTCTACAGCGGTGGAACCGTATCGACGAGACAGTCCTTTTGAGATGGTTTCAGGAATTTTTAATTCCATAAACAAGGGGCCTTGGAGGCGCGACGCGTCTTTAAGTGGTTTGTCGTTTTCTTTCGAGGTTCTTGTTTTGTGCGGTGCGGATGCATCCAACGTCCGCATTGAGTGTCGACAGTTGCGTTGGGACCATGGAGCCGAGGCGATGTTTTCCAGGGTGGTTTCGGGCGTTGAATCTAGATTTGAGGCGTGGGCCCTATGACCCGTCTTTTGAGCTGCTTGCAGCTTTTAGCGATTTTTTCCTCGGACGTCCGTTCGGGGCGTGCGAGCAGTCGATGTTGGGTTTTTTTCCGAGGGCATCGCATTGGCGCAGTCTGCCCTCTGTAATTCCACATGATGGTGCGGGCCCCGCAAGGGCCATTTGAGAATTAATAGGGATTTTCCATCTTTATCACCGGGTGCCATTTTGGACAAGTGAATAGTCCATATTGTGTGCTTTTACGAGAGGATCGCAACAGTGCGATCCGTTGGCAGTGATTCGGGATCGATTTGCGGGTCCCGCATGGTACCGCTCATGCGTGGAGAGCCGAAATGTATCTTTTTCTCCGGATATCCATTACACTAAACTGAGTAGTTCTTTTGACATGTTTTACCGAGGGTATCGCAATTGTGCGATGCGCCCGACTATTCTCGGGGCCGAGGCTCGGGATCACGGTATGTCGTTCGTGTGTGAGGCGATGTTGGCGACTTTTCCGTCGGATATCCGTTTGAGGAGAGTAAGTAGTCTAAATCGCGTGTTTTATTCTGAGGATTACAATGGTGCGATCTGTTTGGTTGTGTGGAGCCTCTTGCACGATCTTTTTAAATTTGGAAGCAGGAAGAGTGCTCTGGTGGTGGTTCGTCCTACCATGTTTGTAGCATACCCTTGGAATGTGATTGCTCACTCTTGGGAGAGTGATATAAATGATTCAAAAGATGTGGTTGTCCGTGCCTGGGCCTTTGAGGTGGAGTTGTTACGTTCACGCCTTAGTGATGACGTTGGGTGCCGTGTGCACGTTAGCCTTCGGGATAGAGACGTGGTATACTCTGGGAGAATACGAGGGCGCTGGGAGGTACATGTGGATTTTGGTACCTAAGAATGTTTGTGCTCTTGGTTGGGGTTGAGATGGGGCCACACGTTGTGTGGGCCCCATGTGCGTGTTGTTCTCTTCTTTACATACATTTGACCTCTTGCGATGTAGAGGGTCCCTTTGTGCTCGTTTTATTGACCAACAGGGTGGAGTTTCCCCTAGCCTGGTGCTCTTTTGTCTGACCAGTAGGGTTGAGCAGTATCCCCCTCGTCTTGTTCTCGATGGTTTGGCCGACAGAGATGGTTTGGTTCCTCTGCTTCTTCAGATGTGAGGGGTTTCAGTATCGTTCCCCTTTCACCGGACTGCGGCACCATTTGCGACTACGTGTGCTCGTACATCGTGGGTGTTTTCCCACTTTCTGGGATGATATGTCTCGGTCCGCTTCGACAGTGACTCAACGTATTGGAACAGGATCGCCTTGAGATGCCTGATGAGAGTCTCCCATTGCATTGTGTTCCCTGGTAGAGTTCCTATGGATTCAGTGTGACCAACACTTTACGCGAGCACCGATCCTCTACCCAGGAGGTTGCTTCCAGCAAGGTTGAGGTGGTTTCCAATAGGGCTGAGGTTGTTTCTAGCAGAGCTGATATTTTTTACAGAAGGGCTGAGGTTGTTTCCCGCAGGGCTCGCCAGTGGGTTACCATCCAGCAGGGATGACCAGTAGAGAGGTGTTCACCGAGCAGTAACATCCAGCAGGGATGGCCAGAGCAGTTCCGGGCTTACTCCATCGGGGCTGGGCAGTGGTCCAGGATGCCAGGCTTACCTCCAGTGGGGCTGGGCAGTGGTCCCCGATGCTGGGCTTACCTCGAGCTTGGCTGGCCAGTGGTCCCCGGTGTCAGGCTTACCTCCAGCTGTTCTGGGTAGTGGTCCCCGATGCCGGTCTTACCTCTAGCTGGGCTGGGTAGTGGTCCCCGATGCCGAGTTACCTCTAGCTGGGGTGGTCAGTGGTCCCGTTGCAGACTTTAGCCGGGTCGCGCTCTAGTGGATTACCCTGTTACGAGACTGGCCAGTGTGGCACCCGTCAACTTTCCGGGTCTCCCTACAGTGGGAAACCGTCGACTTCCAGGGACCCTCCAGCGGGGTTGGGCAGGGGGTCACCTGTTGACATTGAGAAAACCTATCGACTGCAGGGCAGTGACGAGTTGTGGTTGACGTTCCCCCAGAACTCTCAAGTACGAGGAGCTTTTCCCCCACCGAGACACGTCATTGTGACGCGACCAAAAACCATGCGGGCGAGTCAGTGCCACCCAAAGCGGATAGTGTCGAGGTGTGGTGGTTTAAGCCCTTGACATGTATTTCAGGGCAGACCTGTGGGATGCTAGGTATCGATGGTGTCACATATGGGACTTTTGGATACTCTTTTATTGAGCTGAGCTACAGGACGGAGATCCCCTTACAACGTTGTCCGGGCTTCTTGGTTGAGCATAAGGATATGTATATACCGTGTTCCATTACCGATTTCTTGGGTTTGTTTTCTCTCCATCCAGGAGAGGAAAAGACGCGTGGGGTATTCCATGTGCTTTTTGTTTCTATATTCTTGTGGCTAGACGAGTCTACTCTCCTACTATAGGTAGCGAAGACTCGATGGTAAGTTCATCTTCTCACCGTTTCCATCTCCTTGTGTCTGGACGAGTCTACCTTATTTCCTCTTGGTGGGTTGAGCTTGACTCTCTACTGTACTCTTTACTGCACTCCTGGTTGTACTTGTTTACTCTCCCATGTTCGCTCTACTCCTCACCCTTTGGTACCTCCTTTGTTTCTCCGTCGATTCTTCTGGGTATCCTACTGAGTATTTTTATACTCACCCCTGCTTGGTATTTTCCTGCACTTGGTGAGCCCTTGTAGTTGACAGACAGGTTGTTCATGACTTCAGAGGATCTTAGGAGCTTGGGATCTTGGACCACGTGTGGTGGTCGGAGTCGGGTTACAGGTGGGGGACCCTTCCAGTTTTTCCTTTTGTTTTACCTGTTGCCGGGTTGTGGCACTTTTTTTTGGTTGGGCACGTGTTTTTCCCCTTTTCTTTTCATTTTAATTTCAGATTGTACTTTTTACTTTTAGAGGTTGATGCACATTGTGGTTTATTTATAGCAGTTTCCCTTTGCTTTTATTTTTACTCTACACATTTCCATTGAGTGTGCTGCATGTGTGAACAGGTACTTAGGCAAAGTCCTCCCCGAGTTGTTGTGCCTTCAGCGCTTGTCACCAGCCCCTGGCCTATGGAGGCGGGCTTGGGGTAGTTGTGGCTCGAGCACGGGTTGGGTCGGGTTGTGACAATAATAGTTTTTAATAATATTTTAATAATGTAAAAGTTAGGGAAAATACAAAATTTACAAAATATAAATTATAGTTAATATAATATCAAATAATATTTTAAGATATTGGTAATATAATAATCTATTTATTTTTAACAATGAGGAAATAAGGTATACTTTCCAACAAAATTATTTTCTTGATCATTATTATTTAAAACTAGAGAATTTAGAACTTGTAAATTAGAATTTCAACAATATACAAAGAAAAAAACAATATATTTGGTTTTGAAGATAATAATAATATAACTTCTATTAATAGAGATTTATCTTTGAAAATCCCTAAATTAAATGAGATTTTATCCTCGCACCATTATCTCAAGTCCCATTATTCTCCAAACATGTTCAATCCTCTTATATAATAAATATATTTTTTTAAAAAATACTTTTTACAGAAATAAAAATATATATTATAATATTGTCCACTCAATTATTATATTTTATCACCAATTTTATAAACATTATTTATTGAATAATTATTCCAGATAAAAAATATTTCATTTTTCATGCTTGAATCATTTCATAAGATTCAGAACTTCTATATTGAAAATGGTTCCATAAAATTCATGATTTTAAAAATGATAAAAATATAAAATATATTCATCATATATATCTGTACAATAAATATTATAAATCCTTTATGAAAAATTAAGAACATCATTTCATGGATATTGTAGTCTATATATACTCATGAGTGATGTTTCCACTTAACGATGGATGTAATGAATGAATGGTAAATATTTAAAAAAATTGTCCAAAATATTTATTATATAATTTAAATTATATATATATATATATATTTAATCTATCTTTATTACCACCTATATAATTTAGAAATACAAAACAAATCATATCACTTCAACAATGTGGTACTTCATATGTATGTGTGAGAAGAGTTATCAATTTTCAGTTGATCAAATGTTATGAAGTTAAAAATGAAATTATAATCAAATAATCATAATTATGACATAAATATCCTATGTTACCATTAAATAAATCAAAAAAATAGACTATAAATTCTCGATATGTTAATATATCATATCCTCATGTGGAAGTGCTAATCCATAGTATGAATAAATGATAATTACATTCCAAAATTATTGTAAAGGTGGGGGAACATGTTCAATAAATGATAATATGAAATATGAAATATATTTATTATAATCAATTAATTATTTTATAATAGAAACTATTGATTTGAAGAAGGTAGAATAAGAAATAAATTTGAAGATACTCAGTTAGGAATATTATTTTCATTAAGAATCCTATTTTGGATTACCCCTGAACCACTGAAATGATGTTAATAAGATAAAAACTATATGTATATAAATATGGTAGGTAATTTAAAATGGTATTATTGTAGGTATTGTATAATCTAAAAAACTATTTTACTTTTGTTAATATTGGATGTGTTGTATCCTTTTACAAGGTGTAGAGAGGGAACACATGAAAAATTTCAAATTATTAGAATACAATAAAATGTACTCATTTATAAAGCCTATTAAAATAAACGATATTAAAAAACAAGATGTATATGTCTAAAACTGCAACCAAAAAATATATTAAATCAATCTTTTTGGGTTCCTGTAAATATTATATCATAAATAACCCCCCCCCCCTTAATCCCTTTTATCCATAACTATGGAAACAAAAATTTACTATTTTTATTTTTTTATGACTAATAATTAGGTTCAAATTGTTACATAATATTAATTATTATGATTTTAAATATTAAATCTATTTTAAATTATTTACATTCTATAAATGGTATGAATTTATTTTAATATAAGTGTGTAAAAAAACACATTTGTAAACAAATGATTTTTTTAGCTCTATGTGGAGTTTACCTTTATTTATTATAATATATAAAAAATTTAGATGAATATTAATATACGTTAATAAATATATTAAATAAAAAATTTAAAAATAATTATTCATCAGCTATGATTAATTTTATTTATTATGATAAAAACATATTGTGCACATAAAAACTTTTTTTAGAAAAATAAATCTTTTATAATATTAATGTAATTTTATTTTCATTTATAATCCATTTATAAACCATAAATTTATTTTATAAATGTATAAATAATAAATTTTATAAATTTTTCTGTACCACTCATACTTACCAATGAAATTTCTTGTTGATCACTGTCACATTAAATAATAATTCTATAGTATATCACTGTTATTTAAAACTAGATGTTTCTTGTAAATAAGGATATCAAATACATCAACATCATTTCAAAATAAGTATATATAAAATATTTGGGTGTTACACCATGTGCTACACAAGATATACTCTAGAATTACGTTCAATATATTTTTCAAATACCACTTTCTCCTTTTTTCCCTATCTTTTAATTTCCACTTCCTTTTATTAATATTTTTGTTGGATTATTGTTGATGGGTATCATCATTCTTCTATAAGGAAACACCATATCACTTATTTAGTTTTCTAATAGTTTGTGCCTTGATGAGTCAATTGATATCAATAAAATTATATCCAATATTATATATATAAATTTAAAATTCATATATACTACTAATAATACTCATGAGGTTTTTTCATCAACTATTCCATCCACATCTTCCTGGAAAAAATGTATGGTGAAACCACAAAACCACCATGTCTCCCACTAATATATTGGACTATATAGTCATCTTCTACATTGAATAGGAAAATATCCAAACTATCTGTGGTGGTCTAGGATCATCATCCTTTTCTCTTCTGAATCATTGATGAACGGATCTTAGAGAGTGATAGACTATAGATATTTTCATGATAGAAAATTCAACAAAGCATTTTGTTTCGAGATTCCAACATTTTAGAGAATAATAAGAATCTAGTTGTGATTGGGGGGAACATTTCACACACTCACAAAATTCATGTGATTCCAATAATTATTCCAACATAACATGATTTATATGTAGATATTTCAACCAATTTGATGTTTATTGGGCCATCAAATCGGGTGGAGATGAGTGGAAATGAGAGGCCTATCAGGTTCCACCAAAGAAGAATTCCATTCTCACTAGCGATCATAGATATTGGTTGTTGGTGTATTAATTCCCTCTCCCCAGAATCCAACTGTAACGTCCTGGTTCTGGAACCCACCCAAAGGCGCCCCGTACCCAGTTGGTCACATGGCATCTAGAACATTTCCTTGAATGCCAGAGGCTATAGAATAGCAGTGAGGGCATTGGGTGAGATAGTGGGGAAACAATGCCCTCATTGGAAAAGTACAGAGCAGAAGTAAACAACACATACAATAGCAGAAGTAGTAAATATCCAACAACTGTAAACAGCGGAAGACAAAAACAATAAACAACTTGAGGACACATATATATGAAATTATGCATGATTAATATGTCTTGGAAAGCAGTCAAACATGTCACAATGCTGGAAATACAATAGTACTAAACCAAAGTACAAAAGAAAGGTAAATAGATAAACTCCTCATCATCGCAAGCCATAGCTTGGTACCATGCTCTCCAGATCTACAGAATCTCAAGTACCTGAAGTATAAGGGCACTTTCCCTTGTTTATACCTCAAACAATGTAATCTGTTTGGGACCAGAATCATTACCCAAACATTGTGTGAGACTAAATCCTAGTAGGAAATCACCTGAAGATATGTGCCTAACAGTCAGTGAGTATATGGACGATAAAAGTATAGTAAATAGTAAACAGTAAACAAGAAATCACTCAGTGGTAAATAATTTACATATCAGTCAAGAAATAGTGAAGCAAACATCTAACCAAACAGGTAACCCTTGGGATGTTCTCCCAACCATCCCCTCTGGTCCGACCTAACAAGTACCGAAAACCCTCTAGGCAGTTCACTCAGCCTAACCACTCTGGTTTGGTCATATGAAAAGTATAAGACTCTCTGAGGAAGCTCACTTGGTCAATTCCACTTATAGTCTATGTTTTTCAGGGACTCTCTAAGGAAAATCCCACAATCAATTCCCTTTATATCCCCAAGGTCAAGAGACTCTCTACGGAAGCTCACTCTATCAATTACTCTTATATCCTCAGGTCGTTCACAGACTCTCTAAGGAAGCTCACCTGGTCAATTCCTCTTATAGCATGGAGTGGTTCATGATAATTCATGTAAAACAAAGACTCTTCGAGGTAGCTCACTCAGTCTATCCCCATAAAATCTATAAATCTCAAATACTCTCTGAGGAATCTCACTCGGTCTATCATACTATAGTCTATAATGTCCAAATACACTCCGAGGCAGCTCACTCGGTCAATCCTCTTATAGTCTCTAACACTATGTTCTCACGGCCCCGTGTATGTCAATGCATAATAATGCTATACAGCCAATGTAAACATACAAAACTACTTGGATAACCAATCTACAACATCTCATGCATGTTAGAAAACTACACTCCATCCTAGAATCACAAGTCATGGAAAATTGGAAAACGGCCAACGGGTTAAACAGGAACAAACAGTCATAAATTGAACAAGGAATGATCAGCAAATCCAATTTATAGCATTCAACAAAAACATGTCAAATTTACATCTACACGGGTATAAAATCATGGCATGAAAACAATAGGGGTAGAAATGGGAAACACACAATACCCCGTTCAACGATATTTGTGGAATTTGAACATAATACTCAAATACATTGAACAAAAAGGTACAAACCACATACCTAGGGGTTAGTAGATCTATATACATTAACCAAGAGGCTTGAGTTTCTTTAGAACATCGTAAATATACAAAAACGTATAAAATGTTCAACCCACGTTAACTAGGAAAAGATGATGAATTGGAAAAAGATGTTGTAGAAGAAGGAAGAGATTACTGTTGTGGTTCCAACGTAATTTACGACATTCGATTCAGAGAACAGATGGAGGCTCGGGGGCTCGGAGAAGATATGTGGTCGTACGGTTTCTACCAGACAAATGGATCCTAAAAGAAGATGGTTTTGTCCGTCAGACATGACCCCGGTGCATTTAAGAGAAAAAAATGAAAGTAAACGGCGTATACTCTTGGAGTACATGGTGTGTACTCGACTATTCCATACTCCACTTTAAGTGCTGCTTACATCACCCCACACAACTGTGTGTGTGTCCCTGATATGGCCAGCTCACGGTCTCACGCGGTAATGAATTACATGGCGTGTACGCATAAAGTACACTACGTGTACTTCAAAAATTTCCAGAAACTATTATTTTCTCCAAAACACCAGAAAAATGAAAAAAAATACCTAAATAGAAGGTCCGGGTTCTTACAAACTTCCCCCCTTACTAAAATTTGTCCCCAAGATTCCCTAGTGTGGTGTAGAAGAAGAACCCCTGAACAGCTCCAGCCACTATGATCGTAAATCGAACTCCATCTCTTATGTCTCATCTAATACTCACCCATGTTGCCATAGCACCCATACCAGTGGAATAGACCGGACATGGAGAACCTTCTTACTGCGATCGATAATCCGGATAGGATGCTCCAAAAACGATGCATCCACTTCGAGCTCAAATGCCTCAGGTTGAAAGGCATTAGAGTGGTCTGAAAAGTAATGTCAGAGCTGAGAAATAAGGAAGACGTCGTGCATATCCCGGTACCTCTGTGGTAACTTCTAACAATAGGAAAACCATCCCAACTCTTTCTAACACCTCAATTGGCCCGATGTACCTCGGTGAAAGCTTACCATGTCTCTGAATCCTCTCATGTACCAAGCTTGATGCGACATGCAGGAAAACCTGATCCCCGACTTCGAACTCCTGAGGTGGTTCCGATGATCTGGATAAAACTTCTATCAAGACTCTTCCACTACCATATTCTTTCAAATCAACACTATTTTCAATGAGGTCTCCTGAAAAAGGCGAGGTCCAAACAAAGCTGCCTCTCTTGCCTCCAGCTAGCATAAAGTTGATCAGCATGGCCTACCATACAAAGCCTCATATGGTGCCATCTAAATAGTTTCCTGAAAATTATTTTTATAGACAAACTCCTCAAAAGGTATATTCTTCTCCAAAGAACCTCCAAAATCTAGAATGCATGCTGGGAGCATGTCCTCAAGCACCTGAATCATATGATCTCACTGGCCGTCTGTCTGGTGATGGTAAGCTGTACTCAAATGTACCAGTGTACCCAAAGCCTTCATAATCCCCTTCCAGAACCGAGAAGTATAACATGCATCCCTATCTAACACAATGGAGTGTTGATGTCCATGAGTACATACAACCTCTCAGTTGTACAACATCCCCATCTCATCAACACTAATGGCATACTTGATCAGAAAAAAGTGAGCAACCTCCATGAGTCTGTCAATGACAAACTACACTGCGTCGCTCCTTCGAGTAGACCTCGGTAAACCGGTCACGATGTCCATCGTGACATCATTACACTTCCACTCGAGAATGGGTAACTACCGTAGAAGCCCTGGTGGTCGCTGATGATCCGCCTTCACCTGCTGAATGGTGGAATACCTCATGACAAAACCAACATTTTTCCTCTTCATACCTGGCCACCAATACTGACTGTCTAGATCACGATACATATTGGTGACGCCAGGATGAACTACCCAAATGTTGGAATGAAAGTCTCACATCAACTCCTCACGTATATTTTCTAGCACCCATATGCATCCCTGGAATCATAAGATTTAATCCTCGCTTATGGTCCACCGAGGAATATGTTCCTCTCCTGACACGCTTTCCCGTAGGACTAGGCCTTCAGAATATGATAGCTGCCTCATTCGTAACCGATCATGAAGTGTAGATGTAACAACTACTGATGATAGAAAAGTATGCCCCTATCTATCGTGCACCTCCAAATGAATCTTAGAGAAGAGATCCATAAGCTTCCACTTGTTGTAGGCCTCCTAAACTGCATGTATCTGAGTCCTCCAGCTCAGTGCATCAGCAACAACATTGCCTTTTATATGCGTATTGGCAAGCTCAATGTCAAAATACTGATGGTACTCAACCCACGATCGATGTCATAAATTCAGATCATGATGAGTGAAGATGTACATGAGACTCTTGTGGTGGGTGAATAACACAATGTGATCTACCTGAAGATAATGTCTCCAATAGAATAGGGTATGAGAAACAGCTACAAACTCTATATTGTGCGTCAGGTAATTCTTCCCAAGTGGCCTTAACTGCCGAGACCCATAAGCAATGACTCCATCTCCCTACATAAGCACAACTCCCAGCCTGATACCTAATTCATTGTAGTAAATGGTATATACCATTCCTGGGTTTGGAAAGGCTAGTATCGGTGATGAAGTCATCCTCCATTTCAGCTCTTGAAAGGCTGACTCACAAGAATCCGACCATAATAACTTTGATGCTTTCTTGGTCAGACCTATATGTCGTGCTGTTAGGTGTGAAAATTCTTGTATGAAATGTATGCAGTATCCAGCCAGCCATATAAAACTCCACACCTCAATGACATTTTTTAGGTACTCCTAGGAAACTACTTCCCCCACTTTCTCTATGTCTATTAACACTCATTTCTCTGAGATAACATGACCCATGAAGTGAATATGGTCCATCCAAAAGTGTCATTTTGAGAGCGTAGCATATAACTGATGCTCCCTCAGTGTACTCAAAATGATCTCAAGATGGGTAGCATGGTCGGGTCGAGTGTGAGAGTACACCAAGATATTATCCATGAAAACAACCACGAAGGAATATAAGTTTGGATGGAACATTGGGTTCATGAGTTCCATGAAAACTACTGGCACGTTTGTGAGATAGAATGGCATAACCATTTATTCTTATACACCATACCTGTTCTGGATTTCTATGAGAGGAATATCAGATGGTATAACATGAAACTGATGATAACCACATCTCAAGTCAATCTTCGAGAACACTCGAGCTCCTCGAAGTGGATGAAAGAGATCATCGATCCTTGAAAGGGATATTGGTTCTTTACCATCAACGAGTTCATCTTCTGATAGTCTACACATAGCATGGGGGTAACGTCTTCCTTTTTCTCGAAGATGATAGGTGATCCCAAAGGAGAAGTACAAGGTTGGATGAAAGCCTTTACATGCATCTCCTACCACTGCTTCATGAGCTCCTACAACTCAGGTGTATCCATACTATAAATAGGAATGCACATAGGTTCCTCTCCTGTCACAAGATCAATAAATAGTCTACCTCACGCTTCAGAGGAATACATGAAAATTTATCTAGAAAGACATCTCTGAAATGATCCACCACTGTAGGAAAGTATATCTGTGAAGTCCCTAGGTCATCCAGATAAAGACTAGAAATCTTATTTGTAACTCCTCCCAACCCATGATGCTCTGCACCCGCTCTTCTCTCCTGGACATCCCATTAGCCCCTTTGAAGAAATGATCCACCCTCTAGTGATATGGAACTCACCATGCAATGATAATAATCAACGAATGACTTGAAGGGAACTAGCTAGTCCCTTCTGAGAATGACATCATAACCTGTCATCTCTCGGACATAGAGATCCCAAAGGAAGTGACACCCACCAACCTCAAGGGGGAACACCTTGCACTGATGTACACTAGATTTCATAGTTCCCAACGGTGTGTCTAGTGTCAAGATGTCGGTAGGTGAAAAGATTTAGAGTCCAAGACACTCAATGATAGAAACAGATATAAATATATGGGAATCCCCTGTATTTAAAAGAGTTGAAGATAAAAATGAGGCTACTAAGATCGTTCCTTGAACTGTAGTGGGGTTGGGATCCTGCTCCTTATGGGTATGCTCCACTTCATAGGTTTGTCCTACTCCACGGACTAGTGACCTTGGCTGGCCAATCTGAGTTGATCCAATATATTGTCGCTGGTAGCCCGGTGACTGACCACCACGGCCACGACCTCCACCTCAGCCCGAACAACTGGAAGAACTCTAGTTCCCAGACTGTTAAGAAACTAGCAATGCTTCTCGAGAACACGGGGTCAAAGAAGAACCCATAGCACCGACTATAGGTTAGAAGATCTGATAGAAATGATGATGATATCCCATATTGCCTCATGATTGAAACTCATTCGAGTCTCTCTGGCACTATGTTCTAGTATGCCCGCTCCTCCCGCATTGGTAGCATACTACCTGGCTACAAGAAGATACATTCTTCCTACTCTGATCTCCTCGAGAATACTCCCTATAGTGCTTCCAGCTATTAGTAGGAGGAACAGTAACTCTGGATGTCGAACCGCCCTGGCCCACTACTCAAGAATCCCTCAGATTGTGCTCACTGATCAGCACCTGGTTGAAAATAGAGGATATCGATATAAACATGGATATGTTCACCTATGATCAGATGTCGTACCTCATACCATCCTCAAATTTTTTGCAAGGAATAGCTCATCACCTCCTAGAATATTCATGAAATGCTGCAACTCAATAAAGCGAGAGGAGTACTCCATAACAAATATAATTCCCTGCTCCAGACTCATAAACTTTCGGGCTCGATCGTCCTTCAAGGTCTCCGGGTAGAAGTAATCATAGAAGATGCGCCGAAACTCATCTCAAGTCATATTCTTCTTGCGTCCTGACTGTGAGATCACCTTCCACCACCTCTTTGTATTGTCTCAGAGCATATCAGTAGTGAGATTCACAAACTTCTCTGGAGGTATCGCCAAATGCTCGAAAATTGTCAGCATGGCCTCTAGCCATAATTATATATCCTGGGGTCCTCCATCCCTAGAGAAAGTGGGAGGATGATACTACCAGAAACCCGCGTCTACTCTGTCATCGACGGGGAAATAGGTGGCACTCCTTGGAAGGTTTTCATCATCCACAGAAAACCATTCCTATACTGCGTATCCATTCATGTAACTGGTATAACTGCTGGTGCCAATGCTAGCACAGCAGGAGGATCTACATGATCCCCCTGATCAGCCATATCCTGTTTCTGATCACCGTCTAGAAACTGGCGTACAACCGGAGGATGTCTTGGTGGAAAAACTCTGAAAGGTCA
The DNA here is from genome assembly GCA_963277665.1 of Viscum album. Taxonomy (NCBI): domain Eukaryota; kingdom Viridiplantae; phylum Streptophyta; class Magnoliopsida; order Santalales; family Viscaceae; genus Viscum; species Viscum album. The sequence continues at coordinate 1,830,802,479 of OY728164.1, read as the reverse complement.
AACACACACCTTAGATCAGGATTATCATGGAATGAGAACATAAGATTAAAAGAAGGAAACTTGAGAAAGAAACATTCATGTTTTACAAAACATGAATACATGGCGTGTATAAACACTACACAACATATTCTTTTAAGCCATTCACTTGGGCATGTACTTTTGCCACAACTAGTCATGTAATGACCAAACCCCATGGGATGTTGTCCCCACACACGGTGTGTACTTGAACAATATTCCCCTGCTCGAGTCTCCTTACATGACTAACCCACCCAGTTCTCTTAATCATATACTACACGGCATGTATAAAAACCACATGTCATGTAGTAGATAAGTTTCAATGACCCATGTTGTCAGTAACATGACTGGCTATACAGTTAACTCTATAAGGCGTGCTCCATGTTCTCACAGTGGGTACTTGAATGATTTAAATTATGTGTGTTGTTCATGACACGACCAGGTATGTAGGTTACAATGCATGATGTGTGAAATCAAGACACACTGTGTATAGTCGATGTTTCATGCATCAGTGTTGTTAGTCACACGGGTAGGCAAACAGTGACTACTACATGGCGTGTAAGTATCGTACACGGGGTGTTCATGAAAGATTTTTCATAACCATGTGTCCATGCCCACACAGTCAGTGACACGGTTCAAAACTACACTGCGTGTATTCATAATGTACACGACGTATATTCTGGGTTTTTCCAGGAAGTAGCCTCATGAACTACTCCAGAGCCCAAAAAAGACAGAAATCAAATGTTTAGGTCCCAAATTCTGATCCATGAGGGCTCATACTCCCCAAGAATCAAAGCTTGGAATCTCATACATGTCATATACAAGGGAAACAAGTCAATGATTCACCAAGTTCCAATTCTTGTGGGCCCATAACACCTCAATAATCTAAATATGGCATTAATTCAAACAAGACCTTACATAGAGAAATTCCTATTAAAAGAAGGTATTCTATCAAGCAAATATCACAACAGTATGCATATTTTATCCAACATCTATCACAACAACATGCAATAACTAATTCACACTAAATGGCATGGAAAAAATGCATGAAATGTGATTTCTAGAAAGTGTCTATATGATGCATGAGATAGAATAACCTCCTCTCATCAGGTTTCAATAGAAATAAAACCCCAATAATATCAATAGTAATAGTACAAAACATCTAAGTCTCCCATCGGTGAAATTCAGATCAACCTTATACTTGAAAAATTAGATGAAATTATAATAAATGATGTAGATTGGATTTTCCATGTACACGAGTTAGCAACTACTGGACACAACTTATTACCATGTACCTATTTCATCATATCACTAGATATAGGATCCAAACAGTATGTCAAGAAAAAAATAATTTCTCTAATAACCCCTTTGTAATGTCTCAGTTTCAGAAGCCACCCAATGGCGCCCCATACCCGGTTGGTCACATGGCCTCAAGAACATTTCATGAACGCCAGAGGATGTGGACTAGCAGTGAGGGCTTTGGGTGTGATAGTGGAGAAACTATGCCTTCATTGAAAGAGTACACAGTGGATGTAAAAACACATACAATATAGGAAGTAGTAAATATCCAACAACTGTAAACAAAGGATGACTAAAATAATAAACAACTGGACCACACATATATATGAAATAATTCATGACACTTATATCTAGGAAACATCCAAAAAAGTCCCAATAATGTAAATACAATAGTGCTAATCCAATGTACAAAAGAAAGGTAAACAGATAAACTCCTCAGCATCGCAAGCCATACCCTGCTCCCAGGCACTCCAGCTATATAGAAAGTCAAGTACCTGAAGTAGAGGGGCACATTCCCTTCTCTATATCTACAACAATGTAATCTGTTTGGGCCCAAAATAATGACACAAATAGGGTGTGAGACTAAATCCCATTAGGAAATCACTCGAAGATCTGTTCCTAACAGTCAGTTAGTATATGTCAGGTAAAAGTACATTAAATAGTAAATAGTAAATAGGAAATAACTTAGCAGTAAACAATCCATAGATCAATCAAGCAACAGTAAACCAAGAATTGAACCACAATAGGTAACCCTCTGGTTATAGCAACCCAATACTTTTAGATAATACATTTCATGATTTTAAGAATATTTAATCAACATAGTACACACCATTGATCGTTAATTCTAGTTTCTTGGAAGACTAGGTACATATATCATAAAACATGGGACTAAAAACTTCTTTATTTAATCTCCATAATGATCTTCTAACATCCTTTGAGCTCTTACATCTATATAGGGTACCCTGGGGAACACATGAACAAAGGGATGAGTTAAAAATCCCAGTAATGGAATGAACATAAGGATACGTCTCGAGAACATGATTTAGGAAGTATGACATAATGATATCCAAAGCATGAAAATTATAAAATCATTTAATATAAGCATGGGATCATATAAATAAGGAAACATATAAATGTGGAAGAATCATAAATCATATCTTTTGTATGGGTCAAGGTTAACTGCCAATCCTGTTTCCCATTTTAGTACGGGTCAAGGCTAACCGCCAATCCCGTTTCACATCACATCTCATGAGACGTATCCTTACCCAATGCATTGGCGCTCTATATGGGAACACCCATCTCAACATATTCATGAATATTCATGCCCCATAAATAATATTTCCACATAAATATTCATACATAATCAACCATACATAAATATAAGGGTACCCATGGAAAGAATTGGGTACCACAGTCATGACATAAATCATAACCAATGGGCGTATCATGAATGTGTCCATGTAAGGAAAGAATTAGAAAATACAGGTAGGTTCATAGGGTAAAATAGGCATATAACAAGGTATGTGGTGTCAAACATATTTTACAACATATGAGAAATGTATTTTATAAATAGTAGCCTTAAAACATTTTTGTGCGGTTTTAAGGAAAATATTATAGAACTATTAAAATAGTAAATAAGACATTCTTTTATATGAAACCAAAATTGAACCATGAAGGTATTACAAATAAAAATTTATATTTTATAATGACAATGGTGTCTTAAAACATATGATATAGTGAACTAGAAATTGGGGTAAAAATTTGGGAAGTCCCCTTAAAACAGGTTTGCTTATCGGTAAGTTCAATGGAGTGAATCATTCAAAAACATGTATATCCCTGAAAGAATGTGATGATAGGGTCATGATATTAGAATGTTTTAAAACTATAAATAAATCATAAGATTCACAAATATAGATATGATAACATAATTTTCAAAGAAAGATAAGGAAACCCGAAATAACGACGAAGGTTTGGGTGGAATTCATTACGATTTTACCAGCATGGTGTCGGGTGTACCTAAGAGGGATTGATGAGAGAGAAGTGTTTTATCATCACATAAAAAACATTAGGGCAGTATGGTGAATTTCTATAAACACACCCATTCACATGGTACTACACAAAAAAAGGCATATCATTGGGAACAATCTTGATTATGAGTGAAAAGGGGAGGATCCCTTACCTTAAATTTGTTGGTGTTCTCTACTTGTTGTTAATGACCTGAATAAACAAATTAGTCTAATTAATTAATAATTCCATAACCTCTAATATATTTAATTTATTTATTATAATCATTTTTTATTTCATTCATATCCTTTTTGATTAGTTACAAGGTTCAATATAATTATTCTGGCTCGTTTTTTTACATGGCTTTTAAAAGATCAGTTCACTTATATTCAATTTTGGATTATATGCAAGATAAAAGTTGTTTTCCAGAATTGAAGTTATATTATTTAGTTCATATTTATGATATTACATGGTGTTAATTTTAAATAGGTAACTTATAGTGAAGTGTAATTATTATACATATATAACCATAGTGATATTCTTTTTTGTTGATCGGTTGATTGATTAAAAATATTGTGTTTTGAATTATAAATTAATTTCATTTGTACCAAAGGATTACAAAACAAAAAATAGGATATATTACATATATAAAAATATGTTTAAACCATAACAAAAATGGTTTAATGACAATAATATAAATTGATAAACTGTTGTCCTTGAATGCACTAAATTAGCCCATCTCAAACGGTGCATTCATTTCATTCAAATAAAAGGGTGGGAAAAGGGGAGAAGATAATGAAATATACCACTAGCATGAAGATATTAAATTACATGTATGTTACTGGATTTATCATACTATTATGGTGAAGGGAGGTGAGGAAATAAAATAAAATGAAAATAACTTTAAAAGAAAAGAAGAAATTTGGGAAGATGAATTAACCTCTTGAGACTTCTTCCTTTGAGAACTTATTAAGGGCAGCGGTTTTAGAATTTTTAGGAGGCTAAGAGATTTTGGACGTGGGAGGAGGACATTGGAGAGATATTTGGGAATAATTTAGTGTATTATTGGAGCATGAGAGGAGTGGAGAGAAGAGGGAGTGAAGGGTGTTTTTATAGTGGAGGAGAGGAGGGACATCAGGATATTATAATCCTTAATTTAGTATTTCTTCACAAGACAAAGAATAGAATGTTTTCCATGACCAATAATAGTAAATTGGTCAAGTGAATTCGAACCATGGGTGGTGAAATTATCCATTATTCTAGGACAAGTTTATTTAGCTTATAATGTTTATATACAATAGATTACCGTATTTTTCTATTCATCAAAAATTCAAGTATTTTAGAAAAATATCAAAAATTCACCCAAACCATTTTTCTATGTGTAGAATCAAAAAATGATATCCATTTTTCAAAAATAATTTTCTATATATGATTATTTTAATATATAATTAAGATAATAATTTATTATCAAAACCAATTTTGAAATATTAATTAACTCATTCTAAACTATAGGTATATCGTACTTCCAACATGAATATTATTATTATACCACCACAGGTGAGGTTACAATTCATTAGGGTATATTAGTATTCATATGTGTATGTTACTATTCATTAGGGTAGGTTATTATTCACCTTAAATTATTTTTGTTTTGTTAGCCTCAAAAAAACATCTTGAACACAACTGTGTATATCATATTATCAAAATTCCAAACACAGAAGTGAAAAACATATGTTTAAAGGTAACTTATCACTTAGTAGTTCATTATTATGTGATTTGATGGAATATTTATAGGAAGGGAATTTTCATTAAAAAACGTTGGGGTGTTACATTCTTCCCCCCTTAAGAAATTTTGCCCTCAAAATTTCATTTTACATTCTAGGACAAAAACAGATGGGGGTACTTTTCCATCATTGATTCCCCCAGTTCCCTTGTTGCATCCACAAACTTATGGTCCATCCACAACACATTGACAAGATGGGTTTTTTTGTTTCATAGAACCTTATTTTTATGATCCATAATCTTTACTAGCTTCTCCTCATATGAGAGATCATCTTCCAGCTACACCACCTATGAGTTTAGTACATGTGAGGGATCAGGTATGTACTTCCTCAAATGTGATACATGGAAAACATGATGAACTCGAGCCATATTTGGTGGAAGTGCAAGCTGATAGTCCATGGATCCTATGCGTTCAAGGGTGTCAAAGGGGCCAATATACCATGGGATTAACATCCCTTTCTTCCCGAATCACATGACTCTCTTCCATGGAGATATTCGAAAAATGACTTTATCTCCAACATCGAACTCCACGCCCCTTCGATGGTTGTTAACATAACTCTTGTGCCGAAATTGAGTAGCTTTAATGTGTTTCAAGATTACATGAACCTTCTCTATCATCTCATGAACAAGATCGGGTCCATATAGCTTCCCTTCTCCAACTTCATCCTAATAGGTTTGAATTCCACATCAATTTCTATATAGAGCTTTATATAGAGAAATCAGAATACTAGAGTGGAAACTATTGTTGTATGATAACTCAACCAATGGGAGATGATGATCACATCCACCTTTTAATTATACATAGAAGGCTCTAAGCATATCTTCAAGCATCTGAATCGTTCTTTCAGACTGGCCATCAGTTTGGGGGTGATAGGTCATGTTGAAATTCAATTTAGTGCTGAACGAATGTTGAAGGATCCTCCAAAATTTAGATGTGAACCGTGGATCACGGTCAGATACAATTACGAGTGGAACGCCGTGCATTCTCACAAATTCCTTCACATATAACTTTGAAAGTTGTTCAAGCATGAGATTTTCACGTACAACAATGAAATGGGATGTCTTGGTGAGTCAGTCAACCACAACCCATATCACATTATTTCACTTAGAAGACTTCGGGAGACCCGTGACAAAGTCCATAGTAACATTTTTCCATTTTTACATGGGTATAGGCAATGGCTGCATCATACCTTTGTACTTTTGTTTCTCAACATTAACATACTGACATACCAAGCACCTTGATATATATTCTGCAATCTCCTTCATCAAGTTATCCCACCAGAAGTGTTCTTGGAGATCACGGTAAATTTTGGTACTCTCAGGATGGATAAAGAAGGTCGGGTTATGTGCATTATTGAATAACTCCTTATTTATCTCTGGATAAGATGGTACACATAATTGTTTCCCAAATAATACAAATTATTCTACTTGAAATTCGCAATTGGAGGATTTCCCATTTTAACAACTTCCACCCCTTTCTGAATTTCCACATCCTTTCATTGAGCAACCTTTATTTTCTCCATGTAGGATGGTTGTGAAATCATTTGAGAAAGGATTGATGATGTTACTACCTTAATGATTCCCATGTCCATTATTGGAAAATCCATGAACATTTGATCCTTTTGAATTCTCATCATTGATAATGATGCAGGATTATTTCTACTTAGAGCATCTCCCACCTTGTTTACCTTACCGGGATGGTAGAGTATTGAGAAGTAATAATCCTTGATGAGATCTATCCATATTCGCAGGCACATATTAAGCTCGTTCTATGTGAATATATATTTGAGACTGTTGTGGTTAGTATATATCTCACATTTTTTCTCATAGAGATAATGCCGCCAGATTTTCAATTCAAAGATCGCAGCCACCCACTCCAGATCATGTGTGGGATAGTTTTTCTAATGGATATTCAGCTTCTTTGAGGAATAGGCTATAAATTTATCATTTTTCATTATCACAAATCCTAAGCCATTATTAGAAGCATAACTATTCACCACAAAGTGTTCTCCACTTCAAGGGAGTGTGAGTACCAGCGCATCGATAAGCCTCTTTTTCAACTCCTTGAAACAATCATCACATTATTGTGTCCAGACAAACATTACTCCCTTCTGTGTCAGCATGGTAATTGAGGTTGAAAATTGTGAAATGTATTTTATGAATCATTTATAATGACAAGATAGACCTAAAAAGTTGTGAATCTCCGTTACAAGTGTTCTCCTTGGCCACTCTTCAATTGTATTCATCTTGTAAGGGTCCATAGATTTCCCTTTCCCGGTGATAACATTCCCCATGAATGATACTTTCCACATCCAAAACTCACATTTATTGTACTTTTCATACAATTTATCCATTAGAAATGTTTTTAACACAATTTACAAATCCTCCTCGTGTTCATCCTTACTATGAGAGTATATTATAATATCATCAATAAATACCACAACAAATTTGTCGAGGTAATCTCTTAAGACTCTATTCATTAAATCCATGAAATTTGTCGAGGTAATCTCTAAAGACTCCATTATAAATGTTATTTGAGCACCCGCTTCCATAACATCAGGCATCTCATTAGGGAAATCATTACATTACCTATCACATTGATTTTTGGAACATGTTCTTCTATTTAAAGCTATTAACTAAGAAAAAGAATGTATAATTAGAGGTCTTGAATACTTAGCTATTTAGAATAAAAAGGAATCATTGATCATTAATGGATAAAATTATAACAATTAAGAATATCCTAACTTTTTATTCATTAGGTTTATTTCTAGGTTATCCTAGATCTATTTAATAACATAAATTTTTATGGGCTTTTTTGTCCCTTAATAATGGTTTGTACTAAGCTAGTGAATCTAATAATGTGTATCCCCCGGGAGTGTCGTAACCAAGACTGTACTAAGGCCCATTATCATGCACTAGTTCCCAGTTGAGTCTAGATCAAAGTAGTGTTTTTGTGGTTTACCCCTACATACATCTCTTCCAGATCCACCTTTACCTGCTCGTATCTAGACATGGATTTATTTTCTTGATGAACAACATTATCTATACTCACCAAAATTTAATACTGTTTTCTTATACATAATCACATCTTAATGGTTCTCACTAAGGTGCTCTATTCCTAGTGTCCAGAAATAACTAGACCATCTTCTGATACCAACAATAGCGACCCAAGCTTTTTATATAAAACATTTCATGATTTTAAGCATAATTAATAATCATTGTACAAGCCAAGGATCGTTATGTACATTGTGTTGGAAGACTAGGTACATATAACATAAAACATGGGACTAAAAAAACTTCTTCATTTAATCACCATAATGAGCTTCAAACTTCCTTTGAGCTCTTGTATCTGCATAGGGTACCCTAGGGAACACATGAACAAAGGGATGAGTTAAAAATCCCAGTAAAAGAATGAACATAAGGATACATCTTGAACACATGAGTTAGGAAGAATGACATAATGATATCCAAATAATGACACTAATAAATCAATTTATTATAATCATGGGATCATATAATCATTGAATAATATAAATGTGGCAGAATCATAAATCATATCTTCAGTACGGGTCAAGGATAACCGCCAATCCTGTTTCCCATTTCAGTACGGGTCAAGGCTAACTGCTAATCTCGTTTCACATCGCATCTAATGAGACTTATCCTTACCCAATGCATTGGAGCGCTATCTGGGTGCACCCATATCAACATATTCATGAATATTATTGCCACATAAAGAATCATTCCACATAAATAATCCCACATAATCAGTCATACATAAACATAAGGGTACACATGGAATTAATTGGGTACCACAATCATGACATAAATCATAACCAATGGGCGTATCATGAAAGTTTCCATGTAAGGAAAGAATTAGAAAATACATGGACGTTCATAGGGTAAAAAAGGAATATAACAAGCTAAGTGGTTTCAAACATAAGTGACAACATATGAAAAATGTATTTTAGAAACACTAGGATTAAAACATTTTTGTGTTGTTTTAAAGAAAATACTATAGGTCATTTAAAACAGTAAAGATGAAATTATTTTATATAAAACAATAATTAAACCATGAAGGTTTTCAGAATATAAATACTGATATTATGATGACAACGGTATCTCAAAATAGAGGATAGAGTGAACATGAAATTTGGGTAAAAATTTGGGAAGTCCCAATAAAACAAGTTTGCTTATCGGTAAGTTCTATGGAGGAAATTGTTCAAAAACATGTATTTCCCTGAAATAATGTGATGATAAAGTCATTATATTATAATATTTTAAAACTATACATAATTCATATGATTCAAAAAAATAGATATGATAACATCATTTTCAATGAATGATAAGGCAACCCAAAAGAACGATAAAGGTTTGGGTAGAATTCGTTGAGATTTTACCAGCATGGTGTCGGGTGTACCTAAGAGGGCTTGATGAGAGGGAGATAAGGGGTTTCTCATAACATAAAAAACATTATTTTAGTATTGGGAAGGTGTTTAAACACACCCCATCACTTGGTATTACACAAAAAAAGGAATATCATAGAGAACAATCTTGATTATGAGTGGAAAGGGGAGGATCCCTTACCTTAAATCTGCTGGTGTTCTTCACCTGTTGTTAATGACCTGAATAAAAAAAATTAGGCTAATTAATTAATAAGTCCAGAACCACTTCTATAATAAATTTATTTACTATATCACTTTTTATTTCATTCAAAGCCTTTTTTGTTAGTTACAAGGATCGATTTCATTTTTCGGGCTCGTTTGTTTACATGGCTTTTAAAAGATCCATTCACTTATATTCTTGTTTGGATTATATGAAAGATGAAAGTGGTTGTCCAGAATTGAAGTTATATTATTTACTTCATATCCCTGATATTACATGGTTTTAATTTTATTTAGTTTACTTAGAGTGAAGTTGAATTATTATACATATTTAACTATAGTGATTACTGTTTTTGTTGATCGATGGATTGATTACAAAGAATGTGTTTTGATTTACAACTTAATTCCATATCTACCAAAGGACTACAGAAAAAAAATATTGGATATATTAAATATATAATAATATGGTTCAACCATTACATAAATGGTTTCATGACCATAATTAATGATAATAATAGAAAATGATAAACCATTGTCCTTGAATGTGCTAAATTTGCACATCTCAAATAGTGCTTTAATTTATTTCAAATAAAAGGTTGGGGAAAGGGGCGAAGATAATGAACTATACCACTAGCATGAAGAAATTCTAGTAAATTTATTTTACTGTATTTATCATTCTATTATGGTGAATGGAGGTGAGGAATGAAAATAAAAATAAAAGAACTTAAAAGAAAAGAAGAAATTTGGGAAGAGGAATTTACCTCTTGAGACTTCCTCCTTTGAGGACATCTTATGGGGAGAGGTTTTGGTATTTTGAGGAGGATAAGATATTTTGGACGTGGGGGAGGACCTTGGAGAGAGATTTGGGCTGAATTTATAGAATTCTTGGATCTTGAGTGGAGTGGAGAGAAGAGGGAGTGAAGGTGGTTTTTATAGTGGAGGAGAGGAGGGATTTCATGATATTATAATCCTTAATTTATTATTTATTCTCAAGACAAAGAAGAGTAAGTATTCCATGACCATGAATAGTAAATGGGTCATGTCAATTCGAACCATGGGTGGTTAAATCAGTCATGATTCTAGGAATAGTTTATTTATCTTGTAATGTATATATACGGTGTATTACCGTATTTTACTATTCATCGAATATTCATGTATTTCGGAAAAATATCAAAAATTGACCCTAACCACTTTTCGACATGTAGAATCCAAAACTGAACTGAATTTTTCAAAAACAACTTTCTAAATAAGATTATTTTAATAAATAATTAAAATAATAATTTATTATCAAAATCTGTTTTAAAACATTCATTAAGTCATTCTAAACTATAGGTATAACGTACTTCCAATATGAATATTATTTTTATACCACTATAGGTGAGGTTATTATTGATTATTTTATATCACTATTCATAAGGGTATGTTAATATTCATTAGGGTAGGTTACTATTCACCAAAAATTAATTTTCTTTTATTAGACTCAAAAAAACATCTTGAACACAATCGTGTATGTCAGATTTACCAAATTCCAAACACATAAGTGACAAAATTATGTTTAATGTTAACTTATTGCCTATTAGTTAATTATTATGTGATTTTATGGCATATTTATATTATGGGAATTCCCATTAAACACATTGGGTTGTTACACTAGATGTTCTCACAGCCATCCCCTATGGTAAAAAGTACCAACAACCCTCTGGGCAGTACACTCAGCCTACCCCATTATGGTTTGGTCATAGAAAAATTACAAGACTCTCTGTGGAAGCTAACTCCGTCATTTCCCCTTATAGTCTAATCTAGTCAGGGACTCTCCGAGGAAGATCACTCGGTCAATTCCCCTTATAGCCCCAAGGTTAAGATACTCTCTGAGAAATCACGGTCGGTCAATTCCTATTATAGCCTCAGGTCGTTCACAGACTCTCTGAGGAAGCACACCCAATAAATTTCTCTTATAGCCTGGAGTGGTTCACAGTAATTCATTTAAAACAAAGTCTCTCTGAGGAATCTCACTTGTTCTATCCCCTTATATATTATAAAGCTCAAATACTCTCTGAGGAATCTCACTCGGTCTATCCTCTTATAGTCTATATTGTCCAAAGACTACCTGAGAAAGCTCACTCGGTCTATCCTCTTATAGTCTATTACACCAGGTTCTCACGGCCCCGTGTATGTCAATGCATAATAATTCAATATGGCCAATGTAATCCTATATAACTACTTGGATAACCATTCTACAAAATCTCAAGCATGTTAGAAACCAATACTCCATCCTATGATCACAAGGCATGGAAAATTTGTAAACCACCAATAGACTTAAAGGACCAAACAGTCATTAACAGAACAAGGAATGAGTAGAACATCCAAGGTATAACAGTCAACCCAAAACATGTCCAATTTACATCTACATAGGCATACAATCATGGAAGAAAAACAAAAGGGGTAGAAATGGTAAACACACAATACCCCATTTATGGGTATTGGTGGAATTTGTTCATAATACTCTAAGACATTGAATGGAAACGTGCAAACCACCCACCTTGGGGTTAGGAGAACAATATACTTGAACCATAGGGCTTGAATCTCTTTACAACGGCGTAGATCTATGAAAATGAATAAAAAATTCAACCCACGATAACTTAGAAAAGAGGAAGAATTTCTAAATGATGCTCTAGAAAAAGGAAGAGATTACCGCTGCGGTTCTAATGCAATAAAAGTTGGCCGATTCAGAGAATGGACGGATTCTCGGGGGCTCATAAGATGATCTGATGTCGTACAGTTTCTCCCGGACGAATAGAACCTAAAAGAAGATGGTTCTATCCATCAGACATGACACCGATTCATTTAATGGAAAAAAATGTACACGGACTGTACTTTTTGAGTACATTTCATGTACACGCCTTTTTCATACTCTACTTTAAGAGGCCTTCACATCACCGCACATAGCTGTGTGTATGGCCCTGACATGGCCAGCACACGGCCTCCTTTGGAAACGAGGTACATGACGTGTACTCATAAAGTACATGACGTGTACTTCAAAAATTTCTAGATACTCCTCCATTCTAAAAAAATCCATAAAAAAGGAAAAACATACCCAAATAGAAGTTTTGGGTTCTTACAAAACCCCATGATTCCACCCTAAAATCCCCTAACAAATAAAATAATATTTTTGTGTTTTTAATGGTTGTTGGACCAAATTTAGGTTATGAACCAACCTCAAAGATTAGAAATGGTAAAATATCCCCCACCATATACTTTATCCACCAATGTTTCATCACCATATTTTTTTCCTCACCTGGAAGATACAGGATTTATCAATATTGGATATATTGAGCTCATGACCTATATTTTTCGATATGACTGCACTAATCTCCCAATAACTTCATTTTTGTGTATTCACTCCATGTTAACTCAACATTAGGGAATCATTAATTGTGGTTTATATTTCACCCATTTGGAACAAGACATATGGATGTTTTGTCCCTCTACTACAGATTAGCTCTTATGTAAACCACCGTATATAGATTATTTCGTCCTTATTTAAATATCTGATATACCAGGGATGAGGAAGAAACTATTCCCTCCCATAGGAGTTCATCAAACATGAAATAAAGGCTATGGACCCATATTCCCCTTGAGGTACAAGTGATCTAGAACACCTTCCAGTTCCACATTTAAAATTTCCACCTCTTTCCCCCAACACTTCTTTTACCCTTTTTTTATATACCTATCTACCAACTAATAATATTATTCCCGCATTATATAAAATTATATCCCTAACAATGGCCATGAACTCAGAATACTCATTGGTCCCCTCACATTTGGATGCATTGGATCACCTCTTAAACCCTTCTTAAATCATTTATAATGTCAGATACTGTAGATACTAGTGACTATCCAAATTTGTTTTCTAGTATTGGGGCCCTAAATTTTATCATTATTTGTTTATTTTATCCATAACCCATAACACCACCTAATATCTTCCCCAGTGCTTATATATAAGGCCTTCAATTTTGATTATTTTACTATGATGATGATGTTGCTCTATTTTTCCTGATATAAATGTTCAGGACCAGTAGCTTACAAGTGACACCCACCTGAAACCTCATTTAACATACTTCCACTTGTCCACAAAATTTTATATTGTGTAAATGCATAAATTAAAACCCCTAGTAACAATTTAAGACTCTATTTTTTATATAACATTAGATGTATATATATATCTATCTTTGTGTATGTTTGTGTGTATGTGTTTTTATATCCCATAGTGATACTGGATGTTTTCATTTTTCATTTTTCTTTTTATTCAATGATTACTAAACATCTGTATAATTATAAATAACTTCCTTCATTACTAATACATATATGCATCCTCAGAAATGTTTTATGTCATGTTTCATCTCATTTCCCATACAAAAATTTATACATGAAATTCCTTCATAAAAAAATATGTGGTGAAGGGTACATTGACACCACACAAGTCATTCTTGATTGATATATCAACAAGACCTCATTAATTACATGATTTTTTTAAAAATGAAAAACTATAGATTAATCAATGTTATAAATAATAAATACAAAGGTAGAAAAATTGAGGGTTTTGTAATAATTCACGGTTTCATGTTATTTACAATTATTAAATAATAATTTTAATTTATTGAAATATAAATTTAATAGAATTATTAATTTCATTTACTAAATGTTATGATTTAATAATAGATTTTTATACCCATTAATAAGATTTTATCTATTCCTGTTGGAAATACTATTTATTTTACCTTATTTCATGAGACACTATAAAGATATTCATTAATATTTGATCATTTCAATATTTATTATCTAATAATAATGAATTTAAACCATATTAAGATTAGTGATTTTAATGAATGATTTATGTTTTCACCATTTAATCTTTTGAAATATCATTACAAATGAGCCTTTGTGAAGCCCATATAGGCATTGAATTGCTTTGATGGAAATATACATTACATACCAGATTATCCATCATACCATAGTTATTTTAATTTTTTTTCAATATTATTTACCTAACATCTAAAGTGGGGGTTTTATTCAAGTAATGGTTAGGAGATAGTATCTTTTATTTATTGTGGGGGAGTATCTCTATTTAACATGGGTATATGGGTTTAAAAATTATTATTCAACATGTTTATTTCATTAATCACTAAAAAATATTAAAATGGAAACAAAATATTTCATTATATTAAAATTTTTGAATGTTATCCAAAGAGAACGTGGAAAAGGGATTGGAAATTTTGTATTTAAATGGGTAATATGAAGAGGATATCATTTTCGTAAACATTCATGATAATCAATCATTTTATTTAAATAATTTATCCTTTTTACACTTGATTTTATCTTTAAATATTTGAAATCATTTTAGACAACCCTCGGCCTAATATTTATTTGATCACATGTGAATGAACTTTTTATTTTTTAGTTTTATATAAAAATATAGATTTTTTATTACATACAAGACAGTAGATATATGTTTAGAAACATGTTATTGACCATGAAATTTATTTAATATTATTTATTGATGGTTGAATCTATTTTGATTGTGATATATGTCATATTTTTAATTGATACTGAAAAAAGTATTGATAATTTGAACGAAATAGGATCAATAATATAAATTGAAATTATACCAAAGTAATGATTTGAATTATTCTAATTGGATAAATTTTATTCATATAAATCATTCATTTATAAATTATTATTTAAAAGTATAATTAATTGATTCCCCCTTATTAACATATGAATTATCTTGGATTCTATATAGTGATTTTAATCATGTTCATGAATGTTATTACATCCGAGTGAATTGATGAACCAAATTTCTAAACAACTTTCATGGTGTTTTGTGGGATTAAAAACATCGATAATACCAAATAAAAGTTATTATAAGGATAAAATTTATTACATAAGAGTTTTTGGAAAAAATCTAAGATTACATAGTTAATGTAACAATTTCAGATAAAATTAGGTAAAATGATGGTATAAACATCATGTACATTAAATGTACACTCCATGTTATTTTTAAAAACACCTAGATTAAATACGTTCAGTTCACACCTAAATTAATTATATAATAGAACACACCATACTGAATATAGAAAAAAAATATATTATCATTATAGAATAATATGGTGGATGAACAATCTACTAAATTTTTTTTTAATGAAACTACATGTCATGTAACCTCGCCTACTAATAGTTGATTGACAAAATTATTTAGGACATATATTTTATAAGACACATGGAAAAAATACAAAAACATAATTTTCACTAATTATACATCATGTGCTTTTTACCCATTAAATAATTAGAAGAAATCTAAAAATATGTGTTTTGGGAGGTGGCCTATGACCTCTGGACTTGGGGGAACAAATCTTCACATTTTTGTGTCTATTTTTCTCTCTTACACCTTTTCAATCCAATTCATCTTATTCTTCACCAATAGTTATAATATAAAATGTAAAATCACTTCCATTTTAGTTCTTATTTAGTTCATAATAATTATGTCATTTATATATTAGTTTAGGATTCCATGACTTGATTATTCTTATTCATTTTTATTCGTAAGTCTATCTCAATATCTAGTCCAAATGAAGACCGCATAATCCCACCTTTTATGGTGGTGATGAGATTAAGGATGAATCAATTATTGATATTTCCATATCATTCTGACTATTTTTTCATTTTTTGGTTTCATATATTGAGTACATCATTAACTATTTACATATTCAAAAGATGTTTTCTTATCCTTGGATTATTGGGAACCCTATACAAGTAAGATTTCATGGGTTGTTCAATATATCATTTATGTTATATATACATTGAATTAAATTTTGGTCATGTCATGAATTATAGATATAACCGAGTAGAAATAAGAAATAGCCTATATGGTATTTAAATGTTTGGATTAACAAGATAAATAATTTTTCTTGAAGATATCCAATATTAATTTTTCTTTATTTTCACTTCACTTTTCCAGGAATTAAAACTTCTTATAATCTGTTTTAATCTTTTTCTCATCTTTTTTAATTTAAAAAAATTTAATATCAAAATAATTTAATAGTTAAATTATCAATATTAAAATAGTCATTTTTCCCAATTATGTTCTCTAATAGAGATATAATAGGGTTTATATAATACTATAGTTACTCCAGTTTTAAAAAAATAATTACTTTTTTTATGATGACTGTGTAAACCACCTACATTGTGGGATACTCTTAATTAGTGGATGTGATTAAGTGTCCTGAACCTTCTAGACATCTAACTACATGGGGGATGTGAATGATGTAATATTCTCCACATCTTCCAATGTGAACATGTGTGGATGACTCTTCAATTAATCACGAGATTGGTTAGACAATACCTTTATTAGTGACCAAGAGGATCCCCTATTTCTTATTATATTTTCATATTTTTGCTATGGATCGTACGACCAATTCAATAATATTCATCAAATATTATGAATCATTTGATATTCTATATATCCATTAAATAGAATTAACAAAACACTGAAATGTTTATATATTTCCTCTTGATTAGGGAAGAGTTAGGAAAATGGAATTCCTCTAACTACTAAGGTAGGAAATATTGATGGGTGGAGATGGGATAATACATAACCTGGATCTTATCCTCGACCAGTTTTGTCCATATGTCACATGAATAACATTCAATTCTGATATATGGATCATTGTTTTTCAATTATTATGTTTTTTTAATTACATTAATTTCATGCAATGGATTATTTTTGTTTGGTACATTGTTAATGAGTAATGTGAATCACCTCAATAGTGGAACATATGATGATTATAAATTTTTGGTCACATAAATGGGTGAATAAAAATTACCAATGAATTTTCAGGCTAATACAGGATGTTCTTGAATCAAGGGGATATATTTAGTTTTTTGGGGTCCATAAAGATAAAGAAACATTGTATGTATGTTCGATCGTAAGGGATAATATCTTCTAATCTAACTCTTCAATGATTGTGGTTCATGGTGAAAAAAATTTCATATTATATCTAATGAATATGTAATTAGGGATGAGCTCTAAAAATTAGTGAATTTCTTGTATTGTGTATCTAATCCCATGAAATGGGATTCTACATAGAAAACTATTGGACAATCTTTATAATGGATATCCATGTTTTATAAAAGGTGAAAACATTTATATTCAACTTTATATACATGGGGAGGACCTCCATGATGGGTAATTTTTTATCATGGGTGTATCCTTAAAAAAATTTGGTAACCTCATAAAAAATATTTGTATGGTATTTAGTATCCCAAGAGTGGGTACGATCATGAATTAGTAAAAAAAGATAATACCCATAGGGAATCACGTGCCTAATAACTATTTAATATCTATAATCATCACATGTTACAAGATTATTAAATTGAAAAACTATAATGAAATTTTGATATTATTAGAAGATGTATAACATATATTTTTTTTGTGGATGGTGTTACAATTTCTATATCTTCTTCTTAGTCCCAACTTTTGATGATTGGGGTAAAGTTATTATCTGTGTCCTCTTGTGTAGCTTCGTCTATTTGGAACAAAGCTGGGGTGTCATCCAAACAGACACCCAATACGATCCTTGTCATTGACTGATGGTAGTTCCCAGTCCCCATGATCTAGAAAAAATTTTCTATGTATTGAAAACAACTTTAGGAATGATTACAAAAATTTATATAATCATAAAAAAAATAAAACAAAATATCGCAATAATAAATCACCATAAGGAAATGAGGCACACAAAATTTTTATATTCAAAGCATACAACATTAAAAAACACCCAAAAGTAAAAAAAAAAAAATTGGATGAAAAAAAAATTATCAATAAAAACCACCATGAAATAAGACACACATCACCCTCTAGAAACAACCTACAACAACTGCAAGATGTGGAACACTAAAACTAGATCCATAATCACTAGGATGCGTCTTTCCTTTACCTAGGTCAAACATAATAATGTCTACATACACTAAATAGTTTATTCTAGTTGTGTGCCAAATCCAAGTAGGATTACAGACATAATAAAACAAACCATAATATATCATTATAAGACACATTAACATGTAAATTTACATAAAAAACATTTGATACACTTTCATGAAAAATTTTGAGTAAAAATATTTCAAAGAAAACCCTTTAAAAAGGAAAAAGTTTCTCAAATAATCATTTATAAAATAATGTGTACATAAGGTCTACAATATGCTAAAGATTTCCACCATTTCAAATCTTCATCAAGTCACAAGAGTGAACCATGGGAAAGTCCTTATGTATATCTAACCTAAGTGGGGACCTTTGAATGTTGTACCTAAGGGAACAAAATACACCAAATCAACTACCAATAGTGTTCTGGTGAAAGATTTGTTAAAGGAAATCATATCCCAAGGTATAATGGTATAAATATAATAATCCAAACCCAATATTGTTTCTATAAAGAAGCCACAATAGTGTAACACATCTCAATGTCTTATGGTCATCGATCATATCACATGTTTAGTTATTGTTGTATATTACAACATACTAGAAGAATATGGGCCTCACAACTTTTGAGAAATCCAGAATAGTAGATATAGTTCAAAAGATAAATACCTAAGATTACAATTATGCTCAAATTCCATTTAACATATCACATAAATCAAAAACATCACATATACATGACCAGAATCCTACCACACATGGAAATTAACACTTTGCACGATGAAAATACATTCATTTCACATGCACCCAAAAACCATTTGAAATTACATTTCACATCCCTTACTCATTATATGAAACACATTTTGAAACAAAATAAATAGTTAATATATGAAATGTAACAATTTTGATGGAAATATACCCTTGAAAATTCACATTTATATTAGAATCCTATTGTAATATGCATCAAATTACATTCTAAATTCAAATCATCTTTTAAGGTTTACAAAAATAAAGCTATTGAAACCCCATTATCCATTTAAAATACACTTTTAACTCATTTTCACAAATAAATATCTTTTAAAATAAATTATTTAACTTCGGCTAAAAGAAAAAATCATTCACAACAACACCACAATGAATCTTACATGAAATATAATAAATTTTATTTTTAAAAAACATATTCACAAGACAAGAAACCTATGAAACATCCACAACATATTTTTCGACACATAAAAAAAAGAATAGAACCCATTTAAACAACAAGAAAGGCATATTAAAATTATATAATAATGAAAAAATATTGAACTGTCTACATGACACTTGAAAAAATTTGAAGATTAGTTTGAAACCATAACAACACCACCAGAAGACCCTATAATGGATTTCTCCAACAATAATAATCAATATTTTCCCAAACAACACACGATAAAATCCTTTTTAGTTAGAACCACATTGGAATAAGTGAACCCAATGAATGAGGAAGATAAAACCTAAAAGAGGGAGAAATCAAGAGAAAACAAATGTATATGAAGTTTCCTTGAAGAATTGGTGTCAAAAACACCCATGTATTGAGGATCAAATGCTTCAAGAAATAATGGAGGATTCTCCCATCGCAAAAAATACATAGTGTTGTTATTAAAGGAAATTTATGGTTAAATAAGAGATAGGTATAATATTAAATTACCAATTTTTAATGACCTAGACAATTCACATGGTTTTTCTGTACAATTTTACAAACCATGTGGTAATCAGGCACCTCCCACTATCCAAGAAGTAAATTCCAAGTTGTTTCCCCAAAGGGTTTGACAAAACATATGAAAATATTACAGCATCCAACATCCAAGAATAACATATGTCCCATGGTTTCTTAGGAATGGGAACCCATATTTCTCTAACCTACACCAACCGTGTGACACCAACTTTCATGACCAATTTCAATATTTTTCACAGAATAAATAGGGTGAACCTAAGTAATAATTGGATGTTTAAGAATAAAAAGAACACTACCTAAAATTGAAAACATAGATGTCATAATTCTCCCCCACTGGGATGAATTATTCCCCCATAAATCCTAGCATAATATTTATTTGATAACAAAAATGGATACTACTCCTCAAGCAAATACTTCCACTGACATGTCACGTATATATCATTACCATGTAGAGAAAAACATGAACCAATGGAATAGACATCCCATGGAAAACTCTCTCTTGGGAATCCACAATCCCCATTAGTCACTCAAATATAGAAAATATGGGTTCTAATTACAACTCCTTCCAATTCAACACTTGATGTGGATCTGGGTTATACATTCTAAACTTACAAACATGGAACACCCCATTAATTTACCTCAAATGTTAAGGAATAGTTATCCTAAATTCCACTATACTGATCTCCTCAGTAATATGAAAAGTTTTATCATACATTGACATAAGCATTCCTTGTTCACCAAAACTATGATGTCCAACATGAGATGATACCTTTAGAAATACCAAGTCACACATTGAGAAATCCAATGATTAGAAACTCTGATCAACATAAGATTTATAGTGACTCTATGATTTCAATAACCACAATATGATCAACATGACTTTACCATAAGTCTCTTGTACAGAGATCTGTCCCAATAATGAGGTCTCACCCACCTCAACCCAACACAATAGAGAGTGGCTTAGAAAACCTTAAATCCCCTCAAATGGGGTCATTCAAATCAAGTACTAGAAAATATTTGTATATTAAAACTCAACCAATCCCAAATGGATATCCTATGAACAACTGATATCCAACACATATGACTGGATCATATCTTCCAAAATCTAATTTTCTCACTATTTTTACCATTAATTTAAGGATGGTATTCCATACTCAGCTTTACATGTGACACCATTTCCTTATCAAATAATTTCCAAAACTACAAGGTTATATTTGGGTCCCTATCTGAAATAATTTCCATGGGAACACCATGAAACCTCACAACCTCCTAACCATACAACCATTACAACTCATCCACCTTTCCTTATCTTTGATTTTAATTAAATGTAATGATTTGGTAAAGAAGTAAATCACTATCCAAAATGAATTCCATCCCTTTGGTATATGAATTATTCGAACAATAAAATCCATTGTTATCTAATCCATCATATAGGTAGGAATAGGTAGGAACAAAACCAGTATGGAGGGTCTTCAGTTCTCTTATTTACCCTTCTCAGATATATAAAACTAAAAGGAAAAGTCAACTATGTTCAGTATGAATCATGGAAAATAGAACTACAAATGTAAATCATAAAACATATTGGTGGCATGAGCATAAAAAACACACTATGATTGGTGGCTACCTTGCATCACTAGCTTTATTAAAGACAAAGGCACAACCAAATTTCCTCTGATGCACAAAAAAAACTATTAGGAGATAATGACCACTCCAATGTATCATCCCCACCATTAAGAAAATGCATATACTACTAGTTATACTCACCCCATAGATTATTTCTCTAAATTAACTATATAAGGTAAGGTGTCAACTGATCATTGGACATGAATGCACCTCCACCGTTCACTTTGGTACCCAAATGAAACTGGGAAAAGAGTCCCATCCAAGTCCATTCATCACACGAATCATTCAATGCTAACAGTGACACCTCCAAAAATAATGAATATGCCACAAAATTTATCTTATTTAGGTTATAATATGTATCAATTATGAACACTTAATGGTACTCAATCTAATTAAATTGACTTACATTCAGGTCTCTTTGGGAGAATATGTATGTTAAACTCATATGATCTGAATAAATGATAACTTCTCACCGAAAATATTAGGGTTCAAAAAAATCAAGGAATTATTTAACACATCCAAATATTTTTCATGGGTTGGGTAATTATTTTCCTGTTGTTAGAGTTATTGGGAACCATATTCCACCACATGTTCATCCTAGATCTATACCCACCCATGAACTGTCCCTAAAGCTTGTGAATTGACCACATAACCCTTTATTAATTTCCAAAAAAAATCAAAACATGGTCAGCGGTCAGCCCTTGATTAAGTTCCTCAATAGATACCTGACAGTATGTGATCTATTAAAAATTTTCCTATTTCGGGGTGAGCGTTGTCGTGGATGAATCAACATAAGAGAAATGTTGAATAAATTAACTGATAAACACTATCGAGCCCAAAAAATCATGATTTGAGAAACATTCTTCAACTATTCCCATGTCATCAATTCACTTATCTTCATAAAGGCCTCTAAAACCACTTATTATGATTTTACATGGCCTAGAAAAATCACCTCCTTAATCCAGAAGGTGAATTTAGAATACTTGGCTTAGTGATGATGACCCTGAAAGGTTCCCAACACAATTCCCAAATTGATCTCATGCTCTACCTTGGTTTCATAATATTACAGGATGTCATCCACAAATACTATTATAATGAAATCGAAAAACTTGTGAAATACCATGTCAATAAGTTTCATGAAGTCTAGAGGAGAATTTTTCAAACTGAAAGGTATTACAAAGATCACAAAATGGATGTACCTTATTTTATAGAATGTTTTTGGAACATACACCTCTCTAACTCTATCATGGTGATATCAAAAATTCAATTCAATATTGGAAAACCAATTTACGCCCTTAAGATGGTCAAAAAGGTCATCAATATGGGAAAAAATTAATGTATTTTTAATAAATACCATATATAACTTTTGGTAATCAATGTAAGATTCTTGGAAAAAAAGTGTCATCTAGTGGTAAATTAAATTTCCACAATGTGGTGGTGGCCAAAGGGTATGAGGGAAGAGATATCATATGTGTTCTTGGTTCAAAAAAATCGCAAACGCCGCATCCCACCCCATAGGGAAACCTAAAAATATCATGGAAAACCTCTATGAACTCAAATATCACACGAGATAATAAACCCTTAGGATCACCATCATCATTCCATAGCATGGGTGATGATAATTGATAAAAAAACGATTTCCCAATTCCATAATTTTAGGTATCACAGGCCCCAACTATGTATTCTATTCACCATAAAATACTTAGGTACTTTTATCTGGTACCAAAAAAATTAATTGGAGACTATGAAAATAAATTTGCTAATGAAAACATACCATACAATCCATTCTAAGGATCTCATCAAAGAGTTCCATTTCCAAAACAATGAAATCTCATTCCAAGAATTCCCATGAAACCATGAGTGAACAAGACAGACACCAGAAAATATTATCACACTTCTTACCAAGAGGTGTTACTGACTCCATCGCATACAGAATAAGATCAGTTGGAACCCTTAACACATAAAAAAAGAGATGATAAATTAAATAAATAGAATCACTAGTATCATGTAGTAATATAGATAAATATGGTTCAATGGGAACAATATATTGATCTGTCAAAGGCTCTACAACTAATTCTACTAGGTCTTGATCCACTGCATTTAGTATCCTCAACCAAAACTATACAAGATAATGACCACTAGCTTGTGGCTCTTCCATGAGAAAACACTACTCAAAAGATTATCAGGCCATGAAACCCAAACCTCTAAACCGAAAACACACTATCATGGATGGTTTTAATTTGGATGAAATCCCATTGAATAATACCAATCAATATCCACTCTGATAAGGTCACACCAATTTGAAAAAATTATTCATGTTCCCCTTTCTCTACATTATTGAAAAGGTCATGGATGATATGTGCAGATTTATCCTTTGTTCCATTCATTTCCACACTAATTTCAAACTACTTATCATGCATAAGAATCCACATATAATGAAAAATAGGAAAGATGGCCTAAAATACCACCTCCTTTATTCCACTACTCATCCTATATAATATTATTTTCTGAAGAAATACCACTTACCACAACATACACTACTCCCAAAAAACCAAACTGGCTTCCAAGATTATTTTCTACCATTATCGAGTGATCGAAAAGAAGAACATAGTTCTTTATTTATAACTAGATAACATGAGATTATATTTCTGGCCGCAACCCCCTCTCGAACCTATAAGCCTTCATCTTCTCATTGTAATTGAACTCAAGTGCATACTGAAGTAGAATTGTGAAGCGGTTAGCATGTTCCATATAAGACCAAACCATCTCTCTAAGCTCTATGAAAGCCAAGGATTCAGAAAATGGATAAACAACAAGAGAATACTATTTGTTGAAGATGAACTTGATGTCCTTCCAACACATCTGCTCGAACATTCCATCTTGCACCACTGAGTCCCACCAAATCCAACTGGGGCCTTCCAACAAGAATGAGGCATATAATACCTTGTTGTCCTCAAGAGTATCATAAAACTTGAACATTCATTCTATCTTCTAAAGACACTCATTTTCTTCATAAGATTTTGTGCAACCTCAGAAAGAAAGAGGATTGTTCTTGGGATCTCTTTATATTTTTTACTTTTTGGGTCCTGGTTTAGATTATCTAACATGAGTAAGACTAGATACTGGACTTTCTCTCAATCCCTGAATATCCTAAACAACAGCAGCATCCAATATCTGATCAATTGGAAAAAAATAACTCTGTACATACTCATCCTATGGCTATATATGAATTCAATGAGGATGAGTTTTTCTACAATAATTCGTCATCCCAATGGAAAACCATCAGTACAACCACCAAAAAATATTTAGAAAAATAATATTATTATTAATAAATATAATAAATATTCCAATATCAAAACATATAGAAATAAATCATAATAACAAGACCAACAAAACCACTCCACCCCATCCCAGTTTTCATATACATTTTTCATCCCATAACTCTCATCATGAGAATATGTCAAATCAAATCCAATCAACCCATGGATACTCGAGTCATGTCATGATGTGTGTTGGCTAGGCACCCAACTAAAAACCAAAACAATAGGCCCCAAAAATCATAAGTCATGTCTATCTAGTCTCTCCACAATACCATGACCCAATAGAGTGTGGCCTACTCTGATACCATTCTTCACAAACCAAGCCAGGGTTCCATTTAATTCGACACAAAATCTGATACATATAAATTCATAAATGGAATTCCTGATCCCCTGGGTCTAGTAACTAGATCACGGTTATCAATATAAATATTTGGAATGATTTCACACATTTTTATAATCATAAAAAACAAATATAAATAAACATCAAAATGATAAATAACCATAACTAAATGAGGGACAAATTTTGATTAGATTCAATGATTACAACATTTGAAAAACTCATAATTACTATAACCAAATGGGGACACATTAACTATATGAATAACCAAAATGAATCTTGTGGGTAATCACCATCTATCCATGAAAACCAACACCAAGAAGAAGTGGAACACTAGTAACCTAATCCACCATCTCAATGAAAAATATTCACTTTACCTAGGTTATATATAACAAATCCAATATATAACAAATGTTGTATGTAGGGTTTGAGCCAAATCCTAGCATGATACCACCTAGGAAAATATTCTATATTATAAAATTTGAAGAAAAATTCACATGCACATTTCCATAAAAATATTTGATACAATTTCAAGTAAAATTTTTAGGAAAAAAGTTTCAGGAAAAACACTATTAAGGGAAAACCATTTCAAAAATAATATTGATTAAAATAAACTATACACATGGTTTATTATATGCCAGTGTCTATGACTATTTGAAATATCCATCATTTCATAGTAGAGAACAATGTGAAAATAATTAAAGTTAACTAACAGAATTGGGACTTTATGAATAACATACCTTGGAGACAAAATTACTCCAATTTATCTACTAATGGGATTTTTATACAGAATCCATAATTGGGGATCTCATCACATGGCCAAATGGTCACCAAATTTTAAGTCAAACCCAACAATATTCTCTTTATCGATCCACTAGAGGATAAAACATCCCATGTACTAGTGGTCTCTAATTATATCACATGTTTAGTCTGTGTTTTACTGTAAATCCTACTAGATGAATCAAGGCCACTCCACTTCTGAGGATCTTGTGTACTAGTTCTTGTTACCCTAACTATGTACACAAGATTCTATTTTTTCACTAATTACATTTCAAATATCACATTAATCAGCGCATTCAGATATACATGCCAAGCATCATGAGTACACAATTAAATAACCAATTTCCGTGATAAAAATACTTTCAATTCACATTCACACAGAAACCATTTGAAAATAAATTTAAAAAACCATTTAAAATAAATGAAACCGATTTGAACAAAAAAGAACATAACATATCAAATTTCACTATTTATATTTGAAAATCCATTTTAAAATCCATTTTTATATCAGAACCATTTTATATCATGCATCACATTACATTGTCAATTCAAAGACATATTTATGGTGCATAGAAAAGATAAAAATAAAAAAACCCATTTCCGTTAGAAACCCCACATTTAATACATTTTAACCATTAAATATCTTTTAAAATAAATCTTCCACCTTCAACACAAGTTAAAAAACTCTCATAATAAGAGCTACAATGAATCACACAAGAATTAAAATCAATTTAATTTTAAAACCCAACATTAACTATACAAGCATGGAAAACCACTTCTAAAAAATATTTCCCACCACATAAACAGGCCATAGAACACATATAAAAACCAATAATGAATTTTATAATAATATAATAATATAAAGTCATCTAACCACCTACCATGCACTTGAAAACATCATGAAATTGGTGCAAAACCATAATGACACCACCACATGACCCTATAGAGATAATATCCAAAAATATTCATCATTTTTTCCCCAAAATCATGAGATCAAACCCACTTTATTTCAAAAAAACCCATTGGAATAAGATTATTCAATGTGGGAGAAATGGAAACCCTAAATGAATGTGACAACAAGAGGAAACAAACTTACTGGATTTTTCCTTGAATAACCTCGGTCGAAACCACCCAAGGTTAAAAGGATTAATGTCTTTAAGATATATTGTAGGAGGCTCACGTGGCATAAAATACCGTAGTTTTTGGATTATAAAGGATTGAGAGATAAATTTTATGAGGTTAGTTGAGTAATTTCCCAATTTCTATGGACTTGAAAATATCATATGGCTTTACCAAAATATTTTCCATATTGTGAAAAACCATTTAATGATCACTATCTAAAAGGTACATTCCACATGGATAACCCATATGGTTTAATAAACCATGCACCAACCATGTTGTTAGCACTATCCAAAAATGATATAAGTCACATTGTTTCCTTGTCTGGGGTTCATGGTTTCCCCAAACCATTTGCAAATTTTCTACCACATTTTTCCAAGCAAAAATTGATTATTTTTTACAGAAAACCCAAGGGGAACACATGGAATTAATGAAAGACTAAAAATAAATAAAACTAATACATAAAAATGAATACATTGGTGTGAAAATGTCTCTTCAATGATGAAGAATGTGGTGATGAGTTGAATCCTTCTTTGGTAACTTCTTGGCTTCCACATCAACACATGTAGAATTTACATTAGTCTTATCTAGGTATAAAAATAAGTCATTTCCATGGATGTAAGGGAATTAATAAATCTATTATGTTTTTTAATTGAGGTCTCCTTCCATCTGGGGGTCATAGAAATTAATCTAGTCATATGTTTTTATTGACATAAGATTCTCACTAGAGGCAGTTCATGTAAAAATCTTCATTCAAGTACTCCTAGTCCAATGTTTTATATGTCTACTGATACTTGGACAGTAAATGTAATGGTGATTGAAAACTCATATATGTTACAGTGAATGTAGCTATAACAGTGATATTAGAATCATTGATGTGATAGCTCATTTAAAGACATATAAAATTTTCATTTCCAACCTCATCCCTTGAACTTCCATCATTCCGATTTAGTTAGGCATTAGTTAATCACATTTTTATTGATATAAAGGTAATAAAAAAGTAACACAACTAATAAACAATTCCAAATAACATTGTAAATAACTAAATAATGTTGAGCAATCATATTTATAGAAAATAGATTTTATTTATGTATCATAATTTTTTAATTTATATAATGTTTTTCTATTTTATTATGGTCTTACATTCCATATATGAGTGGTCGATAATCATAACATAGAAATTTCATAAGCTTATTAAAATTGATTGGATGGGTAGATGATTAAACTCACTATAATAACCACCTCACAGAAAAGGTACCCCTTATGGGACCATAAGAAAGGAATAGTGAAAAATTTCCCAAATACCACCACTAATTGGCCATATGATGGTGACAATCATGAGGTTATATCAGTAACACACATGGGAGTTATTACATTGTATAGAGATTAAAGATGTTAGTGATAAGGTAAGAAAAATTCTAATCAACAATATAACATAACAGAATGATAAAAATTTTCATATAATATATGATAAATCTAGTATAATAATATAATGACGCGCAACTAAAACTACTAGAATGAAATATTAAAAAGATCCCCGATATTGACTGTAAAGCTCCAAGGACTCCAGAATAACTACTAAAACTAGTAATGTCTTGATCAATCAATAACCATCCCCAGACCAAAAATAATATTACACACATATATATATTGGGAATAACATGTATAGTGATTAATATAATCCATGAAACCACACATATAATAAGTGGAAAAAGTTATACTAAACATTAGTTGTTAAAAAAACTAAATTATTACCTAAAATTGATTACTATTTCATTGACATCTTCACTACACATCTCTCACTAAATAACCCAGAGAATTATAATCAATATATATATATATATATATATTAAAATGTATAGGCCGAAACTGTTTCTCCACATGATTTCTAGTAGATGGACCAATGTCACACATCCTAATACATAATATATTTAATAAATATACATTTCCAAAAACATCTAGGAAACCATAAATAATCATCCAACCCTTACTACACATCATCATATCCTCATCAACATCCTAGAGTTACCATGTTTCTTTCCACATGCCACCAAAGCCTTTCTATTATGTATTATACATCATGTTATCATAACTAGTTCATAAGATACATATAATTATACATTGGATATACATATAAAATATATTTATAATATATAAACATAGTCTATTTAATCATACAAGAATACAGAAGAAGCGATATATATATATGGGAGACTGAAAACAACGACACCACATGAAATCACATAACCGGAACCTCTACCTGTCACAACCATTGTATACCGACCAATATAATACTATTAGTAATTAGAGAGAAAGGGAGAGGGTAACTCAACCATACATTCCATTTCAAACCTAGATATTGATTAAATAAATCCCAAAATCTCTAGTTTTTTGTTTCCCTATAGAAATTGGTTGGGCTCATATAAAATAAAAAAAACATCCAGAGAATATATATATCTCACAAACATAGCATGTTCAACAACCTATAAATAGAATCATTTCCCACAATAGTCCCATGAGACCCTGGTTTTCAATATATAATTCATGGGTATCAAAAAAAATAACAATTTCGTTCAATATCAATTAATTTGTTAACCATTAATTAGTATAATTATGTCTCCATTCCAAGATTGACATTTATTTATTTTAATCTAAGTGTCACAGACTAAATTAATTACATTCTAATATTCAAATGTATGTCATCATCATAGGTAATCATCCAGAACCAATATAATTATTTGAATAATTAATTTATCATTTCATTAACATATATGTAATGCAGTAATATTTTCAGTTTTCTACATAATTTATTAAATAAAAGTTCATAACATCCAACTTTTCTTATTGTTGGAAAATTTATTTTATAAAATAAGTAATCACCATGATCCATCAAGAAAGAAATAAGAAAAAAGTAGGAGTCAATGAGGAGGCCTCCCTTTAACTTTTCCCAACTATGATTATTTTTTCATTGACACCACTTCACATCATATCACATATGACATCCGATTTGACCAGCATTTTCATCAATGTCACTCTATGCCACTATCACCATTATCAACACACACCATGCCACCACTACCATCACACACAATATCAGTTAAATAAATCAATCAAATTAAGGGTCTAATTGCATTAAAAAAATATAATAAATTTCATATTCCATTTATAAATTTCAAAGTAAACTATATACAACCTTAGTAAGGTTCTAAAGCATTAATAAAAAATATTATCCTTGATCAGCCCAAAAATATCAAATTAAGTAATTATTAATTATTTTTATCAATAATAACGAATATATAGTTATTAATTGAAGTCAGATATGCTATTAATAATGATTGAAAAAGATAAATATCATTGGTTCAATTTATCATTCCATCGTATAATTCTTTTTTAAATAATTAAACATTATTATAATTTGTGTTTTTATTTAATTTCCAATAATATCGACTACTATTACTGCAATTATAATAACGTACAAAAGATAACATACTATCTAGTTAATATTACAAGCAATAATATTTATCATATTACACATCAGATCACATATCCAAAAGTATTTTATTATCAAATTTCAATTAATTAAAATTTATTAATATATATAGTTATTAGTTTTAAATTTAAATGTATATTATTTTAACATCCATAAGAAAGAATAAATTTTCAATGAATGGAGTATTATTCGTAACAAAATAATATTAAATATATGAAAACTGGTAAATAATTTCTATTTCCTTGACCAGGTGTCAATTTATCAATTTAGGTATAACAGGCGCTAAGAATTATTTCACCAATTGAACTACAATTTTAATAGGAAATTATAATTTTCTTCTCAATTCTCTAATATTATGAATAATATTGAAAAAATTATAATAATAAATAAATATGAATATTAAAACTCTAGCATGGATTCATTTTTATTTCATCAAATAATATTTAAATAATGGTATTAAAATATATATTTCTCTATCTGTTGACAATCATAGACATTAAAAAATACATTAAACTATTCCATGTGATAATCAATAAATTCCATTGTCAATATAAATATCAATAATATTACATATATTTTTTTAGTAGATTACAATTCTATTGAAATTTTAATTATCCACAATATAAAATTATCATTTTTAAAATATTTCCATTATTTACATTCATAAGGTAATCGATTTCTCCCCCAAGATAATGTCATCAATATATATAGTTATTCTATTATATTAAAATATAATTTCACATTATTTGTTCAATAATTATCATAATAAATAAATTAATATGAATTAAACATGTAATTATATTCTCAACATTATCAACTAAGAACATGATGTTCCAGTTTTATTAAAATAAAATATTATAATAAAAAATTAAAACATCATTTATATTTTTGAAATTAATAAATTAAATTAATAATAATACAATATAGGAACTTCAACCCTCCTTTTATAAAATTCATAATTATCATATAACATTTCTTCATGAGATTATTATCAACAATATTATGTGATTCTGATTAATCACATTCATGTAAATAGAGTAAACTGAGGAATGATTAATGAAAAATTTCATATAATAAAAGGGTATTTTACATATACCTTTTCGCTTATAAATCTGACACATTATAGAATCAAAATGGTGTATTGGGAGAGGGTATGTGTGCTAGCTGTAAAAATGAAAATATATGCTGGAAATTTGCAGAAGACCCTCAAAATGAATTAGAGAATATTTTATCATCCTAAAATCGAATGAATTGGTCAACTCACATACATGATGGGAAATTTATAGTTTTTTGAAATGACACATCGTAATACATATTTAATTAATTATACAATCATCTTCTATTTTAATTTGGTTTTATTTCATTAAATTTAATATGAAATTATTAATATTCATTAAATATTTATTTTAAATTAATTGAGTTAAATGATTATTATATCATTGATCATAATCAAATAAATCCATAGAAATGACTAAATAGAAATGGAAAATATTGGAAAGAGGATTTTTAGTACATAAAAAATATACCTTTATGTATAGACTATGTATACTATATGGGTAAACCGGTTTTACAATCACCTGTTTAGCCACCCTTATGCATGATTTTGAAATCAAGGTGTACCATACGTTTTGAAGAAACTACCCTAATATACGGATCACATTATCCTTATATGATAATATAAATCACAGGTAGACATTTACATATGTATAAGAAACATTCTATTATTCTTACAAGAGGTAAGTATTATGATAACATGATATTAAGAGTCATTGGACAACATTAATATAGGGTCTTGAAATCAAAAATTACCATTATCTAGATGTAGAAGACCCATACATAGAATGTAATTAAATAATTATACATTTATATGAGAAGAAGGACCCTCATGTCACCCTTAAAAAATAATTATATGACTTAAACTACAAGTATACATCACATAATATATCAATTTTACTATTACGTGTCTAGAAGAAATTTAAAGCTACCATTATGTAGTGGATTCCTACACTTATACATCATTTGATGTAAAAGTGTTATCGATATTCTATAATTAAAAAAATGAAAGTTTCCCTTACATATAAGTAAGGACATGCATAATGTTACATTTTACATACAAAATAACTTATTCTTTATTAAAAAATTTAATTACTAATTAATTTAAGTCTATATTATATTTTCTATGATCCCAAAAATATATAAAAATTTTAAAGAATAATTTTAATAGCATCAATATTAGTTTTCAAATTATAATTTAATTATTAATTATTAGTCATTAATTTGAAAAAATATGACATTATAAATTATATAATCATATGAAAACAAATTCAAAATTTTATGAAACCACTCCTTAACTACTGGATATCCATGAATAGAAAATAAATATCTTCATAAAATCAGGAAACCTTATATTAGAAACAACTCAAACGATTGTCATCATTGACTGCAAAACCAAAACTCTAGTGTCTAAGAGCTAGTGTTTCATTTATTATACTGGTACAAGATATAATAAATAACCCAATATTGATATATTATTTTATTATCCCTGGAAATATTGATATATGCATGTTTATTATATTACATAAGATTTATAAAAAACATATCATATAAAACTCTTTAAAATCCTTTCCCTCATTCATAATATACTTTTTAAAACCTGGATGAAATAAGAAAAAATAATGGGTAATCATATATATATATAGTAATTTTAAATTAAAACTGAATATATATTATGTAAGGAATAATCAACACTGGATATTTGATAATAAAAACAAATTTCATTCAATAAACACTTGAATTAAATGAGTACCCATGGATAGTATTAACAAAGAAAACACAAGGAAGATGAAAAATAAGTTTTAAATAGAAGAAATTCATATTTTTTGATATTTAAGATCAATTCATCTAATCCACGATATCATGAATCATTCCTTCATATCCTATGAACCAAGAAATTATTATCCATAAATGGGCATCTGTAAACCAAATCACAATATAAAATCGAATTCCTATTATCTAATATATTGATACCTATCAATAAACGAATGATCTATCTATAATATGGCTCAAAACATCACTGTAAATCCTATGACTTCCCCATATATTGAGTGGGGATGGAATGAGCATGTAAGGGGTGCAGTGAGGTCAGTCTTCCCCTATCGCTGCAATCCCTTCCCTCATCTCTGGCAGGCCACATTTCCTTTCCCAGTGCTCTTCGGGTGATCTCACATTGCGACATTGTTCTTTGGTAGTGGTTTGTTTTTGATGTCGTGGTATTTTATGTATCTTATGTGCTGAAACATCCCAGCTGCGGCGAGGCATTATCATAGTTTGTGGTGGGGGACTTGGTAGGGCACATGTCTTTTGGGTAGAAATCTTTGGATGACAGCAGTTTTTCTGTGCCTTTGATCTGGTGTGGTCATGGGTTGTTCTTCAGTGGGGAATGGAGTGATCTTCACCGTCATTGGGTGGTCCAAGTTTTTATGTAGAAGGAAATGTGTTCATGATATGTTATGTAGAGGGTGGTCTATCCTTTCATCCGTGATAGCATTCACTTCCAAGGAGAGTGGTTTGGATGGTTATTGTGGCATATCTAAGATGTCTTAAGTGGTTTGGGTGGTGGAAATGAGATTTGAGGTTTTTTTTGCATCATCATCACTAGGGTGGCCTTGTTTTCATCCTATACAGGTTACTCTCATTGTCTACATGCTTGCAAATTTCAGCCCCTAGTGCAGGTGCCTCTTTAGCTTAGATCTGATTGGATTAAATCCCAAAGCGGCATGTTTGATCATGGTTCATTAAGTTGTGGATCTTATTCCCATGTTGGTAGGAACTACTTAAACCTGTATGATGGATATGATCAGCAATTAAACATTCACATGCAGAGAGGTGACACAACTGTTTTTACTTGGTTCACCACTAAGGGCTACGTCCAAGGTGCATATGCCGACAGGTTGTTGGTCGTACCTAAATCCACTATGCTTCACTAGCTGTAGATTACAATGGTTCGGGTACAGTCACTCTGTCCCAGGCTCACTACCTTTACAATTGTTCATGGATAGCTCACTGCGTCCCTCGGGTCACTCCCGTTGACTCCCCCTGGCTCACTAGCGTTGGTGAAGTCCCACTCAGTTTATAGATGTGAAGGTCTCTTAAATAAATGTGCATTGATGTTCTTTGTCTCCTGTTCAGCATGAGACTTTTCTTGCATCAGGGTTCAGAGTTGATGCTCTTTATAGTTCAATCTTTCTTCTTTAATGCAATGACTGAATGCACTAGATCCCCTTGTCTTCGTTTGCCTGAATCACAATCACTTATGTGATTGCTCAATAAATGATGTTCAGCTTACTCGGCATTCGTCAGAATCAATTCACCATGTGTGCATGAGATCATGCATGTATCATTTAGATTTCTTCTTCAATCATGCTTTTCACTGAAAGTATCAGGCAATCATTAGCTCTTGTGCAGCTCCAGAAAGGCGGGCATGCTTCAACAATATTTGGCTCTCCTTTTCAAGCCCGGCGCGAATGTCTCCATCTGGCGCGCAAGTCTTAGGCGCGCAAGTATAACCTGGCACGCAAGTGTCTCCAAAGCACTTGCGCAACTCTGCCTTCATGTACTTCAAAACTGCGCGACTCACTTCCTTCCTTGCCCAAATCACCTGGGGCACTCAACCATCAGTCGGCGCGCAACCTCTACTTGCGTGACCCAACTTCCACTTGCGCGGTTCAACCACCTGCGCGACGAGAGCTCGAACAATCTCAAAGTCTTGAGCTCCGTAAGAAATGAGGAGGGGTGGTCCGGTATTTATCGGCAAACTGGACCCCCTGCACGGCGGCGCGCAAGTCATCCATCGGCGCGCAAGTCTCGTCCCCAGCTAGGAACTTGCGCGATCAACATCCAAACTTGCGCGAACATCTTTCCTTTTCCAAATTTGGATCTTATGATCTCGAAAAACCATAGGCGCGCAAGTTATAATTCATTCAAGGCGTCGGCGCACAAGTCTCTTCCCGGCACATAATTCACCTGCGCGACCTCACCAAAACTTGCGCGACCCTAATCCCTTTGCCATATTTTTATGCTTTGATCTTCAAAAACATATGGCGTGCAAGTTTCCTATCCTCCAAGAGTATGGCGCGCAAGTCCCTTTCCAAAATCACTCTTCTTCATTTGTTGATTTTGAGGCCCTGAAATTTGGCAAACACTGGAAAACGGCGCCACCTTGTATCTGCTCTTTTTGTACCGCCTCCAGATCATCCATTCCTCTGTCGATGTTCTTGAATCAAACATAGATCGTTGACCACTACTCTTGAACTCTACATGTCACCATGGAATCTCTTTTGTCAACAAATTTGTATGACGTTTGTTTGCTTTGTTGACAAGCACAATCACCTCAACAACACTTCTTCTTGGTGATGTGTATCCTTCAGCAACTCTTTTGCTTTTATCACAAACTCCACAATTGTGATATGTATTCTTTGAAGGAACAGCTTTAGTACCATCATCTTCTATGACAATGTGATGTGCATGGTCATTTCATAAGTCAACTCATTGGCACATTGCCTCCTTCATCAACTGTCATGATCAACTTCATGCAAACCATGCGATTCAATCTGTCAAGAAGTCTCTAGCATAGTTCTCATGCAATCATGAGTAATTTCATGGTCTTCATCAAAACCCATTGTTCTCATGCAATAATGAGGAATTGCATGGTCTTCATCAAATCCCATGGTCCTTATGCGATAAAGAGGAATTGCATGGTCTTCATCCAAAAACAACATCCTGCTTTAATCATCCTTGGATGGATTACTCCTAACATTTTTCATTGTTGTAAACAATGTATCACCTTTGACACGTGTTCTTTGAACTTACGATCAGCACAACAATCGTCTGAATCACTACTCCTCTACTTCATCGGTGTACTTCATGATCTCCTTCATTGTGAGCTTTCATTCCTCCATTTTATTGGAGTACTTCTTGATATCTTTCATTTTGATATTCCATTGACAACTATTGACAACAAATACAAACCTTTACACAAAGTGGTTCCAACAATCTCCCCCTTTGTATTTTGTTGTCAATACCTTAGACATCTTCTGAAATGAATTTGTCAATGTCAAAATGAGAATCTTCTATTCAATCAAATTTTCTTTTTAAATGTTCATTTCACTTTCTCTCCCGCTTATTGACAAGAAATACAAAGCACATGGTAGGGAGGGTATCAATCCACACTTAAGCAATGTTTCATTAATCATTTCACTCTAAGTCTACTTGAGAAATGCTCGATGTAGAAAACAAGAGGATTTGATGAAGTCAACAAGGCTGTCCATTATACACAGATCATGATACCAACATGAGATGATAACTCGTGTATCTTGTCTTCAGGGGTTTACCTATTTAATTCCAGGTTGAAGAAGATTAACTATTATAGGTAATAATCAACCTGAAACTCATGCACTCACATCAGCAAATAGATCAAAAACATTCAAGTGCAATCGGCATGATAAGTGACCTTGGATCACTTCCATTCTCTTCTCCATTGGCGTGTTCTTCAATAAATTCACAGATTAACTGCTTTTGAGTCCAGTTGGAGTTGATATTGATTGAAATAGTGATTATGGAAGCTTCTTCCTTCTTCTCCCCCTCATGGGAAACACTCTTTATCATCTTCATCAAGAGTGATACTTCATCATCATAATCATTGAATATCAATTGAAGAATCTACTAAGGATGGAAACTTCTTCAGATTGGCTATCAAGAGTTGACAGCATTCACTACTTCATAGGTTCTCCCCCTTAGAGCATGCTTCACCTTCAATTCCCTGCATTATTAGCACAAATACAATACACAAATGATTACGGGAATAAGGTGGTTCCTTCTTGCTTCATCAAGAAGACTTGCTTGGTTGAGGTTCTTTTCTCATCCAAGTTCCTCTGTTCACTCCAGTATTCATGCCTGCACATTTGAACATATGTTCTGACATCTGTAGGTGTGGCATGGTTCTGTTCACATTCTCTACTGCTTTGTGTGGAGAATTGTTCTTCTTAGCATCCATCATGAATGATACATTCTTGCTCCTCTTAAGGACTGCTTCTTGCTCTGGTATTAAGGTTAGGCAACCTTTTGCAGTGTGACCAGATTTCTTGCATCTCTCACATAGAACTTCTTTGACACGTGTGTTTCTCTTTGTTTGCAAACTCTCATGCATTGGGTCTTCATCATGTGAATGTTTTCCTTTTCCTTTGTCACCATCCTTGGCCTTCTCATCTTCATGTTTCCTTATTCTTTTCAAATCTTCTGGCCAGATGACCAATATGTCATTTGGAACTTTTGTAGCTGGTTTAGGTCTTCCACTTGGGTTCATCCGAGATTCATCCAACTTAGTGTTTCTTTTGGACGAATGACCCTTCAATTTCATGGATCTAAAATCATGGGTCTTCTCAGCTTCCCTACTTGAGATCTTCTTGGGGAAGTGTGTGTTCACAACATTCTTCTGATTTCTCTCCAAGGTAGCTGCTTTATTCTTTGACGACATCAGAGGTATTCTTTTCTTTTTGACAGTGAAAGCATGTTGATGTGGACATATGCCTGCATTGTGACCGCTGCGGTTGCATACATCACAGATGTTATCAAGAATTCCAAATCTGTTTGCTGTAAACAGATGCTTCTGGACCTGATGATGTTTCTTATTTTTCTCTAGCTTCCTCCCCTTTGATATAGGCTTTCCCTGAGCTTTTCCATGAAAGGGATTATAAAAACAATCCAGTGCACAGTGCCCAAATCTATTGTAGCACCAACATTGGCCCACAAATCTTTTCTTCTTTGTTTCTTCAGCATTAAGTTGTTGGGCCATCTTCTAAATCGTTTGTGCTCTATTTGAGGAAGAAGCTTCCTCCTTTTTCTTCCTATCCACCCTAGTCATGGTGGTAGGTTTCTTCTTCTCACCTTTCCTCATCCATACTTGTTTAGAACTTTTCTTCCCACCTGCACTGATTGTAGGAGTGTATTTAGATATATGAGTATAAGATGGTTTGGATGGTACCTTCAATTTCTCAGTTGCTTGTGATAGATAAAAGAGTGAAGTCATGATCTTCTTATCACATGTTAGAGGTCTTTTGACAATAGAATCCTCCAGTGAGCATTGAGTACCAGCAGCAACTAATTCTTGATGTGGATAATCAATAGTGGTCATAATCTTCTTATCACATGTTGGAGGCATTTCAGATTTAGACTCCTCCAACGAACATTGAGTGCAAGAATCACTCATTTCACTCTTTTGTGAAGTCTCAATATGTGTGTTCTCAATCTTGGTCAACTGAGCTTCCAATTTTTGACCCAAAATATTGAGGATGATCTTCTGATCTTCAATCGTGATCATCTTCTCTTCACAAGTCTTCTTCAATATTTCAACCTCATCTTCATGCATCTTAACATTGTTTTGTAACAAAGAGTCATGTTCCCTGAATTTATTGGAAGTTTCTTCCAAACAAAAACTCTTGACTTCATTGCTCTTCTTCAGCTCAGCATCAAGTGCATGGATCCGTTCTTACAGAGTATTGCTGACTTCACCTTTTTCTTCAAGGGCTTTCACCCATTTGGTGAGCTTCATACATTCCATAATTTTTCCTTCCAGCCCCTTTTCCATATTGTCCGCTTCCCTTTCAAGTCTAGTGATCTCAACCTGCATAGATTGAAATAGTCTACAGATAATAACAGCCCTTTCTTCTAGAATATCATGCAGATATGTTTTGAGTTTTCCTTGAAAGCATGAATTGGGGGTGTCATCCTTTCCTCTGGAAGAATTCTGAGTCACCTGCTCGATACTTTCCATGCCTGATGTTTCTTTATTTTTGGAATGGCATGGAGAACAAGATATTGCATCTTCTTTGGATATGAGGGACTTTTTTAGCTGCTTTTCCTCTTTCTTTTTCCTATTTGTCATGGTCTTGCTAGATGTAAACGTCTGCTCAGAAACTTCATCAAGACTTCTCTTCATTGTTTACTTTAGGAAAGAAACTCAAATCATCTTCTCAATAGAATTACTTGAGAATATCCAACATACGTTAACGTTTCCCTCTGATACCACTTGTAGGACCCCGGGACACCCTGAGAGGGGAGTGGTGAATTAGGGTGGCAACTTTTTCTTCTTTAAGTTGTGGATCTTGTTCCCACGTTGGTAGGAACTACTTAAACCTGTATGATGGATATGATCAGCAATTAAACATTCACATGCAGAGAGATGACACAGCTATTTTTACTTGGTTCACCACTAAGGGCTACGTCCAAGGAGCATACACCGACAGGTTGTCAGTCGTACCTAAATACACTATGCTTCACTAGCTGTAGATTACAATGGTTCGGGTATAGTCACTCTGTCCCAGGCTCACTGCCTTTACAATTGTTCAGGGATAGCTCACTGCGTCCCTCAGGTCACTCCCATTGACTCCCCCTGGCTCGCTGCCATTGGTGAAGTCCCACTCAGTTTATAGACGTGAAGGTCTCTTCAATAAATGTGCATTGATGTTCTTTGTCTCCTATTTAGCATGAGACTTTTCTTGCATCAGGGTTCAGATTTGATGCTCTTTATAGTTAAATCTATCTTCTTTAGTGCAATGACTGAATGCACTAGATCCCCTTGTCTTCGTTTTCCTGAATCACAATCACTTATGTGATTTCTCAATAAATGATGTTCAGCTTACTCGGCATTCGTCAGAATCAATTCACCATGTATGCATGAGATCATGCATGTATCATTTTGATTTATTCTTCAATCATTCTTTTCACCGAATGTATCAGGGAATCTTTAGCTCTTGTGCAGCTCTAGAAAGGCGGGCGTGCTTCAACAATATTTGGCCCTCCTTTTCAAGCCCGGCGCGCAAGTCTCCATCTTGCACGCAAGTCTTAGGCACGCAAGTATAACCTGGCACGCAAGTGTCTCCAAAGCACTTGCACGACTCTGCCTTCTTGTACTTCAAACCTGCGTGACTCACTTCCTTCCTTGCCCAAATCACTTGGGGCGCTCAACCCTCAGTCGGCGCGCAACCTATACTTGTGTGACCCAACTACCACTTGCGCGGTTCAACCACCTGCGCGACAAGATCTTGAACAATCTCAAAGTCTTGAGCTCCGTAAGAAATGAGGAGGGGTGTTCTAGTATTTATAGGCAAACTGGACCCCCTACGCGGCGGCGCGCAAGTCTCGGCCCCTGCTAGGCACTTGCGCGATCAACATCCAGACTTGCGCGAACATCTTGCCTTTGCCAAATTTGGATCTTCTGATCTCGAAAAACCATAGGCGCGCAAGTTATAATGCATTCAAGGTATCGGCGCGCAAGTCTCTTCCCGGCACATATTTCACCTACGCGACCTCACCAAAACTTGCGCGACCCTAATCCCTTTTCCATATTTTGATGCTCTGATCTTCAAAAACATATGGCGCACAAGTTTCCTATCCTCCAAGAGTATGGCGTGCAAGTCCCTTTTACAAAATCCCTCTTCTTCATTTTTTGATTTTGAGGCCCTGAAATTTGGCAAACACTGGAAAACGGAACCACCTTGTATCTGCTCTTTTTGTACCGCCTCCAGATCATCCATTCCTCTGTCGATGTTCTTGAATCAAACATAGATCATTGACCACTACTCTTGAACTCGACATGTCACCATGGAATCTCCTTTGTCAACAAATTTGTATGTCGTTTGTTTGCTTTGTCGGCAAGCACGATCACCTCAACAACACTTCTTCTTGGTGATCTGTATCCTTCAGCAACTCTTTTTTTTATCACAAACTCCACAATTGTGATATGTAATCTTTGAAGGAACAGCTTTAGTACCATCATCTTCTATGACAATGTGATGTGCATGGTCATTTCATAAGTCAACTCATTGGCACATTTCCTCCTTCATCAACCGTCATCATCAACTCCATGCAAACCATGTGATTCAATCCGTCAAGATGTCTCTAGCATGGTTCTCATGCAATCATGAGTAATTGCATGGTCTTCATCAAAACCCATTGTTCTCATGCAATAATTAGGAATTGCATGGTCTTCATCAAAGCCCATGGTCTTTATGCAATAATGAGGAATTGCATGGTCTTCATCCTAAACCACCATCCTGCTTTAATCATCCTTGGATGGATTACTCCTCGCATTCTTCATTGCTGTAAACAATGTATCACCTTTGACACATGCTCTTTGAACTTACGATCTGCACAACAATCATATAAATCACTACTCCTCTACATCATCGGAGTACTTCATGATCTCCTTCATTGTGAGCATTCATTCCTCCATTTTATTGTATTACTTCTTGATATCTTTCATTTTTATATTCCATTGACAACTATTGACAACAAATACAAACCTTTACACAAAGTGGTTCCAACAAGTTTCTCATTTGCGTGAGTAGTTTTCAATGGAGTATTGTGGGTTCGTTGCAGCGAGGTGGTCTTCTGGTGGTGGATCTGGTGTTCGGGATTCCATTTTTAGAGTTTATTCTTGTATGATTGTTTTTCATTATTTCTTGATGAATGTATTTAATAATGGTTTTTGGTTCGATGCTGTTATGACTTGTGACCCCTGATCCTGGGCCTTTTTAACCATAACTTCATCAAGGAGCTACTTCAGATGATGTTCAGAGTATGATGTTTTTACATGATCATTGCAATTCTGATTTGGATGTTTGAAAGAGTATGGATTTTTTCATCAAAACGTGTCCTGTGAAGTTCCACGGGATATTATTCCAGGAGTGATGAGAAGGTGGAAGCGAGACATAACATTTTTTATTATCAAGAGGATTTGTTCATTATAGCCTTATTCTGGTTGATGATGGCTTGTGGAATATTGGGGCACCGTTTATATCCTTATGTCTTTGATGTCCTATTGGTTTCCCCATACCCATTAAAATGGAACTATGATATAATAAAAAACTATGTTTCAGTCAGAATGATCAATACAATTCATTTCCCAAATTCCTTATAAGTCAACAACTATCCTTATAGAATCATGAATATGGATATTCAATAATTCATCTTAATAAACCATATAGAGAAAGAATAGTGAGTCCAGAGGTTCATTGGACCATATGAAATTATGGAGAAAGTTGGATCAGTTTCATACCGAGTGTCTTTACCTCCGAGTTTATCTCAGGTACACAATGTTTTTCATGTTTCAATGTTAAGGATGTACATGCCAGATTCATCTCATGTTTTCAGTCCAGAGGTAGTTCAGCTGGAAGAGAACCTATCTTATGAGGAACAACCGGTCCAGATTCTTTTCCACAGGGAGAAAGTGTTACAAAATAAGGTGATTCATCAGGTAATGGTTTTTTGAAAAAACCACATGATTGAAGAGGCAACATGGGAATCTGAAAATGCAATGAGGGCTAAATACCCCCACTTATTCAATAAGTAAATAAATTGCGGGGACACAATTTTCTAGAGGGGGAAGAATGTAACATTCCAAGTAAGTACTGAA
Organism: Viscum album; assembly: GCA_963277665.1. Lineage (NCBI taxonomy): Eukaryota > Viridiplantae > Streptophyta > Magnoliopsida > Santalales > Viscaceae > Viscum > Viscum album. The sequence continues at coordinate 1,830,758,964 of OY728164.1, read as the reverse complement.
TAATATATATTTTTATCAATGTCTATTAATGAATTATATATTGTTTTAGAGGCTGAAAATGAGAATAAAACTAATCTTAAGCGTGGAATAAACTAATATTTTCAAAAGATTGTTTTACTGCCTTTTGATGGAAAACCATTTTTAAATAAAATTTTTGACAATTTTATAATATATATTTGTCAAAATAAACATATTATTTATGATTGGGACATTTATATTTACATTGGATAATTTTTTGGTATTTTTCAGACAATGTTCATTTTTTAATGAATAGTGAAAAATACTGCATTTTACATCAAAACTGCTTTTTCATCTAATTTATTTATATGATAATATTATCTTATTAATTGGTTTTAAAGTTCAATTAGAATATATGTTTACCATTTAATCCAATAGTGGTCGTTGAAATTAATTTCACTTTGAAATTGGACTTAAACTAGTGTCAATCTTTTGATACTTATTGTTTCATAAAAACACGCTATTTGCTCTGACAGCGGGAATTAATTATTAAATTAATTAATGTAACTTGTATGTTATGAATTTTTTTAAATATAAATCATTTTTTAATTCGGAATAACAAATATAGCTTAGGGTGACGTTTTGGTATTTTTCTAAAAAAATTCAATTTTTGATGAATAGTGAAACCATTAAGTGGTACTTAAAGAATTGTTTTTTCGTTTAAATAAAATTTTACCACATATGTGTTTTGAATTTCAAAAATCCGACATAAATGGTTGTCATTATGTAGTAAAATTTGGTTCAATGGGATTAAATTAATTTTTTTTGTGAAAAGTAACTTTTATGTTTTTAATCACAATTAGAGGTAATTAGTGTAATTTAAGGTAAGAATAATGTTTTAATAATATGAAATGAAAATGACAAACGTCCTACCCTTATTGGATGTGTCATGGCCGACCAATACAATCCATGGGTAATGTTGGGGACCCCATGGAGCCACATTGGTAGGAAAATGTCATTAATATCTTTTTATTTAATGTTAAAATAAAAATGTCACAAACATGTATTGTTTTACTAAAAGAATTTTTACATGGGGTTATAAAAGTCATATTTTTGACTATAAATATTCAATGGAAAGCTAAAACTATTTCCTACATCATAGTATTTTTTAATTTTTAGACATTAAATAAATTAAATTATTTACGACATCATGATGATGCATCGATTACCTCATTATTTAATGATTTAAATAAAATGAAAACATAATGTAAAATATAAGACCTAAACTTGTCAAAAAACTATTGGTTTGGTATATTTAGAACCCTTATCACCTTATCCTAGAATTATATCAATGTGGGACCTTTTAAATCCGAAACTCATTTTAAAATAAAGTAACATTTCTTTACTTTCCAAGAGTGCCCCTCCTCTCCTATTATAAAAGGCCCCCGCCTATACCTCCTTACCCACACTTCCAAAGCCCTTGGCTCAGCAAACCCCTGCCATTTTTTGTCTCTCCACATTCCTCTCTAACTCTTAGAAGCCTCACTTTGGGCAGAAGTCTTACTAAGGAAGTGTTTGAGCTCAAACCAAAGGGAGTTACCCGATTTTAAGGTAATGTCTTCACTTGAGTCCTTTTGTTTTATTTTGCTTCTCCAACCCCCTAAACTCTTTTTATCAATTTCTTTTATAACAACACCTGTATCTTCCATATAATATTATGTTGTTATATGATGTATTCTAGCTACACTTACACACACCTACATCTAATGGTTAAAGAACATACTGTTTCCGTGGATGGAAAATTTCTACCTCACGAAGCGATGATTGTTCAATTTTATTTCAACACCTTAAAAGGTGGACATTAATATGACACTATATTTATATATTATATATAATATGTATATTCTTTACTTATGCTTCTATATTTTTCCTTTACTTCTTAACTTTATGGTTACCATTATGGGTAAACGCGATATCTTCATTTTAGGAAGTGCGAACTACCGCCCCCTCAAAGTGATTTGATTTCGTTAATGCCATATGTGGGACGTATAAAGGATTTAATTAATGGTATTATATATGATATTATAATGGAATTATAATATAACTTTATATCATTATGATTCCATTCCATAAAATACGAAATAGAAATGAAAGTAGTGTTAATGCGTACGTACGGCTTACCGTCTCCATGAACCGTGGATTTCATTTCTTACCTCTAAACGTTATGTAATAATATAAATTCATGTATATACTAGATATATATTATATATATGATATATACATCATGAGTATAACTCTGGATATAATGGATACATGAACATCTTGTAATTATAAAGAGCATATTTTTTACTCAAGTACAAATCATAATTAAAACAACAGTTATTAAATTAAATAATTACATAGTGTTCATGACATAGTAATAAGTGATATAAAAGGAATAATTAACCTGAAAAAGGTTCTTAAGCAAGTAGAAATTAACTCAAGTTTATTATTCAGGATGTTAAAGAATGATCGAGTCAAGTCGGACCCGAGGTATGGGACTTCGTCTCAATCTCCTTTGATTGAGGCATATTTTGTTTTATACGCAACCTATTTTTATATGGTGTATAAACACCTTTGACTTTTATGTTTATCCAAAAGGAATCTTTTTTATATGAAGTGTTTTACTAAATGACAAAAGGTAATGTTTTTGTTGTACGTATGTGGCGACAAAAACTTTTCCACCACCGTGACCATTATTTGAGTTTCGGCTTCCTCTACAAGCCATACTTTTTTTTAAAAGAAAAAAAATACCATGTTTTAATTTTATTTTATTTTGGTATTGAAAATGGTTTTCATAATGTTTTTATTATATCACTGTGTTGTATTGATATCTTGTGATTGAAATGTGGAAATGTTATGTTTCCGTTAAGCATGTTTTATATGATACGATTATGTTATGGTTCTTGGGAATTGTTTATGAAGATGGGTGGTTCCGTGATAAACTAAGGGTGGGTGATCCCGATATATCTCTCTAATGAATTGGGTAACGCGAAGGAGTTAAACGTTAAGGTTTCTCCGAAGAGATTTAGGGAATATACTATGATAAATTTTCCAAACGTAACCAAGAGGGTTACTTCCTACGTAAGAATGTTATGAATGCTTCAAGATACCATTATGTATTATATTTTCTATGATTTATTCATGATTTGATGAGGTGTGTTAAAGTGATTATGTTTTATGAGTAGATTAGGATTTCATTGATTCTTATGTATACATGTACTCATGTTTCCTTTCCATATTTTTATATCCATTACTAAGATTTTTATGCTCATCCGAAGTTTTTGAAATGTTTTTCACAATTCAAGGGAAGGGTACATGATATGATGATAGTGTCAAGGTAGTGTCATGAAATAATCCATGTTTTATTTTTAATATGTTTCGGTTCACGAAAAAAATGAATACTATCTTTTATATAACCACTTTGTTTTAATGTGGAATGTAATGCAAGTTTTATGATCTAATTCTCTAAAAATCTAAACCTAAAAAGATCCTCAATGTGTAATCTTGTAATAACTCAAGATTAAGTAAGGTTTATGGTTGGGGCCTTATAGTTGGTATCAGAGGTCGGTTTAGATAACTTTAGGAGTTAGAATTATATTAAATGATTATCCAAAAAAAATTGGTCAATTTGAAATGATATAGCATTTAAAGATTACCATGTTGCTTCACCTAAGGTATTTCTGTGATAAGAATGGTTTTCCATAGAGGAAACAAAGGAGCTTTTCTGAGAAGGCATACATAGGGAAATGACCTTTCAAATCAGTATCTTGAGATGGTCAGAATCAGAACTAAATAGTTTTTTGTAGTGATGGCTCAGTTGACTCAGGTGAAAAAATTTGGTTGTTTTTATTGATGATATTGTGGTGTTTTATAAAAGTAAAGAGGATCCTGAAATACATTTAAGGGTTTTTTTGAAAACCTTAAAAGAAAATAAATTGTATGGGAAATTTAGAAAGTGTGAGTTTTGGTTGCAACAAGTTTCTTTCCTTCGTTACATTGTTTCTAAAGATGGGATAACTATTGATCCTGAAAAAACAAAGGTTGTTGAAGAATTGACAAGACCCACAAATGTAACTGAGTTTCATAGCTTCTTTGGTTTGGAAGGCTATTACCAAAGTTTTGTTAGAAATTTTTCACGGTTATCTAGTCCAATTACTAAGATAACTCGGAAGGGCGTTAAGTTTATCTGGACAAAAGAATGTGATGATTTGTTTCTGGAACTGAAAACAAGATTGTTGAATGCTCCAGTTTTGGCACTACCTTCCAGGAATGGTGAGCGTGTTATCTACAATAATGCTTCATTGAAAGGACTTGGTTGTGTCCTAATGCAGAATGATTAGGTAATTGCTTATGCTTCACGTCAGTTGAAAACTCTTGAGGTAAATTACCCTACACGTGATTTGGAATTAGCTGTTGTAGTTTTGGCTTTAAAAATTTGGACGCATCATTTGTATGGAGTAAAGTGTGAAATATATACCGATCACAAAAGTTTAAAGTATATATTCTCTCAGAAAGAATTGAACATGGGACAGAGGAGATGGGTAGAATTAATCAAGGATTATGATTGTACAATTCATTACCATCTGGGAAATGAAAATAATGTGGCTGATGCTTTGAGTCGAAAGAGTAATGCTTCATTAATGATGTTGCATTTGGAACGTGATCCTTAGGTTAAGGATTTGATGAACATTGGCATAGAAGTTTTTGGTGTAGGATGTTCTTCTATTTTGATTCAGGTATCAGTGAAATATTCTCTATGAGAAAGAATCATGCAAGTAGAGAAGCAAGATAGTGAGTTGTAGAAAAAGATAGGCTGGTTCAGAAGGGTAAGTTTCCTGAATTCATTATTGATAATTATTGTGTTTTGAGATTTTGGAAGAGATTGTGTGTGCCTTGTGATTCACAGTTGAAGAGAGAGTTGTTATGTGAAGCTCATAGTTCTCTGTTTTTAGTTCATCCTGGCAGTACTAAGATGTACAGAGATCTATGGGAGTATTACTGGTGGGACAGAATGAAAATGGATATTACTGATTTTACTGTGAAGTGTTTGACTTGTCAATAGGTTAAAGCGGAGTAGCAGTTACCAAAAGGGTTTCTTTAGCCTTTACCAGTACCAGAGTGGAAATGGGAAAATATATCCATGGACTTTGTTGTTTGATTGCCGAAGACACCTCGAGGTAATAATGCAATATGGGTTATTGTTGATCGCTTGACTAAATCTGCTCATTTCCTTGCTATATGAGATACTTTTTCCCTTGATCAACTTTCCCAAATGTATCATAAAGAGATAGTCAGGTTACATGGAGTTCCTCTCCCCATTGTATCTGATCGTGATCCCAGGTTCATTTCTAACTTTTCGAAAGGCCTTCAGAAGTCGTTGGGTACTAAATTAAATTTTAGTAAAGCTTTTCATCCTCAATCAGATGGGCAGTAGAAACGAACAATTCAGACTTTGGAAGATATGCTACGAGCTTGTTCGATGGATTATCCGGGAAGTTGGGACCAACATCATTCTTTGGTTGATTTTTCATATAATAACAGTTTTCATTCCATCATACATATGGCACCATTTGAGGCGTTATATGGGAAGTAGTGTCGAACTCCAGATTTCTGGTATGAACTGGGTGAAAATAAGTTGATGGGACCAGAATTGGTAGAAGAGTTGGAAGTTAAAGTTCAGCTTATACAGAAACACATGAGAACAGATCAGAGCAGGCAGAAGAGTTATGTGGATAACCGGAGGAAGGATCTACCTTTCAAGGTAGGTGATCATGTCTTTCTCAAAGTTTCACCATGGAAAAGTGTGATGCGATTTGGTAAGAAAGAAAAGCTGAGTCCAAGGTTCATTGGACCATATAAAATTCTGGAGAAAGTTGGATCATTTGAATACTAAGTGGCTTTACCTCCATGTTTATCTCAGGTACACAATGTTTTTCATGTTTCAATGTTAAGGAAGTACATGCCAGATCTATCTCATGTTTTGAGTCCAGAGGTAGTTCAGCTGGAAGAGAACATATCTTATGAGGAAAAATCGGTCCAGATTAATGAACAGAGGGAGAATGTGTTATGAAATAAGGTGATTCATCAGGTAAAGGTTCTGTGGAAAAACCACATAATTGAAGAGGTAATATGGGAATATGAAAATGCAATGAGGGCTAAATACCCGACTTCTTCAATAAGAAAATAAATTGAGGGGATGTAATTTTCTAAAGGGGGAAGTATGTAACATACCAATTAAGTAATGAATAATAGATATTTTTATTAATGCCTATTAATGAATTATATAGTGTTTTAGTGGCTTAAAATGTGAATAAATCCAATCTTAAGAATGGAATACAGTAATATTTTCAAAAGATTATTTTACTGCCTTTTGATGGAAAACCATTTTTAAAACAAACTTTTGACAATTTTATAATATCTATTTGGAAAAATAAACATATTATTTATGTTTGTGACATTGAAATTTACATTGGATAATTTTTTGGTATTTTTTCGACAATTATCATTTTTAATGAATAGTGAAAAATACTGCATTCTACATCAAAACTGCTTTTTCATCTAATTTATTTTTATGATTATATTATATTTTGAATTGGTTTTAAAGTTAAATTAGAATATATTTTTACCATTTAATCCAATAGTGGTCGTTGGAATTAATTTCACTTTGAAATTGGACTTGAACTAGTGTCAATCTTTTGATACTTATTGTTTCATAAAAACACGCTATTTGCTCTGACAACGGGATTTAATTATTAAATTAATTAATGTAACTTGTATGTTTTGAATTTTGTAAAATAGACATCATTTTTGAATTCGTAATATCAAATATAACTTAGGGTGAAGATTTGGTATTTTTCTGAAAAACATCAATTTTTGATGAATAGTGAAACCACTAAGTGGAACTTAAAAAATTGATTTTTTGTTTAAATGAAATTTTACCGCCTCTATGTTTTGAATTTAAAAAATCTGACATACATGGTTGTCATTATGAATTAAAATTTGGTTCAATGGGATAAAAATAATTATTTTGGTGAATAGTAATTTTTAAGTTTTTAATCGCGATTAGAGGTAATTAGTGTAATTTAAGGTAAGAATAATGTTTTAATAATATGAAATGAACTTGAAACATGTTCAAACCTTATTGAATGTGTCATGGCCAACAAGGACAATCCATGGGTCAACTTGGGGACCCCATGGAGCCACATTGGTAGGAAAATGACATTAATATCTTTTTATTTACTGTTAAAATAAAAATGTCACAAACATGTATTGTTTTACTAAACCGATTTTTACATGGGGTTATACAATTCATATTTTTGACTATAAATAGTCACTGGAAATATAACAATATTTCCAACATCATAGTATTTTTTTTTATAATTTTTAGACATTAAATAAATTAAATTATTTATGACATCATGATCACACATCGATTACCTCATTATTTAATGATTTAAATAAAATGAAAAGATAATGTAAAATATAAGACCTACACTTGTCAAAAACCTATTGGTTGGGTATATTTAGAACCCTTATCACCTTATCCTAGAAATATATCAATGTGGGACTTTTTAAATCTGAAACACATTTTAAAATAAAGTAACATTTCTTTACTTTCCAAGAGTGCCCCTCCTCTCCTCTTATAAAAGGCCCCCACCTATACCTCCTTACCCACACTTCAAAAGCCTTTGGCTCCACCAAACCTTGCCCATTTTGTCTCTCCACATCCCTCTCTAACTCTTATAAACCTCACTTTGGGCAGAAAACATCCCAAGGAAGCCTTTGAGCTCAAACCAAAGGGAGTTACCCGATTTTAAGGTAATGTCTTCACTTGAGTCCTTTTTTTTGCTTCTCCAACCCCCTAACTCATTTTATTAATTTATTTTGTAACATAACCAGTATCTTCCATATACTAGGATGTTGTTATAAGATGTATTCGAGCTACACTTACACACACCTACATCTAACGGTTAAAGAACATACTGTTTCTGTGGATGGTGAATTTCTTCCTCACGAAGCGATGATTGTTCATTATTCTTTTAACACATTAAAAGGTGGCCATTAATATGTCACTATATTTATATATTATATATAATATGTTTATTATTTACTTAAGGTTCTGTATTTTTCATTTATGGCATAAATTTATGGTTACCATTATGGGTAAACGTGATATCTTCATTTTAGGAAGCGCGGACTACTGCCCCCTCAAAGTGATTGGATTTTGTTATTTCCATATGTGGGACGTATAAAGGATTTAATTAATGGTATTATATATGATATTATAATGGAATTATAATATACCTTTATATCATTATGATTCCAATCCATAAAATACGAAATAGAAATGAAAGTAGCATTCATGCGTACGTACAGCTTACCATCTCCATGAACGGTGCATTCCATTTATTACCTCTAAACGTTATGTAATATTATAAATGCATGTATATACTGAATATATATTATATATATTATATATACATCATTATTATAACTCTGGATATAATGTATACATGAACAACTTGTAATTATAAAGAGCATATTTTTGACTCAAGTACCAATGATCGTTAAAACGACTATTATTAACTTAAATAATTACATAGTGTTCATTACATGGTAATAAGTGATATAAAAGGAATAATGAACTTGAAAAATGTTCTTAATAAAGTATAAATTAACTAAAGTTTTTAATTCAGGAGGTTAAAGAACGATCGAGTCAAGTCGGACCTGAGGTAAGGGACTTCGTCTCAATCACCTTTCATTGAGGCATATTTTGTTTTATACACAACCTTGTTTTATACAGTGTATAAACCCATTTTACTTTTACCTTTATCCAAAAGGAATATGTTTTTATACGAAGCATTTTACTAAATGATAAAAGGGAATGTTTTTGTCATATGTATGCGGCGATAACGACTTCTCCGCCGCCGTGACCATTATTTGAGATTTGGCTTCCTCTAAAAGCCATACCTTTTTTTAAAATAGAAAAATAAATACCCTATTTAACTTTTCTTTTATTTTGGTATTGAAAATGGTTTTAATAATGTATTTATTATATCAATGTGTTGTATTGATATCTTATGATTCAAATGTGGAAATTTTTTGTTTCCTTTATTCATGTTTTTTGTGATACGATTATGCTATGGTTATTGGGAATTGTTTATGAAGACGGGTGGTTCGGTGATAAACTAAGGGAAGGTGAGCCTGATATAGTTCTCCAATGAATTGGGTAACGTGAAGGAGTTAAACGTTACGATTTCTCCGAAGAGATTTAGGGAATATACGGTGATGGGTATTCCAAATGTAACCAAGAGGGTTACTCCCTACGTAGGAATGTTATGAATGCCTCAAGTTACCATTATGTATTATGATTTTTGTGATTTATTCATGATTTGATGAGGTATGTTAAAGTGATTATGTTTTATGAGTATAGTATGATTTCATTGATTCTTATGTATACATGTACCCGTGTTTCCTTTCCATATTTTTATATCCCTTACTGAGCTTTTTATGCTCATCCCATGTTTTTGAAATGTTTTTCACAGGTCAAGGGAAGGGTACATGATATGATGATATTTTCAAGGAAGTGTCAAGAAAAAATCCTTGTTTTAGTTTAAATATGTTTCCATTTATGGGGAAAATGAATACTATCTTTTATGTAACAACTTTGTTTAAATGTGGAATGTAATGTATGTTTTATGGACTAATTCTCTAAAACTCTAAACCTGAAAAGATCCTCAATTTGTAATCTTGTAATAACTCAAGATTAAGTAAGGTTTAAGGATGGGGCCTTATAAAAAATTTGGACTTAACTCATGATTATGTAATGTTTAAGGATGTGGCCTCATATTTTTAATTCTTTAACCAATTTTTTTATCCTTAATTTCCCAATTCACCCATTAGTAATGTGATAAATAATTACACAATTACTATTTTAAATATATATAAAAATTGGACCTATTTATAAAAATAATACATTCTATTTAAAAATATGGTTTCCTTTTAATAAAATTAAATTCCTATAATATTAATAAATTAATTTGAAAAAAAATATTCATACATCAGAATTAAGTAAAATGTTGATCCTAATGAAATAACATAAATTATAGTAAATAAAATGAACATTATATCACTTTAATAATATATATGAAATATAATTATACATTGAAATTTATTTATTCAAATAAAATAAGTGACACATTTATAAAATTAAATTTCCAAAATTATAATTAATTAATTATAATATCTATGTAAATAATGGAATAAAACACCTTTTTATAAAAAATAATTTTATTGAAGAGTACAATATTTTTTTCGTCAATTTATTAATTATTCGTAGTAATAAATAATTAAAATTGATTTAAATAAAATATTTATTCCTAATGAAGTTAATATTATTCACACATTCTAATATAACGGTTAAGTGATAACTACCAATTTTATTTTTTGGTTCTATAAATCTCAGTAGTTCATGTAATGAAATATATTAGAAATAAATTTACAAAATGTAGATTTAAATAGATCTATCCGGTTTTAAAAATTTTACCATTAATATTTCATCAGTATAATTCAGATAAAATTGGATTCTTCCTCTTTATCACATCCTTAATATTTCACATAGATTTAATAATTTAATTATATCCCCTAGAAACATTCAAAAGGTGAGTGTTTGGTTTCATAGAATGATTTCAATAAAATTTGCAATCTCCACATGTTGTTTCATATTAGATAGATCATGTTATAGAATTAAGACCTCTATGTATGAAACATTTGGAGAATAATGTGTATACTTCCCAATAAGTGATACGTGTAACTTGTCGTGAACATGAGAGTGATCCTGTGGATGTTCTAATAAATAATCATTATTTCAAATATAATAAAAATTATAGAGGTAACTTTTATAAAATGGTTAAATTTTTTTCATTATTTCCCAATATCATATCATTCTTCCATGGCTATATTCATCGGAATTACATTACCCAAGCATCGTCCTGTATATTTCACCGATGATTGTCAGCATAATGATTTTTTTCATCTCTAAACTGATCATTTGTTTTGATAAAATACTCTAACCTTATTTTCCATTTATACAGATAGATCAGGTTCTAATTTCATTATTTTTCAAACATCAAACCAATATATAGGTTTTCAACACTTCTTTTAGGGAGGGATTCATAAGGATCCATCAGAATGCTTTAGTGAAAGATATTTTTATATGAAAATTCACTTAAATTATGGGGTTGATAGGAACCACCATTTAATTCAACATTGAAATATTAAAACATTCCATCTAAAGTTTTAATTTTCACTTAGAGTAACCATCAATTTAAGGATGATATGTAGCACTGAAACATAACTATGTATCCATCATTTTCATAAGATGTATCAAGAACATCATTGTAAACCATAGATCATGATTAGATATAATTACCAATAGTTCCATTTGAAATATCACAACATGATTAATATATAACTTATAAATCTAATCATGTGAGGAATAATATCTAATTGAAATAAAATAAATTTTTTTAAGTTGGTCGACCAGAAACCCAATAGCATTTTAGCCATTATATAATTTAGGTATTCAATTGAAAAAATGAATGGTATTATTTTCCTGTTTCTCTTTTGGTATGGGTAATGTTTGAAACATCTACTCATTATTATGTATTCCATCCATAACATTTTGAAACATCTTTAAATTTAATATGTACTAAAAAATATCCATTTTATAGTTACGGATCCATAAATACTCTTCCTGATTTCAAAACATCTTCATACATCCATGATGAATATTGAATAATGGACTATAAGTGCAATCAAATGGTTCCTTTCTCACATCTATTATCGTCAAAAAGAAATATTGTTTTATGGGACATAAAATTCTTGCATGATTTTGTTTGAACTCAGTATTGTTCCTCGCATTCTCCTATAATTCTACATCTTCCATCTAGGTGTTTCTAATACTATCATGGAGGGATGTTACAACATTCCTAAAAAAATGAATAGATATATCTCATTTCTCTAATATTTCCATGTATATCATCTAAAAATAAATAAATAATGGATCTATTTCAATCCTTTTCATAGAGAAACTACCATGGTCTTTTTGAATCAACGAACCAACTAACTTGTTCCCCTTACTAGGGTGGTATTGTAATGACTTGTCAAAATATTTGATCAACTCTGACCATCAAACTACATTAATAATTATCATTTTATATTTATATATATATATTTCTTGATTATATTATCAGTATATATATATAAAATATTACTATAAAGATAATGTCTCCATTCCATTAATAAAACAATTACTCATACTAACTCTAAATCAAGATTTGGTAAATTTTTCTCAATACTTTTGAATTGTTGAGAGGTCTAAGATATCCCCATAGCAGTATACATGAAAAACCACCCAATTACCTTCTATGATTTGTTACTATATGTCATTATCCTCTCCCCATTTTAATATATTTCGAGCATATTAACACTTATAACATTCTCTTTATTTCTTTTGTGTTATGCATAAATTCATTTATCCCTTCGAACATCACCCCTTTTCAATAAGACATGGCCATTGGATTCTATTGTCCTGATAAATATCATACATAGCATCGGTTTTATCCATCCATGACATCAAAACAACAAGAATGTGACTTTTTGTTGGTAAAATTCATATTAGGTAAATTTAGTATATAGATTATTCTTTCATAGATCTATCCTAACATTCCTAAATTGGTCATAATTTTGTTCTTCTATCATTAATTATTTAAGATTAACATCAATAAAGACTAAAAAAACAAAATATTATAATATGTAAAAACTCTATTCATTAAATTAATGAATATAACCAAATAATTGGTAAGTATAAATGGAATTACTATTAATAAAAAATGAACATGCCACATGTTGAAGATTTTTTCATCATATGACCCTTCTTAGACAATAAATTATGATATCCAAATCTTATATTGGTGATGAAAAAATAGTAATCTACCCATAATTGATCAAACCAATCATATATATGTTTTATAAGACAACTATACCTCAAAGTGATCTTTCTATGTTCTTGATAGTAAATAAAAACACCCATTGACCCATATTTATTCATAAAAAATGGGTAAAATCTATAGAGAATAACTATGATGAATTATTCCATTATCTATATTTTCATAGACATCATTCTTGAATTCATGCAGATCAATCAGGGAATTTCTATAAAGATTATTTTGTTGTATCAATAGTATTATAGATATGATGCTGATTGCAGTATCAAACTATTGTGTAGATAATAAATATTCAATAGGGGTTGAATTGTATTCTTAAAAAATCCATTAAGGAAATTTTATATAAACAAAATTCACAACACCTCTATGTTCTACTAATTTTCTTGATTTCAGAAATGTAATTCCGAAAAGGGGATTCTGGAAATGAAACAAAACAAAAGTTTACAGCCACCAAGATTCTACCTTACAGCATATAGAATCTTATTTAATCAGTGTAGACGTTTAAGGAAGTATAAGATAGTTATAAATTCATCAACAACCTAAAATAATGTGGAAAACAATATTGAAACACTACAAGTAACAGGTAGTAAATATTTTATCCCAATTAGAAGGGTTTCCAAAAACCTTGGATAATGTTCCATTGATTTATACTTTCAAGAAAGCATGCCTTACCCAACACTAGGTAAGGCCTCAATCTGAATATTGGTATATGTCTTGTTATCCCCACTAGCCCTCGATTTGTAATGAAATCAGCTCCTCAGACTTCACAACCTGGAGTCTCTAATTTTAAGCAAATCACACCTCTTCACAAAGCAATTTTGCACGATGCAATGTTTGAACAACCTGTTCAAACATTCTCCATGAGGAATGAGCGTTTATAAGATCCTATCTCTCTTGAAATCACTTCAACATCATGTATGCTCTGGATCTATCAACTTGTGGTCAAAAGTTGTGTGTTCTTTCAAAATACCTCCTATTGATAGGCACAACTCCAATGGTCGGCTCCCTCATCCAACGATCGTATTTTTTCTTGAATTTTAGAGGGACCTATACACATGTCACTCAAACAAGATTTACTTAGTAACAGAAAGAACTACATCATTTTATGACCAAAAATGAGTAAGAAAAAATATGGTTGCTTAAGAATATTAATTTTTTGGAATGTAACGAAAAATGAATGTTTAGAGTCTACCAATAAACTATTCAGGGTCAATAATACACAGAAATTCAGATTCTATTTTCCAAGAAATTTGGAACAAGAATTATATATAATTTTGAAGTTTGAATTTCAAGGAAACTCATAATCTGGATTCACAATAATTCAGAACCTAAACATATAGTGTTCATAATTTAAATTCAAAAAAATTAGGAGTATGAACTCAGAAGAGTTCAAAGTCTAAATTCTGAGAACTTGGATTCATATGTCAGAAGAGTTTGGATTCTGAATTCAGAGTGTTTGGAGTAATAACTCATATGATTTTGGAGTCTGAATTCAAAGAGTTCAGAGTCAGAACTCATAAGAGTTCGGATTCTGAAGTTAAAGAATTCGGAACCTGAATTCGGATCCTAAATACATTATTCTCTATGTCTAAGTGTTCTATTATTCCATGGTTTTGGATACGAAACTGAATTTTATACATAGACAAAATGAATAATGAAAACATGGTAATGATAAATTTCCATGGGGAAGGAAATTTTCTGAATGAATGTAAAACATAAGGTAAAATGAAATTTTCCTTAAGATAAGGTGTTTCTGATTTTCAAAACCAGAAGGAAGAAAAGTCATAAGGAAGCCTTATTGACTAAAAAATATCCCCAAACATGAAGGAATAAAAAATTCATCAGGAAGACTTATTGAATCAACAATATTCCCCTTTTTGGAAAGCACACACATCCTTGCGAAAGAGAATATAAGGTCATTGAAAATATTTTTCTTGAGTTTGAAAATAAAACATATATCCCTTAACACATGAGCCATGATGAATATGACTAACTCCCCATTAGGAATTGGAACACTAAGGATCATATTCTAGATTTCTGTAATGAGATTTTTCATTATCTTTAATACGAAAATCATTGTAATGAAAAAAACCCCTTAGATAAACTCCCCCTTACATTGAGATATTTCATATTTTCTTAGAATTATTTTTCTATTTTCTCCCTTTGGGATTTTAAAAAAGGAATTTGTGGGAATGGAAAATAAATTATGGTACCCGAAATATCAGTACAACACATATAAAAAACAAGCTTCCAAATATTTTATTATAATAGGAAAAATTGATACAAGTAAGAAATATAAAAAAATATCGGATTGGGTCTATCATCCTTCATTCTCCTTGGGAATCAACTTTTCACAACGGTTTTCATCTTTTTGAGCTCCTTGTGATCTTCGTCAGCTCACTTTATAATCTGATCCTGGTCTACATCTTTCTTCTATAATGCATTGATTCTATCTTCTTGAGCATTCAGAACCTTTTCCTGATCTTTTAAGACATCTTCTTGTTTTACAAGCTTTTTTATTTCTCAATCTGAAGATCCCTTTCTATCTTCCATCTTTGGGAAACTAAGTATAGCTTTCCATTCAGATCTTTTACTTCTTTCATCCGAGTATTCTGCTCGAGAGTCAGCTTTTTCTCAAAGCTACTCTTGAGATCCTTGATCTTACCATCTTCAATGTAAAAATAAAACTTGACACTATCTTGGAACTCATCAGGTTCTCTCAAATATTCAACTGTCTTCTGGGAAAATACAACCATTTTCTTACATGAAATGTTGTGGTGATCTTAGTTAACGAAGAAATTCATGAAATCACCCTCAAGATTTACACACATATCCATCACCATGGATACTGAATCTGATTTCTGATTTAGTGTGTGTCGATGCATCTTGCATCTGGAGTCTATTCTTGAAAAAATCTAAATAGTCCCAACAAGATTCTTCGAATACTAAACAACGAAATCATGTCCAAGGGATGAAGATTCCGAATTGAAAACTTTACTAGGTGACAGGTCATTCTCTAGATGAGCAAGTTTCCTCTTTAAAGATCCACCCACTTATTTCTTCTTAATAACAAATTTAGTAGGTGTATAAACAACCACCTAATTACCCTTATCAGCTTTCGGAATGGATTACTCATCAGGAGATTTATGTTCACTATCAGACAACAAAACAATTTTATCTTCAGCTATTTCTTCATTCTCATCTCTTTCCTTAGCATCCTTAGTATGAAGGATGTAATGATTATAACTTTCTTCCTCATAGAGATTATTAAATTAATCTTTTCCCTTATTATCCTGTCTGTTATCATCTTTCCCATGAGTAGACAACTTTGAGGATTCAACTTTAGAGTTTTATATTTACAGCTTCCCGAATGGACCTTCCTTCTCATGTAAATCTTCAACTTTCTTAATAAAATCTGCAGTGTCACCACTACCTACTTCTTCCTCTTGTTATACTACATATTCTACATCTTCTAATTCATTTACTTTGACTTTTTCCAGAGTCACATACTTCTTTACTGGAGTCTCGGGTAAATCTTATACCAAGAAAGATTCTAGTATCAGAATGATCTCTGATGCTTTCGTAGTATCTTTCAGAACTGATTGCACTATCTCGGCATCTGTCATCTCTTCATTAAACTTCTTTTATTTATCTTTCTTTTATAGATCATCAGTTATCTTATCTTTTAAATCCGTTGATTCTTTATGATCCAAGTCAAACTATGGATCCCATGATTTTCTTTTTTTCTTGTCATCACTCCACTTAGTTACTACCTCATCCAGATAAGAATTTTTCTTCATAGGATTTTGAGGTGCTAATTGGGCTTCCTCATCTTTTGGAGGTTTTCCTTCCTCTTCTACTTCCTTCAATATCATTTTCATTCATGTTTTTTTGGATGGTACAACCAATTCTTGTTTCCTTGGAACATCTTCAACTTATTCCTCTGGTAAGTCATAAAATTATCCATAATCCTTAGAAAAACCAATGTTCATCCTCTTCAGAGTATCATCACTAACTAACTTGAGTTTTAAATTCCTTGGCTTCAAGCTACAGGGAATTTTAAAAGACTATAAGCACTGAATAATCAACATGGAATAAATATATGTGTACATGATTATCTGAGCCTTCAAGTTTCCATTCTCAATATTCTCAATTGTAATGAGAATATTCTTAACCAGATTGATCTTCCTCAGATTCACCAGAAAATCTAAAATATACAGTTTACATTTCTTCAAAGTGTCATTGTCCCCTTTTCTCAGAATAATGAATCCTAGAACCAATAATTCTAGAATATGATTGTTTATTTAAAAGTGAGAAATATTTAGAGTTTTTACATCTGTAAGATCGATGGACTTCATAGCTTTCAACTTAATAAAGCTTCTTTTGAAATCAGGCGACTTGTGAGAATAGAACTCATATTCCCCTTTGTATGGAATACCAGCTAATGTGACTGCCTTTGTATATGAAAGAGCATAAGTATTTCTATAGATCTTGAATGAAAACATCTCTTTTCCTTCTTCCTTAATAAAACTGATTGATTTTTTAAACTCAGTCAGCAGATCCGGATACACCAAATCTGGAAATCTTGGCTTTGATATGCAGACAATTTCCCATCTATTCAGCTCAATATTTTTTTGAGATAATCAAATAATATATGTTGAAGAAGTTTGGATGGAACAAAATTTATCTACATACCTACCACTTAGAGATTGGTTTCACAATTGAAATATCGTTCTGAAAAGAATTTTATTTAGACATTCAGAATTGAGAAACCCCTGAAAATACCGAATGAGCATATGTTGAAGGGTAGTACTTCAGCACGCGAGATCTTGAGAAACGATGTGGGACAAGCATCAGGGGGTCCTTTATATAGGCTTTGATTCAATGGTTCTTCTTCCAAACTCAATCGAATGGCTGAAAGTCCTTCTGGTCAGATCTGACATTCGAAAATATTACCACAAAGAAAACATGGATTCGATATTTTGATGTTTTTTTAATAAAAACATTTGAATTTAAGGAAAATAGAATCTAATAAATTTAAAAAAAATGAAACTACCAGAAGATAATGTATGATTATAAAAATTTGGGAAAGGAAACATACATTTTAGATTACAAGGAAAATTTTTCGTATTGAGGGAAAAGAATTCTTGAATAACCTTAGATTCCGGATATTTGATTAAAAAAAGTTTGAAAAACTATCTATTAATATTTAGAAAATATATATTATGAAAAATTAGAAAATCGTCATTACGAAAACATTGAAAATATTTGTTATGAAAAATTTGAAAATATTCGTTACGAAAATATTTAAAATATTCATTAAGAAAACATTGAAAATCATCATTACAAAAACTTTTGAAATATTCATTACAAAAATATATAAATTCTTCATTATGAAAAAATATTTTAGACTATGAAAAAAAATTTCATTACGACAAATTTGTAAAATCTGACTATGAAAATTTTCATTACAAAAAATTTGTAAAATATGACAATGAAAATTTTCATTTTGATAAATTATAAAAACTAACAAGAAAATGTATTCCCCCTATGAAAAAAAGACTATTACTGTAAAGAGATTGAATTCAACAGATAGTTAACAAGGAATATTAACTTATGGTTATCATTCCTAACATATGTTTTATATAATCAACTCTATCTGAGGGTAATGATTTAGTAAAAATAATAGCAAGTGGATCTAGTGTTCTGATAAATTGATGAATGATATCCTCTTTTTGTGTGTGATCCCTATGAAATTGATGCATTATATCTATGTGTTTTCCATGAGAGTGATGTGCATGGTTTTTACTAAGGTCAGTGGCACTGGTATTATCACACAGAATTTCTATTTTGGAAGAACTAATACCATAGTATGTGAGTGTGTGTTGCATCCACAACACTTGAGCAAAAAAACATCCAGATGTTATTTATTAAGTGTAAGCAGTTGGAAGTGCTATTGAGTGTTTCTTCTTGCATGACCAAGAAACTAATGAATCTCATAAGAAATGAAAGGTTCCGGATATACTTTTTCTATGCATCTACATCCACCAATGTCAACATCCTAAATACTTTTTAGATCAAAATCATTTATAGAAGTATAAAAGAGTTTGAAATAAATGGTTCAATTTAAGTAGCAAAAAATACTTTTCACTGCCTTTAAATGATATTCATTGGGATTGGATTGATATCATGCACATAAGCATACTGAAAACATTAAGTCTGGAAGTCTAACTATCAAGTAATTTAAGCATCATATCATACCTCTAAAAGATGTTTGATCTATTGTTTTTCCATTTTCATCATGATCATGTGTGTTTGAGGTACCAATGGGAGTACTAATACTCTTTATGTTGTCATATCAATACTTTTTTGGAAGATCTTTAATATAATTATGTTGGGGAATATAGATTCATTCTGGTTTTTCAATGATTTTAAAACAAAGGAAAAATTCTAACTCACCCAAAATACTAATTTCAAACATAGATTTCATTATATCATCAAAGGAATCAGTTGATGATTTCAGATTTGACCAAATATGATATTATCAACATAAATTTGAACAATCAAAACATTTTACTTATCATTATTTATAAAAAGGTTTGGATTTGCATTTCCCTCAATATTATTATTTTGAAGAAAAAATCATGTAAGTATATCATACCAAGCTCTAGGGGATTTCTTATGTCCATAAAATGCTTTGGTGAGTTTATAAAAATGTTTCGGATGTTTTGTATCTTCGAAACTAGGTGTTTTTTCAACCAGAACATCTTCTTGTACAAAACCATTAATGAAACCAAATTTCACATCTATTTGAAAATGATTAAAGTTTATTAATGATACAAAGGCATGTAAATACAAATTGATTCAAGTATATATACTAGATCATATGTTTCATCATAGTCTATTCCTTTTCTTGATTATAGCCTTTAGCATCCAATCTCGCTTTATTTCTTACTATGATTCTATTTTCATCAAACATATTTCTGAAGACCCATTTTACTCCAATAACATAAGTTTTCTTTGGCCTTTCAATAAAGGTGGAGACTTTATTCCATTTGAATTCAATTAGTTCATCTTACATATCTTTTATCCAATCATCATTTCCTAAAGATTCATCAGTGTTTTTTTGTTCTAATTGGGAATGGAATGCTTGATGTTCTACTTCATTCCATATGGAACTTCTAGTCCTTACAGGTTGATTCAAATCACCAATGATACTATCACTAGGGTGATTTATAAGAAAAAACTAATTCGAGTTTTGTAAAACCTTTTCATCAATATATGGTAGGAAATATTCTTGGTCAAATGATTCAGAAACATCATCGTTGACATTTTCCTTATCAGAAGGATCATCTGACAAAGGTTGATAATCAATTTTTGAAAACACATACGTAGATGTATTTTAGGGTTGTTTTAAAACAAAAGAATCAGTTTCATAAAATTTGAGATGTAATGTTTCTTCCACCGTACAAGTGTTTTTATTAAAACTATATAAGCCTTAGAAGTTGTGGAATATACTATGAAAATTTCTTTATCATATTTTTGTGAAAATTTGTGTATGTTATCTTTAGTATTTAGAATTAATACCTTGAAACCAAAAACCTTGATGCAGGAATATCACGGTTTTCAACCATTATATAACTCACAAGGTGTTTTATTAATAAATTGTCTAATCAAAACACGATTTATAATATAACAAGAAGTATTTACATCTTCAGCCCAAAAGTGTTTGGCAATAGAATCCTCACTAAACATGGTTCTTGTTATATCTTGAATAATTCTATTTATTCTTTCAACAACACCATTTTTTGAGGTGTTCTTGGTGCTGAGAAGTTATGAGTAATTCCTTTTCTACTACAAAAATTTTCAAAATCCGAATTTTGAAATTCTCCACCATGAATACTGTGAATAGTTATCAAAGGAAGGTTTTTATAATTTTTAACTTGGGATCTAAAACATTGGAAATAATAAATGCTTCAGAATTCATTGCTAGAAAATAGACCCATGTAAATCTTGTGTAATCATCAACTAAGAAAAATACATAATATTTTCCTCCAATGATTCCAATTTTTGTTGGGCCAAAATGATCCATATACACTAACTGTAATGCAACAGTTCTTGAGACTACAGTGACTAATTTAAAACTAGATTTATTTTTCTTACCATATTTATAAGGATCAAAAAAATTTGAATAATAAAATATATTCTCCAGTAGATCCTTAACTAATCATTTCATATAGAGTTTCCATAGGTTCATAAGGTTATAGTTTCCTAACCTTTTATGTCATAACCATTCATGATCTTTTATTCCACTAAGGCAAGGTAGATCGTGGTTCCTCAGGTCATCTAATGTTAGTGTGTAAACATTCTCTTTCCAATTGGAAGAAAGAATAATCTCTTCCATGGAATTGTGTACTAATCACTTTTCATTCCTAAAATTCACAAGGTAACCTTCATCACATTATTGAAATATGATAATGAGGTTGTTCTTAAGACCCTTAACCAACTAAACATTTGAAATCAATGTTTTTCCAAAAATAATGATGTTACCTATACGAACAATTTCTCCCTTAGCATTATCTCTGAAAGTTAGTTTTCCTCATTTCATTAGGATAATCGTTTCAAATTAGTTTATGTTACCAATCATATGCCGGGAACATCCACTATTCATTTACCAAGTATTGATGTTGGTAGATTTCTTATTTTCATGAAAATAAGAATGTTAGACATTCGGAATGCAAACATTCTTGGATTTGGAAATGTTAGACAATAAAATTTTGGATATCCACATTTGTTTAGAAAAAATATGATTTATGAAACCCCCGAGATTGAAAATTATTCAAAGAACAATTTTTCTTCCAATACTCACCACTTTGACATTTAGTACAAAAAGGGTATTTGGATGGAATAAAATATTTGTTTTTGAAAACTGGTTTTCTATGAGCATAACATACCCCAATAGCATTTCCATGAGGTTTGATTTGAGAATACATCATGTCAAAATTTTCTTTACTACATGTAAAGTTTTCAAGAAGTTTTGTAAGGGAATATATTTCGGACATTAGTCTTATAACTAAATTCCTATCCTCAAGAAATATTTCGATATAGTTAGATTTTCCTCAAAAACATCTACTTTTAAAATAGAATTCTAAAGATATTTAGAAAATTTTCCTTTTTAGAATTTACTTTTTTATAGTCATTTGAATGATTTTCTAGAAGGTCATATTTATCTTCATTATCTCATTAGAGGTCCGAAATCACTTTTTTAAGAATTTCTTCTCTAGTATTTTCCATGTATAATTTATTAGAAATTTTACAATATTTTTGCCTCTAAAAATTTAGAAAATGGAGATACTTATTCATAAGAAGGTATTTCATCATTATCTAAAGATGATGTATCCTCATTAGACGTAATATCTTTAGAATATTAATTCTTACCAATAGATAAATTTGTTAAAGCCTCGGATGACCGTACCTAGGACACAAGATATGTATTTCGGAAATAAGTAGTAGCAAGGAATCCGATATTTTTCTATAATGATGATTCGAAAATAGAAGATTCACTTCATGAAGAGTCTCCACAACTATCACTCTATGTATTGTTTGCTTTATGGATTTTCTTGTACTTCAAAAGATATAACATCTTCTTTTTCTCTCTTAATTCCGTTGCTTCATTTCCTTATTTTTAAATATAGGGAAATCAGGTCTAATATGAATTGTTCTTCTACATTCATAACATGTAACATCCCCATATTTCATAACATTTTTGTCTCTCTTATTGAACTTATTTAGATAGTTCTTCTGAGCTATTATCTTGTTCATTCTCCGACCAAGATTAGCTAATTCATTCTCAGACTTTTCTGTATCACTAGATTCTAACTAAATAGACACATTCATTATCTTTGATCTAGTTACTCTTTCTGTAGTCTTGGATTTTATATGTTTAGAAGTATTTGTGAAATAAACTCCTCGATTACCATTCTTATTTTTAACATTATCAGCTTCTCTCTTCATTCCAGTCTCATGCTGAAGAAGAGTCCCAAACAACTCATCTTAGGTAATCTGGACGACTTGCATCTTCAAATCAATTTTTTTCATCTTGGATTCCCACTCATTTGGCATAATTACTATGATCTTATCTTCAAGGACCTCATCATCCCAAACATTTTCTCCCATATACTGCAAGCTATTCACGATAGTCATGAAACTATATTGAACATTGATTATAGGTTCACCATAAGAAAATTTATTTCCATTGTATCCATCCCTCAACATAGCTCTTCTTGTCTCTATAACATCAGAAGTACCAAGATTTTTACTTCATGTTTCTTCCAGATACTATTTGCAGCTTCAAATGAATATATTTTACTATAGATATTCATTTCCATGGAACATATTAATGTATTTATGACTCCTAAATTTTCTTGATATTCTGATTTCTCCTGATTAGAAAAAGTTCCCAATTCATTATTAGGAATCTTATAGTCTCTTGTCAGTATTACGTAGTTATCAACTCCAATGTTAATAATGAAAGTCCTCATCCAATCTCTCTTGTACTCATAATGATTTGCATAAAAAATAAGAGGTCTGGTATTATTTATATTATCGATGGAACCAACATTTAAACCTGACATCTTATATAAAATTGTTCCACTCAAACTTGTTAGTAATAAA
The DNA here is from genome assembly GCA_963277665.1 of Viscum album. Taxonomy (NCBI): domain Eukaryota; kingdom Viridiplantae; phylum Streptophyta; class Magnoliopsida; order Santalales; family Viscaceae; genus Viscum; species Viscum album. The sequence goes on along the minus strand of OY728164.1, from coordinate 1,830,735,283 downwards.
AGTTTGGTATACAAAAGAAAATATCCTATGTAAGAAAAATATAACTATAGTATCACTAAGAAAAATATTAATCTGATCTTTATGGGTCCGAAAAACTGATTCCAAAAAAGTGAAGAAGACTATTTCTCTTTTGAATTTAATCGTGAGATTAATTAAGATTGAACAAAAACTCTGATGCCAATTGTTGGATTGGTTCAGGGTACAAGGTCACATCCTCTACTACCAATTGATGGATCGATAGTATGATAGATATGATACTGATTATAGTATCAAACTTTGGTGTAGATACACAATATATAAGTAGGGGTGAATTGTATACTTAAAAAATATTTTAATAAATTTTTTTATAAACAAAATTCACAACAACTCTATGTTCTTCTAATATGCTGGATTACAGAATTTTAATTCCGAGAAGAAGATTCTAGAAATGAAACTTAACAAAAGTTTACAGCCACAAAGATTCTAAATTAAAGCATATAGAATCCTATTTAATCATATTACATGTTTATGGAAGTATAATATAGTTATACATTCCCAACAACCAAAATTACAGCAGAAAACAAAATTGGATCACTACAAGTAACAAGTAGTAAATATTTTAACCCAAAGAGAAGGGTATCCAACAACATTGGATAAAGGTCCCTTGATTTATACTTCCATGAATATATATCTTAACCAAACGTAGGTAAGCCCTCAATCTGAAGATTGGTATCTATGTTGCTATCCCCGCAAGCCCTCGATTTGTATGGAAATATGCACCTCAGACTTCACAACCCGATGTCTCTAATTTTAATGAAATCACGCCTATGAAAAAAGAAATTATGCACAAATCCATTTTTGAACAAGCCATTCAAACATTCATCATGAAGCCTATGATTTTATAAGATCCTATCCCTCTATAAATCACTTCAACAGCATGTAAGATCTGTATTGATCAAATTGTTGTCAAATGTTGTGAGCTCCTTCAAATGAGATCCTATTTATAGGACGAACTCCAACGGTTGTATCCCTCCTCCAAAAGTCATATTTTTCCTTGAATTTCAGAGGTACATGTACACATGTAACTCAAAAAATGGTTAGTTAGTAACTGAATGCATGACATTGTTTTTCAACCAAAAATGAGTAAGATAAAATATGGATGATTAATCAAATTCATTTTTCGGAATGTAAAGAAAAATGAATGTTTAGAGTCTACCTAAAAAACTATTCGGAGTTAGTAATACAAAGATATTCGGATTCTGTTTTCCATGGAACTTGAAACCTGAATTTTATTGAATTTCATAATCTGTATTTCAAGGAAGTTCAGAATCTGGATTCACAAGAATTCGGAACCTGAACATAGAATGTTCATAATCTAAATTCATAAGAATTCAGAGTCTGAACACATAGGATTTCGGAGTCTGAATTCAGAGAACTCAGAGTCTGAACTCAGAATAGTATGGAGTCAGAACTCATTAGGGTTCGGAGTCTGAATTTAGAGAGTTCAGAGTCAGACCTCATCACAGTTTTGAGTCTGAATTCAAATAATTTGGAACCTGAATTCTGATCTTGAAAATTAAATGATCTATATCTAAGTATTATATGATTCTGTGGTTTTAGATACGAAACCTAATTTTATTCTTAGAAAAAATGAATAATGAAAACATGTTAATGATAAATTTCCTTGGGGAAAGTAATTTTCCTTATGAAAGTAAAACATAGGGTAAAATTAAATTTTCCTTAAGATAATGTGTTTGTGATTTTCAAAATAAGAAGTAATAGAAAAGTTATAAGGAATCTTTATTGACTCAAAAATCTCCACAAACGTGAAGGAATGGAAAATTCATAAGGAAACCTTATTGACTAAACGTATTTGAAATATTTTTAGTAATATGAATGAGTTATATTAAAAACACAACATCACAATTTAGTGGAAGACTAGGAAATCCTACAGGAAATACATAAACAAACTCTCATTCAATATGCATATCATCTCTGTTAGGTTTCCCCCAACTATAAATGATATATAAACCTCTAATATAGTTTAATACCTTAATATTTTGAAATATATTTATCTTTAAATAAATTTAATTGTATTTATAAATTTTGATAAGTGAAAACCTCTATCTAAAGGAACCGTAATATAGGGTAATGTTATAAAATTTTTGATAAATTCATAGTGTGAATATGAAAGGATAAATTTTCCAAATTATGTTAAAATATTTTTAAAATATATATATTTATAAAGAATTATTAAATTTTAATAATGAATTTATATTCTAAAAGTACATTTTCACATCAAAAATTGTACTATTAATTGATTTAAAAAATAACATAATATTCATTCCCAATTTGTGAAAATTTATTCTATAAAATGAGCATTATATTTGAATCCAAAATGTCATAATTATCTGATGGTTAAAATTTGATAATTTTCTAAAAATAATGATATTTTTTAATCGAAAAAAAATATTAATTTCTATTAAAACTAGATATTTTATTAGAGAAATAAAAAAGTTTCTTTTCATGTTTAAATAATTTTAAATGTAAAATTAATTCATTTATAATAAATATAATAAAATAAAGTTCATTGTTATTAATTTTATGTTATGGTTTGGTATAAAATCTTTCTAATCATAAAAATAATATTGTAAAAAATAATTTCCATCGCAACATGCATGGTAAAAATTGAATTAATTTAGTCAACTTCTATGAATTTAATCCAATAAAAATAATTCTATATTTGAAATCTATATTATTAATTTGGTAAGTATGCATATTTTATTATTTTCACTAGTAATGAAAAAAAATGTAAATATTTATCACCCCAATATTGGTTAAATTGGTAAAATAGAGATAATATATTGGGTTATGGCTTTAAAATTTCCCAACAATTATACTTTATCATTTGTATGAGTATTTTTTAGAAATATCCATGAAATTAAAAAATAAATGGCCCTATTATGCAAATATTCTATAAATAAAAACATTATATTAATTTAATAAAATGATAAATATAAAATATCACATTATTAACTTTAATATCTCTAAACATTTTACATTAGGATTAAAATAGGATACATTCCATTGTAAATTTCTAATTAAAATATTAATAAATTTTATTATCATACTAATTTACATGTAATTTTAATTTATTTTTTATATTACTAAATTTCATACACATAGAAAAAACAATGATAATACAATTAATAGAAAATTTTGATTTTTTTTTAAAAAACTATAAATATGGGAAAATCTTGAAGAATTATTGAGTTAGAGGAGTCATTTTGATCATTATAACATTTTGTGTGTTTTTTAATTTTTTTTAAATCAAATTATATTTATAATTTGATGTCATAAATATTCAATTAAAAGAGATTTTCAAAATAAAATTAAGGAATATTTATGAAAAATAAGGTTTTAATAAATTATTAAAAAAATTAAAATTCCTGCAACTGTTTGTGTTGGATAAGAAATGTTAAAAATGTCTTCCAATAGTAATTTATGTGAAAATTTTATTTTATATATTATAATATAACCCTTTATGGATGAAACTTTTTTCATAATGTTTATAGTTAAAAAATGATGATGATGGGTTTATTATAATATAAGGCTTAAAATAATACAATAACTATTAAATTTCAATTTTTGATGATATTTTGACCCCAAAATTTTTTACATGAATTCACATCTATTTTAAATATTTATATACAACAACCCATAACCTAAACTCATGCATTCTATTATAAATCATAATATTTAAATTTCCATTATTGATTCCAATAATTACGACTCAATATTTTTTAGTATAAACATACACATAAAAAGGAAACATTGATCCACTTAAAAAATTGATGAAATTTTTGTTTTATATTTTTAGAATGTTAGGGAAAAAACATTAAAAATAATTCACATGATTTTTATTGACTTTTTCTCCCACATAACCCAACATTTCCATTTCATATTATGACATCAACATCATCCATATAAAATCCTGAAGAGATATAACTAGTCTAAAATCAGTAATTATTACATAGTTAAGAGGAAACATAAGAAGCGTGAGCTCAAATAATCAGTATGGTTAACCGCAAGAATTATAAATTGAATTCCATAAATGATCATAATAGGTCCATAAGGGTATGAATAAATAATCGGATTTCATGAGTGAATCATTAAATAACTCTTACCCATCAATACCTGGATCAAAATTTATGAAAACATGGACATGTAAATACTAACTACATAAAATAATCATTATCCAAGTGATATCATTCTTGATCGTGAGAATCATTATAATCCTATAATTTGTAACTATAACTCTTTTGGTCACATGGATCATCATATTATTAAATCCTTTTAATTGGAATAACCATAGAGATAGTATCCAATATAATAATTACCTAATGTGTTGGAGTGATATCATAGTACACTCATTGTTTAATCTATAACCATATCACTTTTTGTTATATGTTCCACCCCATGTATATATTTTAAGGGTCTCACACAACATTATCAAGGTCATTACTTGTATAAGTTGTAACAGGCTAACCTAGCACTATCTTGGCCACACCATTTCTCATGTATATTATGAAATATTAATAATATGAATAACAATATAGAGATTTTACATTATCATGAAGCTCTTATAAACAATAAAATTTCATTCATAACCTAGTTACCCCTTATAAAAGAAATGGGTTTCATGTCAATATCTTTGAAATGTGATTAACCCAAGAAAAATAAATGGGTCTCGTAACAAACTCAATGAAAAAAAATTATCCATCCAAAGAAAGAGTTATAATAGTATTAATAAAGAAGTCATCATTGGATAATGAATAAAAAAAGTTTTTCACCTTGACTAATGGAAATACCATTAAAATGTCATTAAAAACATTATTGTTGAAAATTATCACTTTCATTTTGAAAATAAAGCATTGCAATATTTAAAAAAATTTGAAAATATTTTTATATGAAAATTAAAATTGAAACAATTTTATTTAAAAATATAGTCATAAAATTACAATGTATTCATTAATGAAATAATGTAGTGTAACTCCATACATTATCTATAACATAAAAATAAAATTCTATTTGAAATATAAATTTGTTATAATGTGCCTTATTTTGGAAGATGATAAGATAGTTCCTTTCCATTTTTGAAAAATATGAGAATTGTGTTGAAAATGAAAAGAAATAAACCTTATAAACATTTTATATAAATTAATTTAATAAATCATTATGGAGAGTTAAAATAGTTTTTGAAAACATTTTAATAAAAAATTATTCTAGAAGCATAAAATGTTGAATGAAGAGATAAAAGAAGTCATATTTTCTTAAAAATAATTTCAAAAACATTTTAGTTACCAAGTAGTTGGAAAGTGGTATGTTTTTTTTTGGACCTATTTATTTTCAGTTTGGTTCGTTAGGTTTTTGAAGGATTTTGGTTCATAAATTGAGGCACTTCTAAAGGAAATTGTGGTTCTTCTTCATGGTTCATTTTTTTGTAATTTTTTGAGTTTCATGAATTAATCAGTGACACATTTTCCTCATTTTTTGATGTTTTATTATCCTGAATGTTTCTATCCCATTTTATAATCATGATAGTGGAAGCAAATAGTTTTTCATGTCTACACTGTATCTTGAATATTCATTAAAATATTTGATTGGGGGCATGGGTTCGGAATCCAACTCGTATCTCATCATTATAAAAAAAACTCTCATGATGGAATATTACAGAAACATAAAAAATAAGTAATCTATATAATATCATGATATTACATATAAACGAGATTTTATATACCCCACATAAAAGAAGATACATGCATAAATGACATAACTCTCAATGAATTCAAATCTAATAACAAATCCATTACTTCTTTGGAAACACTGAAATCATAAACCCCATTAAAGAGAGTTCTTTATATGGAATTATAAATCTCAAAAAATTTCAAGATAATAATAGTAATATAAATTTATGGGCATATATACACTAGAAAACTAATAAATTGTTGAATATTGCAGGTATCTCATAAAAATAAACGTGAGATTAGAAAAAACCCTACCCTTGAGACTGATCCGCTGTGATTGATTTTATCATCATAAATAATACAATTATGATAATTATTTTATTTCTTGAGAAACTTTTCCATGATTATTTAAACTTTTATTTTACGAATAATCATGTTATATGAAATCAATCAATAAATCATGTTTCAGTGTAATGTTTAGAATATATTTGGGTTATGTGTAAAAAATAAATATATTGGTTGACTATTGTAAAAAATGGCATTATTTAAGTACCCACATAATAATAATCATGCAATTACTCTAATATTTATACATAAAATATTATTTTAAGACTAATCATGCAATATTTTTATGAAAAAATAACAAATGTTAAAATCATGGAAAAGTTTGGTTGTACGTGTGCATGATTAATGTTTTTATTTTTCACTGATCATTTTGGAAAGAATGCAATAAATATGTTATATTTTTTAAAATAACATTATATAATAAATACCGTGATATTTATCTATATATACTAATATAGTTCAATCATCATAGGTAAAATAAATCACATTGCTTCGAGGAGAGAGTAGTCCACGCTTCTATGAATGATATTATAACATTTTCATTGTGTGAAATGGTAATAAAAAATGATATATAATATTTACATATTGATAAATGTGTTTTTAATATATAAATATTTCTTTAATATAACATATATTTATTATATTTTCCATTATTATATTCCATGTTATGTGTTAGTGAAAACAAATCCCATCGCTTCATTGGATGGTCGTCCCATGTACCCAAGAGTGTCATGACCACATCCATTTAATATTGAAATTTAAAAATAGTATATTTGATATAATTACTCAAATATTTAATTATGTTATAAATATAACATATAATCTTTAGATACATCATTATTCCCATCCTTGAGTGGGTTTCATGGAAAAATAAATGACATTAGTCGACGGGGGAGTAGTCTATCATTCACATGAATGATGATTGTGTAACCCATTTGATAGAAGGATGCATGATTTTATGTTGTACCCTTAACATAAAAAAATAAAAATATATTTTATAATTTTTTTATATAAGCATGGAATAAGAATATTTTTTGGCACTGTAGAAAAATATTAATCAATAAAATTCATTGATGAATGTTTCCTCTTTTTTAGGTAACTTCATTTGTTTTGAACCAGCGACCTCCCTTGGTTTATTTTATTCCCAAATTGTGTAATATCGGATTATATGATAGAATATTATAAGTGATTGGGATTATTTTGGTTTATCCAAATTTCTTGATAGGTGTGAGGATGTGAGGGGAGTGACTACATTTAATAGATGAGGAGGAGTTTCATTCTCGTAAATACACAAATGTATCAACTATTAGGTGGTATAAATTACATTGTGGATCCAAAATTTATATTTAAATGTGTATAGGGATTATATTTTCAAAAACCACCTTCAATAAAAAATTATTTACTTGTTTTAAATTTTTTTGTCCTTAACTCAAAGGTTTCCATATTTTATTAACTATGAGATTTCAATAAGGTATCATGTTTTATGCCATAAAAAATTTTATCCATTAAGTCTAAATTAAAATGATAATTTTTATAAAATTTTTACCCACATATTATAAATATTAAACTCAAACTATGAAATAAAAATCCATCTTTTTAGAAAATAATTTTAATTGAAGCACATGTTACGCAAAAAAACAACACTTTATCTCTAACAGTTCCAACAATGAATTTACTATTTAAGGGTCAATATGATCATTATAAAAGATAATTGTTTACATTAATACATCGGCTTTATATTGATTAATATTTTAAAGTCAGATTGTATAAAATATAAATATTATTAATTGTACATCATTTACTAAAATATCATTTCTTATAAAATAACATTAATGTCAATTTTTATATTATTCATAAATTTTCAATTTAAAAATTATCAATAAAATAATTACATTTGAAACTAATGTGTGGAAATGAATGTATTATGGTAATGGAAAAATAATAATACACTCAATTTATTCACTTTCAATATTTTTAGTATCATTTATTTCATTTAATTGTTAACTAAATGATTATTATGTTGGAATTTTTTAAGAATTATTTGTACTCATTTAATCTATAATAATTAATGATAATAAATTATGATAAAAATTCTAATTTATATTTTAAAATAATATATATAAACTAAAATATTTCGTTTTTATCTCTATCCCAAATCATTATAATATTTTAAAGGAAAAATGTTCTTTTTTATCATTTTCATTACATAACTTGTCATATGAGTCAGTTTAATAAACTAGATTCCTAATAACTCATAAAAATATATCCTAATATCATAAGGTTATAAATGTATCCAATAAAATCATTTTGGGAATGTTTCTATAAAATTTTGACTTAATATTAAACATTAATCCATTGGTAAACTTGTTTTTACCTCGTTATTTGAAATTAAATTTAATTATATTAACAAATCACATCTATAATGATTTATTTTTACCTAATAAACAATATAAATTATTTTTATTCTAAATATGTAATATATTTTTTCATATTCAATTCACATAATTTTCTAATTTTAATTTAAAATTAATCTCGTAGATTTTGCGAGACAGGTGGTTTTAAAGAAGAGTATTTTTTTAGGAAAATATTATTCTATATTTAATCAATGAATTATAATAATTCATCCATGAAAATAAATTCATATTTATTGATATATAAAACATAATTTTCATTAAAATAACTTCCCATTAGTATTTATTTTCACTAATTAAAATAAGGAATCTTTATTCATTTTAATGTAGTTTTTAGAAATACCCAATTTTAAACCCAAAAAACTAATATGAATAACCAATATAATGACGATTAAAATGGAATTATGTCTATTCAATATTACAAAATATTAATTATTATACATTAAAACATATTAATAAAACATTTAAACTTTTAATTTAATTAATATATTGAATAGAAAATACATTATACAATAATCGGAATTTTTACTATTTATAAAAAAAATTATTTTTAGAAAAATAAAATTAAATTTACCTAATGTAAATTTTTATATTTCAATTAAATAAATGATTACAATTTTATATAATAAATTTTCAATTATTTCAATGAATTTATTTGAAAACATTTTTATGAAAAGAAAAAAAATCATTTTTGATGAAAACTCATTTTTGAAGAACAAAATCACCTTAAAAAAAATTATTGATTATTTAATAAAAATTTATCAATAATATATTTTGAGGGAGGAATTTTTATAAATTTATATATTTCTATATTATATAAATTTTTTAATACTATTCATACCTACTATTTTAATGGCTAGGTATTAATGGTAATATATATATTGGGTCGAATAAGTTGATTTGTTTTTTGTTGAATATCCAATCAAACATATATATCATCGGGTTTTGTATTATGAAGATAAAATGAGTGTAACATTTAAAAAAAGATAAACATGGTGTTTTCTTCATTACACTAATGAATATAATTTTATTTTTTTACAGTTTCATGGTGGTACATGCTCTCCCCGCCCATTACTAAATTCAAACCTTGTTATTTGACCTTTATCTCAATAATCAAATAAACGACATTTGAAAATAATTTTATATTAAACACAAATAATAGAATTTGTTACTAAATCATACTATTAAAAATATATAATGTTAAGTACATAGGTTATATTTAATAACAACTAACTGGGTTTCCAAATAAGAGGACATAGGATATAGCTTAGTATAAGGCCATATATTTAATTTTCATTACAGGAGCATGGATTCTATGGTCATCCTAGAATAATAGAAAACATCATTCTTCTTTACTAACCTCTATAAGTATTCCTTTTAAGAATAAAAATTTAAATCTTTTTTTTTTACACTAAAAAATTTGAGAAATGCCCCTTCCATTTTGGTGATTACTCTTACGAGTTTCCTTATCAATAATGTTTTTCCCTACTAATGCTGATTAATTGAGTGCCTCCTATATTAGGGCAGAAGATAAATATTGATGGTTCCTTGATATTAGGGATTATTGCATGTTGGGGGTGTTCAGAGACAATAATGGTTTATTTGTCGATGATTTCTTGACTTTCATTCGGATAAGTGATTCTCATAATGTGGAGGAACATGCAATCCTCACAATCCATCTAATATGTATTCAAAGGGAAATCACCATCAAAAAGGTTGATGTAGATTTTTTTATCAGTCTACAATTCATTATCAATTAAGGTGATTTTTCATTTGTCTGTTTAATTTTATATCAAAAGGATTTTTGATTCAATAAGGTTATCTTATGACTTCTCCATTTCATTTGGTTTTTTGGTTTGAAAATCACGAAAAAAATTTCTTAAGTTCTGAATTTGTTTTTCTAATGTTCTGATTTTTTCATTCCATTGTACTTATAAAATTCACATTTTATTATACTTACAGAATTATCATTTATTTTAATGATTCCTAATATGGTTAATAATTCATTCAGTTTTATGATATTGAATCTGCTAAAAAGGCCATTTAGTTTAATGATTCCGAATCTAGTACAAAAGTGATTCAGCTTTATGATTCCGAATCCGGTACAAAATTCATTTAGTTTTATGATTCTGAATCTGGTACAAATGTTATTCAGTTTTATGATTCTGAAACAGGTACAGAACTCATTCAGTTTTATGATTCTAAATCTGGTACAAAATTTATTTAGTTTTTTTATTCTGAATCTGATATAAAAGTAATTCCATTTTATGATTCTTTATCTGGTATTGAGTCCATTCTATATTATTATTCTGAAACCATCATAGATGTTATTTTTTTCCATGATATCGATTCTGATTCAAATCTGATACTGTTTTCACAATCCGATTTCTGTTCTCTTAAGAATCCATTTTCTTGATAATGTTTGAGTTGTTCAATGTACTGTTCCAATATTTGCGGATTCTTAGTTTTCTTATAATTAACATTTATGATAAACATAAAATTGATTCCTATACATGAAATGATGTCGTACAATCAGTTACAAACTAACTATTGTTTGTTTGACATGTTTCCAGGTCCCTCCAAAATTAAAGGAAAATATGATCGTTGGAGTGGAGCCGATCGTTGGGATGTTCTTCTTGTAAATGGAAGTCCATTTGAATGATAAAGGGTATTGGGTACTGATGATGAATAGTGAATTGAAAAGATACCAAATCTTTTGATGTTATTTCTAGAGATCGAGGCTCTTACAACTCTTAGTGATTTGTGCGGATATCATGAACAACTTGTTCAGCCGTGAACAACTTGTTCAGGTGTGAACAACTTGTTCAAGTGTGAACAACTTGTTCAGGCGTGAACAACTTGTTCAGGCGTGAACAACTGGTTCATACATTCTTGGTGCAGTCTCTGATCGTGGGATTCTGGGTTTGGAAGATAGAGGTTCTGATTTCCTTAAAATTCGAGGGCTTTCAGGGATAGAAATACAGATACCAATCTTCGGATTGAGGACATACCTGGGTTTGGGTAAGACATACTTTCTTGAAAGTGAAAATTAATGAAACTTTATCCAATGTTGTTGGATATCCTTCTCATTGGGATAAATGAATTTTATTTTCATATGTTTTCTATTTCCTATTTTTTTTAATTCTGTTGTAATCTTAACATTGTTAATGTTGGAAAGTTTACCGTTTTTATACTTTCTAACTCTGTAACTATGATTATAATTCATATTCTATATTCATTAAGGTATTATCATTCTGTTAAGGAAATCCTTCTTTGGTTTTTATCTAAATATTGTAATGTTTAACAAATGGTTTCTTTAATTGGTTTTGTGAATGTTTGTACAACTTTGTTAAACTATGTTTCTTAATCTATCCTTAAAAAACATATTTCCTTATGGTTAAGAATCATTATTTTAGAAATATTTTCATTAAATGTAATGGTTTCACAAGATTTTTTAAAGTAGACAATTCACCCCCCCCCCCTCTTCTATATTTAGCATATACATCATTATTTTGATCATACTGGGATCAAGAAGGTATTGAACCATTGTAAGATCATTCTTCACACTCGGTGATAGGGTAATGCTTTGGAGGACTTACTTTCTTCAAAATCATCATAATGTGATATATTTATATTTTATACCATACTTGGATCTTTTTCAACCTATTGACTTCATTTTTCTAAGTATGATGATTTGAGGTGGCATTATTTCAGGCAGTTATAATTTCCTTTTTGGACTATTCATCTTTCTGTCATTTTATGTTATAATAAAAAGGTTCTTGTTGGGATTACAATCTACACTAAGATAATATGGAAATAATCATAAATGATAATTATACTTTCATATATTAATAAAATTACACCACATCTCTTATTTTTCTCAAGATTATTTGTGTATGGGATGGATATTTAATGCCTTAAGCACTAAGATGAAAATTTGAAGAACATATAACTATAAAATGGATAACAATAAATTAGTCCTTTTTCAAGAAATATCAAAAACCAAAATGGTTTTCACATAATACGATAATTTACAAAATAAATAAACCTTCATTTGACACAATAAAATTTATAATTAAATAGTAATGACCAATGTTAAAATCAAACTATAGCATCAATAACTATACTTAAAATTCATCAAAAAATTTCAAACTATGTTCAATTCCTAGTGATTAGTATTATTGGAACATATAATCTTCTAAAATAAATAAAAATTTATTACTGCAATAAAATCATATATGATTCCAAAATAAATATAAATTTTTCATGTAAAAATGCCATACTAACCAATATATTATATAGGAAAGTGGTTGGTGTGAACCCCTTATTTTCTTTGATCATGGTTTAAAACACCACTACATAGCTGGATGTGATATAGAGTTAACCATAATATGGGATGTCCCATTTTTTCATAAATCGTGAAAAATAAACCCCTCAAATATATAAATCATTTTGATCATAGGGGTTACAAATACCTTATCCCAAGAAATGATCCAAAATTTTCATTTACAACATTTAAATTTTTACTACCTAAAACCCTCAAATTATGTGTCTAATAAATTGAACAAATGATAATTATTAATATTATATTCCTATTATGGTATCCAAAACTCTTAGAATAACCTCAAAATAAAAAATTATAATCTCTAGTTTTATTGAAATTTACCTTTGATACTAAATATAGAAGGCCAAAACCTATACTCCAGAATCGGTGTACAGATTATAAAATTAATTTTTCCAACATTGATGATGATAATTTTAACCAGTTTTTTCAATTAAATCCTTTAACATAAAAAAGAAAAATTTGATCACTTACAATCTTGATGACATTTTGGTTTAGAGTTCTATAGAATTATTACAAAGTCCTGTATATAAAATCACATAAATTTATCTAATAATTTCTACCACATAACCTATCTTTTATTTATCACATTAATATTTCATCATCCCTATAAAATCCTTGATTGTTTTAACTCATTCAACGTAATTATTTTTAATCATTGGAAAAAGAAAACATAAGAATGGTGAGCCTAAAATAATTGTAAGGGTAAACATTAGAAGTAGTATTTGAATGTTCTTAATGAGAATAAGAAGTGCATCAGGGTAAAATTATATAGTCATAGTGAATGACAGAATCATAAAATAATGTATAACCTTCAAAACATAGATCATACAATATGAAAATATGAAGGAATGATTCATCAAAATTAGTAATCATGAGCCATGATATATCAATATTGATCATGAGGATAATAATAGCCCCATAAAAAGATAATAACACTATTTTTGGTAATATAGATCAACATATTCATAAACCCTTTCTAAACCCACTTAATTGAAAAATCAATATTGTCGACTTCTACTAAAATCAATAATCAATTAATTAGAGCGCTATATGGGTTCACCCATCATTAAAGTAATTATAAGACCAACCAGAGCTCTCTGGGTCACCCCATGTATAAACTATAATGTGATCACATGATGCTATTTGGTCCAACCGGTGTATAAGTAATTATGGTCTCATACGGTTCTATCTTTCCCACAGAAAAATATCATTTATAATGTGCAATATTTAAAACATGAATAAGAACATGGAGATTTTAATATATCAGAAAACACATAGAAACAGTAATTATACATTCAAATCCCGATTAACTAATTTAAATTAAATGGGTTTAGAATTATCTCTTTGAAACATGGCTAACCTATAGAAAAGAAACTCGTTCTATAATAATATCCTTGAAACAATCATTATCCAACTTGAGAAAGAATGTGGATGGAATTCATAAAAAAAATATTAATAGGAGTATAAGTATCAACATATTTTTTATGCTCATTATTGAAAATATCATTTAAATATCATTAAAAACATTCATGTGACACATAACCTCTTCATTTAGAAACACATCTTTTTTAAAATAAATTTTTTTGAAAACCTTCACTTCGGAAAATTATTAATTAAAAATTAATAAAAAATATATTTATACTATTAAAAATGAAACATAAAATTAATAATATTCACTAAATCTGTACATTCTATAAATGTTAAAAATAACATTCAATTTTCACTTTAAAAAACTAAATTTTTTTTTCGGAAGACAATAAAAAAATTTATTTAATATTTTTAGTGATATGAAATTAGATATTATTTTTAATATTAAATAAGTATTAAATTTGTAAATTGTTGTTGAAATTATTTTTTAAAATTATTTATTAGAGTGTAGAATCATTTTTCTTAACTTTTTTAGAAAATAGAAATTAGGAAGAAAACAAATTTCCGACCAATGTGAAAAAATGGTGGTGTTTTTTCTTAAAAAAATATTGGAAAACATTTTAAGTACCCAAGAGTGGAAAATGGTACTATTGGTTTAAAATATTTTTAATAATGTGAGGAAAATATAATGCATCTGTTTCTTGATATAGGGATCGTAACACTTCATATTCTAATGAATAATCATAAACAAACTCGATAAACGATGATATTGAAACATAAAATCATTACAACATTGGTAACATTAAAAATGATTCCTAATGAATAAATTTAAAAGAATGTTTACATTTCATGTTAATAAATAAATTCATGGTATTATATTAATAATGGGGTGTATAAACACCTCATTAAATATGACGAGTGAATAACACAACAAAAGACTCAAAGAAGGAAAATTGTTACGTTCAAACAATTACCCTTTGGTAACACTGAAACACAATTCCCTCAAAAATAGAGATCCTAAAATTTATCTGAAAATATTCATAAATTAAATACAAGTAATTATAAAATAGATTCATGTGTATTATATTCGCAACATTAAAAATATGTGTTTAAATGGAATGCATCTCAAATAAATAAATGTGAGACCATAAAACCCCTTGCATTGAGTATGATTCATCAATATTATTATTTACCCTCCCGAATAATAAAAATATATTATTTATTTAATTTTATTACAACCATTTCCATGTTTATTTTTAGTTTTATTTCCCCTATAATAATTATATATATAATTAAATAATCGATTGATTTTAAGTAGGCTGTTTTGATAATGATCAGCTTACGTATAAAAAATGACTTCAAATGTTGAATATGTTCATAATGTAAATTATTTACACATCTTAAAAATGGTAATAATTACATGAATATCATATTTATATATCCGTTATACGTTTAAATCAAATCATTAATTATGGTTATGAAAATGATCTAACAATATGATCATCCAGACAGTTGGTCATACGTATACATGAGTAATAGTTCCAATTTTTAATAAGAATTATGGAATGAATATAAGTAATATTTTATCATTATATAATTATTAAAATTTAAGAAATAATATATTTAATTATATATAATTATATATATCATTTTTTTATGTAAAATGAGTCACGTCAATTTGAGGAGGTAGTAGTTCACACATCCACAAATTAAAATATCACTTTTTCACCATTTGAAAAGGTAATAAATAAAATGATATATTATATTTAATGAATGTTAAATGAGAAGATAATGTCACAAATATTTCACTTTAAACACATATATTTGTAATATTTACCCTTAATTAACTTAGTGTAATGAAATCAAAATTATTTGACATGTGGTTGTATGTCGTACACACAAGGGAAGTTATAACAACCCTTATATATTAAAATATAAAAATAGTTTATATGATATAAATAATAATGTTTTATAATAATGTTCTAGATATATTATATTAAAAATATATCTAAAATTATTTTCATCCTTCATAGTAAATAGAATAATGAACGACATTGGTTCCCGAACTGGTAGTTTATCGTACAGACGAGTGGATATTTTGTAACCCATTTGATGGTAGTGTGTTTGGATATAGGTAATAGCCTTAAAATAACACCATATAATTATATTTAGTATATTTATATTATCATATAATGATGATAAAATTATAATTTAATGGGGTGAAAAAATAAATAAAACAAAAACTTTCATTGATGAAATTTACATATTCTTCTGGTAACTCTTTATTGATTGAAAAAGGTCTTTCCTTGGTTTGATTTGATCCATAAAATAAGGATTCCTGAACGATATGAATGATGTATTTATCTGATTTTTCAGATATTTTATTAATCAAATGGATTTATTGGCATGAATAAGAGATTGGTGAGTTCCCTTTTATAGTTTTGGAGTTCCATTATTATAAATACTCAAAAGTACTCACTATTCAAAGTTAATAATTACTTAAAGTGTATCCAAAATAGATATATAAATTTTTATGTGGATTCTAGAGCCAATAAAATACTCCACTACATAATTAAACACATGTATTAAATAAATTCCCTTAATTCATATGTTTACTTATTTTTTTACGTTTCGATAATTCATTAAGGTAACTAGTTTTAAACCCTATATAATTAATAAATAATGAATATATTACTTTAGATAATATTAGAATTTTTAAAAAAAATCAAAAAATTGAATCAAAATTATAAAATAAAAATTGCTATTTTTTGGAGATTAATTTTAACAAAACTGCATGTAACGTGAAAAAACCTTACTTTTTCACTAACTGTGAAAACGATGTTTTTACTACTTAGGTATAAAAGATTAGTTGTTCTATTAATTTTACATATTTTATATACATTAAAATTTAAAAATTAATTTATATAATATTTTTTTTAGTTAAAAGAAATAATTAAATATCATATATTCTAAAATAACATAAATGTCAATGTTGACAATATTCATCTAAATTTAATTTCCAAACTATCAATACAATGATAAAAAATGAATCTATTATTTTAAAACCTATTTAACATGATATATTAATCTTAAAACATAATTTATCACAATAATTCACTCTATTTATTCACTTTTAATATTTTTAATATCATTTATTTCTTTTAACTACTTGTTAAATTTATATTATGTTGGAATTTCATAAGTAGTCTATGAAATTAATTCAAAGATACTGTTAAATATAAATTATAATGATAAAAAATATAATTTATATTTAGAAATAATATTTTTAACCCTTCCTATGTCATTTTTATCCATATCCTGATGTTTTATAGACTTCATAATGGAAAAAAGGTTCCTTATTGTCTTTTTTGAGTATGGAAATTCTTATTTGCGTCAATTTCATCATATAATGACCCAAAAACTCAAAAACGTCTATCCAAATGTCCCAAGGGATGAAATATTTACATAAAATGGTTTTTTGAAAATATTACATGTCCTTTTCCTTCTAATATTGAATTTTCATCACTTCTTACACACATTTTTACCTTAATTGTGGTAAATAAATTTAACTTCATTTAATAATAAATTTGGTAAAAAAATAGTTGTCCTTATAAGAATATATAAATTATTTTATTCCAAATATATAATCCATTTTTAAAATTTCAATTCACATAATTTGAATTATTTAATTTTATATTAATCCCACAGATACTGTGAGACAATAGGTTTTTAAGATGAGAATTCTGTTAGAAGAAGATAATTATTTATTATCTTAATGACTAATAATAATCATTTAATAACAGTAAATTAATATTTAATGATATATAATTTAAAATTTTAATTATAACATTCCACATTATGTTTTATGATATATTAAGATCAAGAAACAATAAGCATTTTCAAATAGTTTGAAGAGAAAACCAATTTTAAAACCTAAAAACAAACATTTACAAAAAACAATTATAATGTTTATTAAAATTAATTAAGTTGATTACCTATAACTAAATAATAATTACGTAACAAATCAAATACTCTAAGAACAAAATTCCTTTTAAATTAATTAACTTATTGAAAATAAAGAAAATTATAAAAAAGCTGTATTGTTTACTATTCACCACAAAATCATTATATTCAGAAAATCCCAAAATATTACAAAATGTATATTATGAAATTACAATTAATTTTTTTACATTATAAAATATTTTTTATAAATGTTCCAAAAAATTGATTTCAATATTTTTACATGAAATGATGTAAAAATAATTTAGGAAGAAAACGTATTTTTAAAGAATAAAATCAGTTCACTAAAAATTTATTTGTAGTTTAAAATCATTTATCAATAAATTATGTTGAATTATATATATATATATCCTATTATATTTAATATTATTCATACACATCAATTTAATTGTTAGGATATAATCGTAATATATTTCATTGTTCCTTTTTGTTCGGTGTTATGTATTGAATATGTATCAATCATAACTATCATCGGGTTGTGCGTAACAAAAAATAAACTCTATTTTTTGTGTTATATAATATAAACATAGTGTTTCATTTTATTTACACTATCTAATAAAATAAACTTATTTAAAAATGTTGTGGTCTTACATTTTATAGGGGAATGACTTTAATTATATTTAAAACTTTTAATCAATTCAAATGTTTCCCTTCATCTCAATTATAAATGGAAACCCCTTATCACATTTCATGGCTCCACTTTAAGAGAAATAGATAAAAACATTGTGTCCACTCCTCTTATCATCTTCTCTAGCCACAATATAGAGTACCATGAATTTTTAAAATACTATTCAAATGTTTATTAAGAATGGATCTAAAGTATTTCTTTTGAAGAAAAGTTGTCTAGAGAACCTTATATAAAATTAAAACATGAATTTATTAAATTAAATTCCACCTTCATTTTAAACAAGATTTTTTAGGGGTAAATATCAATTTAATGACATTATATGATCATTTCTTAATAATGGAAATTCATTTTATTAGCCTCATTTTATTTTCTATTAATACATTATTTCCTTTCATTTTCCTCACATTATGTTCTCAAGTGTCCAAAATAATGTTTTAAATTAAAAATGAATATATTTTTATCTTCGGTCGAAAATTATTATTTTTCCATATCCATGATTACAATAAAAAAATACACTAGTTTTTATGTTATTTAATTATTCATTAAATTAATTTTTACACATTATTTGATTTTTTTAAAAAGGTTTAAATAAATATTCTATCCATTTATTGAGTCAGGTAATTTATAATTTTAAAAAAATATTGGGGGAATTATAGTTTTAATCTTATGAAACATGAATAGAATTTCCCACTATCGAGAATACATAGTTATTTTAAGCCTCCATTAAAATATTCTATTAGTTATTTTTAGTGAAAATGATTTCCTTATTATTTCAAAAAAATAGATTTAAATATATCCTCTAAAAAGAAAAGCATATTTTTAACATGAAATATCCAATGTTATTTTAAAAGAATTTTTCATTTATTAAAATATCATTTGAGAAAACATAGGCCTTACAAGTTATATAATCCAAAAGTTGAATTTTTTATGGCTATAATTATGTACTATCAATAAAACATATTTTCTTTTCCATGTGTAATATTTTGATGATTTTTTTATTATCTTCTATGATAAATGATTTTTTTGATTAATTAACGGGTTCGTAAAGAATTATATTTCCCTACAATGAATTTGGAACATATTATTCTTCAATAATCTCATAGGGTGCATGTGAGGTTATCTCAACCCCAAAATAAGGGACATGAAATATTATATGAAGCCCCCATAAGGTACATGTGTTATTATCCCAACCTAAGATGTTTTTAATTTCATGTGGATAGCTTTCACGTATTTTATAAAATGATATTATGCCAATGTTATACTCTCATGAATCATGTTCTTTGTCCAATTTATGTTTTATTTATTTTTAACATCCATCCATTATGCATGGACTCATTTTTATGATCAAAAAAATTATTTGTTTGATTTTAAGTGGTTAATATCATGTTATCAAGACCATTATTCTCATTTTATGTTTAAAATATCATGTATATATCCTTTGTTTACTATTACTTTTTTCTCAACTCACCTTTATTATATTTCCTTTTCCCCAATATACGATGAAATGGATTTTGTATAATGTGTATAATAGTCTAGCTATGTATGAAGAACTAAGTGGGAGATGATGCAGATCTTTTAAAAACTACATTTTTTGTATCCATGATTCCAATAGAACAAAAAAATTTCACTTTTATAATGGTTATTAGTTTTATGTAAATAATATTCATCTAATAAGTTGAAATATTTTTGTACAAAAATTTTGCGTCACAATACATGGTATCATTGAATATTTTGTTACATTTGGAAACTAGTTTGTGAAAATATTATTGATAAAACATAGTATAATCCAATCCATAAGATAATATCCTATGTTATTGTATAGAAAAGAGTGTGGTTTTCCAAGAAAAAATTTCCCTGTTGAGATACTACAACTAAATAATGATTCAGAATAGTGGAATGTAATGGTAATATCAAAAACAATTGTTATATGTGTATTTATTTTATATCATTATCATGAATGGTGATTGGTTATCTTATTTTACACACAGTTTGACACTACTGGGGGTTATTTTTAGCCCCATTCAGATTTTCATTACAAATCATCATGATGAATTTGAATGGATGATGATCATGGATGATGTATGTGCAACATAAGTCATTATAAGTTGAAAATTAGGTATCATGATTTAGACACCATATAAATTATTTTTCATTATTATGTGTTTTAATACTGTGATTGTTTTTTCATACAATTTCCATTTTCGTTTAACTGTATGGCTAGAAACCAACTGAACCCTGTTAATGATGATTGGAATTGATAAGTCAATGATTTTCCATCAAAGAACACATATTTTATTAAAGATGGTATAGAAATAAAATTTCAATGTTTACATTAAATTATCATTTCAAGAATCATATTGACAATCTATATGGAAGAGGAGGGAAAATGATCACGTGAGTCCTTAATGTGGTAATATTTTCTTTCATTTAGTGGTTATTTTGATCCAACAGTTATTGTGAAATGGATCTATACTATTGAAATTATATTTCTATTCCTAGTTTTTTATATCATGAAAATGTTATATTGGATGTATATTAATTAGTTTGCCTATAAAATCAATGTAAGACTCATAAAATGAACAAAAAGTATCTGGGGGAAATTCACTTAATGGATTGGGATGTGTTCAGAATGATGTTATTTATAAAAATACTTTACTTGTATTCTATTTGAGGGAATGAAGGATTATAATGAGTTACATAATAAGGTTGGTGAATCCGTTTTTATATATGATGAAAATTTTACAAGACATGTTATGTACACATCTCATATTATCCATTGACTTATAAGTATGATTGATTTATTCATCAGTAGATTATTAAAATTCTTTAGAGTACATTATACATAATGGGCTTTAGAAATTATTATGTAATCATTGGATGTGATAACATGGTCAAAATATAGATTGTCATTACCCATAAATATCAGCATTTTTATAAGTATTGAAAGATGTAACAGACAGTATAATATTATAATAAAATCATTGTTGGTAAATAGATGATACATCTATTATACATGAAGTGTAATTGATCACATTGATGAATTTGTCTTATATAGGATATTAAATTAATTATTTATGGAAACAATGTTCATTGGATAATTGAATATCAATGTTATGGGAAGAGGATAGCTATTTATATATATAAATAACAAAAACATTCTTCACTGACACTCCATTGTTTAAATGTCAATGAGTATCAACATTATACTTATAAGTTATGAAATATGATTGAAAATGATGATGGTCGATGTCTGAAACCCCTCAAGCCCAAAAAAATAGAAAATGTCACTTAATCACTATTTCAATTGTATTTTATGATAAAAACTAGTTAAAGGTAAAAATACCATCCACTCTTGAACTTCGGATGTCATATTTGATTCTAGATCCACCCACTCATTTGTATCTAATGAATATCGGCCCAATGACTATATGCTGATTTAGTAGTGAAGACCTATAATGATATGATGATTGTATCATAAGTTTATGGTTCTTAACCGATTAATTTTTATAAGAATTTTCTACTTATAAATCATATTATTCACTCATTGGTGTAATTTTACATTATCTTTTGAATGGAATGTATTTCATGGACAAATTACCACATCAATTTTTGAGTAAAGGACACATGAATTACATTCAGTACCAAAATATGAT
Organism: Viscum album; assembly: GCA_963277665.1. NCBI lineage: Eukaryota > Viridiplantae > Streptophyta > Magnoliopsida > Santalales > Viscaceae > Viscum > Viscum album. The sequence continues at coordinate 1,830,712,787 of OY728164.1, read as the reverse complement.
TTTTTTTTATCAGTGGTAGTCTAAATATGATATTCTAATTGATATTCTATCCATTTAGTAAGTGTTCATTATTATAAAAAAATTTCATTTTTATCATATAATTGAGGAGAATCTCAACATGGAATATAGACTTAAGGAATAAGAGTTTGTATAAGGGTTTTTGAATAATTTCCTTAACATACTCAAAATCAATAATTTGGGATTTAAATACTATTTTACATTATTCCACACCTATTTCAAAGTCTCAATATAGAATTTAATGTTCAGTACACATCATAAGCTCGTGGGTGGATGTGACCACTTGGCTTTTTTTCATTATAAATGATCAATCCAGGATCAATACAAAATCCCAGTCTCCAAAAATTGATTCATAGAAATAGACAAAGAAGAAGAAAGGTAATGGAACTAAATAAGTAGATCGCCATAGGTTGTTTATAATTAATTTAATTAATTGACAAGAATTACCTTTTGGGTGTTCTTCTTTGGTTGATATTCTTGATCACATTCCGATGTGACTCATCGTTGCATCGTAAAATCCAAGTGTAGACATCCTAAAGTGTTGATCCACACGTGCACCTCGTATCTCTAGATGTCGCCAAAGGAGTCTCCAGCTACTAGTGTGGAGAAACCTTTTCTTGCGTTTTCCACCTTAGAACGTCTTGATCCGATGGAAGACGATCTATCTCGGTCTAGAGAGAGTTCTTGTAGGAAGATGTTCTTTCATCCTTGAAATAATTCTCAAAATTGTTGGGTATAATGATTCTCTTATTAGAAAAGAGTTGATGTTGTGAGGACATTTATAATTGGGTTTTAGGTTGTAGAGTTATGACAATAAAAAATTCATTATGCGTTTTATTTATATCATTGAATATTATTGAAAACCCCATGTCGAATAATTAATTCCTTGACATGAACCCACACTAATTATAATAAATATTATTTAATAAGAAAATATTATATCCACAAAATCCCGAATAAAAAAACTACACGGTGTGTAATAATAAATACACAACATGTACTTTTTTTCATTGAAAACTACACAACATGTATATTCAATGTACACGGTGTGTATATGTTGTTTTCATTTAATCATTTCCATTCCAAAATGAAATCTACATGGCGTGTACATTTAATTATACCCGGTGTGTACTAGTTTTCAAAATAAAAAATACATGGAATGTAATCACTAATACACGGCGTGTACTTGATTTTAATTTTATTCTCCCTCCAACATTAAAATGATTTAAGCTTCATTGAATAATTATTAAACCACATACAGTAATAATCTTCATTCTACTTCAGATACGTGTATACACCAAGTGCGTGACCCTCTAGGCTTATTTCTCATAGGAAATAGGCGGGCTTGCCTATAGTCCAAGATTACATTCTAGCAATGGGTCAAGACACACAAGATAAAGAATTTGAAGTCGCATTGATGTATCACCACATACGAACACTTACTGTGTAATTTAATCCTTTTGTCTCAATATCTCATCAAGTAGGTTTAGTGGAAGTGTCATAATCCTATATACTTGACCTGTCATTCTTTGACTTCCAGAAATAAACTCGTCGTGACACCATTGCCATGGAATTTGTTCGATAGTTCTATTTCAATTAAAGGGCCCGAGATATTAACTTCCATATACATGGATACGAAAAATCCTTCCTTGTCTTATCTATTAACAACATGTCATTCATGACACACCCAATGTACACTACTTCCCTCCAACTATCTTCGTGATTTTAGTGAAGATTGGACATAAAGTAATAGCATAAATATTTATATGTTGTGATTGAGGTCATCTATCATAAAAAATTCAATGATTAAATAATGTTAAGGGCCTCAAAGTCATAAATCTGTGATCATTTAAAAGTCCATCGATTATACAAAATCAAGGTAATATAACAACACATTTTCTTTTGATCAATATTATAATGTCGAGTAATTATTTTTTTGACCATGAATATAAGGAAATATACATACTTTATTTATTTCTATAAAAAAACACTCATTAGATATTCTTTTATAAATTTATAATTCAATCACAACATCTTGTAATCGATTTCCAGAAATGACCTTTTTTACTTGAAGTGATAAAATAAACATTTTTCATATCTTATAGAACACAAAATAATTAAATTTATTACTATTAATCCATTACTATTATTAAAATCAAATGTGTTAAATACATTAAGCTATAAAGATAAAAGTTAACACTGTTTTTTCATCATAAATAAATTTTCAGCCAAAATAAGTATACATTAACCAGGATATCACTTAGGACAATGGTAGGAATAAAACCATTATAGTCTGTTGGTCATGGGTTCAAGACTAGCTTATATTCTATATTGGATTGGTTGTAACATGTTATACATGATTTCTTTTCTACCACAAAAATAATATAATTTTAAAAGATAAATAATATGTACATCCTAGATATAAAGTTAATTATTAAGGAGCCTTTTACGATGTTTTTTAATAAACCATCAGTGGATAAATACATGATCTGGAATTTAACATAATCCTTTGATGAACGATTAACCTTATAATTCTTATAAAAGATGAAAATCAAAAATATTAGAAAGAGAACATGGAAATTATATTAACATTGATCCCCCATATATCAAAAAGTGTATATTGGTTTTTATATTCCATACATGTGAATAACTGCATGGTAAATTACCTTAGAACATGGTAACAACCTAAATTTCCATAAATACATCTAGGAAACATTGTGTTATACCTTATTACAAATGATTATTGGATATATTCTAGAAATCAATGAATTTGTTAACATTATACATGATTGTATATACTACTTGTAAAAAATTTCTTAATTAGTTCGAAGCTAATAAGTACCATCAAATGGACATATTCATATCCCACATATATTTATCCAAATAACATTATAAAAATATATGGAACATATTTAGGGTTATCATTCCCTTAGTCATGTGTTTTCTATGGACAATACCTTTCTATTATATAACTTTTCAATTTCATTATAACCATTCAATGTGTTCTTGTAAATCTGTTGCAAAAAACATAAATTGAACAATCCAAATATATTTATACATTTATATAATATAATTCTTGAATCCCAACACATAAAAAATTACTACTCTACTTCATCCTTCTATCATTAGTAATGATACCTCATCCAATTACACAATTCATGTTTCCATTTGCATTTCATTTGTAGAATCCTCATCAAAAGAATTGTACCCATTACTCTTACCACCTTGTTAATCGTCTTTTGGATAATTAAATAGAGAGAATTTAGTTGAATAATGGACATTTATTCCATAATTAAAACACTTAAAATTCAATGATTACATAGATTAGAAAATTTTCTAAAAAAGTTAATTAACAAACTCTTCATTTTTTCCATTTAGTAACGTGATTTTTGTCCTTTAACATTGTCAAAACCTACTTTTATTCATGTAATACATTCACATAGGTGATTCTTTATACATTCTGGACACAAAGGAAACTGAATCTTATTTCTCACATGGCCTCCTTTACCCAAACACATAGTGAACTCGTTATTTATATTCCTTTGTGAGTTTGAGAGTTGTTTAAGGTACACATTAATAATCATGTTTTTTGAAAACTGAATATGCATGACCACAACATATCTCACCCTTGTAATCATCCTACTTGGTTTCTCGTCAACTAATCATCCATCACGCTCAAAATTAATCCAGTTACTTCCAATTTCCTCTATTGACAAAAACTATAAGCCTAGTGTGGGAATTAATTATCATATTAAAAAACCACATAATCATGAAAATAATAACTTATAGGTAGTCTAAATAATCACACCATCCATTATATATAACACCATTGTTTCATCCAAAGTTCGTCATACCCAAATTATATATAAATGATTCTTGATGGTTTACGGAGATTTGTGAATTATCCATGAAAATACGCTCGGAATCTCAAACCAATTGTACAGTAGGGCCTGTTGTTGGGTAACAGATTATCCTGAGACAAGACTAGAACATTTTTTTGAGTTTTTTTATCTAGTTACATTGATTCCAGATCCAAATCCACATTTAGTATCTAGATAGGTATTATTTCATATAAAACCACTCATTCTATCATTTACCAAAATTCCAAGACATTCTCCTAAATGTTAACACATTAATATTCTTATCCTTAGAGACATCCCTAGTCATATACATAAAAATATACCTAGGGATGTCACTGATTTTTTCCTATCCTATTTTCCAAATCTTGACTAAACCCCTCTATTAATACCAACAACAATGACCCAGAATTGACATAAATGGATATCACCTCATTTTAGAGGAGTATTCATTACAATAAAAATATTACATGCTTGAGGACCATAATAGTTTAGTGTATTTTGAATAATGAAAATAAATATTAAATCCAAGTGAAATATCTTGAACATATCCCATTAAATATCTCTACCTTTAGTTCTTCTTCCAAAACCCATTCTTCATAACCTGGGGAATGTAATCATAAGAAATCAGTGAGCTCAAATTCTTTGTAAGGGTAAACAAGGAAGATATGTAAGAATAATCATGAGATTAATGGTATGAGAATATGATCATGAAAATAAAGGACCACACCCTACATAAAATAGATCATATACATGAATTGTTGGATTAACATTATAACTTCATATGGAATGATTATTAATGAAATGAAGAAAATAATCCCTAAAATCATCAAATTTGAAGAAACCATGGAATTTTTTTGACACATAAGCATATATAATGATTTCCATTGTATTCAAGGTATTGATTCTGATACCATCTTAGTGTATAATATCATTTATTAAATTGGATTCACACCCTATTCCCACCCTTTATTACTAAACTGAGTTCACCCCTAATTTCATCCCTATATTACTTAACCACGTTGATTTCTATGTCCATCCTTATAATACTAAAATTGTTTAATTTTTCATTCATTCTATATAATACTAAACCAAGATCATTTCTCATTACATCCATGTTTATCTCATTTGATATAAGTATTTACACTGTGTATTGGATGAAAATATAGGTCTCACACGTCTCATTATGAAATCGTACATTAATGTGACAAAAAATTAAAAACAATAATATTATAACCAATGAAACATATAGGGTTTCATCAACATGGAATAATATCATAACCAACGGAAAAAGATACAGGTTTCATAATAAGTTATTCAAAATCATAACATATGAATGAGAAACAGATTTCATAAAAATATAACCCTTGAAAGAGAAACATGGTCCTTAAATACCATGACATTAATCCTAACCCATTCATGGAATGAATATAAATGAATCATTTATATAATCTCCTATAATATAATGGGAAACATCAAAAGATTTCATCTTCAATGGAAAGTAATTTTGAAATATTTTTCAAAAACATTTCTTGAGTAAAATATACTTTCATCATTGAAATATTATTTCTAATACATTAAATAATATCCAAATCATTTTCATAGATAATACCTTAAAATCATTTAAGGAGTACTTTAAATCATTTTTAATAAATAATTCCATGAAAACATATAAATATTATTTAAAAAAATTTAAAAAATTCTTTCAGAAGACATTAAAAAAATAAATTAAATATTGAAAACCTTTTTAAAACCAATTTATTTAAAATCAATTGAAAATATATGATTAAATCATGAAAAAATTTGAAAATAATTTCATAGAAAATGTATTGAAGATTTATAATAAAATACTTAAAATCTTTTTAAACCCATTTATATAAAAATACAATGAAACAATATAAATAAATCTGGAATTTTTTTTGAAATCCATATCATTGAAAATATATTGAAAATATATAAATAAATCTTGGAAATGTTTTTAATACCATTTAGCTTAAAATATTTATCAAAAATTATAAATAAGGCCTAAAAACATTCTGAAAATATTTTTCCTTAAAAATTTATAAATTAATATTTAAAAAATTATTAAAACAATATTCCTTGAAAAATAGTTTTAAAACCCACAAACATAAAAATTAACATTATAGAAATCCAATGCAATCTTCAATGAAGTGATGGAGGGTAAATTCGTACATGTTGTACGATGTAAAAAAATATTCCTTTGTTATTTTAAAAGGATGGAAAGATAACATGTTTGAAATTAGAAATAATGATTACTTTCAAGAGAAATGTAAAAGAAAAAATGATAAATTTTTATTTTAAATATTACAGAAAAATATTACAATATTCTTCAAACCGTTTTTAGAAAATATATATTTCTGACAAAAGAGAGGGTAAATTCAGGCTTTCTAAAATACATTTTCTTAACTATATTTTGTAACAATTAGTAGAAATATAGTACCAATACATGAATATATCATTAATGATCAGAGGATAGTTAAATATATGAATTTTTATGTGATATGGGTAATCATATTTCATCAATGTAATAATAAACATAAACAATCGTGAAAAGTTATAAGATAGTCTCAATAAACTCTTATAACTTTGTAACATGGTATCATACATTCAATGAATGAAAATGAAATTAAATGAACCTTAAAATATCTTGAAAAAAGTATATTCTTGATATTATATTAAACTTATATGTATATACACCTCACAATGAATTTAGGTATATTATAAAACATGATCCTCATGATAAGACAAATTCAGAAAAAAACTATTTTACAGATTTGGTATCTTTTTAAACATAAACCACGTGAAATATAGATCATTAAATAGATATTTAAATATCCATAAATTTAAGTATAACAATAATTTAATGCATACAATGTCAGTACATAAAAAACAAAAAAGGAAAGATTAGTGAATATACCTTGTAACTCACAGAAATTAAATCTTAGATGAAATCCCCTTTTCTTGGGTCTTCAATCTCATTGTATTCACTCAAAACACATGTATAATAAATATAAATTTATTATACATATTAAAAAACAATATTATTATATCCAATACTATATATGGTTTGATTATGCCCCTATATTATCCTCTTGTTAGCAATCATGTGTTAAGGTTTCATTTCGGGTAATATTCTCTTTATTCTTCTCATTCGATTTAATATGTAATGTGTTTGACCTTATACTTATATAATGATTCCAGAATTTAAGCCATGATATAAATATAAATTATATTCATTATATGTTTTTTGAAATAATCTCTAGAATATATAAGTATGAAATGGAATACAACATAAATGGAGATGGTAGGTCTTATATATTCATTAACACTATTGCATTTTAAGTTTCGTGTTGAAATAAGTAATAAAACACACACACACATATATATATATATATCAGTAATTAAGTATATTTATGAAAACATATATATCTTATATATACACTAAAACCTCTCTTAATACAATCCATGTAGTTTATGAAAAAACATTTGACATTTTGGGGTGGTATTCCACACTTCCTCATTTGAAATTATCATATTATCTCGAAATGGAATGTAAATATGTTATATGCTATAGAAGAGATAATAGAACTAAAAGAAATAATAAATATAATATATAACATATATAAACATAGTTTACACCATAATATACACCATGATAGGAGGTAAGGAAAATTGAACAGTCATCATTAAGTGAGGTGGTAGTTTTTTTACACATAAACTATATGCTCTTTCCCAATTAGATGGAGGTGTGTGTAAGAGTTTTCCAATCCATCAGTATAAAATCATTATACTATATTGAGGATACTAGCGTTTTTATACAAAAATAGGATAAATATATTTTATGGGTGGAGAAGGAAAATAAAATGAATTCATTGATGGAATATGTTACATTAAAATAAAGATATAGCAGGTGGTGGAGAAGGAAAATAAATGGAAGGAGTTTAGAGAATACATTGCCACTTAATCTGGTAACTCTTTCGGTTTTATTCCAAAAGACTTCCTTGTAATTTATTCATCCCAAGGTATGGTTTCTAGAAGGAATTTATGGATGTTGAAAGTGGATTGGGTTGAATAATTCTGAACCTAATAGGTTTTACAGGTGTGAAGAAGAGTGAGAGTTGGTGGCCTTTTATAGAGAAGGAAATAAATCACGTGAAATTGGTTATAATAATTTAGGAGTACACATGTTATTACATGATACAATCCTTTACAAAAAAAAACCTAAATTAATTTTTTAATTTTTAAGGACTTAATATGTCTAGAAAATGGGTTTTGGAATATATTTAAGGTTATTTTGGCTCCTATGACTAAGGGTTAGTCTCAGAATACGCTTAATTTCACAATAATTGATGTGATTAATTATAAATATTTTTACTAGTACTTTTGGAAACAATTTAAACTGAAATAATTATAATAAAAATATTATACTAGTAAAAATGCTTTATTTTGGTTTTTCAAAGGGAAATTCATAATAGTATAAAAAAAGATTAATTCTAATCAATGAGTCGAGAGGAAATTATTGTTTTTTCATGTAGAAAGAATTTCAAATGTTTATTAAGTTCATATATTAAATTTTAAATTAAAATTGATTATATTGACCTATATTGTATTAATATATTTATAATTGATCTAATTTTAACATAAAAATAAAAAATATATATATTTTAAAATTAATAATTATTTAAATAAAAAGTCAGTATTTAACTAAAAATTAGTTTTTTCACTATTCAACCAAAAAACAATGTTTCTTAGAAAATACCAAAAATTTACACAATGCTAATTTGGATATTCTAAATTAGAAAAAAATTATATTTTATCATATTATATTTCTAAATGTGTCTAAAATTATTATTATTATTAAAATTGGTTCTTTTGAGGAACCAATATTTTTATACATAAATAGACTTTACCAAAAATAATATCATTCATTGTCAATGTGGTTTATCTATATCAAAAAATTATAAATAATATTTGAAAAATATCTAAAATAGTTCATATAAAAATGTTTAACATCTATTTTACAATCATCTCATTTAAATAATTATTTCAATAAAGTGATGTTTTGTAGAAACATCGGTGTTATGTGTAATCTATGCAAAGTCAGAGTTTTGGGTAGCGAAATCCAAGTTAGTGTTGTGTGTAGAGAAAGTGATGATTGTATTTAATATAGTTCAAAACAATTCAGTAATGTTTCAATGGAATTCTGGACATAGTTTATTAATATATATATATATATACACCTATTTCCAGTTTACCATGAAATTAAAAATTTCAAAAAGGAAAGTTAATTTGAAAAAAATATTTCTCAAATTCTCAGGGTTTTATAATAATTAATATGGTATGAGACCACTACTACCTATTCCAAAATTTAATGGGGAAAACATGATCATCGATTTTATATTCAATTTTCGGGTAAATATAATGGAAATGTGTCTATTTTAGTTATAGTTGATCATGATATGAAGTCATCACACATAATTTCATTCAGATAATATTTATCTTATAGTTATCATTCCAAAATATAAATTATTCATTTCATAAGTTTATATGATGTACCTCATTTTATTTTATATGATAAGGATCTAAGGGTTACATTGATGTTATGGAAAAGTCTATTATAAAATATATATTTATAGTTTTTTCTATACTTTTTATCATCCTCAAACAGATGGTTAGTCTGAGATAACGATTCAAATGATAGAGAATATATAGTGGTCTTGTTTTATAGATTTAAAAATATATAGTTCATAATACCTTCATATTGTTAATTTTTCTTAATAAAATATTTTTCACTTGAGAATTCATATGGCTCCTTAAGAAACTCTCTATGGAAATAATTGATGAAATCAAATGTACTAGGATAGAGTTGGAGAAATAAATCTCTTTGGATCTATGATATATTTGTAAATAGAAGAGAATTTCAATTCAATTCTTCATCAGATCAAAGTAGGTGAGAGTTGGTAGATAATTTATGCTGGAATTCATTAGTGGAATCAAGAATTTGAATATATTTAGAAATTATTCCAATGAATTTATCTATTAATGATCATTATGAGAATTAGAAACAATGTAAATATAATCTCAAGGTCTATTTTCTCGATAGATATTTTCTATCATATAGGTATTGTATTTTATCATATGGAAAATTTACTTAATAACATTGAATAATAAAATGTGTTCCATGTATCTCTCATGAGCAACTGATTCCCCAAAGTATCGCATGTACTCAACTCAGGGTTTGTACCATTGTATATTGATCTTTACTATGATTAATAGCTGATATATAACTTTCATCATAATGATAGAGTGTTACTAAACAAGACTACTCACCTGTTAAAAGTTCTCAAGATTAATCAAAAAATCATTGAAGCTACATAGAACCCTGAGGATGTGATGGAGAAGACATATACTCATTTTTTTATTTGAGTGACTGAATTTTAATGAAAAATTATTTTTCATGTTGTATAATGTTACAAAAAAAATTAATGATACTTTTCTCTCTGAATTTTTTTTACTTCTTTAGTAGTTTGTGATACATATAAGCCCAATTCAAAATAAACTGTAATATTGTATTACACTATAACATAACAGTTTAATTTTCAAAAGGATTCATAATAAAAAAATTAAATAAATTATAAATTATTTACAAAAAGACTATATAATGATAAATAAGTACACAATTATTAGTAATGTCTTTCTATTCATTGAAAATACATTTTAGTTTGAAATGGTTTTTATTATTTTGTATATGAAAATATTGTATTTAATTTTTCCACTTTTAAAACAACATTGAGGATAAATGGATTTTTCTTCTGAAATTCTCAAGTCATTTTATGTTCAGTGTGAAATATTGATTTGTTTAAAAAAATATTTATAATTGAATAAATAGTGATAAATACATATTTTGATTAACAATTATCATTTCGTAAAAATAATTTAAGAATATATTTTTTAATTGAAATTGATTTTTAAAGTAAAATATGTTTATTTATATTAAATTAATCTGATTAAGTTCATAGGGATTATTTTTATAATGGTATTCTTTATAAAACGTTTTAAATTGTAGATATTGTTTTGGAAAATAGATTTTTGTTTCATTTTGTGGCATAAATATTAAAATAAATTATATCCCTTTTATGATTATAATTTTTAATATGTATTCCAATTATTAATAAGTGGGATAAAATTTGGAATATAAGATCCTTTTAATTTTTTTCATTATAAATATTAATCATGGTAAATATTTTTCTCCCCGGTAATCAAGAAATGGTTAAATTCAGGTTTATACTTTTGGATAAAGAGATAAAATTTTTCTAAAACACTATTTTATCATATTTCAAGTGATTAGTTCATCTATTCCAAAACATATCTCATATATAGATCTCTTTTCCCAAATATATATTTATTATGACTCTTATACAAATTTAATAAAATAATTAATACAAATTGGTAGTCTCTTGACTTTAACTAATCTAATTTTTTTACATAATGATAAAAAATGGAAAAGTTAAATTATATATTTTTAATTGAAATACTAATTTTTTTATCATATTAATTTATATATTTATTTTTAATCGAATAATTACATTAAATTTCTATGCAACAGTGACACAATATTTAATAGATTAATAGAAAAATATTGTAAATGGGTTTAAAAATATTAAAAGATATAATGTTTTGTTGGATTATTACATTCAAGATGAATATAACATATTATTATTTTTTGGAAGGATTATATTTTAATTTTACAACTATATTTATTTCACTAAAATCATATTAATTGAATTGTGTCAAAATTACAATAATGACATTTTATAAAAAAATATTATGCTTTTAAAATTTCTAAAAGTCATGAAAATTTTAAAATAGATTAATTTAGGTAAATTATGGCCAAAAATTACATCACTTGTCTATTTATGATTCTATTGTTACCGTTTTTCAATTATTACATTTAAATTATATATATAGTTATTACTGTAGTGATGGATAAATATGGTTAGTGAAAATGATAATAAAAAATATGTGTTTTATGATAACACAAATATGTATCTAAAATATAGTGGATGATGATATTCCCATCATAGCCACCTTCCCTATGAATTTTAGACTATTTTTATGAATTATATATTATAAATACTATAAATGTGTTCAAATAATTTATGAATTTCCTTGAGTGTCCTTACCCTACCTTATAAAAATACACTGCTTCTCAATTTTCATTTCCCCAAATTAAGAATCCTAGAATATTCATACCATATCCAAATATCTTTTCAGCATCCCTATTAAAAAATAAGTGGTTATTATATTCCTAAATAAAAATTCCAATGGTCCATATGAATTTTTCTACTTGAATTCTCTCAATGAATAGGATGTTAGAGAACCGTCGAAGAAAGTTGAACATGCGGTAAGCAATTTATGATTCAATATAATATTAATCAGGATTTTTAATATTGAAACATCCATTTATGGAAATTATATGATGATATCCAAATAAATAATTAACATTTTATTATCCATATTTATTTTTTAATAATAATTTTTTTTCATTTTCATTACATTATATACTCATGATACCAAAATAAGTTTTTAATGGAGAGATCATTGTTTTTCTCATTAATTAAGAATCTTTTTTTGTATCCATTTTTAATAAAATTGACTACAAAAATTAGTTTATATATCTTCTATTAATTTTAAATTTATTTTTACCCATGATTTTATTTTTTAAAAATAGTTTTAAAAGAATATTCTCATAATTTTTTGAATTTTGTAATTTTGAATTTTTTTCCCAAAATGTAACCTGAATCATTGTTTCAACAAGAAAAAAATTAATATAATTTTATGAAATTATGAATAATAATTTCATTAATTATTCCTTTGTAATTTATCATTGTTCTTATCATTGGAGAATTTTTCTTCATTAGTTGGGAGATTTTTAAAATTTAATCTTTTACTTAAATTTAGAAGTAAATTTTCCTCGAGAAAATTTCAGTGATATTATAATGGAATTTTTTATTTATGATAATATAATTTGATATTATATATGAATTTATATAGATGTAATCCAATGTTAACATATTTATTTTTTAAATGGTTGGTTTATGGACATGATTACGATATTTCTATAAAACCCATTTTCAATTCCATAAGTAATTTTATGATGCTTATTTTTATGTTCTTGTGGAATTCATATGAATCTATTTATCATTATGTGAGGGGTGGGATCATTATTATATATCCCACTAATTTAATGCATAAGTATTTATATTTTATTGGCCCCAAGGCTATACAGGTTGTTATTAGAATCTCTAAAGTGGGTACACTAGTGGTTATCCCAAGCTCATAGTAGGCACACTAGTAATTAGCCCATACCTAACATGTTATGATTGTCTTTGTGGGTTTTCCTAATTGAATAATTCTATAATTTTGATTATAAAACTCTAATAACACTCTTTTATCACCTGATATTATTTCCTTGTAATGCTATCATAGATCACTTTTATTTATCTCTTTGTGATTCAAATCTTATGACCTTACATACCCTATTCAATGACGTCATTATTTGATCGATGAATTTGTGGGTATGATTTTCAATGGCTACTCTACAATTATTATACCATTTATGTACATGTTATGTTTAAATGGTCATTGATATCTCACTTTTTTACCATTACTGAGCATCTCATCACACCATTTCTTATTTTTTCATTTACCTAGGATATAAAAGAAACATTTTTTGAGTGGTGTGTCTAAAAAAGATACAAGTTATTAAGTACAAAGTAAGAGATGGTGTATATCTTTTAGGAATAAATTATTTGTGAATACAAGTTTCCAAAGTCAATAAACCATTAAATATCTAGTGTTGATTATAATGTAATGTAATTAATATTATATTAATATTATTTAATATTTAGGAATCAAATGTTTCAGCCACTATAAATACGTAATAAAACCCCCATGAGGGATATAATTTACATTGGTCGTTCAGGTTCATCAATGATATGATTTATGATAATAGGTAGATTTTTAATATCGAATATAAACTTTTCTCTTTGATTATTTATATGCGGTCCATATTGAGAGAGCCATTCAAAAAAGAAAATTTTCATCTTATTAATCATGTTGAAGAAAAATAATTTTTGTAGGAAACATATTCCATCTAAATTGAATAATAGAGGATAAATAGACTTGAGTTGTGATCATTTTACCATTTTTAGTTATTACTACTTACTCAACATGAAATCAAATAGGTGGTGATGTGAAACTCTATGATAATTCACCATATATAATAGAGTGGGTAGAACCATAATCAAATACAACATTTTTACTTTTAGAGTTGAAATTAATTGTATCATATGCCACAACACTATGAACTCCCATCATGGATATAGAAATTTTAAAATATTTTCCTTCTCTGATTTTCTACTTATGTAAATAAATCTTCTGAAACATTGGATCTTGAATAATTCCCCCTCACTTTATATATGAATCACTAGATAGCATTGGTTCAATTTTTCCACTTGCATTTAAGCGACTTATAAACACTTTCCCCAGCCATAAAAAATCATGTTATTATTCATAATGTTAAAGGGGGTTTCATTCCATAATAATCACATGTTAGAACTCCCATACTACATACCTTATTCATTGAAACTTTTATTTTTTTTCTCGATTATTACTATACCACATATTTTCTTCAATTCCCATGAAGATAAAATCCAAAACAAAATATTTCTCTATCGTGATAGTTGTTGAAACTATATCATCATATGAAGAAAATGATAAATAACTAGTTCCCTTTATAGACACATCATAAGACTGTCAAATAAATGGTAAATAAATAATTTGTATTATGTATGTAGATTGTATCATTCTTGGATAATATTTTCAAAATAACCCCTTTCTCTACCACACATTCTTCATCCTTCTACTTTAAAGTGAGGAAGTGCCTCTCTATTTTAGATCATTTTTCTTTAGGAAAATATTTATCATATAATATCACATTAAAATTTACGTATTCCAAACATTATATTTTTTAAAAAGCTTTAGGGTTCTGGATCAACAACCACTATTTATCATCATAACCTTTCATACAATACAATGCCAAAGTAACATACTCACTTTCCTTAGTTTACAATGCTAGGAATATATTTTCATTGGACCTAACATATTTTTTATATTACAATATATTAGTATTTTTATTAAAATATTATCGATTCAATCACACAATGTGATCAATTATATTTGAATGACATTGTGAAATAACAGGAGTTCAAATAAAGGAAATGTTAATTGTTCTAACATAAGATAGTTTTCTTAATTTATCTACGATTTTATCCAATCTAATTTTATATATATTAAATTTATTAGAAGGAAAATACCTATAAATCATATTGGTGTTGATATAAATTCTACAATTTGGTTCTATTATAGAAAAATCACACACACTAAGTTAACTAAGAATCATTATGAATATTGGGATATAAAAATATAACTAATTATAAATCTTATCAAATTAAATAAGGTATTTTCATAATTCTCTTGTTTTTTCTATTAATTGAAAATATATTTACCATGTAGTCTACTAATATTTCCTTTGATACCCACTCCAATATCCTAGAGATAGTAATTACTTTATAACATTGGTAAAATATATATATAATCCCACCACTATGGACTAATTATTTTAGCAATCATGGAAAATAAGAAATAAACATGATTCTAATATTACATTGTAATTATTATAAATTAAAATTATAAAACAAACATTCATTCATGATATGACTCATAATACTCTTCTTCAAATCAGGGGGAAAGGATAACAAAAAGGTTTATCTTATATTCTCAACACAGTTTATATAAATATTAAGAAATTTTTAGTAAATAAGACATAATCCAAATGATGGATTAGATAATCAAAATCACATATTATTCAATAGAATATTGAATTAAGTACGTTTCTATTAATAATATCAATATAGAAAACACATGCATTCAAAATTTATTTTTAAAAACAGAAATTCATAATAATGGACATTCATGATCATTTCCCATAGACTAATATATCATTAATCACACCATTATGGCCTCTCAACAAGGAAATCATACTTTGTAAATGGATACTTATAAAAAATAAACTCTTTATAAAGAAGCCCTACATTTTTTTCCCTTGATAAAAATTAATTCATCACGGGTGTATCGATAACATGTCCCCACACATAACAGTATGTCCTATTTGTTCCTCGTATCTTGAATGATTAATATAATTCATTCTCAAAATTCCCTATAAGTAAATAATAATATGTATTTATTCAAGAATATAAAACGTCAATATTTCATAATAATAAAATATATTGTATAATAATAGTTTTTATCATTGGATAATATCCCTAATAATCATATGAATCATCAATGTGTGTAATCATTGAAGAAAAATTCAAATAAAATAACACACTAGAATATTTCATTAGAAAAACACCATATTCATTTTTAATTATCAAATCTAAAATTTTACAAAAAAATATGTAAAATTTTTTCATTGAAAATTACCTTTAAAAATTATAATGTATAAAATATAATAATATAATTGTCATGATGGATTCTGACCATGTACGTTAATTCCATGATCTATTTATCATTTTCAGTAAAAAGTAAAAAATAAATCATTAATAAATTGAAAATTTGTTTCCATTAAAAAAAATTATATAATGTAAAACCTTGATAAAAATACATTAATAAATAAATTTATATTTGTATAAATATTATAGAAAAAACATTATAAAACATGTATAAGGAAGAAAAACTTATTTGTGATAGAAGAGAGAATTAAATTCGATTTCATTAAATACATTCTTCTACACAATTTAGTACGTAAATCGAGGAAAATGAGACTAAATCATGTATAATCAAGAAATAACCATATTATAGGCAAGTGAAATGGTTTTCCATAAAATTATTTCCTATATTCCTTCATTGGGAATTCTAGAAAAGACAGTGTTGATAAAAATTCGATTAAAACACAAATCACATAAAATGAATTTGATTTGCATCAAAAGTTATCTGTATTAAATGGTTGTATATTTAGTTTTCGTGTTATTCTGTATCATAGTCATTTACATTTAAAATATTATATGATACTCCAATAACATTTTAATACCCATTTATTAACACTTCCCTATTAAAATCGCTTTTTCTATATGTCACTGTTTCATTTTTCATGAGAATTTTGATTCGATAGATTAAGTAATTTTACTTTTATAATTGGTAAACAATATTTATATTATATATAATTAAAAAAACACCATAAATATTCATTATATATATATTTAGAGACATTAATTATAGGTACACATGGAAAAATAAATTACATTGTTCATTGGGACATTGGGTCGTTCATAAGAATGAATCAGGTCTTCGATTTTCTAAAGTTTGTATGAAATAAATTTAAATAATAATTCAAATTAAATAAATATAATATAATATATGTCATATATATTAATTAAATCAATCCTTATTACCATCTATGTAATGTGGAAATGAAAAAACAAATCTTATCACTTCATCAAGATGGTATTCCACATGTCTGCCTGACCAATGTTATCATCTTCCAAATAATGAGAAGGTATGAATATACATATTATATAATAATCACTGAATCATAATTATATAATAATTATAATATATATACTCAAAATCTATCACAACTACCATTAATTAAATTTTATCACAGAGAATAAAATGTGTTTATGTGTCGCAGTGGTAGTTCACATGATCACATCACAGATGTTATCATCTTCAAAAGGATGACAAGGTATGAATATAGATATGTAATTATAATTTTTTAATCATATTTATATTATAAATTTAATATATAGAATCTAATCCCAGCATAATAACCATTCTTGAGATATGATTATGGAAAATGAATTGTGTCTCTTTGTGGAGGTGGTAGTCCCCATGTAAGCATGAGAAATATTTTCACTTCCAAATTGATGATATATAGGGTGGATAAATGTTTTTTTGAAAAAAAAAATTTATCATGAGGATACCAAATTTATTATTTTACTATAACCACCATATCTTTAGAAGTGGTAGAATAATAAATAAATTTATAGAGGTCGGGTAAGATGATTGCCTCTTCTTCGGTAGGCTTTCATTAGATTAATTACTAAGGACCCTAGTTATGGAATTGAAAGAATTAAATCATATATAATACCTGTCAATGGATGTGGGGAGGATAATATTTAGCATTTTTTTCATTTTAAATATTTTTTAACTCATTCGTTAACTAATTATATCCTTAAATGTAGTAATGGCTTTTTTTAATATTAGAGGGTTGCAAATTTAATTAAAAGATTCCAATTAGATCATAAATATATAAATTATAACATTTCATAACATTTGATAACTTAATTTACCACATAAAAAGTTTTTTTGATTATTAAATCATTTTATAAAATACAATTTTTAATAAAATCCCAGAAATGTCATTTTTACACTTTTCATTTATTTTGAATTAAAAAATATAAAGAAAATAATTAAATTATTATATATATAAGAAAAATTTCCATAACATTTAATAATAATCTATAAAATTATCTAAAAAACATATCCCTAAAAATATACTTTTAGTGTTGGAAAAACATTTTTAATATTTTTCTACTACTTTCATACGTGTAGTGTCTCCATTGGGTTTTCATTTCATAGAATTATATCATCGCTAAAGATTACCAATATATAATTATTATAAAAAAATAATTCATATTTAAAATAATTGTTTATAACTATGCATATAATCTTTTTCTCTTTACGAAAAAATATTTATAAATATTAAGGTCAAGAGAGTGACATTTTGGAAATTTCTTCACCAAAAATAATATAATTGTCATTCTCAATGGACAATATGAAAAAGTAACTTGTATTTGATGTTAGGATGACTATTTCGGATTTAATATCATCAAATTTACTAAAATAATGTGTAATATATATTTTCAATTCTTCAAAAAAAATTTATCCTCAATTCCCCGATTTACCCTTTACCAATGTGATAAAATTTTATCATGATTACTATTCACAATACATATAAATAAGAGTGTCCAATTTACCAAATTTAAACAACCTAAATCAAAATATGAAATCCATTTTATAAAATTAAAATTGTATATGTTTAATAAATTACATTAAATACTAATGCCAAAAAATTTGATGAAAAACAATTTCATAGAAAATGAATTTTTAAGAAAAAATATTGACATGTATATCAATCATAAAAATTGCCGATACTAATGAAATTAATATTATTATAAAAAAATTAATCTTATATATAATTAATAAAAAAAATCATTATTTCATTTAATTTATTATTTGAATGACATGAAATAGGATTTTTACATATCATTATTTATCAATCTTCATTGAAAAATAAATATTTTTATAAGAATTATAAAATGTAAAATTAAAATAATGTTGAAATAGTTATTTCCAAAGATATATCATAATAGTAAATTTTAATTTTTAAATGTGTAAGAAATTCGTAATATTACCTCTACAAAAAATGTATAAACCTCCTCTAAATAAAACTTATTATCAAAGCATTTAAATAGATTCTCATGAAATTGATAGATTATTTCATATAATTAATCAATACATCAGGAATTAATAAAATATGTATTCAAAATACTATAAATATTATTCATACACACTGAAGAAACAGATATGATATAACTATTAATACTCTTTTATGGTTATTTAAAACTCATTTTTTCATTTAATGAAATCAATAAAAAACAAATTTATAAAATATTAGTTGTCACGATGAGAACTAAAACAAAAACTGAAATGATTGGTAATGAATAATGAATGAATTCAACCACAACATGATATATCAATTAATTATCTCACGAAATTATAAAAAATCCACTATAATTAGAGAAAAACATAAATCTACATATCACATTAAAACAATCTCCAAAAAAATCCTCGTAGTAGGTATAACTCAAATAGAAGAAAGGCCATTAATAAAACACTACATAATGGAAGATAATCAATATAATATGTCAACATGAGATTAGAAACCTCATTCTAATAGATATAAACATTAAAAATTGTGGGATATTGAGAACTCATCTATTACACTCAATCTAAATTCTAGATACATAGATAGCCATAAAAAATACAAAAAAAAATATACATATCAATCAGAAAATCATTACATTAAAACAATTATAGAAAAGGAAGTAGATCAAAAATAAAAAATTAATATTGTTTCATATATAAAATATGTAAAATAATTTTTGAGAAATTTCATATTATAACATTCATATCAATAACTATACACGATCATGGCATCAAATTAAAATGTATACATTTATTAATTTCGTTTTTCATCTTATATAATTTAATCAATAAATTGTGAAATTTCAATGGTTAACATTTCTTAAAAGGTATCTATTATAATTCATGTAGAAAAATTTATTAAAATAATTATATATTATACTTACAA
This sequence comes from Viscum album, assembly GCA_963277665.1. Classification (NCBI taxonomy): domain Eukaryota; kingdom Viridiplantae; phylum Streptophyta; class Magnoliopsida; order Santalales; family Viscaceae; genus Viscum; species Viscum album. The sequence goes on along the minus strand of OY728164.1, from coordinate 1,830,692,393 downwards.
CAATTCATTATGTCCTTACTGATTAAGGATCTCTCAACATAAACTTGTTTCCCTAAAATTTCAAATAAAATATCTTTAAATTTCCAAATGTCTTAATAATAATACTTTTTAAAAATACAATTGAATTTAAAAATATGCCATGATATAATGTCATTTTAAATAGAAATATCTTTATCCTTATTCATTTACTAGTATTCATCAGATCCTTTATTGTAAAAAACTTACATTAATTTTTTTAAAATTACATTTAAAATTAATGAATGTTTCATTAATGATTATCTATTAGATTTTAATGAAAACATGTAAATAAAAATATATATTTGGTGGATAAAATATTATTTATAATTAAAAAAATCAAAATAGTTATTAAATATTTTTATTTAATTCTTTTTGTATTGTATAGTATAATTTATCCACCCACTACTAAAATTTAAAACATATTTCAATTTAAGTTATTGATAATTATAAGAAATTGAAATCACGATTTCAAAAAATAAATTATATTAAAATAAAAAAATTATTCCATACACCTTTTCAAGTTAATATTAACACATGTGACATCCAAAATTAGTGATCTAAAAATTTTTATAAGACCAGCCTTACAAAAAAAACATGACAATGGAAAAATCGCCATTATCAAGACTTAAAATCATTTTTCATGTATTAACAAAATACTGCATACTGTGTAGACACTATTGTAAAACCATAAAGATTTATTTTTCAATTTTACATTAACCACTACTACATGCCATTTGATTTGTGGATTTTTCAATTAGAATCAATAAACAATCCTCAACTAATATATGATCTTTTTCAATCGTGCAAATTCATTTCATAAATATACAAATAAAATTAGCTCATCCATTGCACCATGATATTTTTCAAATTTGTTGGAACTGTCTTTCCATCATAGTTTTAAATGCATCAGAACAAAAATAACATTTCGTTATGGTTGACATTTCCCATATGTTCATATGAGTGAGATTATAACACATTTAAATAATGCAAGAGATTTCACTTCTAGGAACAGAGGAACAAATGCCCACAACCACATCATAATAAAAGTATTATCAAAACCCAATAAAATACATGAATTTAATACATAACATAGAGAATAATTAATCTAATTATTATGATGAAAATGAATTAAAGACAAAATCATACAGTGTCCCAATTCTTCCATCCAAGGCCCATATCACATATACTAAATAAATATTATATTAATTAAAACATATGAAGTCATACATAAACCCTTCCCCCAGACAAAGTCTTCATCACATTTGGCCTGAGAGAAGAGTATAGGATTCACAGGTTGATAGAAACACATACCCCTATACCATACATGTTGCTAGGGAGAGTAATTATTTACTACTCCCCCTAGACCAAAAAAGGGGTCAAGAAGAAAGATGTTGAATTATATGTATAATATCAAAGAACAATTCCCCAAACATTATCTATATTTCTACATAATGTCTTGGGAAAGAGTTATAATTACTATCATTAAAATAAAATTCATTTTTGGTAGGAGACTGATGGATTAAGTGACACTAGAGATCACGGGTCAAAAATATATTATATGGGTTCTAGTAAATAAAATTTTAAGGTTTCCTTGATCTAATTCTTAATTTATATAAATAGAAAAATATGGATAATACTAGTCATTTATGTAATATCATGATATTTTAAAAAGGAAAAACTATGCCACATCAAGTTTAAATGAACAAGTACATATAATTATATAAATGTGACAATTATAGTCTATAATTAAAATAGTTCAATATAAATAAGAATAATTGTTTTTGAAATAAATAAAAAGGTCAAACTATATATTAATGTATTTAAAAATATTTAGAAAATAATAAATTAATAATTTAATTTTAAATTTCTGAAATATTTTTTCATCAAAAAAGGGATTTCAATATTTTCATTAATAAATATGATAATTAATTTATAGATTTCATTGAAAATTTATTTGAAAATTTTTATTTCAATTTTTGATTATGTGTGAAAAAATTATATTAAGATGAATTTTGGATAATAATCTGAAAATATTAATTTTTAAATGAATATTGAAAAGTACATTTTTTATTTTGAAATATGTATATAATTTACATGGTAAAAAATCAAGTATTTTTAAATTTTAATTATTTAATATTATTTTAATAGTAATGAAATAATTATTTAATTAATAGAAAAATCAAATAAAATGATTTTCATTTTATTGATAAAAACCTTGAAATTACACAGACACTTGAATAAATTATATTTTATGAATAAATATTGTTCATAATAATTCATGTATCATTTTATGAACATTTTTTCCATTTGCAAGTGATTATGACCCTTATAGTATTTTGGTTAATTAAAATTCAAACTTGCCATACTCTTGTTTTCAATAACTATAATATTTTTAATATGATGTTTTAAAAAATAATTATTCTGCTAAAAATTGTATTTGTAAATATAATAGATTCATATATATCATAGAAATATATTTGTAATTTTTTATTGATGAATTAATTACCTTAATTTCTTACACAATAGTAATATAGTAATAATTTATTTAAAATAAAAATAAAATAAAAAATTTTAAAATATTAATTTTCATATAATTTTAAATAATAAATGTTTAGAAAAACATTTGTATATCTATATAAAATTTTAATGAGTTTTTCATGAATAAGACCCTAATACCTTATTTTTCATTTTATATATTAATTTCAAACTACTGAATAATATAAATTTTGATAAAAATGGTATTTTATGTGTATAATATTTTATAAAAATATTATAAATTTTTTAAAAATCTATAAGTTAATAATATAAGGATTAAAATTTCGTTCCCTACCCTCTATAATTCATTTAGATGTATTTTATCTCTCGAATAGACTTATTACTATTTATTAACATGAGATATTCCAAGAGTGTCCTTCCCCACTCTTAGATAAGTGAACACCTTTTTCTCAATCACTCACACATAAAAACCATTTTAGTTCAACCAAAATCTAACAAAATACCTTTATTTAATCCCTATATACATTCTAGCATCCTTTTTTTGCATAACAGAAATGATAGTGGTTTTAAGGTGATAAGAAAAAGAGGTCGTCTAAAGAATATGTATTGTTTTTAATCAAGTCTTTCTATTTTGTTTATTCTTCCACACCCAAAAAATCTTCTTCAACCATGATAAAAAAAATCATGTGTACTATATATTCATAGATTTTCTTAAGTCCAGGTTATGACCTGTATCAATCTCTAATTCCATCCAATGATAAAATAATTAATCGTTCGTCTATAGGGAAGACCACCCCACGTGAGCCGACAAAATATGTTTTCCCTCACCGTCTCCTAAGACTGGTAAAAATGGTATAATTAATCATTATATATGTTATTAATGACATATTTATCATTTTTAAATTAAAATTAATCATTTTCATTCTTACGCTTCCATGCATTGAAAAAATTTAATGCCATTCAGGCGTACGTGTGAATTATCACCTCCATGAATCGAAAGGATTTGTTATTTCATCACCACATCACATAGATGATATATATATGAATAATATTACATATATGATATTATAATAATTTATAATAATATAAAAAATTCATTCCTTTTTCCAAAAATTATCATTGAAAATTGAAAGGATTACTCATTCTTTGGTACGACCTACTGTCACCAATAGTGTAATATTTTTCAACTTTTTAAACCATATTTAATGGATATTTATTAAAAAGTGGAATTGATTTATAATAACTAGTATTATGTAGTGAATATTATTATATATATATTTTAATAATTACCTCTCTAACTAAACACAATATACGAAATTCTTTTGGGACTCAAGCACCAAATTTCATCAAAGCATCTAACATGAACATAAATTATTAAGTAATATTTATAACATGGTAATAAGTAAAATAAAAATAATAATAATATGGAATAAGTTTCTCAAAAAAGTAAATAATTTATCTTATATTATTATTCATGATGAAAAATAATATATGTGATAAATCTGACTCAAGTTAAATGACTCTTTAACTAAAAAATCTTTTAAAATGTTATCAAGATTCATTTCATAAATATTTCTCCTTCATGTCTATGTGTTTTTAAATGATTTTTATATATTTTTATGAATGATTTAAAATATTATTTTTTGAATTTATCACATATTTTTTCAAAAGAGAATCCTTTTAGGTATCATATATAGGTAATTCCTTCGAAGATTCATCTTCAAGTTACTCTTCTCACATTTTTTATAAAATACAAAAGAAATTCATTTTTAACAAATATGGTGTGAAAAAAATATCAATTTCAAGTAAAATTAATTATTTAATATTTCCTTTAATAACATTCCTAATGATTTTCAATGAAAATTATTACATTTCTATGTGTGTGGGTTTTTTATTTTAAAAGTGATTTTTTTACCATTGAAAATTATGTTGATGTCCAAAATTGGTTTTCACATGGATTTTAAAGAATTTTCAATGGTCATATAAATAAAATTTTATTTCGATATTATATTCGATGGGTGTGCCCAAATAGAATTTGGTGAACCTATTATATCTTATATTATGGGTGCTCCCAGATAGTGCTGCAATGCATTGGGTAATGATGTTTTCTCTCTAGAGAATTATATTCGATGTTAGTCAAATTTTTATTCCAATTTGTAAGGGTTTTTATATGGGTTATATAAGGTATTAATAATTATGAATTCCCAAGGCACCTTCAAGACATTTCTATTCATGTTAATGAGTATTTATGGAAATCAATTGATTTCAAAAAAATAATATTATGATATTTCCTCAATAAATAAATGAATCTATAATTAGATGAAAATTATTGTTTTTAATGAAATTATTTTAAAATGTGTTCTCACTTTATTCTAGGATAATGTTTTCTATTAATTTATTTCCTTTATTGATCTTTTTTTGATCATCCCATGTTTTAAAAAATCATTGGCTTTATGGATGACTTATGACAATGATGAGATCAAAAAAAATGTAATGATTTTTCATATGTTGAAACATGATTTCATAATGAATTTAGTTTTGTGGGAAAATAAATACTATGTATAAAAAGACACTTGTAATATATGGGTTTAATTTGTAATAGTTTTTTCTAATTCACTTAAACTCTACACCTACTATATATTTTGTAATAGAAGAATGTGAATTCTAGTTAAATTCAATATTATATGTAATGATTAAGGTATGGACATTACAATTCACATCAAGGGGATAAACATTTAATGGTTTTAAGCACAAAAAAGATAATTCAATTCATCCCAACACATAAAAAAGATTATTATAGATATTTCCAAGTAAATTGAATTCATCAATGGTTGAATGTATTTAATTTTTGTAGAAGAATGAAACAGACTTGGTAAATGAACATTGAAAATCCCCCATAAAAAAATACTCCTAAACCAATATGAAAAAACAGCACTATTTAGATATCCTATACATCATTTCTACAACCAATGATGCTTAGTTCTCTCTTTGAGAATTATTTAACCAAAAGGATTCCACTACATCCTCCAACCAAACCATTATCCCATGATTTGGAACATACCCCTCACAAATTTATATACTCTAGGGAATGGACCCTTAGATTTTCCTCATTTATGTGTTTCCTACATATTCCTCCGCCATTTTGTGAATTTCTAACACAACGTGATTTAAATATTCTGTGGGAACCTAATGGGGATTTTTACCTAAATCCACATCTGAAAATGAAAATCTTTATTGACCCATCGAATTCTATACAAAATATTATTATTTATTTAAATTATGTTTTTGGAACATATATTCTTATTTTGTATCACACTCAAACAAAGAAAAATTGAAACATGATGGATAATTAATTCATAAGTATCTCCCCCAACAGAAAAACATTACATAACATGTCTTGAAACATGAGGGTTTTTACATCAAAACACAGGGTTTCCCAAAATATCTTGTCCAAGAAGATATACCTTTCTTATATAAATTACTAAAAACAAATAATATTGTTTCCCTACCAGCCTATGATTCATCAATAGTTCATAACTCCAAACTCAATCACATCTCTATTGAAAATACCTTTGATACCAATTTAATTGTTGCCTTTCTCTAATAGTAACCCTCCTCAGTCTAAAATAAATGAACAGAGTTAATGACCTATGAATCTCATCTCCAATTGGACTTGGGTTTGAAAAAACCAATTATTGTATATCTATAACACACATGTAAGGCCTTAATAACTATAAATATAAATAAGTTAGATAATGGATGATAAACACATCAATAGTTTCCATAAAATAATAGAAACATCACTATATTTAAAAAAAATTGGTAAACATGATGCATGAATGTAATGATACAATACTGATAAAACTAAAATTTAAAACTAAATAGATTCGTTTTATCAATCACAAAGATCCAATAGGTTGTAAACATATCCTAAAACATGGAATATCTAGAATGATCACCAAATGAATCATTATAGCTGGGAAAATATTTTATATGTTTTTAAGGTGATCATAACACGTATATTATGTAGGTTCATCCCTGAAAAAGAATCATGCATCACCATAGTGAGTAAACAAACAAAAAAATAGGTAACCTAATCAGTTTTAATGTTCAATTATCCACCTCTATATAGATCACCCACCATATAATTGATAAAAGGATAACTATAGTACTTAGAATACATATATATATATATATATAATATATATATATGGTTACCCCACAACCACTAACCCATTGCTTCTCTTCTCTTGTACCACAATGTCATAAGTCCTCATCCATCAAAACACATGAGTAACTCTACCAAAACATTTACCCAATTAAGCACATAATTGTATCAAAAAAATCATATTATAACTAGAATTATTTTCATAAGCTACCATAGCCTGTGTATTATTCAATATATCTAAATCCAACACAGATCATTTATAAAAAACCTATAATAATCCATTGTGCATTATATCTATAATATATGTATATTTTATAACCTCGGCTAATTACAATAGAAAAAAATCTATGTTAGACTAGAAGTTATCACATCCTATGCGAGTCCAGACTCTACACATCATTATATTACATCCTGGTTAATCCCACACATGGAATACAACTACCAAAGAGATAACGAAGAAAAGGTGGTTGTACACTATTTTTTCCCATGATAACTGAGATGTTTGGGAGAATAGCTATTGTAGCCTTTGGTTGTCTATTTCCCTACTGAAAAGTGTGGGCTATTCATCAAACAAATAATCATATAGAATAGATATATTTCACCCCCACGAAAATAGAAGATACCTTTCATTAGAATAATATGTCTTTATTGTCTCACAAGACACCCAGCTTCCATCAATAAGACCAAGTTATCAAAATCATACAATCATCAAGATAAAAATTAATATCATAAATATTATTAATTAATATTATTCAGTTTTCATTCCAATATTAACATTATATTCTACTATGGAAGACTACATCGGCACAAGTAATTACTTTTTTGTATTCCTAAGTATGTCATTATCATAAGTTAGAATAAAAACCAACCTCGTTCTTCCATTAATTCATTGTTTATTTTGGTAACATATAGGTGCTATAAGACTCCACATATTCTACCACATAAAAGATTCAATTTCTAGGAAAATCATAAATCTGTATCTCATGGTTTCAATATTAATTTTTTAAGTAAATAATCAGAATGGAAATCCCAAAATATTCAGAAAAAAGTAACTATAGACAATAATTACCTTCTTTTAACACTTCTGAACCATATCGGTTTCTTCCCTGAAATCATTTCACAACTTATCGAATATTACATCCCATTATATTGACTTCATCATCACTGGAACCATGTGCCCCCATTATCATTGTCCCTAGAACCCCATGGAACCGTTATCTTCTTCTGTGACTATATTAAGTACAAAAACCAATCACATTAAGAGTATAATTACAAATGGAATGATTAAATATCAAATGTATTTTTTCAGAAATCATTTTCAAAGGAAACTATATCCAAATTAAAATAGTAATTCAATAATATATTCATAACTCCGGGCTCACTTATCCCAAAAAGGATGAACTATACCGTCATCAATTTCATTTCTATCATTATTGAAGCTATTACTATGAATAAAACTTATAAAAATTGTATTTATAAATAACGAAAGAAAAATAGAATCTATTTAATATGTAATTCCACCTTATGACTATTTTTCATAACATCCATGAATTATTATCTTTTTATATATTTAATTTATAACCATATATTACTTTTTTTGAAACAATAATAATAATATCAAAAATATATGACAGTATATAATAAAAATTATAGGAAATAAAATATATCGTAAACCACATGTAATCACAAAAAATGAAATATTCCAATTATAAATTTCAAAATATTCACACGTAGTTTAATAGTACTACAAGATTTAATTTTAATCTCATAAAATAATAGTTTAAAAAATATATACAAAAATATATTTTTCTCTCTTGTCATTATATTGTACATTATCAATTATTTTAACCCACATTATGTGAAAATATATGAAAATTCTATTATTGAAATTATTTTTATTAAAATTAAATAAAAATTTTATAACGTGATTATCATTCTTAGATAATCATAAAAATCCATAGCATAAAATTTTAGTATTCAAAATGGTAAAAATAATTATCTTTATTTGATAGTAATGTTCCCTCTCTAAAATAATTTATAGAATAAATTACAATATTCTAAAACATTCAATAATTCCTTATTTCACATTGTTTATTAATTCCACCAATAAATAAATGAACATGAATTAATCTTATAATTATTTGGATTACATTAACATTCCAAATATTGATATTAAAACATTATTATAAGAAAATATTATACACAATTAATTATAAATTCTATTTTGATTATTAAAATAATAATTATTCATAAATGTTGATACTTATTGTTCATTTAATACATCTCTATTGAAAATTCATTATTATCATAAAATATCTCATCATGAAATTATTTCCCAAATTATTATTTGGTTATGGATAATCCAATATTTCTAAAAATAAAAATCTAAATTATGAATAATTCAAATTTTCATAAAATACTTGGTATGTTTTCAAGTACCCTACAACATGAAACATCAAACACTAGAAAATAAAAATTTAGGACATGGAGAGAGGTTATGCTCATAATAGAAACTTACAAAGAGATGATGTTGATTTTCATAAGACTCTACAAAATTTAATGGATATCATTGATTGAATTGTACCCAAATATGGAAGGAAACTCAAATGGGTGAATGAGAGTTACCTAGATCTAATGCCTTGATTTTAATCATGGTTTATATATTGAAAACCATCATGGTGGTTCAATTGGTTTTTAGGTCTATCAAAGGATGAAAACCCAAGTTATTAATGTGAATATATTGAGACACATGATTTGGAAAAAAAAAGTTGGCCTCTATGGAGGAATCGTACACCCACCATGTACACTAAGAATAGTTTGGTAATGTGTGAAAGAGGTGTTTCATGGTCATGTGTGTACTTATACAGTTTTTAGCACATGGATCATCGTGGATATCTCATGGTTTTATAAAACATTTTTCATGATTTAATCTTAGTTCTACATAACATGTTCCCGCGCATGGGGTCAGTGCAATTTGTCCAAACCGTGCAAGCTAATTTTGTGAGGTCTAAATCTTAAGTAGTGGGAGTTTCATGGTGGGCACAGAATTTATCAAACTATGTGCGAAAAATGTGATTCCTTTTAAAATTTTTAAATTTATCTTATTCACATCCTTATATTAAACCCATTTTCATCATTTATTCTTCTCCACGAGCACACAAGGTTGAGGAAGATCAATTTCTTCCCCCACTAGGCTTTGAGCCATATCCTTCATCCATTCTCTATTCTTCTTGCCATCGGGTGTGTTGGAATAAAATTTTTGACTGATTAAATCCCATTTCTACATTTATTCTTTAACCTTTCCATACTATGTAATAAATCTATGAAATTGGTTTTACTCTATTATTGGTGTGTTTATATGAAATGATGATTTCTTACAAATCGGTCAGAGTTAGATTCTGTGATCGGAGGAGTGGGAATCTAACAATAGGTTATACATGGTTCTCATCATTGTTTATGATTATTTAGTTTTTTCTAGGGTTCTACATTGATCATTCCATTATGTGGATAGAGAAAGGAGCTCATAATTTAATTTCTTCTTTTAATTAATTAATTAATCCCATGGGCGACGTAGATGGTATTTCTACTCTACTCTTAAATTTGTTTGATCAGTGAGTGTGTCTTAGAGACCTAGGAAAATTATTTTGGGGGTTTTATTTATTTATATTTCATTATTTAATATTTTTATACAAAACTTCTATGTTCCATAGGAATGTGACGAGCATTTCTCGATAGATGAAATAGATTTATCCATCCTATTTGAGTTGATGGGATTGGCAGGATGGGTGTGGCTTAAAATATAGGTATTATGGGTGATGTTGATCACTGGTTGAGTGACTTGGTCATTAGGATTAGGATATTACGTCATCAAGCTCTTGGTGGGGCTCATGTGATATTGTATGGTGTTGACTATAGGATGAGTGAGAAATTCGAAGTGGAACGGTGTTCCCAAATTGTGTATCTTATGTTCTTATTTGTTGATGGACGCTCACCGTTGTAGGTTAATTAACCATTTAGAGTTCTGTTCACATAGGATAATGCATATTAAATGATTGTATTTTACACTTGTTTTGGTAGATTGTTTTGGTAGTAGCAACTTTGGGAAATGGTTGGTGGTTCTTGTTGTTGATAGGCATTGAGATTGTGAGGAGACATCAATTAATAGTGTTTAGATTGTCAGTTGGGGGGGTTGATTCTCACCATATATGAGGTCGTTATACTAGGACTTCTATGGGAGGAAAAAATCATTGTTCATCGAGACATTGGCTATTAAACTGATGGTGATAATACATAGAGTATATTCATTATTTTTCCTTGAACATTGGGCTTCAAGAAGATGGAGTTACTTCTAAGAAGAGGTTTTGAGGGACAAGTTATGTGATTGGGGAGTTCCTTTGAGACATTGATTACTTGATTTGACTTGAGTTAATAGTTAGGTCAAGGTTTTAGATGGTTTTATTAAAGGAATGACCTAAGGGTTCACCCAGGATGATATTCATAATTGTATTATTTGGGCTTAGACTAAGGATTATATCCTATACGGTATACCATCATTGGTCAAAAGAAGGTGATCAATACCTTGTTACTAATGATGTCTAGGGGAGTATATTACCATTATATATGTTTTGATTCACTATTTCGTTTCCTTTTTTTAGTTTAGACATTCTTAATAATAAATTTATTATAGGCACATGTCTCTGTTCTCCTACTGAGATTATTTCTCACACACTACATGGGCCCTTTAGGATGCTCGTAGATTTTTGGGATTTGTGTTCGGGTAAAGATTCAGACTCTAGAGATGGACCATAGTGTTCTGATTTTTATAATGGAATGGATGGAAAGGGACCTTAATGTTTCCATATCATTTGGAGGACCTGTTTTCTTTTAATTTTGTATCAACATAATTATTTTTTTATATGTATTGTGGTTATCCATTGGATTCCCTTATTCATATTGAAATGTATGCCATGTTAGATATTCGTTATTAGAAATATGTCTTATTTTTATCTTTTTTATTTATTTTTCATCCATTTTATATTATTCTTCTTCAATTTTGTGGTATTTTATATGCTTCATCCATTGTGAATGTTAGATTTCTAGTGTTTTTTTATATTTTATTTTGTTGTAACAGATATTATACTATTGTTATATTATCACCAAATTGTATAGTCTCCAAACTATCACCACTTTTTATTGTATCTACAAGTTTAAATCCTTTTGTGTTGGATGAGGTGTTCCTATGGCCAGTGGTATTCTACCTGAAGCACTATTCAGTTGGCTAAACAGTTCGGGAACTAAATTAAACCTATCACCAATTGGTGGTTGAGGATTAAATCCTTTAACCATTGGATATTTCAATTTTACTATCAACAATAGAATTTTCATGATAAAGAACATTCACTGACGGATCGATGAATTTGCTTATCACCATTAAGAATTTGAGGATCATCAACATTTAACAAGTGGATTGATCCATCAGCCTTTCCACTGTGATAATTTTTTTTTGTTGGCCAGTTATAAGATGGACATTGATGTTAGATATATTTTTATTGTTATGAATTTTACTAATGTTGGGATTGATTCACAGATACGGTATTCGAAGGAATCCATGTGATGGGAATCAAATCCCATATAGTTCTATGACAATTAATAAGTGACATTATAATATCTATGTTTATATGATAGAGACAACAATGTTTCTTTGAAAGGATAATTTTATCTTACTGTTTATGGTTATGAAAAAAAACATATTCTAAAAATCTTAATAACATTCGATATGGACTATTAGGTAGACGATTCCAATTAGTGGTTATTTTGTGACTTATACTGAATCATTCCATTTTAAATCATCATGTTTACTAGCCAGTAACTAAATATGATAGGGTATTATTTTATTCTGTCATACAACTACTAGGAGGTCCAAGATTTTATCTTTTGTATATTGGTTTCTTGACCTGGATGTATGACTCACCGAATGGATTACGAAAACCCAAAAATAGTGTATGTATTTACATTGGATGTGTCACACTTCTTGGTATATGGACCCTTGATTTGATATATAATTTAGATCATTAATGAAGATGTGATTTCTATTATACATGGTTTTAGGATGATGCACCTTGACCGATAAAGCATAGGTGTTTCTCCAAGGAGTATTCTACCTTTACATTCGTCCATATCAAATAATTTTGAGTTTTATGGGGAGCTAGGTGCCCCCTGGAACTCATGTATCATGAGAAGGGACAATATTTGATCTACCTTTTATTCTTAAGATATCAATCAGAAATAAGATATTTTTGAGTGGATGTGTATGCAAACTATATAATAAGATTTATATTTTTGAAAACAAATATAATTTTTGGGACTAGATTATGATCGTAATTAGTGGTTGGTACCATTATCAATATTTCTATAGTGTACACCTCAGTGAATATGTGATGGAAAAGGGTGAGAAGGTTTTATAACACTGATAAAGCGTCATGAACATAAATGTTAAGATTAATCGTCATGGTATGAGATTAAGGTACATATAAGTGCTATATGTCTTGTGTTGAGTTTATAGCAAGGCAAAAATAATATGGTGCTCGAGAATTACCATTCATGATGACCTAGATGTGTGTCTATGTGGGAGAGGTATATTAGAGTATCTATCATTGAATATACATAATTTGGATCCAAAATGGTTATATTAATTCCATGTCATGTTCTAGTGGGTCCAAACAAAAGTTTCACAACACTCCATACATGCCTCCACGTATCTAAGAGTTTTATCACTAGTAATGAGTGTCTACGTCTATATGTGGAGATACTATACCATTATTATCATGTCCAGGAACAAGTAATAAATATATAATAAATATATTTAATGAATATACGGGAACACAAAAAATATATGTTGACTGAATATTGATAATGTATTAAATAAAAACTCTCCCAATGTGGAAATATGTACCATGGTGATTGTGAGATAGATAACAAACAAATAATATTTTGGTAATACTCATGCGTCTATCCTTGTACCCTTCTCAGATTTATGATCCTCAGAACAACCATCAACTATGAGGCCCTTTCCATTTCATTGATGATTATATGTGAAGTCCACACATGCATTGAGTTTCCTATATAGGATGTGAGTAATAAAATTTAGTAATAAAACACCAATGAATACTTTGTAAATGTACACATATATAAAAATTGTTTTCTATGATAATAATAATTATCTAAACAAACATAATTGTTATCTATCTCATAATGAGTGGTTTTGTATTGGACAATTTACCATAAACTCATTGTCATACCTTCTTGGACTACATGTTGGAAAGATATCAAGGCTAAGTCATAAGTAACTATAACTACCCACAAGTATAATAAATATTTGGCTCTAAACCCTTAAATAAATGAATGTATATTTGAATCGACATTACTTAGTTTACACATATGCCATGCTACATGAAATAACACCATAAATAAAGATTACTACTTAGTATTTCTCTAGGAGTCAGATAACATGGTGCATGGAATACAATTATCAAGTCAATCCTCAAAACATAAAATACATGAAATAATAATATCTCCACCATATTATTAGGTACCTCATATACATTATCTGGACTCATTCACAATCCCCCATTATGGAATAATCACGCTAGGATGGTGCACCTCTTCTGAGAACAATGAACGATACCTCTAAATAGAAGGTAACATACCTAACAGAGTAGTGAATAAAAGTAAACCAAATCATATTAAAAATAAATTATAAAAATATATACATGTCATCAACATTAACAAGATAAACATACAATGAGAAAAAATCATGGAATCAAGCATCACAATAGGTATCATCTTTTAAACAAACAAACATCCACTTGAGATCACTGTCTTGCATGATTATCATGATTTTTAGAAATAATAATTACACCACAAGAAACATTTATATATAAGAAAAAAATGGTAAATAACATTATATTTCATATTCATTGATGAAGTAGTTCAATTATAATCAATGTAACATCACATGAATCACATCCATGTATTCATTAGCTTATACTACTCAACAATAATTCCAAAAATATAATCTATTATTTTATTTAAAAAATAAAAAAGCAACACATTTCATAAAAATTTATCCCTCCTAAATATTTTCCAATTTATCAATGTAAATCATAACATGTGATTAAATATTTCTTTCAAGATGAATAATTATAATTTCACATGGGATAATATTCATTCACTCTATAATAATAAGACAAGATAATGATGGTAATTATTTATCAAACCTGTATAATTAATAGTTTTACTCATTTAATATATATTCATCAAAAATATATAATGATTTTGAAATTATTGTTCCATAAATAAAATGAAAAATATATACACTCATGTATTGATCCTTCAAAAACCCTAAACCAAATAATAGAGGACACGAATGGATTTGATGCACCGATAAATTGGATAAAGAATTCATATTCTTCAAATACAGATTGAATAAACATAAAAAAGTGAATTATTGGAGTTCGTAGACTGTATTGAATATCCAAATATTAAAAGGATGAAATGTTCATATATTTTCAGAATAGAAACTCATATATTGTTCTATATCATTAAATATCACAAATTAACTTCATTACTTGAATTGTTATTTTATTAGTAATTATAGACTTATAAAATTATTTTCTAAATATTATATATTAATTTTAGTGACTGGTGTAAATATTTCATATGTTTTTTGGATCTCAAAACCATCCAAAAACCATTATAGGTGTGATGTGGGGTAGAATAAAAACAGAAAAAAGTTTTTTAAAGTCATTTTATAAAAAATGAAATGGTGTAACTATAACATGTTTTTACCCTTATGTGAATCATATCCTTTTTATAAGGTGTTGAGTTGACACTTATAATGTTACTAAATATTCTTTGTACCAATATGTATCTCATTTTTATACATACTCTTCCATTAAGAATTGTATTTTATCCTTCTGTAGACAGTGAACAACCCATATATAGAATATAGATATATTAATATATTGCTTACCCTTACATAGCCTTTATTAATGCTGAGATATGAATACATTTTCCATTGAAAAGTGGATCAACCAATACAAACTATCAAAGGTAACCTTAAGTAAGCTTTAGAAATAAAATTTCATTGTTACTAAAATAAGGGAAAAACATTAAATTTAAAAATATTTTTTGAAATCAGAGTAACCCTTATGTAATAAATTGGTCATTCATATGGTGAATAATTAAATTGAATATTTTTAATTTTAACATAACAGAAATATAAAATATAAAAAACATGGGTTTTATAATCATTTAATGTTTTATAAAGTTAAAAATCTCCCCTCAAATGACTTCTCATCCTTGGGAAGTGTATATACTATTCTTTCTATAAAAACTCAATTAAAAATTATTTAATTTATGAATCTAAAATTAATGTCCACTCTTAGATTTGTCCATTATATCAAAGCATAGGGACAAGTGGAACTATCTTTTCCAACAAAAGTCTTCTTGATCTTGTTTGTAACCAGCACCAAAAAGTTATCATGTGGTGTATTTTCCTATGAAGAAACGTCTTCAATGTTGATAATAATCTTAGGATAAGGCATCTACCTATTAATATGAGAGACATAGAACACATCAAGAATTCCATGATAATATAGAGGAAGGTATATATTTAATGTCACCAACCCATCCCACTTTTAGATAATGATGGGTCCAACAAACCACATTTTTTGTTTCTTCAGCTTCCATAAATGAGGACAACTCAAATGAGGTGAAACATGCAAGAATACCTAGTGGTGAATTTTGAAATCAATTGGTTTTTTCCATCCACAATTCAAATAATCATTATTTATTCATAGAAGTCACCAACAACATTCAGATCAATTTCACCCTCTCAATGTTCTCTTATTCCATTCTATAAACAGAAACTATTGTGTCTCCCACCTCCTTCCAAAAAACCTATTACTGGAACTACCCTATATAGAGATACTAAAATGGTTTAATCTGAATAGAAACATTGAAACAATTGTTATAAGATAACTCCCTCATGGATAGGTTATCATCCAATTCTTCACTAATGTACTGTGAAAAATAAAGAATGAAATCCTCCAATATGAAAATCATCTACTCATACTTTTTCTTACTATAGGGATGGTATGCTATACCCAAACATTGCTGAGTCCCTACAGAATTTTTCATTCCCTTTTAAAAAACGAAACCCAAAATTAACATCTAAGTTACATATGAATCTCAAGGAAACTGTGTTTAAGGATATAATTTCATAAACATACAAAAATCCCAAATAAACTAATATGTTAGACTCTTGGATTGGTAAGAAGGGATAAAACATCATCATTAAATCAATAATCACAGAAATAGTGTCATAAATCCTCAGAGTCTTATGTATCCCACATTACCATGTTTATTGGGACATCCTAAAACATCCAACTGACAGTAAGATGTGGATATATATATATACACATAATTTTTATTCCCAAAATTTACCCTCTATAAGGTAATACATTGGCAAACAGACCCAGTGATGTCCCACTTCATCCCAAGCGACCAGAAGGGACACATAATGTTGTGGAATATCTCTGTCACGTGTAGATATACCATCTATATCTAAGTATTGAACTTCCATGTCATCTCAACTCTAATAGAATTTTTCCCTATTTATCTCACTTGTACAATACTAATATCAACTTCTCTTAATGATGACTTGGGTATTGGGTAACCTCTAGTGAGCTATTTCTTCATTGAAACACACTCTAGGACAATTTCATATGAATCCATTACACAATATATTAGATAATATAATAACACAATAGTATTTGAATTTATCAGAACATGGTCCATTGATTCCTTTATACATTAGATATCAAAAAATCTCACCAATTTCCCAAGATCTCTAAACGTCGCTCAAAGTGATCTTGAGATACCCATGTCTTACTCCTAATGGAATCAACTGAGAAATTACCCATACAAGATACATAGAACAACTCAATGTAAACAATTTACAAATATTACACCCTTAACAACTTCTTCATGATCAAGTCCCACACTTAATGATGTAATGGAGGCTCTTATGATCTGTGTAGACAATTAACCTCCCACCAAACAAATAGTATAGCCAACACATCACATTGTGGACCATGAATTCTGTATCCATGTCATTTGTTGGATAGTTCTACTTATAGGGTTACAAATGACATGAACCATATGATACCATCTTCTCCATCTGGATTAATTATTCTACTTAACCAATTCCGAATGATTATTTTACAATATGTATCTGATCTAAGGATTAGGGAGTATCTACACTAGAGATATATTCAACATCCTCTTTAGCTCATGAAATGAAAGTTCACATGGGTCTAAACATCAGAACATTACTCACTTCTTCATTAGCTCATTATTAGGTTCTGATAGTTAATAGTAGTTATAGATAAAATTATGAAAGTATCCACATAAGACTAGGATACTCTGGATATTTATCATGTTCTCGGGATATGTCCATGAAATAATTACCACAGATTTCCGTGAGTTCACTAATGAAAATATCTCATACACCACATTCCCGAAGAGAATTACCACCTAAATAAAATTTAAAATGTTAACAACATAACATATATCTAATTTTCCAGAATCCTACTCTGTACAATCTCATTGTGTCTAGAATGCTTCTCTAGTATATGTGAGATGGTGTGGATTCCATCAATTAACAAACCAAAAAATAACTGTTGGTATGGGTGGATAATACTCATCAAGATATCCTTGAACATGTTTCATGAATTTTTCAATCCAAAATGCATAACCATGTACTTATAAATCCCATACATGCTTAAAAATTCCATATTAATGATTTAGTTCCCCTCTAACCTATAGTTGGGGATATCCTGATTGATCATCAATCAAAGAAAACCACCGAGCTTCTATTTATAAAAAAAAAGTTCCTTGATATTATGAAAAGTATATAAATTATTCATTTCAACTAGTTTCAAATTCAATTAATTAAAATATAGTAAAATATATTCATTTTTATTATTGTAAAACAATATATGTGCACCCTATATTGAATAACATGACTTGAAAAATCACTTCTACTCTATGTCCTTGAGATGCACCATGATATATATCAACACCACTTTCTCCATTTTATATGGGGGTATTGAAATAGTTTGTACACATTACCTGAGATCTATCTCGTATTCAATGTCTCTAGAAAAGATATAGTGACTGAGATACATTTCTGGAAGAAAATTCAATGGGACTTCCATTGATCCTTCCAAAAGAGTCAATCCGATCATCTTCATCATGAACGTCCCAATATGACTCATGTATGGGCCAAATATTCTTGATTTAAAATCATGTTCTATATCACACATTACTCTCTACGGTTATAGATTTAATAGATAACATCTTTTGATATAGTTTTTTTTCTTCAATGTTAGTGCTATGATCTTGGTAGATAGTTTCTCATCAAATTTCATGATATCTATTATCAAGGAGTATTATATATGTCTATACCTAGAAACGAATGTAGGAAACTCTATAATTTATTTAAAATTGTATAACTTTTTCCCAATGATTTATCATGGAAAACTAGCCTAGAAGATAACATGATAGTTTATTCAATTATAGCTACAGTATTTATAGATATGAACGAATGATTATCACTAATAGAAACAAATATAGTATCTCAACCCACTGATCCTTTAGAGTCTCCACATGGTCAATGATTAACATTTCTATTACAATCAATTTCCTAATATACAATGGGAATCCGGCTCACTAGAAGGATTAATAACATTGTAGTTGATTGTTATAAAATATTAGACCAAAATTCTTAAATACCATTGCTATAAAAAAACTATGTAAATGACTTCAAGATAATGTGTCCCTCCTTCCTAAACCACATAAGAGGTGTGGGGTCATGCTTAGTTTTATTCTCATATATGTATTCTAGAAGATATGTAACATCATCCCGTAAAATATCATTCCAGCCCTGCATCACAAGTATTCTCAAAAGAGTATGTTGAGAAGTAATCTTCTGCAACATGAAGGAAACAATTTGAATAAAATCAAATCTTGTTAGATAGTTCATAATCAATATATGGGATCAAACAACGGTTATATTATGAGTCAAACCATATGACATGATATATCTATCCTAACACTAACCATTGTCCCCATATATGTATGTTAATTATAGAAACAAATATGCAAACATCACTTCATTTTTAGGATTTACTTTTTCATTCCATCAAATATAGAACATAGTAGATCTGAAACATAAATATCACACAATAAAAAAAACTAGTCCATATCGAATAGATATCACATTTCATGATATAAAATTATAGAACTAACATGTTATAATACAACAAGATTAAATATTTCATGTGACCCTATGTCATATTCATGATCCTTGAACACACATGGAAATAAAAAAAAACTATTATAATAATCTCATCAATGGAACCTCAAAGGACCTATACACATGAGTTGCCCAAACTCATGGAAACTATCATACCTATTCCACACACAATAATATCCTTTCAACCATGGCCAAGGTTTGACCCAAAAAAAGTAGAAAACTACTCAACGAATAACCTTCTGTAACAAATTTTCCTGAACTACATGTTCTGAACCAAAGCCCCATAATATATCATGTGTTCCACCCCATATGAAACATGCTTCCAACTAGTAGATTGGATATAATTTCATTAGTGGGTATAATATGCCCTCAAAATAAATACGAAGAAAAAATAATAAAAAATAAAATAAAATATATTATAATATATTATAATATTGCAATCTGAGTAATTTTAGAAATTAGGTAGAGGGAATACAAGTCATACAGTAAATAAAAGTGCTCTTAAAGTGTAAATTCAAATCATGACATATGTTGAATTATATATTAAATAAATAAAATAATAATGATCCTCTAGATTTTTTTCAAATAATTCTCTATGATCCACTCTCCTTGACTCAACCCTCTACAACAGTAACCATACTCCAGCACGAATCCATATATATAATGTTTTCAGGTGCATCGAGATTCTGATATATATTGTGAGAAATAAAATATTATATGAAACCACCAATTAATCCTAAAAATATTTCACATGTATAACAATCATATTATATGATAATAAAAATAACGGCATGAACAAGCATAACGACACAAAATCATGTAGTGTGTGGTCTTGTGCTAGAAAGGATTCCATAAACCCCAGGTCTTTCCTGATATTTCTATGTACCATAAGTATAATGAGGATATTTTTTATGTATCAAAAACTATCCACATAGATAATTAATTTTTTTCTCATTAGCATCAAGGGATGTTGTATACACATGACTCGACATTCCCTTTGCCTAAAATAAAAATTAATAATTGGAATAAACCCGAATATCAAGTGCGCTACTCCTTAATTTAAAGAGATTTTAGAAACAAATTACATGGAATCTGATCATAAAGTGCATCATCATTATTTAAATTTATTAGTGTCATTAAGTCATTGACCTATTCTTGGTTCTAGGGTTTACATTATCCTTAGTCGATCACACTCCCCCGCTAATAGAAAATTATATCACAAATTTCCACTTATTTTAAGAAACACGAATGATGCCTATGAAAGCCTCATAATATAAATTAAAAGTTAGATCATATATTAAAATCATATATTTATTATAATAGAGAATTAATATCCTTATATGGGATAATAATCAACATGAAAAACAATCTCCATGATATAATCATGGAATTGAGAATCACAAGAGGACATACGGGCTACACATACCCACATGTGATAAAAATCATTCATGGACATCATGGTGTAGAAAAAAATGATTTATACCAACAAAAACATTTTTATATGATAGCCCCAAATAAGAAGGAACCTCTTACCTCAAATATATTTATGATGAACTTCATGTTTCATCATGGAAACATCACCACAATCACATAAATGTATTCATCATTTCAAACTACATTTTAAGGATTCATATAACTGATTATATTATTTTATTTCAAAAATAAATAGAAACACCACATTTAATAACAGTTTCTCTCTCATAGGAAATTTTTAAATTATCGATTTATTTCATAAGAACAGTTTAAAAGATTTTTTTTTGAAGAATATTTATAATTTTACGAAAAATAATATTCTATATCTCTAGATTAATCTGATATAAGAATGATAATTAATATTTATAATAAATACATATTTCAAGGTTATTATAATTTAATATATTTTCAAAAAAATTCCAAAAATAATTAGAAAATTGTATTCCATAAATAAAATATAAAATACCAAACCTACCTAAAGTTATCCCATCAAAACACATCACCCAATAATGGAGGAGAGCGAAGGTTCTTTTGTGCGTAAAAAGTAGACTAATAATAATTGTTTTGATAGAAATATTCACCAATATTGGATAATTATGGAACTAAAGATAATAAGAAAACAATTAGGGTTGTAAGGTTCAGATATATTCAAGAAAACCCCTTATTACTATTCCACAACATTAAGAACTATAAAACTAGTACATCATTAAATTTTTTTACTACTATTTTCAAAATTATGATGTCACATAATTATTTCAAAAATAAGACTTACTAATATAATCGATTAAAAGAATTAATTCTCATGGTTTTTATCATTCAAAATAATAAAATTGTATTACTAATGAAAATTTGGGATGGAAAAATGAATGAACATTTTTCTTGAAATACATTCCCCCAAAAGGGATCTATGTATGGGTAAAAAGGTCTTACCATTATAATGAACCTTCACTTCATATGATTATAATGAAATTACCCAGATAGATTACATAAAACATCTTCATACCCTTACACGTCACATATTTCCCCTAACACATCCATTATGAATTTGAAGTTAACCATAGTGGTTAGTGAACTATAGTTATGTGGTGTATAGAAATATATAAATTCTACTATGTAGAGAATAGGTTACCCATATATAACCTTTATAAACATAGGGATACCCTTATACATCACATAAAAAATGTATCCACCATTACCTAGTCTCTATGGTACCCTTAAGTATCCATTAAAAACACACTGTAATCTTTATAAAACAAGGAAAATGTTTCATTGCAATTACACACCCTTTGTAAAACATGTATTAACCTTATTCAATTAATAGGTCCTACTAAGAGAAATGAATTAAATTTAAAAATTAATTTTTAAAAATAGAGGTTTATATAATAAAAAAATTGTAGTTTTAAGAAAATTTATAGATTGGGAACATACTAAATATTCATGAAACCCAATTTTATAGGTTATGTTATGCATTATAATCCATACACTGGTTATTAAAAGGTCATATAGGGGTCAAATAAAATTGAAGGTAATAAAAGAGATATATTTTACTCATTATCATAGTGGAACACTGGGTTTCGAGGTACACTAAGTACTAATAATATAAGTAGCTTTCCATTCCATTATCAGTAGGGTCAATGTCTAACAATCATCGACTGATTTAATTATTATTTTATTTATAGGAAACTATGTTTGGAAATTCTGAGGAATTACATGGGCACTAGAGGTGACGTGCATGTGGGGTTAGAATGTAACGATTTGTTGGTTTGAATTAGTATAGTGGTTAAATTATTTTAGTGATAGTGGTCATATTTATATATAAAATATATGTATCTTTTGATGGAAGTTTAGAAGGTAGAGGTGAAATTGATATTAGAATCAACTTGGTTTGGTATAACGGATGACATAGAGTATACACTCGTCCTTGTACCTTTGGTTTGAATTAAAAGTTTAATATAGTTAGAACTTAAATTTATTACTTAAATTATAAAATCCATAATAATTGAAATTTTTAGAGACCTTTAAAAATTTTCAACCAATATAATTATGTGTAGATCCCATAAATGTGTTCAATATTAAATAAAATAGTGGAATTATCGATGTAAAACCTATATATATAGCCATACATAATGATAAATATCTATGTTTTTTCCTAGTATACTAAATATATTGAACTAATAGATAGTAGATGTATTTTTCTATGAATGAGATTAAGTATTTTCATTATTACATTTGTAGTAATCCATATGTATTCAAATTTTTTTATTCTTTTGTGAGACAATAAACAGGTAAATTTGTTTTATTCCTAAAATACATTCATTCTAATAGATTTGGAATCATTTCTATAAAATTTCTCCCATAAAAAAATAAAATTTTATATATATATTTGTCTGGAAGTGTGTGTACCTTTTTCAAAACTCAACATAAATATTCTATTCAATGAACATTTCATCATTTTTTAGAGTATCATTTAAAAAACAACTATATTTTTCATTTAAATATTATTTTTTAAAATCCAAAATAAATTTACTTAATTATAAATTGTTTAATAAAACTACAACTTAATGATCATACATAAGTATTTACCTTTTCATATTGGAACTCTTCAAAATTTATCCCATGTATCTTTCCATCCATCCTCATTTTTATACGCTATAATCGATCACCTCATCACTCCATACCTCCCCATCTATTATGTCCCATCACCACAACAAAAAACCTCTTCCTATTCATCTCCCATCTTTACTAACTCTCAATCGCACATTATCATAGCACATCCCCATTTGTGTGCTCTCATAATATACTCTCATACCTCCCTACAACCATTTTTATCAATCACTACTATCATTAGTTAACTCTTCCCCTCTTACCATATCCCCATACACTATTTTTATATTCGTATATTCCTTGATCAAAACATTCTATTTTCATTAAATTCATTTTAGATATTTAAATCCTCAATTTTTACCAATTTTATTCCTTGATTCCTTAAATTATTAACCATCTACTTGTCTTTATTATTAAAGTCAATTTAAATGAAATATAATACTTATGAAATGATTTTTAAATGAAAAAAAATTATTCAAATTAGATTACACTGTATGGATAATATGATTTGGAGATTTAAAGATCATTTTTTAGAAAGCATGTAAATAAAAAATAAAATGAACTGATATTTATAGTTATCATTAATGATTGATGTTTTTTATGAATTAAACCTAATATTGTAAACATATACTTCTATGATACTTATATGAGCAAGATGAAAATAAATAACCCTTAGAATACAATGTTATGTATCTTTCTAGAATGTTTGGAATGCGAATTTGTCTCAACTCAAAGAACCCTATATTTCATACTTCAAGTAATACCTATGAATGAAATTTAAAAGGACTCTCACATGTGTGAAACATTAAGCGAATTAACTTTTTTAACACCTTGTATATATTTAAAAACAATCAAATGTAAACTCAATAACCAAACATCATTGAAAATAAAAAATTCATGAGAAATAATAATGTGTCTCACAATATCAATCCTTGAAAATGTATCAATTATGTCAATATTTGTTATGTATACACATATTATGATCCTTTATAAAGATTAATTTTTATTGAGTTATTTCATATGGTATATTTATTCATATAATTATGATTCACTCATAAAAAATATATTCATCTGATTATAGTTATGATCTTATACCATTTGTCTCGTTAAGTTAGACAAGGGTTAGGTAGAATTTTTTTTAGCCTTATACATATCCTTATTTCCCCAAAATATGGTGTTCATAATACCATATATAGAATTTACATTTTCCTGCACACTGTGTAAAATTTGAAATCAATCATTTTTTATTTTCCCTTCTATGACAACATAATCCAAAAAAAATTATCTTAAATTTCATTGAAAAGCCCTATAAAATGACAATATACTATTCTTCTCAAATTGTGTAGTTATCTATTCACATTGTTGAAGACACATAATATACCTATTAGAGGTTCAATACCAACATTAGAAACATAAAATATCCCATTTCGATAATTTCCTTCTCCCAATAACATGATATCCTTCTTAGTGGTCATTAAAATTCCTTGACTACATATGTGTGAATATTCGTGAAACAGAGTTACCCCTAGACTCTAAATTATAGGTGTACCAACTAGAATCTTAATAGTCTGAGTACCCAATTGTTTCTAAATAATTACTATCCCCAAATGTCACTAAACTATGTGTTTTCCCTCTATAATCCAAATAATATGTTTCCCCATTGAACTCTAAATTTTTATTTTATCCACTAAACTCAAAACCATGAATATTCCCAAGAAGAATCTAAATAGTGAGTACCTTACTATTTCCCTTCCAAATGTACAGTTCCATCACGATCATAATTATAATATATAGATCTATTTTCCATTATTTAAAAAACATACCCTTGTTTCCTAGAAGGAGTATGAATAATATCATCCAACATGTACATTTTATTGACCCCTCCAACTATACAAACTTCTCTATGATAGAATTGAATGGAATGTATTTAAAAAATTCCCAAACAGATAGAATTATTAAGGGATTCATGGATATTTATTAAATATAGAAAATATTCACATACGAGGAAATTAATTCCTTATTCGGATTACCCAAAAAAGAAAACCTATCATCAAATAGAAAGTGTCATCATTATAATCCTATTTGTGATATGTCACCCACTATTTGAAATTAGTAATAGGAGAACAGATCATAGTATCATCCCAACACCTATAGGAACCATTGAATATCGAACTAGTGAACCCAATGTGAAACACTTCTCTGATGTTAGTGACTAATGTAAAATTTTTGTATACCTCCAGCATTAAATGTTTCATTCATATTCAACTTCATTATACTCATACATGATGATGTTAACTATTTCATGTGACAAGATTTATTCTTATTCCATTAGTAATATGTAGGGAGGTTGGGGGAATATCATTGATTCAACTAATAACCCCGGATACTCATATATAGATATCTCATACAACAATACTCAAGAAATGATTTCATTTTCTACCATGAATCTCTAGGTGCACCACCCCTTACCTCAGTGGAGGTGATATATTAGTGGGTGATCAACTCCCTTGTCTCTTTGTATGATGAGGTTCTGGTTTTAAATACTAAATATATGTCTCAGGATGATATTAATGGGGTAAAACAATATTAAAAAACATGAAATCATAGATATAATTATGGAAAATCACATCCTATAACAACATCTAAATACCTAAAATGTTTATCCCAAAAATATGGTGATGAAACCTTCCATTATTTTAATGTTATATAGAATTTATTGGGTAGTAATGATCAAACAATAACAAGGGGTTTACAAAGGACCATTTCCTCTACCTAGTGTCTCCATTAATTTAGGACTATACCACTGACTACATACCTAATTGTAATGACTCATGCACAATATTCCCCACATAGATCCTTTTATATCCAAAACTAGTGAAAAGCCTTAATCCCCCATGGTTGGACAATCTGTTAGCTTCCTACACATTCACAATTATCCCAATGACATCTTACAATATTATTTACTTTAGACTAGGATAAAATTAACAGTATCCCACCTGGGGGGATGTGTTTTCTCTCCCATCCATTGCTTCTAATAAGAAACTGTCATGTAATTACTACAAATGAATAATAATTTCATTAAATTTATCATCCAAACTAGGCTGAAATATTTTGTGATCATCATGTATTTTCTCTTGGCTAGGACAACATCAATTTTAATGGAAATCCACCACAATAAAATTGACAAGATTTAACTTTGGGTACTCCCGTGTGAGAAATACAATACTAACAAGGGCATCAATTCTCGATTTCCCTCAATCATTCAGGATCCCATGACAATGAGAATCAAGATATTATGGTTATCTATTCTCCACCACAACCCTTGGATGAAATCACCTAGTGATTGGGAATGGCTATTTAGAAACATTTCACAGAGCCACAATGTCCCACCAAAAGTACTTTTCCATGGAGGATGTATCTCCATCCAATCAATGTAATTATATGATTTCATCTCCATCAATATCATCATCATTCCCATCTACTACTACAATATATTGGGGGTAGACATTATGGTCTTGAAAATAGTTTTTAGATAAAAATCAATGTCGATATTAGTCCCATATAGCATAATATTCTCTCAAAAAAATATGGTCCCTATATTATAAAAATATTATTTTTAATCCTTCTCAAACATAGTAAAATATCAATCTATTATGGGGTAGTGTGTGTTAAGTAACTGTACTTCCACTGTATATATTTCATATAAGAGTTACACATTGATCCATCTTATAGGATACAACTAAATAATTGTGGGTGTCCAAAGTGATTTTAATTATTGGGTAACATTTTATGCCATTAAACCCATTTAATCATAGTAATAATGTCCTTCTGAAAAATATTTGGGAGCCAATGAAAACTAATGATAGTTTTTTACTACTATGTACATTCATGTCATGTTCTTACTATACACAAGATTACAAATTCCTATCTTCATGAAACATGATGGATACCACATATCATTCCATTTTAAAAATATTAGTGATATTATTAATAGAAATAATAGTTTATTGTTATTATATCTTGTAGGATCCATGAACCATAAATCCCTTGATATGTAATATTGAATGTTAAATAATGTTTTAATAAAATGAAACCATAGTCTAAATTTGGATTTATGTTGTTAGGTCATCATGTTGATGTGTTCTAATATCCATGGATTTTCACTCTAGATGATATATAATGCTTCTACAATTGTATTTATTATGAAATGGAGGGATGTATTATTTCCTAGAGTTCTCCACCTCAGACCATGGAAACACGACTCAAAAGAATAATCACCAAGTTTGAACTTCGTCGAAACCTCTTTAGAATCATGTAAAATGATTTTGAAAGAATTTAAAAAGAAAATTGATCAATTAATTCATTCTATAAACATTTATAGTGCTTGGATCTTCTATTACGATTGAGGATATGTGCTTAGAAAAGGCATTCAACTATCAAGTCACAGCCTGTGGTTATTCAGTTCACCGTGTATATAATGTTTTTATAAATTTCCAAAAACATCACTCCCTATAAAAATCATTTTATTAAAATCTTGTGTAATAATTTCACTATGGTATGGGAAAAAAATTATCATGGAAATCCTTCCTCTAATAGTACAATCATTCCAAGATTCCAATCCATGTTCTTCCTATTTGGATTACACACCACCCCCCAATTTATATTTTCATCATTTAAATTATGATATGGTGATTATTTTTAGTTACTCATTCATGATAATGATTAATCTGATGTGATTAAAGTACCCATATAGGTTTACACGCAACAGAAGGTTAAATATTGGAAAGTTTGTTCGAACATATTTCAAGCAACGTACCCAGGATTTCAAGTGATGGAGGTAAAATTGAGTATGAAAAATGGAAAAATTATTTGTACCTCAATAATTTTTGACAATAAAGAGTCATTTATCCATAATATATTGAATATAATTATATCTATTTCCTAGAATATCCATGTTCATATTGCAGATAATGAAACAAAATATAGAAATGATCCCCTGGAAGATCCTCTATTATAGATAAATGCTAAATGTTGAGTTATCACACATAATTAATGGGATTATATTTTGTGGTATTAACAACCAATATAATTATAGAATAAAACAATTATCATATTAATTATTATAAATTTTATATTTATATTTGTTATAAAAAAAATTAAGAAGTTTTTAATCAAAAAGAAAATAGTTTTAACTAAACACTTTTATTATAATGTTTTATATAACAATTTAATATCTAAATTATAGAATCGTAATTTGTAAATAATAATATTATTTTTTAAATTATAATATTAAAATATTCCTATGGTGAATGTTTTTTAATTTTCATAAAATATTGACTTTTCAATCAGTAGTTAAGAAACCCGATTTTATGAAAAATTGTTTTCTTCTTTTAAATTAACAATTGATTTATATTTAAACTTATGTTTTGAATACTAATTTAGGAAACATTATTATTATTTAGATGTATCTAGTACACTTAATTACTTTTGAATCAATTTTATATTATTTTTTAGTATAATATTGTTTTTAGTTTTAAAGATGAGTAAATTCTAATAATTTTTTTAAAATGCATAATGATTCTACATTTTATGAAATTAATAAATTCCTAATGTGGAATATCTTTTATTAAACATATATACTATATTTCATTAAATTTTAATTTATTTTCACATAATAATTGTTATTATTTAAATATTTAATATAAAACCATTGTTTACTCAAAACTACACTACTTGAAATCCTATTTTTCAGCTGCACCTTAGAGTTTTGTTATTAATTAATTTTTTTAGTTCTATGAATGGAATTTAGAAAAATAGAATCACGATTTTGAATCCACATAATTTATGTTTTTTTATAATTTAATGATATTTTTTAACCAAATTAATTGTGAAAATAGTGAAAATTAATTATTGTGGTTATGTTATAAAGGGATTTATAGAGATTTCAACTAAACGGATAATGCTTAACATG
Source organism: Viscum album (assembly GCA_963277665.1). NCBI lineage: Eukaryota > Viridiplantae > Streptophyta > Magnoliopsida > Santalales > Viscaceae > Viscum > Viscum album. The sequence goes on along the minus strand of OY728164.1, from coordinate 1,830,662,282 downwards.
ACCTAAAAACATGTAAAACATCCATTCTATAGAAATATTTCCATTTAAATATTCTATTATTGATAATTTCTTATTTTTGGGATTCTATAAAGAAAAAAACCTGGGTATGATTAAATCATTCAAAAAACGTACATTTTTTCAACTCACCTCACCTATAAAATTCCACAACCTATCCTCTCTTATTCACACCTTAATACCTATTTGGGTTGGAAAATATATACTCAAATACCTTCCGAAATTAGTTCATGTCATCCTAGAAACTGTTATTTTGTTATAAATCAATCATATAATGCTTTTTGAGTATACTTAAGGAGTATACGTGATAGAGAGGTAACATTCATCAAAGAGTATTTTGGTATGATTTATTCCTCAACATCATTAAATTATTATTAAAAATGATTATATAATATCTTGAGAATAATACATATTCTATAATCATTTTTAATTTATTTAACTATAATAATCTTCAGTTACACCAAATAAATTATAAAATAATTATTCGTGAGTATGGAAGTGTACTATGTTGCAAACCGATGTCATTCTTTTTTTCCATTAACACACTCATTTTTCGGTATGATGATGGATATAAATTATTTATATATATATATATATTACATATAAAATATTATAACTCTTAAATAATTATATCATATATGGATTTTTATAATATCTATTCTTTATGGGATACGATAGCATCACTCATGTGTACAACAGACTACTGCCTCACGAAGCGATGTGATTTGATTTTCACTAGTGAATTACATGAATTATAATAATTTTATTGATAAAGAATATATTTGATATACATGAACTAATTATGATATTTTTACATGTCTATAATTCTATTAGGATATTATATAATTTTATTTCTTTCACTAAAAATGAAAATGATGTTCAAGGACGTGTGCACTACTGCATACACGAAGCAATGTGTTTATTTTTTTTATCCCCACATTGCAAGAATTATATATGTATGTATATAAAATTAAGCAATATGATATTGTTATATTATTATAATTTTATACTAATAATATATTACTTACCTTCTTTCAATAATGATCATTGAAAAATGGAAACGTTACGCATGTGTATGTATGACCTATCATCTCCATGATCATAACGTTAGTTCATTTTTCTTACCCATTTTTCTTAAAAGTGTAATTGATGAATTAATATTATAAATATTTAATATTTATTATATTATATATTTTTTATTGATGATATATTTTACCATATTCATCATTTCATTGTAATTTTGGACACATTAGCTAATATGGTAAATCCATCTGATGAAAATTTATTTTATTATGTAATTGTGAATAACCTGAAAATAATTGAAATAAAAATAATAATAAACCTGAAATATGTTATCAATAAATAAAATAATTAACTTGTGTTTGTTATTCAGGAAGATAAAGACACATGTGGAAAGTCGGACTCAGGGTAACAGATTTTGTCTGAATTTCCTTTTATCGAGGCCATTTTGATGTTAGGAACCTGTATTATTTCTTGAGGTGTTTATAAAGCCCCATAAATATTTTATATAATGATTTATCTCTTCTCATGGAATTAATTTTTTTAATATTATTATTTAATGGGGCTTATTAATTAAATATTTTTAATTTCATAAATATATTTTCATATAAACAAATAGTCTTTTTATGTTTTCTTTAAAAATTTATTTCACTTCTCTTTTCTTGTTTTTTTTTAAATGGAATTTTTTTATATGTATATAAATTATTTATAAATTTCATTTTACAATATTTCAAATGATTTCAATAGAAATATTTTTATTTGTTTTAAATGAAACTTTTTGTAAAATGATAAATGGAATGTTCTATTTTTAAAGAATACAGGGAAAAAAATTTCCCTATCAACTTCAATATAATTTTATTTCTATATTCCCTTTTAGGATTACATGTTTTATAAAATAAAAAACCCTATTTCTTTTTTTTGGGTGTTTTGTTTTTTAAAATGGATATTTCGATAAATTTTTATTTCAATATCTTAAAGGGATTTGTAGACATATTTTACAGATTTTCCATAGATTATTTTATGGAATGTGATATAATAAAAAGTAGTATTCATGATTTAGTTCATGAAAATTATTTTTGATGGGTGCACCCAGATATTTCCAGGCGATCACATTATAGGTTATTTGATGGGTGTTCCCATATAGCGCTCCAATAAATTAGTTAAAGATTATGTTCTCTGAAAATTTATATTAGAAGTTGATCATATTTTTATTCCAATTTTTACATGTATTTTAAGGGTTTTATATGGGTTCAATGGGGTGATATCTAAAGGGAAATAAATGAATTTTCTATGATTTTTAATTAGTTTACAAGGAAATTATTTTCCAAAAGTAAATATAATTAGTGTTTTTAAAATAATGAAATTTTTTTCTATGCAAATAGTTATGTTTTTTAGGAAATGTTTTCTTATGGTATTTCAAGTATTCATTGGACTAACAATTTTCTCTCACATATATCCTTTACTAAGATTTTTTTATCATCCATCATTCTTAAAGTGTTTTTCATATAATTTAAGGATGGGTGTGGTAAATAAAGAAGAAAATTTTAATGTCATGAAAATTTTCCATCAATCACAATCATGATTAATTTTAAAACATCAATATTATGAGAAAAACATGACAATAATTTGTTATGTGAAATTTTTATTATTTATTTTTCTTATATGTGTTTGATGACCTAATTTTCAAAAATAGAAAACCTGAAAAGATACTCAAATATTAGATAATGAATTCTTGACATAAACAAAAGACTATATAATTTTAAATATCAAGTCCTTATAGCTATAGTCATATGTCAGTTTGGTTAACATTATGGGATATTATAATCTTAATAGCATTCCCTTGAAATAGTTTACCTTATATTCATGATAAAAAGATATTAAATTAAAATAATACCACTTTTATTCTTCTAAACTATCTATTTTAAAATGTTTTTTTTAATGATTATATGTGACAGATGTTATGGGAATTCCCTGATAGGAAATTATCATTCCAAATAAACATCTCAAGATGGTTGGAATTGGAACAGAAATATTTGTTATAGTGATGGATCAGTTAACCCAAGCTATAAATTTTGGTTCTATACATGCCAGAGGGGAACCCAATCAACCATATGGTAACATATCTATTGTTGATAATTTCCTTATTCTCATCACCCATAATTTACTATATCACCTAACTGAGTAGTAGCCGAAGGATGGACCAATGCATTAGAGATGGTATTGGATATCATGGAATGTTTAGAACATAAGAAAGTTCACTCTTGAAATTTATCATTTTGAAGGAGAAGTTAATCAATGGTGGACTTTGATTTGAAATGCATATAAGAATGATGATCTATATTCCATTAAATAGGAAAAAGTTAAGGATATTTTCCTTGAATAATATTTATATAATTTTGTTTCAGTGTGTATGTAAAAAACAATTTATTGAATCAGGAAAAATCATATATATTTTATGGAATCATATGATGTAAGTTTTCCATGATTATCTAGGTATGTGATAGACTTCATTTGAGACACTGATAGTAAAATTCATCGATTTAACTTATTATTGAAACCATGTAAATGATGATCTTTGGAATCATGAGAATTTAAAATCATTATGAAATAGGTTCATTGTGCCAAAAAAGATGATGTAGAATTTTCTAATCATATATATATTATGATGATTAAATGATGAAGAAATCAAGATGGAAGGGTATGATGAAACATATAAAATGATAATTTGGATGTATAAAAAATAGCTACCCATCTTACGGTAAATGTGGTAAAAATCACTATAGAGAATATATTATGAAGTAAGGGATGTGTTACCCATGTGGAAGGTTCGTCTATTTGGAATGTAATTACAATTAATGTAATGTAGAGGAATAAATGAATAGTTTTTCTGATATCAATACAATAGAAATATGTTTTAGTTGAAACGAGATGGGAGATTATGCTAATGTTTTCTTGAAGTAACTCGTGATGGAAATCATCAAGATTAAAATGGAATGGATTTTGGAGAATATTTTTCTACTACTTTTGTTGATGAAATGATATGAAATAATGTAGTGATAGGTATGTTACATGTTTATTAAAATTATTCCATTGCCATGTTTTAATAATGATCATTGCATTCTTTTATTTTAAATAACTTTTTATGTAAATAAGAAATATTACATGTTTAATGTAAGATAGTTTTCTTGGTGAAAACATAAGGTGGAATTATTAAGGAAACTAAGAATTATATAACTATTTTTATTGTTTTATGTGGGATGGACATTCCTTCAAATCTTGTTGAATAGGCCATAGTATATTTTTTGTAATTTTGGGAATCGATTGGATTTCATTTTTTCATAATTAGATAGATTTAATCTTAAATAAAGTTTTTACAATGATTTAATGCCTTTGATTGAATATCAATAATTTGTTAAATTTATTGGAGATGTCAATGAATTTGTCCATGCCCATGATATTAAAATGAAACAAAATATTCAAATTAATAATATGTCAATAGTGAATGTATTCATATATGTTTTTCAGACTATTTTGATGGTGTTATTTACTGTTGAGGGGATGATTTTACTTATAACATATAAACATATTCTAATCCTTTATATAAACCCTCTTCTCAAACAGATCAAGGGGAACCTTTAGGATTGAGAAACAAATTGCATCATTCTTTAAATAAAGACTTCATCTAACCAGAAACATCTCCTTGGGTGATCCAATATTGGTTGTTAAAATGAAATATGGATTTGTTAAACATTTTAATGACTTTAGATATTATAATAATATCAATGTCACGAACTAGTATCATTTAACTCTTATAAATGATTTCATTGACTAGCTCATTAGACCGTAGAATTTTACTAGAAATGATATGATATCCGGATAACATCACCATATGCTGAAGGTGGTTGATTTTCAGAAGATTATATTTTGAACTATATATAGTCACTATGATATTTATGATATTCCTTTTCATTTTATAAAATGAACCATTTATATTTATGAAACAAATCGAATGGTTTTCCATATGTTCTTGGATATGTTTATGGTTGTGAATACTGATAAAATAATGGTATATTCTAAAATTTAGGAGGAATATCAAAGACACAAATGTATTTTATTAAAAAAAAATAAGTTAAACTATATGGGAAATATAGTATGTGTGAATTTTGGTTGTAACATGTTTCCTTCCATTGAAATATTTTTTATAATGATAGAATTATTACTGACCCTTTGAAAAATATTTGTTTAATAATGGAAAACTGTCACACATATCAAAGGGGTTCATAGTTTTCATGTATTAGTTGGTAATTATTGAATATTTTTAGAAATTAGTTTTTTTAATGCACAATTACTATCTTTCCCCGAAATGGAGTCAAATTCATAGAGGAAAAATAATGTGATGAATTTTTTGGAAACTAAAAATAATATTAGTAAATTCACCTAAAATTTTATTACATTCACGAAATGAAGAATGTGTCATTTATATTGATTCTTCTTCGTAATGACATTGTCTTGTAATAATTTAAACTTATCTGGTAATTGATTATGCTTAACATTAGTTTAAACCTCATGTGGTATGTTACTCTACACATGATTTGGAATTAGATGGAGTGTTTTTTTAATTAAATTTCAGGAGGAATCAATTTAAGGGGGTAAACATTGAAATATATAATTATCAAATAGTTTTAATTTTATATTCACATAGAAATAATTGAACATAATATATAAAAGATGGATTGAATAGTTCAATTGTTATGATTGAATGATTCATTACCATCTAGGAAAATAAAAAAAATAGCAGATAATTTGAGTCAAGAAACTAATGCTATGTTAACCATTTTACATTTTTTATTATCACCCTTTAGTTAATAGTTTGATATATTTTCGCCCAGAAGTTATGGATATAGAGACATCCTCAGTTTTTTCTGGTTTCAGTATAATAAATTGTTTTAGAAAGAATTCATAATGATTAGAATTTGAATCAATATTTATGGAAATATTTATAATATATTAAGGGGGTTAAGATTCCTAATTTAAATATTGATGATGAATGTGCCTTATGATTTGGAAAAATATTATGTTTTCCTTGTGATTTGTTGATGAGGAAATAATTTTTGATAGAACCTTATTGTCTTTATTTTCCATTTAGGTATGTGGTACTAAGATGTACAAAGACCTTCAAGAGTAATACTAGTTGGATGGATTTAATTGATATATTATTGAGTTTACATTGATGTGTTTTATTTTTCAATAGGTTAAAGTAGAGTGAAAATTACTGAATATGTTACTTTAACATTTTCTAGTGCTGGAGTAGAAATGGGTAAATATATCCATGGATTTTTTGGATGGATTGCTAAGGAAATCTGTGGTAACAAAGTGATTTGGATTTTTGTTTATCTATTAAAAAATATATAAATTTCCCTCACATTCAAGTAATAATTTTATTATATCGTATTTATTGAATGTATCTAAATGATAGAGTCAGGTTATATGTAGTAATCCTCTCCATTGTATCATACTTGGATCCCATGTTCACATATAAGGACTTTAGAAGTCATGGGGTATTGAATTAAATTTTAGTACAACTATTCATCAATAATCTAATGAATAGTCTTAGTGAAAAAATTTTATGAAGCGTTATATTCTTTACTCTTTTTTAATTGATTTCTAGGATATTTGGTATCAATAAAATCTATGGGTGAGTTTTTTGATAAAAATACATTTCATTCCAGTAAACATATGAAACCATTTTAAGAATTATATCTAAAGAGTCACATGACACCAGTATTTTGAAATAATACAAGAGAAATAAAGATGATGGGACCATAAATAGTAATATAAAAGGATGATAAGCTCTTTTTATTTAGAAACATATGGGGATAGCTCCCTGTAAGAAAATATTATATAGATAATCAGAGGAGATATCTTTTTTTTTAATGTAAGTGATCATGTATTTCATAAAATTCTCCATAAAATGATATTATGTGGATTGGTGTGAAAGGGGAGATAAGTCTACACATCATTAAACCATAAAAATAATGGGGAAAGTTTTGTTAGTTTCTTTCCAAGTGAATTTTTCATAGAGTTAATATTGGTAAAACAACATATTTCATGATTCGATGTCACAAAAATATGTTTCTGAATAGTCTCATGATTTAATAAATAAATTATTTTAGTTGGAAGGTTCTAATTATTATATGTAACCAGTAGTTTATATTCATTAATACTGAGATAATTGTTTTTGGAATAACTTGATTTACTAGGTTAGGGTTTTATTTAAAAACTATATGGTTGAATAGGAAACATGGGGATTTAAAAGATATTTGAGGGAAATATATCGCCACTTTTATATTAACTGAATAAATATTGATAGATCCCAATTAAAAAAAGGGTGAATAATTTGAAAACATTGGTAATGATATAATAAATCATTTTCATTTTTATTAAAATTAATTAGATATTTATATTAGTTATAAAAAAATTTAGTAATTTTTATTCAAGAATGAAATTGTTTAAACCACCAGTTTTCTTGTAATATTTTATTAATAATTTTATGTTATATATTTTAAAATAGAAAATTAAAAATATTAATAATAGTTTTTAAATAATAATTTAAAACATCTCCTATGGTGAAATTTTGGGATATTTTGGAAAATATTGATTTTCTAATGAATAGTCAAAATGATGATTTTGGTAAAAAAGGTATTTTTATATCAACAAATTTTTTAATTTAGAAGTCTCATTATGTTTTGAATTTGATTTATGTTAATAAATTTATTATTTATTTTTATTTAATACACTTAATTATTTTGGATTCATCATTATATTGGTTTGTACAATAAATTTTCATTTGGGTTTAGAAAACATAATTTTTCAAAAACAAAACTATATTAAAATTGATAATGTTTCTACATTTTAATTAATTACGAAAATACATAATGAAAAATGTTTTAATTTTAATTTATATATTATATTTATATATATATTAATTAATTTTCAAGTTTTTATTGTTATAAATCATGGATTTAATATAAAAGTATATTTTTCTCCAAAAATACTCTTCATCGAAATCCACTTCTTTATCAAATCATTGAGTTCTTTTTTAAATTAAATTTCTAACTTCGGTGAATGTAATTGTGAATAATGGATTTTATATTATAATTTGAATAATTAATATTATCTATTAAGGTAAAAATATTACTCGAATAAATATTAAAAATAGTAAAAATTATTTATTACCATTATTGTAAAAATTGATTTACGAGGGGATAGAATAAAAAGATAAGCGTTAAAATGACCCACCCAAAATTTCCGAAACCCTTTTATCACCATATTTTGGACAATAACTCTTCTAGGTTAAATAATTTTTCATTTTTTGGGTGTTTTGACCGGATTAAAACATGAATATGGTTGAATCTTTTGAACAAAATTCAAGTATACCACTAATCACATATATAAAAGGGTTCCCGCATTCCTCATTCTTCATACCATAAAACCTCTTTGATTTTTCCAAAACCTTCCCAAATCACATTCCAACAACTACCCTCTCATACTAGAAGCCTTATTTGTGGAAAAAAGATGACCAATGATAGAATGTGAAGAAATATGAAGGAGGAAACCCGAATAAGATGTATCATTCATAAACGATAGTTTTTTTATTTATTCATCCACATAATTAAATTATTATTTTACAACAACGATATAAAAACCTCAATATAAAAAATATACAAATATATTTTTTAAGTTATGGTAATTACCTATTACCATCTCCAATTCCATCCAATGGGTAACGAAATCATCATATATGTGTAAGGAAGACAACCGCCTCGCTATTTGAATTCATTTTTTCCATTACCACCTATCAAAATCCTATATAATTATGCATATAATGTGTATAAGTGATATTTATAACATATTTATACATATTAATTCATTATATCAAATATAAGTTTTTAGAATTCCATTCTTTAGCAGATACAACAACGTCAATCATGTGTATGACGGATTACCACCCAGCGAAGCGATGTGATTCCTATTTCACTAACTCTTTTCATGGAAATAAATAAGGGTAATAATAATTAATATATGTTATATATATTACATTATTATTATATTCATAAAATATTTATCAATATGAAAATAAGATATATCATTTACATTTTTTTCTGAAAAATGATCACATCATTCGTCAATGTGTGGACTGCCACCTCCACATTGCGATATGATTACTTTTTACCACATCAAAATAATTATATATATATATAATATTATATAAATAAGTATTATGGTATTTATTATATTTTTATAATTCAGGAAATGAAAAATATTACTTATCATCTTTCAATAATGATAAATAGAAATTGAATATGTTACTCATTCATATGTATGGATTATTGCCCCCATGATCATAACATTGGAGAATTTTTAATAACAAACAATAATTAAATTTTTAAAATGATAATTGATTAATAAATATATTAATAATGAAATTATTTTTATTCTATACATATTTAAATATTTTTCTCATTGACCATAGTCAACTTACCAATGTTATTTTTAACACATAAGTCGAATATGGTCAAAACATCTACTGCAAATTTTATTGAATAAGTAATTGTATATAACAGTATAATAAGAGATATAAAAGAAACAATAATCATGAAAAATTATAAAAACATGTAAAAAATAAACATATGTTTATTAATTTAGTATAAAAATACATGCATGACATGTCGTACTCATTGTATTGGACTTCATCTCAATTTCCTTTCTTTGATGAATATTTTGATGTTATGCTCCTATATTATTTTATGAGGTGTATATAATTTCTATTAAACATGTTACATCATGATTTTATCAATAATCAGGGAATTTAGTTTTTTTTAATGTTATTATTAAATGGGGATTCTGATTTGATTATTTCTTATGTGATTATGGAATTTTATTCTAAACAAATCCCCATTTAATTTCTTCCAAAAAACTCCCATTATCATTGTCGGTCATGTTTTTTAAATAATTCTTAAATTATCTTAATATGGAAATAAAAGATTTATAAATTTAGTTTTACTTCATTTAAAGAATCAAAATAAAGCTTTTTATGTATTTAAAACCAAATGTTTTAATAAATAGAAAATGAAATGTTTTATTATTAAACTATACACCAACAATTAATTTTCCAACCACCAATACAATAATGTGATTTAGACCTTCCATTTGAATTTTTCTTGATTTATTAAAAGAAAAATATATTTTGTTTTTTTGTTTTTTTATAGTAAATTTTTTTTTAAATGAAAATTGTATATTTATATACAAAATTTATTTTTAAATATGTTTAAAATATTTTTTCATAAATTTATGATGAAAAGTGAATGAATAAAATGTTTTATTCATGTTTTAGTTCATTTACATTATATATTCATGGTAGACCAAGATAGTGCTGAGTGAGCCCCTTATATTTGATATTATGGGGGTGCCTAGATATATCTCAAAAACATTTGGTAACCATTATCTTCTTCGGATAATTATATTTTCATTTATTTATATAGTTATTCCAATTTATAAGGGTTTTGTAAGGGTTCTCTATGGGCTTTAGGTGATGTTGTCCCAAGGTAATTACATGACATTTCTGGTCTTTATAATTTTATTTCATGGAAATACAATTTTCTCAATTGTTAATATAAAATTCCTTTTAAATAAATTATTTTTCCTTTTGGTTATAAGGTTATGTTTTATGAAAATTTCTTTATGGGTTTTCATGTATTCATTGGACAGATGTTTTTCATTCTTTTATATACATTATAGAATTTTTTATGCTAATCCAACAATTTTGAAATGTTATTACTATAATATATGGAAGGGTAAGTATCATTTAAAATTCAAGATGAAACTCATGAATACATTCCATGAATATAAATCTGGATTTATATTAAAATTTTAATATTATGGTAAAAATGTATAATAATAAAAAAGTGTCCACATTATATTATATGGTTTTCATATATATGAGTTAGGGAAAATTTGAAATATTTGTTAAACAACAAATATACAAATATTAAAGTGAATGAATTATTTAATTATTACTCAAGATTATGTAATTATTTGGGTTTAAAATATTTCTTGGGAGTTTGAATATCATGCATCCTCCTAAAACAAATCTGAAACTAATTAATGAACATGATATAGATGATACATTGAGTATCACCACATCAAATTAGGTAATTTATATGGATTAATTATATATTAACAACCTTCTAGATCTCTAAAATGTATAAAATCATTATGTCGGTCTCTTAAAAAGATACTTATCCCAACTTCATATCTCTAAAGCTCTTATGGACACTCCTCATATGGAATTATTCCATTCTGTGATTCTTGTTTAACATGGGATGGAGAAAACAGTTAAACCAACTATAAGGAGGACCTATCTTCAATTATTTCATATCAACCAATAGATCATCATTATTTCCCACACATGGGTTATAGTTACCTCACTCCCTAGGTATGAAACCAACAATGTTCATAGTTACATGGGGAAGTTTCATAGAAATTTTATACTAATCAATATACCATTAGGGTTTTGGGAATCCTTTTTTAGTGATGGGATTTAGTTGACCAAAAGGATAAAATGTGGAAGGCCATTTTTAATGGGGAAAATTTGAGGTAGAGAAACATTAATATGGAAATGTTTCTAAATAATGGTTCTGGGCCATGGGTTTGTAATGGGGTGATACATCACACAATGGGTCTAGTGAATGGTGTTCTTGGACATATAATAAAGAAGGGTATATATTTGAAACACATTTTCCATTATGTTTTTAGAAAAATAATGTAGAATAGTATCAGTATTCTGTTACCACTTATAGGTGGTCAGTAAAGGGAATTAAATAGGATAATTATTGTTTTCCAAGTCAATGAAAAAATGTGTAAATTTTTTAAATGTCAGTGAAACCATATGTCTTTCTTGGACCAACTAAATCTTTTGTGTGGGATCCTTTTTTTAGGTGTTATTGAGGTGTCACACATTTATTTGAGTTGTTGATATATATTTCTATCCATTCTGGTGAATTTAACATACCAAAAACATATAACTACTATATAAATGAAATATTTATATTCTTATCCTATAGATATAAGACAAAACATCCATACAACGTTAAAAAATTATTTTAACTTGATTAATTTTCCATTAACATTTTTATTTATTATTTTCATGTGACTTAAAATGAATGTACAAAAAATAGTCTGACGAAGTGTTTTAATTATGGTAAAGTGATTATTCATAGTTATTTTAAATAAATGTATAGAGGGTCCATTCAATACTCAAATTATATAATTATTATTCTTGTGAACTTATAGAAAATGGTTTATGTTTTCTAAAGTATTCTCATCAATGGGTATCAAATCATATATTCTTATAAAAATATCAGTTGTTATCTTTATTTCTATGATAGATTTATCTCATCATTAAAAATATTTTAATTTTATTAAGAGTTAATATCTCTAAAATTATGTATTTAAACTATGGAAAATCCTATAATAAAAGATTATCTTGTTCGATTTCAGTTTCTAGATGATTAATGTAGTAGAAAAAAATCATCTAACAATATTCTAAAGATACCTTGAAAGGTTCTAAACATAAATAAATGGAGATTAAAAGGGAACAGAAGGATTGAATTTCATTTGGATCTATATGATTTTAATTTTCCCTGAACACAAATAATAACATCAATTAGAATAAGAAAATAACAATGTTCAATCCATCATTTCCAGACATTTATGAGAATCTTAATATAACAAAAAATATTTTCCTATGGAGAATTTTAATAAACATGAGTCTATTTAAAGTAAGTTTAGATACATATCATTTAATGAATTTATACTTGATATGGATCCCATTTAAATTAGTGAAGGAAACATTCCAAGATAATTTATGAGTGATCCTTTTATTTTTATATTTGTTTTAATCATGTGATGGAATGTTCACTAAATTTCATTTGTCTTTTGGAATGAATAACCAGATCTTCATTGATGACCATAACTAGATTATAAAAGGAGATATTCAGAGAATAGGGATTTAATATCCTTACAATGATGTGATAAGTATATTTGAAAGGGGTTTCTCACTTCATGAAAAAATAGTAGGAAATCAAAAGTAATGTCATGTGATATAAGTAGAGGTATGTCAAACTAAACAGGGTCATTATGATGAAACTATGGTATAAAGGTTAACCTGTTGATTTATTACCCTGATCAAAATATGAATTATTTTTGGAAAACATAAACTATATCCAATTCCATGAAATTAGTTATTTAATGTATCAATAATCTAGTATTATGTGTTGAAACTCTAGTTGAATTTAGGATTATAGATTATGGGTAATTATTCAACTACAATAGTGAAAATTGAAACTTGTCCATTTATGTTTTTGGATTACTTAGAATCATTTTATTGAATGATGAATCACTAATCAATATTGGGATGGGAAATCTGGGAGATAATATTATGATTGACGTTTCCTTATCCTAAATAATTTTTAACATATTCCATGTCTTTTGAAGTATCTAATATCTATTATACCTGTGGATAAATGGGATTCATGTGTTCCATGGTAAATTTTTGTATAAAATGACTAGTTCGACCCTTTTCATATGTTGTGGTTTAAAATATGGATCACTCTATTTTAAAAAAATAGTAGTGGGATATTATCATTAAAGAACATAAAATTTTGGGTGATCAAACCTATGGAACACCTATCATAGGTTCCTCAATGATAAATTTAGAAGGTTCTAGAATATAAATGTATACAAAAGAAATTTCTTAAAATAATTATAATTTGTGAGAGTTCCATACTTTTGATGTAATATATGATTTATTTCAATTTGGATCAAAGAACACAAAAAATTCATAAACATGCTCTTTTCCATATAGATGTATAAAGACTTTCCCAATTCATTTCATATAAATTTTCATAATAAGTTCTTACATTAATTTAAAATTAATCATGGAATGTATTATTATAATTCTTAAAATAGAATTATGTTGTGTTTTTTGTCTTATTTCTATAGGAATATATGATTCATAGGTAAATGGGTTGTGTGATGAAGTGTTTTATATTGAAAAAAAGTTTTGATTTTACATGAGGGGATTTTCAATACTTTGATAATAATAATTATTTTAATCATCAGAATAATATATATATATATATATAATTCCTAAGAAAACATCATGGATGAAAGGATGAATCGTGGTTTTATGTAAATGAAATGATATATGAGATTTCATGAACGGGGATATAATTTCAATTATCACTAATAATAGCTAATATACAAAAATTATGTCCCCTAATGTTATATAAAAGTTTATCTTTTCTACATCTGGATCCCTATGATAGATAAAAATAGGATAGTATTTATTTCACATGCATTTTTATGGTAAATAGATATGATAATTACAAATTTTGAATGTGTCTTGTTACAAAAAACCGGTTGTTATAATTTATATTTTTTATTCAATGAGAATTTTATTTGTAATGATAAGAATATAAGGATGTATATTAAAATAAAAGGGTCATCATCCATCCATATTTATTTGGATATAGGTATTGTAAGTGTTCATTTTTTAAAAATTCATATCTCTCTAAATCTACCAGAGGTTCCCATGTTTTAAAGGAATATTCTTTGGGCAGCACAGATGATTTGGATGTTCTACAAAAAGGTATTTTCCTAAAATATATATAAATCTTGAGGATATGTATAGATTTACAGATATATATATTTTAGAGATTCAAATTTTAAAGTTATAATAATCATAAGTTAATTTATGGATATCCCACAATTTCATAAGACTTATAAAAATGTATGTTCGTGACATGAAATCCTTTCAATTAATTGACGTAGGGGATCTATAAATTATAGAAGAAGAAATTATCCATGGTTATAAAAATAATTAGGATTTGGTTATTAATAATTTTATTAGCTAACATTATGTAAATACCAGTATAATGCTTATAAGAATACAAAATAAAAATAAAGATTATGAAAACTAGTTGGTTTTTTGACTAAAATTACAAACTAAAGGCATCAAAAGGTAAAATGAGAATTTGGTGGTCAACGGATTTTAGTATAAGGATGGAACTAAAATATCTAAAATATTTTATCTAGAAGTTTAAAAACTACCATTTTAACTATGAAAATTTGTGTTTCGTTCAAATTACTACAAATAACAAAAAGGGATTTGAATAATAATTTTCTTCGTTGATATTTTAAGGAATAAATCTATACAAAAAATCGAATTGGATTTATTGTATAATTGAATTAGGATTTTTGTTTGAACTCAATATGAGTCATTATACTCCAAAATAAAAAGACTATTCAAAAGAAATATATGTGGGAATCATTAATATTTGTGAATGATTTCATGAGAAATAATTTGTAATAATACAAATATCAAAATTATTTAATATATAGTCTTTATGATATTTCATTTATAAATGGATGATATTATATTGTTGGGTACAAATATATAATAGATTGAAGATTTAGAGGTGTAATATTCCATAAGGGTTGATTTAAAAGATCATCGAATGGATAACAAGAAATTATTTATATTTATCTATAGATCTATGAATACCATAATGATGTTTAATTCAAAAAGATAATGGATATAGATGATTTTTAAATGGTTTAACATGAGATAGTGTAATCTAGTCTCATCCCCTCTTGCCATAAATTTCAAACTATAAAGAGGAAGTAAACATTAAAAGAATAAGAAGTAAATAACATGGTAGTACTAAAATATGGTTTAGTGGTGTGAATTTTATTGACACTATGGTTTAAATCTTCGTGTCAATGGCTCATATATTGGGAGTGGTAAGATAATACATGGTAAATCTAGGGAAGAACCATTTGGAAATAGTAAATTTGAATATTAACCATCTAAAACAAAAATTAATATATTTGAAACATCCCAAGAATTAATGAAATATATTATTATAAATATATTTTCACTTTTTTTATAGATTTAATTATACACAACACTGATCTTAGCTTCTGTTACACTCAACAATAAGATTAATAGATATCATGCATGAAATACAACACTGGGCTTTAGTGATCATTGAAATATTAGTATTTAAAATATAAAATTTATAAACAATAGGTGGTTATGAATGGTATTAAATAATTTATGAAATATATATAAATTTTTCCACATCAATATATATTTATAAAATAATTTCTATAAACTAATCAATCAATTTTGAATAATGTTAATATATTCATCAAAAGAATGTTTTTTAAATTTTTTTATTGATTTGTAAAATAATAATTTCCAAATAATTTATAGATGTTTGAAAAAACATATTTCAGAAATTGAATTAAATTTTTTAAATCATCATATAAATATAAACTTTTGTTTAATTTTTGGATTTTTTGGAAGGTATGGATTTTTCAGGGAACAGTGAAAAATAACAATTTTTGGTAAACAATCATTTCATTTCAATAATTTAAATATTTTAAATTTCACATTATGATTTAATGTAACATATGATTTATATAATTTTATTTCAACCACATAGTAAATTTTTAATGAAATTTATATTTTATTTTATTATATGATCATTTTTTCTTTTAAAAAATAATTTTTTTCTAAAATTTGTTTTGAATTGCATAATTCATATCAATTTTAATTAATTATAAAAATTTGTAGTTAGGAATCTATTAAATGGCATTTAAAAATTATTTATCAAAAAAAGTAATTTATATTTATAAATTTATTTTTATTAGACCTATACCTAATATAAAATAATCTTGTTCATGAAAAATACACTTCTTGAAAACTAACTTTTTCATCACGTCTACCAATTCAGTATTAAATTAAAATTTTTATGTTCTGTGAAATTAATATGATAAAATATAATACATAATTCAAATCATATTAATTTATTTAATCGAAAAATTTGACTTTATGTTTTACTATTTTGAATATTTAAAATAGTAAAAAATTACTCTAGTAAAGGTAAATTTGGGTTTATAAGGGTTTAAAACAAATGAAAAGGGGTAAAATGACCTTAAATATCTCTAACTCTGATTATAAATAAATATTATGAACATATATCAACTTTTTTCTATAATTTATCAATTTTATCGTTTTCTCATTTTATGAATTTTGGTATAACTTTTACTTCTCAAAAAATAAAAGTGAGTCACTCACCTCGGTCATTTAAGGAATCCACTATCCTATCCTCTTAACAAATTAAAAACAATTTAGTTAATCTAATTAATTTATAATTAAAATATTTAACTTCCTAATATCATTATATTATACTTATTTGTGTTCTAAACCAAACCTAAGAGTCCTTTTGGTGAAAACCAGAAGAAGTTTTCATAAGAAGATGAAATGTCCCTAACCAATCATTTCATTTCATTTCATCCTCCACCACCTAAAATTTTTATTCAACAATACTGATATAATAAAAAGAGTATATACCATATACATGTATGTTATTATTTTAATTTTGAGACCTAAATCTATTTCAACTTCCATAAAGTGGGAAAGAAACTATCAATCGTGTATTCTGAGGACTAAAACCTTATGAACCGATGTAGTTTGTTTTCCATCACATTCCTTGTAGATTGTTATGATGGATTATTTAAAATATATAGGTATATATATATATTATTTTTAAATATAATTATATATAGTAAATTATTATATCTTATATATTGTTTTTAATCTCCATTCTGTGAAAAATATGATATCGTCACTCATGTGTACGGCAGACTATCAAATCATGAAGCGATGTGATTAGTTATTAACATACAATTTTTGTGTAACATAATAAGGATATGTTTTATGAATTTATTTGAAAATTATTACTTAATAATAATTTTTTAATGTAATTATAACATATAAATTCTTACCTTCCAACCCTTTGTAAAATAATAACATCGCTTTTGTGTATGAAGGATTATAGCATTATGAACTGATTTGATATGTTTTTCATTTAAATTTTATTTTGTTGACAATCATGACATATTAAAATAATATATATTTTAAATATATATATAAAATACATTTGTCAAAAATCTTGCATCATAATTTTTTTAGATGGGTGATATATTATTTACCTTTTTCTATTCCATCCATTTAGGAAATGGAAAAAATATTCATGTGTATATATGGCTTGTAGTCTCTGTGAATGGTATAATTCATTATCTATATCTAAATATAATTCATTAATATTAATAAATATTTAACTTATATAACTTATATTTATAAAATTTTCATTATTCATTATATTATATAACAATGATCTATGTAGAACGATCGAAAACACAGAATCAAAACATAAATGAAAAATGAAGCAGTTATTGCCTAAAACGTATCTTTAACTAGAAAAAAATAATAAACAGGTAATAATTGATAAATGTATATCATTTATGGTATTTTATAAATTAATATGGTTTTAAAATGTATTTAAAAGAAAAATATATCTATTAAAATAGATTGACTACCATATACTAATCTAATTGAGATTTAAGGTATGTGATTTCCATATCACTTTTTACTTTCTGAGGCACATATAATATCCACCACCTATTTCTTATAAGAACCCCGTTTTTTCTGCGGAAGACTTTGAAATATTCTTCATGATATTCCAGAGCAGCACCTTCAGACGGCGTGCGATTCCGAGCCCCGGAGTGGCCGGAATTAAATTTTCAGTGCTTTCACACTGGAAACAACAAATAAATGCGATAACTCCTAAATGGTAATCCAAATCAGAGATCCGAGTGTACGGATGGGTCCGTAATGGTGTGTCTACCCTAGGAACGACATAAAGTATGTCAGCTTGGGATTATTGGACCCCTCGCTCGCTTTCAAAATGTTAAACGGATAAATTAATTTATTTATTTATTCATTTAATGATGAAACTAAAGTATCTATTAAACGGTGGCTCGGATTGGAATACCGAGGGCACTATTGAGTTTGGAGCATTCCGTTTACCCTAGGAGGGGTGTACGTTTCGCGGGCGAGGCCCGTTTGTGAAAAATGGCCTAAGGGGCGTTTTTGTAATTTGGCAGCCTCAAGGCGTTCAGTTTTATAACTTTTGAGCGGGGTCTCGGATAAAAATTCAGAGACCGCTGTTGTGCTCGGGAGGTGGTGTTTGGCCTAGGAGAGGCTTAACCTCGACTCTGTCGAAGGATCCGGATGCGGCTTAAATTATCGGTTTAAATTAATTAAAAATTTTATTTTATTTAATCCCTTAATCACCCCCTCCTACTCTATTCGCACCCCATGGTAGAAGAGCTAAACCAAGGAGGAGAAACTCATCCTCTCCTCCTCCCCTCTAGCGAGGCAACTCCGGCAAGGTGCGGTGATGCTGGCAGATCGACGCGAATCTCCGGGCGAAGCCCAATGAGGTAAGAGGTTTTGGTTGCGTTTTCATTTCTGAACCTTCCTTTGGATTCAATTTTATACATTGATTTGCCGATAAATCTTTGAACAAATCCCATAGTCATTTATTACAAATTCTACTCTTTCTGACGCTCGTTTCGGATTTGAAATCTGGGTTCAGATGGTGTTGCGGTCGTCCGCTGAAGATTGCGGGAATTCCTGTTGTTGTGGGTGTTTTTCGGCGGTCCGAGGCGCAGCGGCGCAAGGCTATGGCGGCAGTGGCTTCTTTTCCAGGAGACGACGGTGAGGCTGGCTTCAACGGAGGTCGGCGTTGGGGGCGAGCGTCCAAGGCAGCCGGGTGACGGTGAGGGCGAGGCCGAGCTCGCCGGGGCAGGGGAGAACCGGGGTCGCCGCGCGACCCCGGAGGGGAGACACGACCCGCGTCTCATGGGTAGTTGCACACCAGACGACCGGACAAGAAGGATGGTCCACGTGGACCAAGGGTCCACAGCCGTCCCACGCAGCAGATCAGCTGGCGGGTGCTCCAAACCGAGCCGGCCGGCGCGAGCCGGCCCGGGCCGGTCCAGCCCGAGGGGATCTGTTTCCCCCTCTTCGGACGCCCATAATTTTCATTACGAGTGTCCGATTTTCATACCGTCTACGAAAGTGGGACCATGTCAACGAGATGAACTTTTTGAGATGGTTTCGGGAATTTTTAATTCCCGAAACGAGGTGCCTCGGTTGCACGACGCTTACTTTAAGTGAATTGGTGTTTTCCCGGGGGTCTTGTTTTGAGCGGCGCGGACGCGTCCGAAATCTGATTTAAGCACCGTTAGTGGCATTGGAACCCTGGCGTCGAGTGAGAGGTTTCTAGGGTGGTTCTAGGGGTTGAATCTGGAGTTGAGGCGTGGGCCCCACGGCCCGTCTTTTGAGTTGCGTGTAGCTTTTAGCTACTTTTTCACCGTGCGTCCGTTCGGGGCGTGCGAGTAGTCGAAGTTGGGTGTTTTTCCGAGGGCATCACATTGGCGCAGTCTGCCAGATGTAATTCCGCACGATGGTGTGGGGCCCATGAGGGTCGTTTGGGCGTCGACGATGATTTTCCATCTTAATCACCAAGCGACCATTTTGAACAAGTAAATAGTCCATCTTGTGTACTTTTTCAAGAGGATTGCAACGACTTGATCCGTTCGTTGTGTTTCGGGACCATCTTGTAGGTCCCACGAAGCACCGCTCGTGTGCGGTGCGCCGGAATGCATCTTTTTCTTCGGATATCCGTTGTACTCAAGTGAGTAGTGCTTTTAAAGGGTTTTTTCAAGGGGATCGCAATGGTGTGATGCGCCTGACCGTTTTCGGGGCCGAGGCTCGGGATCACACGACGTCGTTCGGGCGTGAGACGGTGTTGGTAACTTTTCCGTCGGATATCCGTTGGAGGCGAGTAAGTAGTCTATCTCGCATGTTTTTCCGAGAGGATTACAATGGTGCGATCTGTTTGGTTGTGTGAAGCATATTGCGTGATCTTGTGAAATGTGGAATTGTGAAGGCGCCCCGGTGGGAGGTTCTTCTACTGTGGTTGATGTGGACCTTTAGTGTGTGATCGCGTTCACTCCCGTGTGACTGAAGTAATGCTTGATTAGATGTGGTTGTCCGTGTCTCAGTCGTTGAGGTGGAAAGTTGGAAATGTTATATCATACCTTCGCCTTGACGTTGCGTGTCGTGTGCACGATAGCCCTTTGGCTGGAGACATGGTATACTCTGGGAGTATACGAGAGCACTTGGAGGTATGTGTGGTTTGTACCTGAGACATTCGTGCGCTTAGTGGGGGTTGACATGGGGCCAAACGTCGTGTGGGCCCCATGTCCGTCGCATGTTCTACTTTGCGTACTTTGTCCTCTCGCAACATAGAGGGTCCCTCTGTGCTTGTTTGTTTGACCAGCAGGGTTGAGTGGTCTCCCCCTGGTTTCGTTCTCGATGGATCGGCCGGCAACGGTGTTAGTGACACCTAGTGATGGAACAGGCGCTGAAACCCTTTGGGTGAGTTGTGCTGGAGTTGGGTGGTTGCGTGATACCCACTCCATGTTCGGTTGGGCAGTGTTGTACCCTCTACTGGAGATGGCCAGGGCAGTTCTGAGTTTTACCCTCCAGCGGGGCTGGGCAGTGGGTTACTCATCGGATTCTAGGTCTACCCTCTAGCAGAGACTAGATAGTGGGTCACCCCATGATCTAAGGGTATACACTCCAGCATAGACTGGGCAGTGGGTCACCCGACCCTCTTAGGTTCTACCCTCCAGCACAGACTGGGCAGTGGGTCACCCGACGACACTCTTAGGGACTACCCTCTAGCAGGGACTGGGCAGTGGTTCACTCGATGACCTCTTAGGTTCTACCCTCCAGCAGGGATGGGCAGTGGGTCACCCGTCGTCTAGTTCTAGGTCTACCCTCCAGCAAGGCTGGGCAGTGGGTCGCCTGTCAGCTTATTTCAGGTCTACCCTCCAGCAATGCTGGGCAGTGGGTCGCCTGTCGGCTTATTCCAGGTCTACCCTCTAGCAAGGCTGGGCAGTGGGTCACCTGTCGGCTTATTTCAGGTCTACCCTCCAGTAAGGATGGGATGTGGGTCGCCTGTCGGTTTATTTTAAGTCTACCCTCCAGCAAGGCTGGGCAGTGGGTCGCCTGTCAGCTTATTTCAGGTCTACCCTCCAGCAAGGCTGGGAAGTGGGTCGCCTTTCGCCTTATTTCAGGTCTACCCGCCAGCAAGGCTGGGCAGTGGGTCGCATGTCGGCTTATTTCAGGTCTTCCCTCCAGCGAGGCGGGGCAGTGGGTCGCCGGATGATGTATTATGGTTTACCCTCCAACAGGGCTTGGAAGAGGGTCACCTAGTATCTTATTATGGTTTACCCTCCAACGGGGCTGAGCAGTGGGTCGCCTGATGATGTATTAGGGTTTACCCTCCAGCAAGGCTTGGCAGTGGGTCACCTGATATCTTGTTATGAATTACCCTCCAGCAGGGCTGGGAAGTGGGACAACTGTTGGCATTCCAGACTCAGTCCTTTCTACTAGGCTAGTCTGTGGCTTTCCTCCATGACCACAGGAGCAGGACCCTTGGTTGTACGAGTCGGTGATGGAAGTCCTTTGACATTGAGGAGACCTCTTGACTGCAGGGAAGTGACGAGGTGTGGTTTGACATTCCCTAAAACTCTCAAGTTCGAGGGGGGCTTTCCCCACCGAGACGCGTTCCTGTGACGCGATCTAAAACCATGCGGGCGAGTCAGTGCTGCCCAAAGTGGATAGTGTCGAAGTGTGGTGATTGAGCCGTTTGTCTTGTGGTTCGGGGCGGAAGTGCGGGATGATAGGCATCGATGGATTTTACCTCTGGAACTGTTGGCTACTCTTTTCTTGGGCTGGGCTATGGGAAGGAGATCCCCTTACGATGTTCTTCGGGCTTCATGATTGAGAATAAGGATATGTATATACCTTGTTCTAGTACCCACTTCTTGGGTTTGGTTACTCTCCTTCCAAGAGAGGCGAAGATGTGCAGGGTATTCCGCATGCTTTCTCTGTCTAGCTTCTCGTGGTTGGATGAGTCTACTGTCATGCTATAGATAGCGAAGACTCAACGGGATGTCCATCTTCTCACAGTTTCCAGCTCCGTGTGCCTGGACGAGTCTACTTCCTTTCTCTTGTTGGGTTGAGCTGGACTCTTTACTACACTCTCTGTTGTACTCCTATACATTTCCTATTCACTCTACTACTCACCCTTCATTACCTCCTTTGTTTCTCCCTCGACCCTTCGGGGTATCCTACTGAGTATTTTTATACTCACCCCTTCTTGGGATTTGCCCACACTTGGTGTGCCCTTTCAGACGATGGACAGGTTGGTTGTGACCTTAGTGGATCATAGGAGTTCGGGTGCTTGGACCGCGTGCAGGGGTCGTAGCTGGGTTCCAAGTGGGAGACCCGTCTGCAGTTTTTTTTGTTTACCTACTGCCGGGTTGTGGAACCCTTTTCTAGTTGGGCGCCTTTTTTCCCCTTTTTCCTTTTCATGACATTACTTGTATCGTTTAGAGGGCAATGCACATTTTTGGTATATATATAGCAGTTTCTCTTTTACCCTGTTTGTCTTTTAATTTACTCTGCACTTTTGCATTGAGTGTGCGGCATGTGTGTTTGTATAGGTACATAGGCAAAGGCCTCCACGAGACGTTGTGCCTTCGGCGCTGGTCGCCAGCCCCTGGCCTATGGAGGTGGGCCTGAGGTAGTTGTTGCTCGAGCCCGGGTAGGGTCGGCTCGTGACAATGTGGTATCAGAGGTGGTTCGTTCCTTGGGATGTTAGGAGGACGTCCCTAAAAGAGGTATTGGTTAGGATATAGGGAAAAAATGTTAATATGTCTCGAGAGCGGCTCTCAGGCCAGGGAGTCCAGTGATGGTGTGGCGGCCGACGTATCCATTCACCAGGACCTTGATAACCCGCTTGTCGACTTGGAATTCTAAGGCACTTGTTGCTGGAAAATTTGTTTGTGCACCACATAGAACTGAGTCTTGACTGTCCTTCTTGAGTCATCTCCCCATAGTTGTTGTTGTTGGAATATACATGTATGCACATCTGACTGTGACACTCCATTATAATATTCAGGATGTCTCCGTGAAGACAGCCAGCCAGGATACCAGCTTTGGTTAATGACGATGACCCTGTGAGCTACAAGGCCACAGACCAGGACCCATCTTGCAAGCCCCTTTCTCCAGGTGGGCCTGTAGCAGCACCCCCACCTGTTGAACAACAGATAGTTTCAGTAGAGCAGGCTGAGCTTGAGCACAGGTTGAGCGCGCTCCGTGAGTTCCAGCGGTAGAGACCACTAAGGTTCATCGGTGAGCCAGACTCTCAGGCAGCAGAGGGTTGGCTAGAGACAGTGGTTTGCCTTTTCAGGCTTGTGTAGATGCCAATAGATCAAAGAGTGGCTTTGGCAGCCACGCCTTTTTGTGGAGCATCTTGGTGTTGGTGGAGTCTGGTGACTCAGTTTCTTGATGAGTCGTCGCTTTCGTGGGGCGACATTTGGTTGTTGTTCTGTGAGGAGTTTTTCCACTCCTACTTGCGCTCCGTTCAGATTCAGGAGGTCCTACCGTTTCAGCATGGAGGGATGACGGTGGTCGAGTACACGGCTAGTTTTGCGGACCGTGCACACTTTTACCCGGACTTGATCCGTGACGGCAACATCCGAGCATAAACGTTTGAGCAGGGTCTCCACTGAGAGATTCGTGATTTCATAGTAGCCTTGTCCATTTCCACATATACCAGGGTGTTAGAGCAGGCACTAGTGACAGAGGGCTTCCAATCACGTTCTAGTGTTGGTGGTGGCAGCAGGCACATTGGAGCCAAGACGTCTGCCGCAGCTAGCGGGAATCGGCAAGCAGAACCTCGGCGCAGGTGGCTTTCTAACAACTAGACTTAGGGGAGTGGTCGTATACAACAGTGGTGTCAGAGGGCACCAGTGCAGCCCAGAGAGAGTCGTTCCTATGCTTGCGATGGGAGAGGTCACCTAGAAAGAGACTGCTCGACCCGAGTTGCTGAGAGCTTTGGGCCGGTAGCAGGCGCACCACCACGACAGAGGCAGCGCCCAGAGAAGTGGTGCTAGTAGAGGAGCGGGGAGGAGCTGGATGTGTGGGACGATGTTATGATGTCTTCCCATCACCACTAGGCGGTCCACGTCAGTCTCTGGGAGCTGACAGTTGGGACCACGGACAGTCGCGAGCTTTGGATGTCAACGATCCTGTAGAGCATGGGATGGTGAGAGGTACCCCTTGTGACTCTTCTACTTCTTGCAGTAGAATTGTTAGGCTCTGCGTGTGAAAGGATTTTCTCCCTGCTCCTTGTTTGAGGTGTCACCAGGGTGACGCAGGGCATTGGGTGTAACCGTATGTTGGTAAGGAAAAAAGGTGTGAGACCTTTTCCTTTAGTCGATGGTGTTGACTCTTTCGCTTCCAAGCATGTAAGAGAGTTTTGGTTGAGAGACATCGACTGTGAAATATTGTGTGACCAAATATCCTTGGGTACTTCACCATATGGATATTCTGAAGGAGGAAATCACTGGGCCTTGTTCCAGGTGCGGGCAGTTATTCCAGTCGTGGTGTGCGATGTAAGGGTTCGGTCGGGGAGGTGAGCTACCCCCGAGAGCCTTCGGGCCATTTGAGACCGTGCAAAGGGATGGCGAGGTTCCCTATCGCCTTTCCCTAACCCCAAATTCTAGAGTGGGTGCACGACATCGGCAAGGTCCAAACTCACGTGAACAGATCAATCTTTTGGTCTGTGTACGGTGGCGTAGAGTGGTGCGAGAGTTCTTCTGGGTACGGATGAGCTGGGTGTGGGCTTGGTACATTGTGTTTCTCCCTAGTTTTGATTTTCAGGGACGAAAATCATGAAGGAGGGAATGATGTAAGAACTCGGTTTTTGCTGCGGATGAAATTGGAATATTTTTTATGATATTCTAGAGCAGCACCTTCATACTGTGTGTGATTCCGAGCCCCGGAGTGGCCGGAATTAAATTTTCAGTGTGTTCACACAGTAAACGCCAAATAAATTCGATAACTCCTAAATGGTGATCCACATCAGAGATCCGAGTGTATTGTTGGGTCCGTAATGGGGTGTTTACCCTAGGTACGACATAAAGTATGTCGGCGCGGGATGTTTGGACCCCTCGATCACTTTCGGAACGTTAAACGGATAAATAAATTAATTCATTCATTCATTTAATGATGAAACTCAAGTTTCTATTAAAAGGTGGCTCGGATTGGAAATCTGATGGCAC
Organism: Viscum album; assembly: GCA_963277665.1. Lineage (NCBI taxonomy): Eukaryota > Viridiplantae > Streptophyta > Magnoliopsida > Santalales > Viscaceae > Viscum > Viscum album. The sequence continues at coordinate 1,830,636,062 of OY728164.1, read as the reverse complement.
CGTTGGGTTCAGAACGTTCTGTTTACCCTAAGAGGGGTGTATGTTTCGCGGGAACGGCCCATTTGTGAAAAATGGCCCCAGGGGCGTTTTTCTAATTTGGCAGCCTCAGACGTTTAGTTTCATAACTTTTGAACAGGGTCTCAGATTAAAATTCCAAGACTTTCGTTGTGCTCGGGAGGTGGTGTTTTGCCTAGGGGAGGCTTAACCTCGACTCTGTCGAAGGATCCAGATGCAGGTTAAATAATGGGTATAAATTAAATAAATTTTTTTATTTTATTTAATCCCTTAATCACCCCCTCTTCCTCCCTTCGCACCCTCCTGGAAGAAGTACTCTACCAAGGAGGAGAATCTAATCCTCTCCTCATCCCCTCCAGCGAGGCAACTCTTGTGAGGTTCGGTGATGTCGGAGGATGGACGCGAAGCTCCGAGCGAAGCCCAACAAGGTAGGAGGTTTTGGTTGCGTTTTCATTTCTGAACCTTCCTTTGGATTCAATTTTATACGTCGATTTTCCATTAAATCATTGAACAAATAACATGGTCATTTATTAAAAATTCGAATCTTTCTGACGCCCGTTTCAGATTTAAAATCTGGGTTCAGATGGTGTCACGGTCGTCCGCCGAAGTTTGCGGGAATTCCTGGTGTTGTGGTTGTTTTCCAGCGGTCCGAGGCACGGCGGCGCATGGTTGTGGCGGCGGCACATGGCTATTAGTGACTTTTCCACCAGAAGTCTGTTCGGGGCGTGCGAGAAGTCTATGTTGGGTGTTTTTTTGAGGGCATCGCATTGGCCCAGTCTGCCCACTGTAATTCTGCACGATGGTGCGGGGCCCATAGGGGTCGTTTGGGCGTTGACGGTGATTTTCCATCTTAATCACCGGGAGACCGTTTTGGACAAATGAAGAGTCCATCTCGTGTACTTTTTCGAGAGGATTGCAATGGTGTGATCCATTCGTTGTGTTTCGGGAGTGGGTTGTGGGTCCCATGAAGCACCGCTCGTGTGCGGTGCGCCAGAATGCATCTTTTTATCCGGATATCCATTTCACTCAAGTGAGTAGTGCTTTTGACGTGTTTTACCGAGGGGATATCAATGGTGCGATGCGCCCGACTGTTTTCGAGGCCGAGGCTCAGGATCAGGGGACATCATTCGGGCGTGAGATGGTGTGGGTGACTTTTCCATCAGATATCCGTTGGAGGCGAGTAAGTAGTCGATCTCGCGTGTTTTTCTGCGAGGATTACAACTGTGTGATATGTTTGGTTGTGCGGAGCCTCTTGCAAGATCTTGTGAAATGTGGAATTATGAAGGTGCCCTGGGGGCGGTTCTTCTACTGTGGTTGTAGAGGACCCATGGCGTGTGATCGCGTGCACTCCCATGTGAGTGAAGTAATTCTTGATTGGATGTGGTTGTCCCTGCCTCAGTCATTAAGGCGGCAAGTTTAAAATGTTACGTCACGCCTTCGGGTTGACATTGGGTTTCGTGTGCATGATAGCCCTTAGGCTGGAGACGTGGTATACTATGGGATTATACGAGAGCACTTGGAGGTACGTGGGGTTTGTACCTGAGACAATCGTGCGCTTGGTTGGGGTTGACTTGGGGCCACACGTCGTGTGGGCCCCATGTGCGTGTCGTGTTATGCTTTGCGTACATTGACCTCTCGCGACATAGAGGGTCCTTCTGTGCTCATTTGTTTGACCAGCAGGGTTGAGAGGTCTCCCCCTGGTTTCGTTCTCGATGGATCGGCCGGTAGCAGTGTTAGTGACACCTAGTGATGGAACATGCACTGAACCCCTTTGGGTGAGTTGTGCTAGATTTGGGGGGTTGCGCGATACCCACTCCGTGTTCGGTTGTCCAGTGTTGTACCCTCTAGTGGAGATGGCCAGGGATGTTCTGATTTTTACCCTCCAGCGGGGCTGGGCAGTGGGTTACTCATCGGCTTTTAGGTCTACCCTTCAGCAGATACTGGACAGTGGGTCACCCTATGCTCTTAGGGTCTACCATCCAGTAGAGACTGGTAAATGGGTCACCCGACGCTCTTAGGGTCTACCCTCCAGCACAGACTGGGCTGTGGGTCACCCGAAGACACTCATAGGGTCTACCGTCCAGCAGAGACTAGCTAGTGGGTCACCCGACGAACTCTTAGGGTCTACCCTCCAACAAGGCGAGGCATTGGGTCGCCTGTCGTCTAGTTCCAGGTCTACCCTCCAGCAAGGCTGGGCAGTGGGTCGCATGTCGACTTGTTGTAGGTCTACCCTCCAGCAAGGCTGGGCAGAGGGTCTCCTGTCAGCTTATTCCAGGTCTACCCTCTAGCAAGGCTGGGCAGCGGGTTGCCTGTTGGCTTATTTCAGGTCTACCCTCCAGCAAGGCTGGGCAGTGGGTCGCCTTTCAGCTTATTTCAGGTCTACCCTCTAGCAAGGATAGGCATTGGGTCGCCTGTAGGCTTATTTCAGGTATACCATATAGCAAGGCAGGGCAGTGGGTCGCCTGTCGACTAATTTCAGGTCTAGCCTCTAGCATGACTGGGCAGTGGGTCGCCTGTCGGCTTATTTCAGGTCTACCCTCTAGCAGGGCTGGGAAGTGGGTCGCTAGATGATGTATTATGGTTTACCCACTAGTAGGGATGGGTAGTGGGTCACCCAGTATGTTATTATGGTTTACCCTCCAGCGGGGCTGGGCAGTGGGTCGCTTGATAATGTAATTGGGTTTAACCTTCAGCAGGGCTGGGCAGTGGGTCACCCGATATCTGGTTATGAATTACCCTCCAACAGGGCGGGGCAGTGGGACACATGTTGGCATTCTAAACTCAGTCCTTTCTACTAGGCTAGTCTCTGGCTTTCCTCTGTGACCAACGGAGAGTGACCCTTGGTTTTACGGGTCGTTGATGGGATGACTTTGACTTTGAGGAGACCTCTTGACTGCAGGGCGGTGACGAGGTGTTGTTTGACGTTCCCTATAAATCTCAAGTTCGAGGGGCACTATTACCACAGAGACGTGTTCTTGTGACGTGATATAAAACTTTCCGGGTGAGTCAGTGTCACCCAAAGCAGATAGTGTCGAAGTTTGGTGATTGAGCACCTTCTCATGCGGTTCGGGGTGGACGTGCGGGATGCTGGGCATCGATGGAGTTTACCTCTGGGAGTGTTGGCTACTCTTTTCTTGGGCTGAGATACGGGACAGAGATCCCCTTACGATGTTTTTCGTGCTTCTTGATTGAGAATAAGGATATGTATATACCTTGTTCTAGTACCCACTTCTTCTGTTTGATTACTCTCCTTCCAGGAGAGGCGAAGACGCGCGGGGTATGCCACGTGCATTCCGTGTCTAGCTTCTCGTGGTTGGATGAGTTTACTCTCCTACTATAGGTAGCGAAGACTTGACGGGAAGTCCATCTTCTCACCGTTTCCAGCTCCTCGTGCCTGGACGAGTCTACTTCCTTTCTCTTGTTGGGTTGAGCTGGACTCTTTACTGCACTCTCTGTTGTACTCATTTACTTTTCCTGTTCTCTCTACTGCTCACCCTTCGGTACCTCCTTTGATTCTCCGTCGAGCCTTCGGGGTATCCTACTGAGTATTTTTATACTCACCCCACTTGGGCATTGCCTGCCCATGGTGTTCCCTTGCAGATGAAGGACAGGTTGGTCGTTACCTCAGTGAAGCATAGGAGTTCGGGAGCATGGACCGCGTGCGGTGGTCATAGTCGGGTTCCAGGTGGGAGACCCATCAGCAGTTTCTTTTTGTTTACCTGTTGCCGGGTTGTGGCACCCTTTACTGGTTGAGCGCGTGTTTTGCCCCTTTTTCCTTTTCAGCACTTTACTTGTATCGTTTAGAGGTCGATGCACATTTGTGGTATATAATAGCAGTTTCTCTTTTACCCTATTTGTCTTTTCTTTTACTCTGCACTTTTTCATTGAGGGTGTTGCATGTGTGTGTACAGGTACTTAGGAAAAGGCCTCCCTGAGAGGTTGTGCCTTTGGCGCTGGTCGCCAACCCCTGGCCTATGGAGGTGGGCTTGGGGTAGTTGCTGCTCGAGCCCGGGTAGGGTCGGGTCACGACAAAGTGGTATTAGAGGTGGTTCGTTCCATGGGAAATTGTGCGGACGTCCCTAAAAGGGGAACCGGTTGGGAAATAGGGCAACAGTGTTAATGTGTCTCGAGAGCATCTCTCAGGCCAAGGGGTCCATTGATGGTGCGGCGGCTTACGTATCCATTCACCATGACCTTGATAACCCGCTTGTCGTCTCGGCATTCGGAGACACTTGTTGCAGGGAAATTTGTTTGTGAATCACATAGTACTGAGTCTTGACTTTCCTTCTTAAGTCATCTCCCCATCATTGTTGTTGTTGGTATATACATATATGATCATCTGACTGCGGAACTCCTTGATAATATTCAGGATGTCTCCGCGAAGACAGCCAGCCAGGATACCAGCTTTGGTTCGTGACAACGACCCTGTGAGATACAAGGCCAGAGTCCAGGACCCATCATGCAAGCCCCTTTCTCCGGGTGGGCTGGTAGCAGAACCCCCACCTGTTGAGCAGTAGATAGTATCAGTAGAGCAGGCTGAGCATGAGCGTAGTTTGAGCGCACTCCGTGAGTTCCAGCTGCAGAGACCGCTGAGGTTCAGCGGTGAGCCAGACCCTCATGCAGTAGAGTGTTGTCTAGAGACAATGGTTTTCCTTTTTAGTATTGTTCAGATACCGACAGATAAAACAGTGGCATTGGAAGCCACCCCTTTTTGTGGAGCAGCTTGGCGTTGGTGGAGTCTGGTGACTCAGTTTCTTGATGAGTCATCCCTTTCATGGGGCGACATTCAGTTGTTGTTTCGTGAGGAGTTTTTTCCCTCCTGATTGCGCTCCATTAGGATTCAGGACCTCCTTCTGTTTCAATAGGGAGGGATGACGGTGGCCGAGAACGCGGCTAGTTTTGCAGATCATGCACACTTTTACCCGGACTTGATCCGTGACGACAAAATCTGAGCGTAAAAGTATGAGCAGGGTCTCCGCCGAGTGATTCGTGCTGTCATAGGACCCTTGGGCCTTTCCACATCTTTTGGGGTGCTAGATCAGGCGCTGGTGATAGAGGGCTTCCTGTCATGTTCTAGCATTGGTGGTGGCAGCATGCACGTCGGAGCCAAGAAGTCTGTCGCAGCTAGCGGATATCGGCAAGCAGATCATCGACGCAAGTGGATTTCTGACAACCAGACTCTGGGGCGTGGTCGTACACCACAGTGGTGCAAGAGGGCACCCATGCAGCCCCGAGAGAGTCTTTTCTATGCTTGCGATGGGCGAGGTCACCTGGAACGAGACTGCCCGACCTGAGTTGCTGAGAGCTTCGGGCAGGCCGCAGGCGCACCACCACGACAGAGGCAGCGCCGTGATCGGAGTAGTGCCTAGAGACGTGGTGCTAGTAGAGGATTGGGGAGGAGATAGAGGTGGGGGACGACGTTACGAGGCCTTTCCATCACCACTAAGCGGTCCACTTCAGGCTCTGGGAGCTGACGGTTGGGACCACAGACAGCCGCGAGATTTGGATGTCTACGATTCTACCGAGCATGGGATGGTGAGAGGTACTCCTTGAGACTCTTCTACTTCTTGCAATAGAATTGTTAGGCTCTACGTGTGAAAGGATTTTATCCCTGCTCCGTATTTGAGGTTTCACCAGGGTGACGCAAGGCGTGGTGTGTAACCATGTGTTGGAAAGGAAAAAAGGCATGAGACCTTTTTCTTTAGTCGATGGTGTTGACTCCTTCGCTTCCGAGCATGTAAGAGAGTCTTGGTTGAGAGACATCGACTGTGATATATTGTGTGACCAAATATCCTTGGGTGCTTCACCATATGGATATTTTGAATGAGGGAATCATCGGGCCTTGTTCCAGGTGCGGGCGGTGATTCCAGTCGCGACGTGCGACGTAAGGGTTCGGTCGGGGAGTTGAGCTACCCCCGAGAGCCTTCTGGCCGTTTGAGACCATGAAAAGGGATAGTGAGGTTCCCTACCGCCTTGACCTAACCCCAAAGTCTGGAGTGGGTGCACGACATCGGCAAGGGCCGACCTCACATGAATAGATCAATCCTTTGGTCTGTGTGCGGTGGCGCAGAGCGGTGCGAGTGTTCTTCTGGGCACGGAAGAGCCGGGTGTGGGCTTAGTACCCTGTGTTTCTCCCTAGTTTTTATTTTTAGGGACGAAAATATTGAAGGAGGGAATGATGTAAGAACTTGGTTATTTCTGCGGAAGACTTTGGAATATTCTTGATGATATTCCAGAGAATCGCCTTTAGACGGTGTGCGATTCCGAGCCCCGGAGTGGCCGGAATTAAATTTTCAGTCCATTCACACTGGAAACACCAAATAAATGTGATAACTCCTAAACGGTGATCCAGATTAGAGATATGAGTGTACTGATGGGTCCAGAATGCAATGTTTACCATATGAATGACATAAAGTATGTCGGTGTGGGATTTTTGGACCCCTCGCTCGCTTTCGGAACGTTAAACGGATAAATTAATTAATAAATTTATTCGTTTAGTGATGAAACCCAGGTATCTCTTAAAAGGTGGCTTGGATAGGAAAACGGAGGGCACCGTTGTGTTCGGAGCATTCCTTTTACCCTAGGAGGGGTGTATGTTTTGGGGGTATGGCCCGTTTGTGAAAAATGGCCCCAAGGGCATTTTCGTAATTTGACAGCCTCAGACGTTCAGTTTTATAACATTTTAACGGGGTCTTGTATTAAAATTCCGAGACTGCCATTGTACTGGGGAGGTGGTTTTTGGCCTAGGGGAGGCTTAACCTCGACTCTGTCAAAGGATCTGGATGCGGGTTAAATTACGGGTTTAAATTAATTAAAAATTTTAAATTTATTTAAGCACTTAATCACCCCCTCCTCGTCCCTTCGCACCCCCCTAGAAGAAGAGCTCAACCAAGGAGGAGAATCTCCACCTCTCCTCCTCCCCTCCAACGAGTCAACTCCGACGAGGTGCGGTGATGCTGGAGGATCGACGCGAAGATCTGGGCGAAGCCCAACGAGGTAGGAGGTTTTGGTTGCGTTTTCATTTCTGAACCTTCCTTTGGATTCAATTTTATATGTCGATTTTCCGTTAAATCTTCGAACAAATCCCATGTTCATTTAGTAAAAATTCTACTCTTTCTGACACCCATATTGGATTTGAAATCCGGGTTCGGATGGTGTTGCGGTCGTCCGTGGAAGTTTGCGGGAATTCCTGGTGTTGTGGTTGTTTTCCGGCGGTCCGAGGCGCGGCGGCGCATCACTGTGGCGGCGGCGCATGGCTGTGGCGGCGGCGCATGGCTATGGCGGCGACGACTTCTTTTCCAGGCGACGGTGGTGAGGCTGGCTTCAGCGGAGGTTGGCGATGTGGGTGAGCGGCCTGGACAGCCGGGTGACGGCGAGGGTGAGGCCGAGCTCGCCGAGGCAGGGGAGAACCGGGGTTGTCGTGCGACCCCGCAAGGGAGACACGACCCGCTTCTCGCGGGTCGTTGTGCAGCAGACGACCGGCCACGAAGGCCAGTCCATATGGACCGAGGGTCCACGGCCGGCCCGCGCAGTAGAGCCGCGGGCCGACACTCCAAACCGAGCCGGCCGGCACGAGCCGGCCGAGGCCGGTCCTGCCCGAGGGGATCTGTTCCCCCCTCTTCGGATGCCCGTAATTATCATTACGGGTGTCCGATTTGCATTCCGTCTGTGGAAGTTGGACCGTATCGAAGAGATGGAATTCTGGAGATGGTTTCAGGAATTTTTAATTCCCAAAACGAGGGGCCTTGATGGTTCGACACTTACATTAAGTGAATTGGCGTTTTTTCGGGGGTCTTGTTTTGAGCGGCGTGGACGCGTCCGACTTCCGATTTAAGCGCCGTTAGTGGCGTTGGAACCCTGGCGTCGAGGAGGAGGATTCCGGGATGGTTCCGGGAATTGAATCCAGAGTTGAGGCGTGGGCCCCACAGCCCGTCTTTTGAGCTACGTGCAGCTTTTAGCGACTTTTTCACCGGATGTCCGTTCGGGCGTGCGAGCAGTCGATGTTGGGTGTTTTTCCGAGGGCATCGCGTTGGCACAGTCTACCTGCTGTAATTCCACACGATGGTACGGTGCCCACGAGGGCCGTTTGGCCGTCGACGATGATTTTGCATCTTAATCACTGGGTGACGGTTTTGGACAAGTGAATAGTCCATCTTGTGTAATTTTTTCGAATGGATCGCAACGGTGCAATCTTTTAGTTGTGTTTCGGGACCGAGTTGCGGGTCCCACGAAGCACCTCTCGTGTGAAGTGCGATGTAATGCATCTTTTTCTCCGGATATCCATTGCACTCAAGTGAGTAGTGCTTTTGGCGTGTTTTCCCGAGGGGATCGCAATGGTGTGATGCGCCCGACTGTTTTCGGGCCCGAGGATCAGGATCACAGGACGTCGTTCGGGCGTGAGATGGTGTTGGTGACTTTTCTGTCGGATATCAGTTGGAGGCGAGTAAGTAGTCGATCTCGCATGTTTTTTCGCGAGGATTACAACTGTGCGATCTGTTTGGTTGTGGAGAGCCTCTTGCGCGATCTTTGTTAAATGTGGAAATGTGAAGGTGCCCCGGGGGGAGGTTCTTCTACTGTGGTTGTACGGACCCCTGGTGTGTGATCGTGTGCACTCCCATGTGAGTGAAATAAGGCTTGATTGGATGTGTTTATACCTACCTCAGTCGTTGAGGCGGCAAGTTGGAAATTTTACGTCACGCCTTCGCGTTGACGTTCGGTTCCGTGTGCAGGATAGCCCTTGGGCTGGAGACGTGGTATACTCTGGGAGTATATGAGAGAGTTTGGAGGTACATGTGGTTTTTAACTGAGACGTTCGTGCGCTTGGTTGGGGTTAACTTGGGGCCACACGTCGTGTGGGACCCATGTGCGTGTCGTGTTCTGCTTAGCATAAATTGCCCTCTCGCGACATAGAGGGTCCCTCTGTGCTCGTTTGTTTGACCAGCAGGGTTGAGTGGTCTCCCCCTAGTTTCCTTCTCGATGCATTGGGAGGTAGCTATGTTAGTGACACCTAGTGATGGAACAGGCACTGAACCCCTTTGGGTGAGTTGTGCTGGAGTTGGGTGGTTGCGCGATACCTACTCCATGTTCGGTTGGCTAGTGTTGTACCCTCTAGTAGAGATGTCCAGGGCAGTTCTTTGTTTTACCCTCCAGCGGGGCTGGGCAGTGGGTTACTCATCAGCTTCCAGGTCTACCCTCCAGCAGAGACTAGGTAGTGGGTCACCCGATTCAATTATGGTCTACCATCCAGTAGAGACTGGGCAGTGGGTCAGCCGACGCTCTTAGGGTCTACCCTCCAGCACAGACTAGGTAGTGGGTCACCCGACGACACTCTTAGGGTCTACCCTCCAGCAGGGACTAGGCAGTGGGTCACCCAACGAACTCTTAGGGTCTACCCTCCAGTAGGGTCGGGAAGTGGGTCGCACGTCGTCTAGTTCCAGGTATTCCCTCCAGAAAGGCTGGGCAGTGGGTCGTGTGTCGGCTTATTGTAGGTCTACCCTCCAGCATGGATGGGAAGGGGGTCGCCTGTCGGCTTATTCCATTTCTACCCTCCAGCAAGGCTGGGCAGCGGGTTGCCTGTCGGCTTATTTCAGGTATACCCTCCAGCAAGGATGGGCAGTGGGTCGCCTGTCGGCTTATTTTAGGACTTCCCTTCAGCAAGGCTGGGTAGTGGGTCGCCTGTTGGCTTATTTCAGGTCTACCCTCCAGCAAGGCAGGGCAGTGGGTCGCCTGTCGGCTTATTTCAGGTCTACCCTCCAGCAAGTCTGGGTAGTGGGTCGCCTGTCGGCTTATTTCATGTCTACCCTCCAGCGGGGCTGGGCAGTGGGTCGCTGGATGATGTATTATGGTTTACCCTCTAGCAGAGCTGGGCAGTGGGTCACTCAGTATCTTATTATTGTTTGCCCTCCAATGGGGCTGGGCAGTGGGTCGCCTAATGATGTATTAGGGTTTACCCTCTAGCAGGGCTAGGAAGTGGGTCACCCGATATCTGGTTATGAATTACCCTCCAGTAGGGCTGTGTAGTGGGACTCCTGTTGGCATTCCGGACTAAGTCCTTTCTTCTAGGATAGTCTGTGGCTTTCCTCTGTGACCACCAGAGCGAGACACTTGGTTTTACGGGTCGGTTATGGAACGACATTGACTTTGAGGAGACCTCTTGACTGTAGGGCAGTGATGAGGTGTGGTTTGACTTTCCCTAGAACTCTCAAGTTCGAGGGGCGCTTTTCCCACCAAGATTCGTTCTTGTGAAGCGATCTAAAACTATGCGGGAGAGTCAGTGCCGCCCAAAGCGGGTAGTGTTGAAGTGTGGTGATTGATCCCCTTGTCTTGCGGTTCAGGGCGGACGTGCGGGATGTTGGGCATCGATGGAGTTTACCTCAGGGAGTTTTGGCTACTCTTTTCTTGGGCTGATCTACCAGATGGAGATCCTCGTACAATGTTTTTCGGGCCTCATGATTGAGAATAAGGATATGTATATGCCTTGTTCTATTACCCACTTCTTGTGTTTAATTACTCTCCTTCCAGGAGAGGCGAAGACACGCGGGGTATGCCACGTGATTTCCGTGTCAAGCTTCTTGTTGTTAGATGAATCTACTCTCCTACTATAGGTAGTGAAGACTCGATGGGAAGTCCATCTTCTCACCGTTTCCAGCTCCTTGTTCCTGGACAAGTATACATCCTTTCTCTTGTTGGGTTGAGCTGGACTCTTTACTGCACTCTCTGTTGTACTCATTTTCTTTTCCTGTTACCTCTACTGCTCACCCTTCAGTACCTCCTTTGTTTCTCCCTCGAGCCTTTGGGGTATCCTCCTTAGTATTTTTATACTCACCCACGCTTGGGCTTTTCCGGCACTTGGTTTGCCCTTGTAGATGACAGACAGGATGGTTGTGACCTTAGTGGAGCATACGAGTTCGGGAGCTTGGACCGCGTGCGGTGGTCGTAACTGGGTTTCAGCTGGGAGACCCGTCAGTAGTTTCTTTTTGTTTACCTGTTGTCGGGTTGTGGCACCCTTTGCTGGTTGGGCGGGTGTTTTTCCCCTTTTTCCTTTTCAGCACTTTACCTGTATCGTTTAGAGGACGATGCACATTTGTGGTATATATATAACATTTTCTCTTTTACCCTATTTGTCTTTTCTTTTACTCTCCACTTTTTCATTGAGTGTGTTGCGTCTGTGTGTAAAGGTACATAGGCAAAGGCCTCCCCGAGACATTGTGACTTCGGCGCTGGTCACTAGCCCCTGGCCTATGGAGGCGGTCCTGGGTTAGTTGCTGCTCGAGCCTGGGTAGGGGCGGGTCGGGACAAAGTGGTATCAGAGGTGGTTCGTTCCTTGGGACGTTGTGCGGATGTCCCTAAAAGGGGAATTGGTTGGGATATAGGGCAATAGTGTTAATGTGTCTCGAGAGTGGCTCTCCATACAGGGAGTCCAGTTATGGTGCAGCAGCCGATGTATCCATTCACCAGGACCTTGATAACCCGCTTGTCGACTCGGCAAGCTGAGACACTTCTTGCAGGGAAATTTGTTTGTGCATCACTTGGGACTGAGTCTTGACTGTCCTTCTTAAGTCAACTCCCCATCGTTGTTGTTTTTTGTATATAAATATATGCTCATCTGACCGCAACACTCCTTGATAATATTCAGGATGTCTTCGTGAAGACAGCCAGCCAGGATACCAACTTTGGTACGTGACGATGACCATGTGAGTTACGAGGCCATAGTCCAGGAAACATCATGCAAGCCCCTTTCTCCGGGTGGGCTGGTAGCAGAACCCCCACCTGTTGAGCAGTAGATAGTATCAGCAGAGCAGTATGAGCTTGAGCGTAGGTTGAGCGCGCTCCGTGCGTTCCAGGGGTAGAGACCGCTGAGGTTCAGCGGTGAACCAGACCCTCAGGAAGTAGAGGGTTGGATAGACACAGTGGTTTGCCTTTTCAGGCTTGTGAAGATACCGATAGATCAAAGAGTGGCCTTGGAAGCCATCCCTTTTGTGGAGTAGCTTGGTGTTGGTGGAGTTTGGTGACTTAGTTTCTTGATGAGTCGTCCCTTTCGTGGGGAGATATTCGGTTGTTGTTCTGTGAGTATTTTTACCCCTCCTTCTTGCGCTCTATTCGGATTCAGGATCTCCTTCCATTTCAGCCGGGATGGATGACGGTGGCCGAGTACGTGGCTAGTTTTGCAGACCGTGCACACATTTACCCGGACTTGATCCGCGACGACAACATCCGAGCGGAAAAGTTTGAGCAGGGTCTCCGCTGAGAGATTCATGTTGTCAAGTACCCTTGGGAATTTCCACATCTTCCAGGGTGCTAGAGTAGGCACTGGTGATAGGGGGCTTCCTGCCACGTTCTAGCCTTGGTGGTGGCAGCAGGCACGTCGGAGCCGACACATCTGCCGCAGCTAGCGGGCGTCGTCAAACAGAACCTCGACGCAGGTGGCTTTCTGACAATCGGACTCACTGGCATGGCCGTACACCAAAGTGGCGCCAGAGGTAACCAGTGCAGCCCAGAGAGAGTCGGTCATATGCTTGTGATGGGCGAGGTCACCTGGAACGAGACTGCCCGACACGAGTTGCTGAGAGCTTCGGGCAGGCAGCAGGCGCACCCCCATGATAGAGGCATCGCCGTGATCGGAGTAGCGCCCAGAGAGGTGGTGCTAGCAGAGGAGAGTGGAGGAGCTGGAGGTGGGGGATGACGTTACGAGAGCTTCCCATCACCACTATGCGGTCCATGTCAGGCTCTGGGAGATGACGGTTGGGACCACAGATAGCTGCGAGCTTTGGATGTCTATGATCCTACAGAGCATGGGATGGTGAGAGGTACCCCTTGCGACTTTTCTACTTCTTATAGTAGAATTGTTAGGCTCTGCGTGTGAATGTCTTCTCTCCCTACTCCTTGTTTGATATGTCACCAGGGTGACGCAGGGCGTCAGGTGTAACCATGTGTTGGTAAGGAAAAAAGGCGTGAGACCTTTTCCTTTAGTCGATGGTGTTGACTCCTTCGCTTCTGAGCGTGTAAGAGAGTCTTGGTTGTGAGACATCGACTGTGAAATATTTCATGACCAAATATACTTGGGTGCTTCACCATATGGATATTCTGAAGGAGGGAATCACCGGGCCTTGTTCCAGGTGCGGGTGGTGATTCCAGTCGCGGTGTGCGATGTAAGGGTTTGGTCAGGGCGGTGAGCTACCCCCAAGAGCCTTCGGGCCTTTTGAGACCGTGCAAAGGGATGGTGAGGTTCCCTACTGCCTTGCCCTAACTCCAAAGTCTAGAGTGGGTTCGCGACATCGGCAAGGGCCGACCTCGCATGAACAGATCAATCCTTTGGTCTGTGTGCGGTGGCGCAGAGCGGTGCGAGAGTTCTTCTGGGTACGGAAGTGCCGGGTGTGGGTTTAGTACCCTGTGTTGCTCCCATGTTTTGATTTTCGGGGACGAAAATCTTGAGGGAGGGAATGATGTAAGAACTCGGTTTTTACTACGGAAGACTTTGGAATATTCTTGATGATATTCCAGAGCAGCGCCTTCAGACAGCGTTCGATTCCGAGCCCCGGAGTGGCCGAAATTAAATTTTTAGTGCGTTCACACTGCAAACGACAAATAAATGCGATAAATCCTAAACAGTGATCCAGATCAACGATCCGAGTGTACTGATGGGTCCATAATGGGTTGTTTACCCTAGGAACGACATAAAGTATGTCAGCGCGTGATGTTTGGACCCCTCGCTCACTTTCGGAACGTTAAACGGATAAATTAAATAATTAATTTATTGGTTTAATGATGAAACTCAAGTATCTCTTAAAATGTTGCTCGGATTAGAAAAATGAGGGCACCGATGAGTTTGGAGCGTTCCGTTTACCCTAGGAGGGGTGTAAGTTTCGCGGTCACGGCCTGTTTATGAAAAATGGACCCAGGGGCGTTTTCATAATTTGGCAGCATCGGACATTCAGTTTTATAACTTTTGAACGGGATATAGGATTAAAATTCTGAGACCGCCGTTGTGCTCGGGAGGTCGTTTTTGGCCAAGGGGAGGCTTAACCTCGACTCTGTCGAAGGATCCGGATGCGGGTTAAATTACGGGTTTAAATTAATTAAATTTTTTAATTTTATTTAAGACCTTAATCACCCCCTCCTCCTCCCTTCGTACCCCCTAGAAGAAGAGCTCAACCAAGGAGGAGAATCTCCTCCTCTCCTCCTCCCTTCCAGCGAGGCAACTCCGGCGAGGTGCGGTGATGTCTGCGGATCGACGTGAAGCTCCGGGCAAAGCCCAACGAGGTATGAGGTTCTGGTTGCATTTTCATTTCTGAACCTTCCTTTGGATTCAATTTTATACGTTTATTTTCTATTAAATCTTTGAAAAAATCCCATGGTCATTTATTACAAATTTTACTCTTTCTGACGCCCTTTTCGGATTTGTAATCCGGGTTTGGATGGTGTCGTGGTCGTCCGCCAAAGTTTGAAGGAATTCCTGGTGTTTTTTCTATTTTCTGGCGATCTGAGGCGCAGCGGCACATGGATGTGGCGGTGACGGCTTCTTTTCCAGGCAACGACGGCGAGGATGGCTTCAGTGGAGGTCGGCGCTGGGGGCGAGTGGCCTAGGCAGCTGGGTGATGGCGAGGGCAAGGCTGAGCTCGCCGGCGAAGGGGAGAACCGGGGTCGCCGCACGATCCTGCAGGGGAGACACGACCCGCGTCTCGCGGGTCATTGCGCAGCAGACAACCAGCCACAAAGGCCGGTCCACGTGGACCGAGGGTCCACAGCCGGCCCGGGCTGGTCCAGCCCGAGGGGATCCGTTTCCCCCTCTTCAAAACCCGTAATTTTTATTACGGGTGTCAGATTTGCATGTAGTCTACGATAGTGGGACCGTGTCGATGAGACGGACTTTTTGAGATGGTTTTGGGGATTTTTAATTCCCGAAACGAGTGGTCTCGATGGCGCGATGCTTAAATTAAGTGAATTGGCATTTTTTTGGGGGGGGGTCTTGTTTTGAGCGGCACGGACGCGTCTGACGTCCGATTTAAGCGCTGTCAGTGGCGTTGGAACCCTAGCTTCGAGGCGGAGGTTTCCATGGTGGTTATGGGCATTGAATCTAGAGTTGAGGTGTGGGCCCCACATCCCGTATTTTGAGCTGCTTGGAGCTTTTAGCGACTTTTTCACCGGACGTCCGTTCGGGGCGTGCGAGTAGTCGATGTTGGGTTTTATTTTCCGTGGGAATCGCATTCGCGCAGTCTTCCCGCTGTAATTCTTCACGATGGTGCGGGGCCCATGAGGGTCGTTTGGGCGTCGACGGTGATTTTCCATCTTAATCATCGGGCGACCATTTTGGACAAGTGAATAGTCCATCTGGTGTACGTTTTTTGAGAGTATCGCAACAGTGCGATCTATTAGTTGTGTTTAGAGACTAGGTTGTGGGTCCCACGAAGCACTGCTCGTGTGCGGTGCGCCGGAAT
This sequence comes from Viscum album, assembly GCA_963277665.1. NCBI lineage: Eukaryota > Viridiplantae > Streptophyta > Magnoliopsida > Santalales > Viscaceae > Viscum > Viscum album. Next base: position 1,830,620,613 of record OY728164.1, on the reverse strand, counting down.
GCATCTTTTTCTATGGATATCCATTGCACTCAACTGAGTAGTGCTTTTGACGTGTTTTCCCAAGGGGATCGCAATGGTGTGATGCACCCGACTGTTTTAGGGGCCGAGGCTGAGGATCACGGGACATCATTCGGGCGTGAGATGGTGTTGGTGAATTTTCCATCGGATATCCGTTGGAGGCGAGTAAGTAGTCAATCTCGCATGTTTTTTCTGTGAGGATTACAATAGTGCAATATGTTTTGTTGTGCGGAGCCTCTTGTCCGATCTTGTGAAATGTGTAAATGTGAAGGTGCCCCGGGGGTGGTTCTCTTACTATGGTTGTAGCAGACCCTTGGCATGTGATCGCATGCACTCCCGTGTGAGTGAAGTAATGATTGATTGGATGTGGTTGTCCCTGCCTCAGTTGTTGAGGCCGAAAGTTGGAAATGTTACATCACGCCTTCACATTGACGTTGGGTGCCGTGTGCACGATAGCCCTTGGGATGGTGATATAGTATACTCTGGGAGTATACGAGAGCGGTTGCAGGTACGTTTGGTTTTTACCTGATATGTTTGTGCGCTTGGTTGGGGTTGACTTGGGGCCACACATCATGTGGTCCCCATGTGCATGTCGTGTTCTGCTTTGCGTACATAGACCTCGCGCGACATAGAGGGTCCCACTGTGCTTGTTTGTTTGACCAGTAGGGTTGAGTGGTCTCCCCCTAGTTTCGTTCTCGATGGATCAGACGGTAGTGGTTTTAGTGACATCTAGTGATGGAACAGGTGCTGAACCCCCTTGGGTGAGTTGTGCTGGAGTTGGGTGGTTGCGCGATACCCACTCCGTGTTCGGTTGGCCAGTGTTGTACCCTCTAGTGGAGATGGCCATGGCAGTTCTGAGTTTTACCCTCCAGCGGGGCGTGGCAGTGGGTTACTCATCAGATTCTAGGTCTACCATCTAGTAGAGACTAGGTAGTGGGTCACCCGACGCTCTTAGGGTCTACCATCCAGTAGAGACCAGTCAGTGGGTCACCCGACGCTCTTAGGGTCTACCCTCCAGCACAGACTGGGCAGTGGGTCACCCGACGACACTATTAGGGTCTAGCCTCCAGCAGGGACTAGGCAGTGGGTCACCCGACGACCTCTTAGGGTCTACCCTCCAGCAGGGCTGGGAAGTGGGTCACCCGTCGTCAAGTTCCAGGTCTACCCTCCAGCAAGGCAGGGAAGTGGGTCACCAGTCGGCTTATTGCAGGTCTACCCTCCAGCATGGTTGGGCAGAGGGTTGCCTGTCGGCTTATTCCAGGTCTACCCTCCAACAAGGCTGGGCAGCGGGTCACCTGTCGGCTTATTTCAGGTCTACCCTCCAGCAAGGCTGGGCAGTGGGTCACCTATCGGCTTATTTCATGTCTACCCTCCAGCAAGGCTGGGCAGTGGGTCTCCTGTAGGCTTATATCAGGTCTACCTTCCAGCAAGGCAGGGTAGTGGGTCGCCTGTCGGCTTATTTCAGGTCTACCCTCCAGCAATACTGGTCAGTGGGTCGCATGTCTGCTTATTTCAGGTCTACCATCCAGCGGGGCAGGCAGTGGGTCGCCGGATGATGTACTATGGTTTACCCTCCAACAGGGCTAGGCAGTGGGTCACCCAGTATCTTATTATGGTTTACCCTCCAGCGGGGCTGGGCAGTGGGTCGCCTGATGATGAATTAGGGTTTACCCTCCAACATTGCTGGGCAGTGGGTCACCCGATATCTGGTTATGAATTACCCTCCAACAGGGTTGGGCAGTGGGAATCCTATTGGCATTCTAGACTCAGTCATTTCTACTAGGCTAGTCTGTGGCTTTCCTCCGTGAACACCAGAGCGAGAACCTTGGCTGTACGGGTCGGCGATGGAACTAATTTGACTTCGAGGATACCTCTTGACTGCAGGGCAGTGACGAGGTGTGGTTTGACTTACCCTAGAACTCTCAAGTTCGAGGGGCGCTTTTCCCACCGAGACGCGTTCTTGTGAGCCGATCTAAAGCTATGCGGGCGAGTCAGTGCCACCCAAAGAGGATAGTGTCGAAGTGTGGTGATTTAGCCCCTTGTCTTGTGGTTCGGGGCGGATTTGGGGGATGATGGGAATCGATGGAGTTTACCTCTAGGATTGTTGGCTACTCTTTTCATGGGCTGAGCTACAGGATGAAGATCCCCTTACGATGTTGTTCGGGATTCTTGATTGAGAATAAGGATATGTATATACCTTGTTCTAGTACCCACTTCTTGTGTTTGGTTACTCTCCTTCCAGGAGAGGCGATGACACATGGGGTATGCCACATGCTTTCCGTGTCTAGATTCTCCTGGTTGTATGAGTCTACTCTCCTGCTATAGGTAGCGAATACTCGACGGGAAGTCCATGTTCTCACCGTTTCCAGCTCCTTGTGCTTGGATGAGTCTACTTCCTTTCCCGTGTTTGGTTGAGTTGTACTCTTTACTGCACTCTCTATTGTACTCATTTACTTTTCCCGTTCACTCTACTTCTCACCCTTCGGTACCTCCTTTGTTGCTCCCTCAAGCCTTCGGGGTATCCTACTGAGTATTTTTATACTCACCCCTGCTAGGGATTTGCTGACACTTGGTGTGCCCTTTCACACGACATACAGGTTGGCCGTGACCTCAGTGGAGTATAGGAGTTCTAGATCTTGGACCGTGTGCGGTGGTCATAGCCGGGTTCTAGGTGGGAGACCCTTTAGCAGTTTCTTTTTTTTACCTATTGTCGGGTTGTGGAACCCTTTGCTGGTTTGGCGCGTGTTTTGCCCCTTTTTCATTTTCATCACATTACTTGTATCGTTTAGAGGTCGATGTACATTTGTGGTATATATTTAGAAGTTGATCTTTTACCCTATTTGTCTTTTAATTTACTCTACACTTTTTCATTGAGTGTGCTGCGTGTGTGTGTGTACAGGTACTTAGGCAAAGGCCTCCCCGAGACGTTGTGCCTTTGGCGCTGGTCGCCAGCCCCTGGCCTGTGGAGGAAGGCCTGGGGTAGTTGCTGCTCGAGCCCGAGTAGGGTCGGGTCGTGACAAAGTGGTATCAGAGTTGGTTCGTTCCATGGGACGTTGTGCAGATGTACCTAAAAGGGTAATTGGTTGGGATATAGGGAAACAGTGTTAATGTGTCTCGAGAGTGGTTCTCAGGCCAGGGAGTCCAGTGATGGTGCGTCGGCCGACGTATCCATTCACCAGGACCATGATAACACGCTTGTCGACTCGGCTTGCTGAGACACTTGTTGCAGGAAAATTTGTTTGTGCATCACATCGGACTGAGTTTTGACTGTCCTTATTGAGTTAGCTCTCCATCATTGTTGTTGTTGGTATATACATATATGCTCATCTGACCGCGACACTCTATTATAATATTCAGGATGTCTCTGCGAAGACAGCCAGCCAGGATACCAGCATTGGTTCCTGACAACGACCCTATGAGCTACGAGGCCACAGTCCAGGACCCATCATTCAAGCCCCTTTCTCCGGGTGGGCTGGTAGCAGAACCCCCACCTATTGAGCAGCATATAGTATCAGCAGAGTAGGATGAGCTTGAGCATAGGTTGAGCGTGCTCCGTGAGTTCAAGCGGCAATGACCACTGAGGTTCAGCGGTGAGCCAGACCCTCAGGCAGTAGAGGGTTGGCTAGAGACAGTGGTTTGCCTTTTCAGGCTTGTGCAGATACAGACAGATCAAAGAGTGGCATTGGCCGCCACCGCTTTTTGTGGAGCAGCTTGCCGTTGGTGGAGTCTAGTGACTCATTTTGTTGATGAGTCGTCCCTTTCATGGGGTGACATTCATTTTTTGTTCTGTGAGGAGTTATTCCCCTCCTTCTTGTGCTCCATTCGGATTCAGGAGCTCCTTCCATTTTAGGAGGGAGGGATTACGGTGGCCGAGTACGCGACTAGTTTTGCAGATCGTGAACACTTTTACCCAGACTTGATCCGTGACGACAACATCCGAGCGTAAAAGTTTGAGCAGGGTCCCCGCCGAGAGATCTTTGATGTCATAGTACCCTTGGGAATTTCCACATCTTATGGGGTGCTAGAGCAGGTGCTGGTGACAGAGGGATTCCTGTCACGTTTTAGTGTTGGTGGTGGCAGCAGGCACGTCGGAGCCAAGACGTCTACCGCAGCTCGCAGGCATCGGCAACCAGAACCTCGACGAATGTGGCTTTCTGACAACCGGACTCAGGGGCGTGGTTGTACACCACAGTGGTGCCAGAGGGCACTAGTGCAGCTCAGAGAGAGTCGGTTCTATGCTTGCGATGGGCGAGGTCACCTAGCATGAGACTGCCCGACCCGAGTTGCTGAGAGCTTCGGGCAGGCAGCAGGCGCACCACCGTGGCAGAGGTAGCACCGTGATCGGAGTAACGCCCAGAGAGGTGGTTCTAGAAGAGGAGCGGGAGGAGAAAGTGGAGGGGGACGACGTTATGAGGCCTTTCAATCACCACTAGGTGGTCCATGTCAGGATCTGGGAGCTGACGGTTGGGACCACATACATCCATGAGTTTTGGATGTCTACGATCCTACAGAGCATGGGATGGTGAGAGGTACCCCTTGCAACTCCTCTACTTCTTGCAGTAGAATTGTTAGGCTCTGCGTGTAAAAGGCTTTTATCCATGCTCCTTGTTTGAGGTGTTACCAGGGTGACGCAGGGTGTCAAGTGTAACCCTGTGTTGGAATGGAAAAAGGTGTGAGACCTTTTGTTTAGTCGATGGTGTGGACTCCTTCTCTTCCGAGCGTGTAAGAGAGTATTGGTTGAGATAAATCGACTGTGAAATATTGCGTGAATAGATATACATGGGTGCTTCACCATATGGATATTTTGAAGGAGGGATTCACCTGGCCTTGTTCCAGGTGCGGGCGGGTATTCCAGTCGCGGCGTGCGATGTAAGAGTTCGGTCGGGTAGGTGAGCTACCCCCCGAGAGCCTTTGAGCCGATTGTGACCGTGCAATGGGATGGCGATGTTCCCTACCGCCTTTACCTAACCCCAAAGTCTTGAGTGGTTACACAACATCGGTAAGGGCCGACCTCGCATGAACAGATCAATCCTTTGGTCTGTGTGCGGTGGCGCAGAGCGGTGCGAGAGTTCTTCTGGGTACGGAAGAGCCGGGTGTGGGCTTAGTACAATGTGTTGCTCCCTAGTTTTTCTTTTGGGGGATGAAAATAATGAATTAGGGAATGATATAAGAACCCGGTTTTTTCTGTGGAAGACTTTATAATATTTTTTATGATATTCTAGAACAACACCTTCAGACGGCGCGTGATTCCGAGCCCCGGAGTGGCCGGAATTATATTTTCAGTGCATTCACACTGGAAACACAAAATAAATGCGATAAATCCTAAACGGTGATCCGGATTAGAGATCAGAGTGTACAGATGGGTCCGGAATGGGGTTTTTACCCTAGTAACTACATAAAGTATGTCGGTGCGGGGTGTTTGGACCCCCCGGTCGCTTTCGGAAAATTAAAGGGATAAATTAAATAATTTATTTATTCATTTAATGATGAAACTAAAGTATCTCTTAAACGGTGGCTCGGAATGGAAAACTGAGGGCACTGTTGAGTTCGAAGCATTCCGTTTACCTTAGGAGGGGTGTAAGTTTCGCGGGTGCGGCCCGTTTGTGAAAAATGGCACCACGGGCGTTTTTGTAATTTGGCAGCCTCGGATGTTCAGTTTTATAACTTTTGAACGGGGTCTCATATTAAAATTATGATACTGCCGTTGTGCTTGGGTGGTGGTGTTTGGCCTAGGAGAGGATTATCCTCAACTTTTTCGAAGGATCTGGATGCGGGTTAAATTGCAGGATTAAATTAATTAAATTTTTTAATTTTATTTAAGCCTTTAATCACCCACTCCTCCTCCCTTCGCACCCCCCTGGCAGAAGTTCTCAAACATGTAGGAGAAGCTCCTCCTCTCCTCCTCCCCTCCAGTGAGGCAACTTCGGCGAGGTGCGGTGATGCCGACGGATCGACGCGAAGCTCCTGGCGAAGCCCAACGAGGTAGGAGGTTTTGATTGCATTTTCATTTCTGAACCTTCTTTTGGATTCAATTTTATACGTAAATTTTCTGTTAAATATTTGAACAAATCCCATGGTCATCTAGTACAAATTCTACTCTTTCCGACGCTCATTTCCGATTTGAAATCCGGGTTCGGATGGTGTCGCGGTCGTCCGCCGAAGTTTGCGGGAATTCCTGGTGTTGTGCGTGTTTTCCGGCGGTCCAAGGCACGACGGCGAATGGCTGTGGCGGTGGTGGCTTCTTTTCTAGGCGACGATGGAGAGGCTGGCTTCAGCGGAGGTCGAAGCTGGGGGCGAGCGGCCTGGGCATCCGGGTGACAACAAGGGCTAGGCCGAGCTGGACAGGGTATGGGAGAACCGGGGTCGCCGCGCGGCCCCGCATGGGAGACACGACCCGCGTCTCGTGGGTCGTTGCGCAGCAGACGACAGGCCACGAAGGCCGGTCCACGTAGACAGAGTGTCCATGGTCGGCCCGCATGGCAGAGCCACAGGCCGGTGCTCCAAACCGAGCCGGCCGGGCGGACCGGCCGGCCCTGGCCGGTCCAACCCGAGGGGATCTGTTTCCCCCTCTTCGGACGCCCGTAATATTCATTACGGGTGTCCGATTTGCATGTCGTTTATGGAAGTGGGACCGTATCGACGAGACAGACTTTTTGAGATGGTTTTGGGAATTTTTAATTCCTGAAATGATGGGCCTCGGTGGCATGACGCTTACTTTAAGTGAATTGGCGTTTTTTCGTGGGTCTTGTTTTGAGCGGCACGGACACGTCCGACGTCCGATTTAAGCGCCGTCAGTGGCGTTGGAAACCTGGCGTCGAGACGGAGGATTCCAGTGTGGTTCTGGGCATTGAATCCGGAGTTGAGGCGTGGGCCCCACGGCCCGTCTTTTGAGCTGCGTGCAGCTTTTAGCGACTTATTCACCGGACGTCCGTTCGGGGCGTGCGAGCAGTCGATGTTGGGTGTTTTTCTGAGGGCATCGCATTGGCGCAGACTTCCCGCTGTAATTAAGCATGATGGTGTGTTCCCCACGAGGGCCATTTGGGTGTCGATGGTGGTTTTCCATTTTAATCACCGGGCGACCGTTTTGGACAAGTGAATAGACCACCTTGTGTACTTTTTTGAGAGGATCGCAATGGTGCGATCCGTTCGTTGTTTTTCAGGACCGGGTTGCGGGTCCCACGAAGCACCACTTGTGTGCGGTGCGCCGGAATGCATCTGTTTCTCCGGATATCCGTTGCACTCAAGTGTGTAGTGATTTTGGCGTGTTTTCCCAAGGGGATCGCAATGATGCGATGCGCCCGACTGTTTTTGGGGCCAAGGCTCGGGATCACGAGACACCGTTCTTGCGTGAGACGGTGTTGGTGAATTTTTCGTCGGATATCTGTTGGAGGCAAGTAAGTAGTCGATCTCACATGTTTTTTCATGATGGTTACAACGGTGTGATCTGTTTGGTTGTGCGGAGCCTCTTGTGCAATCTTGTGAAATGTGGAAATGTGATAGTGCCCTGGGGGCGGTTCTTTTATTGTGGTTGTAGCAGACCCTTGGCGTGTGATCACGTGAACTCCAATGTGAGTGAAGTAATGCTTGATTGGATGTGGTTGTCCATGCCTCATTCTTTGAGGCGGAAAGTTGGAAATGTTACGTCATACCTTTGCATTGAAATTGGGTTCCGGGCGCACGATAGCCCTTGGGCTAGAGTCGTGGTATACTCTGGGAGTATACGAGAGCGCTTGGAGGTATGTGTGGTTTGTACCTGATACCTTCGTGTGCTTGGTTGGGGTTGACTTGGGGCCACACGTCGTGTGGGCCCCATGTGCGTGTCGTGTTCTGATTTCTGTACATTGACCTCTCGCAACATAGAGGGTCCCACTGTGCTCGTTTTTTTTGACTAGCAAGGTTGACTGGTCTCCCCCTGATTTCATTCTAGATGGATCTGGCGGTAGCGTTGTTAGTCACACCCAGTGATGAAATAGGTGCTGAACCCATTTGGATGAGTTGTGCTAAAGTTGGGTGGTTGCGTGATACCCACTCCGTGTTCGGTTGTCCAGTATTGTACCCTCCAGTGGAGATGGCCATGGCAGTTCTGAGTTTTACCATCCAGCGGGGCTGGGCAGTGGGTTACTCATCAGCTTCTAGGTCTACCGTACAGCAGAGACTGGGCAGTGGGTCACCCGATGCTCTTAGGCTCTACCCTCCAGCAGAGACTGGGCAGTGGGTCACCCGATGCTCTTAGGGTCTACCCTCTAGCACAGACTGGGCAGTGGGTCACCCGACGACACTCTTAGGGTCTACCCTCGAGCAGGGACTGGGCAGTGGGTCACCTGACGACCTCTTAGGGTCTACCCTCCTGTAGGGCTGGGCAGTGGGTCGCTCGTCGTCTAGTTACAGGTCTACCCTCCAGCATGGATGGGCAGTGTGTCGGCTGTCGGCTTATTGCAGGTCTACCCTCTAGCAAGGCTGGGTAGTGGGTCGTCTGTTGGCTTATTCCAGGTCTACCATCCAGCAAGGCTGCGTAGTGGGTCTCCTGTTGGCTTATTTCATGTCTACACCCCAACACTGTTGGACAGTGGGTCTCCTGTCGGCTTATTTCAGGTCTACCCTCCTGTAAGGCTGGGAAGTGGGTCGCCTGTCAGCTTATTTCTGGTCTACCCTCCAGCAAGGCAAGGCAGTGGGTCGCCTGTTGGCTTATTTCAGGTCTACCCTCCTGCAAGGTTGGGCAGTGGGTCACCTGTGGGCTTATTTTAGGTTTACCCTCTAGCGGGGCAGGACAGTGGGTCGCCGGATGATGTATTATGGTTTACCCTCCAGCAGGGCTGGGCTGTGGGTCACCCAGTATCTTATTATGGTTTACCCTCTAGTGGGGCTGAGCAGTGGGTCGCCTGATTATGTATTAGGGTTTACCCTCCAGCAGCGCTGGGCAGTGTGTCACCCGATATCTGGTTATGAATTACCCTCCAGCAGGGCTGGGTAGTGGGTCACCTGTTGGCATTCTAGACTCAGTCCTTTCTACTAGGCTAGTTTATGGATTTCCTCCGTGACCAATGGAGCGGGACCCTTGGTTTTACGGGTTGGGGGCTTTGACTTTGAGGAGACCTATGGACTGCAGAGCAGTGACGAGGTGTGGTTTGACTTTCCCTAGAACTCTCATGTTCGAGGGGCGCTTTCCCCACTGAGACGCGTTCTTATCACATGATCTAAAACCGTGCGGGTGAGTCAGTGCCGCCCAAAGCGGATAGTGTCGATGTGTGGTGATTGAGCCCCTTGGATTGCTGTTTGTGGAAGACGTGCGGGATTGTGGGCATCAATAGAGTTTACCTCTAGGACTTTTGGCTACTCTTTTCTTGGGATGAGCTACAGGACGGAGATCCCCTTACGACATTGTTCGGGCTTCTTGATTGAGAATAAGGATATGTGTATACCTTGTTCTAGTACCCACTTCTTGGGTTTGGTTACTCTCAATCCAGGAAAGGCGAAGATGCGTGGGGCATGCCACGTGCTTTCCGTGTCTAGCTTATCATGGTTGGATGAGTCTACTCTCCTGCTATAGGTAGCGAAGACTCGACTGGAAGTCCATCTTCTCACAATTTCAAGCTCCTTGTGCCTGGACAAGTCTACTTCCTTTGTCTTGTTGGGATGAGCTAGACTATTTACTGCACTCTCTATTGTACTCCTTTACTTTTCCTATTCGCTCTACTTCTCACCTTTCAGTACCTCCTTTGTTTCTCCCTCGAGCCTTTAGGGTATCTTACTGAGTTTTTTATACTCACCCGTGCTTGGGCTTTTCCCACACTTGGTGTGCCCTTGGAGACGACGGACAGGTTGGTCGTGACCTTAGTGGAGCATTGGATTTCGGGAGCTTGGACCGCGTGCGGTGGTCATAGCTGTGTTCCAGGTGGGAGACCCATCAGCAGTTTCTTTTTGTTTACCTGTTGCTGGGTTGTGGAACCCTTTTCTGGTTGGGCGCGTGTTTTTCCACTTTTTCTTTTTCAGCACTTTACTTGTATCATTTCAAAGTCGATGCACATTTTTGGTATATATATACTAGTTTCTCATTTACCCTATTTGTCTTTTCTTTTACTCTGAACTTTTGCATTGAGTGTGATGCGTGTGTGTGTGTGTGTACAGGTACTTAGGCAAAGGCCTCCCCAAGACGTTGTGCCTTCGGCGCTGGTCACCAGCCCCTGGCCTATGGAGGTGGGCCTGGGGTAGTTGTTGCTCGAGCACGGGTAGGGTCGGGTCATGACATTTCTTAGATGTGGTGTATATACTAAACATTAATTTATATTATGATTCATATCCTGAAAATTTGGGTTATTTATTAATAAATTTTTGGATCTCTGATCTAAAGGGTTCACATTTTAAAAGATACCAAACTAGTAAATGATTACTGTCTCAATTTTCTTTTTTACAAAACATATGTTATCTTATGCACCTATATTGATTTATGAGGATTATATAGAGCCACATTTACTTGTAATATCATTGATTTAAATTTTCAAAAAATATTTCATGTTTAATATAATGATATTCCTTCATGGGGCTTTGATTTATAGATACAAAATTTGTAATGATTTTATGTCATAATCTCACCGTTTATTGAGATTTCTTATGATGGTTTTTTATATAATATAATCTTATGATCAAAATATCATGAATATAAAGAATTTTATTATCCTGTAATTATTTCATGATAATAGATGATTTCACATCATTTTATTCTATTTATTTATATAATATTACAAAAGAATGTATTTAATAAAAATCTTCTTTATTTAACTCTATCGTCAAAAACACATTTTCATCTAAAATGACGTTTTCCAAAATGATTGAAAAATTTAAATAAAAATTAAAATTATTTCATAATGTATATTTTGGATATAATTATTTTTTATGAATTTAATTTTGGAAGGAATTTTTATATAATTTTATAAATAATTCATTCTTGTATTTTACATAAAATGTGAAAAGTATCTTTGTTTTAACATGTTTGGAATGAGATATCATTATATTCCATCATAAGTAGTAATTTTAATGAATTATTATTTATAGTATTCCAATTAATTATCAATAAAATTGAATTTCCAAATATTTATTTTTTTATAATGTTTTTTCTAAAGACAGAAAGGATATTTTCCAACTAAATTTTTTAAATAATTATTAAATTTTTCTTTTCATGTTTTCAATTTATTTTTTAGAGAATATTGTTTCTAATATATTTTTTAATTTTTAAAATTTTTTTAAATAATTTTAAATAATTTTGAAAATCTTATGAAATTATTCTGAGTGATATTTCAAAATTATTTTAAATATAAGATGATATCCATTAATGAATCTTATTATTTATTGAGGATATGATGCATAGATAACATTACTATGCATTCATTGAATTGTTTATGTTTATGGTGAAAATATTTTCACAAAACCAGTTTCTCTTCTTGGGCTATATGGTGATAAAATTATTATAAAACATAATTCCATTCATGGGTTATATTATGATGAAATGATGAAATGATTATGAAATATATATCTTGTACACAGGTTATGATATGATTAAATATTTATGCAATGAATTTCATTTCAATAATTATGATATGATGAATGTTTTAAGTTATCATGGCATGCATAAATATAAATTTCATTATGTGATGGGTGGGACCTATATCTCCCTCTAATGAAATGAGTTAATTTTTATATCTAAATAGAATGATAGGAATTGAAAATGGAATGAACATAGTTCAGTAAGGGGCATTGTATCTGATGTTGGTCTTTGGGTTGAACCATGAATATTGTGATGGTTTAGTGAGAGAGCACATTCAACACTGAAATCCTTGGTTGGGATCTGTGAATATGATTTATATGTTTTTCATTGATTATGTGTATAAAACAATTCCATGCATTAAGAAAATTTTATGCTCTCATGGAACATGATATTTAATTTCATTATGATACATGTCGTATTATCTACCTATCATTATACATCGACAAAAGATTATGATTTCTTATATTTGGCGTATGGTTTTCAAATAGTATTTTCATATTCTCATACCATTATTTTCATGTCATTTTTGTGGGTTAATCTGGTTCTCACATTCATACCCTTATATGTAATTTTATCTCACCCTTTCTGGTTTTTCTTTTCAATATGTTATAAATTACTATTTTATGTTGGGTATGCTTTTGGAGAGTACTAAACAGGAAGACCATTCTATGATATTTTGATGATATATATCAAAATAAAACGATTTTTTTACCTTTTATCCAAGATCACTACAATATAACTATATTTAGGTGTCTTCTTTTATAATATATTTATTATTCATCAAAAAATATGTAAAATCCATATATAAAAAGATGGGGCCATTGAATTTTCCATTTGAGTATACGTTTAGTTATCCATTGGAAACTAGGATGATAAGACTTTATTGAGAAAAAATTGGATTACCCTATGTATAATGGAATATCAAAATTTATGTAATATAAATTGTTGTGATTTTCATAGAAATATATGCCTACATGGATAAGATAGGTTTATACGGTTCTGGAATAGAGATACCAAGGGGGAACAACACTAAAACATTTTTGTTGGGATTTACATGAGTGTTACCTAGAAAATAAAATTTTGTCTTTCTATTTAAATGGGTCGACACTCCACTATTATATGATTTGATTAATAACAATTTGTTTATGAACCATCATGAAGGATTAAAATATATAATGAACGTGGATAAAATAGAATAAACATAAGGATTCAAAGATCTCAAAGAAATTGTCTTTGTTTAGAAATCATATAAATTATTTTTCAGCATTTGTGGTTTTCAACTATGATTAATGATGCCCACACTATTATTTATGGATTATTTAAATGGTCATAAATAGAATTAATATGGTTAAAATTGAATTTTATAGACAATTTTATGTTCAGCATCAAAATGGTATAACGACTATAGTAAAGGATATTATGATGATGCCAAATTAGTTATCAAGGAATATGATTAAAAATGTGAATCTTAACCGACTCTTAGACTCTAAAAATAATAGAAGGATATATTCCATCTATATTTTATTTCGTAAATACCATGGAGGAATGAATATTGAGTTTCCTATATGTAAATTATTTTGGAAGTGTCACTTAAGGGAATGTATCATAGGGATGAACATATGATTGGGGTTTGGAGAAGAAGGAATTAAAGTAAGTACATTCAAAAGAAAAATGAAATGTTTTGATAACGAAATAGATTATAATAATGGTCTCTCAAAGGTATCACTAAAATGTTGAATGTTTTATATGTAGAATGTATGGGAATTATGAAAATTTATTTCTAAAGGTTAGACTTCACAGATAGAATCATCATGGTTGTATGTGTAATTGTTTTATTATTTTCATTGAAGAGACTATGAATGAAATATTAATGGAAGTTATATTAATGTATAATATGATAAAGGATAGTTAATGGCTAAATGATTCGGGGGAATAAATAATGTTTTTATGTGTTTTAATTCCATAAATATGTTATATAATTCATAATATATATAAGTTTTGTTTATAGAATTTTTTTATTAGTTATTTTTAAAGAATATGTTGAATGGTATAGAGGACCAAAAAAATTGTTTTAATAAAAATTTGATATTTTATATAAATTTTTTTAAGGGAAGATAACGCTTAATAAGTAACTAAGGTTGAAAATATGTTCTTTTTTGGACAAAGGGATGATTTCAACAGATTATGTAAATAAAATAATGTGGATATCTTTTGAACTAATCTGTTATTTGATAATAATGTGTTGGAGTTTACAGTATTTTGAATTCATGGGATATATTTAATATTATATGATTTTATTTATGGAAAAATTAGATATTTAATTTCATATTTTATATATGTTTCATTATGGTTTTATGGTGATTTAGTTTATTATAATATTTCTAAAGATTAATTGGCCATGGTATTCACTTATTTGGTATGTAATAGTGAAGAGATTATTTATTATATTTTCGGGATTATAGTTAAATTTATTATGGATACTTATTGAACTTATTCATTTTTTTATTTTGAAAGGTTCATAAGTTCCACCATTTATGGAATGGTATATGGTAAACCCAGGATAAGGGTTTATATATTAATTTTTATTTCATTGTAGAATTATTTATCCATATTGGATAACTTGTGAAAACCATTTTAGTTATGGTAGAAAATAGAGACTGGCAGAATTACTTATCATTATTTTATTGATATTATGATCCATTGGTTCTTCCTGAATTTGAAATTCTTCCTTATTTCATAGAGTGCGATATGAAGTGTAAATTTATCGAGTAACAAAGAAAGGAATAAATTTTTTAAATTAAATGAAATGAAACCACGTAAATATAATTTATCTTGTTCCTTATATTAATAGTAAAAAATTCCATCAAATGGAGGAATGAGATCATGAGTAAATAATTTCATGGAACCTTCAATTCTAATTGATCAATGTCCCTTAAAATCATAAAAAATTTATGGATTTTTGGTTCTTAAAATTTTTAGGGTCTTGTTCTCTATCACTCCCTATTTTTCCATGGGAGTTAGTTTTCTCTTCTTTATCCATATAGTAACTTCCCACTAATGTTCTACCTATATAAAAAAAAATTATGTATTACATAAGGTAACATGTTCCTTTCCATCATTCCATTATTATTGGAGGTTTTATTATTCATTTTTAAAATATAGGTTTCTATTAAGGAAGTTTTAAATACTAAACCATTCGATACCAAGATGAATTTCAAGGGTGAAATAAATTTTAAAGGGGGTGTAATATAACATCATCCGATTTTATGAAATACATTATTTAAAATTATATTAAATTTTATCATATGTTATGTTATATATGTTGGTCGGAGTGGATACTCAAGAGGGGGGTGAATTGTTTTCCAATTAAAATTTCTGTTAAAAACATTTTGGATTAAAATCCCACAAATTAAAATAGCCCAGTCAATTACAGAAGTTGAGATATAAGTGACTTATTGTTCAAAATGTTTCTCAATGGTTTATTACTCCTCAGTTAAATCATTATGGTAACTAATTTCACTTTTGGAACAAGTTTACTAAATTAATCACATATATACACTAACAAGAACTAACTATCACAGTGAATGTAAAAACAGATTTTTGTCTTTCCAAATATAAGCACAGTGGATAAATTTAAAACAGAGTAATGAAATTATGAACAAAACAATTTAAACAAGAGGTTCAGTCTTAAGTCAAGCCCTAGTCATCTCCACTTGGTGATCACCTGCCACCAAGAAATTTTATTAAAAAGCGATACACAGCCTGTATCGGGATTTAAAATAGTATTCACAAAATATCCAGGTTTTTCAACCTCTACCACAGTTATACGTGGGAGAAATAAACTACCAAGACACACTAGGATTCTTTCACAGTTATGCGAGGGAAACAAATGTAAAGATAGTTTGGTATAGGATTTTCAGTATCCCTCAATTCAAGCATAAGATTTAGTGTGTGTAAGACATACACACTGCTCTCAAAAGTAAAGTATTTTAACACAGTAGAGGTAAAGATAGTAGGGATAAGTTTAGAGTGCCCTGTTGTTTTGGCAGATCCACTCTGGACTCGTTGGAATGATGGAAATGAAGTTTTGGTCCTTCTCTGCAAGTTGACTACAAAACACATTGTCACAACTTCTAGGTTCTGACTTCTAGATGTAGAGATAATCAAATTCTTGGGTTTGAATATCTTTGTATCACACAACTACAACTTGAAAAGGGTTCATTCAAAAGAACATTGTGAAGCTCTATGTTCTTCTGAATGAGTGCTTGAGTGTTCATCTTCAGATTGTATATTTATGTGTTGTATGTGTCTCTCTTCATTATATTCAATATATCCACACTTGTCTCTTGTTTCTTTTTCTTATATTGAAGTTTGTCTTTACACATATATATATGTACACTTTTCCAACTGAGCATTTTCAATTTGGTTCCGCAAGGGCAGACAAGAGAAATGTTTCAACCACGTGTTTTATTCCTCGTACATCGCACTATTTCCTGATATGCCTTCAAATAACATTAAATAATGTCAGGTGCATTAATTTTTCCATACATGACCTTTATAGTAGTATTAATAAAATTAGTAAAGGAAAGAATACAATATCATTAGACTGGTAGTAGATGCGTGTCACACGGTAGACTTCAACTGGGGTCTTTCCAACTCTGGACTTCATCGGTAGGCTATTCAACTGTGAGCTTCATCAGTGGGTTATTCAACTGTGAGCTTCATCGGTAGACTTGTAACATCAGAATATTGTAACTGTGACCTTTCCAATGGTAGACTTATCTCAACAGATAATGTCATTAACAGTGGAATAGGTCCAACAGTAGACTTTGAACAATAGTATACTATCTCGACAGTATGATTTGTCCAGTGGTAGACTCCTACTAATGGTAGAATTGTCCAACTGTGGACTTGAACAGTGAAGTTATCACCAGAAGACTTGAGAAAGATTCTGA
This sequence comes from Viscum album, assembly GCA_963277665.1. NCBI lineage: Eukaryota > Viridiplantae > Streptophyta > Magnoliopsida > Santalales > Viscaceae > Viscum > Viscum album. Next base: position 1,830,604,101 of record OY728164.1, on the reverse strand, counting down.
CAGTGAACTTTTAACTGAATCCTTGTCACAGCAGTGACATTGTGATAGTAACTCTTTGTCTGTGAGCTTTGATAAGCAGGTCATTGGTAGACTTGTGATAGTAACCTTATTTCTGCAACCTATATTAGTTACAATATATCTTCAACAGTAACCTTCCAGGATAAGTGTCCTTGAGTAACAGTGATTCATAATGGTGAATTTGAACTGAATACTCTTATCAGTATCTTTTAACAGTGAACATACATTTAGATACTTGTAAATTGTAGGGTGATGCAGCAATGTCATGATACCAAGAGTATATACTGTTCAGGAAAAAATAATTATAGATACAGATTAAAAATGGTTAGAAAATGGCTTAATATTACATGATCAATATTTAAACATGATTTCGGATTATGAAAACAGATGAGTCCAACAATCTTCCCCTTTTTGATAATCACAAATTATGCTAGTATGTATTAAAGATAGCTGTCATATATAATATAGTTATTAAACTATGATAAAAAATGTCTCAATAATCAGAGAGAAAAGTAGAAAAGATTCAACATAGGATCATATTAGCACAGTTCTCCCTAATGATTAGTCGAGAATTAGCACCAAATAGAAGTATCACAGTATTTCTCCCCCTTTGTGATTAGCAAAATGAAATACAAATAGAGTAAACAGAGAAATCTTGTATAAATAAACAGTATATTACATGACCCAAAAAAACATTGTCCCTATCAAAAGACATAAACAGACTCAATCCACATCATCCATAGGTAAGTGGTCTTTCCCATTAAAAGTAGAAGATGGAGGATGAGCTCGTGTATCTTCAGGTTTAGAAATTGCTACTTGAATGACTGGATGGGCAGCAATAGAAGCTCATGTGGGTCTATAGAGGTTAGCTCGCTGAGGTATCAGTGGAGTAAGGCTTCTGATAGCATCAGCAGGAGACATCATGGAAGAACCACTGGGTTGAGATGCAGGTAAGGCAAGAGGGATAAGGAAAGGGGTGCAGTCCACATGGAGAAAGGGTAGAAGAAGGTTTCTGAAATCCATAATGATTCTTCCTCCTCCTTCCATAGCAGATAAAAAATCAAATTTATTCTCAAAAAAGTTATCCAAATAAGGGGCCAATTCACTCAGTTTGATGACCTGCTCCTTGAATGCCTGAGTCACTAGTGGCAGCTTCATATTTTCTATCAAAATATTGAAGAGATTGGTCATTTGGTTCTTGGTATAGACCTTATCAAAGTAAGAAGCCACCTTATTATTAATGGCCTCCAGAGAAGTAGTAGTTTCCCACAAGTGTTCACGGACATAACTGATGACTTCCCTAGTGGTATAAACTTCCTAAGAATCAGAGGTGCCCCTGGTACTGGACTTAGAAAGCTCTTCCTGGATCACATTTCTGATATGGTCAATGTTCACAGTGGAGCTAGAATAGGGAAGGGGTTTGACTAAGAAAGATACTATCTCTTTGAAAGACTGTGTCAAGTTACCAATCACTTTCTCAACAAGTGCAGCCTAACTGTTCATATGTTCTTTGACGGATTTCGTAAAACCCTCAAAAACACCCACAAACTTCTTGACTACCTCATGGAGATATCTAATTTCAGCATTCACTTGGTTTTGAGAACCGCTCATGGCAGTCAATGAAGAAACTGATTGTCTCAGAGAAACCACATCTCATGTTCAGCATTCAATTTGATTATGGCACACTTTAACCTCATCCAGCATTTCATTTACTAGACTAGACACAAAACATCCTATATATAGTTACATGGATTTCTCCACATTCCTCAGCTCTTTAACAAGGCTATTCTTCAAATCTTCCACTGATTCTCCCATTGCCCTTTAAATTTCAACTATGAAGGACTCAAGGTCCTCCTTGGTTGCCAAATTGTCAGCCAGTACTACTGGAACACATTCAGGTAGGATAACAGAATCCCTTTGAGGCTGGTCTTCCTAATGAGAATCTCCATAATTGATTCCAAGTACCATGTACCCTAGATCTGATGACCAACCTTTATTGCCATTCAGCATAGAAATGAACCAAGATGCTCCCCCTCACTTAGAGATCAATCCTGAGAATTCTCCTCTACTTGTTCTGCACTAGGTAACTCCACAGCCTCCTCTGCAACTCTAGCATATTCAACAACCGTTTTCTCTGATAGTTCACTAGTGGGGTGAGACACAACCTTCACTGAGTCATCAATGACTTCAGTATCAATGGCAGTATATGCCCCTCCTGCTTCCTAACCAGACACTATCTTGTCAGTATTATCTACTAGAGGGCTCAAACTAATCTCTTCTTCTTCATTGTTCTCACCATCAACTTCCGAAACAACCTCCTTACCTTCATCCATATCACAATCCTCCTTTTCCTCATGAGCAAAATGATCTGACTGAGTAGTCTCATCCTCTTCAGAGGTGTCCTTAACAATATTCTGATATGATTCATCTTCTTCAGAGGACTCTGTTTCACTGTCCTTTAGAACAATCTCTCTTTGTGGAAGTTTTTTGGAGGGCTAGCTTCTCCTAAAGATAATTTCCTTACAGGACTATGAGGAAAATCAGGATCACTCCCATCATCAATTGGGGTGTTTTCTCTCATAGGGTCCGCAGCTCCTTCAGCCTCCTCCTCGTCTAAATAAGCCGGTTCTGGCTCATCAAGCATCAGGATGGGATCTTTCTTTCCTTTTGGCCTAGATGGGTGAGTAGTTGGGTCAAACATTTCATATACCATTCCTTCATCATTCACCCAAGCCTTCTTCTAGGGATTCCATCTAATTTTAATAATTTTTCAAATAACCTTGTAGATACAAAAAATTTTCTTGGCCACTATCATCTCTTCTTGATTTCCAGCCACACCCTTTACCTTTAGCATTTCTGAAATAATCTTGGCATGGAATAGGGCATTGGAATTTGAGATTTCCTTAGTCATATACTCCAATTATACCATCAGTAACCTACATAGGTTAATCTTCTTTCCATGCTTCAGTAAGTACATCAGAAATATGTCCGGATACTTCATTACTGCAAAGTCTCCTCTCCTAGGACTGATTACATGCTGATTAAATTTGAACAGAAGCTTGTCTTCCCTATTCATCTCAGCTACAGTGATCATCCTTAATCTTCCATTTCCTTTTAGTTCTTCTAGATCTTTTTCATACTCAAAAAAATCACTGTACGGAGGAGCCACTCTAGAGTAGTAATCATATACTCCTTCATTAGGAACTCTGAAACAGGCATCCCACTCAGTAGACGAGAAAATGACTTCATTTCCATTGACTCTGGATACAAGCTTATGCACATAAGCTTCGTATTCAATCATCATATATTCATATAATTCTTTCACAAGATTCGGGTAGTACGTTCCATTGTTATTGAGATAAAATTTGGTACATCCTTGGGTATCTAGTGATTCCAGCACTAATGGCTTGCTCGACAGCATCCATTCTTCACTTAACTCCTTCTCAGCAAAGATTTCTCTCTTGGTCAGATAAGGGTTTATATGTCCCGTCGAGGTATTACTAGTTCCACTGGATTCGACATGAGTCCTCTTTGGCCTTGGCGCATCCTCATTAACCGTCGGGGGTCACTTGGTTCGGGCCATGGAGATTGAAGAAGGTTTGAGGGTTCAAATTAAGGGTTAGTGATTAGGAATTTTGAGAGCAAGGTTTGAGATTGAGAGAGGAAGGTGGATTGAGATATGTTCATCGCCTTTGGTTTTATCATTTATGGATTAAAAAAAATAAAATAGAAATAATAAATATGAATAAAAACGGTTCGAATTCCCGCAAAAATAAAGACATACATCGAATTATCCAATAGGGAGATGTACCAGTATGGTACACCAGTGAGGTGCAATGGTGAGGTATGACAGTGAGGTCTAACTGTGAGGTTCCACTGTGAGGTCTAACTGTGAGGTCTAACTGTGAGGTCCGACTGTGAGTCCTAACTCTGAGGTCCGACTGTGAGGTCTAACTGTGAGGTCCGACTGTGAGGTCTAACATAGAGGTTTAATAGTGAGGTTTCCTATGCTTATGTTAATCATACCGAACTCATGTTTGATGTAATTTAACCTCTAATAATTCAAAGGCTTTGTGAATATATCATCCAATTGATGTTCAGTGCCAATGAATTCAAGAGTGATATCACCATTTTGATAATGATCCATCAAAAAGTGATGTCTCACATCAATATGATTTGTCCTGGCATGAGATACTGGATTTTTGGAAATGTTAATAGAACTTGTATTGTAACACTTTATAGAGACATGATTGAATTGATATCCATAGTCCAGTAATGTGTGTTTCATCCACAGAATTTGTGCACAACAGCTACCTACATCTATGTACTCAGCTTTGGTAGTAGATAATGCAACAGAGTTCTATTTCTTACTACACCAAGATACTAGTGACTTGTGTAAAATGTGACATGTCCTAGAGGTGCTGCTTCTATATAACTTGTATCCAGAAAAATCAGCATCAGAATAACTCAACAAATAAAATGATTGTCCTTTGGATAGAATAATCATAAGTTGGGAGCATGTTTGAGATATTTAAAATTCCTTTTAATAGCAGTTAAATGAGACTGTTTTGGATTGGCTTGAAAGTGAGCACACATGCATACACTAAACATGATTTTAGGTCTACTAGCTGTAAGATAGAGTAGACTCCCTATCATACCTCTGTAGTTGGTTTGATCCACCGGTTCACCAGCTTCATCAGTATCTAACTTACAAGTGGTACTCAAAGGTGTGACACTACTTTTACTACCATCCAAATAAAAAGTTTTTAAAATATCCTTAATATATTTACTTTTATTCAAAACAATACCATTTTTATTTTTAAAGATCTCAAATCCACGGAAAATTTTCGTTCTCCCATTAAATTCATTTCAATCTCATTTTGCATCAGTTTTGAAAAATCAACACATAATGAATTTATAGAAGATCCAAAAAAATATCATCCACATAAATTTGTACTATCAAAACATCTTTAGAAATACATTTACTAAAAATAGTAGTATCAACTATCCCTTTGGAAAAACCTTTTGAAATACGAAAAGAGCTGAGCCTATCATACCAGGCTCTTGGAGCTTGTTTTAATCCATATAAAGCTTTAGATAGTTTTAAAACATGCTTGTAAAAATGGGGATTTGTAAAACCAGGAGGTTGTTCAAAAAATACATCCTCAACTATATACCAATTTAAAAAAGAACTTTTAACATCCATTTGATAAAGTTTGAAATTCAGATGTGCTGCATAGGCAAGTTGTATCCTAATGGCTTCTAATATCACTACAGGTGCAAAGGTCGCCTCATAGTATATTCCTTCCTCTTGACTATATCCTTGTGCAACTAGCCTATATTTTTTTCTAACTATATTCGCAAACTCATCTACTTTGTTCCTAAACACCCATTTAGTGCCAATGGTCAATGTGTACTTAGTCTTTCAACTATTTCCCAAACATTGTTTCTTTCAAACTGATTTAGTTCTTCATTCATAGCCATTACCCAAAATTCATCATTGATAGCATCATTAATATTTTGTGTTCAGTATGTGAATGAAAATCTTGATGTTCAACCTGGTTTCTTATAGAATATCAAGTTTGTGTTCCTCTATTTAAATCGCCTACAACATCATCTAGAGGATGATTCTTGACGGTCCTAATACCTCTAGGAGGGGTTGAACTATATTCTTCATTGTTGTATGTTGGTTCAGAATCAGAAGGTTCATATTCTGGAAAATTTCCAGAACTGGATACTTTTATAGGGGTTCACTATTCTTATCATTAATGTTCAGATTTGACAAATCTTCCTCAAGATGTTTAATAGAGGTTTTAGGCTCAAATGGATAAGTCTCATAGAATTTGATATGAACTCATTCTTCAACACATTTTGTTTTCTTATTGAACACTCTATAGGCTTTACTTGAAATTGGGTAACCCAAGAATATTCCTTCATCGCTTTTGGGAGAAAATTTGTCAATATTATCTTTACTATTATGAATAAATACTTTGCAACCAAAAACTCTAAAATAATTAACCTTAGTATTATAATTATTTCAAAGTTCATAAGGGGTATTTTTTATAATAGGTCTAATTAATGATCTATTGATAATGTAACACCCTATATTTACAACATTAGCCCAAAAATAAACAGGTATGTCATACTCATTAAACATAGACATTGCAATTTCTACAAGGGTCCTATTTCCCCTTTACAGAACTCCATTTTGTTGAGGTGTCCTAGGGGCATAAAAGTTGTGATTATAGCAATTGTGTGAGCAGTAAGATTCAAACTCATGATTCTCAAACTCTCGGCCATGATCACTTCTCAGGGTCTTAATCTTATGTCCTCTAAGGTTTTCTACAGACATGGAATATTTGACAAAATTGGAACAAGCTTCACTTTTGTGAGGTAGAAAGTATTCCCAAGTATACCTAGAAAAGTAATGTAAAAGACCATAAACATATTGCTTCCCATTTAAACTTGAAACTCTTGATAGTCCACACAAATCCATATAAACCAACTCAAGTGGTTGAAAAGATGAAACTTATTTCTTTGGTTTGAAAGAAACATTGTGTTGTTTTCCATTTTGACAGGAATTACACACTTTATCAATTGGGGATTCTAATTTAGGTAAGTCTCTAAGTAAAGATTTCTTAGATAGCTTCCTACGTGAGTTCACATTACAATGTCTTAATCTTTTATGACACAACCAAGACTCTTTATGAAAATCATTTAAGTAGGAAACATGTTTTTTGGCTATGGAATTTAAATCAACAGCATATACATTCTCATTTCAAGATGTAGTGAAAAATAAATCTTTTTTTGAATTAAAAACATTACATGATTCATTTTCAAATTTAAAATTAAGTCCATCATCACATAACTGATATATGATAAGTAAATTATACTTTAATCCTTCAACAAAAAGTACTTTAGAGATTAATATTATATCAGGGTTTCCAATCTGGCCTAAGCCGATGATTATTCATTTTGCATTGTCACCAAAGGTTACATTCCCACCATCAACCTTAATTAGACTCTTTAAGAAAGAATAGTCTCCTATCATAGTTCTTAAACATCCATTTTCCATGTACCATAGAGTGTGACAAGAACTCCTTAAACAACATCCCTACAAAATAGATTAGACATGGGATAATTTTGGTACCCAGATATTCTTGGGTCCAGAAATGTTATCCAATTAATCTTTGGGAACCCATATTTGCTTTATAGGTTTTCTAAAATCAAGAAACATATTTTTAGTCATAAATACATTGTGAGATCCTTTAGAAAATTGTTTCTCAAAAGATGGTCGAGAACTAGCAGTGATATGTCCAGATTTTGGAACAAAATTGGTTTTGCTAATTTGTCTCTGTCCAGGCTGATATCCTAGACCAGTTGTATAGTTTGGAGCAATATGTTTTCCTAGAAACTGTGTCACGGTATCCCTACCAGTAGTGACCTTCTCAATATCCTTTCTTAATTGTTCATTGTATAATTTTAGTTGAGTGTTCTCTTTCAACAGTTGAGAATTATTTTCTTTTTCTACACTTAGATCTGTTTTAATATTAATAGTCAAGGAATGATGTTTCTTCAAAGATTTAGATTTATCTTTTAGTTCATTGCAGGTATCTTCCTGCATATTGAAATATTCAAACAGTTTATCCTTAGAAATATTTTCCTCATTATCTGAATCACTGTTATTTCTAGAATAATAATTATTTAGAATAGTGGAAGTAGGTACCTCAAATATGTTAGTCATGAAGAACATGTTGGCATGATTCTTTTCAAAATTAGTAGCTTCTGTTTCACTTGTGCTGTCTTTCAAGGCAGTCTAGGTTACTTTCATGGCTTTCTTGTACATATCGTCCTTATAATAATATTTCTTTTCGAATTTTAACTTTGGATAGTCATCCTTGATGTGTCCTTTCCTCTTTCATTCATAGGGGACTATATCATATTTCTTATCAGATTTCTTCCAATCCTTCTTCCACTTACCTTGTTGATCATACATACCCTTGTAGTTTGGTTTTCTGAAAAAATTCTTCTTCCTATAGAACATCTTAAATCTCTTTTCCATTTGTGCCATTTCTTCATCCCTGTTTGAATCTGAATCTTCACTAGTTTAACTTTCAGTAGGTACATGTATTTTCTCCTTGTCATTGCTCTTTGAAGCAGTAGACATGAATTCTACATATTTTCTCTTGGGTTCATCATCTTCTTCTTTGTTCACATTCAGTTCTTCTTCATACATCATTAGCTTACCAATAAAATCCTTAACAGGTAGCTTGCTGATGTCACATGACTCTCGGATAGACACAGAAGTGCCTCTCCGTCTGTCTGGCAAACATTTCATATATTCTCATGATCTGCTCCTTCTCTGGAACAGCTTTTCCCAGTGTACTCATGGTGTTGACAATCTTATGAAACCTAAGGTACATGTCAGAAATGGGTTCATCAGGTCTGATTTTAACATTTTCATATTTAATAGTATAAGTATTTAATCTCATTTCCTTCACTTTGGTTGTTCCTTCATGTGAAACAGCCAAGGTGCCCCATATTTCATGAGCTGTTTTACATGCAGAAATTCGGTTAAATTCCTAATCTCCTAAAGAGAAGTAAAGTGCATTCATAGAATTACAGTTATTGTTATAGTCAGACTTTTTAGCATCATCCCATGTAGATCTGGTAGTTTTGTGGGTCTCATATTCTAATTATATAGCAGAACAAATAACAAAACCGATACATTCCAAATGAATTTTAATTTTATTTTTCCATTAAGCATAATTTACACCATTAAAGAAAGGTTCCATGTTAGTAGCAGAACCTTCTAGTCTACTATCTATAACTATATTTTAAAGAATAAATTAAATATATAATATTTATAACTAACATATATTTATGATCTTTAAGATAAAACTAAAATCACAGTTTAAAAAACAGAGGGTTTGAAAACTTTTTATAAATAACAATATTCCCTCTGATACCAAATGTTGGTCAGAGTGGATACTAAAGAGGGGGTGAATTTAGTTCCAATTAATATTTCTATTAAAAAAATTTAGTATTAAAATCCCACAAATTAAAACAGCCCAGTCAATTAAGGCTGTAGAGATATAAGTGACTTATTGTTCAACAGGTTTCTCAAAAGTTTATTACTCCTCGGTTAATTAAGTTTGGAAACTAATTTCACTTTTGAAACAAGTTTACTAAATGAATCACATATACACACTAACCAGAACTAACTATCCGAGTGAATGTAAAAACATATTTCTGTCTTTGCAACAATAAGAACAACGGATAAATGTAAAACATAGTAATGGAAAGATGAACACAACAATTTAAACAAGAGGTTCAGTGTTAAGTCAAGACCTAGTCCTCTTCACTTGGTTATCACCTACCACCAAGAAATTTTATTAAAAAGTGATACACAGCCTGTATCGTGATTTACAACAGTTTTCACAAACTATCCATGTTTTTCAACCTTTACCACAGTTATACGTGGGATAAATAAACTACCAATCCACACTAGGATTCTTCCACTATTATGCGTGGGAATAAAATGTAAAGAGAGTTTGGTATTGGTATTTTCAGTATCCCTTAGTTCAAGAACAAGAGTCAGTGTGTGTAACACATACACACTAGTCATAAATGTAATGTATTTAATCATAATAGATCTAAAGAGAGTAGGAATAAGTTTATATTGATCTGTTGTGTTGGTAGATCAGCTCTGAACTCATTGTAATAAGGGAAATGAATTTTTGGTCCTTCTCTGCAAGTTGACACCAAAACAGAGCGTCGCAACATCAAGGTTCTGACTTCTAGATGTAGAGATAATCAACTTCTTGGGTTTGAAGCTCTTTGTATCCAACCACTACAGCTTGAAAAGGGTTCTTTCAATAGATCTTTATGAAGCTCTATGTTCTTCTGAATGAGTGCTCGAGTGTCCATCTTCAGATTGTATATTTAGGTGTTATATGTGTCTCTCTTCTGTATATTCAATATATGCACACTTGTTTCTTGTTACTGTTTCTTATATTGAAGTCTGCCTCATCACATATATATATATGTACACTTTTCCAACTGATATTTTTCCATTTGGTTCCACAGGGGCCGATAAGGGTAATGTTTCAACCACATGTGGTCTTCCTCGTACATCGTACTATTTCACGATATGCCTGAAAATAACATTAAATAATGTCAGGTGCATTAATTTGTCTAGACATGACTGTTATAATAGTATTAAAAAATTGGTAAATGAAAGAATAGAATATCATTAGAATGGTAGCAGATGCATGTCACACGGTAGACATCAACCATGGTCTATCCAACTGCGGACTTCATCGGTAGGCTATTCAACTGTGAGCTTCATTGATAGGTTATTCAACTGTGAGTTTCATCGATAGACTTGTAACATCAGACTATTGTAACAGTGACCTTTCCAATGGTAGACTTATATCAACAGATAATGTCATTAACTGTGGAATATGTCAATAGTAGACTTTGAACAACAGTCCACTATCTTGACAGTAGGAGTTTTCCAGCGTTAGCCTTCTACTAACGGTATACATGTCCAACTGTAGACTTGAACAATGAAGTTCTCTACAAAATACTTGAGAAAGAGTCTGATAGTGAACTTCTAACAGAATCCTTGTCACAGTAGTGACCTTGTGACATTAACTCTTTGTCTGTGAGTTTTGATAAGCAGATCATCGGTAGACTTGTGACAGTAACCTTGAACCAGTAGCCTATATTAGTGACAGTTGATATTCAATAGTAACATCCAAGGATCAGTGACCTAGAGTAACAGTGAGCCATAATGGTGAATTTGAACAGAATAATCTTACCAGTAACCTTTAATAGTGGGCATAAATTTAGATACATGTAAAATGTATGCTGATGCAACATAGTCATGAGACTAAGAGTATACATTGATCAAGATAAAATAATTATAGATACAGATTAAAAAGGGTAAGAAAATGGCTTAATATAACATGATAAATATTTAAACATGATTTGGGATTATCAAAACAGATGAGTCCAACAATATAAAACCTCATTTTTTGCTTATGTTAAATGAAATAATGATTTTCTTAGATATCGTGCATGACATGCAACACCAAGCATCAGTGAAACATGATATTTTATTATTTTTAATATAGCCATTATAAACTATTTGTTAAATAGGAGGGTATCAAAAATATTTACTAATTCATTATATAAATATATATATATTTATTAATCAATATATTATTTTTATAGATTCTTATTAAATAATCAATCATGTTTTAGTATATTAATTATATTAATAAAAATATAGTTTTCTTTAGAAAATTATTTTATTGATTTTTACAATAAAATATAATAAATAATTTATATATATTTTGGAAAATTAATTTGATAAAAATAATTTTTTTTAATCATCATATCCAAATTAAATTATTCTGAAATTTTAGGTTTTTTTGGAAAATATTGATTTTTCAATAAATAGTGAAAAATATAGATTTTTTTGTAAAGCTATATTTTACTTTCAATGTATTATGTTATTTTAATGACCAATTATGTTATTAAATTACATAAGTACTGATTATTTATATTTCATCCACTTAATAAATATTTAATAAACATTATTTTGGATTTTTTATTAATTTTATTTTTCTTTTTAGAAAAACATTGTTTTTCTGAAAATTGTTTTCTAATACATAATCATTCTTGATTTAATTAATAAAAATATTCCCTAATGACGAATTTTTATGTGAAAAAATAGATTATATAACAATTTTTATTAATTTATATACATAAAATGACTATTATTATACATTTATTTAATATTAAATCATATTGTGCTTAAAAAATACACATCCTGATAATTATATTTTATATGGAAAATGTGGGTTTTGTGATAAATTTAATTTTTACACTTCCATGAATTTAATTTTAAAAAAATGATTCAATATTTTTAATTTTAATAATATATATTTTCTAATAAGGTAAAAATAATTATTTTACCATCATGAATATTGATACAGTAAAAATTGTTTACAATGTTTAAGTTAAAATGTTTCTACAAGAGTGTTAAACTAAAACTGATAGTGATCATAAATGACCCAAATAATTTACAACACCCATTTTATAAAAACATTTGGAAATTATATCATTTATATTCTGTAATTTAACAATTTATATCATCCTTTAAAGTGAAAAAATATGGTTACACATTTTTCTTTTCAAAAAATTCAAATATGCCACTCACCTCACTTATAAAAGGACGCCCCATATCCACTCCTCCTTAAACATTCATAACAATTTTGTTTTTAAAATAACTTATAAATAAATTAATTACTTCTATAATATCATCTTACAATCATTTTTCCATTAATCCAACCTAATTATTCATTTGGTGCATTCAAAAATATTTATTCAGAAAAAGATGTAACCTCCCCAACCGTGTGTTTAATATTATTTATTCCACCATCTCATTCAATTATTAACAATCCAATTTGATAAGAGTTCACTAGTATATACCATATATGTATATTTTAATATCTTAATATAATGGCCTAAATCCATCTCATCTTCTATGTTGTTGGTAAAGATGATGTTGACTGTTTGTACAGTATACTACCACCTCGTGAAACAACGTAGATCATTTTCCATGAGCATTTATAACAAATTTGTATGATTATTAATTTAATGTATATATATGATATTATAAACATAATTTTCATTAATTAATTATTATATCTAATATAAATTTTTTAATATCTATTTGATGAGGGATAAGATAAAATTTATCACATATCTGGTAGACTACTACCTCGTGAAGTAATGTGATTCGTTCTTCATGTATGCTTTACATAGAAGGTAATTAAGGTGAATTAAATGAATATGTGTGATATTTATGACCAAAAAAATACATATTAAAATTTAATATCACATGTAATTTCTTATAATTAATCCCATGGGAAATCAATAATGTCTCTTATGTGCATGGCAGATCACTACCTCATGAATCAATGTGATGTGTTTTTCATTCTAGTTTTACTTGGATGGTAATAAGAATAGATTAAATGAATATATATTGTATATATATATATGATATATTACTAAATTTTATAAATTCATATTGATTATGTAATATTGATATATTATTTACCTTTTTAATGTTTCTTCCAACAAGGAAATAGAAACAACATTCACACATATGCACAGCCTCACGTCTCCATTAACGGTGTCATTCATTTTCTATCTCTAACTCAAATGGATTACTATAAATACAAATATAATTAATATATATAATATTTATATCATGGATAAAATTATTCCATACATACAACCATGATAATGGTAAAAGGATAAAAAACACCAAACCAAAACATGCACGAAATACGAAGAATTTGTTAACCGAAACAAAACATTTACAAGAAACTGTTGATAAGGGGGTAATAATAGTCTATATGTGTAAAATATATGGTATTATATATATGAATATTTTTATAATATATATTTATAATATAATTATATCGATTATAGATGAGGTTTTAACGTTTATTAATGAATTTTATACTTAAGGTAAATTGATTTATGTCTGACTTTTAACTTCTTGGAGACACATGTAATATTCACCATATATTTATTTTTTTACATACTATAATGTACATGAATATGTTTTAATATTATTATACTTAATATTTTGGAGATTTAAAAAACCATTTTATGAACTCTCTTTTGTTGGGTTTAGGGTTAAACATTCACAACAAGATTAAGGGAATTTAGTCTCAATATTCTATTATTGAGACATATTTTATGTCAGGAAGACATATTCTTTTATGAGAAAAATATATGGCCCACTTTAAATGTTATATAGTGAATTTATTTAATATCAGTATATTTTATGTTTCATTAGATGTTATTTCTTCTTGGGGCTTACAATTCATTGCAACCGAAGTGGAAAATATTTTATGTTACATGAAAATAGGTTATTGGAATATTTTATGATTATGTTCTTAATGATAAATATATCAAGAAAATCATGAATTTTAATCTTCTCTTTTGATTTCATGATAGAACATTTATTCCATTGAATTTCACCTCTTTTGCTACTCAAGAGTTCAAAGTAAATTTTTTTTAAAAAAATAATCTTCATTTCTATCTTCAATTAAAAAATTCTATTTATATAAAACCATGATTTATAAAAAAAATTTCGTGTTTCTTAGCATTATTCAATTGATTTTTAAACAAGATAAAAACATTTATGACTTTTTACAAAAAAAAAATTAAATGAATCTTCATATTATTTTCTATATAATTATCATTTGGATTTTACCAAAAATGAGAAATGAATCTTCATATTAACATGTAATGCAAAAATGGAATTATCTGCCATCATGATAAAACATTTCATGGAAACATATTTATAATATTACAAGGCTATTTTATAAAAACGTGATTTTAAATGTGATTTTAAAAAAACAAATTCAAAGAGGGATGTTTTTTCCATCATGGAATGATTTAAATGACATTTAAATCTCCCATTATAATATTCATTTTTATTTTCAAAGAAAATTATTGAAAAATATTTTATTAATATTTAGTTTTAAAAAATAATTATAAGAATAATTTATTTTCATAATGAAATGAACAAATTAATCTTTCCAAATCATTATCCAACTAATATAGCTTCCATCAATACTAATTGTCATTTATTTTGGATATGATCCAAGGATACCAATATTATTATATCTCTAGATTGATATATTTTTTATAAATAGATGTTTACAAAACGCATTTATCATTCAAATATTATAAAATGATAAAATATTTATGAAACCTTAACTCTTTTCATAGGTTATTATAGGATGAAATGATGGTATTATTATAAAACCTATATTTTTTCCATATGTTATGATATTAGTAAAAATTTATGAAACCCATTTATTTTTATAGGTTTGAGATGATAAATATTTTATTATCTAATGTAAAAAACATATGATTTTCACTTTGAGAAAGGTCAAAATAATATCTCCCTACTTTTCATTGGGTAATGATTTTTATCTCATAGTATATATAGGATTAGAAGAGGATGTTTACCTATTTGAGTAAGGGACTTTTTCCACAATGATGGTCTTGAAAGTGAACCTTGACTTCTATGATGGATTGGGGTAAACCCATTCCACTATTATAGGCCTCATTAGTGACAATTTACTACATATGAAATGATTATCAATTCATATTTAGATTCCCCAATGTTATGACTTATGTTAATGTTTTGAACTCATGGGTCATGTTCTTTTATTTCTTTCTGATTCATATCTAATGGACTTCCCATCATTATACCATGATTTAGGAAAATGATATTTTATATTAATGGTTTGGTTTTTAAATGTTATCATCATTTTCCCATAACCTTTTTCTTATTTTTTTCTTATTTGATCATCAATATTTCACTTTCTTACCCTTATTGCACATATGAGCTCACCCTTTCTTATGTTTCCATTCTCTATCTTATGAGAAAATATTTTATGTAGGTCATTTTTTTTGAAGAGTACTAAAGGGAATATTTTTATGAGATATATTGAATAAGTTTCAAAAAATCATATGTTTTTGAACCTCATTTCTGAGAACAAAAAAACTATTACAGTCATTAAGCATGTTAGATTGAAATTTATTGAACATTAATCTAAAAAGTTGTAATATATACTTTTTAAAAGCCAATATATTTATAATTTTATCCTTTTTGATGTATAGAATTATTTCTTTATTGAGTAAATTAACATGGATTCTGTTGATGAGTTTGATACTAAAAATAGTATATCTAGATATGTATTCTTTTTTTATAACATATTGGTCAACATGATTTTGAGATTGAAAATGGGGATTTCCATCACCAAGATAGAATTTGATTGTGTAGTACTAATGGAAACAGGAAAGGAAATGGTAGAGTAGATATACATTATCTCAGAACACAGTTGAATGTTGTATATAGTATTTCTATAATGTGATTGTAATAGGAGATTCAATTATCCAAATATTGGTTGTTTCATGTGAGGAAAAAACATCAATGTTAACTACTATTTCGTCTATAAGATAATAGATTTTTTAGAACATGAGTAAAGAAATGTTACAAGAAATTTAAATGCAACTATTATGTTTACCAGTACATTAGTTCATGATATTTCATGGAAACATCATTCCATAGTTTTACATAGGAGAATAAAGGGATTTTTAAGTCCCACACATGCATTGGATTTGTTGGAGGATTGTATAAGTGTTCTTGAATAATTATTTAACTCACTGATTGTTGGGATTTTTTTAATCCAATTCAACTAATTATATATGATCAATGAAAGTAGAGTCTACATAAGACCATTTCATTCAGCAAAAAATTGATCCAGAATAACATATTCAAAATGAAATGTTATGCAAATGATAGTTTCATTTTAGTGGTTTGAAAGGGGATATAATTCGATGGGTCTATTGAATGGTAGTCAAGTCACATTAAGGAATATATGTCTATTTTTTTAATTACATTCATCATTGAGTTTTGAAGAAAAAAATAAGTCATTTGAACATTATTTTTCAATATGTGATTGGTTTTCATGATGAGAAAAGCAATAAGGGAATAGAGGCATTCCAGATCAATAGATGAACATTAATATTTTTTAGAGGTCATTGAAACTAGGTGATTGAAAGGGACCCGCTATAAATAAGATGGTGGGACCATATTTTTTGGAGTCATTAAGGGGACATATATTAATTTGAGTTAGTAATTTACATTAATATATAGTCATAGTTATCATATATTACATATAGTTTGTATATTTTCGATAAATGAAATTTTTTAATGCATCTCATAAGGATGTAGGACACAATATTCGAACCTTGTAAAATTAATGTCTTTTATCCTTCTTTTATTTACATTCTTGTTTTTACTCAGTATTTTCATGTTAGTTAATATGAATTTTAAAGAGTACAGTAATTGAATATGGTTAATAAGTTGAATTGATTCTTCTTAGTCCGGGTACACTAATATATAGAGAGTGCCTTCTAGAGTCTTATTCCACCAAATTATTATATGGAAAATTATTTTGATTATTAATGTATGGTGTGGGATTCTAGAAACATGTATCATAAATAAATGGCTTAGAATAATATATTTAAATAATATATCCCAAAATGAGTCCTTATTAAAAAAGTTTGGATAATGATACTTATCATACACCCACGTGCGTCGTTAATTCCTCAAGGCACGAGTCAAATTAGAAATATATATGTGTCCCAAAATCCATGTGACTACTAGGGTATAGTATGGTAGATGTTTGGGATCAATTCCATGAGAAGGATTTTTTTATATGATTGAAAGATATATGATCATAAATTCTTTGTAGGATTCCTTACTAGTTGACTAATTTTTGGGAGTTTCTAACTAATTTTGTGTTGTACTTCACGTGAATAAATAGGTTTGGGATCAAGTCTGAGTATCTAGATAAACGTGATCCTAATTTTAAAATTGGCATGGTCGTATGGTCTTAGTCTACGATAAATGTGGTAGTATTTATTCAACCCTGGTCCAGTCTTCAAGTTCTAACAACGATGTAGTTATTCGATGGTTTATAGGCCAGATTTAGTCCTAGATGCATTACATTTATCTTTAATTTCAGATAGTTCCCTAAGTTAATGGTTATAGTCATAGTTTACTTCAATTTGGTAGGGTAGTTTTCTTGAACGTCCGATGGTCATGGTACAGTTGTACAAATTTTGTTTGACCATTTTTTTATATATTGATTACTAATCCATTACGGTTTTCCATGATTAGAACTAGGGATTTAATTAAGAATCTAGATACATCCAATCTTGATCCCTACCCTGTGGTGTTTAGATACTCATGTTGGTAATTAAATAAATAAAAGTAATAGAAGAATTCTTAATCACAATGCTAATGGAATTGAACATAACTAGAATGAAATGAACATTCAAGAATACAATTAATAAAATCTTACCTGAAAGGAATGAAATTTAATTTAAACAACCTGGGAATTAAAGGCATTGAAGAAAAGTGAATCCACGTCTCTTTGATTGAAAATGTAATGAAATTACAAAAACTAATGTGTTTAAAGATGAAAAAGAGATGATATTTCTGAAGGGATTCTAGAGATAGAGAGAGAGAGAGACCGGATCACAATGTTTCATATAAAGTGTAGCTGAGATGCTTTATATATAAGGGGAAATGGTCACGACGTGTACATGATCATCACATCATGAACCCTTAATACACATTATTTCAATGAGGATCTCTAATGTGGAATGCAGATCATCCGTGGATTAATGATGTTTGGCCATGTTGACGTCATTTCTAGGTGGTTCATGGAATGTACCCCCTTCCTAGTTGGCTTTTTGAATTAAATCCTCCAAGATTTATCAGCGTTCTATTTGACTGGGGTTACCATGTGTAGTAAGGAGTCAGGACGCAAACTTGAAATTCCTCTGGTCATTATGGTTTGTCACAACTTAAGCTTCACAGCATGATTCATGATTTGATCATCAAGTACTCGACATGTACATGGCCATCAAAATGGGTTCTTGACCATTTTTATTGATTTTCTGCCTTTCTTCCTTGGAATCTTGTGAAGATTCCTTTCCTTAAAAATTGGACATCTACTGTGTGCATTATATATTAAAAGAATGAAAAAAAATGGAAAACTAACACAAAAAATATATACATCATTTAGGCATATAAAATCCATACACACATGAATCATTGCTCATCCTCATGAAAAATATCTCAATAAAGATATCAAAAGAATAATAAATATTCAAAGAACTAATTTTAAATTATGTCCACAAAATTAAATATATTTTATGTAGAAAAGTATTCATGTTCCAGTTTTAATCCTTCCTAGTATATTATTCATGCCTCAAAGATCTTATATTTCCAAAAAAAATCTGTTCTTTTAATCATAATCATTTAACCATTACTTAAGCTATATACCAAGTGTCAATTTAACTCAACATTATTTTCTCTCATCACCCAGGGAGAAATGTAAGAAAGGTATTCTCATACTCTGAGATCATGTTCCTAACCATAGGCTTGCACTGGTTCTATCATATCCATGGTGTAAAGACATGTATAAAAATAATCTTGATAACTTTTATCAACAAGTTTTTGATGTCTCTGAGGTAGTGGGTTGGTAGGTAGAAATTGTAAATCTAGCTCAAAAGTAGGGTATGCTCTAAAGTACAATGCAGATGCAAAAAGATAAGTGTGACTAAATTCTTCTATCCGGTGAGTCTGGTCCATTCTGTCTGAATGCCTCCCCCATGCTTCTTCAAAATATAATCTTCATGCATTGTACAAAGTGTAGGGTAGGAAGGTAAATATGCTATATATATATTTTCTTCTAATAGTTCATTCATGCCAACTATGGGATAAATGAAGAATATATCTTAGGTGGGTCTGAGATAAAACAGTTATCAAAGGCTTCCTCAATCTTTTTAAAATTAAACTTGTTCAGTTATCGTTATGATAAGATCTCAGTGCATTTTGTAGATAGTTTCCATGTCCCTGTTATCCCTCAATAAATATTCACAAAAGAAAATGATACTAAAGGCATAGAATCCTCTCACGTGCTGGGAATAAAATAAAAAATATAAATTAAAAAGAGTATAAATATAAAGTAGTGTGTCAATTAATAATGATTTCAAACATTTCAAATTTGAATTAAAATTCTTTTCTCAGAAATCATTGTAAAATTCTAATCATGGGTAAAACATGGTTTTTAACATTTTTTTATTTTTAACTTTATTTTTAATTTACATGGATATAATTTTTTTTCAAATTTATAACACGATCATCAATATGAAAAAATTATCTTTGAATAGTGAAAACAATCATAAATCAAGTGTATCTCTATGAAAATATGAGAATGACCCCCTCCCCCCCCCACACACACTTAAAATAAAATAGTGTGCCCATTTTATATTAAATAATGGGTGGGTGTGGTGTGCCAATGATTTTGAAAATAGAATTCACATGGTAGTGATGGCAGAATTTTGAAAGAGGGAACAAATAGATCTCTGAGATGAATTGTTATTCCATGGTGGTGTCTGAGATGTCTTATCATGGAAGTGTTGATTCAACAACAAAATATGTCAATAAAAAATCATGATCTATAAAAAAACATTAATCCATAGGTTTAAATGTTTGAATTGCTGAGAAATAGGGAGGTGAAAAAATAATGAATAATAGTATCCTTATTGATTATTGAATGAATGTTTATTCAATGTACTGAAATAAAACACTGAGACATACAAGACTCAAACAAAACTCAAAAACAACTATGGGAGGCCTCCTTTAAAGTGATATCTTTGAAGTCATCATCCAGACAACCTTAGAGTTTAGATGAATGTGGGGTTGAGGACATAGACCCCATGGAATGGTTCTTGAGAAATCTTTAACCGTTGACCATTCACATTGAATGGAGGCTCTCCGTATCATTGAATTTTGATTTCACTATAATGAAAAACATGGAAAACATCATAATTACCCGTCCATATTGATTTTAAATTTCCTAGGAAAATTTTTAATCATGAGTAGAATAGCATAACTGTATTCCCTCGGATGAAGGTGCATCTTGAAATATGTTGGTCATTCCAATCTTTTTTTCGTTATAAATCCATGCATTCTTGTACGCATATTTCCTTAATTCATCTATCGTTGTTAATTAAAATAACTACATCTCTAGAGATTTATATAACTCCAAATTTTAATTTTTTATGCCCCAAAATGATCAGCGCTCTAGCTCCACTGGAAGGTGACATGTTTTTCCATAAATCAGTTGAAGTGGGGTGTTGTTGTTAGGTCTTTTATAAGACTTTATATATGCCCATAATGCACCATCCATTTTCAGACAACAAACATTTCTCCTTGTATTTACTATTTTTTCTAGGATCTGCTTTACCTACCTATTTGACAGTTCATCATGTCCACTCATTTGTGGGTGATAGGGGGTTCCAATATTGTAGTAGATCTTATATCATTGAAGAATTTTCTTGACTATTTGATTTAGGAAATGTGTTTTGCGATCACTAATGAGTATCCATGGACATCCAAAACATGAAAACACATTTTTCTAAAGTAAATTTATTACCATGATAAATTTTTCAAGATTCATTTCTTCAGCATCAACCAATTTTGATACGTAAAACACTACAACTAGAATATATTTCTTTACATGTGACTTGGGGAACGTTCCCATAAAGTAGATTCCCCAAACATCAAAGACTTTAACCTCGAGCATGGGGTTCTGTGGTGTTTCATTTCATTTAATGATATTCCATGTCCTTTGGCATCTGTCATAGTGGCAGAAGAATCTCATAACGTCTTAATGTGAAGAGGGCCCAAAAATCCAACTTGTAGGATCATATCCATTATAAACTTAGGCCCATGATGTCTGTCATTTGGAAAAGTGTGGAACATTATAATTACATTTTGTTCCTCTTATTCTATAATTCAATGCCTTAAAAAGCCATTATCACAGTTCATGAAATGTAGAGGTTCATCTCAAAAGTAGTTCTTTGCATATGATGGTACCTTTTTCTATTGTAGATAAGATAAATCATGAGGGATGAATCTTGTTGACATAAAATTGGCTATGTCAGAGAACCAATGATGTTTTTGGATATTAGATAGGGTTTCCTCAAGAAAATCTACCTTGATGTCAGCATTGTTGTCTATGATAATTGTAAGAGGCGGTCTAGAGAGGTGATCTGCAATAAAATTTTCTAATACCTTCATATATTTGATTGTTATGATGAATTCCTACAGCATGAGAATTAGTCATATCAATGTAGGTTTTTCATATTTCTTGGTAATTAAGTACCGATGAACATCATGATCTATATGAATAGTAAATTTTGACAGAACAAGGTAAGAACATAATTTTTCAAAGGCATACACGATGGTTAAGATATTTATCTAAGTCGTCATGTAATTAATATGATATTCATTTAATGTGTGACTTCCATAATAAATTGGTTAGATGTTGTTATTTGTATGTTGTCCGAGAACTACTCCTACCGCAAGGTCGCTTCATCACACATATGTTCAAAATCATTTTCCTAGTTGGGTGCAATGTGGAATAGAGATAACATCAGGTTGGTTTTCAATGTATTGAAAGCATTATGGAATTTCGAAAAAATTATAAAGGAATATATTTTGATAATAAGTGTGTCAAAGGATGTACAACTTTAGAAAAATCATTTACGAAGCATCTATACAATCCAGTATTCCCATAGAAATTTCCACTACCTTTAACAATGGATGGATCAGGAAGATCTTTTTTAATTTTCACTATTGTAGGATCTACTTTGATGCCTTATTTGGATTTGATGTGGCCCAATACGACTCCTCCTTGCACCATGATGTGAAATTTTTCCCAATTTTTCACCATTAATTTTTCATCATATCATTAAAGAACTAGTTATAGATTGATGATACAGACATAGAATGATCCTCCATAAACTGAGAAATTTTCCATGAACATTTTGAGAAATTATTCAGCCATATCATGACATATGTGTTTTATATATCCTTTGAATTTTGTTGGAGATTTACACAAGCCGAAGCACATGCATCTGTAGGTAAAAGTACCAAAAGAATAGGTGAAGGTCGTTTTTGTCTAGTTAGAAGGGTCGACTGCAAGTTTATTATATCTTGAATAGCCATCCGAGAAACAGTATAAATCATTCACCTTATGTTCTTCTAAAATTGGTTCCATTAAAGGTAAGGGAAGATTTTCTTCTCCTATGGATGAATTTAATGATCTGTAATCTGTGAAAATTCTCTCTCCAGTGATGGGGCATGTTGAAATAAGTTCATTGTCATCTTTTATTGTTACTCTGAGTCCTCCTTTCATGGGAATGACTTGGATGGGGATCACCATTTGACAGTATGAGATAGGAATGATTATTCCTATATCCAAGAGTTTCAACACCTCTTTCTTGAAAACATCCTTCATGGGTAGTGTGAGCCTCTTATGAGGTTTCCATTTTGTTTTTCCCCTTTTCCACTAAGATTCGGGGAGTGAATTTAGTGGGATTGACCGCCTTAATTTAATCCACTCCCCAAGAGATAGACAGCTTGTGTCGTTTGAAGAAATCAACCAATTTTTCTACTTGATCCTAGGATAGTTCGGAGTTGACCATAACAGAAAAGAAGGGATATTCCCCTAGAAATGAGTACATTAAAGTACAAGGCAGTGGTTTCAGGTCTAATTGAGGATGTTGAATGATGGATGGGGTAAATTGTGGAACAACATATTTAGTGAGTTGTTCAATAATGTTGACTTCCTTGAAGTCATAATCTTCTTCTACTTTTTTAAGAGAGAAGCTAATTTCTTTCTTTATGACCATATATTCTTCCTCGTTCTTGGTGAGAGAAATGACATGAAAATCCATAGTGTTATCTGAGTGTTTCACATCTCCAATATGGTTGAAGAAAACTTATTCTTCTCATACTCTGAATATGATACGTGTTTGGTTCACATCAATCAGTTCCATTCTTGTAGATAAGAATTTTCATCCAAGAATAATGGGTATGTCACCTTTTTCCTTCATGTCCATTACCAGGAAATCAGTTGGGATGATGAACATTACGACATTTAATAGTACATCTTCCATAATGCCTTGAGGGTATATGACTGATGGATTAGATAATTGAAAAGACACACTTGTTTCTTTGAGATCTTTGAGTTTTAGACTTTGAAAAGTACTCATTGGAATGAGGTTAATGTTTTTTCCATGATCACATAGTGCTCTACCAAATTTTCAAGTGCCTATCTCTCAAGGTATTGAGAAGCCTCCAGGTCCAATCACCATTTGTAGAATTTTCTATTATACAAGAATATAGCATTCTTCAATTAAATAGATTAATTGTAGATATTATATTTTTCCTTTGTTAGATAAATGTTATTTCAGGAAGTTTGCATAAATGGGAATATGAGAAATAGATTTAGAAAAAGGGATGTGGATATGTAATTTCTTGAACATATCCAGGAACTTCTTGTATTGCATCTCCTGCCAATGTTTTCTTGATCTCTCTGGGTAGGAAGGAGGTGTCTAGTATAGAGGTGGGTAAACATACATAGGATCCTTCTATTTCTTAGGCATTTATTTCTTATCATCTGGTAATTCTTCATGAGGTATTTTGGGATTTAATTCACCAGCCTTCTCATAAGGTACTGGTAGTTTTTCTCGGATCTTCTTCTTGCGGCCTCACTTCATTGGGTTGTTGAAAGTCGAGAATCTTTCCACTACTCATCACTAATACCATAGATTCCTCTCCTGGGTATTTCTCAGTGTTAATAGGTAGGGTACCAAAAAATCTCTCAAATAAGGTCATTGAGATTTAATCGATTTAGATATCTAGGATTCATAGAACAACACTATTGGTTTTCCTATCTGTCTCATGGGTCATCATTATTTGATCATACTTTTACTCAAATTATGCCAGGAGGTTTTTAGATTTCTTTTCATAGGTTCTCAATGGGGTCTTGGATGAGGTGGCTGAATTTTTTGTGATTTTTGAGGGAATGATTTTTTTCTTGTGGTCTTTGTATAGGGTTCATCGGAGGGGGTTGAGTTGTTTGTATCTGAAATTATTCTAATTTTTTTCTTAGTGCTTCAACTTACATTACTAGCATTGTGGTCTCATCAATTTGGTGCATTCCACATTGTGGTGTTCCATGATCACTCTACCATAGACTAGTATTGTGATATACTTTTTATAGAATTGATCTTTTAACTTCGGGAGTCTTCAACATGAGACCTCCATCAGCGGCTGCCTCGATAAAATTGTGTGCTTTAGGCTGTAGTCTTTGATAGAAAGTATGGAGTTGTATCCACATGTCTAGTCCATGATGTGGAAACTTCTCCATTAGTTATTTAAAAATGTCACATTCTTCCCACATAGATTCTCCATCAATTTGGTTGAAGTTTTTAATGTTGATATGATGTTTTAGGTAAGGATGGGTGGGAAGTACATGTTCATAAATTTCATGGTCAGTTCATTCCAAGCTTTAATTTAATCTGGTGCTTGAGGTTTTATCCATTCAATGGCTCAGTTCATAAGGAGACTGATAATATGTCGAGTCTTATTGCATCATATGATACTCCCAATTTGCAAAATGTATCAAAGACCACCATGAATTTAGAAATATATTTATTTAGATCATCGCTTTGAAAACTATTAAACTTCCCCTTGCTCTACATCAAATGAATGAGTCTTTGTTTTATTTTGAAGGTATGGTCTTGAATGGGGGGTTGAACAATGCTACGGATCATACCATGGTTTGATAGAAATCCATAATCCATAATCGTTTCTTCTAGGTTCATTATTTGGTGTTCCCCTAGGATGAGTTGATGGTTGTGGTTTGGTGGGTTAGGTCACTGAGGTTGGAAATGCTTGGCCATTACTTGCCTGTTAATAAAAGAGATATTCATTTCAATCTTGAGATCTAAGACCGAAAGATATTGTACATCATGTGTCCATGAATGGTTCAAAGGACCATGGTTCATGCACGGGGTGAATGAAAAAAATAAAAAAGAAAAGGCCCATGGGGGTATAGAAACAAAGTAAAGTGGGTGTGGGAAAGGTAATCTGATACCTAGACCAGAATCCTAATTTCTTGAAAACAACATTGATCACAAGTAACATCCCCAACATTTGATCATCCACTCATGGGCATCATTAATTCCTCAGGGTGCAAGTCAAATTTGAAATTTATATGTGTCCCAAACATTACATAACTTATAAGGTGTAGTATGTTCGAAGTCCGGTGTCTATCACATAAGGATGATGTTGTTCGATGGGTGAAAGAGATCTGGTCATAAATCCTTTTTCGGAGTCCTTACTAGTTGAATAATGATATTGAGTTTCTAACTATTTTTTTGTTTGACTTAAAATGATTAAATAGTGGTCAAGATCATGTCCATGAATCTAGATAATGGTGATCTTAGTTCAAATTTTATTAATGTCTTAAGTGATTATTCTACAAAGCAAGTGGTAGTCACTAGTCAACCTTGGTCTATTCTTCTAGTTATTCCTAGGATGTAGCTCTTTCATTTCTAGGAGGATAGCTACATTCCTAGATGCATTATGATTAGATTCTATTGCAGGATGTTCCATAAGATAACTATCTTAGTCATATTTTCCTTCTATTAGGATACGATTGTTTTCTTGACTATTTGATGGTCACAGTATAGTCGCACATATGGGTTTTAACTATTAGTTTATCTCTTGATTACTAATTCATTTATTTTTTCCATGTATAGAACTATATATTTAATTAAGCGTCTAGACACATAGAATATTGATCCCAACCCTAATGCGTTTATCTACACATGTTAAAAATTAAGGAAATAAAAGTAATAGAATAAATCCTGATAACAATGCCAATATAATTGAACATGTACTGATATGAAATGTAAATTCAATAATAATTTAACTAAAATATTACTTTAAAGGAATTAAATGGAATTTGAAACAACACAGGAATTTAAGGCATTGAAGAAAAGTTAACC
Organism: Viscum album; assembly: GCA_963277665.1. Lineage (NCBI taxonomy): Eukaryota > Viridiplantae > Streptophyta > Magnoliopsida > Santalales > Viscaceae > Viscum > Viscum album. The sequence continues at coordinate 1,830,577,527 of OY728164.1, read as the reverse complement.
CATGGATATTTGATTGAAAATGATAATAAATTACAAAAACAAATGTTTTTAGAGAGGGAAAAGATATAATAATTACTAAGGGAGTCTATGAAGAGACAGATAGTCGATCCCAACATTTCGTCTGATGTGATGTCATTATGCTCCTTATATAGGCATCAAATGTCATGACGTGTACTTGATTGCCACATCTTGAACCCTTAATCCGTGTTATTTTGACGAGGATCTCAAGTGTGGCATGTGGGTATTTCGTAGATTAATGATGTTTGACTATAGTCACATCGTGTAAAGGTGGCTCACGATGTTTACCCAATGATGAGATGCCATTTCGCATTGAATCCTAAAGGATTTCACAGTATTCATTTTGACTAGTGTCCCAACGTATAGTTGAGAGTCATGACATGGACTGGAAATTCCTCTAATCATCATGGTTGATTATAAATTAAGCTTCATGGATTCATACAAGATGTGATCATCAAGTACACAATGTGTACTTGGCCGTCATGACATGTACTTGTCCATTTTCATATCTTTTCTTCATTTCTTCATTGTAATCTTGTGAAGCTCTGTTTACATCAATATTTAACATCTACCAAGTACGTTATCCAAAAAATGAATGAAAATTAATGGAAACATAACAATAAAATATATATATAATTTAGGATTATCAGTCCCCCACACATGAATTCAAATATCTATGTTTTTCATCCTTCAACTAAATTGGTAACCATAGGAATTGCCCTATTCACATTTCCTCTCACTATGGTCTAATTTAAGAGACCCATGAGTAGTAGGTGATGTCCAAAACTAACAAAAAAAATTCAAACTATGGAGTTACCTTTGTTTTTCTCATGAATGAACCTAATGTGATGGTCTACTACCAACTATGAGGATCATTATCGATATTTCCTCATACAAATTAGAAATCTAATATATAGAATCATTGACAATTTGCTCTTTATATTAAAAAATAATGTGAATGATAAAGTCCAAAATAAAATTACCTAGTGAAGGGTTCAACGAAACCCCTTTTCATTCAACTAGAAATTGATTAGAAATTAAGGATTTATATTGCGATTTTTTTGGACTATATCAAACATACATTATTCTCCCTATAATAACTATGCGGATTCCAAGAATTCACCTAGATAGTGTAATGTATTTTGGTGTCCATGAATTAGACTAAAAAATAGTATTTTTTTCCTACCTCCCCTTCTTGTATGAGAAATTTTGAAAGGAAATGTGGACCCTTTGCTGAAGTATCCCAACCCACAACTATTGTGGTTCCATGAAAACTTATAAAAGAAACCTCATAATGTAAAACATCATTTTTTAAAAACATATCTTGGAATCCATTTTGGGGGATAAGATCATGCCCATATAATTTCAAAATATCATGGTATATTATATCATTAATGAAAAATTTACAAGATATGACATAATAATATTGAGAATATATTTTTAATGATTTTATAAATAAAGAATCTATATGAATAGTAGATGAAGAATCACCCTAATAATTTTCCCTACTACTGTTTCCATAGACACATCATCTAATATTTCATTATCTTCATGTCTTGATACAATAGAATGATAGATCATGACATATTAGAATTAGGTGACCAAAATGAACATGTCATATTCTTTCATCCTCCGTTGATAATGATTAAGATAATGGTAATTTGTATAATTTGATATCTTAAGATGTAATATGTGAGATTGTTGATGATTAGTTCGCACAAAATTCAACAGATTGAGGCCATATGTTAATTCACACAAACATAAATCAATAAGAATAATCCTTGTCCATCTCAACCAAACTAGTGAAATCATTGGATTTGTAAGCTTCAAAATATTAAATTATTCATTTTCAACATCACATGATTATCATGGATTCCTTTTCAGGGCCAATACCATTTTTCCATCAGATAATACATACCTCACACACTCTGAGAAAACACTAGATAACATAAAGATGATCAATGAATTATCATATGAGGATTATAATTTTTAATCAATCAGTTTCATTAATTTTTTTAAAAACTATATTTTTAGTATGGATGAGGTATGTTGGTAATCTCCTCCAAATTATTTAAAATGAAACCCTTGAGCTTGAGGGAGACATTTCATGGGTTCACATGGCAGTTGAGGAAATATTCCCATGAATAGTGTCAATCTAATTATGACATGAAGTAAATAATTAATCTAACCACAACAAGATCATTCATTTTCTAAAATGACTTATATTTCATATATAAATCCCATTCAGATAATTGACTAGTTTTCTAATACCCATTCATTTTTAGGCCAAAAAATTCAACGAATTCCAATCATGTGACTCTACCCCATCCATTTGGGTCCTCTTCACTTTGAGTTAGGTAATATACCCCTGGTATTAGAAACATAACCCAAATATAAAAGGGTTATTTTCTCAAGAACCATTTTGGTATCCAATCATAGATCTCAAACCATGATGCACTTCAGTTTTCAAAGAAACTTCCTAAATCCCTCATTGCAATCCTTTTATTAATCCTTGAGATCGAAATCCCATGGATTCATGAGAAGGGTGTCCCCAAGATACTCATCAAAAAATTATATGGTTAATAAGATTCAATAATTTAATATCTCATCACTTTACATAAAAGAAACCATGATTTAATGTCATAATTTACCTCAAAAAATAGGTGAGTAATTTATTTTTTCATTGAATGATCATGATATTACTATAGAAAACATAAAAACATCCATCATTGACCAAGATTATGATGACATAGTCATCTATATGGAACATCAGGGGATAATATCAATCTATATTCATGATATTTAAAACCAATAGGTGAACTAAATCAGCAATGGATATTTGGATATGGTTCCATAAAATTTCCCAAAATTACAATATGTATCCCATTAAATAATTCATTTTATAAATTACTTCTTACTTGGTATGTATTTCTCAATCTCGAATGATATTTAATAGATCTACATAGAGGAAAATTTCATCCCTTTTCACTGTCAAAATCTGGATAAAAATCAACAAACACAACATTGATGGAATCCTTCTCTAGTATTTCAAGGGAAATAAAATTCCACATATTTTGTAGAAGGTACCCATTGTGTTATATGGAGCTAATCATACAGGGATAAATTTCTTCAATTGTATAAATGATATTGGTTACATATGGTACACTATAAATCATGATGGAATATAGCTATATCATATGTTCCATGTGCACCATTTTCATGCCATCCATTAGCGCGATATTCTAGAATTTTTCAACACCACCCAGTTTTATTGGCCTTTCATATTGTGGGGAGATTGTTTTATAGGTCTATCTCTTCTGGTGATATCATGAAACTTTATTTTAATTCATACTGAAACTTTTTTCTTAAAAAATTCCTAAATTCATTCCCCATAATGATTTCATGACTTGTTTAATTATTGTAATTGTAAAATATAACAAAATATTCTAGTTTTAATCTCTTCACAAATTTATCATAGATATTGTAGCAAATTTTTTATTATCTAGTATGAATAAGTAATATGTTTTGATTCACATCAAATAAAACAATTTATAAAACGATCATGTTATTATGAATGGGATGGTTAAGGAAGTTAGTAATTCTCTATCAAGAATTATTTAGAATATGGTGGATTAGATTTAGAAGATTTCTTCCAAAAATATCACTAATGATTTGAGGGAGGATCATATCATGAGTCAAACCTCTACCCTGGTGACTCCTTACAATTCATTGTATATAATATAGGTAAATTTACATATTCATCTGTTTACACCATTTCTCAGATTAACCTTTTTGGTCCAAGTTAAATGGTATGAGTATTAATAAGGCCTACTAACTGAGTCGGAAACCCATATTGAAAATTGCTCACAACCACTACATAAGCTTGTGGTTCATCAAAATCATTTTCCTTCAGTGTTTGAAAGAAAGTTTCACCATTTATCATTTCCCAAGTTTTTATGTGTGCTTGTGTTAATAATTCCAATGACATCAAGAATAAAACCAAAAATGTAGGCATCTATGTGGAATAGACCCTTCACTATTCACATGCATTACTCTAGTGGAAAATATTCACTAGTAAACATGGATGGATAGAAAATCAAACCATCCAAAAACAAAAAGATTATAAAAAATTTCCATAAATATGACACACCATCTCTAGATAGCATTGTCATATGATATTATACAATAAACAATTTATAAATAATCTTGATATTATATGGATCTGAAATCAACCTTTCCAGAAGATGTTAAACATCATGTGAAAAGTCATTACCAAAAGATATTAAACTGAAATTGTATTTCCCGATAGTATGACATTAAAATATATGATTAATATAATAATTTATATACAAAATCAAACAATTTTGATGAATTATTTATTCATAAATTTAATACTACAAAACATTGATGGATTTTAATCTTATAGAGATGAACCTTTTCAAAGGATGTAAGTCACCATCCAAAACTCTTGTAAAAGAACTATCAATTTCATTATTCCTATATCAAAAATTACATAGTGATGTTCATATAAACATTCATAATCCTAAACATAAGAACCAATATTATTTCATAATTTTTTCTAAGACACCTCTTTGACCCGTGTTGAATCCTTCAATTACTAATACCTAGTATATTCTCCTATACAACCTTCTTCTTATTATTAACCATATCTTAATTTAGAATTCATTTACCATAACTGTATAGTAACTTTATTCCTATATCATTGGATATATTTTGATTCTTGGATCACCAATCATGGGCCCATAGACAAATTCCATCTCTTAAACTCTTGTCTGATTGAATGAAATTTCCAATTCAAGAAAGTTATTCTCATATTTATCAACTTTTGGGAAGATACCTCTCATACCAAAACAAAATGTTTCTATATTACTCTTTCATAAAATATATAATGAAACACAAATTATTCATGTTGGTAAAATCATTAAATCCATATTCACTGGATTTTTTTTATGATCTCTGCATGACTGTTGAGTTATATTTACCCACATGATATTGATAGATCATTACTATCTAAGGTGACAGTGTGCAGTCTATATCACTAAAATAGGAACCACCCATTATGTTAATGTTTAACATCCTCAATGAATAATTACTTCACTCCATTCAGTCTAATATTCTTTCCCTTGAACTTATATACTCATGAATCACGCTGATCCTCTCCTTATGTAATGATCAAGATTTTAATCTCATATCACTTTGGGGTTAGAACCTTTATCTAACTAGAAATCGTATTATTCATCATGACCATTACCTATATCACCAAACCCTATTATATGTTAAATAATCAATGATAGATAACATATATTAGTCAAAATATTATTATGAATATTTATTCAATGTTCTAATAAACATTTCATCCAATGATTTTTAATATTCACCACAATTATTTATTTCCTATAGACTCTTGATGGTTTTAAATTTATAAATAATCACCATAGTCATGAAATACTAATACCTATCCCAGTAACAACTCACAAAGGAAACATAATCTATTATAATTTTATTAAACCTCTATTTAAAATACGTTTTATGGTTATTCCTAAAAATTTTCAACTGTTACCAATAATAGAGAAGTTGAACTCATATTTTAAACACATTTATAGTGGTTATAATTGTACTATTTTTCACCTCAAACCTCATTTAAAACACTATTTAATCATTTAACTCTTCCAAACATCTATTTTATTTCAGTGACAATTCATCATACTTAGTGTCATTACCCTGTGCATTTCTATACATAGAAATGGTAAAATTTTTCAGTTAGGTTTATTTCGTTCCCACATCATTAATATATATTGATATCTTTTATTTTTTGATGTTACATCAAAAACCCAACCCATAGTGTATTTTTATGAAAACATATATAAAAATAATGATATTTGACATACACTGAATTCTCACTCCAAGCATGACCCAAATGGTTAAGGAGAAATTCACTAATTATTCACATTCATGATTTTATTACATAAAAATTTAATATAATAAATTAAACAAAAATATTACTCTTCAAAAAATTAAGATATAAAGCATTTTTGGATCCCCTCCAATTAAAAAATAAATTAAAGAACCTAATACACTGATCACCCAAACTCAAACTTTTTTTAGCATTTGAACCTGACATTTTATTATTGGTGTTATCTACTCCATCTCAACATCTTCTTATAGGAATAGTGAGACAAAGAATCCTTCTTGTTAAGACCTATACACCACCACCAGTGTTGTTTCCTGGAAAATAACAATATTAGTATATTTCAATTGAATCCTATGGTGGGGGTCTATTACTTCCTTCATAAATTTTAGGACCATTAATTGGCTCCCATCATCCTATTAATGTAAAATCACCTTATGAATATATTTCATAGACTCGATATCATAATCCTCATATTCAACACTTGAAAAGTAAGATTTTTATTCCACTATTCACTCTTTATTGTATTGTGGAAATAAGTCATAACATAGAGGGAATTGTATACAATGATATAAATACCCAGTTTCAATGTTTATTGGTTTAGATATTATAACTAGTATCCCATATGATCTAGTTAATTAATGGTGATGATCCCATGTATATTCTTCCATGTTCTCCATTTACAACATGATTTTAATAAATTAAATTAAAAAATGAGTTTTCATTATTATATAAAGAATGATTTTACATGGGTATATTAATCATCATTAAAGAATAGTTATTCAATACATACCTTAAATTTCAAGGATCTATAGTGGATGGAAGGAATGACTGAAATTGAGTCATAGATTCATGAACTTTAATGATAAAATTTTTCTATTGATTGCCTATTATGGATACTTTGTGACTTATCTATATCAATTATTTTGGGATCCACTTTAATATGGGTAGTAAATATGTATTCAATACATATTAGTGGTGGATCCACTATAGTTTTATCTCTCATATCCACCCCTATAATGACATCTTTCTCTTCATGGTTTATAACTTCCCCAGGGTTGTGTTCTTCCTCATATACACTATAATGTTCCACATCATTTGCATCGGGTAATATATATTTCTACTTTACACAATCACCCACCACGTCAAGGATGGGATATTTATGTCCCATTTTACCCATGGACCCATTCTCCAACATGGGGATGAATGTTCAATTTACATATCATTTATTCATTTAGAAAATTAAATCAAGAATAAGAGGAAATTAGAGAGTGAAATCTTACTTACTTCAAAATTAGAGGAAATTTCATATTCTTCATCCAATGAAATATCATAGGACCAAGATTGTTTTCCTGATTTAGATACCATGACATTTAAAATGTTTATTCTCAATTATGTAGATGTAAAATATGATACCTAAGACCCTTTAAATTTTATGGGAATCCTTCAGTCTACAATTAGGGATCTTTGACCATGAGTGATGGATATTTAATCAGAAATATAGGTGAGTGACAAAAGAGTTAAAAATGATTATTTAGATGAAAATTGGTTGTAGTATTAACATCTATTACATGTGGTGTATGAATTTTCATCACATCCATTTATTTTTAGTTCTCTACATCATCATTAGACGACAATTCCCCAATATTTTTTGACAGAATCACCACCTTAGCTATTGGGAAATCCATTTTGTGGGGAGATACACTTCTCATTTATTTGATACATAGGTTCTACATGTTTCCCATCTACTATGATGATGAAAAGATTATTCTAGAGTGTAATCACTTGATGAATCATAAATAAGTGATAAAATTTTATGTAAATGCTTCCAAATGTATAACTGAAATAGTTATCATATATGATAGTTAACTAACTTTGAAATGTCTACCCAGATTTCATAGAATATACATTTCCCTCACTCCCAATAATATTCTATGTGAAACAACCAATCTTTTATTGTAGTATGATTACATTTTATCATTATGAAACTATAATACAATACCCATTTTAATATTCCGTAGAACAAAAATTTTAATTTGATAGCATGGATATTTATTTTTAGCATACTATTTCAAAATGATCCTTGAACTATTTTGTCCCTTATTAATATGCTTTTTTTAAAAAATTTACAATGTATTATTTTGAAAATATATATATAATTATTTTTTATTATATTAATAAATAATCATAAATTGATTATTAATTTTATAGAAATTAATATAATATCAATTATCAAAAAGGTTATATTTTTCATAAAGATTTATTTATGTGCATAATGAATTTCTATAGAAATTAGTTCAAATAAACCCAATTGATGAATTATTTAAATAAAATTTAATGTGTATATTTATATGAATTTAATTAATAAAATTATTATTACTAATAATAATATTAGTGTAAGATCATCTTATGCATTAAAAACGTATAATCATGAAAAACGGATTTTAATAACATTGTTAGAGTTTAATTTAAAATTAATTACTATAACATATAGAAATTAAATTTCATCAAATAGATTACATATTTGGAATTAGTTTTATTGTATTTTCAAAATAGTTCACTTCTATTTTTAGGATTTATTAATACTAACTGTTCTATAATTTATTAACTCAGTAATTGGTAAAATGGGATAAACAATTTTAAGAATATATAATAAGGCTTCAAAAGAATCTATAAACATTATAATATGTGATTTTATGAGTATAATATGACCTACACATTCATATATTAGAACATATAGAATCTTGGATCCCTTTTTCTTCGATAAAGACAAATATATTCTTTTATGTAATGGAAATTTTAACATATAACTATATTTCATTTAATTTATATGAAATTTTATCCTAGAGATATGAACATGTTATAAATTCACAAAAAATTTATTTTTAAAATAACTAAATTACCTTTATTATGAATTATTTTAGTTGATTTATAATTACCTGAAATTATTACACAACACTAACATAGTGCTTGTTGATTTCATAGATAAATAAATGTAAATTATCTTTAAAATAAAAATGTATTAGTTTTGAAAAATAATGGGGTCACATTAATTTTATGGTTAATTATAATGTACTATATATGGTTAAATCGTTTACATTCTAATTATATTCCTCTATTAATTTCTTTGAAGTCAATATATGTGAATAGATATTAAAATGACAATAGTGGTATTTTATGTTAAATAATATTCCATTAATTGATTTAAAAACCTAAAAAATTATATGACAAATGGTATGGGATACGGTTGATAACATTATAAGATTATCTTTTTTATGAAAATTTTTACTTTAAATGTTAATTTATAAGTCTCTAATGATGAAAATGTTGTCAACACGTTTATTATTAAAATTGGTAAATGAATGGGTTAAACCAAAGAATAATGTTAATAATTTCAACTAAAACATTAAAAATTATATTTGGTTAATTAATTTAAAGTTTAACAAATATTAAGGTAAATATTTTCTCAATTTTTTGTCACATTCAAATGAATAATAAATTATTATATTTAAATAATTTATGTAATTCCAGGTGTGTATTTTCCTCTACTATAAAAGGACCCCACATATCCCATACTATTCAAAATACCATGAGAAACATTGCTCAACCAAAGCATACAAAACTTTATCCCCCAAAACCATATCTATATTTTAGAGGTTTTAGTCATCTCAAAATACCAACCCTTGGGTATTAATATAATATACAAATTTGATTTCACAATGAAGAGGTAATCGCCTTAATCGACTTTTTTCACATCCATTATTACTTATACCTCATATAAATCATATATTATATTAATAAATATATCAAAAATTATACCAATATATTATTTTATTTATATTATTTAAATTTTATTACACTTATTTAATATACTCATCCATATAATGGAAAACAGAAACATTGTTCCTATATACGTTCATACTACCACCCCATGAGTCATTGTATTTAATTAGTCATCACCAGCTAACATGGATGGTATATATAGTTGTATTAAAATTATTAAAATGTAAATTAAGACATATTATTAATTTTTAATTGATAAAATAATACTATGTTACTTTTTTAGTTATCTGTTGGAAAATAATAATATCACTTGTGTGTACGTATTGATTATCACCTCCATGAAGCAATGCTATTTGCATTTCAATTAGACTATGAAAGAATATTTATAAAAACTAATATAATGAATCGAATATATATATATATATATAATTAATAAAATTTTTATGTTTTGAAATAATAAACCTTGAACAAGATTTTGAACTTCGGTGACGAAACCTGAAAGAGAAAACTAAACAGTTAACAATCGATGATTGATTTTATCTAGAATTGGTATTTATTGAGTAATGATAATATTTATAAATTATGATAAATATTAATATTTTTCTTGTATAAAATAATAAAATTTTCAAACCCATTATACTTGATGTTATAGCTTGTTCATCAATGTGGAAGCATGAGGTAAATAGTTTTGCCTCGACTTCCTCATCATTGAGACATATTTTTTATTTTACACATTTTTTATTTTTTATTTATTTATGTTTAATTTTTTATATTTAACAGTAATATATATTTATTTATGTTATTAATGGTTTAAATTCCTCTTTGTTCATTTCATAGCTAACAGTTCCAATGTTACTAAAGGGTTTAGAATTTAATTTTACAGTCTCATTATTTTTTAATTGGTTATATTTACATTGATTGGATACTATTACGAATACCTCATAAACACAGTAAATATTATTTTCCCCTAAATATTTATGTAATTTTAATGTTTTATTATTACTATCCCAATCATTATATAATTAATTATTCAAATAAATGGTTAAATGAAATGTTTACATTACTTCACATCTTGATCATGAATTGTTTTCTTCCTTTTAGATATTTTTGGAATAGTTATTCAAAATACCTTGTTGTTTGATTAAATAAACTATTAAAGACATAATATTTCATATATTACTTTTTAAATGTGGTTATTAAGGATTATTTAATATTGAGTAATTTTTCACATTATTTTCATCAATTCAAATGGAATATTTCATATTAATATATATAGGATTAATATATTTTATCACAACCCAATATGTTGTATGATATTCAGATTCATCAATAGGATTTCCATGGTTTCATATGGATATTTAATTAATTGAAATTTTTTTAAATTATTTCTTTTCACTTCCTTATATTCTCAAAAATACTAAAATTTATTAGAAAAACAATATTTTAGTTGAATCGATGTTTTCCTTTTACCCCTTATTAATTTTGTTTTGAGGGTCATTATTTTGAAAAAATGACATTTTTATTATCATCATTGATCTTAAATTCTAGTTCTATTTCATATCCTGTTTTTATGAATCCCGTATGTACACATTTCATATGGAGTACTCCACTTCTACATATAGTGTTTTGTTATGGTGGTTGTTTACTGGCTTGGGAAATATTGATATTTAATATTCTCTATTTAATACATATATTTAATGATAAATATTAATTATTATGAATTAAATTTACCATTAAATATATAAATAATGTAATGGACATGGATAATTTTCATTTTCATGTTATAGATTAATTTGAATGTGTTTTTATTTATCTTTCTTTTCATATTTATTATTTTTTACTCATTACTTTTTTCATTGTAAAAGACCATTACTGAGTCTTTTAACTCACAATTATTTAATTTTCCATTCCCCATGATATGAGGATGGAATATTTGAATGAGTTTCAATGATTTATAATATATACATTTACTATATATTATATTTTATTTTTAATGTAAAATTAGAATCATGTATGTATTGGATTCCTCATGACTACTAAACTGATTTTCCCTTCCTTATTTGTTCACTTTTATCTTATGTAACTATAATAAAGATACAATTACCTACAATTTAGTGATATTATGATCATTATATATAGTTTTATATCATGTTTAGTAAAAAAACATGTGTTATAGATTTTGGGGAAAAAAATTAGAGTACATATATAGTTACTTGGGTTTGACTTGTAAGACTTTAAAATATTTCAAAGAATATTTTTGAAGTCCAAAATCTGTTTAGGAATAGACTTTAAAAATTTTATATATGTTTTTTTCATGTTCATGAAGATTCGCTTGAATCATGAATAACTATTAAGAGGATTCTATAATTGGATTTCTAAGACCTTATGTTTGATTTCATAATGTAATGTTTACCCTAGGTATAACCTCAAGTTGTCTACAACAGAATGTTTGGTCGAGGTGAGTTTGTGGGGTGCATGTTGTGGAATTAAAAAATAAATGATTAATTAATTAATCCTACATCTATGCTCCCCCACCCACTTGGTAAACAGAACGCAAGTAATTCCACACCTCACCTATCCTACTTTTAAAAATGATGGAAACAATTCTAAATCGAAGTGATGAAGAACTGTAGATATTCATTCTTAGAATTTATTGTCATATAATCAAGGAGAAACACGATCTAGACATCATTCAACTCATAAATCCTTAATTTTTCACCCACAAAGTAGGAGGTTTTGAGTATTTATCTGGATCACCTTCTTTTTCCATTTTATTGTGGTTGTAGAGCCCAAATACACTTGCTTGAGACCCGACCTAGTTGGATCTATAGGTTTCAACGAAACCCAAGTTTCTCAGTTGTTTCTGGATGAAATTAAACAATAAAATTATTATATACACAGCCTGTAATCCTAATATACACACTGTGTATCACTTCTTATTCATGGAAGATTAATTTTGGGGACTACACACCATGTACTCGGGTTACACATTGTGTAATGATCTCCCATCTTGGTGGCCTTGGGACATGGCTTGTGAAGCTATGTGGAAGAACATGGCCATGTGAAAGTACATGGCCAAAGTACACAGACATGGGGTCTGGTACTTGAACACGGGAAAACCACATGGCTATGGGAACATTAACCTAAACACACCATGTATTATGGGATGCACATCATATGAGGGACATAGTTGGATGGGATGTGTGATGGAGGAACATGACCAGGGTCCATGTGAAGTGGGACATGGTGTGTATCACATCTACACATTTTGTACCCCTACATGGTATGGAAAAATATGTATGAATGATACACATCCATGTTCTTGGGTAAGAACACATGCTCTCTAGACACCAGTGCATGCATGTACTCCTTGATGATCTTATTATGAAATTATTTCTTCTATATCACCTTGTCTAGAACACGGATTAAAGCTTGGTTGTAGACTATACTAACTATTTTTCCTTATAAAATGATATGGTGGCATCTGTTTCATCCTATAATAGATGAGGTGGCATGAATCTAGAATGAATCTAGTGAAGCAGTGCTAAACTGATATTAAGGATCGGTGTGATGCAGTAAGATAGTTGTTGGGATCGGTACTCCCATATGGAATTAGGGAATGGTCTTCCCTTACCTCTCTAATTTGGTTGATATGGGACTCCCCAAGTTGGTGGGGTAGGATTTTTTACATTTGGGTTTTTATCTCGGAGTCGGCACTCTTCTAATGATGTAGTGTGCGGGTTCCCAATGATGGTTGTGTAGTTGGAGAATGCTCTCCCTCCAAGCCAGGGTGTGATCCCTCTATAATCAATGGCCAGATAAAGTTATTGTATCCTTTTTAGTCTAGGTTCTGGGTCATATATCTATATAGTTGTTTCAAATCTATTGTTTCTATGTATTGGTCCTCAAAAAGTGATGTACTAATCCGGTCAGAACTCCCCTATCGAGTAAGGGTTCGATTCCTCTACACTGGGAGTCATAACTCCCATGTTGTTCAAGGGTGTGGGTCCTCAATACATGTTTTTTAGTAGAGTTGGTAGTCCTTTGTCATATTAGATAGTGAGTCCTCTAGCACGGGGTATGTTCTCCCATATCATGTTAGTGTGTGGGTACCTCGCATTAATTGAGATTGTTGAGTAGTACTCCCCTGCAGGACTAGGGTATGGGTCTTCTAGGCACCAACTGGTACATTCATATCATACAATGGTGAATGTCTTCATCTATGCAGTGGTAATCACCCATAATTGAGTAGTAGTGCTGATAAGGTCATCTATTTAAGTTTTTCTGCCTCATCTGTTGAGTATAATATGAGGAGTGGGCCCTTCCACTGGTCACATGTGATGTCTAGTTAAGTGTTAGTTCTCCCATTATTTACATAGGTGTGGGCCACTAAATATTTGATATGCAAGTGTTTCACATGTTGGTTTAAGACCTAGTACATCCTTGATTATTGGGAAGTGGTGAGGTATGGTTCCCTTCATTCTCTCTAGTTATAGAGGATGCATGTGAGGAATTGTTTGGTGTAGTACTCCATAAAATATGTGCAGTGGTGATGGGTGGGCCGCTCAAATTGGGTTCTACTGTCTTTAAGGAGGGTTCATGTTAGCATTGACTGGACCTCTAGTTCTAGGCAATATATTTGGACCTATTTAGTTGTCCTGGATGGATTGTATCCCACGGATGGGTTCCATCTGAGATGGATGTGTTCATGGAGTGTGTTCCCCATGTTTTTTGTTACTTGTATAGCCATTGAGTATAATCTTTTTGCTGGCTATGCGGATGGAACCTCCTAAGACATGGATTATAAGGTGACTATATATGGGTGTTTTATGAAATTCCTTCAAGTGTTTTCATATGTATGGGTTGAAACCCATTGTGTATAGGGATGAACTATCATGTATTTCCATGGATGGTATGATCTAGAGTTTCTCTATCAATTTTGTTCCCTCTTCCTGGTTCCATCACACATTTTCCATTAAGAAAATCATTTTTCTTTTTTTAGGGTCCCTGATGAATATTCTTATTGTCAACATGGCATGTGATTTTCCCCCACATGTTGTTTCATGTGTCTACTATAGTCCTTTCAATGGATTCCCCAGACACCCAAGGTAGGTGAAGCTTAGATATTTTTTCTCACTGAGGTGTTTTCTAGAGTTGGATCGAAGTGTGTGCCAGTAAATTTCATTTGATAGAAATACCTTCCTTCTAAGAAGGATGTAAAATTTTATAGTTTTCTATTAGATGACTTTTTTTATCTTTTAATTATTTTTTTACTTCTACTACACTCATTTTTGGGATACTATCATGAATTAATATTAGTTTAAAACATTTAATATCATTACATTGTTTCATCATGGTGTTTGTGGGTTTGTGCATACATGAAACTCATGAAATTGTCTCCCATCAGTTTGATATACCTCCTTGGTTCTAGTCTCAAGTGTCTAACCTATTAGAGATGGTATTGGGTAATTGTTGCTTGGGCCCCATGAGGTCGAGTTATGAAAGAGTGGTATCAATTCAGGTACCACGTTTCATAGAAGTGTCATGATTTTGGGTTTTGGTTTCATAATGATAGTGTTATGATGATTCAATTTTGGCTCTCATGATATAGGGTCCGGTGTTGGTGTGTTGGTCGACGAATCCATTCAACAGGACCCTAATAAACATATTTTCGACTCGATACATCAAAAGACTAGTTGTAGAGAAGTATTGTTAAATGCGTTAAATAGGAATTGGATTCATTTTATCCCTGAACATCCAGATTCGTCTCCTAATATATAATCTTTGAATATCGTATTCCTTTAATGTTATCTCATGATTCCTCCACGGTGATAGTCAGACAGGATTCTATAGATAGATTATGGTGATAATCTTCTCCATGGAGAGGCATAAGTGTAGTGCATTGGTATTAAATTGTACCTTAGGGTGGGATTCCATTAGAGCCACTACCCATTGGAAAGTAGGATGTATCATAATTTTAGGTCAATGATGTTCATAGGATTACTATGCTACACCTGTTCTAGAGGCAGCAAACTCTGAGTTTTTACGGTGATCTAGAACCATAGAAAGAGGAAAATTGGCTTGAGGAAGTAACATGTGTTTTCCACCTAGTGCATAATCCACTTCATCAAATGGAGGTTCTAGTATCAAACCTTCTTCATTATTTGTTCAGGTAATGTTGGATTATAGTGATGCATTCCCACAATGTAGAAATGCTCACTTGGGAATAGTTTGAGTGACTCTTTAGGGAATACTTCTAAACTTCCATGATGAGGTTGTCTCATAGCAAGGATCTTCTGTAGCTTTGGAAGGGTAGTATGATTGTGTAAGGTTACTCAATGATGTTCACAAAACAATCATGTAACTCTATGTATAGGTTCCAATAACTATTCATCAGTGCTCATAAAATTTTTATGGGTCTCAAAAGAGATGTTAGAGTAGGCATAGTCTCCTTGTTCTTTCTCTCTTATGTGGGGGTACTAGAGTGAGCGTCAGTTGTAGAGAGCTATCTAGAAGAGGTAAAGTAGGATGTGTCCCACATTGTTGGTCACATGGATGAGGCATATGTAGTAGTTGGTTGACAATAGTTGATAGGATTAAAACATATGAGGCATACACATGCCCATGATCATCATGTTCACTTGTTCCATTAGACTAGTGATATGGATTAGATAATTAGAAGGACTTATATTTATATGATTGAAATGGATTGGGATATCATAATATAGATTTTATAGCCTTCCATGTTATTTAGAGGGAGTTATCTGATAGTCCACCTTACAAGAGGTCACATCTAGTTCAGGGAGTTCTGAAATATAGATAATGTGGTGGGGGATTTGGGATAGAAAAAATAGGGGGAAGGTGGTTCAAGGTGTTACCTCCACTACCCCCATGTGGTCGATGCAGGGATCATGGATTTGGAGTATGTGAGTGAGGATATCTTTAGGATATACTGTCTTGTGACTGAGAATCTCCAAATATGATTAGATGTATGCTCCATGTCCATTATACTTTCTGATGTATTATTGATTGACACTATTAAGGGTTATACTTTTCTTTATGATTCTTTCTTGAGGTCTGTTATGTGGGATGTGAGGTTTTGGTAGACGTCATGAACCTAACCGGGATTCCATCTAACCCAAAATCTATCATGGTCTGAGACATGTCCTGAAAGGCATTCCCAATTTCTATAGGATGTAAGATATTAATGGGAATCAAATATAATCCAGAGGGAATGATTATACCAATAATTTACCATCCTCAAATAAATAAACTAATTGAGAAAGAGGGATAACAATAACTAAATCTAAAAAAATATAAAATGTAATTCAAATACAACATTTGAACAAAAGAAAAACAAAATACAAAATATGACTGAAAACACAAACATGATTATCCTATGACCTCTTGGTCACCTCCAACAACAAGACCAACCTGTTCCAATGATGAGAACTGGAACCAGAAACCTAAACTAGAAAAATAGCTCAGGTCTACCAATACTAAATGGTATATATAGGTTTTGATCATTACATCTCAATACATAATCATCATATAATCTAATTGTTTCCATTCCCAAAAACCATTCATTAACACTAGTTAGACATTCATATATAAAAATATGTTTTTAACATTTTAGTAATCCAACACAAAATCCCTTTTTAAGATAAAAAATCATGCCACATCTCTATTTTTAAAACGGTCATACATTTTAAAACTCAATCACAAACCAAAATCCAACAATAACTATACAAATAAATTCAATGAAATAAATAGAGAGTATAACCAATAGACCAAAATGAAGTAAAAATTAAACAATAAAATTCCAGAATTAACCATGGGATTTTCATAAAGAACCCTAGAGTGATCCCTATGCATACTCAAGCTTGATTCACCTTCTAGAGTATAGTGAAGCACCATAGTCTATAACCAACAAGCCTCACTAAATTATTCAATCCAATGGAATACCCACTTGGCCTCTAATCCATTCAAGTCTTATAAACACGTCTAATATGTGTTGATAATATACCCTCACTAAACCTTTAAAAGACACCCAAGAACCCAATCTTAATACTACATTTTGTAAGTAGGAGGCAGTCATATTCATGACTCACCTTTCCTATAATGACTCAAACATTCATTAGTGAAAATTCCTCTTGATATAATTAAATGTCAAATTATGGCTATATAAAATCTAAACTTTAATGGTTTTATGTTTCTGGATTATAAAATACCATTATGAATTGTGACCGTTTCTAATATAGTCATTGAACAGTGATCACATGATTAGTATAAATATGGGGATTTTACAAATCCAATTTACTCAAACAAAGGAAGCGATGGCCTCATCCAGTAGACTTGCCCCGTATGAATCCCATTTGACCGATCTCAGAAAGGAGGTGGTTTCATTGGTATTCCCTCTTGACCAAGCCCAATCCAAGCTTGAATATTTTAAGTTCGAGCGGAACTGCCTTTGTGAGAAGTAGAAGTTGATTGAGACTACCACCCGAGCAATGTTATCTGAGCCACCCCAAGAGTCAGTCACCATCACACACCTAACCCTTTGGTCCTATGCAGGTATTATAAGGGGTTATGTAACAAGGCATTAGGACTATTAATATGTGTGTTATTTTTGTATATAATAGTGAATATACAGTCAATTTAACTTCATTACTCTCTAAATAGTAAAAATTGTAATATTTTTTAATATTCAACTAAGAAATATATTTTGATGAATTAATGTATTTTTTAATTAAATAATATTTTAATAAAATATTATTATTAAATTACCTTCTAATGATATATAAATGATAATTTAATTTTAATAATGAAATTTTAATTTTTGTTAATGTTTTAAAACTGTTTTTGTCAGAACCCATGAATTATCGTTAAATGTCGGTTTTTATTTTAAAAGTAAAAATTCACATATATATATAAATTTTAAGATAAAATGAATATTATTTTCGGAATCAGGAAGTCATAGTTATACAAATGTGAATTTTTCAACATTTTCAGAGACAGTCGAATTTTTAGGGAAAAAATAAATACTATTTAAATATATAACGTGTTTTATGACATCATAATGACCCAATAGTGATGTAATAAAAAAATAAACATTATGTTAGGAAAATATTTTTTTTATCATTAAAATAATTTTATTTTATTTTTGATTGATTTATTTTACAATGATTTTGTGGACCATCAAAGACATATAAAATATTTTGTCTTTTAAAATATATTTCCTTGAGAGTGTGACTCACCTCCACATAGGAAACCCAATTATTTTAATAATTTCTTCGATTTGACTTATAAAATGCTTTTTTCATATTCCCTTGGGGAAAAACCATGGGAAAAACCATGGGATGGTTTGAGGTATTGATTAGTTTAATGTGAGGTGTCCCAAACCTAAATAATAAAGAATTACCTCTCATTTCCTATATAAACACACCCAGGAACCTAGTTCCTCTTCACTAAAATCATTTGGAGTTCTACCAACCCTCGAAATCTTCTCTCTATAATCCCACCAAGGTGCGCCAATCTCTCAATTGGAATCTCTCAAGCCTCTCCCAAGCCTTCGGGATTACACTTCCAAGTAAGTGATTTCTTCCATTATCATATTTGTCTAATTTTTTTAAGTTGTTATGCCCTTTTTTACAATTACAAATTTTGGGGTATGATTTTACACCACCTACATTCTATCTGCATTATGTTTGGATGAGGGTAGACCCATTTCTCAATCATTAAACCATCCCATGTACAACCGTTACCATGTCGAAATTACATGAGGGATTTCTCTCTCTCTTTTACATCCAAGTAATTCTTTTTTAATATGCATATAAATTATATTATGTTCTTGGTACATGTATTAATATGACCCCCATACATTCTATTTCATGTAAATATTATGAGACACCCTTTCCTATCTCATCAACTATTTTCATGAATCCTTATGTCACGTCGTTATGCTGTCGAAATTGCACTACATTTTTCCATGCCAGGTTCTTTGTGTAGTGAATACCATACCTAGGTCTCTATCAGGGGTATTCAATTTTATGAACATATACCAATTTAATTATACATTCATGTATTTATTCCACATTACATAATCATTTAATAATTAATTATGTTGATTGATTCCATATTATATGATCCATGTTGCACACTTTTGCGTGAAATGAATTTTTTAAGAAGGGTGCACCCTGATAGCACTCCACTGCACAAGGTAATGTATAGGATCATGATAAGTCATGTGTAATGGGTGTTAACACATGAAAATTCAAGTGCAATGAGGTTTTACCCGTGCATCATGTTCAATGACGTTTTACTCATTCTCCATGTTCAATGAGCCTTCGCTCATGCTAATTCCATGTTAAGTGTTGTTTCCACATTTCCATGTTATGATAATTAAGCTTTATCATGTGCTTATGTTCATGTTTCTTTTGTGCTCCATGGATATACCTATTTTCTAACATGTGTTGTATTTCTCATGTTATTCCATTTTTATTCCCTTACTGACTTTGTAGCTCACCCTTTTCATATGCATGTCCTCAGGTTATCCCATGAAATGCTATATACGAGGAAATGTAGTGTTCATGTAAAGAAAGTTTTCAGTAAAGATGTTGTGTATTTTATGTTCTAAGTAGTTATGTAATGTTCCTAATCCCTAATGACGCTATACCTCCTTATATTTTATGTTGTATCAAAAGTTGATTTTATGTAATAAATCGGGATTAAGTTTGTAATAAAGAGAAGGGTTTTTATTGTTGGTATCAGAGGATAGGATTGGTTATTTTTAGGATTTGGATTAGAAAACCCTATTGAATCCTTAGAGACAAGAATAACTATAACAAAAAATCCCTCAATATTGGGGATTATTGAGTAAGTGGTTTATCAAGAAAATACATCAATGTCTAGATATGAGCAGGTAGAGGCGGCTGGGGCACAGATGTATCCTAGGGGTAAAACCCGAACACACTGCTCTGAGCTAGACTCAAATGGGGACTGAGGAATGACAATGGGTATTGAAGAACTCTTGGTTATGACACTCCTGTGGGTTATGGTTTGGTAAATTTATAAGCATAGTATGAAACCTTATTAATGGAATTAAAAAAATTCTCTTAAGAATATATGTTAGAAAGTAGATCATGGATAGCATAAATTGAAGCATGTTGATTCATAAGTTAATGAAATTAAAGTTATTTATAAGTCATCAGTTTTGTCCTGGGATTACCCTTTGTGTGTTACCCCTAACATTCTCTATTATTCTCTCCAATGGCCAGTAATAGGAGGACTCTGGCTAACAACCGATATGAAGATCAAAGTGATGATTGTTCAAATGAGATGCCTAATCCGATGGGGGTGGGAATCACGAACTTTTTCACACTTCTCTCTTAGTTAAATCAAGATTTGAAAAGAATAATGGGTCAAGAAGAACGTTTAGCCCCCCCATTAAAGAAGATGTCTCTATCGAGAGCTTCATGAGACAAAGTACTCCTACTTTTAATCAATCGTTTAATCCATCAATCATCGAATAATGGATCAACTATATTGAAAAGATCGTCTATGTCCTTCAATGTTTCGAAGAAGATAAGTTTCATATGATTGTTTATCATATAGGAGGTGAATCCAACCAATGGTGGTCGTTGATCAAAAATATGAAGCCTGAGGAAGAGATCGAGGCATTTGAATGGATGGATTTCTAGAAGATGCTTTTTGATAAATATTTTCCTCGCACCCTCTAACATATGATAGAAAGGGACATCCTTGACCTCAAGAAAAAACAAGATGAATCTATCAGAGTGTATGTGGAGAAAATCACAAGGCATTCATGATACACCTCTGACATTGTTGTTACCACCAAATGCAAGGTTGATAATTTCTTTGTGGGACTGAAACATAGCCTATGGAAAACATTGGTGATCCATTACTTCAACAGGTATGAGGAAATTGATTGATGTACAGTCATGATTTAAATGGAGAATGGAGAATTTCATGGGTATCATGGGGATATGAAGCGTAAGGTGGAATTTAATGTTGGTGGTCCGATGGATGACTCCAATGGTGCTAAAAATATCCAACACCCCATTGCCAATGGTTTGAAAAGAAGCACACCAAAAATTGCTTATAGGGGATGAGGAAATGGTATAGTCGTAGAATAGAAGGGAACCTAGCTGTTAACTATTGACAAGAAAATCCCACAGCTACAACAGAGGATAGGGACACTCCGTTCAAACATCAACATGTTGTTCATTGCTAAAATTGTAATGAACCAGGGCCTCTTGAAAATTAGTGCCCTAAGCCAAGGAATTTCAGAGGCAACCATCAACCTACAAGGAACCAAGTGAGATATTTTGTCATCACTGCTGCCGAAGTGAACAATGACAACGAAGTGGTGACAGGTATGCCAATTATTCATTCAAGAATAGTGAGCATACTTTTTGATTCAGGTTCTACGCATTATTTTATATCCCAAAAGTTTAGTAGATCAATCCCAACACCACCACAAATCATGGAATTAAAGATGTCGGTGAGTGCGGAAAATGGGAAAATCATTGCATCCCAGGAATATAACTCATCCCCTGTTGTAATCTATGTATTGAATTTCCCATTGAACCTCATCATACTCCCTATAGTGGAATTTGATGAAATTCTTAGCAATAATTGGCTTTTCTTATATTGATACAACATAAATTGTTGTGAGAGAGAAATCAATCTCCATGTGTATAATCGACCCCCGATTCTATACAAGTTCGAGGAGGAAGATAAATCTTCTTTAGAATCATCATCTCAAGAATTTATATTACTTACCTATAAGAACGCGTATCTGGATTAGATGATTGAGTCTAAGGAAGCAACCTTCCTTGAAGACATTCCTATTTGTGAGGGAATTCACTGAAGTGTTTCCTGAGGGATTTCACATTCTTACTCTTATAAGAGACGTTGAATTTTTATTTGAACAAATACGAGGGGAGTTTCCAATATCCAAGACTCCGTATAGAATGGTTTTTGTGTATATTGAGAAGCATAGGAAACATCTACAAGAGAATCTGCATAAAGGGTTTATATGCCCAAGTGCTTCACAATGGGGTGCACCAGTCCTCTTCGTTAAGAAGAAGGATGGGTCAATGCGCCTTTCCATAGATTATCATGAGCTTAACAAAATCACGATAAAGAACAAGTATCCTCTCCCACAAATTGATTACTAGTTCGATCAGATGTGTGGAGAACAACACTTTTAAAAAGTGGATTTTCAGTCGAGATATTATCATATAAGGGTGAAGAAGGAAGATATACCCAAGACTACATTTTGTATGAGACACAGGCACCATGAATTCATAGTAATGAATTCTGGACTCACTAAAGGTCTAGCAATCTGTATGGACATGATGAATATAGTCTCTACGGATTACCTCAACGAATTTGGGATAGTCTTTATAGATGATATTATGATATACTCCAAAACCAAGGAGGATCATGAGGAGCATCATAGAACTATAATAGAAACCTTGCGGAAGTAGAATCTATATGAAAAGTATAGAAAGTGTGTGTTCCGATTGAAGGAGGTCTCATTCTTTGGCTATATCATCACAAGCAATAGGATATCTATGGATCCCTCCAAAACAAATGCTATTGAGGTATGGCTAAGGCCAACATTGGTAATGGATATCTGTAGCATCTTGGGGTCAGCTAGATATTATTGATGATTTGTGAGATATTTCTCACAATTTTTGAACACTCATACCAAGCTAACTCGGAAGGGAGTAATGTTTTCTTGGAGTGATGAATGCGAAGAAAGAATCATGGAGTTAAAAAATAGGGTTATCACTGCACCCATGCTTACATTAACCCCAATTAGAGAACTTTTTATTGTATTTAGTGATGCTTCAAAGTAGTGCATGTGTTGTGTGTTGATGAAAAATGACAAAGTCATTGCCTTTGATTCAAGGTAATTGAATGTTCCTGAGAAGAATTATTCAACACATGATTTGGAGTTGGCTGCGGTGATCTTTTCTTTTAAAATTGGTGGCATTATTTCTTTTGAGAGAAGTGGGAAATATATACGGACCACAAAAACCTCAAATATATATTCACCGAAAAAGAGTTGAATATGCGCCAACAAAAATGGTTTGAGCTAATCAGAGACTATGACTACTCAATACATTACCACCCTAGGAAAGTGAACAAGGTGGAAGATTATCTAAGTTGAAAGGACCCAGTAATTCTATCCTTGATGTAAACTGAGAAGGACCAAATCTTCTTAAATATGATGAAGATGGACATGGGAATCATAAAGAAGGGAACATCCTCAATCCTTTCAAAAATGATTTCACAATTGTCACTTTTGGAAGGGTTAATGGATTCACAAAAGGATGGTGTGGTAATTCCGAAGAGACTAGAAGATATCATAAAAGGGAAATCCTTAGAGTTCAAGGTTAATGAAGAAGGAATTGTGAGATTTGGAAAAATACTATGTGTTCCATCATGTATGGTTCTTAAGAAGGATCTTTGGGATGATATGCATAGTTCAAAATTTTCTATTCACCCAGGAAACAAAAGTATGTATTGAGATCTAAAAGATCATTATTGGTGGGATAATATGAAGAAGGATATCGTTGAGTATACCACAATGTTCCTAGTGTGTCAGCAAGTGAAGGCAGAGAGGTATAATTCTATGGGGATGATGAAACCATTTTCCATACCAACATTTAAATAAGAGAACATCACCATGGACATTATCACTGGACTTCTGAAGACATCCAATGGAAATAATTCAATCTGGGTTGTTGTGGAACGTCTTACAAAGTCTGCATACTTCATTGTAATTCGTGAAGAATTATCATTGGATCAACTGTCACAAATATATATTAGGTAAGTGGTAAGGATGCATGAAGTACCACTATCTATTATATCCCATCGAGATCCAACATTAACCTCTATGTTTTGGAAGACTCTTCAACATGCTCTAGATATGGGGCTGAACTTCAGCATGACAAATCATCCTCAAACTAATGGCCAATCCGTGTGGACTATCCAAACACTTGAGGACATGTTGAGAATGTGTTCTATGGACTTAAAAGGAGGGTGGGAACAACATCTTCCACTGGATCAATTATCCAACAATAATAGTTTCCACTCAAGTATCTGAATGTAACCTTATGAAGCCATGTATGGGAAGAGGTGCAGAACATTGGCATGTTGGGATGAAGTCAGTGAACGTGAGCTGCTAGGACCAGAAATTATTGGAGAAAGGGTGGACAAGGTGACAACCATTCAGCATCATATCAAGGTATCCCAGAGTCGACATAAGAGTTATGCATATAACCGTCAACGAGACCTTGAGTTTAATGTTGGGATCATGGTATTTCTACGCATATCTCCATGGAAGAAAGTCATGAGGTTTGGAATGAATGGGAAGTTATGTCCAAGGTACATTTTCCCCTTTGAGATTCTTGATCGTGTGGGGGTTGTGGCCTATCGACTAGCACTTCCACCAATAATGGCCAAATTACATGATGTCTTTCATGTATCCCTATTATGGAAGTACATACCAAACCCTTCACATGTACTCTCTTTATAGGTAGTACATCAGGAGGATTATCTTTCTTACAAGGAGAACCCATTGATGATATTAGATTTTAGAGAAAAAGTTATACGAAATAAGACAATTCCCCTCTTAAAGGTGTTTTGGAGAATCCACATGTTTGAAGAATCTGCATGGGAATCATAGGAAATGATGAATTAATGTCACCCCCACATGTTCTAGTGTAGGAAAAGGAAATTTTGTGGGTGAAATTTCATATCAGGGGAAGACTGTAACGACCCAAACATTCATTAATGAAAATACCTCTTGATCTAATTAAATGTCTTATTATGGTTATATAAAATGTGAAATTCATTGGTTTTAGGTTTCTAGATTTTAAAATACTATTAGGAATTGTGACCGTTGCTAATATAGACACTGAACAGTGATCACATGATTAGTATAAATATAGGGCTTTAACAAATCCTATTTATTCAGACAAAGGAAGAGATGACCTTATCTAGTAGACTTTCCCCGTATGAATCCCATTTGTCGGAGCTTGGAAATGAGATGGTGTCATTAGTCCTCACTCTTGACCAAGCCCAATCTGAGCTTGAATATGTTAAGCTCGAGCAGAACCGCCTATGAGAGAAGTGGATTTTCTTTGAGATTACCACCCAATCAATGTTATCCGAGCCACCCCAAGAGTTGGTCACCATCGCATACCTAAACCATCAAACATGTGAGGGTGTTATAAGCGGTTATGTACCAATACATTAGGACTATTAATATGTGTGTTATTTTTGTATATAAAAATGAAAATACATTCATTTTATTATTGTTAATTTTCAAATAGTACAAATTGTATTTTTAGTTAATATTCAAATAAGAAATATATTTTATTCACTTCATTCATTTTTAATTAAATAATATTATAATAAAATATTATTATTAAATTACTTTTTATAAAATATAAATGATCATATAATTTTATGAATGCAATTGTAATTTTTTTAAGGTTTGAAAAATGTTTTTTTCAAAACCGTTTAATTTTCGGTAAATGTCGGTTTTTATTTTAAATGTAAAAAATCACATATTTATAAAAAAAATAGATAAAATGAATATTATTTTTGGAATCAGGAAGTCAAAATTATCCAACGTTTAATTTTTCAAAATTCTCTGATACTGTCGAATTTTTATGTAAAAAATAAATACTTCTTTAATATATAATGTGATTTATGACATCAGAAAGACCTAATAGTGAGGTAGTAAAATACTAAAAACATTATATGTTGAAAATATTTTTATTATATTTAAAATAATTTCGGTTTAGATTTGTTTTATTTATTTTAAAAAGCTTTTGTGTACCCTCCAAGACATATAAAACTTTTTGTCTTTTGAAATTGTTTTCCTTAAGAGTGTGACTCACCTCCACATAATCAAACCTAGTTTTTTAAGAAGTTAAGACATTTCACATATAACATATTATTTTCCACATATCTTTGGAAAAAACCATGAACAAAAACCATTGTCTGGTTTGTGGTATTGATTAGTTTAATGTGAGGTGTCCCGATCCTAAATAATATAGAATTCCCTCTCCTTTCATATATAAACCCATCCATGCTCCCACTTCAGCTACACTAAAATCCTTTGGAGTTCGACCATCCCCTGACCTCCTCTCTCTATAATCCCCCCAAGGTTCCCCCAAGCTCCCAATAGGCCTCTCTCAATCATCTCCCAACCCTTTGGTATCACAATTCCATGTAAAGGATTTCTTCCTTTCTCATTTTTGTCTAATTTTAGTTTATGTTGTTAGACCATTTTTTCAACTAAAATTTTTGAGGGTATGATTTAGTACCTCTCCCATACTTTCCACTTTATGTTAGGATGATGGTAGACCCTTTTATCTTTCATTAAATCATTCAATGTACACCTGTTACCATGCCGATTTTCCATGAGGGATTTCTCTCTCCTCTTTTACATCCAAGTAATTAATTTGTTTTATGTATCTAAAATGCATTATGTTCGTTGGGACATGTATCCATATTACACCCTTAATTTCTATTTCATATACATATGATGATACACCCTTTTCTATATCATCAACTATTTTCACGAATCCTTATGTCAAACTGTTATACTGTAGAAATTCCACCGAGTTTTTCCAAGCCATGATCTTTTTGTAGTGAATACCATACCCATGTCTCTATCAAGGGTATTCACTTTTATGAAAATATATCTATTAAATGGTACATTCGTGTATTTATTCCACAATAATTAATCATGTAACAACTTATGAGGTTGATTGATTCCATTTTATATGATACACATGAAACACTTTTTCATGAAATGAAATGTTTAAGATGGGAGCACCCTGATAGCACTCCAATGCATTGGGTAAAGTAGAGTATCATGATACATCATCTGAAATGGGTTTTGACTCATTATAATTCAATTCCAATGATGGTTTACTAGTTATTCATGTGCAATTAGTGTTTACTCATGCTCCATGTGCAATGAGCCTTGGCTCATTCTAATTCCTTGTTAAGTGTTGTTGCCACATTTCCATGTTATGATTATCATGCTTTTTCTTGACTTTATGTTCATGATTATTTTTTGATCCACTGATATGCCTATTGTCTAACATGAATTGTAGTCCTCATGTTATTCCATGTCTATTCCCTTACTAGGCTTTATAGATCACCCTTTTCATATGAATGTCCTCAGGTTATCCCATGCAATGGTAAGTATGATGGAATCTTGTGGTCATGTACAAGAAGTCTTCAATAAATATGTTTACTGTCTAATGTTCTAAGTTATTGTGTAATGTTCTTAAACCCCAAATACAAAAGACCTCTCGATCTTCTATGTTGTATCAAGTAAATATTTTATGTAATAAATATGGTTTAAGTGAGTAATAAAGAGAAGGGTTGTTATATTTCCTACCCTCACCAGACTTGCCTACCCTAAACACTAACACTAGCTATATGACAACCGACAGTGTGAAATTCTCAATAGGGGTTCATGTCATATCACACACCAACATAAATTTCCAATCAGGCCATCATATTACATGTTCTTTTAAGTTTTTTCTCAAAACATATCAAGGTTAAAAATAGGAATTCGTGTTTCCCAAACCACATTCATTTCCAAAAAAACCTAATGCTCCAACCATGCCTTACACTTTCTTCAATTACAAATAAGCATTCAAAAATTTTATCAACCATTTTCAAAATCAATATAAAATACCATTGTCAAGAGAAAAATTTTGAATGTTCCAATATACCAAATCCTAATTTATTTCCAACCTTATTTCAAAAACATGAAAAAAAACACAAGGAACATAAAGATTCAAAATTGGCTTCCACACCAATTGAGAACCCAAATATATTCCAAAGTACCAAATGGGTCACATTCTTTGAACACCAAAATAATTTCAAACTAAATTTATTTGTACATAAAAGAGGCTTAATTGAACATCGAGAGTTTAATGGAAACAATCAAGTGTTTTGAACTTTTTTTTTAAACAATGCCATCATTATTTGTATGTCTATCCTTCTATGTTATTCAATAATTCATCAATGTACCTACATCCAATGGAATACCAAAAGAATAGTTTCCCCTATCCATTTTCAAATAAACATCTCATGCCTTCTAACAAACATAACAAACCACACAATAAAAATCACTACGCTCCACATATAAATCCCAAATAAAAATCCACAGAATTTAGTAAAACATATCTAAGAAAAAACACTACTAAAATCATTCATTTTTTCCAAGAATATCTATTGAAGTTTTATCAAACACATTTGCTGCACACATACATTAGAATATATATGAATCAATTCAAAAACAGTTTTTAACAAATTCTAAAAACACAAAAATATAAAAAACCAAAAAAACATATCATAAGATTGTGAAACATGTTTATAAATTATTTAAAAACACAAAATACTCTATTGATGATTCCCAAAAGTAATGTAATGGAAACACCTAACTCAACGACATGATAATGCAATCAAACATTAGGAGGAGGAATAAACAATCCCAATATGTGATCTGATAACCCTAAATTCAAATAAATTAACCAAAATTAGCCATCGCTAGCCCATGGGTTTGCCCATAGGAAAGCACAACAAATAATAAGAAATGTAGAGTGGATAAGAAGAGGACAGAAAGAATATTCCAAAACACTAAAAAGTCACCATTGATTTTCAGAGGTGCATCCATGGATGATTGGAAGAAAGGGATGAGGTTATACAAGGTCCCTCGATCTAATTAGGTCAAAGTAAGGAGGAGAAAACTGAAATGGGGTTAAAATGATAGAGGTTAAAAGTGGTAAATTCAGGTTTTTATGGAATGGTTTGTTCGCTCAGTTTGGCCACATTTTTGTTCAATCCTTCCCTAACCATATTAACCCGACCATCCAAAGGGAGACACCCCACATGGTATGGACACACGATTTCCAAACAATGAACCAATCATAAAATATGCCACTTCCTGAAAATGACACCAAGCTATTTGGTTTTCTTATTCATGGTGCACTGTTTCTTCAAGACATGTGTAGGATAGAAACTCACATTAAGCTTCAAAAACATAAAAATTCAATCGCAACATCGACCCAAACCTTAGCCCAAGGATAAAAGGCCAATAGAAGAATTAAATATGATGATTTTCATGGTTAGGTTGTGAAAATCCTCACCATCAAAGAAACTTTATTTCACTATAAAGTCACCCATCCGAATGGTAACCAAAACTATATTCATTCCCCTATGAAAAATAATGTAATCAGAAACCTCAGGTGGACATTATTCTCAAAAATTCACATCTGTACATCTCCAATGGAAAACAAAACATGAAAAGAGACTGGAGAACATGAGAGGGTTCTCCCCACCCCATGAAATAATCTATTACCACCTACATCATAATCCAAACATATTGGAACCTATGTGAAAAGATCACTGCAGGAAAAACCAGGAACTCACAGCATGAGCAGACACAAACATATCCCCATTTATCATAAAATACCCCCACTGAGACTAGGAGCTCCCATCATGAACATATACACCTTCCTCATAAAATCTAGACAAAATTTCAATTAAAAATGGAAGTATTCAAATATAAACTGTGCATAATCCACAAAGAGCAATTTTTACAAATACATATATCTCCAAAAAAGTGATGCTAAAAACCATAGGGGATTTGTGGGGGGATAACCATTCAAAGATCTACATTCATAGAACAAAATAGGGTTACAAGAAACAAAAACCATGGATACATTTACAAATACATGAAAACTCACAACAAGGAAGGAGATACAATATGACCATAAACCATCTCCACTCTCGTGATGGGGAAAACCAATTCGGGGTTCTATGAAAATCCCCAAGTAATTTCTTAACTGTGCATGAGCCTCAAATAGAGGCTTGTGTCTAGAGCCATGGGTAATGAAACATCCCATTTATCAAAGTAGGGTGATAATATCCTGGATCACAACATCTTCTTAGGTCGATTCTTCATAAAAAAAATTAAAATGACTAAGAGAGCTATAACGATGGAATGTTTTTGAAGGATAAAAACAACAGTGATTCAAGTTACAGAATCGGAAAATCTAGTGGCATACGACAGAGAGGAAAGAAAAATGGAGTACAGAACCATTGAATGTGACTTTTCGGAAATAGGTTCCATTGGCACACACCTCTCGCCAGATGGAAAACCTTCATGTTTGGAAAGAGATAACAGTCTGCCAACTTCTGGCGCTCCGAAAACCAACTCAGGTAAAAATGATTCATCCAACAACATTAAAAATGAGGATTCATTGAGGAGGGTACATTCTCCTTGATCATAGGATGAATAAACCCAATGAAAATATAATTCTTCATCAGATCATATGACACCACCTCCAGAGAAAATGAGCCCAACTCTTTGAAATGTTAATCATAATCCTTCATTGTTCACTAACCTAGTTGAACGTTCATGAGATCTTCCTTTTTATTTAACTTCAACTCCTCATGTATAAACCATCAGAAAAAGATGGTATTAAACAAAACCCACATCATCCCAACATTCATCAATGGCTAGGTGGACAACTCCAATTTGACCAAGGATATACCCTCAAACAATCCCAGAATAGAATGAACTGTATCATTTGGGATTTCCCAATTACTTGAACCCATTGTCAACATCCTCAAGCCACTCCACTACCTATAATGGACCTCAATCACCATAATGTGTAGGAAATAATAAAGATGAACCTGAAACATTCATGACTCATTCGAAACAATGGGTAAATTTTTTGGTGGAATATTATGATTAATAGGAGAAAAAACCAGTACATATATCAAACCAAAGTACAATTGAAAACAATATGTAATGCCAAAACAACATGCACAATAACTAAACACATACAACACAACCAAATATACTCTTTTCAAAAATATCCTTTTTTTAATTTGAGAAATTTTTCCCCCCAATAACACTTTCCAAAAACAAAAATCCATTTTCACAGGATAAGAAACAACTTTTTCAATAAAAACCAATCCCAAGTAATTTTCTATTCAAATACCATTTCGGGAAAACCATGTCAAATCACTAATTTATAATACCAACCTGTGGAATCCTATGAACCATCCCATATGATTTCATAAACATACACTTACAAAAGGTTCCCAAATATAATTTCTAAACCAATAGGCACATATGGCCACATTCATAAGGAATACTAGGGCCCTCACATGTTATTTAATTATCAAACTTAAGCATTTACCAAAATTTATAATCCAAAATATATTCATTTAAAACCAATTTTACCAATCCATAATCATTTGAATGAAATAATTCCTATTTCAAAAAACATTTTAATTTTTAATAATTAATCACATAAAACAATATCAAAACAAAACACTACTCACAAAAAGACACCAGATTGAGGAACTACTATATGTGATAACTTGGATACATGGTAGTGTGCCATGCGCCATGTAAGAATAAAAAATAAGATGACCATGAACCATGGACTTCGACCCCATGTCGGTCACTACTCCTTGTGAGATCATAAAATTAAACCAACTCTCCTCTATTGTCACATCTCATCCAAAACAATCCAAATTCCAAATAAGGTCCCAAAACACGAAATACCCCAATGAACTGAAGGAGTGGAATGGAAAAATGTTAGATAATCACTTCATGTACCTACCTCCTATGTCTTGATTGTCCTATCATTGATCTACCTGAAATCCCAAGTAAAAAAGGGCCTGATTTGATACCATTATTTCACAAACCAACCTAGGATTCCATCCAATCCAACATCTAACCCGATCTGATTCATGGCCCAAATTCCATTCTCAATCCCCCACGGGAAGGAAACAAGTGTCATTAGTCAAATATAGTCCATGTGAAACCATTTATCCAAATAAATTATTTGGATAATATAAATAAATTGAATAAGAGGTATAGCTAACAATAACTGAATCTCAATAAACATACAAACGATTTCAGATACAACTTTTGAACAAAAGAAAAAATAAATACAAAATGATACCAAACACACCAATTGGATCATAATGTTACTATTGGTTACTTCCAACCACATGATCAACCTACTCCAATGATGAGCACTAAAACCTGATGCATGAACCTACAATACAACTCATGTCTACCAACACGGAATGGTACAATTATGGTTTGATATTGAATGTTTAGTAGGAAATAACGAAATAATCCATGTGTTTTCATTCACAAAAACCATATATTAACTCTAGTTTAAAATACATATATTAAAATAGGTTTTTCTCATTTTAGTAAACCAACACTGCTTCCCCCTTTCAAAACAAACACAAACGACACATCTCTAATTGCAAAATGGATAAACATTTTAAAAACCAACCACAATCCAAAATTCAACTGAAATAATACCAAAAAATGATGAGAAATAAAGAGGATGAGTAACCAATAATCCAAAATGATGTAAAGAGTAAACAATAAAATATAATTAGTTACCATTTAAATTTTCTAAACATCCCTAGAGAGATCCCTGGACACACTTGAGTCATATTCACCTACTAACGTACGATGAAACTCCATAGTCTATAACCAACTAAATGCTATAAACTAGTCATTCTAGTGGAACTACCCGTTAATCCTCTAATACATCCATGGGGTACCAACCAATATAATATTAGTTGATAATAACACATCACTCAATCCTGATAATTTTCCCAGGAAACCCAGGGTAACAGTACACTATGTAAGTAGGAGTTCCTCTCATGTGTGGCCCACCTATCCTATTGTCACTGCACTTGCTTACCCTAAACACTAACACAACCTATAAGATACCCCACAAGAGTAAATAATCAATTGTGGTTCCCATCATATAACAAACCAATAACAAGTTTCAACCAGTTTGTTATATTACACGGTGTTTTAAATCATTTCTCAAAACATATCAATGTGCCAATCTAGAATTTCATTTCCATACAAAATTCATTTCCAAATCATCATAAAGTGACAACCAGTCATTATACCATTTCCATTCCAAATAAACATTCAAATCATTTCTCCAGAATTATCAAAATCAATATAAACAAGAACTTTCAAGAGAACAATGTCGAATGAGCCATTATACCAAATCTAATTTAAATTCCAAACTTATTTAAACCCCAAGATGAAAATAAAATATACCCTTAATGATCCCAAATGAGATTCAGAGACAACATGAAAAACCTACCATCTTTAAAATTACCAAACGGGACACATTCTTCAAACACCCACATAAAATCACACTAAATTCATTAAGAAATAAAATTATTTTCGTTAAATAGTAAGAGATTAAAAGAGACATAAATGGGTTTTGAAAACTAGGTTTTCAGTTAAACAAAGCCATCCTCATTTCTATTCCCATCCATGTGGGAACTTCGGTAAGAGGTGGATGTGTCCACATCCAATGGGATACCACACGAGTCTTTTCCCCAATCTATTTTCAAAGAAACATTACATGCCTTCCAACAAACACAACAAACCACAGTATAGAAATCCCCATGTTCCACATATTAATCATAAACCAAAATCCAACCTATTTAACAAAACATATCTAATGGAAAAAACTACTCAAATCAATAAATTTGGCACTAAAAGTTTATTTTACATTTTATCAAACACATTAGGTGCACATATACAAAGTCATATTTTAAAATTAAATTCAAAAACGATTTGTAAAAAATTTTAAAAAAACCAAAACCCAAAAAAAATCCAATAAAACACATCACAAATATGTGAAACATGTTTATAAATTATTTAAAAACACCCAAGTATCTATGGATTGTTCCAAAAAAATAATTTAATGTAAAAAACCTGAATGGATTGTTAATGCAACCAAACTCTGGGTGGAGGAAGATCCAAATATGATATAGTATCCAAACACACTAATTTCCATAAAAATGACCAAATTTATCCATCCATAACCCCAGGGTTTTTTCTAGAGAAAATTCACCAAAAAATAACCATGAAATGGGGAGAGGAGAAATGGAAGAGTGGGAATGACGCCAAAATCCCTAAAACCTCACCTTACATATTTATTGCAAAATCTATGGATTATTGGAAGAAAGGAAGGTAGGCATACAACTCCCCATGGTGTGCCTCGGTTAGAAGAGGTAGGAGAACACCGAAATGGTGTTAGATGTTCAGAGGGGAAATGAGGTAATTTCATATTTTAATGATTGTGCAACATGTATTGTTTTTCTGTACAATTATCAAAACTATATTCTAACCGAGTTCACCTTATTGTAAAAAAAGATACAACCCTCATGGTTTGGCCTTATGTATTCCAAACTATGCACTAACTAATAAATATTCCACTTCTTGAAAATGACACCAAGACACATAGTTACATTTGCAAGGTGCAAAGTTTCATATAACAGAGAACAACTTGTGCACATGCAAAAAACTCACACGAAATGTCTTGATACATAATTATTATATCTAATAATCAACCCCAATATCAAACCAAAGATCAAAAACCTTGAACATAAAAAAATAAGATAATTTTTATGGTCGATGTGTGACATTAGAACCATCTTTGGGTTTTATTCAGCCTGACTTTGAATACATATGAAATAGTGGTCTTTCCCCCACCAAGACACATATTTATGACATGAGTAAAACTTCTAGAGAAATTGAGTGACTCCCAAAGGGGATCAAACCGAGGTTCAGTGGATGATTCTCTATTAATTTAGTGTTCTGAGCTAGGTGAAACGATTGTTGCTACAACTGGGCGGCTATTAAGACTCAATTGAGTGTTCGGGAAACCCGTTGTTGTTTGTTAGTACCCTCATGTGCATGGCGTTTACTTTTTATAGAAGATTATCAAGAAGGAAATGGATCATTTTGATAGATATTTGGAATCATGATGAAAATTGATTCTTTTTAATCTGAGATTCATTTTTTTAGGATACCCAAACCATGTGGGTGAGCCATTGTCACCCAATGTGGACAATGTCAAGTTGTTGTGGACTAGTTCCATCAACTTTTATGGTCATTCTGAAGTTTCTAGTTTGATTTCCTCTCCCTCCTAGATAGTAGAATATGCGCACAATATGCCACATGAATTCTATGTCTAGTTTCTCATGGTTGGATGAGTATAGTATTCTTTTTTGATCATGGGTTCCCTCGTGTGGTTGGAATCTACCTTGAACACATAATACATAAGGAGGTATAAATTCATTTCAACCCTAGGTGGAATAAAATAGTTGGGTTATGTACGTATCGTTATCAATTTAGCATGGGGGAGTACCACAAGACCCTATGACTAGAGATGATCCATGGTGCTTAGGGATTTCCACTTATCACATCTATGGAGACATGTACCCACTTTTTTCCAAATTTTACTCGGTTAAATCTTGACATGAGTGTGGTTTGGCCTGAGTGGTTCCCATATGTGACTTCTTGGAAGAATCAAAAGAACCCCCGGAGATCTCACTAGCATGGGAGTTCTAGTGGAGAGTGTAACATCTCAGATTCAAGTGCCACCACAAGGTTCCCCATACCCAATTGTATAACATCAAGCGAATTTCCCTAAATGGGAGAGGCCACTGACAAGGAGTGAGGGCCAAGGTGTAATAATTGGGACACTATGACCTCAATGACAGAGTATACACAGTAGAAAAAAAATAGTAAACAATAGAAAAAGCAGTAATACCATTCAACAAAAAAATTGCAGAAGAATAATGTAAATCCAACAAAATACGCAATATATATATATATATATATACGTTCAATGGAATATATTTCTAATAAAACATCCAAAAAAAATACAATGTTGGAAAGAAATACAGAAACCAAGGTACAAAAAAACAAGTAAACTCCAACAGCATCGCAAGCCACAACATGGCCCCATTCTCTACAGCTCCAAAAACAATCAAGTACCTGATAAAGAAGGGTTCCTGTCCTAATCTATACCTACAACCATATAATCTACATTGGTCAAAACATGACCAAAATATGGTTTGAGATAAATCTCTATAGAAAACCACTAAAATATGTGTTCCTAATAGTCGGTGAACATATATAGCAGCTAATATGCAAAAATGAAGCAATAAACTAAAAATTACTCAAAAGTAAAGAATCCATATATTTTCAATTACATTTATTTGCATTTATTATTCATCATTTAAATTATGTAATCTTGGGATCTAGCCTGACATCAATATGACCCTTTTTAATAGTAACAAAATCTATGTCTAAAAAGACCATCTAAATAGAACAAGTAAGACCAAGTATAATCTTATGGTTTTTCTTGGAAGACTCATCACAATCATTATATTATTCAATAATTCCCTTCAGTTAATGTTCTCATAGTCTATTCCCACTGGTCTACCATAACAATAGTTCATTTAATAATGACCCTATAGGAATTTCTCATGGTCTAACCTCATTGGCATAACTCAGCACTAATCATTTAAAAATGACCACCTGTGAAGCTCCCATGGTCAATAACCCTTAGTCATCATAGCATCAATAAATTATAAATGACCTCGTGGGTAGCTCTCATGGTCTAAACCCCCAGGTCAATGACCACCGATATGATCTCAAAGTCAATACCCCAACGTCAACATAATAGTAAAACATACATAAATGAACATACCTCGAGAATATCTCACAGTAAAATTCCCCATGCTCAAACAATCAAATTCATATCATAGGCTCTCATTTAATCAGTAACTCTATACTAATAAAACAAATCATGGAAGAAAATTCATTCCTAATAGACAACTGATACAAAATTTCCATAAATATTTAATGAGGGAAAAGACACCCACAATGTGTCCGAGAACTACGGTATTTAACCATATGCATATGAAACAACCCTTTATCATTAAACCAAACTATAATAGGTAACAAACATGGATTATATTCATTACACACAATACCACAAACATGGGTATCAAGAACTTTCAGCATATATAATCCAAATACTAACATCAAAAGTCCCAAAACACTTACCACAATGACTTACGATCAATATACATGAACATCGGACTTTGAATTGGCCAAAATAAGAGAATATCTACAAGAAGATGAAATATTGCCAACCATAAATAACTCCTGATAGAGGAGGAATTAGGAAGAAAGGGCCTACAGGAATTGAGAACACATTGGGGGTCTTCCTACTCACCTAATGACATCTCAATCATAGGTAAGATGGAGAATCAGGGGTTCAATCATCATTTTTCAATCTCGATAACTCTTGTACGAAATAAGGGATGAAGAAGTTAGTTTTGTACATGAGACGAAACCCTTCTTTGATTAATCAAATAAAAAAGAAAAATTCACAGAATTTTAACTAAATGTTCATGACATGTAGTAGCCTTAACTCGCCACCGACATAGGCATTATAATAATTCATCACATCCCCATATTCTCAACCGTTATAGGGCCGGTTCATGGCTGTAAGTGGAAATTGGGTACACGACATGTACTTTGACGTACACAACCTGTACATAGAAAAACATCATTTCATCCTTGTTTCGGTGCGGATGTGCGTCGGGTTACGCTGTTCCGCCAGGACGCGTTCGCGCGTGCACCCGTCAACCCGAGGGGATGGGCGCGCGGCTTGTGGTCCCGCAGTCCCGCTTTCCAAGGGCGGGCGGCATTCGTCCCTTATTCAGGGGCGTCTGCTCCTTGATCGAAACCGGGATGATGGGATGTCGGATCCTCCTTCCTTGGACGTCTCCTCGGAACTCGTCGCCTAATCCGGGTCTCCCTCATAGACTTAAGAATGTTCGTGAATCTCGTTCCCGGTGCCATATCTTCATGGACACCGGTTAATTACGCTGCTTCCGCCCGGACGCTCCAAGGAGTCTGGTCGGGGCAGCAACCTGCGGTGAGAAGGCCGGGTGGCTCTGGGTGCTGGGGGCGTGTCGTAACACTGCGGCTCTGCACGTCTGTCATCCGTCCCTAATAGGGCTTCTCGAAGGCATGATGGCCTGAGGCATCCCGTACTGGGTGCGGGGAACTGTGTAACCTGAGGTTTTCCTCAGCTTCCCATGTTTAACACGGGGTATGCCGCGAGTTTAACGTCCAGCGGGGACGGCATCGGACCGATCAACATGAAAAGTGGATCAGATGACAGAACCCCTTGCGGGGAACCTCCGACGCTGGGGCCAGCGCATGGGCGGCTTCCCAAGTAACGGGGAGTGGAGTGAAGTGGCATGACCCCACCGGGATGTGGCGGCCCGGGTAAGGACCAGGATGGATGATGGAGTGAAGAGCTTGGACCCCGTAGGGGCTTCCTACGTACCGCGCGTTAGCACGGATCAAAGTCAACGTAGTTTGGGTATACAGTTTAACATCATGCTGGACGTCGGCAAGCCGACTCATGAAGAGGTCGAGGTCGCCGGGCGGAGGATTGAACCGAACCACCTCGCACAGAGGGGGATGGAACGGCCGGGTGGATCACAGTTTCACGTCATGCCGGACGATAAAAGGAGAAATGGAAAAGGGGGGCTGTGGGGAGGCACCGTGGAGGTACACACGGGCAGTCTCCCACAGGGGTGGATTCATAGGTGAATCGACGCAAGCGTGAACCCTGGAGGGGTCCACTGATGGACGAACCGACGTAAATACGACCGGGACGACCAGGTGGCGGGCTTGGACCTCAAGAAGGATTCCTACGTACCCTGTTTAGAAGACAGGGATCAAAGTCCACGTAGTTCATTTTGTCAGGACTTACGCACTTGAGGCAGCCCGGATGCGGCAAAACTCAGTTGGAAGGGACTTGGACCGAAAGCAGAAGACACCTCGATCCCAGTCACACCCTCTACTGGCTTCGGCAGTGGGGAGGCGCAATGGAGATACACATGTGCAGCCTCCCACGAGAAACTAGGGGTTTGTAATACCCTGCCCCCGTAGGGAAAAGCCGCTCCCATTAAATTGTCCCAAAAGAGGGACAATCCCGACATCCCTGCAGAGACGAGCGGGTGGGGGCCACATCCAAACCGGGGAAGACCCTGCGTGCGAGGCACGGGATCGAATGATGCGGACGGTTTAACGTCTTGCCAGACGAAGTACAGTTTAACGTCGTGTGTTGAGGACGAAGAGGACGGTTTAACGTCTTGCCGGACGAAGTACAGTTTAACGTCGTGTGTTGAGGACGAAACACATGGCAGTTTAACGTCTTGCAGCGCGGACGATGGGGGATAGGCAGTTTAGCGTCGTGCAGCTTGGACGTAGTACAGTTTAACGTCATGTTGGACGGATGTGCAGTTTAACGTCATGCGGGACGAACGGGCAGTTTAACGTCATGCGGGACGAATGCGCAGTTTAACGTCATGCGGGACGTATATGCAGTTTAACGTCATGCTGGACATTGTGCAGTTTAACGTCATGCTGGACATTGGTCCGTGTCACTTTGCGCAAGCCTGGAGGGCCGCACGGAAAGACAACGCACGGTGCGGGCACCCAGGATGAGGATCATCGGGCGCCACGCAGGCGGGTACCCTCAGGGGGTCAAGGGAGGCGACCCTGGCGGATTGCGTGCAAAAGAGGAGCTTTGCGCGCAAAACCGCGGGTCGGCGCGCAAAATGGCGGGCTGGCGCGCAATTGGGCCAGCGCTTCGCGCGCGGATGATTGGGATTGCGCGCACCGGGCTTCGGGTAGCGCGCGGGGGCAACAGCTCATTCTCTAACGAATGACCACTTTGAAAATGGGGGGTGTGCGCAATCGGGTCGGATTGCGCGCACCCGGGGGCAATTGCGCGCAAGAAGCTTCTTTTGCGCGCAAAGGCCTTCGGGTTGAAATTTATTCAAAGGGAAGGAGCCAAGGGGATTGCACGCGAAGGCGGACCCCAAGGCTCTATTGCGCGAAAGAAAGGAGGTTACCTGAAGATCGGCATTGCGCGCGGAAGGGGTCGGATTGCGCGAACGAGCGACGCTTCGGATTCTGGCAACCTTCAAAACGTCGGGGGTCGCCTTATATTTATAGGCAACCCCGGGCGCAGAATCCGGTCTCGGGCGCGCAATTCGCTTCGCGGACGCGGAATCAGGAACCAGCGCGCAAAGGCGCCGCGCAGGCCGTGGGCGCGCAAAATAGCGCGCCGGCCCAGCGCATTGCGCGCATCCCTGGAGGATTGCGCGTCGCGACTCAACTTTGCGCGCGAGCCTCTGAAATTTCGCGCAAGTCCTCCGGGCCCTCCGGAACGTGCCTCTGACTCCAAATATCACTTCGCTTTCCGCATCCGGAGCTTCGTTTGGGAACAACGGACTTTTCCGGCGTCTACAAAAGCCCCCCCTCGGAATCTGATCGGCGAGAGGTCGCAACGATCCGGTTCCGAGGGAGACGCCGGAATGCCGAAATCCTGGGCTGCGCGGGACTTAGGCGCGCAAAAAGGGGCGCCGGGCGCAAAATTCGCCGCTACGGTCGCGCAAAGCGCTTTCCGCGCAGCGCGGACCCCGGCCTAGCCTATAAATAGGGGCCCTGGGTCCCGCGTTCCGTACTCCGGCCTTCCGCGCGATAAGCTCCAACGCTCTCGTGCGCGAAATTGCCTTTTCCGGCGCGAAATTCCCCCGATCGGCGCGCAAAACCGTCCGGATTTCGCCTGTCTTTGCGCGAAAACCCGGAACTTTGCGCGACAGTCTTCCCAATTGCGCGCCGTCCACTTGGATTGCGCGCCAACCTTCAAACTTCTCTACCAGCCTCGTCCGATCCCGCACGCTTCATCCCTTGACCCGCACGACTCCCGAAACTTCTGAGATGGCCGCGCACAGAGGAAATGAGGGGGATGCCGCCACTTGCAGGGCTGAGATGGCGACGAACGAGGAGGTTTACGGAGCCAAGGAGATTGTTTCCAACAATCAATCCTTGTTCGACTTACTAACGCCGGCCCAGAAGACATATCCACTGTCGGACAACCTGCCGCTCTGGAACTTCGGCATCCTAGATGAGGTTCTGGTGCCAGGGTTCGAGATTGATGCGCCGCGGACCTGGGTGACCCGGGAGGACGAGCTTCTCCGCTATAACATCACCAACAATGGGCATCCTGCCAGGGAGACCAGACACTTGGATGTCTATGTCCTGAACCCGAGGACGCGAACTATTGATGGGGGTGAGCCTACTGCGGAGAATTCTCCAGCCCTCTACTCGAGCATATATCGCCAGAGCGTCACGGACGACACCAAGGGCTGGCTGAAGGACTGGGACTTGCGGTCTGGGGGCAACTTCACCAGTGAGTGGGCCTGGGCGTTCTAGGTACGCCACACTTGCGATCACTTCGCAGAGGAGCTGCGGTACATCGGCATGTTCGAGGCGGTGTGGACGTCGCAGTTCCACTTCTACCAGCAGTCCGAGCTCGGGCCGGAGCTGTTCACCCGATGGTCTCCGGATACCAACACCTTCCATCTTCACCATGGGGAGGTCGGCATCGGTCTCTGGGACATCCACTGCATCAGAGGTATCCCGCTGGAGGGCTACCAATACGATGAGTTCCTGCCACCGAAGAACATCTGGGAGGACAGGTCACGGACTCCCATTCTGACCTGGCATCTGCTTGACCTGGCTACGCAGCGGCTCGGGATCAAAGACTTCCAGAAGGACATAGCCTACAAGGAATGGTT
The DNA here is from genome assembly GCA_963277665.1 of Viscum album. Classification (NCBI taxonomy): domain Eukaryota; kingdom Viridiplantae; phylum Streptophyta; class Magnoliopsida; order Santalales; family Viscaceae; genus Viscum; species Viscum album. Next base: position 1,830,535,175 of record OY728164.1, on the reverse strand, counting down.
CGGCCAGTTCTTGGAGCATGACCCGGCGGTCAAGATGCCAGGCAGGGGGAAGCGGTGCCCGACCGCAGCTCAGAGGAGCCGGAACGGGGCGTACTGGCGGGTCCTGGAGACGGGTGACTACCGCTCATGGGGGTACCGCGTCATCGAGGCCCGGGACCCAAATGTCCGGTACGCGGCGTTCCTGGCCGCCTTTCTAAGTGGGTGGCTCCTGCCAGTGCGGGACGCGAGAATGGGCGTTCGCCCGGCTACACTGGCGATGGCAGGCGCTATGGCCGCCAACAAGAGATACAACCTCGGGGTCCCAGTGCTGGCAAGGCTGTATGCCATCCTGGGACGCATCTCACGAGGGGGGTCGCCACGAAGGATCTGTGGGACCTTTCAGTTCTTCCACGGCTGGGTGGCTGCTCACCTCGGTGGGTACACGTTTCCGAACGCCATCATTCCTCCGGGCAACGGCCTGCGACCCTCCCTGCTGAACATCGCGGGGGTCGCTCCGATGACCCTAAGTGAGGAGGGCGTGCGGATCCGGATTGGCAATCATGCCAACTTCAACTTCAGTCCGTTCCCCACTCCCGTCGGCCAGATGATCGACAATGGGCAGGGTCCGCTGGAACAGCATGAATACTTCCTGAACATGCGGGGCGGGGTGCTCGTGGCTCGGATCGACGGGAAGGGGATCTGCGAGCCTTACGTGCCGACCCGGTTCGCCAGGCAGTTCGGGTGCCTTCAACGGATGCCGAAGAGGGTATTCACTGCTGTCCGGGAGGAGACGAACCCTGGCGTCCTTCGCCAGATGTGGCTGATGTTTGCCGCTTTCGGCTCTGGCGACGTCATCACTCTCCCTCCTACCGGAGTTGACGCAGGCTTGGCAACCGAGTACGCCGAACACTGGGCCATCGCGTACCCCGAGGGGCTTTTGCGGAAGCTAGTTCGGCGGCTCGAGGTTACCCATGCGGAGACCGGGCATCAAGGAAGGAGGCGAGGCGCCGCCACACGGGGGAGAACGGAGGCGCGCCAAACAGTGGAGCCGGCGCGGGCAGGGACTTCGGCGGTGGGCACATCGCGAGCTGCCGCCACGACCTCAGCGCCCAGAGAGGGGGCACGTGCGGTGGTCGACGAGCGGCCCGAGAAGCAGGTGAGACGTCTGCTCGAACCTTCCCATGATGCGGTCTTCCCGGCGCTGTGGTCGGCCTGGATGACTCTGCGGCAGTCACTGGGGACCGACGCCATCTGGCGAAAGATACTCAGAGAAGGAATCTATCTGCCAGAGGTCGGGCGCCTCCAGATTGCCGACAGAGTGGACTTCAACCGGCAGTATGCGTATCTGACGGCCATGGACGAGTACGCGCGCCAACGTGGTCAGCGCGCGGAGCCATCCCTTCTGGTGAAGGTGATGCTCGGTCTCGAGCCCGCTCCGGAACAGATGCCGCCGGAAGAAGATGACAGTAGCAGCGACTCCGAAGAAGAGGAGGAAATGGGGGAGGATGAAGGCTCCGAGGGAAGATCCCATCAGGGGAGCCCACGGGAGAGCGGCGAGGTGGCCGGATCTGACAACGTTGATGTCACTGAGCTCCTCGAGGTCCGCTTCTATCCCTACTCAATCTGCTTCATCCACTCTCTTATGCAGCTTCTAACCCATTTCTCCATCTTTCTCAGGAGCACACGGATGTCGGTCAGGCGTCTTCAGCGGGAGTAGGAGAGGCGCCAGCAGGACAAGGCGGGGGCCAGGCACCCATTATCGAACTGACAAGCGCTAAGGGGTCCCCTGCTGCAACTGTTCCTGCGGCGACCGGGATAGCGGAAGATGACGCTCCGAACTCCCGTAAGTCTCCCTACTTTACTGCCGGTGCTTTCCGTTGATGATCCGTGACTAACCATGGCATGCCCTGCACAGTGATCTCAACACTGGAGGCTCATCGGGTTGCCGAACCCGGGCCATACACGAGTGGACCGGTGGCAGACATGCCGTCTGCTCCGGAACAGACTTCCCAAAACGAGCCGGCCCCACCAACTGCTGATCAAGGGGCTGCGGATGTCGGCGGTGCTGCCATCGGAGAGAGGTTGGGGGCTGACGAGGGTGTCAGCGCCGCTGGGGAGAGAGAAGAAGGTCGCCCGGATGTTGGGGAACCTATCCCTCGTGAGGACCTCCCAGGGGCGGACCCTGCAGCAGACCTGCTGGCTGCCTTCCCTGCCTACCGGCCTGCCGATCCCGAGGAGATGGACGACTCAGACACGGAGGCGTTCGAGGAGAGCCGGATAACGCGCCGTAGGGGGTGGAAGTGCATCCAGCGCTTCCTCAAGCGAGACCCGTCGGAGTGGCTGGGGCGCATGGGATCACTTCAAACCTGGCTGCGCTTTCTGTGTGCCGGGGGAGCTGATGCTCAACGCCTCCATCTAACGGTCCGTGATTTCATGGCCGAAAAGATGCGCGAGAGCTGCCGGCGTGCCGACGTCACACAAAGTCGGGACATGTCGGAGAGCACGCGGGCGCTCCTCGCGGCGGAGCAGGAAGTCCGGCGCCTCGAAGGGCAGGCAGCAGAGAAGGAGGCCTTCGTCACAACGTGTACCGAGCTTGTGGAGCAACTAGCAGCCCAGCTAGTTGATGCCCAGGTACAGCTGACGGAGGCGGGCCAACAGATGGTCACAATTCAGGTCGAGCGGGAGCGTGCGCAGGCCAGAATCGACGAACTGCGCGCTACGACCGCCGACGAAGAGAGGGCACGCAGAGAGCGAGAAGCAGCTCTGGAGGCCACCAGCCAAAGGGTAGCGGCATTAGAAAGACTCATTCAGCACACTAATCCCTAAGGGCTTTGTTTTTCCATTCCCAAAACATTTGCTTCCGCTACTTTGATCCATCTGTATGAATCAATATATTTATCTGCATCTTTTGGTTTAACATGCTCAACCACAATTCGTTGTCTTGCGGGAGTGTTAACCAAGCATCAGGCATCCATAATCGGGCCTGGATTTCTGGAGAAAAGAGGGAGATCATTCCTAGGAAAGGAGACCTCAGACCTAATCAATGTATCATCCCCCCAACTTGTTCCAACACACGAGCGGGACAACGCTAGGGGCGTTGAGATTTTATCCGAACATAGGGAAATGAGAAAGGGTGAATCGCGTGTCCCGAATCCGGACATCCACAACGGTCGGCCTTCCAGGAAAAGCCCAAGACGGTAGGCGGACAGTGGATCGACCATAACAACTGCAATAGACGGACCGAAAAAGGCCATCATTCATATTGCAGGAGGCGGACCACATGTCATCATGAATACCGCTTTGGGGTTCCTTCAGACACAAGGGTGGAAATCCCGATCAACAGGGCATGCGAAGCGTGGGGCGAAGTGACGATTTGTTCGGACAGAATCCAACGCTCTCAAAATTGTGCCACCGTGGGGAAAGCGTATTAGGCGGATGCACTAATCTGGCCGTGAGTCACCTCAATTCTCAGACAGCACCTATCTGACGAGGAAACCGTCGCTTCCCATCCTTGTGATGGGGCATCCCGAGCTGAATCGGGGAGAATATCACAACTGCACCACTCTACCCGAAGTCAGGCCAGACGGCCGGCGACGAGGAGGGGCGGGACTTAACGATCCCTGAGGCTGGACCCGAGTTGGAATGCCCGGGCATTCCTACGTACTCCATCAGGCTGGAGATCAAGCCACACGTAGTTCTAAGAGTGCAGTTTAACGTCATGCAGGACGTAGGACCCCATTTGGGGAGATCTTAGTTTAGGGTCGTAGAGCTCGGACCATAGGGGTAGATCTTAGTTTAAGGTCTTAGAGCTCGGACCATAAGGGCTAGATCTTAGTTTAATGTCTTAGAGCTCGGACCATAAGGGGAGATCTTAGTTTAAGGTCTTAGAGCTCGGACCATAAGGGGAGATCTTAGTTTAAGGTCTTAGAGCTCAGACCATAAGAGGAGATCTTAGTTTAAGGTCTTAGAGCTCGGACCATTAGGGGAGATCTTAGTTTAAGGTCTTAGAGCTCGGACCATAAGGGGAGATCTTAGTTTAAGGTCTTAGAGCTCGGACCATAAGGGCTCAAAGCACGCCACATCATGGTCATATCCCCTGGATATGCGAAGATGCACTGAGGGATAGTGTCAAGAGTGTCGAGGTTTCGCCTGGCCGGAATGGGAGGTGGAAAATGTGAATCATGCGGCCATTCACTCGAGGACTGGAGGCACCGGAGTAACGATATGGGAGTACTGCCGACCGTGGCGGGAAAGCAGCATCAATATCGCACTAACCGTTGGTGGAATGAGGCAGCAAACGAGCATCGACCGCTCAATCGCAGGATTCATATCGATTTGCTGCCCGAGGCCATTGGGGGTACCGGCCCGAGTCGGTGGGAGAGCACTGAGGCATTGTGTCCGAACCGTTCACGGGGGCTCCACCCAGGGCGTAGACGATGGGTCCAAATGAAAGGGAGCACGAAGCCTGAAAAGCGGAGGAAACCTGACCAAGCGGATCCTGACCCTCCTGGCAATAAACCAGAGTACTCTTGACACCGGTGGACCACTGCAAGGGGTCGGGGAACACGCCTTGAGGGTGACCTGAAGGCGGCAGATTCCCCAGAGAAGGGGGAATCTCTAAGAGGTGGGGGGCTGGACCCGAAGTTTCAAACATCCGGGCGTTCCTACGTATCCCATAAGGATGGGAATCAAGCCGCACGTAGTTCTTGAAGCGCGGCGCAACACAATCGGGCACCAGCGCGGGGAAGAGTGCGGGTCTGACCCTCGCACACATAAGGAGCGGCATTTGATATTTCTTGTTTGTCCTTAAAGATGAATGGTTTTTATTTGTGCGGCGACATGCCTGTGATTGAGAAATCTCTGGCGTCGCCACAATAATCAAGCCATGGAAGGCATTGATGAATGGCGTGGTCATTAACCAGCGCCCAACATGAGTGTCCCCTGAGGAGGACATCACGATGCAGTGCCGTTTCTCGTCGGGCGGCCAAGACGATCACAGTTTACGGTCGTGTGGTAGGACCAGACAACACAGTTTAAGGTCGTGTGGTTCGGACCCTGGAGGAATCCGCTTATTGCGGTACGGCGGACACGGCGGAGGTGGGAACATACCCAGCCCTGCGGTCACGCACGATTCCAGGAGAAGAGTCTTGGGATAGGGGTCTGCATATGTCCATCACCCGAGGGGCAGAGATGCTAGCCTCCAGATATACTGGGCCCAGAACGCGATTGTTCGGGAGAATCCCTCCTCCTTATGGGGACGAGGGTCCAGCTACGCACGGCCCTTAGGGAGGATATCCGCATATATCCTTGGTGCTCAGATCATGGGAGCCTCGAACGACATCATTACCCTGGTTGGTCTGCCTAACGTGTAGAGGTGTACTGGAGGTCAGTATGAAGAGAGTGTCGAGATTCCACTACAACGCATAAAGGCGGAGTGTGATGAGGACTGCGCAATCCAATGTCCAGAGCCTGAAAGAGCCGACATGGAGATCAAGGACGTTGCTGACCATATTCGCAACACAACATCCGATCGTGTCAGCCTAAGACGGGGCAAGCAAACGAGCATCAACCGCTCAATCGCAGGATTCATATCGATTTGCGGCCCAGGACTCGCCGGTAAATCGACCCGGAGCGGTAGGAGAGCACTGAGGCATCGTACCCAAACCGCTAACGAGGATCCCTTTGAGTGAAGGCTCGAACAAGAGGAAGCGCGAGGCCTAACAAGCAACACAGGACTTGTCGGGATTGAATCTGACACTACGAGTCCTAGACCGAAGTACCCAAAACATGTTAACAGATCTCCGGAAAGGGTCGGAGGACTCACCCTGAGAGCAACCAAAAGAGGGCAGATCCCCATGATCAACCAAGAGACGGGGCTGGACCTGAAACATAAGCGTCCAGGCGGTCCTACGTATCCCATAAGGATGGGAATCAAGCCATACGTAGTTCTGGAGAGGCAGTTTAACGTCATGCAGGACGAAGAGGGGTGTGAGGTAGTCCCACACACGGGGGAGGCGTACGGCGCGGCCAGTAGACCGACGTGAATGAGGACATAATCCCCCGCTCACGCGATACGCCTCGCACAAAAAGAAGGGGAACTTGGGCCAGAGGCCCAACGCGGGATAGAGATTCCCGAGAAATGGGGATGGGCCTGAAACATGAATGTCCAGGCGGTCCTACGTATCCCATAAGGATGGGAATCAAGCCATACGTAGTTCTTGAGAGGCAGTTTAACGTCATGCAGGACGATGAGGGAAAAAGAAGGGGGGAGCAGAAGGGCATCCCCAAACGTGGGGGCGTACAACGTGGCGAGAAAACCGACGTAAATGAGGACATAATCCCCCGCGCACGCGATACGCCACATACCCAGAGGCAACTGGACCAAGGGCCCGGGATGGGGTGGAAATTCCCGAAGGATGGGGCTGGGCCTGAAACATGAATGTTCAGGCGGTCCTACGTATCCCATAAGGATGGGAATCAAGCCGCACGTAGTTCTTGAGGGGCAGTTTTATGTCATGCAGGACGAATGCTGAACAGTTTAACGTCTTGTAGCTCGGACGTAGTGCAGTTTAGCGTCATGCAGGACGAAGCACTTGGCAGTTTAACGTCTTGCAGCGTGGACGAATGCTGAACAGTTTAACGTCTTGTAGCCTGGACGAATGCAGTTTAACGTCGTGCAGGACGTGGGCACACTCAGACAAAGTACTGCTTGAGGAACCTAGCGTTGGTGGGAGGAGTGACACGCTCACCATCCATAGTCGCTAGGGAGTACGCGCCATTGGGATAGACCTTGTGGACAACAAAAGGTCCCTCCCACTTGGGCTCCAACTTGGGCGGCTTCCTGCCGGGGATCATCGGCGCTCTTAGGGCTAGCACTAGATCACCCTGCAGGAAGGAGCAGAGGCGTACCTTCTTATTGAAAGCTCGAGCCATTCTGCTTTGATGCCTCTCCAAGTTGTGCAAAGCACGAAGTCTATTCTCATCCAGTGCTTCCAACTCGACTAGACGGGCTTCAGCAACTCTGTCCGGCGCTTGCTGGTCGTAGACCGCAGTGCGCAAGGACGGAAACTGGATCTCGATGGGCAGGACGGCCTCAGCTCCATACACCAGGGAATAAGGGGTCATCTGGGTGGAATTGCGAGTCGTCGTCCGATAAGCCCAGAGGGCGTTGGGGAGCTTGTCCGGCCAACTCTTCTTGTTCTGACAAACAATCTTTTGCAGAATGTTAGAGAGGGTTTTGTTAAACACCTCGATCTGTCCATTCGCCTGCGCATGATAGCGAGATGTATGGTTCGAGCGAATGTTATACTTGACGTACAACTTCTTCAACTCGGCTGCTCGGAAATTGGTTCCGTTATCCGTGAGGATAGCGTGAGGCACTCCAAATCGATAGATGATGTTGGAGGTCACGAAGTCAGCGATCGAACAGGATTTGACCTCTCTGAGCGGAATCGCTTCTGCCCATTTGGAGAAGAAGTCCGTGGCGGTCAGAATGAACCGGCACTGGCGAGCTGTCGCCGGCGGGTAAGGTCCCACAACGTTCAGTCCCCAGACTGCAGAGGGCCAGGAATACCTTGTGGTATGGCAGAGGCTCCGGCGGCCGATGCACAAAGTTCGCATGAACCTGGCACGCATGGCACCTCTTGGCATACTCGATGCAGTCATGGATCATAGAGGGCCAGAAGTATCCCAACCTCCGAATCTGGTGGGACAGCTTTGGCCCAGTCTGGTGGGCGCCACACGAACCAGCATGAACCTCTTGCATGACTCGTGGGATCTCAACTCCCTGAAGGCAACGGAGGAGAACACCATCAAATCCGCGTTTGTAGAGGATCTGCTCCAGGCCGGGACTCCTCTGGAGGACGAACTGCGATGCACGGCGTCGAACTCGCTCGCGCTCGGCCCGATCCGATGGAAGAATGCCATGTTGGAGGTACTCAACCAAAGGCGTCCTCCAATCAGGGGCTGATCCGACTGTCATATCTGGGGTACTCGGGGCTCCGGGCATAGGGGCAACCGTGGTGAGGTTACTTACCAATGGGTCGCAATCTTCTTCCGGGATAACGGGAGCGATGAGCCTGCGGCACGTCACGCGGACGATCAGGTTGTCCTGTTCAGGCTCCGCAAGTGACGCAGCGAGGCTGGCCAAAGCATCTGCTCGACCGTTCTGCGACCGGGGAACATGGACAATTTCCGGCCGAGAAGGGAACCGGGCCATCAAAAGGAGGGTGCAATCCAACAATGGCACAAGTTCCGGCTTCCTGACAACGTAGTCGCCATTGATCTGCTTAACGACCAGCTCGGAGTCCCCTTTCACGCACAGACGGGGCACGTCGATCTCGAGAGCCAACTCGAGGCCGGTGATGAGGGCATGGTATTCCGCCTCATTGTTGGTACAGCCCTCCGACAACAGGAAAGAGTATGGCAGCACGGCTCGCTCCGGGGTAATGAAGACGATGCCCAAGCCCACTCTGTTGAGCTTAGTATTATCGAGCCTTCTACCGGTGGGGCTCCGGGATGCACCGTCAAAGTGCATCTGCCAGCATGGATCGGCTCGATCAACCGAGAGAATGGCCTCATCAGGAAAGCCTAGATCCAGCGGCTGATCCGCGGAGGTCGGGTGAGCTGCCAGAAAGTCTGCAAATGCTTGCCCTTTGATGGCCTTCTGAGACACATACCTGATGTCGAAATGCTGGAGAATCACAGCCCACCGCGCTTGGCGGCCAGTCAACATAGGCCGGCTCAGGATATATTTCAACGGGTCTACCCGAGAAACCAACTGTACCTCATGGTGCTGCAAGTAGTGTCGTAATTTCTGTACGGCAAATACGAGCGCCAGGCAGCTCTTCTCGATGGGGGAATACCTAACTTCCGCATCGAGGAGCATGCGACTGAGGTAATAGAGGCTATTCTCTGTTCCCTCGTTGTTCTTCTGGGCGAGAAGGGCACCCAGGGACCGTTCCAGGGCGGTCACATAAAGGACCAGCGGCTTTCCGGATACGGGCGGCATCAGGACCGGAGGTTGAAGCAGATACTGCTTGATTTCCTCGAAAGCGGTCTGACACTCTTTATCCCATACATAGGTGGCACCTTTCTTCATGATCCGGGAAAAGGGCTTACACTTGCCGGCCAGATTCGCGATGAATCGGCGTATATAGGCTAAGTGGCCTTGGAACCCTTGCTGTTCCCGGACGGTACCTGGGGGAGGCATCTGGCTAATCACCCTGATTTTCTCTGGGTCGATCTCAATACCCCGGTATCTTACCACAAATCCAAGGAACTTTCTGGAGGTGACCCCAAAGGCACACTTCAACGGGTTCATCTTCAGGCAGCGAGACCGGAGGAAGCTGAACACTTTCTCAAGATCTTTGAGATGGTCCTGACGCTGGCGCGATTTGACAACCAAGTCGTCGACGTAGCATTCCACCAGTGTGCCGAGGATTGGCTTGAATATGCGGTGCATCGCCCGTTGATAGGTAGCACCTGCATTATTCAGGCCGAAGGGCATGACCCGGTAGCAAAAGGTACCTTGGGGGGCCCTGAAGGCAGTGAACTCCTCATCCTCAGGGGGCCATCCGAATTTGGTTGTATCCGGAGTATCCATCCATGAAGGAGAGGGCTTGGAACCCTGCCGTGGCATCAATCAACAGCTCTGTCACTGGAAGTGGAAAATCATCCTTCGGACAGTGGCGGTTGAGATCGTGGAAGTCGATGCAGACTCTAATCTGCCCGTTCTTCTTCCTGACTGGCACAATGTTGGCCAGCCATTTGGGGTACTGAACTTCCCTCACGAAGTTGGCTTTGATAAGCTTGTCAACTTCGGCCTCAACCATGGCACCGTGGGATGGGTGCATCTTCCTGGGAGGCTGCTTGAACCCGCGATGGTTCGCCGGGAGACCAGGGCGGTGGACGGCTACCTGAGGATCTAGCCCCGGCATCTCGTCATAGCCCCAAGCGAACACATCACAGTGCTGCCTGAGAAAGTCCATGTACTGCTGCCGCTCCTCAGAGGGCATGGCGGCACTAACCAATGTGGGTCTTGGATCGGCCTCGGTTCCAAGGTTCACCTGTATTAACTCATCGACCGTGGAGGGGACGCCCTCCTCAAAGGCTGGGGGTGCGTCTTCCATATCCTCTCCGCTCGGGGAGGGATCGTCCACGGGAGAGACTGCGTTGGAAACTGCATTGGGGCTACCAGATCCTGCTGGGCCACTGGTGCTGGCGCGGGCGGTCGCGGCCATCTCATCAGGAGACTCGCGGACCGTCAAGACCATGGCGACGTCCAAGCGGTGAATCGGGAGGACGTAAGCGTCATCCAGACTTGCCCAGGGATCGCTTGCAACAGCGACAGGCTCAACCCCACCTACCAGGATCTGCTTATCCTTGCTCTTGTAATAGTCCGCGTCCAGATAGCGGGCTTCACATGAGGCAAAAGGAGAGGCATCTCCTTGAAGCACGCCTACTCGACCATTAAGGGAGTATTTGAGGCATTGGTGGTATGACGAGGGAACCGCCGCGTGAAGGTGAAGCCATGGCCTGCCCATCAATGCATTATACACAGTGTCCTGAGAGACTACCATGAATTCGGTGTTGGCAACCAAGTCACCGAACTGGGTCTTCAAACGTATCTTGCCGACCGGGGTTTGCTCGGTGCGGTCGTACCCCTGGATCCTGTGGTCGGAGGGAATCAAGTCATCCTCAGACAACCCCAATCTCCGGAGCGTCCGAGTTGGAATCAGGTTAATCCCGAACCCCGTGTCGACAAGACAGCGCCTGACTTCAAGGCCATTGAACTGGCCAGTGACATACAGCGGACGAATGTGTCCCTGTATAGGAGGGTCTTCATCCTTACCAGAGAACGAGATAACTGCCTGACATTCGGCGTCCTCGATCGTTTCGGCATGAAAGGCCTCTGCAGCCGCAACCTCTGTCTCAAACTGGAGGGGGCTTTTCAGGGCTTCAGCGAGTGCCTCGCACATCTCATATGACATGCGCAGAGCCTCAAGGATGGAGAGCCTTGCTGGGATGTCGGCCAAGTGCTTCAGGACATCATACTTTATGTCCAAGCGCGAGCCCCTGGTTGCAAGAGGTTGCTCTGCGGTTGGTGGCATGACGGGCCTTGCCGGTTGGATCGGCGGCCGACTGGTACTTGGCGCATCTCGCTGTTCACTGGTCGCAGTCCGGGAAATGGTCACCGTACTGGAGTCAGGAGGCCGGGATGGACTCGTGGCAGGGCGGAGCTGGTCGCGACGCGGCTGAGGCGGTTCTTCCTGGTCCCACACCACAAACAGTGGCGGAGGCGAATCCGTCATCCCCGGATGGGGGGGCTGCGCGCGCTGAGATCGGTTTTGAGCCTGCTGCCTAGTCTCAGTGGCATGAACGGCCTGGCTGGAGGTACCAACGGCTGTGTCCTGGCGACTCCTGTTGCTGCGGTTCTTCCGACGGTAGCGACGACCGGGGACACTAGGGAGGTCCACCTGGTGTTCTTCAACGTCGGGAACCGAAAAGGGATTTACCAGCTCAACGGTATTAACCGAAGCATACCCAATACCGTCATCGGACGAATCATCCATCACCGGGCGGATCCGAGGAGGGACCCCCATCTCCGGGGGCATGAAATCGCCGAGAGTACGGGATAGTGGCGGAACTGGCGGGGCGCGCTCTTCCTTCTTGCGCTGCCGCCGTTTGCTCCTCTTGGAAGAGGCAGGCTGGGACGACGATGCCGAAGCAGCACCCGCAGGATCTGGGGGCTCAGGCTGATTCAAGCGCGCACGGATGATTCCATGGGCGCGAATGGTCGTCTTGCGGGCCATCCAGTTATTGTACTTCTGGGATCCGCGGTCGGAGACCAGCTGCCATTCGTCCTCGTTGCCACTATCGTCATCTGATCCCACGAACACGCCCGCCACTTGTGCTGGAGCTGGGCCCAACCTGAGTACATTGTTGTTAATCTGGTCTTGGAGCCCGTCCTTAAACACATAGCTCCGCTGGATGGTGTGCCCCAAGGCCCGATGGTAGGGGCAGTAGCGGGGGTTATTCGTAAGATGTGCCTCCTCTGGCCTCCAACACTCAGGCAGTCGCACAATCCTCTGCTCCAGGGCGCTCCGGAAGTAACCGGGGACCTGATCCTCATGAAATGAGTAAGTCAGGTGTCGCGGGCCCCTGGGAGCGTGGTCTTGACGAGGGGCTGGAGGGGCCGGCCGAGGAGGTGGACCCTGATTATCTCGCCTGGGTTGTGGCGGTACATTACGCGGAGGGGCCGGCCGGTTCTGGGGCTGCCGCTGCTGGGCCGGGAACTGAGCCCGTGGAGGCGGATTCCTGTGAGGCTGTGGAGCTGGCCTCACCGGCAGCAGCTCCAACGGCCTGGGGGCCTCTATCTGGGCAACAGCAGCGGGCTCAGCCCTACTGACTCTCCTTGCAGGAATCATAGGAGGCAGCGGGTGTGCCTGGCTGGCCTATTGCAGGGCTTCCTCAAGACGTTGAGCTTTGTCTGAGAAGTCCCTGAACCCTCCGGGATAATTCTGAGTGATCAGGGAAGGGACCAGCTCGGTCTTGACGTTCCCGACGCACATTGTCAGCAACTGCTCCTGAGTCAATGGCATGTCAAGGGAATACGTGAGACCCTTCCATCGGGCGACGAAGTCCGCGACTCGCTCATCAGGCCTCTGCTTGCACTTGAAGAGGTCTGCGATACTTGTCTTCCGGGTCGTGGAACTGAACTGGTAGAGGAACTGTCTACGGAGGTCCTCCCAGCTGGTTATCGACCCGACGGGGAGCTGGCTGTACTAGACAAATGCTGGCCCTTCCAGTGTCTGAACAAAGCAGCGAAGCTTAGCGGCCTCCTGCTGCGCCGGAGTCCCCAACATAGGCCCGCACCTCGAGTTGAAGTGGGCTAAATGCTGTGGCGGATCTCCAGTTCCGTTGAAGGGGGCGAAAGTGGGATTCCCGAATCCCGGAGGCGCCGGCATGTCATCCACCCATGCTGGGTAGGGCTTGCCGTCCGGTGGGATCGCCACCTGCCGAGTCTCCAAGGCTTCCAAGCGGGCAATGAGTGCTGCCATCGGATCGTCCGGACATGGGTTCCAGTCCTGGCGAGGATCTCTAACCACGAGCGCATTGCATGGCCCTTCAATCGGGTCATCGACCGGGTCGTCGAACTCGGCAGCTCGTGGGATGGCGGGCGGAGCGGCCCTTGGGGCAGCGGGAGGAATCCGAGCGGGGTCTCTCAGGTAGTCACGCCGCTCGGGAGGGTGTGGCGAAACATACCGCGCCCTCTTGCCGTAGGCAATGGCCTCTCTCCTGTCGGCGAACACGGCGTAATCACGGTTGCCCGGGAGAGTCTCATCGAGGAGCGGTTGTTCCGGTCCCTGCTATCCTGGCCTGGGATCACCGTAGTCAGGCCGCCGTTCTGCAGCGCGCTCGGCGAGGAGCTGGTCAACCAGCTTCTTCTGTTCGGCGAGCTGCTGACATAGCGTAGCCTTCTCGGGATCCTCCTCTGCCCTCTGCATGGAGGCAGATGGGTCGGCGGGCCTTACAGCCTCGCTGTGCTCTTTTCCTTTGCTGACGTTTCGGCTCAACGTCAGTGCTTCAGTGGGTGCGGGGAGCCCCAGGAGGTTCCTCTGATGACGAGTAACTCTCACCGATGGATCTGACGACGGCTTGTCTTCGGGGGGGAAGCCCCCGTCGAGAAGTTCCAAGTCGTTCCCCTCTCCCGACAGGTCAGCCATATTGACTGTTTCTGTCCCTGGGGATATGCCCTCAGGGCCACCCAGCGAATCAGGCTGTCGGCGAATCACACTGAAGCGTAGGGCAGCGTACTGCCCCCATCCACGGATATACACGTGGGGAGTGGCTTCCTCGATAACTTTGCGGAGTACTTGAAAACACTCAACGCATCGTTGTTGGAGGGCCTCGTGGTGCTCAAATGACCCGGGGTGCCGAACCGCGGGGAGCATGGCCAGGTCAATTTGATGGCACTGCTTACCAATATCCTCCAGGTGCGCTTGACTCCCGGAGTATGGCATTTGTAGGCGGTGAAGACAGGAGCGAGTCTCCCGGAGAGTTCGGCGGAAGCATTCGAACTCATCCGGGGTGGGCGATTCGGGTGCATCAAAGCCCGGTCCTGCGACTGGCCAAAACTTCTCAGGGAAGTGGCCCTCTGCAAGGACGGTCCAGAAGCTCCACGACTCAGGCTCGGGACCCAGGTCTCCTTGGTCCTCTTCAATGGCTGGGAACGGACGGGGAACTGGTAGTGGTGCCGAGGCGGGCGGCCGGGCTGACGGGCTGGCCGGCGGTGAATACGGCGAGCAGGCCGATTGGCCTCCATATCCCGGGCCGCCCTCTGAGGGTGGCGGTGCCCTGGCTACCACATCACGATAGGACGGGCCGGCGAGCGAACATCCTGCCGTAGCATCGGTGCTCGCCGAGGGCGCACCAAATCGTGGTTCGACCGTCGGTCCCCAGAAAAAGTCTCCGGCTTCTCCGATCGAGACGGAAGGCACTTCCGGAGGGGCCGGTACCAACCACAAGCTTGATCCTTGGGGGTCTACCAGGCCCTCGTTACTCCGGATATACCTTCGGAGAGAAGTGGGGATCACATCGATCTCGCTCTCGGGGAGCACGAGGCTGACGTGCCGCATTCCTACCCCTGCCCTTGACTGGCGGGATTGGGGAAGGGGCTCTGTCGCCGAATCGTACTCCGCCTCTGAGTCAGAGAAGCAAACCGGTCGGATCTTTGTCCGGAATTCCGTAACATTCTTCCCTCGGCGTCGACGCCTTGCCTTCCTGCCCCTGGGTGGTTCTTCGGGGCAGGGCTGATCTCTGTCCTGGCGTCCTCCGGCCGCACTGGTGCTGGGGCCAAGTGGACTGGGAACCAAGGTGTGAGGGGCACCGGGACAGATATCAAAGGGGACGCGGGGAGAGATGATTCCGGGCAGGCCTCCGGGCCGGGATCGGAAGGTGGGATGACCCATGCCTCCTGGATCGGCCACACAGAGTAGATCCTGCCGGTGAATAGCGCTACCGCGAGGTGGTCCGCGGTGGCTACTGCCAGTGCCAGCAACCGGGAGAGTCGACCCAACCTGCCTTTGGGGCGGTCGGGGCCTCGATCCAGGTCGGGCATAGGAGTTCCCCTGCTCAGGATGCGCAGAGGCCTGGCGACTGGAGCCAGCAGTGGCTTGGGCCAATGCGGCCGCTGTTGCTAGAGCCCCAAGGTGGGCATCCTCTTCCGCTCGTGCCCGACGTTGGCGTCGAGACAGACGAGTCGGGATGAGCGGCGCGGGCAGGTGGAGAGCCCGCTCTTCGACTGGAGAGGCCTGGCGGCGGTGTCGCCGTGGCCTGGCGGGAGTCCTTACCGTAGATCCCTGGAGCGAATCCCGGATAGGGTGATCCCGGGCATCTTCCACCTCATCCGCATAAGGAAGGGAACTGTCAGAGTGCTCCGGGGATAAACTCCCGAAGCGATTGGACGTTGAGGTAGGCAGCGGTGCCTCCCTGCGCGGCCCTCAGGGGCGGCGGTGGTGGCGAGGCACAGCCTCCTCAAGGTCTAGGCGAGCCATTTCCCTAGTGGGGATGACTCCCTCTTCCTCGTATCTCCGCACCAGGGTGTTGATCACCCTTCTCTAGATGACTTCCGAGGGGGAGAGAGGGCGTGGTCGTCCCGCAATTGCGGCTGCTGGGACGACTGTGGAACGGGCAGGACTGCGCGGAGTAGCCGCGTCGGTGTTTCCCCTATCCCTGCGCCAGTGGGCGGGTGGCGATCGGGCACTAGATCGGGCGACCTGATTTCTGAAAGCAGGGAGAAGAACCCATTAACACTGACAGGAAAAAGGAATCGACAACCAACCATTAGCGCCACGACGCCTTCCGTGGGGGGAACCCAGGCCCTCGACGTTGCGAGACGGAGTGCCCGATTTCACTTCCCCAGCCCCTGGCGGGTAAGACTGAATGCTTGGCCGGGCAACATGCCGGTCTTCCAACACCTCTGAAAGCCATCGGTCTTCGTATCGAGGAGAAGAGATTCACGCCGGGTTCACCATTTTTCTGTTTCGGTGCGGATGTGCGTCGGGTTACGCTGTTCCGCCAGGACGCGTTCACGCGTGCACCCGTCAACCCGAGGGGATGGGCGCGCGGCTTGTGGTCCCGCAGTCCCGCTTTCCAAGGGCGGGCGGCATTCGTCCCTTATTCAGGGGCGTCTGCTCCTTGATCGAAACCGGGATGATGGGATGTCGGCTCCTCCTTCCTTGGACGTCTCCTCGGAACTCGTCGCCTAATCCGGGTCTTCCTCATAGACTTAAGAATGTTCGTGAATCTCGTTCCCAGCGCCATATCTTCATGGACACCGGTTAATTACGCTGCTTCCGCCCGGACGCTCCAAGGAGTCTGGTCGGGGCAGAAACCTGCGGTGAGAAGGCCGGGTGGCTCTGGGTGCTGGGGGCGTGTCGTAACACTGCGGCTCTGCACGTCTGTCTTCCGTCCCTAATAGGGCTTCTCGAAGGCATGATGGCCTGAGGCATCCCGTACTGGGTGCGGGGAACTGTGTAACCTGAGGTTTTCCTCAGCTTCCCATGTTTAACACGGGGTATGCCGCGAGTTTAACGTCCAGCGGGGACGGCATCGGACCGATCAACATGAAAAGTGGATCAGATGACAGAACCCCTTGCGGGGAACCTCCGACGCTGGGGCCAGCGCATGGGCGGCTTCCCAAGTAACGGGGAGTGGAGTGAAGTGGCATGACCCCACCGGGATGTGGCGGCCCGGGTAAGGATCAGGATGGATGATGGAGTGAAGAGCTTGGACCCCGTAGGGGCTTCCTACGTACCGCGCGTTAGCACGGATCAATGTCAACGTAGTTCGGGTATACAGTTTAACGTCATGCTGGACGTCGGCAAGCCGACTCACGAAGAGGTCGAGGCCGCCGGGCGGAGGATTGAACCGAACCACCTCGCACAGAGGGGGATGGAACGGCCGGGTGGATCACAGTTTCACGTCATGACGGATGATAAAAGGAGAAATGGAAAAGGGGGGATGTGGGGAGGCACCGTGCAGGTACACACGGGCAGTCTCCCACAGGGGCGGATTCATAGGTGAATCGACGCAAGCGTGAACCCTGGAGGGGTCCACTGATGGACGAACCGACATAAATACGACCGGGACGACCAGGTGGCGGGCTTGGACCTCAAGAAGGCTTCCTACGTACCCTGTTTAGAAGTCAGGGATCAAAGTCCACGTAGTTCATTTTGTCAGGACTTACGCACTTGAGGCAGCCCGGATGCGGCAAACTCAGTTGGAAGGGACTTGGACCGAAAGCAGAAGACACCTCGATCCCAGTCACACCCTCTACTGGCTTCGGCAGTGGGGAGGCGCAATGGAGATACACATGTGCAGCCTCCCACGAGAAACTAGGGGTTTGTAATACCCTGCCCCCGTAGGGAAAAGCCGCTCCCATTAAATTGTCCCAAAAGAGGGACAATCCCGACATCCCTGCAGAGACGAGCGGGTGGGGGCCACATCCAAACCGGGGAAGACCCTGCGTGCGAGGCACAGGATCGAATGATGCGGACGGTTTAACGTCTTTCCAGACGAAGTACAGTTTAACGTCGTGTGTTGAGGACGAAGCAGACGGTTTAACGTCTTGCCGGACGAAGTACAGTTTAACGTCGTGTGTTGAGGACGAAACACTTGGCAGTTTAACGTCTTGCAGCGCGGACGATGGGGGCTAGGCAGTTTAGCGTCGTGCAGCTTGGACGTAGTACAGTTTAACGTCATGTTGGACGGATGTGCAGTTTAACGTCATGCGGGACGAACGGGCAGTTTAACATCATGCGGGACGAATGCGCAGTTTAACGTCATGCGGGACGTATATGCAGTTTAACGTCATGCTGGACATTGTGCAGTTTAACGTCATGCTGGACATTGGTCCGTGTCACTTCGCGCAAGCCTGGAGGACCGCACGGAAATACAACGCACGGTGCGGGCACCCAGGATGAGGATCATCGGGCGCCACGCAGGCGGGTACCCTCAGGGGGTCAAGGGAGGCGACCCTGGCGGATTGCGCGCAAAAGAGGAGCTTTGCGCGCAAAACCGCAGGTCGGTGCGCAAAATGGCGGGCTGGCACGCAATTGGGCCAGCGCTTCGCGCGCGGATGATTGGGATTGCGCGCACCGGGCTTCGGGTAGCGCGCGGGGGCAATGGCTCATTCTCTAACGAATGGCCACTTTGAAAATGGGGGGTGCGCGCAATCGGGTCGGATTGCGCGCACCCGGGGGCAATTGCGCACAAGAAGCTTCTTTTGCGCGCAAAGGCCTTCGGGTTGAAATTTATTCAAAGGGAAGGAGCCAAGGGGATTGCGCGCGAAGGCGGACCCCAAGGCTCTATTGCGCGAAAGAAAGGAGGTTACCTGAAGATCGGCATTGCGCGCGGAAGGGGTCGGATTGCGCGAACGAGCGACGCTTCGGATTCTGGAAACCTTCAAAACGTCGGGGGTCGCCTTATATTTATAGGCAACCCCGGGCGCGGAATCCGGTCTCGGGCGCGCAATTCGCTTCGCGGACGCGGAATCAGGAACCAGCGCGCAAAGGCGCCGCGCAGGCCGTGGGCGCGCAAAATAGCGCGCCGGCCCAGCGCATTGCGCGCATCCCGGGAGGATTGCGCGCCGCGACTCAACTTTGCGCGCGAGCCTCTGAAATTTCGCGCAAGTCCTTTGGGCCCTCCGGAACGTGCCTCTGGCTCCAAATATCACTTCGCTTTCCGCATCCGGAGCTTCGTTTGGGAACAACAGACTTTTCCGGCGTCTACAATCCTCTTCCTCAAAACCAACTGAAATCATGATCCATAACTTCAATTAAGATCTATGTTCTTATAAACTTCCCCCCTTAAAGCAATTTGTCAGAGAATTTCCCTTATAAGGGTGGTGAAGAAGAATATTTAACCAAATTTGTACACTGTGATCATAAGTCAACCTGCCTCTCCCAAGTCTCATCATATACTCACCAGTGATGCCATAGCACCCATACCATAGGATCTAGCCGGCCATAGAGAACCTTGGTGTTGTGATCCAAAATCCAAATAGGGTGCTTCACTAATGATGAATCCACCTCCAAATCATCCTCCCCGGGTTAATTTTTTTTTATGAACATGATAAGTAACTTTTATGCTAAAAAACATGGAAACTATCATGCATTGACTGGTACATCTGAGGTAACTACAAATGATAGGCAACCTACCTGACTCTCTCCAAAACATGAAATGGCCTGACGTATCTCATTGATATCTTCCCCTATCTCCTAATCCTATAGTGTCCCAACCTCAGTGGGACACGTCTGAAAAACTAATCTCTAACTAAAAACTATAAAGGTCATCTTCATCGATTAGCATAATATTTATAGTGAGATTGTGCAATATACATCTTTGTTCAAATCAAGTCCACCTTCTCAGTACTCTCCTAGACAAGATGAGTTCCCATTATAGCTGCCTCTCTTACCTACATCCAACATAGGGGTGTTCGGAATGGACTACGATAAATATACTCATAAGGTTCTATCTTAATCATTTCCTAAAAATTACTATTTTAGGAAAAATCCATGTGGGAATGTGTCTATCCCATGATCCCCCAAAATCCCAAATGCATGATTGAAGCATTTCCTCCAAAACTAAAATTTAATGCTCTGATGGGCTATCTGTTTGGGGATGGTAAGTTTTACACAAAAGTACCTCTGTACCCAAAGCCCTCTGTAGTCCCTACCAGACACGAGAATTAAAATGTGCATACCATTCTAAAACGATAAAGTGTGGAACACTCTAAAAATGTAAAATCTCTCAGATGTTAAAATTTCCATTATCGTTAACAATTAAGGGTTCCTTGATTGCAATGAAATGTAAAACCATCATGCACCTATCTATAACACCAAAATTGCATCATTCCATTGAGGTGGCCTCGGTAAACCGGTCAGAAACATCATCGTGAAATCATTCCACTTCTACTCAAAAATGGTTAACTACTATAAAATCCCAACAGGTTGTTGCTGCTCCTCCATCCCCTACTAATAGGTGGAACATCACATAACGAAACTGGAAACATCCCTATTCAAGCCTACAAACCAATATTGATAATTTAAATATCGATACATCTTAGTTACACCAGGATGAACAGACCCTATGGAGGCTTTAAACTCATGCATTAGCTCATCACCTAAGTCTGAAGACACCCATACGCATCCATAAAAACAAGAAAACCACATCCTCGCATATGGTCCACCCAGGAGTAGGGTCCTCTCCTGACACACTATCCCATATGACTAGGCATTTAGAATCTGATAGCTTCCACATTCTCACTCAATCCATTATATTAGAGGTATCAACTATAAAATAAATAAACTTCTTCACCTATTTGTTGTGAACCTCTAAATGCATCTTAGAGAATAGATCCATAAGATTCCACCCAATTTTGGCCCCTAAACAACTTGTATCTGATTTCTCCAACTCAATGCATCAGCTACTACATTTCCATACCCAAACATATATCAAATCTCAATGTCAAAATATTGAAGGTACTCAACCCACCATTTCTATCTTAAATTTAGATCATGATGAGTAACGATATACGTGAGTCTTTAGTAAATAGAGGTCATGCATTGGGTAATTCCACTTATGTGGCCTCCGTTATTGAGACACATACACAATTACTCCTTACCCCTATATAAGCACCGCCTCCAGCCTAATACATAATGCATCAAAGTAAACAGTGTAACTCATTCCTGATTCTGGAAAAATTATTATTATGGCTGATGTCAGTCTCCCTTTTATCTACTAAAAGGCTGAATTGAAAGAATTTGTCCATGATTACTTTTCACCCTTCTTAGTTGCTTCCCTCCATCTATGAGAGTGGACTCCTTTCACTAATGTACACTAGTCTTCCTAATCCCTAACAGAGTTTCTATTATTATAACATCATCATACATAAAGATATAAAGCCTGAGTCTCTCCACAATGGAAATAGATATAAAAAAATGGGATTCCACTATATAAAAAATATCATAATATAAAATTGAGGAAACTAGAATTGTACCTCTCACCCTAGATGTTCTGGGATCCTAATCTTTCTGGGTTTGTTTCATCACAATAGTATAACATATACCTTGTCACTAAGTCCCTACATGGCTACCCTAAGGTAGTCCAACCCCTATCACTAAGAACATGTCGTCTGGATACCACATCAATGCCCGCATCCTCAGCCTGCCGATCTCCAATTACCTGACTGATGAGAAATTGGGGGTCCTTCCCCTAAATGTGGACTCATAATAGATCCCCCATCACTCGCTGCTAGAGAGAACAACCTAACAAATGCAGAATGTGGCCCATACTATTGTAATATCGACACTCCAGTGGGTCCTCCAAGAAATGTGGCATTATATTCCCAATCTTGTCGCACTGTTAGAACACTGCATGGATACCTGAATAAACATCTCATGAAATTCCCATTTGGCGCTTCTTTCTTTCAATCAAAAGAGTAACAACCCTGGATACTAAACCACCCTGGTTTACATCTCCTATCTCCGTCAGATTTCATTCAGTAATTAGTGCCCGGTTTACTACACCAGTCACCAAACTCAACCTGAAGACATTCACCAACAATGGGATGTTATACCTGAGACCATCCTCAAACTGCCTAGCCAGTGATACCTCATCACCTCCCATAACAGGTGCGAAGCGCATGAGATCTGTAAACTAAAAAGTTTAATCCATCACTAAAAGAGTGACCTACTCTAGATGCATGAACTCTTGGGATCTGTCATCCCACAACGACTTGGTGTAGATGTAATCATATGAGGTCTTATGAAACTCTTCCCATGCCATATCATGATAACATCCCTCTTGTGAGATAACATCCCACAATCTCTTGGAGGAATCTCACATAGAGTAAGTTACATGATTCCCCCTCCTATCTTAATGTGTATCTAGATGATCAATGATAGACAGCATGGCCTCCAACCATGATTTTTCAGCCTACAGTCCCTCATCCCTTGAGGAAGTGGGGGGATGCTACTGCTAGAACACCCACGTCAACTCTTCCATAATCAGGGTAGGATGTGTTGTTCCCTGAAAAGTCTACATCATCCTCATCAAGCATTCATAGAACTGTGCATCAACACCTATGCCTGATATAAGATATGGTTCCAAGATTCCTACAACAGTAAGATCTACTGGTAGTCCATGATCTACCATTTATGGTTTCTAGTCATCACCCTTTACTTGGCGTACAACTAGAGGATGTCCTTGTGTCATGACTATGCAAGGTCAAGTGCACACCTTAGTTAAATATTAAAGGAACTACCACTTTTATGGTCATGTACGAAAAAGGAGAAGGAAAAAATTCAAGAATTAAAAAAGAGGCTTACATGGTGTGTAGAACCACAACACGACATGTTCCCTTAAGCTTTACACTGAGTGTGTACCTCTGCCAACATGGTCTTGTAACACCCCAAACACACGAGGTGTTCCTTATGGGACACAGTGTGTACTCGAATATCCCTTCATGCTCAGGTACTTATACACAGCAAAAAATACAATTTCCTTTTAGTGTAACACAACATGGCATGTTCATCCTAGAAATGTCATGTACTACTTATGTTCTATCAACCCGTGTTGATAATCACACAGCTAGATACATGCTCTTTTACAGCATGGCCTGTAATCCTAGTACATTGTGTCTTCTACCAAGTTTATATCAATAGTGTGTTGCATATCATATAGTCATTCACACTGACAAAAAAATGGTGTGTTCATATGATAAATGGTATGTACTTAAGAAATGATTGTTCTTCCAGAACAGAAGAACAAATGGTGTGTGTCTATAATATCACACATCATGTTCTCTGGGATTCCAGAAAATAAGCCTCCAAAACATCTTCCGAACCCTTAAAATAATAAAATGTATCCATATCCTGGAAAATAATGACTTCTGACATCCCATACACCAATCGAACCAATGCTTGGCATATTTAATTATATCATATTTATAGAATTTAATTAAAGATGAAACATGACTGACATCCCATACACCAATCGAACCAAAGCTTGGCATATTTAATTATATCATATTTATAGAATTTAATTAAAGATGAAACATGATCTACCAAATTCTGATCAAAGAAGACCCATAACACCTTAGGTGCCAAAGATTAGTGTCCATCAAAATAAAACATTACGTATATAAATAACCTTATCAAAATAGAAGGTATTTCTATTACATCATCTTTCCGAACAACATTCATATGTAGCACAACATCTATCACAATTGCATGAAATCTATGATGCACCCTAATTTTCATGACAACAATACCTGACATTTGATCTCCAGAATGTGCCTATATGATGTATGAGATGGAATAACCACATCTCTTCATGTTTTAATATTAATTGAACCAAAATGATATCAATCATAACAACACAAAACAATTGAATCATCCTACATTGAAATCAAATCAACTGTAACAATTTCCAAAACTACAAATATTGAAATATCTGAGGTATCATGGCTTTTCCCTATATATGGTGTTGCTGCAACCAAACATATATTATTACCAACAAACTATTCCTTCCTATCCCTATCTAATTTTTCCAAATAGTAATACATAGTAGAAAGGGAACCCCTTTGATACCACATTGTAATTTCATGGATCCAGGTTTCACCCCAATGTGCCCCAAACCTGGTTTCTCACATAAGATCAGGAACATTCTCCAAAACTCCAGAGTCTTATAAGTAGCAGTGAGGGACAAGGTGTGATAATGGGGAAACTATTACCTTATTGGTTGAGTATACACATCATAAATCATATAGTAATAATTAGAAGAAGTAGAAATACCATAAAACAGAAATAAAAAGTTGATGACTAAATTAAATCCAACAGATGCCATAATATATATATATATATATATATATATATGATTAAAGGAATATGAATATAAGCAAACATCCAAAAAATTCACAATGATGGAAAACAATACAGAACCTATGGTACAAAATAAACAAGTAAACTACAGCAACATCACAAACCTCTGCATGGTCCCATGCTCTCCAGCTCCAATAACAATCATGTACCTGATGTAAAAGGGTGATTTCACTTTTCTTTACCTACACCATATAACCTATTTGGCTCTAATATATGATCCAAAGTGGGTGTGAGATAAATCCCAGTAGGAAACCACCAAAAGATATGTGCTTAACTATCAATGAATATATATAGTAGTTAATCTGTGGAAGTGATGCATTAAACTATGAAGTACACAAATGTAAACAATCCAACAATTTTAAGTTACATTAATTTGCATTTATTATTCCTATAATAACTCATGGAATCTCATGATATATCATATTCTATATATCCATCTATTTAATAGAAACCAAATTACAATCTCAGAATACCATATAAAAAAATAGGTAAGGCTGAGTCCAGGCTTGTGCTTTGTCTTGGAAGACTCATCACAATCATTAAATTATTCAGTAACGACCCTTAGGGAATGTTCTCATAGTATAATTCACATGTTCTACCATAGATACAATTCATTTATAATGACCTTTGGGGATGCTCTTACAGTATAACCTCATTGGTCTAACATACCAAAATTCATTTACAAATGACCACTGAGGAAACCTTCATGGTCAATACCCCTCTATCAGTATAACATCAATAAATTATAAATGACCCCTTGAGAATATCTCATATTCTAAACCCCCTCTCCGATAACCACCTGGTAGCTCTCACAGTCAATACCCTTGGGTCAACATAATAGTAAAACATAAATAAATTACCCTACCTCGTGAAATCTCTCAGATTCAAATTCCCCTCAGTCAAACATCCACAATACATATCACATGTATCTCATATAATCAGTAACTCCATCCTAACAAAACAAGTCATGGTATACAAGGCATTCCTTGTAGAAGCCTGGGGAAAAAGACCATAATTAGTCAATCAAAAGAATTTCAAACATGGGGTGTCCCATAACTATGGTCTTTAAACTTATGAATATGTAACAACCCTTTATCAATCGACTAAACCATAACAGGTAATAACCATGGTTTAATTTCAAAACATGTAATACCCCAAACATGGTTATATGAAACTTTTAGAATGTATAATCCAAATATCAATAATGAAAGGCACAAACCACCTAACTCGATGTCGTACGATCAATATACTTGAAATTCAGCCCTAGAATCAACCTAAATCAAAATAGATCTAAAAAATAGTGAAAAAACCACAAAATTTAATAACTCCAGACATAGGATGAATCATGAAGAAAGGATCTACATGAATTGAGAACTCACCGGTGGGATTCCAATGCACCAGACTGTGTCTCAATCAGGGTTCAGATGGAAAATTGAGGGTTGAATATTTGTTCTTTGTTCCTGGCTACTCATGTACAAAACACATGAAGAAGGAGTCGGTTCTGGACATGCGACGTGACCCCACTCTGATATATTAAATAAAATATAAAACTAAATGGTTTGTTAATTAAATATACACGCAGTGTAGAATCATTAATCTGCCCCTTAATTATGAAATCTGATTGGTCACAACATGGACATGTACTCAACCATTACACGACTAGTACATGGTTATACATAGCAATAGGGTTCCCTAATTTTACATAGATGTACACGAAGTGTATTTATAAAAAACCCAATTCTTCATTAAACTAAAAAAATGAAAACAAGATCCTTACATGAAATAATGATCTGAGTTTTTACATAGATCTCATTTTATCACCTTGTGCCATGGATTTCTCTTTTTAGTGATGAAAAAACTATAGTTGGGAAACATTTGTGACTCTGGTTTCACTTGAATGACTTTGGAAAATTTCTATGAATATTTATAAAGTCGGGTGATGAGATATTGTGCGATTTTAAAAATATTAAAAAAATCATACATGTGTTTTTTCACTAGAAATGTCAATAATTCATAATTAGAGTCCCTGATCAGATATCTGAGACCATGGTTGAGTTAATAACCTTCTGTTTCCTCTAGTCACACCCTAAAGTAATTCACACTTAATGTTTTTGTTGGAGGTGAGTTGGTGGGGCATCATGTGGTGGAATACTTAATTAAATGAAAAATTATTTAATTAAATAAACATATAATCTACCAACCCACACCCCTTTGGTATGGAAAATTCAAGGAGTGTAACACCTTTCCTCCCCTCCATCGATTATAGAAGGAAAAGAGGCCAAATTGTAGGGACAAAGCCCTAAAGATCTCCATTCATGGTGTTGATCATCATCGGATAATGCAGTAACACAATATGGTAATCAATATTCGCCCAAATCTTCTTCCATTATCCATTGAGTTAGGTGTTTTTTGTTTTTCTCTTGACCCCATTCATTTTAAAAAATTTAATGTTTTATATCCCAACTACAATTGTTATTGATCCCTCCTAGGTAGATCTTCTTATGTCGGAATAAATCTAGTCGAATAGTTCATTTTTTTAGTTAAAACTGACTAAAATTACATTCTACAAGGAGTATAGTCAAGAGATACATAATGATAGCCTTCCTCTTTGAGGGAGTTTAGTTTTGATGTCAACACTCTAAGTAATCAGGTTTCATGATGATTAGTGACCCCGATTAATGTGTACTAGAGATATTTCACGGGAAGCTGTGTGAAATTTCATGGCTGTGTAAAAGCACTCATCCAAAGTATAGGGAAAATGGGTGTGGGACACAAACATGGGAAAACAACATGGTGATGTGTTTTTTAGCCAAAACACACCACGTAATATGGGATTCATGACGTGTAAGGGACACAACAGTCCAAGCCCTGTGAAAGAGGAACATGGCTAGGGATTGATTGATGTGGGCCAAAGCGTGTATTTCCCCTACATGTAATGCACTCCTACATAGGATATAAAAAATGTAGAAAGGATACACTTAGATTTTCTAGGGTGGGATAACATGTTATGTGGACCCTAGTGTACGCTGTGTACACAATGATGATCTTCTTGATATATTCTTCCTTCAATGAATCCTTCATTATAAATTAGATTCAGGATTTCCAATAGCCTATATAGTGCATTTTTCTAAATATAATGTGATTGTGGCCTCCGTTTTGGATAGTAATATTTGGGGTGGGGTAAATTGATAGAGGCATTGTTCATGAAGTTCATTACCGATGCTGAAGATCATTGTGGTTTGTTAATATAGATGTTGGGACTGGTACTCCCCTGTTAAATCAGTCTGTGGGTTTCCCATACCTCTCTACTTTGGTTGATATGGGACTCCACATTCTATGGGTGTGAGTTTCCTTTCCTTTGGTTAGTTCTCCATAGGATGGTATTCAACAATTTATTTTTGTTGTGAGTTCCCCATGATGCTCAAGTAGTTGGACGGTGCTCCCCTACCATGATAGGGTGTAGGCCCTCCATGATCATTAGAAAAATAGAGTTATGTCTACAATTTTGAACATGGTGTGGGTCCTCTAACTATAAATTCTGTACACCCCTTCAATGTCAGGGAATGGGTCCTCCATATGTGATATGCTGAGAGAGTAGGAACTCCCATTTCATGTTACGATGTGATTCCTCTAGCAATGGAGTCAGAACTCCCCTATCATTCCATGGTGTAGGTCCTCTATACATGTTATTCTAGAATATTTGGTACTCCCCTATCATAAAAGGGAGCATGTACTCTAGCATGTGGTTATTACTCTTTTATCATATTCGTGTATGGATCCCCACATAGAAATCAAGTTGGTTGAGTAGTACTTTCTTATTGGACCATGGTGTGGTTCCTCTAGGCGCAGAGTGGTACTCCACTATAAAACCAGGGTGAAGTTCTTTTATCCTTTGATATGTACTACCCTATGACTCTAGGGTGTGGATCCTCATCTATGGAGTAGTATTATTTCATATCTGAGTAGCAGGGGTGATCGAGTATTCCATTGGATTAGTTATTCCTCTTCAATTGATTATATAATGAGTATCATGCCTCTATACTAGTTATAAGCGATACCTAGTTAGGGTTAGTGTTCTATCAACAGACTGAGGTGTGGGCCACTAAAAGTTAGCATGAAAAACGTTTCTTGAGTTGGTTTTGGAACTATTACTCCCTCGAATGTAGGGATGTTTTAGATGTGGGTCCATATATTCCATCTCATTAGAGAGGATACATGTGGTTTATAGTTTGTAAATGTTTTCCCTTAACTATGATTAGTAGTGAGGGGTGGGCCTCTCAACATGGGTTCTTATGACCTTGCACAAGGAACATGTTAGCATTGGTTGGACCTATAGTGCCATATAATATATTTGGACCAAGTGAGTTGTTTCTAATGGAGTGAATCTCTAGAAAGGTTTCTGTTTGGGATGGATGATCACATGGAGTGTGTTCTCCTGGTTTTGTGTTACTTGTAGCACCTTTGATTAGAATCTTGTTTCTGTATATGATGATAGAAAATCTTCATAGATTTAGACTAAGATGAGTATATCTTGGTGTTTTCTAGGAATCCATGTGATGTTGTCACATCTATGGATTGGAACCCCTTGTGAGCTATGCAGACTTATCATGTATTGCTAAGGATCGATTGAGAAGGTGTTTATCTCTTGATTTGGTTCCCACTAGATTGGTTGAGAGGAATATTTCTATTTATTGATATCTTTTATTTTGTGTTTTTCAATTCATCTACCGAGTATCATTATACTCACCCATAAACTTTCTTTACCCTCATGTGTTGTGTCTAGTTTAGACCACATTCATTTCAAGAGACCTTTAAGGACCTGAGGTAGGTGGAGCTTAATGAGTTTTACTGGGTGATGTGTTTAATAGAGTTGGGATGAGGAGCTTATCAGAAATCTAATTTGACAGTGATACCCTCCTTTTGATATGTTTGGATGTTTTAATAGTTTTATTTTTTTTTGGAATTTGGTTATCCATTTTAGGTTTGAATTACTTCAATTGTATTCTGTTTTGGGATAGCTATATGAATATATTTTAGTTTCCATAATTTGTTTCTCTAAACTATTTCATCATGGTTTTTGTGGGTGTGTACATATAGGTACCCGATAAAAATTCCTCCCATCAATGTGAAATGGCCCATTGGTTCTAGCCACCAATCCATGCCCTATTGGTGGTGGTCTTGGGGAGTTGTGGATCAGGCCCTATCAAGTCAATTCATGACAAAATACCCATGTAATAATCACTAATTTAAAGGATATGTATAGGATAATATCACAGTAGTTTTTAAATTATAGATTATGTGGTTTTTATTGGAAATGAATCTCTATAATGATATTAAAAATATTATAAAACATGGAATTGATGCACCTAGGGATAACAACTATGAATGGGGTGGAATGGTTATTAACTCATTCAACAATGTTGAATGATTAGCTTGCCTTAGTCTATATACTTTTCTAGTCACTCCTATGCGATTTTCAATTCTTGACTCACACAAAATTTATAATCAATTAATATTTATTTAAAAAAACATTTATGATTTCTTTATTCTCCCAAATAAACAATTTTTATGATTTTTAGATTATATATGATTAAAATTTCAATTTATGTTAACTGTTGTGCGAGAATTGGAATTATATATTGGGATTTTAAATTCCAAGTTTTTTGAGAAAATTAAGAGGATGAAATTTTTTTGAAATGGTGCATGGGGGAATGAATGGTGTTAATAAACAAGTGAAATATATATATTTCACTTGTGAATAAGCTAATACAACTAGTGCTAGACTTGAGAAAATCGTGGATAAATTAGGGAATATAAGAGAGGTTATCACTCAAACCCATTATCATGCTGAGAAATATGATGTTCTATAACATTATACACCCATATGGGAACATTTAAAGTAACAAAATCCAACATGTTTTACCATAACTACTAATCCAATGGATGTTGAGCAATGGATTATTTCCTTGGAAAATATATTCCTAGCCATCAGGTGAAAATAATGGTAAACTCTATTTCATTTAGTGTCTTGATTTAAAGGTGATGTTGATCAATAGTGGTATTTTATCTAGAATACTACGGTATAAGAAGAAATAGAAAATAAAGAATGTATATATTTTAAATTAACATTCATTATTAAACATTCCCTCAAGAGAAGTGAATTAAAATGAAGTAAATGTTTCATATCCTAAAAAAAATTGGTAAGAGCTATGTGTTTTAGAGTATGAGGCTATATTTATAAGACTATCTAGTTAGGTTGCAGAATACATATCTACTCTAGAATGAAAATTTTATCATTTCATATAATATATTAATACAAACCAATAAATAGAACTAATATTTCATACGTTTTAATTAATTGATGAATTAAGATTATATTATAAAAAATATAGAAATATTTTCCTTGGTCACCTATATTTACTATAAGTGAAGAGGTGAATAGATAAACTGAGCGACACTAAAAAGGGAATGTTTCAAAGAATAATAAGGGAATGAAGGAATTTCAATTATATGAAAATTGTGGACTCAAAATCCTTAAAATTATATATGGTAATGGGAGTTTATTATAAGGGAGAAGGTATGTGTTATCTTGAAAATGAATGTATGTGAAATAGTGTAAACTCTATTATCATGTCTTTCAACTATAGTGAAATGGTAAATTATTCAAACTAGTGCCACATGAATCAAGGGAACATACAATATATAATGATATGGGTAGAAGACCATGCTTATACAATCACTATTTTTGAGTTTGAATTTTCTATAGATGTTTTAGAATGTAAATTTAAAATAGGATTGAATTTTGATAATTCATTATTCGATTATAGATCTTCAAAATCTTTTATATTTTTGAAGAAAAAAATTAAAACTAGGTTATTATTTATCAACTTATGAAGTGAGTTTTCAAGTAAGACTACTAGTGGAAATATTACCACTACAATGACATGTCAGTGAGTTCCCATTATGACACAAAGATATGCACTTTTACAAGACTATATTATTAAACATATGGATGAATTTTATATAATAATTTTTATTAATTGTATTGAAAATTATAATGATAAAATATATTTCCAATGGAACTATATTATGGTTCATGATGGATAACAAGAATACCATGTCTTTATAGGGGAGACATCATCATTTGGTTCATGTCTAGATCCAGCTCCAGTAGATCTTCGAAAAGAGGTTAGTATGGATGAATAGTAGATGAAATATAAAAATGGGAATGTTAATCTTCACATTAATGATGTGCGTACTATACAAGAATTCATTGATGTGTTTCATAATTATTTAACTAGACAAACATCGAAACCTGAAGTTGATTTTTCAATTTAATTAATCCCTAAGAAGAATCCTATAATAAAGACTCTATACAAAATGGTCAATGTTGAATTGGTGGAGCTAAGGAAACAACATAAAGTGGTTTTTGATATGGTATTTATATGTCATAGTGTTTGACATTGGGGATTGGCATTTTTTCATTATGAAGAATGATCAATTTTTTAGGTTTTTCATTCATTATAGGTAAATAAAAGATATTTCTACGAACAACATGTATCATTTGACTCATATTAATGTTATTTTGACCAACATAAAAGATCTCAATATTTTTCAAATGTTTACCTTTATATGGGGTATCCCCAATTTCATGTAAAGAATAAAGATATTCCAAATAAAACATTTCATATGGAGTTAGGATATCCCTAGTTTCCAATAATTCCATTTGGATTTGCTAATGCAACCTTTATTTTTATTCATCTGATAATGATAGTATTCCATGATTATTGTGATAATGTTTTTGTGTTATTTATTGACAATATCATGGTGTACTATAAAGGCAATGAGGACCATGAGAACAAATTTTTAATCATTATTGATACTCAAACAAAAATTGTTATATGGGAAATTTATTAAGTATGAATTCTAGATCCTAAATTATTTTTTTCTATGGCATATTATATCCATAGATGTAATGATACTTGATCATGTGAAGAAAATTATAGACAATGAATGGAATACACCGACAAACAAATCTATGTAATTTCGTTTGGTTTTCTAGTTATTATATATTATTTGTCAAAAAATTCATATTGGATAATATTTTAATGAAGTTAACAGGTAAATGGGTTATGTTTTTCTAGAAAACAGAATGTGAATAATTTTTTAATAGATTGAAGATGATATTGGTCATTTTTATTGTATTGAATCTAACATCAAGAAGATATATATTTTTTTGTACATATTTATCCATTAAATAAATTAATTTAGTGTGTCCTTATGTATACTGATTAATTTATTAGATATGTATTATAAAAGTTAAATACTCATAAATAGAACTACACTACCAATGACTGTGAGATTGTATCATAATTATTTTTCACAACACAAGATATAACATTTTTCAGAAGATAACAAGTCTACTAGAAAATGTACCATTTAGAAATGTAGAAATAGATTATGAAATTTGGGATTCTATGGATTTTATAAATAAGAACCATCCTCATTTATTGAGAAATATTTTATCATGAATATTTTATGGATGATATTTTTTAAATAGAAATGAATGTGATAGTTGAGTTTTAAATATATTTAGTTTTCATTTTATCTTAATTAAACTATAATAAGATTCACATTAAAATATTCCATAGAATTAAATTTATAATTTTTTAAGATACATGTTTAATTTGATTATAAAATTAAGAAATATTCATAGAATTAATTTGTGAAATTTTCTCTAAGAAATGGCCTTTAATTAATAATTTATGATGTCGAATTTAAATAATCCACCATTTTTATTAAAAAAATTATAATTTTAATTTTTAATAATATATTTATTATCTATTTTATATAAATAAATACAAGGCCATTTTGACGTTAAGGGCATATTTTTCAGAAAACTATTTTAAACTGCATTATGATTTTACATTTAAAATAAATAAAATACCTTTTAATAATGATTGATTAAAATGAAATAAATATTACATATATATATAAATATAAGAATTTTAATTAATAATATTATGATTAGTTTCAATATAGTTAATATAAGACCATCTTATTCTTAGAAATGCACATTATTGAGGAACCATTTTGAGAAATAATTTACCATTTTGTTTTTTAATTAAATTTATTCACTTAAATAAATATAATTTTATATAATTTATTATATTTTTGAAATCATCAATAAAAAATTTTTAAAATAAAACCCTTTCATTTTTAAGAATTATAAATAGTAACCGTGGTAAAATTTATTACCTTGGTAAAAGATAAAATGGGATTAAAAACATATAAACCTATTGAATAAGGCATCAAAATTATTCTGAAACATGAATATATTTCATTATATGAGTTTTATTATACCAATTACTTTATATATTTAAAAATATTACAAATTTATTCCGTTTTAATTTGATAAATTCCATTATATTATTTTATGTGATGGAAAATTAAAAAATGTCACTCTCTTACTTTTTATTTCTGATATATGTTCACATAGTTATAAAAAGATCTTGTATATATATAATATAATTAATTTATTTTGAATAGTTTAATTCACATTTAAATTTATGTGATGGTATGATTACCTCACATTCTTAAACAATGATGGAAAAAGTATTGTACAAGTAGTAGAAACACCAATGTAACTGATTTTTAAAGCATGAAAAGTAATATTTTTTGGATTAACAATGGTTTTACAAGATTATTATTTCCAATGAAGTTAAATAATTTTTTAAAGACTTTATTTTCAAATTATCTTCAATTATTGAAATATTTATTTACAAATTATGTCTATATATATAAAAGTAAATTTAATGGTTTTTTATATTAAATAATATTTTATTAAATGATTTAAAAAACATAAAATTTTAAAAAAATTCAATTTCTAAGTTATATGGTCTAAAATATCATCCTTTTTTCTTTTATGATCCAAATGGATATTTTTACATAAATTTATAACCCTTTATAAATTATAATGTTATTACCATAGTTAAGGTCAGAATTAGTTAACACAAGGGTTAAACAAAATGATATTGATTAGAATGTCACATAAAACTGTCAAAATTCATTTTATGAATACATTTAGGACATAAAATACCATATATTTGAAATTGGGTCCACTTTTACCACATTCACATGAAACATATTTAGTATATATAGATATATATTATGTATATCTATTTGTTTTATTGACTTCATTATAAAAGGACACCACCTCATCTTTATTCATCAAACCACCATGAGAAACTTATCAAAGAAAAACAATAACAATATCTATAAAATTAATAATTATTTATGTTCTAGAGGTTTTGGAATTATCAATAGTCGAAACCTAGAGTACTTATTTCACGATCTAATGAAGGTTCCTCAATGAATAGGAAATCTTCTTAACAGACTATTTTCATGTTCATTTCTTCTTATACCTCCTATAAATATTATTTTTCCATCATAATATTTCAGAACAAGAATAATTTAATTAGTATTATTTTATATTGCTTATGTACTTTTCCTTTTATTATAATCATACATCAAATGAAAAATGGAAACATCATTTGTGCATATGTGTGTACTACCCCCTCGTATATCAATGTATTTAATTTTTCATCACTCTGTCACATGGATGGTATATAATGGTGGATTTAAATAAATTTAATTATATTTATTAAATAAGATTCATTCTAAAATTATAAAATAATACTTACCTATTTTAACACATAATCAATGGAAAATGATAATGTCTCTTATGAATATGTGTCAACCAATACCTCAAAAAATCGATATGATTTGTTTTTCATTACTAATCAACACGGATGTTATTAAAATTTGGTCTAATTAATTAATATTATATTTACAAATAGAATTGAATTTTTTATATGGTGAAATAATAAACTATTCATAAGAAATGAAACATCTACAATGTAAAATGTATGAGAAAACATGATAGTTTATGCTTGATGGTTTATTTTACCAATAATTTCAAATTAATGGGTTAATATAATACATATGAATTATGATATATATGAATATGGTTCTATTATAAATTAATAAGAAGTTTTAGAACATTAAAAGTTTGTTTAATGCATGTTAAACTATGTAGAAATGTGACGAAATGATTTTTAACCTAAATTTCCTCTTCATTGAGACATATTTTGTAATATAAACATATTTTATTTTATGGGTTGTATATAATACCCCATTTTTATATTTAACAGGAACCTAAATTTATTAATGGTATTTAAAGAATCAATTCTAGTTTTCCCATTCAAGTGGATTTAATTCTAATGTCTCTAATGGGGTTATAGTTTATTGGTAAAATTATATTTTTGGGATTGGATATATATTCATTAATTTAATACTATAATATATCTATCATAAACACCCTAGATGTTATTCATATCTATATATTTTTATGGAATTTACCAGTTTTATTTTTAATTTTCCTCCCATGGTATCATGAATCATTAATATAAATGTTAAAATGAAAATAATATCTTATTTCACTTCTTGATCAAGTAAATATATTCCATACCCATATTTTATAAAAATGGATTTATAAATTTAATTTATATTTTGTTATATATTTACATAAGGAAATAATATTTCATATTATACATTATTTAAATGTTGTGAAAGAAAATTTACAATAGATTAATTTTTTTCAATTATTTCAAATTTCATAAAGGATGGATTCTTTTAAAGAAATAAGGTGTTAATGGATTTTCCCAATTCCATAACAATTTAATATTAATTTTGATTATTTTTCATATTTCCCATGGTTTTATAAGGAAAATTTAATAATGAATATTTATTTTATATTTCATTCTTCCATTTTATTTTATTCTGTAAAAGACATGATTTTATTAAAAAATATATATTTATGATTAATTGATGGTTATATTTTATCTATTATTAAATCTATGGTTATTAACATTCTCTTGAAATAATGACAATATTTAGACCTTATTTTATTTGAAATTACATTTCTATACCATATCATTATTATTTGTATCATAGATATTGTTATTCCCAAAACTATATACCACTTTTAAAATTGGTGTTTTAGTATGTAGGTTATTTTATTAAATAGAGAATGATATTATATGTTCATTAATCAATATAAATATTTACTGATGAAAATTATTTTTTAAAAATTAAATTGATCATTCAATATATGAGTAATGAATTGAGGATGCATTTTTGGATAGGATCAAGTAATAGATGTCCCATCAATGCATCAACAGTTCTCATGAGAAATACTATTTTTCTTGCCTTATTGAATGGGTTTTGAAGTATACCAACCCATATTTGAATGTTTCTTATTACAAGGAGTATATTAAGAAATATTACATTATGAATTTTTTTCATTGTGAATTCATTTATTATTATCTATAATATTACAATGTTGATATTTTCCATAGAATAATTTAGTGTACAATTTAATGATTAAATGGAATGTATTTTTATTTATATACCTTTATATATTGATTATTCCCTATTTACTCATGATACCTTCCACTTTATGAAACTCTTACTCTGTTTTTTGAGAAAACAAGTAATTTTTCTTCTCCCCTAAAATATGAAAAGGAATATTTTAATGAGTGTAAGGATGGAGAATTTTTACATTTTTAATATTTTTAATTTTATCTATAATTTAATGGTAATCTGGTATATATATTTTTCTTCAATAATACTAAACTGATTGGTCCTTTGTGATCTATTCCTTGGTATAATGTACTAATATAATAATGTAGACATTGGATTTGGGTTACTAGAGTTTGATTCATTTCACTATGCATGCCATGAATTACTCCCCAAAGCATCTTCATCACATCACACCCCTTGTTTAATGTCTCCTTGAAACCAAGAACCCTGAGGGCCCATATCTAGTTTCCTATCAAGAGTGGAAAACACCTTGTCAAAAAAATTCATCATTTTCATGGAAGTACCCCAACGCCTCCAGCTCATCGATATAGTCTATGGATTCTACAAATGATATATTGAATCTATCAATGAAAACCCCAAAATTGGACAAATACGCATGTATTGAAAGAATATTCCCCCACCACCATCTCCATGAGATGAATGTCAATAGATTATATAAATATTTATAATCTCAAAAGATTGAATAAAATCTTGTTATCTCCCAGTTAAATAACGCATAATTACATATAATCATCCTTTGTGGAGTCTTATTGGGTCTCAATCCCTCACCAAGCTATCTAGCCTACATACTGGGAATCCCCTTATACACAGTTATACTGGCCCCTAAGGCTTTATAATCATTTTGAGTTTATATCCTTTGATTCTCCTCAATAACCATTGCTTCTGTAGATCACCCAATTTTTATCAATGGTCTCCTTGGGTGGTATAATTTCATTCACATTAATACCCCCTAAGGCTATGTCAATTCATTTCATCATGGCACTCGTTTCTTTGGCATGGTCCCCGAATATGCGAATTTAAACCATGAGTATTGTCTTAATGAAATATTTTTATAGAATATGCCACTATCATCCTGATATCATCAAAAATGTTTCTAAAATATAAAATAAATTGATCATACTCATATTCATCATATAATACTAAAAAATAATCTAATGTAGTCCCAAGTAGTAACCCAATACATACAGTTGATCTAGAATTTGAAGTGTCATGGAATTTATAGATCACCGATAGTGGGATTTTTTTGGTGGAACTAGAATTGAATATATAAATATTGTATAAATTTATATGAATATATTACACATTTCATAGTAATACACATATCAAAAACCATAAATGTTTTATGTCCTCAGATAAAATATATATATTCATGTTATTTCATGCAAGATCGTCAACATAAATTAGAAATTCCTTCTCACATAATACCCATATTACCCATCCACTTCTTAATAAAAATTCTTCATACCCTGGGGAAAGAGAAAAAACTAATGAGTGAGATCAGATTCTATACAAGGTTAAAAATGGGAAATATCGGTCAATGATCATATACAAGAATAAGATAAAAATTTAGTCATTATATAATGATCATAACTATTGAAGTTTATAACCATTCATTGAAAGATCATAAATCATGATTCATTTATAAAATTAAAATTTAAAATATCATGTGTTATACGAGTGGGGAATCATCATAAATAAATGTTATTTAATGAAGGCATATTATAAGCATATGATAATG
This sequence comes from Viscum album, assembly GCA_963277665.1. Classification (NCBI taxonomy): domain Eukaryota; kingdom Viridiplantae; phylum Streptophyta; class Magnoliopsida; order Santalales; family Viscaceae; genus Viscum; species Viscum album. Next base: position 1,830,497,066 of record OY728164.1, on the reverse strand, counting down.
TCATAGAAATTGTAGTACAGGCATAACCATAGAAAATCATTTCATTTGTTATGGTTCACATAAAAAACCATCACAATATAGACGAAGAAGTCCCATTATAGAAAAGATTAACTCCCTTAACTCTTATCATTCATATAATGTGTTCACTCCCAATCCTATTATCATACTTGAACATTGGTTACATCTCATCCTCATTTCAATATTAGAATTGGTTTACTACCCATCCACATTAATATTATCTCATTAAATATAAATCATTAACCAATGTATTATAGGAATATAAAAGTATAGGGGCAAAAATCAAAAAAACCATACATATTTGTTCCATAGTATCATAAAAGCATTCATGTTTTCATCCTAGAGTAGATATTGGAACATAAAATGGTTTCATACATATTTCAGCACCCCTATATTAAACCATATAATGGAATGGGTTTCATAAAAACATAAATATAGAATTCTAATCATATGTAATTAATATAATGAATTTTCTGGTATTTAATGGTTATATCACCAGTGATGTACAAATCAAATGTAGTTGAAAATGATGAAAATCCTTTAAAATAACATTCAACACATTCTATGAAAACAATAAAAAAATATAAATCTATTCTCATAACAGAAAAATTTAAAAAATATTATGAATAAATTTTCTCATTAAATAACATAATAAAATTTTAAAGGGATATATAATGATAATAATATCCACTATGGTGAAAAATTTATTCATGAGGTAAATATTAAAATAAATATTATTCACACTTTTTGTATGAATCAATTAAAAACATGTTTGAAATTAATTACTATACTTCAATTTAAAACCAATGAAATAAAAGTGAAATATTATTTTAAAAAAATTGAAGATTAGTTTAATCTTATAAAATATCATTATTTAGAAACATTTTATTGCGAAATGACCTGGAAGAACATGATTGTTGATCATAGAGTAAATAAGGTAATATTTTCATAAAAACAATTCTCTTAGTCTTTTTAAGATGCAAAGAGTTGAAAATTAATGGAAACCAAAACCCCCAAAAAAATATTGAATAAAATAATATATATTATTTTATAAATATAATAATCATATAATTACACACAATTAAAATTTCACAAAGATAATCTCGAAAATAAACTGGCTTGTAACATAAACCCTTATATTATGCCTCATTGTTCTTTGTATGTGTTCAAAAAAACATATAATAATTAATATTTTATAATGAATATGTTCTAGAACCATATATATATATATATATATATATATATATATATATATATATCACTAACTTTTAATTTACAACTATCCTTTTAGTAACAATTCATTATTCAAACCATTTTTTGTTATAAACTGGTATGCTTTCCAGGCATTTTTCAGTTCAATGGTTTTAGACCATTCACTTTGGTCATGGTTTCAAAATCTCAAGAATATTAATTATTTCAAAAATATAATATTTATATATTATATAATTATTTATAATATTCCATATATGGTGTTTATGAATGATTATTTACATAAATTTATAAATATGATAGGACATACGTACGCATGTGTGACGTTTCCAATTTTTGAAGGATTGAAAAATATAAAAATAAATGATAAAAAACATCTTAAAATCATTATTAAATCATAAGTATAATTTATATAAATTTAATATATACTAATTAACCACTATTTATGTGATAAAGGATATACGAATCAAATCGCTATGTATAGGTGGTACTCCACAAATACGCACGAGAAACATTATCATTTTACAATGTATTGAAGGATATGATGTCATATAATATATTATATATCTAGATATATTAATATGTTATAAACATTATATTTATCCCTTAAATATATTTATAATAACATCTAAAAAATATGACGATGAAAAAAATACCTCACTTCATTAGGATTGTAGTACATACGTACGCATGAGTGATGTTTTAATTTCTATTAGATATAAATAATATTAAGTATAGATATATAATTAATTAAAAATAAATTAACTTTTGTGAATATTCATATTTCATCAAGTTTATATGGTTATAGAAGAGTTCTAGGATGTTTTAGGAAAATGATACAAGAAAAGGGTCTACTATAACATATTCATCTTCTTCGGGTATCCTACTTTGGAAAGCACCTTAAATATTATTTTATGGATCTTTATGGATGAAAAGAACCATAATATCATTGTTATGCATTTTGGGAAGATGTTTTCATGTTTTTTAGAGATAATTGCCTCAATAATGTGTTCGTTAGAGATTAAAGTAGGTCTTCTTTTACACATTAAAAGAGTAGCACAAATATAATTGTTAAGAATATTAAAATATCACAATGAATTCATAAGGGATAGTGTCTTAGGGGTGGCTAAATTTAAAATATAGAATGATATAGGATCATAACAAACATAACAAATACTAATTACACATGTTTATTCGGTTTTTCATACCCTTATCCCTATAATTTAAACCTCATTAACCCCCTTTTTTCCTCTATCGAAGTAATGATTTTTTATCTCCTTTACTATTTATAATGACCAAAAAATAAATTGAACTTATTACAAAATTTTGAATAATTATTTAAAATAAGGAAACGAATCCATTAAATTCAGTTTTAGAAATTAGAATAATTTATTTTTAAAAAGTTTCCTTAACGCAATAAAAAACATTTTCTAATAAATGTTTTAGCATGAAACTAGATTTAATCCAAATTATTCCTTACTGAATACATTTAGATGAATTTTAAATAATTTTATTTAAAATATTATCATTAAATTTCATTAAAATCATTTAAAAATATTTATCTATTTAATTTATACTTCTAAAAATAGAATTCACATATAAATATTGTTTTCTCAAAAAAAAATTTCCCATCAAATAAATTTACTTTTTATTTGTAAAAAAATGTTAAGAATAATTAATTACTAAAATTTGAAAAAAAAGCATTTTTACCTAATTTTTATAATATTATATAATTTTAAAACTAAACCTATGTCAAAAAAATTCTCACAAAAAAACATTTTAAAATAGTTCTTCTGGATCAATGGAATTTTCTAGGTATTTTAGAATTTCTTGTTGAAATTATAATAAATTTAAAAATATTATAATATTATTCCTTTTATAATGTATAAGATGTATTCATATATGGTCCAGGTGGTGTTCATTAGAACATATCATAATCATGTATGTTTAAAAATAAAAATATACTCAAAATTATCATGGTGTACATCTATTCTTCATTATATGAATTTCACATTAAAAATAATATTTCAAAGAAAAAAATTGAGTACATATCATCCTCATCACATCCTCAAGTTATCTCACTACTTCCTCTGATTTTTGAAGCCCCAAGGGTACTGTAAGTAGTTTATTATTCATGTTCTATAAAACATTATCTCAAAAATCCAATATATCCACAAGTATTTTCTAATAAGATTGATCTTTCTTCCGTGGTACATCCTCTGAGTTCAACTCTTGTCAATGACTAGGTATGTTCTTCCTAAAACTAAATACATGAACCTTAACATAAAACAGAAGGAGATTTAGTGTATTTACCAAAAGATTAGTAAAATCAAGATATAATTAATAATCTTAATATAAATTATATATCACGGGATCATCTAAACATTTATTCCAAATCACATAAAATTCATCCAAAGAGATATTAATAGGAAAACCATTTTGAATACATTAAAATCTAAAATGCATTTATGGTTATAAATATAATTATTTTGTCAACTATGAGATACTATAATGTGTTTCATAGTGGATATAACCTTCACTATAATTTCAATAGCTAAATCCGGTGAAAATATGTTTTCCCCCCAACTATTTCCCATCGTGTTACATTTCTAATCTTCATTAAATAATGTTCTTCTTAAGGGGTCTTATGAATTATTGAGTGAAGGATATTATTATATGAAAAGTCTATTAAAGTAATGTGTTGATTTAATACTCCATTAAAATCTATAGAAAAATTTAAAAACATATCTTCTAACGTTATAATATACCTCTATGATTTGGAATTAATCTATCAATGATATGATATGATAAATCTCAACTCTATACTCATTGATATTCAATTATTTCCAAGAATATCAGTGTAAACCCCATATCTCAATCTGATATGATTCAGAATTGTACTCAACAAAACCTTAAAAAATCAATAGCGTATATCCTAGTGAAATTATCAAGAGATAAATATTCTATGATTACAATGAAATGTTATTATATCAACTAACACTAAAATAGAATCCTGGTCTATCAATGTTTTTGGGATCCCGATGACGAAATCCTTGGTGTATTTCCCATTTTTATTTTGTCATGGGTAGTGGTTGTAGCATTCACTTATACTTTGTTGTCTTTATATTTACATTATTATATCAAATACATAACTATATATATTATTGAATATCCAATTTCATTTTATCTACACAATTTATTCTCATTAAAATATCAATTAATCTTCTTACTTCTTAGATTGGTATAGAATGGTGAACTATGAGAGTCATCCAACAACCCTTTCCCCATTTATATTATGAAAATGACACATACTTTATTCCTTAACCTTATTAGTTCATCACAATCACGGTTGAACTCAGAAACATTCCTTTCTTTTTTTCTTCAGTTCCACTTCCTCCTCTTGTGCCTCTTTAATCGTCATATTAGTTGATGGTTGAACATTAATTTGAGAAAGATATTATATGTCTTGTTTCATCATTTTTTCTACATTCATATTCTATAAATCCAAAAATATTATATCTCATTCATTCATCATCATAGAAAAACTATCATGGTCCTCTAACACATATCATCATCCACCTTGTTTGCCTTACCAAGGTTGTATTGTGTTGATTAGTGATAAACATTAATCAAATCCAACCATATATATTTGAACATATTCATCTCTTTCATTCAGACAATATATATAAGGATTTTATGATATTTATATGTGTCTCCCATTTCACCATAAATATAAATAATCTCTATTTTAAATGATAAAATTATATATTCTATCCCCAAATAATGAGTTGGGTAATTTTTATCATGAACATTAAATTGTTTTGAGTTATAAGATAAAACCATTTTATTTTTAGTAAAAATGCATCATAGAACCGTCTTTGATGCATCATTATAAATAAAAAACCTTCTATAATGTACGGTAGTGTGGAAATCTATGCATTGACCAACCATCCTTTCAACTTCTAGAAATTTTCCACACATTGATATCTCAAATGTTTTTTACCCCTTCCACGTCAACATGGGTAAATTATTAAATATATATGAAAAATCTCTAATAAAGAGTTGGGAATATGTATGTATCCCAAAAACACTATAAAAATCAGTTACCATCATTGGTATAGTACATTGTTCAAGATCATCCATTTATAAAGGATCTCTTGATATACCCTCCCATAAGATTAAATATCCCATGAATGATTATTTTTGTACCCATGAATAACATGTAGAAAAGTTAGAATATAGATTATCCTTCCCAAGAGTATTCAACAAAATCCTTAAATGATATTCATCCCCTTTCATACTCTTTAAATATATGATAATATCATCTATAATGACCACCATTAATCGATTATTGTATTTTATATGAACGTTATTCATTGGATCCCTAATAATAGAAAACAAATTGGTCTGTGAAAATGGTATTATTTTATATTCATAATGTACATAAATCATATTGATGTTTATGATGAGATTATCATTATTCTAGTCCCTAAATTAATAATATATGTAAATAAGATCAATCTCTGAAAAGTATTAATCCCAACATAATTAATTGAACAACTCATCAGTACTAGGTAGAGGATACTTTTTTATAGATTTATTTTTTTAACCTGAAAATAAATTAAAGGCTTCATTTTCTAGTATTTCTTCATAACAAAAAGATTAGTTTCACCCCATTACTATTCACCCGGTATAATAAATTACTTATCATGATTCCCTGATATTTATTTCTTTAATTCCTATAAATAAATTGGGGCCATTCTACTTGGGTTCTTTGTAATTGATGAAACAATATGTATTAGTTACATTGAAAACCAAAAATCATAACTCTTCCTTAGGATGGTAAATTATTTATGAAATGATTCATCATATTATCAAACAATAGGAATATAATAAAATTTTATTTTCTATCCAACCATTTGAGACAGATACCCATCATGAATAGGTATTTCGACCCATATAATGGAATTTGATTCCATTATAAGTTAGTGTTCATAATTTCCCCTATAATCATTCATTTGTTCAATAATAATATGAAATTTGACTTATATTATATTGAAATTTGTATGTATTCTCTATAAATAAATCCCATCCATTCCCAAAATCATAACAATTTAAATTGTGGAACAATAACAATAATTTCAAGATGAAAATTAAAAAAAAAATTGTAGATAAGAAATACAAATGATATATGATCATAATAAAATAATTATTTTTCACTAATAATTCAATATCTAATCACTTAGGTGATAATGTTATTATATTATAAAATTTATCTAATATAAAAAATTTTGTTGAACTAAAATCAAATATGAAATTTTCAGTTCTATAGTGGATGGTATGTGTACCTTTTACCACATCATTCTTTTCAACCACTTCAGAAGTTTTGATCACATGATCTTTAAATTTTTCAGTATCATGAAGAGGATATTGATTCCAATTTTCATATTAATCCAAGGATTCATCCAATGGTTTTCATAATTTCTATACACATTATTGTTGTAATATTATAGTGTTGGTGGTGTAATCTCTTGACCTATCTCAATATTTATTTTATAGGAATGATTCTTGACATCTCGTCATAATCTCATCACTCAAATGACTTTATTAAAAACCTAAATCATTTACCGGTACCTTGATGAAAATGGTTGCAATTCTTCTTCCCACACATGCGGCATCAAGGATGATTAATTTTCCTTACTCTAAGGGTTTGAATGTTATAATTTCCTTGAAAATCCATATTTGTATTCTTTTCTCCAAAACCAATTGAACAGTGAGAGACTCCAACCACCATTTCTCTAAAGATATAAAATAAAGAGATTTTATAACTGATTTTAATGTATCTTATAGGAAAGAACTTTTTTACATTTATCCTTTATCCACTAATAAGGTAGTCAACTTTTCCGTCATGGTTGATGATCAAAGTAAAATCATACAAGTAATTCATATATATTTTTACTCAAATGTTCTTACTTATTCATCATTATTATTTTTAAAATCTTTGAAATTCATTTTCTTTCTTTTACTATGAGTTTGGGGGAAGTAATTATTTAAAAATACTCTACAAATATCTTCTAATGTCGTGGTCTCAAATTTAAATCTCATTCCTTGTGTTATTGATTATAGTCTTCCACCAATCAAATTCACCATTCAAATAATACAAAGCCAAAAGTACCTTATCAAAATTTGAGCATTAAATAATTGATAATATATTTTCTATTCCATGTATCCATTACTTAATAATTTTTTGGTCCTAAGAACCACTAAATGATTGTGGATGCTTCTATAAAAAAACACAATATTGATTTTTTACTAACTTTTTTCATATGGAAGTTCCACATGATTCAGGTTACTATTCATCTCTTGATTTCTTTTGGTGAGAATAGCCACATGATTTAACATCCCAGCTCCCAATTAATTTTTTTCTCATGAATACGTCATTATATTGGTCTCCACATGTCTTGTTCACATGAATCCTCTAGAATTCATCCATTGACTATAACCAAACAGAATACAGTGGGAATCCTAGAATGTTAATAAAACTAATCAATCACATCATCATAAAAATAATTCCAAATATTCCCACAATAATAATTCCTTATTATCAAGGTGTGACACTTCATGTTCATCCTATCTCACGTTCATATTGTCATATGTTTTTCTAAATTTTATCATCTTTTTCGTTATAAAATAATCATCAAAAATAACTAACACTATTTTAATAAAAACATTAGGTTACCTGAACATTATATATATAAATATAAAATTATTTTATATAAATATAAAATGAATTTAAAAATAAAAACATTGAAATAACCAAAAATGATTAGTGTCTTTGGATACTCGATTCATGATCAACTTATTTCATGAATGATCTTCATCATCTCCCAGTAATTCCTTATCACATATTACCCATGTTTTATATTCCTAATATAAATACTTCCTTCATTACCTAGGAATGATTTAATGATAATAAATGTTGAGATCAGATTCTATGTAAGGAGAAAAATGAGAGGTATCAGGTGATTGTCATATTGAACAATATGTTAAGCATACGGGTATGGGATTTGGATCAAAACATAGTGATTTAATATGTAATAAGTTATAAATCATAAATCATTATTCACTACATAATACTTAATAATTTCAAACAAAATGAGTCATATGTGTGTGGAATCATCTTAAATAATTCCTGATCCATGAGATCATATAATAAGCATATGAAAATACCCATGGAATTGTGACACAATCACCAGAATAGAAAAACATTTCTTTAGTCAATGTTAACCTTCAAGACCTTCATCACATAAAAGTGAAAATCGTATAATTTATTTTCTCTATATGTATCCTATTACTATTCATGGAATGGGTTTACCCCCCCATATTCTTGTCATACTTTTAATGGGTCCACTCCCCCATCCTCTTTTAATTTTTGGAATGATTTTATCCTCATCCTATTTCATATTATCTATTGAGATATCAACCACTACCCAATGCATTGTAGAGATATAAAATTTGTTCCAACTCTTTACACTATAAAATATGTATATATGTGTTCGACAAGATCATGAAATAATTTGTCATTCCATCATAGCATAACCTATGGAAAATAAAATAACCTCATAAATATTTTATCACACCGTCATTAACCCATATAAATAAATGGGATACATGGAATCATACTTATATCTTCATAATCATAATCAATCCACCGAAAAAAAAGTGGACGGTATCTTTAGAATATATCCACAATGATGAAAATATCCTTTTATTTTTATATTGATGAATATTACCATTAAAATAACATTCAAACCGTCCTTCAAAAACATGAGACAAAAATTCTTTTGAAAACATAAAAAATCTTATAAGATTAATAAAAACTTTATATATATGGAAATAGAATGGAAAATTATAAGTTAATTTTAAATGAAAATAATACTAATGGTTGTGGGAAAGGTATTCACATGGTAAATGTTTAGCTTAGAATTCCTTTAACACTTTTTATAAAAAATTTATAATTACACTATTTTGAAAACATTTTAAAAATTAGTTTTTATAACTTATAAAAGAAAGTAAAAAATGGTTGAAAATGACATTAAAAATCATTGGTTAGAAAAAAAACATTTTTTACATACATTTGATTGAACATGGACATAGAAGAAAATGTTCTTCGAACAAAGATAAAATATTGTAAAGTTTTTATAACAACATTTTCTTCATAGATTTAAGTATCAAATAGTCGATAATTAAAATAAAACATAAAGAAATTTGAAATAAATTTTTTTATTAAATTATATGGGGTGTAAAATATAATAAATACATAATTTTACTTAATAAAAATTTAACATAGGAAATCATAAAAAATTATATTTTAACATAAAACCTTATCTCAAATATCATTTTTCTTCAAATTCATTCAAAAATTCTATTTAATAAATATATATTTATTATAAATATATTTTAAAAAAAATTTAATATATATATCTCCAAATATATTTCATTACTTTATAATTTATAAGGTACCATTAATTAACAATTCTTTATTAAAAGTAATATTTTGGTGATAATAGGTTCATTTTCTAAGAATGTTTTGGTTCAACTATTCCTATACATGGTCCTTGTAAATGTTTTCATAATTTAAAAAATATAAATAATCTCATAAATATAATATAAAATCATTATCTTTTGTTTTTTAACCATCCATATAGTTTGGTGATTAAAAAATAATTACATCATTTCCTTGAAATAATTGCCCACACCTATACACAAGTAATAATTCCACTTTTTAAATGATAAAACAAATGACGGTTCAATAAAAATTCAAATTTATTAAGTCATTATTTTATCCTAAATGTAATTTATCAATATAAACCAATATGTAAATTGGGAAATTAAAAATGGATCTCATCACTTCATTGAGGTCGTAGTCCACACATAGGTACGAGTGATGTTATCATTTTAAAGTGGATGAAATGGTAAGATGGTAGATAAAATATTATATAACTATATTCATAAAAAATTTATAAAACTATATATATATATATATATATATCAATTAAATGCATCTATATATCTATCCATGAGATATAGTAAAAATAATTAATATGCATCACTTCATGGAGATCGTAGTGTGTAAGTATACCAGAGCGATGTTTTTAGATTATAATATAAAGAAAGGGGATTGAAAAAGATTTAAAATTAACATAAAAAAGCAATATATTAATTATAATTACATTATCATTTCAATATAGATATTTAATATTTGGAGGAGTTTAAGGAGAATGAAAAATAAATTTTTTTATAAGAATATATAACTATTATTCAATTATCATCCTTTTGATTTCATGAAAATGTAAATTGGATGTGTATTTTGGGAATAAAATAACATTAATATGATGGATAATAGTATTGGGATGTTATTTGGGTATGTTTTAGATATGGTAGTATCCCCATGAATGTTTGAATAAGGGAGGAGAGGAGCTTCATTTTTATAAATTAGTGGAGGGGAACTCTTGTAATTAATAAGAATGTTATTAAATAATAAAGCCAATATCCCTAGAAAGTGGATCAAAATTGACTCAATTTAGAATAAGGTACGATATAATATAGAAATTAACCCACCCTATAAGATTTATAAAAGTTTTCATATTATTTTAACCATTTTCCCGTTACTTTCATCCCTCATTAACACCTTTTTAACCATTTCCGAATTAATGAATTTTTACCATAATTTCTATTCATAATGACTATAAATGAAAAGAAAATAGTTGAAAAACATATAGATGATGATTGAAAATATTAAACCATTTTATCAGATTCAATTCTTAATTGTGGCATTAATTATTTTTAAAATAAATCTAAAAAACACAAGTTATTTATTTTTGAGAAAAACATTTTTAAGCATAAAATGGAATTTAATACAATTCATATTGTCGCGAACCTAATCTTGTTTCCATCGAAACTGACACCAAACCCAACCTATGACAAGGCCCAAAGGGTGTTCCCGATCTCCATTGGCTTGTACAAGTTCTCAGGTGTCATAAAATGAGAATTGGGAACAATTTACCCATGTTAATAAACATAAAACAACAAATGAATCTAATAAAACGAATCTGGATTTTTCAAACCAAACTATCTTTTTCAATAATTTAGAATAGAATTACGTAGTTTATAACAACTCACCAAGACTGTAAAAAATGTACAAAACCAAAATGAAACATCCCAAGAAACCTCATGGCATGGGGCACCTCCCTTAAGCCATATCCATAAGACTTTACCACCAAGGACCTGCTAGAAACACGAACCACTAGAATTTAAAACAGCACCCAAACTCTGACAAAAAAAATAGCCACGTTTACGTACACCCAAGGGTGTAAGTAGGGTGTGATCAAATTACCATTAGCATACAACCACTAATATTTTACATGTGATAAACATTCAAAGATGAAAATCATGCATGTTTTTGAAAACAAGCAATTTCTAGTTATAATTTCTAAATGAAGTGACTAAAAAAATAAGTTTTCAAGTGGGATAATTTAAACAATCCCGAATTTTAAAATAAATTCAAAAGATACTTATTTTTTCATCCAAATATATAGTATGTCGACAGTATTTATAAAGGATCTAATGAGAACAAGTAATACGAAATAACTCCTAGGCACTAGTTTGTTGAGTGTCCCAGTTACCTCGTATCTTAGTGAGAGTATCCATCAAAAATATTCATTCTCATATAGGAGCCACTGTCAAGGAACATACCCATACCCTACTGGTCTCCATTCATCACCATCATAGTTTAGTTATAGTTTTATGTACCAATCATGTTATGTGAAATTGAGGGCAAAACCCATCGATTCAATAGAATACTAGTACACATCCACCAAACTAGATACTTGGTCTTTCCCTTTCTGCACAAACTAGTTTAACAAGTCACGAAATATAATTTTCACATGAAAATATCATTTCCTCATCAAAAATTAATCAAACAGCCCACATGTATACCACACAAGTCACAAAAGTCCACTTTTCATTAAAATTGATTTGAAATCCAATTCACACCAAATTAACCCACAACACTTTTCAAATTTCATTAAAACTTCCAAAAACTCATTAAAATATTTTATAAAACCATTCCAATATATTACCAATCACATTACATCCTTCTTACATGTTACATAATACCCTTTTTCGTAACCAAAATCAATTCTTCACATCACACTCACACAAAACATCCCACATCACTTTCACATCTCTTACACACATTAGTAAATCCTTCAATCATTTTAGTAAAAAATTTCCACAATGGAACACATCACAAAACATCCACTCTCACATTTAAAATGTACCATTTCAGAATATACACAACCCAAAAAAGTTTTCCAATATGGTTTCACCACTTACATAAATCGTTAAATCATTCAAATTGTTCATAAAACAATTCCAAAGAGTATACCAAATCATTGCACATAAAACCCATCTCCAAACCATATTTCCAGAACAAAACCACACCAAAACACTAACAAAGTAGAATTTTCAGACCTAGAGGCATTTATAAAACCACTTTCATGTGTTATAAAATCATCTTGGATAATACCATTAAAGATACAATTTAAAACACCCAATTTCATAAAATGCTTTTAAGAAGTATACCAATGTTTAATAAAAAAATCATATTCCAAATATCCTATTTTTTGACCCACATGACATTAATACATTACAAACCTAGAATTGGCAGGCCAAGCAAGATTTAGTAAACCAATTTCATAAGTTATAAAATACACCCAAATAATACCCCATGAGTTACACCTGAAAACACCCAATTTCACGTTAAAAAGAAACTATAAAATTAAACACTTAACCAAATCAATCATAAATAGTTTTTGTACCACACCCAATATATGAGGAATATGATATTTTAGTAAATACCACAAGATAACTCATCAATAATTGATTACACATGGAACCACCTACCGAAAGTGTTGAATCCCTCAAAAAATAGAGCATAACATCAATTGCACCACTGCCACACCACAAGGAAGATAAATATATCCCTATACCACAATATTTGACCAGAAGGAAAAAAATAAACACTATGTTTGAACCCTAACTTCTGGAAATTTTAGATCATAATGAAAGAAGGAGGAAACCCTTTGTGAAAAGGAAGAAACCCAGAAGGAATCACTTACCTTGAAATCTATTGAATAAATAACCCCAATACACTAGTATCTGAATTTTCAACCAGCCAACCATTCCAGGAATTTTCTAAAAAGGTTGAATATATTATTTAGCAACTGGAATGGGGCGAATAGAGTGATAAATGAATGATTTATGAAATAATCAATTTCAAATTTCAAATCTTGGTGATTAAGAAATTCACAGACGTTTCACCGAACATTGCGATGACAAATAACACCAAATAGGGGGATGGGAGCATGGGGGCGTGCCTTAGGTATGTGGGCTCAGGGGAGTGTTGGAATCACTGAAAAATGTAAATATTGATGGCAATATTAAATAATTGAAATATATTTTTAATGTAGGAAATGGGCATTCGAGCAGGACCAATCCCTTAAATAAAAACATATATCCCCCATGATTATGAATTCTTAAATGGTCCCAATTAATATGGTGATCTTAATAGTTCAGTGGATGACATGTAAGAATTGGAATGGATGAAAAATGTTGAAAATTTAAGGAGTTATAAATGACTAAAAATTTATTTTTAAATCTAGAATTTGGCTCACGGTTTGGCCCAATTCATGAAAACTCACCCATTCCTCCTTAAAAGCTTTGGAAACCCCACAAAAAAAAGCAATAATAGAATCTAAATGAAATTTACCATTAAAATATGTCTTTTATGTAACAATTCTATCCACCGTGAAAATTTTCTATCCCCAAAAATTCACAGCAAGGCCAAATACAAAAACCAAACACAACCGATAAACTAAGATGTACCACTATTCCAAACTTCTCCCCCAACACCCAAAACACCTTTTGTGATAAATTATAGAATGATTACTCTCACAACCAAAACATACACCACTTTCTTTAAATGATCAGTCACATTTATAATTTATCCGATAATAAAACTCCTCAAACAATATCCGAACAAGACTCGAGCAATTCAACCAAAAGAACAATTACTTCAAACAATGTTACACTAACCTGACTATAACTAAACCATTGGGCACTCTCCAATCCCAAAGTTTACTCAAGGAAGATGTTGGTAGCTAGATAGTTCCGAATGAGACTACCTACCACAAAGACAAGATCATGGATAAATCCGAGTTATTGGTGTGGGGGGACACAAATAAGTTCCCCACAATAATAGAAAACCAATATTTTTCTGAGATAGAATCGAGACACTAATAGGGGAGGCCTGAATGGAATCCCTAGTACAAAGGGTAGAATTCTATTAAAATTTTATGAAGGAACGTACATGAGAATCATAGTGGGTCTCCCCACCATAGGAACCAACCATCTTAACCGACCAGCATGGGCCGACACAGAAAGCGCCAAAAAATTAAAGATTTGGGGAGAGCGTAGGGTTAGTCCACACGGTTTGGAAAACTATGCACTAACTGTGAAAATCATTCATTCCACATGGATTCATGGAACACGGTCACTACTAATCGTGCAAAAATGGTGTCTTCATCACGTCTATCCAATTTTCCAACCATTCTCTAATGACTCAATGGAATCCAAAGGGGGATGGAATGACATTAGGAGATGAAATGGTTATAAGAAACTCCACCTATTCCCACTGAATAGGAACAATAGAAGAAATATGATGACACTAGAGGTTTAAACTCATCCTCTCTTTAATTATGAGGATAGAACATTGTAAAAGGGTTTAAACTACCCTGGGATTTCTGCTTACTATGAGTCAGCTTCTCTATGAGACCTATGGTAGGAGCTAAAATGATGGAAGCATCTCCGACCTCACAATTAGTCTTTGGAAAACCCCTAAACAAGAATTATTCTTTCTGTGCCACCAAAAACTACACTGCAATCCCCGATAATATTTCCAAGACATAACACATTCCAAACTACCATTACCCTAACCTGATAATTCACTAAAATAAGGGCTTAGAAGTTGCACACACATCACACATTTTTTCTTCGGGTGAGAAACAATAGAAATAAAGAACACCTATACTCAACTTCCTCTAAAATGGAAGATTTTGAAGTTCTTCTAAGGGATAAATTCCCCCAACATAAAAGATACTCTCATAGGATTTCACAATATTCACCTGTACGGTCAATCGAGCACATGACATCACAAGGTGTCACCAAACATGACCATTATGAATGATATAAACAAAGCAAGAAGGGGGACCTTAAGCAACATCCTTAAACAACACACAAATCTTGAAAGTGGACACAATATTGTCTCATGGCCATATTTCCCACAATGGTAGTTTAACATGAAATCCATCTTTGAAGAGTCTATAAAGGTCCCAGAGGACCTATTAGACATCATCCAAAAACTCATCCACACTAACATCCCCAGACCATATCCACCTTCGGAATATCAGGAAACATAAGAAGATAAGGTCTCTTTAAACCTTCCACTATCAATCTCCTGCTACAAGAGGATACCAAAAACCAAGAAAGTAAAGGGTGTACAACCAAGCAACAAATATTTAGAAATAGATTCCACATATTGATCAACTGGAGGTTCTTTCGATAGAGAAACAATTCGGGTTTCACTTAAGTTGTGAACTAACCCATAATAGGGCATACCTAATACAAAGAAAGAACCCAACGACCCAACCAAACTAGTCCATTGGTCAAGAAAAACTTCAAACAGATCCAAACAGAGGAGGGGAAACACTATAAAGGCTTCCCAAAATATTCCTAGAGGAGACCACTATCCAGCCCTTCAAACCAGCTTACCTTCCAAACAAACAACCAAAATAATGTTCAAACAGGAGAGGTTCTTGGATTCAAAAAATTCCAAAACATCAAAATCTTAAAAAAAAAATACAAACAATCCCAAACTAGTCATCAAGACATATTTCTTTTCCTTTAAAATCATCTTTTTTAAAATAACTGGTTCAACAGTTAGCGTATCCACCAATGGTAACCCATGGGCCGGACACATTTATGTTTCAATGCCACACTGGGCACCATCCTTATATCCATTTCAAAACATATCCAGTCATTCCATTAACCATCCCTCAACCCATATAACCCCATTCATGAGGTCACTCACGAAAATACCAAAGGTTAATACAAAAACTCATTCCAGTTTTCAAAACCAAAACAATCAACCAATTCTTCCTTTTTCTCAAGACCACTAACCGCGAAATAGAACCCAAATTACCACATTTAAAAAATTATGAAAGGCATAATCATTATAATTAAAAATCACTTTCCTATTATTCAAATAAATTTCAAAACATATCACCACATTAAAACACCTTTAAATAGTTTAGAAAACACTATTGGAAACACTATCTCAATGCCAGCCTTGACATAGTTCATGTTTTCAAAAGTGGTGAAAACACACCATTTCCCATTCCAATAAAATTCTAAAAATTGAGTTCTATATATTTAAAAATATAGCAATTCCCTCTTTATTAGATAATAATTTCACAAAAACATTACTCTTCTTAAAACCAAGTCACCATAAAACCAAAGATCAACGATTTCAAAACTAATGAACACAAGACAATGCAAGATGACACTAGTTTCAGTGGGTGTCATGGAAATATGGTTAGCGGACATATTTCAATCATGTCACCATCACAGAGAGTGTTCTATGTAAATATACCTAGCTCTACATGGCTTTCCAGACCCTGCGAGCTCACTGATACCATTAACCCAACTCTCTTTTCATTTCCACTAATCATCATCAAACCATGAAAACCAATGGACTCAGAAAAGTCTCGACTTACCCTGAAGAGTTTTATCCCAGAATGTGGTGTGGTTATCAGCCACACTACTCCCAAAAAGAATTCCAAGTCCCGGAAATCCTAACTCCATACTATCCAGACTGTTCCCCAAGTAATATGACCCAAAGAGATCGAACCTCCTTTGAAACCATTTTGTCATGAATCAAATCTGTTTCCATAAATACCGGCACCACACCCAGCCCGTGACAAGGCCCAAAGGGCGTTCCCATTCCCCATGGGCTATCACAAGTTCCCAGAAATCATAAAATTAGAATTGGGAATGATTTTTCCATGTTAATAAACATAAAATAACAAATGAATCCAATAAGACGAATCAGGATTTTTCAAACAAAACAATCTTTTACAAAAAATTATAATTGAATTTTTCAGTTTAAAACAACTCACCAAGACTATACCAAAGGAAAAAAAACCAAAAGGAAACATCCCAAGAACACTCATGGAAATGGGAATCTCCCTCTGTCCATCTTTACAAGACTTTACCACCAAGGAAGTGCTAGAAACCCGAACCACTGGACATAAAACTGCACCCAACCTACGACAACAAAAATAGACAAGTCTACTTACAACCAAGGGATTAAGTAGGGTGTGATCCAAATCCCAATAGGATACCACCACTAAGATATTACATGTTTTAAACTTTCAATGAAGAAATGCATTCATGTTTTCAAAAACATGCAATTCCCAGTCATAATTTCAAAAGGATGAAACTTTAAAAAATCTATTTTAAAGTGGGATAATTTAATGAAACAAGAATTTTAAAATAAATTCCAAAGCTACTAAAATTTTCAGCCCAATATACGGAATCCCGATGATAAGTTTAAATTATCTAATGAGATCATGAAATAGGAAATAACCCCAAGGCACTAGCTCATTGTGGGTCATGGGTACCTGTATCTCGGTGAGAGTAATCATCACAAATATTCATTCTCATGTAGGAGCCACTAGTTGGGAACATACCCCAATAATCATCATCATCATAGTTTATTTAGATTTGTAAGTTTCAATCATGCTAAGTGGAACTGAGGCCAAAACCCAAGTATTCACTAGCATACTAGTACACATCCTCCCACAAGGATTCCCAAGTTTTCCCTTTGAGCTCAAACAAGTTCAACATGTCAAGATAAATAATTTGTACATGAAATTATCATTTCCTCAACAAAAATTCACCAAGTAGCCCACATGTATAAAATAGAGGTCACAAAAGTCCACTTTTCATTCAAATTGATTTGAAATCCAACTCACCACTTCCTCCATAAAAGCATGGGAAACCCCCAAAACAAAGCATGAATGAGAATTAAATGTAATTTTCCTAAAAATAATTCATGTATGTGACATATAACCTACCAAAAAACAGTAGATGAATTTTAACATAGCTTGTTGAATATATTATATTATAATTTAGTTGAAATAGTTTTTTAATATTTATTAATTTAATATTTTATGATAAAAACATTTTATGTTCATAAAAGATGTTTTTCATAAAAAAAATATTTCTTATAATGAATTTATAATATTTTAATTTATAATCAATTCATAACTAGAAATTTTAATTAATAAATATCTATAAATTAATTTAACGTATTTTTAACACATTGAAAAAAATTTTAAATAAAATATATTTAACAGAATACTCATAAAAATTTTTGAAACTACTTCTTGAGGATTGATAGTGATTTCAATGATAAGTGGAAATTATTTTTAGAAATTTTATTTCATTTAAACACTATATAATGTTCTTAATCTAATATAATACTATAATTATTATCATTTTTTTATCATTTTTTTCCTCAAAAATAATATAACATATATATTTTATTAAAGATATATATTCTAAAAACATTATGTTTTACACTACTAAACAAGGTTGAAAACATTAAAACATTGATTGGAATAAGATATGATCTCTCATCAAATGAGATCTTTCCATTATCTATAATTATCCTAACCATATTGTCAAATGGAATGTAAATTAATATTTTAGGACACCTCATCATAGAATTTATATTAATCTTTTCAATCCTAATGGGCCACATCATGACAATATTAAGATGGTCCAATTCGAAATCTGGGTCTGAAGGGATGATTGGTTTTAGGTATTTGGATCCCCTTATATTTTCCGTGAACCACGCATATAAGAATTTATATAGTACCCAAATGTTTATTGATTCAACTTTTTTTTTGAAATTCAACAATTTAAAGTACATATACTCTAGTAATGGGATTCAATGGTTGATATGGTTTGTGTAATCTAGTTCCACCAACACCGTGATGGTACCAAGAATAATTCCCATACTGGAATCCCTAATAAGCAGTGCCCATTGGAATAAAAAGGCTATAAGGAATCTAGCTGAACATAGTTTTTAGATTATTACTTAATTTACACAAAATCCTCCTTCCAAATATTAATCATTCTCTATGATAAATAAATATGAAATTGGCCAACTTCATGAGTTATGTCTTCAATATTTATTTGGATTTCCCACCATCCACACTTTATGAATGTGTATGAATATCTTGAACCAAGTCCATAAAAGAAAATTATATAACATATTGGGATCATATTTACGATTCTAACACTACACCAGCAGAAACACATTATCCAACATGGGGGGTATATTCTCTATTTCCCTATAAAATTCATACTAGTTGGAATTCATCATAAATATGACCCATGATAAAATATTATCTCATAATTTGTAGGTCACACAAGCTGATTCTATCCTCTCTAATTACATACATAAGTTATTGGTTTCTAGATAACACCAACTAAAGATATCTAAAATGATATACATGTGGTATTATGTATTTTTAATTGAAATACACTATGAATCATGAAACCCAAAACTGTGGGGGTGATTTCCAAATTTAATGTTGGTCATTTGAACCCAATATAGCCATCAATATTCATCCAAAAAATCTACTTATATGAAGGTCCAATTACTTAGTGAACTATTATAATATTTCAATGATTCTATCTCGGTAAATGGTAGATTATTTTTGAGGTGAAATCTATCCATATAGTTCCTTTTTGTTTAATTTTTAGTGAGTGTTCCATATATTTTAAGAATTGGATTTCTTGTGTCATTCATAATGTGCCCATTAAAAGATGTATTTATCCAATAATACTTTGTTGACCCACTGAAGCACTGTTCATGGTATTGGAAGCTAGATTTTTTGGATCAACATTTCAAACATTATCCCAAATCCATACAACTATAACCATTGGTCTGGTTATTGATCCTATAATTCTATTCAAGAAGTTCACCCAACATTTGGGGGGTCATGTCTCAATTTTCTCTAATGTTCTAGATATTGTTTTCTATACCATCATACTTCTTCATTTGGTTAAATCATAGATGGGTTGGTTAGTCATTCCATATGATTTGATAAATATTGGAAATAATATAAACTTTAGTCGACATAAATCCTATATCTCAAAAAAAATGTTTCATAGAGATGCATGAAAATGATTTACTAGTGTTTCATCACGAAAAAATATTTCAAGAGGGAGATTAGAAAAAAATATTGAGATTTACTAGAACACATGATGAAATATTTGATTAGAAAGGGTGAATAATATATAAGTAGGGTAATTTAAAGTATAAAATTATAGCATGTCATAATAATACGATAGATCATGTTCTGTTAAACCAATAATAAAAACAAACATCAAACATTGGATATTGAAGAATTACCCACTCCTCATGTTACAATCTCCATTAAATATTAATAAGAAATGGAACCATTATAATGGGGAGATATGACCAATTGGGATAATATATTAGAATAAGACATGACTGAGTTGTAATAAAATATGTTTTATGGAAAAATATATATATTATGTTGGGTTAATAAATAAATTTCAAATAAATTATGAATGGAAAGTTCATTTTCATCATTTATGATTATCTAATGATAATGACCTTAGTCTTGATGCAAATTAGTATCAAAGCATCGCCTGAATTATTTAGTGGTTTTAAGTTGAATCTTGTGTTTAAAATGCAACACAAATTCTTAAATTTATGTGTATCATTCAATTAATAATAAGGATACATATTTTTAGATGAATAAATAAAATACATTGATTTCATGTTTATCATTTTATATACTAAAAACATTAGTATTATATACTTTATATAGGACAAAAAATACTATTGGAAATTGGTTACATAACCAAAAATTTATTTCTTCTAACTAGATATTAATTCAATAAATGGGATAAGGATATATAGAAATTTATAGGAAGTTAGAGATAAATTTTCCAATTATTTTTTCCCTCATTTCCAAGGAAGTGAACCCTATGCAGAGAGCAGGATCTATAGTAATATAAAGTGATTTATTTTTATAATTATCAAGAGAAATCAGTTGGGTTTCAATTCTATTTGTTTCAAAAAGTATGGGGTTTTCATTGTATATATATTTTTTTGTTTTTGTGTGAGTATTTCTATGATAATAGGATTTGTTAAATATGAAAAAATTAAACATATTAGTAATTATGTAAATAGGTGAGTGACAATGAAACATTTGAAGTTGATTGATAAAAAATTTTCTTATATTGAGTACTACATTGTAATCTGTGGATTATATATTAGTTCCTCAATTCTAAGAGAAAAATTTACACACTAAAGTTATAGAGTTAAATTCACTCACTGTACTTCATTTAGTTGAAATAAGTTCAAAATGATTAAGAGTTGAAGAGCCCTATATAGTGACCTCAAGTTGTATGGGAGTAGGAAATATCCTTCTGAGAATTCAGTAAATACCCATATTGTCTTATATTGGAAAGTTGTTTTCATTGAGTTCTTTTAGAAAAATATCTATGAATATATTCAAAAAATGTATAGTAGAATAGCCCTCTTGCAATATAATTTATGTTTAGTACATATATATTATCTATAAAAACTTATATATTAATAAAGGTAAAAAATAACTAAGTGAATAAATAGTTTCATCTTGAGTGAGTATAACCTCATGAATTATATTAATAAATTGAGAGCATAGATAAAAAAACATTCTCTTGTAGTACTTATAAATTTTTATAGAGAGACATTGGTGGACTATCTAGATAACACAATGGGGATGTATGAAAGGGAAAAAAAATTTATATAGACCTTTTCATTTTATTATCAGTGGGGGAGAATAAGATCAACCAAAAATATATACACATTATTTGACCATTGATAGTTTTATAATGGAGTATTATTTATGGTATAATTGAAAAAAAATCCAAATGGGGTATAACATTCTTAGAAGATGTTGTGAATTCGATTTTTTGTATATTATTATTAATGATATTATAAAATGACTATAATTATGAGAAAAGGTCATCAAAAGATTTTAGTAAAGATGGGAATTTTATACATGGGACCTATAATATGTCTTTATTATGATCATGAAATGATTTTTTGTAATTTAG
Source organism: Viscum album (assembly GCA_963277665.1). NCBI lineage: Eukaryota > Viridiplantae > Streptophyta > Magnoliopsida > Santalales > Viscaceae > Viscum > Viscum album. The sequence goes on along the minus strand of OY728164.1, from coordinate 1,830,474,509 downwards.
GAGAATATGAAAACCACATCTAGAAGTATGTGAAGTGTATAGGAATATTTCACATCAAAATTTTATGGCAGTAGAGTTTCATGAATAAATAAGGAAGGGAGATATGTGGAAGTCATTAAATTTTAACCATGAAAAACCAAAAGGTTTATTTTTAAATGGAATTATTTTTAGAAATATTGAAATGTAAATACCCTCAAAAATATTTTTTAACACTAATCAAAATATATCAGACGAAATTCTAGAAAAACCATGAAATTAACTTGATTGTGTAATGGGAATATAGTGTTTTGAAAAAGAGTTAGTAGGTTGGAAAGCTCATAAAAGTGGTAAATGATGTAGAATTCCTTTATATGTGTTTTGTTCAATAGTTTGGAGTCTTCATATTTTTTATAAATTTGTGAGGACTCCATGATATGTAAGAGTTACTAGTTAATACATTCATACAACAATGGTAATTTCGTGGAATAGATCCTTAATAAGTAATGGAATCCTTTTAGAGTCATTTCAAGTAGAACTATAACATTACAAGGAACTCATATAGATATATAAAGGTCATAAAACAAATTTTTATATGTAGTTTACATATTTCACCTTGTGTTATTAAGATTCATCCTAAGTCAATACATAATGGATCTTATGATCATGTTGTGAATTTGGAAAAATAATTAAACTCCATAGGAAGATAAAATCTCTATTAGGGAGATATAATGTAGAAATATAACACCACATATATAAAATTAATATTCACTTTCCTAGTGGAAAAATAAAAAAGGGATCAGAGTTACCCTATATATGAAAAATTAATATATGATCAATTTCTCCTGTTCATTTTAATCAGGTTATGGAAATATGTAGAATTCATAAAATATGTACTGGTATAATTATACCATATATTTTATTCCCACGGAGATAGGTCAATGTTATCCCCACACCATAGGTATGCCTGTATATTATTCTATTCTCAAGAATATGATGTTGCATTAGGGTATTTTCCAATGTCAGTTATGTAAAATATTGGCACATTGATGTATATAAAATAAATTCCATTTTATTAACAAAAGAGTTCATGCTGAGAATAAAAAAAGGTCTTTCAATGATTTTTGGATATTTGGAAGGAATTTTACAAATCTGGATTGTGATAGATATCACGTTATTGATCACATATTTTTTTTAGTTTTTTTTATATGCATGTATATATTATTAATCATAGTATATGATTTATAATTTAGTCAATGTGTATTAATGAATATTGGGGATTTATTGTAAGTGTGAATAATTTTATATTTGATGTATTTCATAAGCACTATAATGAATTAAAAAAATAACGATTTCATAGTAATAATTTTATATAGTTTCTATATTCATTATATAGGGAGTGTCTTATTTGGTAACGAAGAACCAGTTAGAGTGATAATCATCGTAATTTTAATTAGAATAATGATTATCGTATGATAAATGGGTGATTTTAAAATATATATATTCAAATAATATCAATATGATCATTCTATGAATTTATATGTATAACAAATGTAAAGGGGGATGGTTTTGATATTGTTATTATCAAATATTTGTGAGAAAAAAGAAAAATGATATGGTATTTTATCAATAAACATCATGATTTTATATAAGAGAGGTCTATTGACTTATATCTTTAGAAAAGGAGAAAATATTATTGGAAGGAACATACTACATCAATAATTTTAGAATGAGTATGAGGAGAAAAACGTGGTGTCAATGAAGTTTCTCACTATGATATCTGTTTTTTGAATAGGATAATGCTCATGGAAGAAAAGTGTTATTGTAACTTATCAACAGAATAATAAGGGATAGAAACAAATAATTATATAGAATAATTATCTATATATATATCTGAAAGAGTTATATTCTTTATTAGTTGAAGATAAAGAAACAAACCTCATATTTATGGGTTACTCACATCCATATCGAAGAAGAAGCATGCAAAAGATGTCAATATCAAATGAGCAACTACTTAGATATGAAGATGTATTGAATATATCTTATTATATATATCCTATAGAGAAACACCTATATATAAACTAATGAATTCCATCCATGAAATAGTGTGTGAAATATAAGAAGTAGGATATCCCCTTGGATCATCCGTACAACTTTCATGAAACATGAAATAACAATGACCTTAGTTACAGATTAATCTTTCCCTAAACATGTGATGGAATTTATCATTAGAGTGGAGTGATCAAAGAAAAAAATTTATCCACGAAAATTTTGCGGTAGGGGATTCGGTTACAATAAACACCTCATTGGTGTATGCATCCTGGATTATATATTAGTGGAGATTAATATAAAATTATTATATATGCATGATTTACATTACTAAATATTCATATATGTTTCTAGGAGGATTCAATCAAATTTGAAATATTTAACATGATTCCTTACAAAAGAGGAACATGATCCAAAATAAAGAATAAATTATTAATAAAAAAAATTAATTTTAAAAACTCCCTATTACACCCCCTCCACCGCTGTTGGAGTGTTTCATGTTGTTAAATGTGGTATTAGAGTAGAAAGTTTGCGACATGTTATTCAAAAAATAAAATTTCTTTTGGATTTTTCTATACACATTGATTTAATGATGAAATGGTTATTTACTAAGGGTACTAACTTTTATTGTTGGAAAAGGAATATGTATTTTTATTATAAAACATGTCGTGAAGAGATTGTCAATAATTTTTAAAGTGTTGATATATTGTGAAAGAAAATTGAATGAAAATGGGATATTAATACATAAAAAATATTCCCAAGTTGTTCCATGTTTGATATTTAAGAAAATAATTCATTGGAACAATCTATATTATATTTACAAATTAATGTATAATGTTTATTGGAAATCCATTGAAGCAATTTTTTTTTTACATTTTCTATAAGAAGATAATGATGTCGACCTCACTATGAAAACTTTTTATTGACCAAATCAGGTGAAGTTATTTTATGGAAAAAATAACAGATAATAACAACAAGAAGAAGAATATTCCTTGGAAGAGAGATGCTCAAACTATGGTAAACACATTTGATATTATTTTTAAATATAATTAATATAATATTTTAATGGTATTTAGAAGTATTGAAATTTATATTTTCCCTATAATATTGATAGTAATTTATATTTTTTAGATAATATCATAATAATATCATATTTGTGATCAAGATATTGTTCAATTAGTAGAAAATATGACATTCTATCCTTTCTTGAGAAGGTGTATCAAATTGAGATCATTCATCAGGTGAATTATGAATTGATAAAATTTATATCCATTAAGAATAAGAGGGATAAGAGATTAAATGTGACCCTAAATATCAAAATAACAAATACGAGTTCAAAAATGATGGGGAATGGTGATCTACTAGAAGAACACACATAAAAGATATGTAAATAAATGTTCATATAGAATGAATTGAAGTAAAAAAATTTCCATATCATAAAAAACATGAAGACCTGAGAACATCTAGAAATCAAGATGGAATAATGATTATAGAGATAGAAAAAATAATTAAAGTATAAATATGACAATATCAATGATATTGAATCAAATTTTAAATCCTCAAATTGAAAAGGGATGTCAAAGAGTACCTCCAAATATGTCATTGTAAGTATAGTATATAGTTTTCAAAAGCATAAATATGATAATATGGTGAATTTTCATGATAAAGTTACAAGATAATAATCTCAAAATAATGTATATATGACATAAAATAATTGTGGATGATTGGGGAACACTATTATTGTTTCTCTAGAAGTATAGGGGTAAATGTAGATGAAAAAAACAACATAAATATATATATATATATATATATATGTATCGAGAGGTGACAAAATTTGGTATGTATTTAGGGGAATATGATTCATTTTCACTAACCATGGACATAAGGACAAATTTTATATCAATAAAGGAGATAATGGGATCATAATAAATTCATCCATTAAAAGTAAATAATATAAGAGAAATTAAACAATAATAAAATTTGTTAACATGGAAAATAAATTTAATAGTTTAGAGTAAAATTAGGGTCTTCAATGGATGTTACAATAAGGATCAACTGTGAATTAATCATAAAAGACCGCATGTAGATAATAAAAGTATATATAAATGTTAATTGAGGAAGATTCTCTTGTTAGGAGGAATGGGGAATCTCACATCAATGAAGAATCATCAATGGTGTAAAAATAAGAGGTGGATTTGATGGAAAATAATGAAGAAAACATGGTGCTTTTTTAGTGGTTTAAAAAATCATCTCATAATAAAATAAAAGATAATTAGTGGAATATTCCTCTTATGGAAGAGGATGAACTAATAATTATACACAATTGTAACATCATAAGAATAAAATTTCATAATTAGTGTTAGTCCAACAATCAAGATTATGTGCAAGACAATATGATTAAATACCAATGAAAATATCTAGGATAACATATATGTAAGATGTATTATATAAATAATAATCACTAAACTTGATTTAAGTAAAGATAGATAAAGAAGATAGGTCTATATAGAATGAATGAAATCCACAAATAGGGGATACCAAAAGTGACCCTACTCGAGATAAAATAAATATTTTTAGCTTTGATTGAAATTGGTCCATTATTAAGGGGGAGATACCATCCATGAGTTTTTTTGTAGTAATAAGAAATGTGTGAGTATAATAAGATGTTTCTTATTGAATGTAAATATATACAAATGGTGATGTTAATAAATCACTTTCATCTTAGGTCAGAATATGTAGTTTCATGAGGTGTTAAAGAAGATACAACATTGAAGATCTGAATATAAAATGTATTTGTTGTCTCAAAGACTAAATTGAACTATCCAGTAGTGTCAATAGGAATCTAGTAATAATCACCTGATATCATGAAATATTTTTAGTTCTATAAAACAATAATGAATAAGTAGAAGTATTTCGGGTAATGGAATAACATTAATGGAGTTATTGTTTGTTTATCCATATTCTAACAACATTTGTATATATTGATTTTTTGATGAGATATTAAATGTTTTTGGTTATAGGAGATATAACTAAAAATAAATTCCCCTATAATATAGATAATACAAAATAATTTTGATAAAGGGATGAAGGTATTTATGGAATTTTGGATATGAATATTCTACAGTTTTGTAGCCTCATTTTGAAAAAGGTGATCCCCATTAGGGAGAGTATGCCAACATGTAAAAGGTATTATCGCTAATATATTATTAATAAGTAGTATTAGTTGTTTTATACATTGTTTATGAATCACACCATTGGTGTTTTTAATATTTATATATTGAACATTTTTGTAGTACGGTTAGGATCACAATTTGTTTTGAAGATCATTAAATTCAGGCTACTAGTAATTATGGAAGAAGATTCGTGACATAGACACCAATGATTTTATCCACATAAATCTTGATTTCCTACATGATGTTATAATTTTTTTTTCTATGTGAATTTATTTATAGATCTATGATATATTGTAAATTCACTGAGTGAAATTGTGGAGATGAATATAATTTTATACTAAAGGTTCCCATAACATAAAATGAAGAGATGTCAAGGATTGAATTTGGAGACCATGTAGTGATCACTAATAATGACTTTTCAAAAATGAAGTAACCTATAAAGCGTAATCAATCATAATATTAAGAGGAAATATACTTATAATAATATCCTAAATCTCCATGTATAAATATTGTTTTGTAAGTACAATTTCAATGTATTTCTAGGAATATTTCCAAAGTTGGTTTCTGAGTTGGAGAAATGTTATGGGACCGAGAAGGTCTGATATTGTTATTATAAAAATATAAAATATATTAATATCACACATGTGTAGTCATTCATAATTAATTGGATATATTCTAAATACACTCTTAATCCAGAAATATGAGACCGTGGTAGAATTCAGAACAAATGTTTTGCTCTTGGTGTGACTTAAGGTTGGTCAACATCATGCATCTGGTTCAGGTGGTTGTTGGTAGTGAATTTAAATGAAACTAATTATTTTATTTATTTATTTTATATTTAAAAGAATCTTAGTTACATCTATTTAAATGTTGTTATAAATTTTTAATAGGGTTTACAGTATAATCCTGAGATCTCTAAAATGATGATATTCATTGTTCTTTATTAGCAGATCACATCAAGGAATAATAAGAGATCAATTTGAGGAGGATCAGGATGTAGAAAATGTATTCGGTCTTCTACATCAGTATTAAATATGTTCTTCATCTATTTTTAATGTGGGATTGAAGGGAAAAAAATATCCCATGTAGAACTCATAAATATTAGAGGTCAGATCTAGATAGAATATTTTTAGAAAAACAAAGGAAGACAGTGTGAAAGAAATTATATATTTAACTGGGCCATTTAATTTTTTCGTCAAAGCTGTGGAAGGAAATTCATCATAAATACATAAATATTATTAGAATAAATGGAGTTATATAATGATTTTTAATTTTTATAGAATAGAAAAATAAATCAAAAATTGGTGAATTTTGTAATTAGTGGATGTGAATATTGTATCTACCTAAAATTCTAGACATTGTAAAACTATTTCTATATTCCATTAGATGTGTTACATGATCCACCAAATGTAGAAAAACAGAGACTAATTAAACAAGAATTTTTGATGAAGCTATAAAAATTAATATAGTAAATAATTAAAATTTATTACCTTTACAAGAAAAATAATTATTATCAGTTAGTATTTAGGAAGGGATATTTTCAATAAAATTGTTTTTATTTATATTTTGGGTTATCTAATAAAAGAAAAATAAAAAATATTATCATTAAAATTTGAAAAAAATATAATTTCCACATCAATTCCTCATATCAAAATATTATTTGTATGTATTATTTAATTTTTTTCAAAATTATATTGATTCTCATTGAAAATATATAGTTTTATAAAAATTATAATTTAAAATATTTTATCATTAATTAAGTGTATCCTATAATATTAAAAAACCTTCTAAATGGTATAATATATATTTTAGACATAATATTATAAATTTAAAAACATTATATGAACTTATATATCCTATAATAATAAGTTTTATACCAAAATTAAAATTATACTTTAATAAAAGAAATTCTGTATTTTGAATTTTTCTTATTAAGTATATAGAGGGTCAAATTTGGTTTTAACTACTTTTAAATCCACCTAACCTTTATTTTTTTAATACACTAATTAATTAAATAAAAATAAGTTTCTATAATAATCATATAATGTTTATAAATTTTTCAATTCAAAGACCCATTTTAAAAAAACCTTTTTTGACACATTAATTCCTTTATTTTAAAATAATCATTTCAAAATTTAAAAAAACATATATTTTTTAAAATGATTTAAAAATTTAAATTAATAAGGTACAACTTATTTAAAACTTATAATATTATTTTTTTTCTATTAATATTAATTACTATGGATAAAAACTATTTTCAAATGTAAAAGTAATTTATTTGAAATGTTAAGAGGATAACCGTAAAATCTTAAAAGAAGTAAAGGTTGTTTCAAAAGTGATTGGATACGGAAAATCCCTACTTGAAAAAACATTCCCTTCACTTTTTTATATTTTGGGGACATTGGACTTTTAATTAAATCATTACATTATTGAGAATGTATAAGTATTTTCCAATAATACCCTTTTTCTTTACTTATAAAAAGGTAGCACATACACCACCTAAGAAACCTTCAAAGTGTCTTAGAGACTAGATATATGGATTATATCAATGTTAGTATAAGAACCCTATATTTTTATTTCATCTTATTTTATATACCCATGTATGTATGTTGGGGCATGCGGGAGACATGTCTTTTATGTATAAAAAGATTTTTTAGGATTTTATAGTATTTAATTTATAATTGAATAATTTTCTATTTTAGTTTATTAAATTCTATTTTACACTATTTATTTAATTTCATGGAAGGTATATATTTATTTACACTATTTTTTTCTCTGATATGAGGGTATACTCTTCCCACTATACCACCTCTAATCCCTCGCTTCTAGTTTTCAAAATATGTTATACAGTGAGGCATTCTTGATACCTTGTGGAAAAGTGTCTCGTGGAACAATTTTATTAGAACCTAAGACATAATGTTACAAATTGGTATTAATCCTGATTTTTTCCTTTTGATTTAATAACTGTAATATGGTATAAAAGTGTATTATGAATGTTTCAGAGCATGTGTTGTATATCAGACTAGTGCATTAAGAAAACATTTTCCTGTAAGATGTGATGGATTCAATGGATATGGGATTGTTGTTCCAATCAGGGATGTTGTAGATTTATATGATTTTATCCTTGAGTTATGCACCTTTTCTGTGGTTTTTATATTAATTATAGATTTATTTCCCTTCACTTGTTAGAAATTAGATAGGGATTTTTGTAATCTATTGGAAAAAAGGGGAAATAGGCATTCACGCATCCTATTTGGAATTTGGGATTAACAAGTTATATTCCTACTAGTGTGTTTTCTCACTGATGATAGAGTGAACTTGTTTAAAGAATAAATAAATACCCAAATGGAATTATTCATTTTTTTTGTACCATTAGACTCAACTGGGCCGACTATAATATATTATTCATCAAGATGGCCATGGATTTTGATCTATGTTAAGGTATTTAATAGTGAGGCTGATGACCCATTCCTCATGTATGGTTGTTTTAGTGACCCACAAAATATGATTAGGTATATGATCGCATGTGTTGAACCGCTCATTAGGTATTGTTACATAGGTTCATTTATTTATAATTCTAATAAAAAACTGTATAGTGTTTTACTTTATTGCATGGAATGGAATTATACATAACCAAACCATGTGATTATGGTACTAAACCATTTAGGTTTATATCAGTAGTTGATGCATTTCTTATAGACCCTTCATTGGTGTATTCTTTAGTTTTGGGTGATTTGGTCAAGTCGCTTTTTATGATGTTGGTAAACAGCTAATAATTCATAGTAAATTGGACATCGAGGGGGTATTACGATATATGGATGCTCAGTTTGCATAATTTTAGTACCTTATCTAAATTTTTATCATCACAACCAGGAATCAGTTAATTATGGATATGATTAGATAAAATCAGGCTCTTTTAGTCGTTATTGATAGTTTTGAGCCTTTTTGGTTAGTTTAATATTTTACTTTTTATAGAGGTGTGACCTTTGGGCTAGGTGGTTATACCTAGACTCCCTATTATTAGACTTCATTATTAGGTCTTGGAGGGAGACCTATAGGCCCTTCATCAAGGTTTGGACCCTTTTAGAAAAACATTGAATTTGAACAATAGAAACATATGGATAGATTTTTCCTAGATTTATTGATTCCTTTTTAGATAGGTAGCTAAGATGAGTGATCATTTAATACTAACACATGTATCATGTTTAGGTTTTTATATATAGGAAATTTGATGCCTTTTTTATTTTTACAACGAACCTATAGTTCTTGACATTCAATACATGATTCAGTTGGTAGGATTGTTTGGGTGCCTCGCACTATTTACAAGTGTTTCTTCTTTTAGAAACTGGTAAGAGTCTGGGTTGATTTTCATGACTGAAATTGTCATGTGTAATAGGTGGTTGTGGAATTTATTGTGGAATGAGTGAAGTATATGATTTCTAAGAGGAATTCCTAGGAATATTTCATATTAATGACACTGGTGTTCCCTATAGCATGGTTATCTTAGCCTCGTTAAAGATGACTCACTAGAGTGTGAGTTGGGTTATAATAGTAAAATTTGGTTATGTATGGTACTATTTAAATTATTGATCAGTGACTTATCATGTGAAAGACTAGGGCCGATATTTTCAAAAACATAATGTTCATGGTCACGTGAGAGTTTTGGATAAAATATAAAATTTCCCTTCATGGTAGAGGAGACATTAGAAATGAATTGGGTTCCATGAGATAGTTGAACATTGGCAGGACATGGATAGGGATTGTCAGGTTATATAATGTAAGGATATGATTAAATACAACTTATCTTGTTTGATGTGCATGTGGATTAGAAGATATATACATTAGTTTTGATGTAATATTAGTGTACTCTTATTTAGAGATGATATCTTTCTTGACATCATTTTGAGTACACAAAGATTGTGTTAGTAATATGTCCAGATTATTTTTTTCTAAAATATCTTTCATGGTTTAATAAAAAAACATATTGAGGTTGTTTTGGAAGAGTGTTATATGGTAATACTTATGATGGGGATTACCCCATTAATTGTTGAGGTTGTTGAACATCATATTCAATTTAAATCGAGAAATTATCATGGAGATTGTTCTTGGGAATCTTGAAAGGGTGATGTTGTGAGGAAGTGATAAGGATACACGTATGTTTGAGAGTACTAGATTGGCCACAATAATGTGTCTCTTTTATAGGTGGAAGTTGTTATATTGTGATATTTTGGGATGGAGGGTCAAGATAACATGGTTGTTAAGATGCTCCATTTGAGAGCAAGGATTTGTTTGAACACCAAGTCTTCTCAAGGATTAGAAGGTTTATGGTGGGGAGGTTGTAATGCCCCATCTTTTTCATAACTAGAAACATGGATTTAAATTTGAATTTGTTTCATTTAGATTGTTGAAAGAGGTAAAAAGGTCATTTTAACCTAGCATATGACTTGATTTTTTTTTTATAACCACTACATTTGTCCCAAAAACTGATTTTTACCCTATGACATTAGTGTTTTATATTTGGGGACTATTGGAATTTAGGTGCAATAATTATTATTTAATATATATTCATATATATTGAATTAAAAATTAATTTATTCATGCACTTTTTTGAAGATATATTTTGGAAGTAGTGTTAGACTAAGATTTCATCTCAACTTTTTAGTTTGTAATGGGGGTTTTCCCTAAGGGAGGAATAAACACATGAAAGGTATAGAATCCAGGCTTAAGCCCCATTTTATTTTTTCTTTTTCTTTTATTTTTTTGTTTTCTTTTCCCTTTATTCTTTTCCTTCCCGGTAATCTCGTATATGCCCCTTATTTGTTTCCACCATCACACTGCTGATTGAGAAGAGGGAGAGATAGATATAAAGAATTATAGATGGGGAATATAGGTATAGTATCTGAGCTTGAGAGGAGATAGATCATTGTACGGTAACCATGGACCATGGAAATAGACGAAGACTCTATGCATTCCTTCCAAAGGGGGGTGATTCTTAATTTGGTCCCAAAAATACCCATATATTTACCACTTTCAAGGGTAAACCCCTTATTATTAGTGATTGAGATACCTTGTGGATTTATCTATACTTTTTTAGAGAAAACATGATTTTTTCTGATTGAGAAGATTCCTCTTCATAAATACTGATCACATAGCTGGTAGTTTAGGAACATGCCCCATGTGTTCTTCCCATCTAGGGAATATGTAATTTTTGAAGTACATGCTATGTATTTGGTATACAAGTTGTGTACTGGTACTTGTACATATAGTCAATTACCTTTCCAAAAAGCCAATGTAGGGGAACATGGTTGTATAGAGTACACAACTAGACCCCATGTTGGTCTCATGTCGTGTAGAGGTACATGTACAAGAAAAATAGAAGGACAAATACCCCTTGTAAATAACCTAGCCCAACCTGATGTGGGTTGAACGTCATGTGGTTGTACATGACCATGATATAAACATGGAACGACCGTGTGAGATATAGTGGTTGGCACCCTGTATAGGTTACACACTGAGTATAGGACTTACATGCCATATACATGGGTATTACAAGCCATTATTGTTTTTATTACATTCCTATGTGAGGCTTTACTGGTACATGTCATGTACGAGTGTAGACTCTATGTGTACACAATCCGTATTACACTCTTGAGGATATTTCAGGTATTTAGTCTTAGAAGAAATAGTTGTACATAAGAGTAAATTATCAGTATTATCTTTCTCCATATATTTTAATGGTGAAACCCTTGAGGTGATTTGAGGACCCCTTTGAGGTTTTTTAGGATTCTTAGTAAACAAATAGGTTCTTCCACTAGTAATTGAATCTAGTTATATCTGGAGAGATATACCCTTGATCTCAGAAGTTCTATTACTGATATATATTGATTAATACTTCCATAACTCAACGTTTGAGGAAGAATCACTTTCATTAGGTTTCCTCGTATACTAAGAGGCCATGAGATTAGTTGTTTCTAAGGATTCCTTATAGGATGGTTCCTAATACATTTAAACCTAAAGGATCTAGTTTAGGATACATCTAAATTCATATAGTTTCTGAAGGAATCCTATGTGATGCATTCACATAGATGCTGACCAATGGAACCCAAGTAGGATCCCACTAACTATTTCTAATTTTCAAGGATCCCATATAGAATATTTTTTCTTTTGTAAAATATTTTTTAGTTTACTATGTAGGATTCCTCTTCTTAAGTATTATTATTAAGATACCATGAAGGATGCCTCTATTTTATTAACAATAGAGGATCTCATTTAATATTCATCATTTTAACTTCAGATCTGTGGATACTGAATAGGATTCCTTTACATATATCTCGACCATAAGAATCTCAATTATGATACCTCTTATGGATTCAGACTTAGGGGACCGAGTCATTACCCATGTGTTTGACTGACACAGATCCAATGCGATGTGGGATTCGGTATTGATGGTAGCAGGTGTCACATATGAACATGTACCAAACATGTACTTTATGAGGCTATGACATAATTTATGGGTTTATGCATTCAAACTCCCTCACTCATTATTTATACATTCCGTTCATTAATATTAATGCATCTATGATTTCCAAATGATATTCCTGATATATGGATGATAAACCTCCATCATTGAGACATCAATTAGTGGGATTCTGAGATATACTTCCTGTGATAAAGATTCTAAGCCTTATATTTGATAATTATTTATATATATGGGATAAAAATATGAATTTACTGGGATCCTAATTTTGATCCCTAATGACTATGATATATGGTCAAGGCATCCCATTGATTATGGTTAATTGGGCATGGTATCCCTTTTCACTGTGATACTATGCTGATGGGGATGATTATTCTCTCCCTGATGGAAAACGTGATCATGGTGGTGGAAATGGTTCTCTTCACCATCTATGTTGAATATATTCTTGTATTTTTATGACCTCCCAATCAATGGGGATGATTATTCATTCCTTGGTTGATAATAAGAAAATGGTGTTGTACATGGTGCTTGAAATCATTGATGCACATTAATAAGATTAAACAATCTTGAATGAAACCAAGGATTTTCCCTAGGGTTGGGTCGATGTACAATTAATACATATCCTAGAGGAACGGAATGCATATGTGGATTTTGATCTACTTTTATTGATGGAAACCAAGCATGTACATGGGTCTGGAGAGCATTCCATTTATATCTCGCCAAAGGATTATCCTCTTATGAATCATATGACATCCAATATTATGACGGTATACGAACTAGGACCCAAGTATCAATTATTAAAATGTATTTTCATGGCATGAGATGAATTATATCTATACCAGATACCATTTATTTGATGTTATTTTATTACCTCTAATCATTAATTATTGTGATTGGAGGATAGTATGGGTGACCCAAGGTATAGGGAATGTATCCACATGTGGTGATATAGATAGCTTGGAGGAATTTATAAATATGTCCAAATAATGTATTTTTTACGGGGATTACGAACCTAGGGATCAACTTAGTTTTACATGGCTTGAGTGGAACAACATCTAGTTTAATTCCCTTTTCACCGGATGTCCAATGGATTCGGATTCTGGACCCAAGGATCGACTGCTATTGATTAATGTTATTTCTTTCACCTTACTCATGTATATACATGTATATATATATACATGATGGTATATTTTCATGATGACTAAGATTACAGACTCAGGGGTTGACTACAATATCATGATATTTGTTTTGTTTATTATTTCCTTCCTTGTATTGAGTTCTCTGAGCATATTAAATGAGAATGAACTAATGAAAAATTTTTATAGTATTAACATTAGAGATACCTAATGAGATCATTTATCACTCATGTATGTGAATCTTGGTGATTGTACATAACATAAGTCATATTTTCATGTTGATCATTGGTTTCATGATGGTTGGGTGAGTTCTATAGTTTCCTGATTGAGGAGAGCCACTAGTGTGGAATTCCTTTTGATAAGGTTGAAGTAGGTCATTGGTGTCATCGAGACGGGGTATGTGTTCTAGCTCGTCGTTTGTAATGGGGGTTTTTCCTCGGGGAGGCATAAACTCATGGAAGTAATAGTAGCCTGGCGTGGGCCCCAATTTATTTTTCTTTTTCTTTTCCTTTTTATTGTATTTTTTTCCTTTTATTTTTTTCATTCCATGTATCTCATATATGTCCTTGGTTGGCTTCCACCATCACACAACTGATTGAGAAGAGGGATAGATAGATATAATGAATTATATATGGTGAATATAGGTACCTTTGGGGAGCTCAGGAGGAGCTAAATAATTGTATGGTAACCATGGATCACAGAAACAGATGAAGGCCCTATGAATTCCTCCCAAAGATGGGTTATTCTTAATTTGTTCCCCAAAATACAAATATATTTACCATTTTCAAGTATTAAACCCTTATTATTAGTGATTGGGATCCCTTTTTGGATCTATCTATACTATTTTTAGCGAAAACAAGAGTTTTGTTGATTGAGAGGCTTCTTCTTCAGAAATACTGATCAGATAGCCGGTAGTTTAGGAACATGCACCATGTGTTATTCCCATCTAGAGAAGATGAATTTTTTGAAGTACACGCCATGTATTGGGTAGACAAGTTGTGTTATAATACTTGTACATATAGTCTATTACCTATCCATATATCAAATTTAGGGGAACATGGTTGCATAGATTACCCAGCTAGACCCCATGTTGATCTCATGTCATGTAGAGGTACATTTACAAGAAAAATACATGTCCAAATAACCCTTGTAAAGAACATATCCCAACCTGATTTGGGTTGAACGTCATGTGGATGTACATAAACTTGATATAAACACGGAATGACCATGTGTGGTACATTGTTTGGCACATAGTATAGGTTACACACTGAGTATAGGTCTTACATGCCATATACTAAGGTATTACAAGCCATTATTGTTTGTAGTACATTCCTATGTGAGGCTTTGTGGGTACATGTCATTTACGTGTTTAGACTCGAAGTGTACACAATACTCATTACCTTCTTGAGGTTATATTAGGTATTTATGCTTAGAAGGCATAGTTGGACATAAGAGTAAACTATCAGGATTATATTTCTCCATAGATTTTAATATTGAAACCCCTGAGGTGATCTGAGGACCCCTATCAGGTTTTTTAGGATTCTTCCTAAACAAATAGGTTCTTCCTCTAGTAATTGAATATAAATATATCTAGAGAGGGAGAACTTTGATATGAGAAGTGATCTTACCAATCTATCTTGACTAAGGCTTCCATAACTCAACATTTGAGGAATAATCACCTTCATTATGTTTCCTGATATACTAGGAGGCCATGAGATTAGTTGTTTCTAAGGATTCCTTAGAGGATGGTTTTTCAAAAGTTTCAACCTAAAGGATCTATTTTAGGATATCTCTAACTTCATATAGTTTCTGATGATCTCTTATGTGATGATTTAACATGCATGTTGACCAATGGAACCCAAGTTGGATCCCACTAACTATTTCCAATTTTTGGGATCCCATATAGAATATCTTTTCAATTGTAAAATATTTAATAGTGTACTATGTAGGATGTCTTTTCTTTTGTATTGTTATGAGGATACCATATTGGATGCCTCTATTTTCTTTACTTTAGAGATTCCCATTTAATATTATTCATTTTAACATCAGATCTAAGGATACTGAGTAGGATTCCTTTACATTTGTCGAGACCATAAGAATCCCAATTATGATTCCCCTCAGGGATTATGACTAAGGGGACCCAGTCATTACCCATGTGATTGACCGACCTAGATCCTATGTGATTTGGGTTTCGGTATTGATGGTAGAAGGTGTCACATTAGAACCTATACCAAACTTGTACTTCATGAGGCTAGGAAAAAATGTATGGGCTTATGTATTCGAACACCCTCACTCGTTATTTATAAATTCTCTTTATTACTATTAATGCATCTATTATTTAGAAAGGTTCTTCCTGATAGATGGATGATAAACCTCTATCAATCAGAATTCTATTAGTGGGATTCTTAGATCTACTTCCTGAGACATAGATTATAAGACTTCTATTTGATACATATTTATATATATGGGATAAAAATATGTATTTCCTGGGATCTTGATTTTTATCCCTATTGGCTATGATATATGATCAAGGATTCCCTTGGATTATGATTAATTGGGCATGGAATCCCTTTTGACTGTGATACTATACTGATGTGGATGATTATTCTCTCCATGATGGATAACATGATCAAGGTGGTGGAAATGGTGATCCTCACCATTTACATTGAATAAACTATTGTATTTTTATTCTCTCCCAATCAATGGGGATGATTATTCTCTTCGTGGTTGATAACTAGACTATGGTGTTGTACATGGTGCTGGAAATCATTGATGCACTTTAAGATGATTTATCTATCTTGAATGACACCAAGGATTCTCCCTAGGGTTGGATGGATGCACAATTAAAACATCTCATAGAGGAACCGAATACATATAGGGATTTTGATCTACTTTTTTAGATGGAAACCATGAATGTACTTGGGTCCCAAGAGCATTCCATTAATAGCTCACCTAAGGGTTATCCCCTTATAATTCATCTGACATCCAATATTATGATAATCTAAGAACTAGGACCCAATTATCAGTTATTAAAATTTATTAACATGACATGACATGACATAAATGATTTCTATACTAGATAGCATTTATATGATGTTATTTTATTACCAAAAATCATTAATTATTGTGATTGGAGCAGAGTATGGTTGACCCAAGGTATAGGGAATGTATCCCCATGTGGTGACATATATTTCTTGGAGAAATTTCTAGATCTGTCCAAATAATGTATTTTTTATCGCGATTACCGACTTAGGGATCAACTTAGTTATACATGTCATGAGTGGTACAATATCTAGTTTAATTCCTGTTTCACTAGATGTCCAATGGATTCAGATTCCGGACCAATGGATCGACTGATATTGATATATGTAATTTATTTCACCTTACTCATGTATATACATGTATATATATATATATATGTATATATAAATACATGATTGTATATTTTCATGATGACTAAGATTACAGACTCAAGGGTTGACTAAAATATCATGTTATTTGTTTTATTTATTATTTCCTTCCATGTCTGGGGTAGTCTGAGCATATTGCATGAGCATTAACTAATGAGAAAATCATTATTGGGTCATCATTAGAAATACCTAATGAGATTATTTATCACCCACATATGTGAATCTTGGTGAGTGTACAGAACTTAAGTCAGATTTTCAAGTTGATCATAGGTTTCATGATGGTTGGTTGAGTTCTATTGTTTCAGGATTGAGCAGTGCCACTGGTGTGGAATTCCTTTTGAACGGGTTAAAGTAGCTCGTTTGTGCCTTGCAGACTAGGTATGTGTTCTAGCTCATAGTTAGTAAGAGATTCTTGTACTTTTATTTTAGTTTCATTTATATACTCCTACATGTATGGTCTGTCCAATTGGTGGCTAGTGTTTTACAGATGAATTGGTAGTTTTTTATTTTATAACATTTATCTTTTATTGCATCATGTTCTATTATAGTTTATGTGTTGCGACCTCACTCTCTTTATATACTGAATTGAATTATATCTATTTATTTATGATATATTTTACTCTGATATGATGGTATAGTCAATACATGCTACTACCCATATACAGTCATTTCTAGATGGTAGCCTCTAGTGAATGGGGAGGCACACTTGGGGCCTTGTTCTTAGGGCACCAATTTAGTGGCACTCGAGTCTGGACGTAACTAGTTCTTTTTATTTGAACCAATTATTTTATTTCAATTATCTTTTAATTTATTTAATATATTCTTATCCATAATTACATTTATGGTTATAATTTTTATTATATTTATTATTATCTTATTATTTACTTTGATAGTTCATTACTTTTGAATTTTTTTAATTTCCATTTCTTTTATTTGTTGTTATATTATGTTCTATTCATAATTTCTAACTTCTAGATAGTGTATTTTATTTAGTGGGAGAAACTAACTTTTTTTCTTTATAATTCAATTCAACCCCTCTTTATTATTCCATATAAGTGAATGTTTTAGTGTTTTAACTAGTATTATTTCATTATAAAAACATGTTTCAGAGAAAATTTCGTTTATTATGGTCATTTTACAAGTTGGAACATTAGATAACATGAATCCAAGTCATATAACCTTTTTTGGGGAATAATGTTAGAATATAATATATGAAATAAATATATTATTAATTAATTCATGATTATATCATTGTAAAAGGATGGTTTATAGTTATAAGATTTTAGAAAAGATAATTTCATACTTTACTCATGTGGACAAGTTGGAAAATCAGGCTAACTATATGGTCTGCAAAAAAATCTCATTATTGGTGATGAAAAATATTTATACAAATATATTATCATGTGACAGTTCTTAAATAATTTAGATAATTATTTAAATAAGCCACTTTTTTAGATCTAATTTCTTGGAGACTCGAAGAGATTTGATTTTTGTAGATTAAAAATATGTTTATTTTCTCAGAGGAGAGTTAATGTCTCATATGCATCAGAAATTAATAACTACTGTGGATGTTTCTAAATCATTTAGTTATAGTTATAGTAATGGATATCATCTTTTGGAGAATATTATTAATATAATTCAAACTCAGTGAGAAGAATATATAATATTTATTGAGGATACACAACAAAAAAATTATATATTTCTCGGTAAACATATTAAAAAATTAATATAGTATGATTATATATTGAAGCGAGATGCTAAAAAGTATAAATGAAATAATGATGGTGGTTAATTTTATTCTATTACATCTTGGACTTCCATAAAGAAGAAATTTTTTTATTTTGAGGAAGGTTTCTAATAATTTTTTAGATGTTAGAAATATATAACTCATTGATGGTTATTTTTTTAAACATTTAAGGAAAATGAATAGGGTTATAGGGAAGAACAATTTCCATATAGAATATTATAATGAAATGAATTACAGATGATAAAATTATAGGAAATGTGAAGATGCATCTAATGTTATATGATATAAATACAAAAATATTTTGTGTAACAACCAAAATTTTAATAAATTGAATTCCCTTTATGAAAAAATTAATTCCTTATCATGTTATGTTGTTATATAAATGAAATGCACTTATTTAACTATATTTAAACATTATATAGTCTTTTGAATTTAAAAAACATTTATGAGAAATAATTTTTCAAAATAGATATTGTATATTGACTATTATGATTTGTATATATTAAGTGTTATGATAAAGTCCAATTTACAAAGATTGATTGGGTGATGGCAAGACTAGTTGAAGCATACCCTATGATGCCCATTTATCAGAGCTTCCAAGGGATATAAAATCAATGGGTTTTTCCTTTGACCAATATCAATCTATGATTCAACAATTAGAGCAGAAGATATACAATTAAAGGGATAATTTCATGATAATCAGGACCACGACCCAAGAAATATAGGTAAAACCACCCCCAAAATGTTTCATCATTACACACCATACCCATATGTCATATTATATTGTAATTAGGGATTAAATATCTAGACCCTTATAGTGTGAATTTTTATATTTTCATTTTTAACAATATAATTATTATATTTTTCCTTTACATTATAACTTTTAAAATGAATAAATAAAGAGTTTGATAAAAATTAGATGTTTTTTTATGAAACAAAAATTGTATTTAGGGAAATATATAGTTTCAATAATGATTAAAATTTTGATTAATTCATGAATATTTTAAATAAATTTAATTTTAATAATATTCTCTTGTTAAACAATATCTATTTATATATAAATTATATTATAACTTTATGAACTAAAATGTAATTTTTATAAGGGTTGGAAAATTGTTTTTGTTAAAATACAAGTATTTTTTTATAAATTGTGATTTTGATTTAAAATTTTAAATTATAATATTTAGAGACTAATTTTGGTAAAATAAACATTATTTTTGAAATCATCATGTCAAAAAAATTCAATGGTATATTTTCATAATTTTCAAAGATAGTCAAATTTTGGGGTAAAAATTAAATATGGTATAAGTATATAATATGTGTTATGACATAATAAAATCCAAAAAGTGAAGTTATAATTACTAAAATGAGTATCCTAGACTCAAATTATGATTCACATATTCAATAATATGGTTTTGAATTATATGATTAATTTTATAAACCATTAATTATTCCTCCGAAAACTATATAATATTTTTACATTTTAAAATTAATTCTTTAAAAACAAGAATCACTCCCTCATCATAATGGGTGTTAGTTCAATGAGTTTAGTTACTGGTTTTATAAAATATCATATTCCACTCTTCATTGGAAGAAACCATGGGAAATCCTCAGATAGGGATTGTGGTTTTGATAATTTTATAATATAGATTAAAGAAACCAATGTTTGGAAATCGATATAGAATTCTAATCTCCTTCACATTAAAAAACCTCCCAAACACCGAATCCTCTTCATTAAAAACCTTTAAGCATGAATTCACTCTTCATTTACCAATCTATAGTACTCCCATGGTGTTCCCAAGGTTATAATAAGCTCTTATTAACCTTTTAGAAGTTCCCCCTCAATGTATGTGATCCTCTACCTCTGTCCTTTATTCACGATCCTAAATTATATTATGCCTTTTAACACCAAATTATTCATATGGGGTTCTATTTACAAACCTAACTCTTATTGTACTTATTATTTATATGTTATGGGATTCCCTTTTAACCATCATTAAACCAATCTATGAATCATTTAATACATCCATTTTGCTTCTGAAATTATACTCTATTTTTAAATTACAAACATTTAGGTTGTGAATAACATTAACAATTTCCTCTCAGAAGTATTCCCTTGTATGTAACTATACTTAATTTATTGGGATATTCCCAATATGTAACCAATAATTCTAAATCATTGTATTAAAATTCATGAAATGACTTCTTATGTATTATGATCTATGTGGAACACTTTTCAAAGTAAATGATATGAATGTGATAGATGGGTATGGAATTTTATTTCCCTATGATAAAATGGCTAATGTTTTTATATCATGAGATACCATTTATAGTGCATGGGATTTTATACTAATCACACTATGTAATGTTTCCTTGGTAGTTATACATGACTTGTGTTTATAATGTCATGATTCATGTTGTCCCCACATTCCCAAGATTCCTTTTTGTTATCATCTTATATCATGCTTCAATGTTCATTTTTTTTATTCTCGCTCCTCGTATATTACCTCAATATGCCCATTAATTCACATGTACTATTTTTTCATATGATATGGTTTTTGTATTACCTTTATAGTTTTTATAGCTCACTACTTTCTTAATTACATCCCTATGTTATCTCAAGTAGTTTTAGAAAATAAATGGAATTCAAATGGCATGTTTTTATGTTTTTTAAAAAAAAATTGTAACTAGGTTTCAATTTATCATTCTTCGTACTAATTTATAAAAGAAACTAGGACTCGTGATAGTTTAGGGTTTAATTATTTATTCCATTGTGTAAGAAATCATGAAATAATGTGACTAAAAAATTTGGGTTTCCAAAGTTGGAATTGAATGAAATTCAACTTTTTTGTAGATTTGGATTATAAAACCTTAACCAAGCCTTAGTTAAAATTCTAAACATAATAAAAAACCACTATATTTTCTTACATTGTATAGTATTTGATTTCATTGAAACTAAATCCTTGTATGTATACTATAAGTGGATGTGGGTCGGGTAGAGTTGTACCTAGGGGTGATAACCCCGAAAATAGAAAATTGGGATTTTACTCTATCTCCACCTAGTTCTTGATAATTTGGCCATAAAACCCACTAGGTTTGAGACTCTTGGGAAATATTAATTATTAAATTCCCCAATTTATTATTAACCCTTATTAAGGGAACAAAAATTCCAAAAATATTTCATTTTGGAAAATAGATCATGGAAAAAATAGATTGAAACCTAGAAACTCATATGTAAATGAATATATGTAATTTATTATTTATCACTTCAATGTTCATGGTTACCAATTTATGTGTTTAATAGTTTGAAAATTAATATCACTAATTTTCCATTAATTTTATTAAATGTATTAAAATAGATGAAACCATCTTAATAACCAATGTGGGGGGAAATGTGGTGACTGTTCGAATGAGGGCCAAACCTAATGGGAACTGGAATTGAGAAATTCTTGAAAATAGTCCTTAAGTAACCTCATATTTTGTATAGAAACAAGAACAAAGGGTAAAATCCTAATCACACTAGTAAATCTAATGTTTTAATTGATACGTTTATGTAAAAATGGTCTTTTACTTTCAATTGATTTTATAATAACTTAATCATAGAAAAATGGATCAAAACTACTGAAATTATCTTACCCATCCATCAATTCTCCGAGAAAAAGAATGTAGTGCTGGATATATATCATATGGATGTATACTATGATCAATGGAAGAATTTGATGAAAAATAAAAATCCTGAGGAATAGACCAATTTGATTGAGTGGAAATAATTAATGAAAGGGATTTCATATTAATATTTACCTCGGCATGACTTGGATGGATCTTGTCCCTTCTAACATTTTATATATTTTTGATAGAGACTGTAAAAAAATCCCATCCTTTCGCATTTTGTAAATTGTTTTCCGACTTTCAATAAATTATGCTTTGGTCTTTGACCAAAGCATTACCCATTTTTTAAAAAAATATTTACCTCGCACTCTTGGAATTTAAATGAAGATGTATTTCCTTAGCCTCATGAAGAAGGATTAAAAGTACATCCTGGAGTATGAGGAAAACAGAAAAATACATTCACAATATGTATCCAATTTTTTATTACACATAAAAGTAAATTTTAACACTTATTTGTTGGGATAAAGATGAGTCTATAGAAATATATTTTTATTCGATGCTTTAACTATAACACCCCATAATAATGAAAAGAAGAAAATTATGTTTGATAGCATAGATTCCATGCCACACTGAAAGAAGATGATAATTTAACACCACATCACTTTATGATGTATTTATTTTTAAATAAATATAATCTCTTCAATGTCCCACAGTACATCTGTACTCAACTAACCGATAGCTTCCCTGAAGCGGTCAACTAATCCATCCCAAAACAAGGCCCAAGAGTCATAATAGATCCTCCCCAGATGGAAACTAGTGTCTGGCATAAAAATAAATCACATCAGAATGATTTGATCCATAAAATGAGAAATAAAATAAAAAATTGAACAATAAGAACCAACACAAGTAGCGAAAAGAATAAAAAAGTTGTGCATAGCTCTTTGTGACTCCACGGGTCACCTCCAACCATAAAATTACACATTCTCCATGAGTGAACATATCTGGGAGTAGCACCAAAGTCCAAAAAACATGATAAATCAATATGTGTTTGTATTAAAACTCAGAAGGCATTCCCAAATAAACTATTCCCTATACCTTTCTTTTAAATAGAAAAAAAATACATGCCAGTTTGAAAATAAGACACATAAAAATAACGTTTCCCAATTATTTTAAAATATAAGAAAAAAATATAAGTTTTTAAAAATAATAATTTATTATTACCTTACAAAAACATTTTCTCATGCATTAAATTCCTTTTAATGAAATTATAATAAAAGGTAATCGGTGATAAAATATGTTCCTAAATATAGAAAAATTAATAATTACATTTTATAAAGAAAATAGAAACATAAAGAAACAGAATACTTGAAACCTAAGGGTCGTGGAATCTTAGGTTCTGGTCGAGAGAGCCTAGGAAAAAGCTCTAATACGTCTCACACAATCAATATTTAATGGTATTAGTTATCCAAAAACTCTTCCCAAACACTCGACAACACCGTAACTAACTTGACTAAGTGGAACATCCCATGGGATGTTAGGTTATCTAATCATGTCCACTATCTAATGTGTAATCTAAAATAGTGTATCACATGTACCTTGGGCTCCCACCTAACTACCCATGGAATCCCATGATAATTAAAATAGAGTGAAGTTTTATCAAGATATCATATAAAAACATATATATATATATATCACATTATATTCACAAAATCGCATCTTCATTATCACCTATGGAATCCCCCCTCAAGAACATCCCCTTCATAATATACATAAATAATTCACTACCCCATAACAAGGAACTCATGTCATACAACACCATTAATACACATACATCTCATTTCCATTAAAAATGGAATTCATTAAATAGAGTTTAAAATTTCAAAAAATATTTTAGGGGTTCCAACTATGTCTTTCCATTTATAAGGAAACAATATTTTAGAAACCAATTGAAAATTTAAAATAATTATCATTTTCTAAAATATCATCGAGAGAGATGTCAGACATTAAAAACCCAAGTTGGGAACTTAGGAAAATTATTAAAATGCATCAAAACCCATTTCTAAGAGGTAAAAACAATTTTCATAGAATCTAAAGTTATTTTAAAAATGATATAATATTTTTAAAATAATCAACAAATTATGGAATTAAAATTAAAGGATTAGGAATAAGGAACCTACCTCAAACACATAGTGCACTTATTTTGATGAAAACAAATAAAATATTCCCCTTCCACTTGCATTCATATGAACATTCACATCTATATTAGATAACATATACCCTATGTACAAATTTTCATGGTCAAATATTTAAAACTGGGTCCTTAAATATATTATTATACTCGAATATACCCCTTTACACTCACACTAATATGCATTTTCATATTCACCTATTAGAACACCTAACCTCGTTATATATATTAATCCTACCATGGGTGAATATATATATTAAGGGGGAATATATTTTTATATTCCTATATATTCATACACATGTATGTATTTAAAAACGGTGGCTCAAAACTACTTCAAGGAAGACTAAGAGACACTACAACAATACAAAAAAACTAGAATCACCAAGAGTCCCCAAATAAAATAGAAATAATAGAAATAGGAAAAAGAGACTAATTTTAAATGATGGAGGGACATTTGAAATGATCCAATATTCTTTTCCTTTAGTGGTGAAGAAACAAACAAGACTAAAGATGACATGAGAGACATGTTTCATGCCCAGTTGAGAAGAAAAAATTCAAATATTAGCTCACCTAAATTCCCTGTGTTTTACTGAGCGAACAGGGTGATGGGGAAAAGAAGAATCCCCGAAATGAGGGAGGAGAAGGGAGGATGATACCATTTCTTTAGGATATTAAAATGAAACACTGGTGAATAATTTAAAAATGGTATAGAGAGGAAGATAAAGAGAGGGGTGGAGCATGGACCTGACAGAAGGGGAGTGGGGGCTGTCTTGTGATGCATAAGAGAGATAGTGGAATGAAATGATGGAGGGAAAAACTAAAAAAAGAAATAAAAAAACGCAAATCAAATAAAAACAGTAAACCCACACAGTCTACCAAAAATTGGGAAAACTATGTTCTAGCCTTTACCTAGTTCAAGAAGCCTCCTACGATTACCGATAGAGAGACAAATGGTTTAGAAAACCATGACTAAACTATACCACTCGGAACACTCTACTCATAGAGAAAAATTTAATTCTTACTACATGGTTTAATATGTTGTGTGAAAGTTTTGTTCCACTCCACTAACTCACCAAGGCACCCGTATGGGCATCACATGGTTAGTTCTATCTTTTCCAGCTAATCATACATCTTAATAAAATCTTGAAAACATTTAACATTCATCCCATCAACTACTAGAACCCAAAAGTGAGTCAAAAAATAATTAAATAATTAAAATAATTGACTTTTCAGGGTTAGTGTGTGTATATTCTCTGCAATATTAAAAATTTCATACCCCAAACAGTCACCAATTCAAATAAGGCACAAAATCAAGACTAAGAACTAATCAAGACTAACTAAACCACAAAACTCTGTGAGAAATTTAAACTCTAAAATTTACACCAGAAAAACTCCAGAAAAATTTAATATATTATAAACTGGGAAAAGAGAGAGTTATCCCCACTAATAATGAAATTACTAGAAAAATGGAACCTACATGGGAACTCCCAACACTATTCAAACAACCTGTAATGAACCTCTCATCATGAACTAACCAACATGATATGACCCCCAACACAAGGGGGTCCCAATGAAAGGATCCCAAAGAAAACACTGACTCAAGGATATTTATTTCATCAAGACATGATAATATATATAAATAACATAACCCAAACCAAGATAAATTCATAATAAGGATAATAACATAGGTTCTAAAACACCCAGAAAACCACCAAAATATTTCTACAAAGAGATACCTTCAAAAAGGAAGAATGATAAAATCAATAAACATAAATTGATTCTGCTAAAAAATTGAAGACTAAAATAGTAACAAGGTGCTCCAAAACCCTTTGAATTATAATATCACACAATATTTACTAAGGATACTATGGAAGGAACCCTGATTTCATGTAGCATCCACCACCTAATATTCAAAAGATGCTATCATCTAGCGAAGAATTCCTCTTTTATTAATGCAAATCAGAGTACTTTTCTATGTGACCCAAACATCTACACCGAAAAAAATACATCATAGTATGATGACAACATGGATTATATTTCAAAAACCAATAAAACAATAAGAATTCTATTGAGTGGTATGATGAATTAATGATGGAAACGACAAGGATACCTTCCCAGAATAGGTTCTGCTGGTTCACACTCCTCGTATTATGGGGAACCTCCGTGAGAAAAAAAAATGGACCACAAACTAAAATAATCTACCTTATTTGAATTTCCATAAAGAATGAATGTGATTATGGAAACCTGTATATATACCCAACATATTAAGAGGAACATCCAACTAATCACCCAACACAGTCAAAATAAAATGGAAATGAGGTATTTGAAACGGTCGACCTTCTCATTCACCATCAATTAAACTTGATGAGTGTTCATGAGTTGTTTCAATTTCTTCTCCTTCACTTACTCATGAATAATCCACTGGATGGAAGTGGTCTTGATTTTCACCGAAGACATCTCAACTCAATGTGAGGATGGAATAATTACTTTCCAAATGTCTGGTCCTAGTCCCCCAATCATAACCAAGACAACACACTCTCTAATGGAATCTTGAGATATAAAAACTAACTAAACTCTAAAATTAATCAACATACTACATCTAATCCAATCTAAATCGACGAATACATACATTTGGAAATGATAAGGGCCGATAACTGGAAGGAAATCATCAAAAACCTTCTATGGATTTTTGGGAATAATATATTAAAAAAATAAAACATAAAACTACATCAATGTTAAAAACAATATCAACCAAAGAAACAATTAAACCCAAAACACCATGCTCGTAATCCAAAATACAACAAAGAAAACCAAAAATCCTCTTTCAAAAATCATCTTTTTTTGAATTCACCCATTTTTGAAACTAACTCCCTATTTAAATATTTCATTAATTTCAATACAACATCATTAAAATTTAAAAAAACTCATTTTTTCACATTAAAACCACAAATCCCATTTGAAAATAATCCTCCCTTTTAATGGAATCCATTTTCTTTTTCAAAAACACCATTATAAAAACAGAAGGAAAACCATTGGTATTAAATACTCTCCCATGACATCCTATGAACTATCACATATGTTTGAATTTCAAATTAATTTATATCATCCTTGAATATGTAAAAATGAACTTTATATACATACACACTTATATTTAAAAATTCAACGAAAATAACATGGGACACACATATCCCTTTTCCTTAAAAACCAATCATTTTCTATTTATTTCACATTTCATATTTTATAAAACCTTTTGAAATTAAAATATTTCTCCGAATCCCTATTGAATAAAAAAATAATCCCATTACAAAAAATAATTATTCCTTTTAAACCACATTTTTGTACTCATAAATAACATTTAAAAAAACATTTTCCATTCATAACCCACTCACACAAAAAAAACAAAACCAAAATCACTAATCACACTGAAACACCAGGATATAGAACTGATGCCCATGCCTAACCCATCTACATGGTTTATGAGACCACTCCAAAAGAAATCACCAACCACCAAGACTTCATCAAACCATGCACCCTAGTTCCACATGGGATTATACTCTGTATATTTATATTGTGCCATACTAGCTCAATACCTTGTTCATCCCCCATCCACACAAACCAAAACCAAATACTCAAATCTCGTAATAGCCCTAGAAATTGGAATATCATAATGATAAATAGTTTTTAATGATCTTATGATACCTACCTCTTGAGTCCCAATAATAATATCTCTAATCTACCTAACACCCTAAATAACAAGGGCATCCTTTGTTACAAGTTTTTCATAAACCAACACGGGTGAACTACAAACTAGGCACCCAAGATGGACCCCAACAAATCCTTAGAGGCATTCCATATCTTCCTGTGATGGAAACTAGTTTTGGGTATCAAAATAAAATAATTTTTAATGATTGACCCCATAAACAAAATACAAATAAATAAATAAATAAATAAATAATAAATATGAAAAAAATATGTGGAAAGAAATAAACTGCTACATATAGATCCATGTTACAACATGGCTAACCTCAAACCATTGGGTCACATTAACTCAATGAGAAAATCAAACTTGGGATATGCACTCGACTCTAAAAACAAAGATAAATCTATAGGCATGAGTATTAAAATTATGTATCCATGCCTGAATAAAATTTCCACTATGAATTTCTTAGAAATAAAAAACCATGAAATTACAATTTGAAAATAAGACATACAAAATAAGGTTTTCCAACGATTTTCAAAAACAAGGAAAAAGTTTCCCTTGTAATGAAGAATCATTTTTCAATATATTCCGAAAATATTTTCCATATCATGAAAGTAATTTCAAGGAAATTCTCATAATAGTAATTTTGTACTAAAACATGTGACTCAATATAAAGAAAATAATAATAATTCTATTCTATAAAGTAACATTGAAGAGAGATAAATAGAATACTAAAAAAAAATAGTGTCCAAGGTATCTTATGTTCTGGTTGATAAGGCCTTGGAAAAAGTTATAATACATATCACGTAATAAATCTATATCAGTATTGGTTATCAACAAAAACTACCCAAACACTAATGCCCTCGCTGACGAGACCATGGGGAACATCCCATGGGTATTTAGGATATCTACATAATACCACTTGATATTGTGTAATCTCAACTACTGTAGCACATGTTCCTAAATATCCCACCGAACTACCCAAAGCTTCCCTAAAAATATAAATAGAGGTTATTTTAATTATGATAGTGTATATATAATTATATATCACATTTTATTCCAAGAATATCATCTACCTTATCACCTCTAGCATCCCTCCTCAAATTACTCCCCTTCCTAATAAAAAAATAATGCATTATCCTACCATCTGGAACACATCTTATAAAACACCTTTAATATGCATACATGACATTTTCATTTCAAGGGGATTTCCATAAGGGGTTTGTCCATTTCTACAGAACATTTAAGGGTTCCATTCAAGCCTTTCCACTTTTAATGAAATTTCATTTTATAAACTAGATGACCATTAAAAATACATAACATTTCCCAAAATAGGGTTGATATCATCAATTGTCATTAAAATCCCCGATTGGGATCCACAGTAAATTATGTAAATGAATTAAAATTTATTTCAAAGAGGCATAACCAATTTTTATAACATCCACACTTATTATAAAAATGTAAATAATATTTTTAAAATAATGAATAAATTATTGAATTGAAATTAAAGGATTCGGCATAGGGAACCAACCTCAAACTCAAGGAGCACTTTTTTACGAAATAACTCAAATTATCTCTTTACTGATGAATTTATATGAACGTTCAGATATATATGAGGGCACCTAGACCATATGCACATATTTTCATGGCCAAATATGTACAAGGGTATCCTTCTATATATTATTATACTTGAAAATACCCCTTTATACTCAAACACATATGAATTTTCATATACACTTATACGCACGCGTTTCCCCGTGATATATTCATCATGTCAAAGGAGAATATATATAAAGGGGGAAATTATTTATATATATTCCAACCTATAAATACACAAGTATGTACTTGACAACAGTTTTTTGAAAACAATTCAAGGAATACCAAGATGCACTACAATAATAATAGGAACCCAAAACCACCAATAGACCCTATATAATACAGAAATAATAAAAAGGGGGTATAAAACAAACCTAAAATGATAGCAGGTGAACCAAAATGATATGATTTGATTATAATTCAATGTTTAATGCCATAAAATTCCAAAATTTTACTAGAGAGACCCCTGTAATTCCCTATTAAGAATATAAGAATCATGAATTATCCTACCAAAAACTCTAGGGTTTAGCATAGTAAACAGGGGATATATAAGAGAATAATCCCCAAAATGAGTGAGAAGGATGTAATTTGATACCATACCTTGATTCAACGATCATGAATCTAATAGGATCCATGGAATATTTCATAAAGAGGTGGCTCAAGAGAGGGGTGGTGTGTATCCATTGAGTAAGGGAAGTGGGGAAGTCACGTGATGCAAAAGGGAGAGGGATGAATGAAATGGGGGAGGAAAAAGGGAAAATAATGAAAGAAAAATAAAAAAATACTAAAAAATGAAGAAAAAAACCTTGGAATCCAACATGTTTTATACACAATTTACCAAACCATTTTCCAACCATGTGATGGACTCTACCTAGATTAGGCACTATTTCACAGTTACATCTAGGTAGATGCATGGCTGAGAATGTCGTTATCAAACAATTCCACTTCGCACAGTCAATTATCATATCCAAGTCATAAATTTTATGCTTGTTTTAGTAAATTAAGTGCAATCCTTGCACTACACCACTAACTCACCTGGTGACTTGCAAGGGAACCACATGGTTACTCCTAACTATGCGATAAAGCCTTTAAATAGCTATAAAACCTCAAAAAATTTAATATTTGGTCCCCCAACTACTAGATATCAAAAGAGAGGCTAAAAATAATAAAATAATTAATTTTTCATGGTTAGGGTGTGATAGCATGAAACCCCAATATTTTTATATTCAATAGCATATCAACTTGAAACCCCAATCTTAAAATAACCATGATTTATCTAA
Source organism: Viscum album (assembly GCA_963277665.1). Classification (NCBI taxonomy): domain Eukaryota; kingdom Viridiplantae; phylum Streptophyta; class Magnoliopsida; order Santalales; family Viscaceae; genus Viscum; species Viscum album. The sequence continues at coordinate 1,830,443,168 of OY728164.1, read as the reverse complement.
TAGTTATAACATGTCCATCAAATTGGAGGGTATGAACAGTAATAAACAATTAATGAAATGCATACATACATATATATATATATTTCATAGTCAATATATTCTATTTATAAGTTTTAAGAAAATAATCAATCAATTTGTTATAAAGTAAATTTATTATTCAAAAATATGTTTTCATCAAAAAATGTTTATTATTTCTCTTCATGAAAAAAATACTATATTTAATTTTGGGAACATGTAGAAACTTATTATATAAAATTAATGTAATTTTAAAAATAAAAATAAAAATATTATTTTTAGTAAAATTTTGGGATTTTCTGTAAAATGTTGATTAGTCGTGAAAAATGAAAACTATAAAAATTAATAACCACAGTTAAGGATAAAATGGATTTACCAAGGGGTTAAACTAAAAAGACAAGGTTTAAAATGACTTAACAACTTTTCAAAAACCCATTGGATGGAAATATTTTTACCTTAGCTCCTAGATTTTTTAGAATAGCTCTTTTTAGAGGCTTGTGGAATGATAAAAACCTAGGATCACATATTTATTTTAAGAAATCAAACGAGTCATATCCCCCACTTACAAAAGAAAACCCCCTCTCTTCTCTTCATTACAAATTTAAAAAAATGTTTATGAAAATATGTACCCAAATCACTAACCAACTTCCCTCCCCTAATACTATAATCCTTTTTTTTAGAAATACAACTAAGGAAGGCCTTTGGTGGAACCGATGATGGATACTAGAATAAGTGATAATGTTCTTCAATGAGGGTTTGTATTTTATTTATTTATTAACATAATTAAATTAATATTAAAACCCGACTATATAATAAGCTTATATTCTTCTATATATTTAATTTTTTCTATTTAATGATATATAAAATTATACACTTCCATTAAAAGGGTTATGAAATAATCATTCACGTGTAAAGTGTACTACAACCTTATGAACCGAAATCATTCGTTTATCCATTACCACTTACCATGGTTGGGTATGATGATATATATAAAGTATATATAAGATATTTATAACATAATTCTACCAATTTAATTATTTCATCATATATACATTTTTAAATTTCATTTTTTAGGCGATATGATAATGTCACTTGTGTGTAAGGCGGACTACTACCCCATGAAGTGATGTGATTCGTTTTTCACTAACAATATACATGGAAGGTAATAAGGGTAATGATTATTATTATATGTGATATATATGAAATAATTATTAAATTCATGAAAATTTTATCATTGTGGAAAGGTAATATATCATTTTGTTTTTTACAAGAAAACATTGATAACAAATATCTTATACATGTGTACTACCACCTTCTGGAAGTGATGTGACTCTCTTTTCATCACTACACAACATGGATGGTATATATAAGTATATTTAAATAAATATTATTATTTATATTATGTTATTATCAGTATGGAAATTTAAAATATTTTATACCTCCTTTCTACAATTATCATTGAAAATGGATATTTTACTTTTTCATATGTAAGTCCTACCCTCTCTCTGATCATAATGTGATTCATTTATAAAAACTAAATTTATTGTTTTTTATTAAAAAGTATAATTTATGTGTCAATACAATAATTATATCATTATTATATTTTTTATGTATTATGAAACAATATAATAGGTACATGAACTGGAAGTATAATAACAAATCATGAAGGCGAAAATAAGGAAATTAATACATGAAATAATGAAAATAAATAATGATGTTTAACTGATTCCTAATGAGATGTTATAAAAGGATCAAATATGATATTATAAATATTAACATTTTTATTTAATAATTTAATAACATTTCTAAAACTATTATACATGATTTTATATCACAATCAACCAAATGTAAAGGTGAAATAATGGATTTCTTGTCTAACTTTTGTTTCGTTCAAATGTATTTTATATTCATAATTTATTCTTTTTATTGTTTATATACTACATCCTATAGTGTTCCAATATGAATTTTATTATACTATACGTTCAATGTATTTTATGATTATTATCTTTTATCTTAGGTTTAGTTACATATCCCTCTTAGTATCTATCTTTCAAGGGGTTCACAGTTTCAAATTAACCAAAGAGGTAAGGGATTTTTTCCTCAATTCACCTTCTTTGAGACATATATTTTAATACACACATATCTTATTTTATGAGGGGTATATACTACCAATTTTACATGTTATATGATTAATATCCTTATAATAATTATATTATATTTTTAATTGAACTATATTTTTTCTTTTGAATTATGATTAAATGTTACCAAAGTGGTAGGAGACATATGTTAAAATCTCACTATTTATCGAGATTGATTATAAATATACATACAATGATGAGATATTATGATAAATATCTTATGAAACTCATTATGATGCTCATTTTATTGTTATTATTTATATTTAAAAGTAATATTATAATTTTTCAACTCCTTGGTACTTCAAATTGATCAGAAATGTTTTTTTATGAAAATCCAACATTATTTCAATTTTTAGTTCAAAAATTGTTTTCTTTCAAAAATATATTTACAAAAGCTGTTTTAAAAAGTTTTTAACATCTTAAAAATTATTTATTAATGGAATTTATACCTATTTATTAATTTTTTCAAAATATTATCAAATGAATCTTCTTTTTAAACTTTTAACCAGACACTTTCCATACCTTTTTACAATGCTAAAGCGATGTTCTTTTTAGCTTGTACAACATGTGTGGAATTACCTTTAATCACGTCCATAATTTATTTTAATATTACTTTTCATGATTTTAAGAATATTTATAATGAAAATTTTATTCCTAATATTATGATAATTCTTAGTTTTTTAAATTGATTTTCAAAGAAATGTTTTTTCAAAATGTTTTATGTATTAAAAGCTGATTTAAAAAATGAAAATTGATTTTTTATAAAAATTTATTTAATGATATTTTAATGGTATTATCATTCAACAAAATAATCAAACATTGTTTTTACTTATGTTTCAATGGAATAATTTTGAATTATATCATCTTTATTCTTTCTCTGGATGGATTAAGATTGTTTCAACTAGTTTGTTATAGAAACTGTTTATTTACATGGGTTAACCATGTTTCAAAGAGATTATTATAGAATCTATTTTTTAAGATAGGTTAAAAAATTTTTATATATATTTTTATGGAACCCATTTATTTTCTAGGGTTTGATCATGTTGAATGATATTTACATCTAACCCATTGCTTTTCCATGGGTTAATCATGTCATAAAAGGCATAATGATAGCTTCTTTAATTTTTTTGGTGAAATGAAAGCTCTATACACAATATTAATGTAGTGGTTCTTAGAAATTATAAACAAATAGTGTACCTAGATAACACTGTGTGACACTGTTACAACATATACAATAGGGGTCCAAGATTTCATTGGGTGATCCTGTTATAGCTTATATGATGAGGTGGCCTAGATATTGTTCGTCTATCTCATCAAGGCTTATTCACTGGGTGCACCCAAATAGTACTCCAATTCATTGGGTATTGATTATGTTCTATATATAATTATATTGGATTTGATTAGTATGGTATTCCATTTGTATGTTTTTTATAAGTGGGAAATGATGATAATGTTCTAAGATACCAACACATTTTACCTATTTTTGTTATAGGTTTATAATGGTTACTTAGGTTATAATTGATATCACATGGCTCGTGATTATTAATAATTTTGAATCTTTCCTTTTCTAAATCCTTAGGACATGCTTCATGAATTATGATTCAAGTATTTATTGGTATGGGTTCATTTATGATTCACCCGTGCACTATAAATATGTCTTCGTACCAATAATTGATTCTTATACTCATTGATCACATTCAATTGTTAATTATTATGGTTACTCTTATTAATAATTTGAGCTCACCCATATTATATATCCATTTTCTCTAAGTTATAATCAATAAGGAAAAAAATATTATATCTATAATGGATTTTTTAAGGATGGTGATGATTAATTTATGTGAAATAAGACAAATTCAGTTAAGTGGGAGAAATTATCATTTAACGACATGTGTATTGTTTATATAGGAGTTTTTCCTAAATCTCTAAAACACTAAACCTAAAAGAAAATTGTAAAAGTAAGTGATTAGGATTTTATTTTTTATGTTGTATGGTTTGGATGGAAAAATTTTGAGTCAAAATTATTAGTATCAATGTCATAAATATATGGTTCATGATTTCAACGCTGGATCTGGGAATGGTGGTTCAAGGCTGCTATATTAAAGGCTATGAGGATATTGTCTAATGTTCCCTCAAATTCGAAATAGTGATCATAAAATCTCATACGTCTCATTTTTTAAGAGATAATACGCGGATGATATATTTGAATTCTAAAGGTATTATGGAGAAATCTCATGGGGGAATGAAATTCCAACATCCCACTTGACAAAATTTTGGGAAGAAGTGTCTCAGATATTTTTGTAAGGGGGAATGGAGATGCATTATGTGTGGGAAAGAAGGAAACGTATCCATATTTTTTGAAGGTGATAAACCCACCAATTTGAATGAAGAAATTAATGATCCATTCATCCCTCATCCTACCTTCTAATGTGTCAACTACAATGAATAATAGAACTTTGAAAATAAATTAACTAATACAATGGTTGGTGATAATAATCGACTCCAACAACATCCATGGCCTAGAGTGAAATGGTGAGACTATACTTTATGAAATTATTATGTATATTCCAAAAATTATGTGGTGATAGTTATGTAAGTTATTCATTCAAGGAAAGAAATATACAATTTGATTTTTCATCTATGAATTCATTCATTTCATGAATGTCTAGTAAAACTATTCAAACATGACCTAAAATTCATGGAAGTGAAGATTTCTAGGAAATTTGATAATGGGGAAACTATTGCATCCCTAATATATAACTCCCCCCTATCAAGATTTTTGTATTTATTTTCCCAGAAAACCTTGTGATATGCTCATTAGTAGAATTTTATGGTCTTATGGGAATTGATTGGTTTTATTTGTGTAGATAAAACATACATTTTAAAAGGAAGGAAATAAACCTATGTTTTAGAAATCCGTCTTTGATTATATACAAATTTCAGTAGAAGTATGATTCTTAATTAGTACCATCATCAAAAGACTGGAGATTATTTCCTTATAATAAAGTTTATCTTGATCAAATTGTGGACAATAAGGAAAAGATCATCCTTTATTTCAATAAAATGGTAAGGGCATATGTTGATGTGTATCTCAAAGAATTTACTAGTCTCCCACCAAGCTATGAGGTTGAGATCTCAATCTAGCTTGTACCTAGGTCTTTTCCAATATCCATGAATAAATATAGAAATACCATTATGAAACATAAGGAGAAAGAGAAAAACTATAAGTTAATTTCGATAAAGGGTTTATATTTCCCATGTGATTCATCATAGGTATAATTGGTCCTCTTCGACAATAATAATGATAGGACAATTTTCCTATGCACTAATTATCATGATCTCGAAAAGGCAATGATAAAGAAAGGGTTTTTTATTCTATGGATGGATGACTTGTTAAATAATTTTTTTTTCATCCTAGTACTTCTATAAGGATGATCATTGGTCAGGATATTATCATATAATGGTCAATTCGGGGAATATCCCCAATTCATCTTTTTGTACAAGGTATATGGACGACATGCTTGTAGTGATTCCATTAAGACTCACTAATTCTATATTTATATTCATTCTCGTAATGAGTAGTGTAATTTTGGATTACATTAGTAATTTTTTGATATTGTTTATAGATGATATTTTTATCTACTCTAAATTATAGGAGGAACATGAAGAGAATTTTAATTTTTTTATGAATACATTGAAAATGGACAATTTAATTGAGAAGTACTATAAAAGTGAGTGTTATATGGAGAATTTTATATTCATGGGTCTTATTATCAAAATAATAGATATATAACTGGATAATTCCAAAATAGTTGAATCTAAAGGATGTCTTATACTGCATTTTTTATGTAAATCCATAGTTTCCTTGGATTAGCTGGGTACTATTGTCATTTGTGTGGAAATTATCCTTATTTTAAATCCCAAAAATCAAGATAACTTAGTATGAATTATTTTTTTATGGACTAAAAAATCAAAATATAGTATTAAAGAGTAATAAAGAGGAAAATCGTTTTATTTGTACAAACATTACCCATCAGTGAGGAAGTATTTTTTATCTAAATTTACTCATCCAAAAATGGATTGGATTGTGTACTCATACAATATGACAGATTGATATCCTATGAATCCCACTAATTAAATATCCATGAGTAAAAACACCCAAGACATGATCTATAATTATTTATAGTGATATTAATTTTAAAATTTGTTGATATAATCTCAATATAGAGATGTGTGCCATATAAAATGATCATAAAAACCACAAGTATATATTCACAAAAAAGAGCTCAATGTGCACCGACTATGGTTGCTAGAGATAATCAAGGACATTGATTGTTCAATCCTTTATCATCCTAGTATTTTGAACAAAGTTACATATCTTTGTAACGAATGGATCTTGAAACCCTATATATAAAGATAATTTTAATGGATCCTGTATTCTTGAACATGCAAAGGATATACATGGTAATAAAAACATTTATGAATATTTGGGATTCTAAACTTTCTGAATATTTATTTATAAGGCTTCAAACCCATATATGTTTCCCATAAAAACCATAGCTGAAAAGGAATATGATGGATAATGTCTATAGTTCTTCCATCTCAATTCATCATGGAATCACTAATATGTATAAAGATCTAAATAAAAATATATAGTGGTGTAACATAAAGATAAATAATACACAATTTATATCTTCATTTTATGTATTCTAACAATTCATGTATATATGAAATAATTCTAAGGGAATTATGAAACCATTTACTATACCAGTATATAAATTAGAAAACTAAACCAATTATTTTAACTTAATACTCCCCTGGGAACCTATAGGAAATAAATTCATATAGGTTGAAGTTTATCACCCGATAAAGTTGGTACATATCATTTATATCAAGGAAGATTTTTCTCATGACCAACTAGATATGATATATATAATGGATGTGATAATACATTAGGGACTAGCACTCACTATTATATCTTATCAAGATCTAATGACTAGATCGTGGTTCTGGATAATCCTTCAACAAGGGTTTGATATACAGAGGAGTTTCAATGTCAATTATCACCCCTGGATGGAAGGTAAGTTTCTGAGAACCATTCAAACACTAGAGGATATGATGAGATCATGTAAAATGGATTTCCAAGGATATTGATATCATTACCCTCCCCTAGTGGAGTATTCATATAAAAATAGTTTACATTCAATCATTCAAATGGTAACCTATAAGGATTTGTATGGGAGGAGGTGTTAGACTCCAAAATAATGGGAAAAACTAGAGAGTGGATTATTATGGGCTTTGGACTTATTCAATATAATACAGATAGGGTTCAAAAAATTTAATTTTATATGAAATTTGTACAAAGTAAACACAAAATATATACATATAATCAACAAAAAGACCCATAATTTCAGGTTAAAGATATGATTTTGCTTCATATATCAATATGGAATAAATTCATGAGGATTATGAATAAGTTAAATCTTAGTCCTATATTTTTCATCTACTTTTATATCTTTAATTTCATCAAATTGATGACCTATCGACTAGAACTCCCACCTAACCTATCTCAAGTACATGATGTATGCAATATATCCCACTTGATGAAATGAAATTTATACCCCCTCGAATATAATAAATCTATAGGTGGTTCCCTTAGAGAATGACCTTTCATACAAGAAGTATTGTTTGATGATCTTTGAACATTGAGAAAAAATTATTCAAAACAAGACATCTCAAATGGTGTTAGTGTTGTTGAGGAACCACATGTTTGGGGAGGAAACTTGATAAATAGAAGAGGTAAAAAAAATTAGTATCCTCATCAATTTTAGGGTAAAAATGAATATTTTAATCTAAAATTTTCTAAAGTGGTGAAAATTGTGTTGACTAAAAAAATTATAAATCAAATTTCTTTTGTTAATAAAATATTTTCAAATTATTTAATGTAATTATACAAATTAAATACACTTATTTGATTTTATTGGGCCATTAAATTGTATGTTATATTTAAAATATAGTTTAGAATCATAATCATTGATAATATAGATAGTGTATAGTTACCATGAAGAATATTATAAATTAAGGGTTATGATAAAGTACCATTGATGCATGTGGAAGAAGAAATGGGCTCGATGAGTTTGATTATATCCTATAAAACCCATTTTTTAGAGATTCCAAGGAAGATGAAATCACTTGGATTTTACTTTGAGTGAGCCTAAGATAATACTCAAAAACTAAATCATGATTGAAAATGATTATGGGATCATTTTAAGCTTATCGAGATCGTTCCTTAAACCTTGTTCTCCAAACCACCCTTGGAAAGTGTCATCATCGCACATGTTAGCCTTAAGGCATATCCTACTGTAATAAGAGGATATATATCTAGAATTTAATAATATAAATTTTCATATTTTAATTTTTATAAAATAATGAATATACCTATATTTTTTATTACTTTATAATTTATCTTTTATTTTGATTGATAAATATTATATTTCGATACGATGAAACACAAAATTATATTTTTTTGAAATATATAGTTTCAATCAAGACCCACTTTTTGATGAATTCAATAAATGTTGATATAAAGTAAATTTAATTAAAATAATCTTTTTATATAATATTTATTTAAATATTAATAATAATTTAATTTTATGAAGTTAAATGTAATTTTCATGCGGGTCAAAAAACTGTAATTGTGAAAATAAACTAGTAATTTTGAACAAATAAGGATTATGATTTAAAAGTTTAAACTAAAAAATTTAAATAATTATTGTGAAAAAAATAATTATTAAATTCTACATCATCACAAAAAACAAATTGAAATAGTGAATGTTTCATAATATTGAAATAGAGTATGATTTACAGGTAATAATTAAATGTGGTTTAAATATATAGTATGTATTATGACTTCATAAAAGCACAAAATTCATGTAATTAATACTATAAAGAGTATGCATGACAAAAATTATTATTCCATTTAAAATAATTTGTTTTTTAGTTGATTCTTTTTATAAACCCTTAATAAGTCCTCCAAAACTATATTATATTTTATGGTTTTAAAGTTAATTCATAACGATCACTAATAACATCCACATCACTAATGGTATTATTTTAATGAGTAATAAAAATTTCAATATAAAATATTGTAAAATAGTCCTCATTAGTAGAAAACATGAGGAAAATCATGGTATAGTTTTTTTTATTATTTTATCATATAGAGTTGAAAACAAAATATTACAAATTAATAATGAATTTCCTATAATATTTCTATAAAACCATAAAAAAATTACCAATAATCTCTAACAAAAACCCTTTTATAACTATTTAACTCTGTATTTCCATTTAAAAATACCTCCCAAGTTGTTCCCGATCACTTAATATGCTCTTCCAATGCTTTTAGATGCACCCTCTCATGGAAAAGGATCCTATCCTTATCCTCTTTATTTAAGGACCCTATTTATAGTATACCATTTGATTACCAATTTTTCAAGTTGGGATTAAATTTATAAATGTAAATATTACCATCATTATTATTTAATAGTGATGAGAGACCACTTTCACTCTCATAAAACCCTTCGAGGAATCATTATGTACCCCTATTTTGCTGCCAAAATTATCTTCTGATTTTCTATCAAAAAAATTGTGTGGTGAATACACATCCCCATATCCACTCAAGTGTATTTTAGTAGATATACATATCCATTATGTATTAGTTAATTCCATTTATGATACTCTCACTCTTTAATTAGAGTGTTATAATTGATAATATACATCTTAATTTTTTATGATCTATATTTCACATTCTACGTGAACCTGATATAAATGCGATTGGTGGGACTAGAAATATATAGACCGCCAATGTAATATAAAATGTTTTAATCTCATGAGATACTATTTATGGTGAATTGGAGGTTATCCTATGAAAACAATTTTATTATTTTTGGGTATTTATTCGTGACTTATGTTTATGATTTCATGTTTTATGTTTTATCACATTCCCATGTTTCCTTTATATAATAATCTTCTATAATACTTCGATGTTCATGTTTATGATTATCATCCCTATTATGTTAACATGATATAGATATTTTCTCATAGGTTCTTCATTACCTTATTCCGTGATTTGATTATTCCCGTAGTAGTATTTATAGTACACCCATTTTTTATGTACATCCCTAGGTTATCTCATTCAGTTCTAAAAGAGCAATGGAATTTTAAAGGCATATTGTTGAGTTTTTAAATAATGTTTTTGTACCCATATATCATGTTATTGTTCTATGTACGAATTTTCCTAATGATACATGGATTCATGATTATATTTGATTTTATAATTATTAACTCTATGTAATAAATAATGAAATAATGGGTATAAAAGATATTGTTTGTCATACATGAAATAATATATTGACGTTTTTAAGGATGAATAAGAAATATAACTATTTTAAAATATCTTCTATTTGGAAGGGGAAGAAATATTTTAGAGGTCTTTATATCACTTAGAGTGATATTTATGATCTATACTTGGATAGATGTGTTATGATAATTGTTGATAGCAGGAAGATAATTTGTTTCTATGTGAATGATCTTCATAGAGAGTAACATTTTATGGGAAATGAGAGGAGGTTTGATAAAAGTAGTAGGAATAATTAATACATGAATAATTTTCCTTTGTATTTTATTAGAAATAAGTATAACTTCTTAAAGATATAGAAAATTATTAGTGGAAATTTTAGTTTTAGAGTCAATGCATAATGTCATAAATTTAGTATTAGTGATGTTTTTTTTCTTATTGATTCTTTAATTTAAAATATACTTTATATTGTTTTACATAAGAATAAACATATCAGAATAAGTCAATTTTTTAGGGTTAATATATGATATTTGGAGTCACAAGATATAAAATCCATATTTCATAAGTATTTCCCATCATATCTACTAATAATTATGATATTGATTACAATATTTACCAAGTGTATCTTACATTATAGAAATTTACTTGTCTCATTGTGATTGAGGATAAGTCTTGGATTTTTCCGAGAAGGTTAAGAAAAAAAATGTTTAACCCATAGGTATATATTTTATGGATGGAATTTTGAGAGAAATTTTGGAACATTAATTATTTTTCTTCCAGAGTATGTGACCCTTTCTAATATATTATGAAAAAAATAGAGCATCAAACCTACTAGTTTGGTTATAAATATTTAAAATTTACATTAAATAAATGTGTTCCTTTTCAATCCCACATAAACATTAAAATTTATAGTCTTTTAAATTGTGTATGGATTAGTTTATTGTTTACCAAAAAATTGGGTCCCTCTTTTACTGATAAATCAGAAGTGAACATTGTTTTTAAATTGTTTTTGTTTTTATTAAAACTATAAAAAACCAAAGTATTTTAACTATAAACTGATCTTGGGGGAAGTATGATAATATTTATTTTGAACATTTTTTTTGGTGAATTATAATTTATAAATAACCTATTAGGGATATTAACTCTATGAAAAATTGTATAGTATATAGGATTAATGTAGATTTCAATGAAATTTTATAGTCTATGTTTTGTGAATATTTTCTTTAAAGTGATTTTTTCACTAAAACACTAGTTCATTCAACTACAATATAACTGGAGTTTTAATTAATATTATTTTAAATAAAACACAATATGAATTGTAGAATATAATGATTATATAACTTCATTATATCAATGTTTTTGGATGAAATGTGTTATTCTTGAATAGTAAAATAAAATCCTCATAATTTTGATCTGAATGTTAATAAAGGAATTCTTTATTGATTATTATATCATGTGTATTAATTATCATTTTATAGAATATGGATACATACCCTTGAAGAAAAGATAATTTTTTTTTGAATTCATGTGGATCCTTATACAAATTAAAAACATTTTTATTATGAAAATAATATAGAATTTTTTTTGAACCACATTTTGATTTTCTTCAGGATTTTGAACCATATGAATCAATAAGTATGACTCAAATGATATCCTGACATAAAATAATCTTTTTATATATGGTTAATAACCTTCTTTATAACATAAATACCAGATGATATTAAATAATAATCCACTAATAATATCATTTGTGATATTGAAAAAATTATTAGAACCAAATAACCTTTATAGAATGAATGTGGGAATCATGAATTTTTGTTGCAATTTGAACCTAAAATAGTATATTTTGATCTATGTTATTATAGTTGGGTAATATATAGGATATAATAGACTAATTAATTTGAATGAAACATTTTTTTACTTTGGTTGAATATACTAATGATTTTTCAGTTCGAACAATAAACTAGTACTTTTAAAATATGTATGATTATAGTAGAATGATATGCCAGACTCATTGCTAAGGTTTATAATTAGGAAGATGGAATTTAATATGGAGAACCATTAAATCTAGTTTCTAGATTCAAATATATTTTCATTATATTTTCCTTGACAACTCATTTAAATTTTTCTCAATTTCAAATAGATGTAAAGAATCCATTCTTTAATGATTATATTTTGGAGGATGCTTCCATTATAAAAACTCTTGGTTGTATGATAATAATTTTCAAATACATGTTTTTAGATGTACTAAGTCATTTAATAGACATAAAAAATATCTAAGATCATAGTGAGATAGATTATCCAAATTTTTTATTCAATCCACATTTGATAAACTAATGGAAAATCATACATTATTTATAAATAATGACTTAAATGAATCTATAATCATAAAACAATATATCAATGAAATTATCTTCAATTTAAAAAAATATGTATATGTTGTTATTGAGAGGTTTCAAAATTTAATTTGAGATGTGTATGATGGGTGAAAAACCATGCATTCATGGCATCATGATTTTTCAGAAAGCAAAAGGAACCATTTTAACTCAGCATAATAATATCATAAATTTACATATTTTTTCTTTTATGAAAATAATTATAAAATTACTAATCTGATATGTTCCTTATGTAGACTTCATAATAATGAATCTAGGAAATAAATATATAAAAAACAATATTGATTGATGAACATAAGTCGAATTTACTTTAAATCTAACCGACAATAAATTATATACTCTATAATATCTTATGTGATATTTCAACCAGAAACAAAAGTGTCTCTTATTAGGTTCAGTAAAATAATCTTCAGTTTTATTAAAGGATCATTGGAAATTGGACTGTTTTATTTTTTCTAATCCAAGTTTGTTCTTATGTGTAATTAAGAAAAAATATTTAACGTTTTTTCAATTAGATATAATATTACATTAATAAATTTTTATTTCTTTTGGGAAGATGTAGTTTCATAGTCCATCATGAAACCAAAGTTGATTTCACTTTCCACAACTGATGTTGAATATATAGAATTTATATGTGGTAGTTCCCAATTATTATAGATGTATCACAATCTCACTAATTTCAAATTTCAATTTACTAAAACTATAATATTTTTCAATAACACTTATGTTATTAATTTATCTAAGAACCATCCTCATAACTCATAAACTAATCACTTGGATATGAAACACCATTTCCTTTTTGATGAAACAGTAAATTAGTATTTTGTTCTACATATTATTGGAACTAAAGATCATATTACTAATATACTTAACAAAACTATATATTATAAGATATTCATAGGTGTTAAATATAATATAGGATTGATAAGTGTTATGTGATCACTATTTGTTTATTATTTTACATTCTACTAAAATTTAAAAACTCATTAATGAAGTGGACAGAAAATATTTATATATAATTGTGCTAAATAATAATGTAAGTACTTCGTGTATTTAAAAATAACATTAAACGAAGGTTATAATATATAAATTTGAAATCTTATATAACCACACTTTATTAATGAATTTTATTCAAAATGCTTATTAGTAGTTAGAATATAAATAGAAACTTTTTGTTTATGTTTTTTATCATACAAAATTATTCATGAAAACCACCTCTTTATGGTTTATACATATATGGGATGAATAATGATTTCTATATTATTCCATATTATTAATATTTACGATTATGTATTTTATATTTTTTATGTACCCTTAATTGATCTTGATTTACCCTAATAAAGTCTTTATGACACTAGATGATTCATTTTCTATTTACTAAAATTTATGGGTTTTTATTTTGATAATCCCAAAGGGGGAAACATCAGGGGGATACATTAAGGGAGATGTTAGAAAAATGAACTCTAAAATTAAAGAGGAATTATGTATAGTTAATATATATATATATATATATATATATTGTAATGCCCAGACCCCAGTTACCCAGAGGTTGGTGCATTATATTAATACGTTGGCATTATTACAAGGAATGAATTCTTGAAGTACCAATCAGTTTAGTAGTCCTGGAAACAAGATACATACATAAGTTCAAAATTACCACTTGTAATGAAAAACAACACTAATTTATGCCATTAGAAACATCAAATACTCTTAGATTATTCCTACAAGTCACTCAAAAATAACTCCTTTATATCCTGTGAAAAAATGGAACTTAGGAAAGGGGTGAGATCAAACGAAGAGTTTGGGTAAGCAATATAACAAGTGATAAAATAAATATTATGAAAGGTGAATAATTGAAAACACATGCCTTATAGAATAATAAACATGAGAAGTTTATGGAAGGAATATGATCTGAGTAAATAATTTCATAATAAAACATAATCATGGGTTTTCTACTAGTCTAATAACCAAATGAAATATCAATAGCTAATCTCATAATGATGGAATTCATAATGTCGGACATCATGACCACATAGTCAAGGACTAGTGCCAAAACTACAAATGAGATTTTGTCATAGCCTTATGCCAAGACACTAGTTTGTCTCATTATACCTACAGATGCATCAAGGACCTATAGTGGGATCCACCCATCACGTACTAAGTCCAATGCATTACTTATATGAAAATACGGAAACATAACATAGACATTCGTATTAAGAATAGCATATGAAATGTCAATTCATTACCCATAAAGCATGAATGGTATAGAAATAGCAAATCTGCATTCAAACATAACTCATTAAATACAACATGTAATATTTTATTATAAAAAAATAAACTCAATTGATAATAATGATGTTTATTCACATAGATGAAAATAATAATCAAAACTATTTGAGAGAAATATACCCCCTTTTCTTGAAAACATTTAAATGTCTCACTTTTTTCAAGAAGCTGTTTAAAATAGATTTCTTTGAATAAAAGTGTCCCATACCACATTAAAATTTTTAAAAGGAATTTAAATTTCAAAACTTTAATGTCAATATAAATAAATCCTTAAAACCATTTTTAAAACAAGGACATTAATGAGAATGATTTAAAAGAATAAATCTTTAAAACATTTAAAATGATATTTTATTTAGAGTTCCTAACCAAAAGACATACACTTGAATAAAAATAATTGTGGTAATCAAAACATTATAATATCCTGAGAATAAAGGGATTCATTATATACAATGTCAAAGTGCATTATATACACTATATAAATGTGAATTGGAGTATAACAACAAATAAATCTCAATGGAATGTAAATTGAGATGAAATACATTATAAAGACCTTATCCTTGGGTTAAGGATAAAAAAAATATTATGTGTACAAAATACAAATAAACTCATTATGATTGAATATTTAGTGTAAATCAATCAGAGGACATTCACACATATTCTTGTAAAAAAACACCAATTACTTGGAAGTTTAACTCAATGTATGGGAATTAAGTTAAGATTACTCTTATCAAGTTCATATCATGACTTGAGAAATTATCAATGGAGTTATTCTGGGTATAAAAATTATATCCACACAAAGAGGATTGAAAATTACTACATAATTAACAAATAGTTATTCCACACATAATATTGGAGTAAAATAATCAATGAAGTATGCGTAAAGCCTAATGAGTATATATTGAAATTTGAAATTCCATTACCGATTTGGTAACTTACGAAACATACACCCTAGGAAATAAGTATCATACAATGAAAATATAATAACCATAAATCAGAGTATATTACACCATTAATACAATCATGGGAAATACATAGACCACAATAAAAGGAAACAGTGGCCAATATTCCATGAATCTCATGAGAATAAAAAGTGAGACGAAAAAACATTACCATGTGGTAATCAGTTGAGTCATATGAAAAAATAATAATAACAAACAAATGATTCAGAGAATAAAACTAATATAAATGTAATCAATACAATATATTTCACATGGCAGTACACAATATGCCATATGCAATAAATAAGTGGCAAACAATGAAAATTTCACAGAATTAAAAGTGAGATAAGAAACCCCATACTTTATACTTTTCATAAGTTAAGAGTATGTTAACCTCCTGTATAATGGTGAAATAATAATTATTAAATTAAAAAATAACCATATTCATTAATATGATATCATATATGATCTTCTAATATAGCTTTGTTAATGATATTTCAGTAGTATCATCGTTTCAAGGGTTAGCTGATTCGTTTTCCTTTATATGTTTTGTTACATAAGTAATGTTTGTTATGGATATGGTGTATCATATTCATATTATGAATGATATTAAGTCTTTAAATATTATTTTTATTCATCAAATTAAAATTATTCTTTAATGGATACGATGGGGAATGAATCTCATCGCGTTCGTGGAGACGGTAATCCGTACGTACGCACGCGTGACAATATAATTATTTTGATATTAATATCATATATAATTGGATGGTATATAATATAAAAAAAATTATTATCATGTTATATTTATTATTTACATCATTTATACTCATTATTATACTTATCCAAATGATGATGTATTTGAATACCAAACTACACCACAATGTGGAGACAGTATGTCGTACATACGAATGTATGGTGACATGTCATTAAAAGGATGGATAGAATAATGAATATGGTTGTAACATATATATATTAACATTAATGTATATTTAATATACTTTAGTTATTATTTTAGAATGGAAACAACATGGAATGAATAAGTAGAAGAAGAAAAAAAATGAAAGAGGTGATGAAATATTAACCTCGTCTTCGGGTTCTTCCTTTTGATTTGATCAAAAGGGCTCCATAGGATGTCTTTATGACTAACTTAAGGCCACTAGGAAGGATTTAGGACAGTTGATAGGGTATTTCGGTAGGTTTTGGCCGAGCCAAATGGCTTTGAATGTGTGAATTAGAATGAAGGGGAAGTGCCCTTTTATAAGAGGGGTGAGGGGAACCTTACGAAAATCTAAAAATATTATTTTATAATAACACTATTTTCGGTTTCTAATGGATGAATAGTGAATTATTTAAAGTCTAAGGTGGTTATTGGACGAAAAATTCTCAACCTATAAGTTTTAGATAGGTTTTGATCACTATATTAACCTTAAGGTTTAGATTTACATCTTAGTTAAATAGATTGACATTTACCCTGTCTCTTTGTATTTTTATATTATATGTTTAATAAAAAAACTATAAACTTCCAAAAGAACCCCAAGTGGTTCCTTAATGATAAAAATATCATTATATAAGTCTTTTGGCTAATCTTATGTTTTTTAGGATCACTATATCAACCAATAATATTGTATTTGTTTTGAAAACTCATTTATGTCAATTTCGACATTACTTAATAATTGATTTTTTTAAGTCCTAAAAACACCATTAATTAGAAATAAATAAATTTAATAAACCCTAACATTTCATAGTCACCTATAAAATTTTTTGATGGCATCAAAACATTAAAAGAATATTTATTTAAGTGTTTATAATATTGTTTATTTGATTGTTTCAATAATAAGAAAAATATAGCATCATTATTGTGTCATATATAAATATATTTATTTTATGTTTAAAAAATATAAATAAAATCTAATGTGGTAGGAAATAGTATTATCTTTCTAATGACTATTTATAGTCTAATAGATCAATTATATAACCTCATAAAAAAATTGTTTTACTACGAGATATTTGATTTTGTTATTTTTGTCTTTACATTACATTATTTAAAATAAAATTTCATTATCACTCCCAAGTGGCTTTATGGGGTCCCAAAATCGACCTAAGAATGACCATGGTCGTAAATGTTACATAAAATAAGGTTAAGACACGTTTTAGGATAATTTAAAATTATTATAATATTATTTTTTAACCTTATTTACTGGATTTACTACTTTAACCACGGTAAAAAAATTATTTACCGAAGTAAATATTTGAAATGTCTAAAATTAAAAGTTACCAATTTAGACAATTCGAACCTACTGATTCCAAATATTGAATCCCTTTTTCCAAATTCAAAACACAGTTGTGGAATAAAATAATTTAAAATTAATTCCCGTTGTCAAAATAAAAAGGTGTGTTTTTATGAATTAATAACCATCAAAGGATTTCCACTTGTTTATGTCCAGTTTAATCGGGAGATTAAATACAATGACTTAAATTATATTAACTGATAAATATATAATATAATGATACTTATAAACCATTCAAAGGTATAATTTAACACTATAAATTATTTCGATTCAAAATGTTGTTTTTAAATAAAATTTAGTATTTTCACTATTCATCAAAAATTGATAGGTTTTCGAAATATATAAAAAATTTACCCTAAGATAATTTCGATATTACAAATCCAAAAAAGATGTCTATTTTGAATGATAAAATTTATAAAATATCAAAACGTGGGTATTAATATTCATAACGGCTAGTTTGATTGGTCACGGTGTGTTAGAATCTCTATGTTGTGTACAATGCATGCTATTAAATTATTCAATGGTAAATATACCATGGAATATTTGGGCGATAAAAATATATAAATATATATACATATGTATATATATGTTACATATCTCAAGTGGTTTATTTTTTAGATGTGCAAGTAGTTTTTTACATTGATCTATTTCACTTGAATTTAGTTTTTTGTACTCTATTTTTCATTTTTGTGATTATTAGAAAGGGGATAATTTTTATTTATTTTATTAAAATGATTTGTTTCAGATATTTTTTTTGAATGAATAACAACACACTCCTTGTTTAATAAGTACATTAATGGTTTTTTTTATATACTTAATTTTTTAATAACATGCTCTGGTGATATGATTTAGAATGATTAAATTTTTAGAACATTGTATTGAAATTTTCATTTTGTTAAGTGGACGATTGAGTTAAACATTCAATATTTTTATCATGTTCTGAATGAAATTGTATATTACCATTTAGAATGTGAATATACCAATTATTATAAATTTTAATTGAGGCTTCAAGAAATTGAATCAATGTAAGTACTAACATTTTTATTAAATTCATGTTGCACAATATATTGATGGTTTTGGAGAATTTTATTGTCATTATTTATCAAGAAATTTTCATATATCGTCCATGTATATGTTTTTTAATGTAAAACCTCCAAAATATTTAGTTTTATTCATATAATTATGATCCTATGTGATCATGAGATTCTAGGGATAGAAATCTATATCTTCAAAATGACAGGTTCAACAAATTTAAAGGAAGGACTTGCTAATAAATGTAGATATTGAAGGGGAGATAAGGGGAAAGTTAATATAACCGACATATATTAATGATGTATAGTTTTGGAATTTTATATACTGAAGGTTTAATCAAAAATTCTATTGGGTATTATAACTTTCATCCCTTATATCTAGGTACAAATCATCTATCATCTATAAACTAAATGGGATGAGTTCGAAAAAGAGGGACTAGTTATTTCCTTTATAATATATTTTAAAGGATGATATATATTTTCACTTGGAACACTCTATTTTTTTCAATTTTTATTTTTCATATTATGATTTGTTTATTTTCAATGATTGATCATATGTTCTATGTTATTTAATATTTTATCCTTTTGTTTTATTTTTTACTATTATATATTATATATTATTAACGTCTAAATAGTTTATCATCTATAGTGGGAGAAAATTCTTAAAGTCACATTAGTATTCAATTCACCCCCCTCCCCCCTCATTAAGCTACCATAATTGGGAAAATAGTTCCTCTTGTATAGTCTTATATTATTAAGATATCAAAATATCTCCATGGAGATCATGGAAACTAACTCTTTTATGAATATTAAATTTTTATATAATCCATCATTATTTTGTTGATCTATTTTCAAAACCTTGAGGTAGTGAGTAAATATGTTGAATCAAGGAACTATAATCCCAAAAAACATATCATAAATGTAATAAGGTTGTAGATATTATGGTACATTAAAAAGTTCCAACATAATGCATTCAATTATTCATTATCTTAGGTTCTCTACCCTTTGACTATTAAAATGTAGTATCTAATGTTCCACCTAGTAGTCAGTACATTAACTATAAGAACCCAGATTATATCCTCATTATGGATCCAATTAAATTTAGCCAAATTTTTTTGATTAACCAAATATGGATGCCCTACGAGGTTATAAAGGTTTTGAGGGTTTCATGGTCTTTCATGGAGCCTAAAACCACATATAGTGGAAAAAATCATGGGGCTACATGGTTACTACACACCATGTGTCCCAGACCATAGGGCCTCTCTTAACCGTGTGGGGCTAGAAAGTGGCGTGAAATAGGTTGAACGGTTTTCCCTAACAATGTTCCAGGGGCCACACACTGGTGAAAGACTGGATACATTTAAGCAGAGTTTTTTCTCAATTAGTGCACATTTCTCTAAATTTGTAGCCCAACCATGTGGGTTCCCCATATCACATCTGATGCAACAAACATGGTGCATGATATTTTCAACCATACAGCCAAACCATGAGATCCCTGTTTTTATAGAAAACTTATGAAATTTCTCTTAATGGAATGTTTAAACATATTTTTATTCCTATTTTGATTAATACAATGGACAACAACTATCTTATCCAATTTTTTAGAGTGCCAAAAACCCTATTCCATAGAATTTTATCATGGATCATCGTCCAATATTCGATTTGATCCATGTTCATTAGGAAGGATACACATAAGTAGGATCTCAATTCACATATAGTTGTTCCTCATTCTTTTCCCCTCGACAATGTTATTTAGACGCAGGATCATATGCCTTATTTTTTAGGCATTGATACATTCTTCATGTATATTTTGATCCGAACCAAAATAGATACTGATACTAGTTGATGATAATTGTAAGAGTGTGATGTAGATGGTCAATAATGTATCCCTCGAAGTTCATAATTTTATAATTTTTTTTGTTATGTGAGAACAGATTTAATCATGAATGGACTATTTAATTCATATGTGTTACTTATTGTTATTTTTCTCATGTTATAGAGATTTTTTAGTAAATTTTAATCATTTCATTGGACTTTAAAACCAAAATGCTACCCAACCCTATTTGGGTGATCCTCCATTGTTATGCATTTAGTGGTTCGTTGTGATTATCTTAACCACCATTATGGTGAGCCTCAACTTGAACATGATAAAGGTGAGTGTTTAATTAAATGAATGAATATTTAATTTATAGTACATGTGAGAATTTAAATTGAACATCTATGGTATGTGCTTCAAATTGGAAAAATAGTCTTAAATGGAATTAGGAATTAAACTACGTATATGACTTTTCCTAATTAAATTTGAATGCAAGACTTAGTCGCATGTCTGTAGCACGCCATTATTTATTGGATGGAAGGATTTAGAGTGAAACTAATGAACATAACATGACTTGAATGATTTAATAAATGGTTTAATACCGTATTATTTTTTTCAAACTAATTAAAGGAAATGTCTTGAACTATATGATTTATTTAACAACATGAATATTAAAGGTCCTTAACTAGTTAAATGAATTTATTATAAGGTTCCTATAAAACGCATAACATGACATTATTATAGGAGTGGTTTGAATCCTACTTGCTTTGCATTCCTAAGTGAATACTTTGAGCACTCATGGACTCTGCTCTGATTCATAGTGGTTGGTTTCGAAGGGTGAGATCCACCTTGGAACTAGATCATATTCTACTTAAGGATACATGGAATGTCACCATAGGATCCCTCTATTATCACTTTTAGGATTCTTTGGATACCCTACTTGAATCAAGTGTGACAATTATAGACATGATGCACCTTGGATACACCCATGGTCTAACTCATTTCTTATCTTATTTTACATAGGAATATTTTCATGGACTCAGTTATAATTACATTATTGTAAAATACCTAGGTTGATCCCCCTTAGATTGCACTCTTACCACTGTGGCTGGGCTAAAATTTATTACCAGAGTTGGCTAGACCCCTGAGGTCTTGGATATTACCTTGTATCATTTATTAATATTATCGACATCACTTGATGCCTTGTAATATATTAGTTCCATTACAAATATTATTATCATGCTAGGATGTCATTGCTAGTTATACCTCATGTGACCTACTTATATAAAATGGTATATAATTAATAAATTAAAAGGATAAATGATCAGATACCAGATTAGTTGGATGTAGGTACAAGGTTATTTACATTACTATAATTCTTTTTTCTTGTATGTGCATTCTTGTACATTACATCAGTTTATATTACACGGATTGGAAGTTATAGACGCCATTGGTGGTAGCCTTCTAATATTTCTCTCACACCTTATCTAGGTATCCGTTGTATCCTAGGAATATTACATGTATAAAGGTATGGAAAAGGGGATGAATCATTTTCTAGACACTTGATTGATTTCTTTCTTAGGATGGTGCTGGTAGATTATGACTGAGCTAGATCTCAGGATGATTGGGTAGTTTTTTGTTCTATATTGCTAAATTTTTCATAGCATTTATTGTACTACTACTTAATATTTGTATCCATGTTTTTCAACAATATAGATACATGAAATATATTATCATAAACATTCGTATATGATTATCGGTTCCTTCAATTGTTATTTTTTCATAACTACTTCAAATGTTCCATATGTTTATATTACTTTTTCTTTTTAGAAATTATTACATTTATCTATTTTATAAACTCTAGTTATTATTGAATAGTATCCCTATATACACACCCTAGTACATCGCTACAATTCGGCTGCCTCTAGAATTATAGTAGATATAATTCAGGCATTGTGGCCTACTGGTATCAGGGCACCTCTGAGTGAATCCTAGGTTTGGGTGGTCACAATGTGGTATCAGATCAGTCATATTCTTGCTCTACTATTTGGATACAATGGACTAAATATTAGAAACACTTTGGAACTTGGTTATAAGTATTTCTTGGGAATATCTTACCCATGTTCAAGGTAAATTCCATGTTTCTTAAATTATAATTGTTGTTCTGATTTTTATGGTTACGATTGAAATCATTTCACCATTTGGTGACACACGTGTTTTGTGATATTTATTTTTATTATTATAATTGTTAATTATATCATTTCATATTTGGATTGATGACATGAGGTGAAGTACTATTGTTGCATTCATCATCGTAGGTTCCTATAATTCATATTAGATGCATATTATCATACCATATTGGGTTATTTTAGTTCATGTTTTATTATTATGCCATGAAATATTGATTAATCCTTATATATATATATATACATGTGATTCTCTATTGCAGTGATTGAATGATTTATAGTTTCAATTATTGTGTTGTATAGTCCTTCATGGGGTGGAATAGATAATTTAACGACATGAATCATTAAAATGAATTTAAACGGGTGTTGATTTCATTGATTAGGGGTATGTGCCCTGGTTCACTAGGAATGGTGATCCAGTTTAAATGATCCATGATATATGGAAAGTAGGAAAATGAAAACTATAAATTTAATGATTTACTTATAAACTGAAATATTTTTCTATAAGTGAATTTGACAATTATGGTTTTCCTTTTACATAATAGAACCCTTGTAATTCGAATAAGAACAATTACCAACACATGGATTTCTAAGTGGGTATTAGGGGTAGTATACCATGTGTATTGGACCTTTCCTTTTGTTCAGATATTGATATTTCTATCTATTTGCTTAATGTTTTCCCAAGGTGTTTTCTAGTCATTTTTAGACCAATTCCACCACAACGTCCTAGTGTCATGTACCAGGAGGGTGGTGAAAAAAGCCCCAAACATGGTGATCCTTCTGCAAATAATCATTCTTTAAAGAGTTATAAGTGTCAAACCATCATCTATACCTTATCTCGGCATTGATTCTTAACTTCATGACATTCATCTACGTCTGATGTATTCGATTCCTGGTGCTCTACAATATTCACCTATGATGGATAATCTGACCCGTGAGTACCAGCAGTAGCATCCTTTTAGCTTTTTAGGGGATGGTGGCTTGCAGGTGGAAGATTCCTGGATGGAGGATACCCTGTATATCTTTGAGCATCTCGAGATGCCTCTATAATGTAGGGAAAATATTTATATTTATATATTGTGTGATTCAGAAAGTCACTAGTCAGATGTAATTTAAAAGGCTGGTCACCATTGTGGAATGGTATATGCTACTTTATAGAATTATTTACATGGTCATTACATTCATCAAATGCTGAGGGATGACTAGGAAAGAGATTTTATGATCTATTTTAGAATTCTATGTTAGTGAAGGATTATTCTTTTCTTTTTAATGAGTTCGGGTGCTTCACATTTCTTTTAGTCAGTGATGATATTTTGTGTGCTATCATTTCTGGGGATAGTATCTACTATGCCATCAATACTCAGGTGAATTTCATTTTCCATACAAACTTTTGTTACATAGTCAATCAGACTCTTATAACATAGAAAAACCTGGTGGAAGGAAATTGTGTCTATCCTAAATGATTGGTTTCGAGGAAAGCAAGTAGTCCTAGTATCAATAAAGGTTTCCTCAAGAATTCTCATCGGGGTTGTGGTAGTAAGAGTAGCCGTAATGGTGGATTTGTGAGACAACATAGATGTGGAAAACTAGGGTATATAAAGCCTTAGTGAGATAGAGATTCTTAGGAATGTTTTTCTTGCAATTATATTGGTCATATTCATAGATTTAATTAGACCTTCCAATATTATTCTGGTGGATAAGGCTCATCACCATCTCCGCGTTTAGGGGAAGTTTTTTTAAACAAAATTAGACTTGGAGATGGAGTAGCACTGGTAGGGCTGGATGAGGTGGAGGTTATTGCGGAGGTATCCAAAAATCATGTTTTTAGTAACACTCGTAGAGTGATCATGATCTAGGAAGTCTTGTTGCCACACAAGGTCATGGATCCGGCTATTTGCATGATTTATATATGAAACCCAATGATCAAATTGTAGGTCCATCAATAGTATGAGGTACTATTCTAGTGGCATCAACTATAGTATCTTATTTATTTTATATGGGTACATCACACTCCTTCACCTATTTATCTTTCATGTAAATCCTCAGGCAGAAAATATAGTATTATTGAGGTGTAATGACCCTATATACACCATTGAGACAAAGATCAAAGGGAATATGCCAATATTGGTATTGTACACTTGAGGTTGGAAGTTACCCTTTCTGTTGATACCTCTTGTTAGCATGATGATAATCATTGATATCATTATTAGGAGAGATATTATAGTTCTAAATCACCTTTTTTTAGAATGTTATCATCATAGGGTATTGTTTAAATCACTTTAGGGAACTGGTTATCTACATAAGGGGGGAAGGGTATATCTATAATAGTAGAGAAGGACCACAACATCATGGGTTAGGTGGAGTGACCGCACATATTTCATGTATCTTTATGGAGGATCCAGTTATACATCCTGCTAAATTTCTTTAGGTAGTAGACAGTTTTAGGGATGTCTTTCTTGATGATTTATCTGGCTTGCCTCCATTGATAGTGGTAGATTTTACAATCGATCTTGTACCTGGATTAGCTTCAATGTTCATTCCTCCAAACAGGATGGATCCTATTGAGAACCATGAGCTCAAGAGGTAGTTGGAGGACTTAGAGGCCAATGGTTTTATGTTCCCCAATAATTCTTCTTGGGTTTCTATCATGATTTTAACTAAGAAGTAAGATAATACCATTCGTCTATGTATGGATTAGAGACAGTTTAACTAGCTTATGGACATGAACCAGTACCCTATACCTTGAATAGATGATCTTTTTTCCATCTCCAGGGATCTAGGGTATTCTCAGTTATCGACTCGAGATTAAGATATCATCATGTGTGAGTTGGACTATCATACATACCATGTACTATTTTCACATTTGGTATGGTCTTCATGAGTAACATATTTTACCACTTGGCCTTTTAGATTCACCCATTGTCTTCATGTCTTTTATGAATTGGGTGTTCCACCCATATCTAGATTCTTTTTTCATGATATTTTTAGACAAAATATGTGTGTATTATCACACTCATAGAGACCATTACAAGAACCTTGAGATCAATTTGAATACATTGCAAGTCAATCATTTGTATTCCAATTTTGACAAACACCACTTCTGGATTGAAAATGTTCACTTCGTAGTTCATATTATCACGAAATCAAGATTCTCGGTTCACCCAAATAAGGTTGGTGTTATAGATTCTTGGGAGAATCCCAGGAAAATTTTTGATATATGGAGTTTTTTGGGGGATGGATATACATTATAGTAATTTTTTATGGGACAAATCACACCTAGAATTACATCTTACTAGGAGGTTTTATCAAATTTTGTTCCACTTATTAATATGTGAAGGTGGGAAAATAGATACCTACAGGTATGTATCAACCATTTACAGTCTTAGAATGGAAATGGTAAGATGTTTCCCTAGATTTTGTAGTCATTTTACCATTTTCACCTAGAGGTATTGATGTTGTATGGGTTTTCATTGACACACTGATTAATGTACCCACTTTATTCCTATTCAAGATACTTTCTCAATTCAAGAGCCATGAAGACTATATTTTAGTGAGATCATATGACTAAATTGGGTCAGACATGTTATTATTTAATATAGGTATTCTCTCTTTAACTAAAATTTCTAGTAGGGGTTGTAGAAAGAGAAGGGTAAACAGGTGCTTTTGAGAATATATTTTCACCCTCAAACCGAAGGATAGTCTGAACAGATGAAATTACTTTTTGAGGAAATTCTTCGACCACGCATCCAAAATTTTAGTGGTTCTTGGTAGAATCATATCTCTATCATTGACATCACCTAAAAAAATATATTTCATGATATGATTAAACAGTAATAGCTTTTATGAAATGATTCAGATGGATCCTTTTGGTGCCTTGTACGGTAGGATGTTTGGTTCACCCCTGTACTTGGTAAAGGCAAGAGATGAATCCCTACTTAGTCCTTGTCTCATGCGGGATAATTTAAGGAATGTTTATATTATTATAAGTCATATTTACACAAATCAGTCTATATAGAAATTTTATGTTGATCTCCATTGATGACCTTTGGAATATGAGTTCAGGGATCATTTCTTCCTATGGGTATCACCTGGTCATTAACATAGATGAATACAGAGGGAAGGGATGTTTTATCCTTATTATGTAGCAATATTTTGAGAATATGGAGATTTGATAAGGTATAATACCAATTTTTATTATATCATAGGTATCTTTCCATATGTGAAATCTTCCTTGATTCACAAATTCACTGTTATCATGTCAACATATCACATACATTTGATCCAGATGATGTTGTTCTAGATTTAGATCCTTCATTTGAGGAGTATCCTATACGTTTCATTGGACAAAGAATGAGGGATATATGAGGATGTTATGTCCCTTTAGTATAGGTTATATTGAATCATGGCCATGTATTGGATGATATATGGTAGTGGGAAGCTGACCTATGTACCAAGAGGCCACTGTTGTTCTCAGATAGTGTTTTTCCTCTCTTAGAAAGTGAAAATTAGGATGATTTCTATTATTGTGAGATGAATTTAAAAACATTTTTTTTATCATTGGTATGGATAATTTTAAATATTTATAATTTTTTATTACTAACCAAAATTCTAAAAGGCTTTGACATCCAAATAATCATCAAAATGGTTAATGGATGATTAAAATTACTTGATAAGGGTGAACACATTTGATAAATCTTTATAAATTTATTAGATGATATTATTTGGTCTGATAATCATTCAGTACTATAGATATTTTAATTTTTTTTCCACATATCCCTAAAAATGTATTTATTTAAATTTAATACATTAAGTTATTCCAAGAGTTCCCCTCTCCTCACTTTTCAAAAGGAACCTTCTCTCCACTCTCCCATGCTTCTTTGGATGACCCTGGTTTATAAAATCCATTCCCAAGTTTCTTCAGGGAATCCCTCTCCATGTTCTATATATTACACATTTCGAAAAATAAAATCCTTATAGGGATTAATATTTAATGAAAAGGAGATTTTTTGAAGAAGAGGTATGGCTATTAACAAAATATTTTTGTTTTATTTACTCTTCTATCTCCTTAATTAATATTATAACAAATGTGATATAATTAAATAATTATATAGCATATACTGATAATTTATTAATTTGATGGAATAACCGTAATCCATATCATATTTAATCAAATTAGAAAAGATATTATTGTTCATGTGTATGGAGGACTACTGCCTCACGACTCGATATAAGTCATTTCCTATCATTTCCTATTAGGGCTAGTTATAATGATAAATTTAACATATATATATATATATTATATTTATGAAAAAATATTCATTACTTAAATATAATATATCATCTATTTTCTAACATTCCATCCATTAAATTTTTTTAACATCATTCATGCTTACATGTGGATTACCAATCCCACCAAGCAATGGGATTCTCTTTTCATCGATGCGTCGCATCAATGGTATATATAAGTGCATTTAAAAAATTTATATGATATTTATGATGTATCCATATTTATTGAAATATAAAAATACATAAATTATTTCCCTCATATTTATTGAAAAATTGTAAATTTACTCTTGCATACGTTTGGCCTACCATCTCCCTGTTTGTAAAAAAAATTTGAAAACACATTTCACTATTTGTTTTAAAAGTCTAAATAATGTATAGAAATGATCATAGTTTATTTATTATTATTTTATAAATTATTTATCAATGAAATATTTTTTTCATGTTTTACACACCGAAGCCTTATTAAATTTATTAATTAAGAATCCTCGAAACACCTGATGTAGAGTTATCCAATTATGTAATTAAATATTCCATTGAAATAAGAGAAATAAATTGTTTCATGAAAAACTAATATACCTAAAAGAGTTTCATAAATAATTAAATAATGAATATAAGTATATAATTTGAGATTTAATGTTTAATTACCTGAAAATTATGTTAATATATTAATAAGCTTAATATATTTCTTAATTTGCATTATCTACTTTTAAAAAATTGTGATTTATTATAAAAATATTATTATAATAGATAATTTTTATTAGAATTAAGGAATATGGGTGAATTTAACTGGAAATAAATTTATAATGGTCTTCATAAATAAATAATTATTTATTAATACATATTAAATAACAACACATTTTCTAGTGAGGTCATTTTGTGCTTCAAAAAATCATTTTTTGCAAAAATGTTTTTTATTATTTTTTGTGTTTTGAAATTTTAATTAATTTATTCCATAATTATTGATTTAATTTTTTAGAATTAAAGTAATTCTATAAATCATCATATCAAAATTATATTTGGGTTAAATTTTGGGGTTTTCTGAAATAATTGAATTTTCAATGAATAATGATAACTACTAAATTTTAATTTATTTTTTTCATTTCATGAAATAAATTAATTAAAAAGTGCGATTATATTTTTTTATTTTTTATTAAAATGAAATATGACCAATTTTATTTACAATAATATAATTTATTTATTTTTAATCAAAAATATTCATGATTTTGAGATAAGATAGTTTTTATGCAAAAAAATACATTTGTCTAAAAAATTATTTTTCATTGCATATTAATATTTTATATTGAAAAAACATTATTACACTTATATATATTGAATCTTAAATATTATATACCATATTTTTATTTAGTTGGTTCAATTTGGGTAAGTAGATCCTATTTAAATTTTTATAACTATGAATAATAACTATGGTAAATATTTGTAACACCCCATGCTTCCACGGTACGTTTCCCATTGAATAAATCAATAGCATGCATTGTACGCAACTTCGAGATGCTAACACACCACAACCAATCAAAGTATCCGTTATGAATATTAATACCCACTTTTAGAAATTTTTTAAATTTTATCTCTCAAAATGGACTTCATTTTTTGGATTCAGAATATCAAAATTAGCCTAGGGTAAAATTTTGGTACTTTTTAGAAAACTTTTATATTTTGATGAATAGTGAAAATTACTAAATTTTAATTAAAAACTAATTTTTTAATCAAAATAATTAATAGTGATAAATTATGAAGTTGAGTAGTTTTAAAGTATATTTAGAATACATTTTTACCATTTAATAAAATGTTTTTCATTGGACATAATTTCACATTTAAACCGAATATAAACAACGGTCAATCTTTTGATAGTTATTATCTCTTAAAAACACGCTTTATGTTTTGATAGCGGAAATTAATTTTAAATTAATTTCTGACACTTCTGGGTTTTCAATTTGGAAAATGGAATCCAAGTTTATAATAATTATCTCCAAATTGTTTAAATAGGTAACTTTTTTTTAGACATTTTGAATTATTACTTTTGTAAATATTTTATTTACCATGGTTATAGGGTAAATCCGGTAAATAAGGGTAAAAATATAATAATATAATAAAAATAAATTACCCTAAAACGTGTCCTAACCGTATTGGTTGATACATGTCCGACCATGGGAATCTTTTGGTCAATTTTGGGACCTCATGGATCCACTTGTAAGTGATAATAACACATTATATTAATTAAGTTAAAGTAAATACAAAAATGACATAATCATATATCTTTTAGAACAACAATTTACACAGAGAGTTATATATGTTATATTTTTGACTATAAATATTCATTAGAAAGATAAAACTATTTCCTACATAATGGTATTTTATTTATAATTTTTAGACATTAAATAATTTAATTTATTTATGACACAATGATGATGCAGTAATTACCTTATTAGTGAAATATTAAAATAATTGATACTATAAATACCCAAATATATATAATTTGAGACTTTTAATGAATTCCACGAATTTTATAGGTTAATATGACATTTTAGGATCTATTTACTTAATGTTTTTCGAAGTAATAATGCTGTTATTATTTTCCCAAAAATCAAATACCAAATAGTGTAAAAATTGACATAAAAGAGTTTTTTAAACCAATATTATATTATTAATTGATATTAAATTCCTAAAAATATAAGGTTCACCCAAAGACTTGTATCATGATATTTTTATCATTAATGGACCACTTGGGGAGTCTCTTGGATGTATATAGTAAGATTATTAACTATATAATATAAAAATACAAAGTGACATTGTAAGTGTCAAATTATTTAACTAGAGTTAAAACTAAAAGATGAGGTTAATATAATGACACAAACCTGTATAAAATCTATTGTTTGAAATAATTTAGACCCATACCCACCTTATACTTTGTATAATCCACTTTTAAGCCATTAGAAACGGAATATGAATTTATTATAAATTTATACTTTAAGTTTATCCTAAAGAGCCCCTACTATCCCTTATAAAAGGACCCAATTTCTAACCAATTATTAACACTTTAAAAGCCTTTTGGTTCACCCAAACCCTGTGCAAATACTCTCTAAACTTCCCTCACTTCAACTTAGAGACCTTAGTTTGATCATAGAGCCATCCTATGGAGCACTTTTGATCAAATCAAAAGGAAGAACCTGAAAAAAGTGGTAATGTTTTCACCACCCTCTTTCAAGTTCCTTTCATATTCAACATCTTCTTTCTTTATTATATTCATTCTAAAATAATAACTCCAGTAACCTCTATATACTGTGATTTTATTATAAATATGGAACCAATAAATTCATTATTCTATCCATCCCTTGAATGACATGTCACCATACGTGCGTACGTACGGCCTACCGTCTCCCCGTCGTGGTGTAATTGTTATTAAATATATTAATACTTATATGGGTATAATAATTATGTATAATTCATGTAAATAATAAATATAACATGAAAATGATTCTTTATATATGATATACCATCCAATTATATGTTATTTTTATATAAAAAGAATGATATTGTCGCTCGTGCGTACGTACGGACTACCGTCTCCATAAACGTGATGAGATTCATTCCCCATCGTATCCATTCTAGTATAACTCTCATTTTATGATTAAAAATAATTTTTAAGGACTTGATATCATTCTATATATGAATAAGATACAACCTAACCATAATAAACAATACATATGTCAGAAAACATATAAAATAAAACGAGTACGTTAACACCCAAAACTACGATAATACTAATATTTTATTAACAAAGAAATGTTAAAAGATCATATATGATATCATATTAATATATATGATTCTTCTATAATTTAAAAACAATTATTTCACCATTACACAGAAGGTAAACCTACCATCAACTAAGGAAAAGTACAAGGTAACGGGTTTTCATCTAACTCATTATTCTCATGAGATTCATGCCATATTGCCACTATTACCTTTTGTGTGGTGTATGTACTTCCCATAATTGTATTCATTGTGTAATAAAATTTAATTTATGTGTATTTACATATTCAGTGTATGATACCTCTACTGGGACCTCTTTATCATCCATATCCATGTTTATTAAAAATGTCTTTCAAAACATTTTTACTATTTAATAGATAATGGGTTAAAGTCATTTATACCCTTATTTAACTTTATATGTTTTGAAAGGAATATTTCCATCAATTTGGAAACAAGTTAATTTTTAACCTTTTTGACAAAATAAAGGTAAGAATGCATTTTTTTTATCTTATACGGCGGGTGCAGTTATTCTCCACCGTTATTACACCATTGAACCTTCCTTCACAAGCTTATAAATATATTTTTAAAATAAACGTTTTCTCTATAATTATGTTACTTTTAAATGATTTCAAAAAAGAGATATTTCTCTCATATAGTTTTGATTTCATCTATGTCAACATCCTTTGATAAATTTTACACCTGTTTCAAGTTGATTTATTGTGATAAAAATCATCCATATTGTACATAAGGTATTGTGATATGTTTGACTATGGATGTGTTATTTTTATGCCATTAATGGTTTATGATTAATGTTTTGAAATTTCGTATGTTAGTTTTAATATGAATGTTTATGTTATATTTCATTCCCTTTTTAAGATGAATGTGTTGGACTAGTATGTTCTGGGTTGGGGACCGGTAATAGTAAGCCCTCCGGGTTGGGGTCCGGTTACAGCAGACTCTCAGGGTTGGTGTCCGGTTATTAGAGGAACTCCGGGTTAGTGTCCGGTTATTAGAGGCACTCCGGGTTAGTGTTCGGTTATTAGAGGCACTTTGGGTTGGTGTCTGTTTTTTAGAGACACTCCGGGTTGGTTTCCAGTTATTAGAGGCACTTTGGGTTGGTGTCCAGTTATTAGAGGCACTATGGGTTGGAGTTTGGTTATAGAGTCTCTCTGGGTTGGGTTTAGGTTACAGTTATCCCTTAGGTCTTGGCACGAGGCCTTGACACAGAAATTAAGTTTCGGCATTATGCATTCCATCATTATGAATGTGGTTAGGGAAATTGTATGTGATTATTCGACTAGTATAATATCCATGTGAACAAGTAAATGGCATTACTAAATTTTATTTTTTCCATATTATGTTGAAGTTCAAGTTTAAAAGGCATTTGTTTTAGTTATACATTTCCTTAAATGATAATGCTTATTTATGAATGTTTCTGCTGTATTTATTACCCTTACTGAGTGTTTGAGCTCACCCCTTTCTATGATTTAATGTTCCCGGGATTCTAAAAAGTGTATTGTGATTGATATGCAGGGTTAATCTACGGGAATAATATCGTTCATAAAGATTATTTATGTTCTTGGGTATGTCTTAAAGTAAAATGTAACATTCATGTATGTAATCTATTTTCCAAGACTGCTAAACTAATCGGTCCTTCGGGACTTGATTCCTGGTAATCATGCCAATGTGTTAAAATAATGCACTGAATCTGGATAACTGAGGTTGGGGAGTTATAGTTGGTATCAGAGGATGTTTAGTAGAAACCATGGAAACTAGATTCAGATAAACTCTGATTAGAGCAAGTATCCCTATGATAGACTTTGAGGATTAGTATAGAAGAACTTCTTAGAATCTTAATATTGTAGAGATTTTGTGAGTTTTCTGAGAAATACATCCTTGTCTGGATACGAGCTGGTAGAGGCGGCTCTGGCACCGATGTACCTAGTGGTAAAACCCGAAAACACCGCTTTGATCTAGACTCGAACGGGAACTGGTGCACAACAACGAGCCTTGCTACACTCTTGGTTACGACACTCCAAAGAGATATGCTTAAGATAATTCTCTTTTTCTTTACAACCCACTATGAAAGGATTACGAGTATATACCACCTTAAAGAAAAAAAAAATTGATTGTGGATTATATCCATAAATAGTTCAATTTATGTTAAGTATTTTACAAGTATGGGATTATGCATTTTGATTCATAAGATGATCTAGTTTATGAAATTTTTTAGAAATGGAATCTCATGGAAGGAATGGAAACTGTATCAATGTACGCACTCCATGTAGGGATTTCCCTCCTAGTCGTGATAATTATAGTGGAGCTGGTGATGCAATTGGTGCTCATCAGCTAATCACTATACTGGGACAACTCACTCAGGTTATGAATAATAACCTTACCCGTATGGAGCACCCTGATCCGCAACATGGATGATCAATGTTATATCACTTCATGAGGAAAAACCCACCAAAATTCAATGGGAGTACAAATCCCTTAGTATTTGAGCAGTGGATAAATTCCTTAGAAAAATATTCCATACGTTGGGGAGTAGCGAAAGGGAAAAAGTTGTCGTGGTAGTTTACCGCCTCACTAGAGATTCTGATCAATGGTGGTCATTGATTCGAAATATGAAGGAAGATAATGAAGTATCAAATATGGAATGAAGGGAGTTCAAAGAGATATTCATAGAAAAATACTTTCCTCGTGACCATCGAGTAGATATGGAAAGGTAATTTATGAGTTTGAGACAAAAGGAGGATGAGAATGTCACAAAGTATGAGGCTAAATTTACAAGGTTAGAGAGGAATTCTTTAGATTTTATATGTAACCCAATAAGTAAGATTTATCATTTCTCTTATGGGTTAAAACCATTTCTTCATCGAGAAATAGTCTCGCAATCTTTCTCAAGGTATGAAGATATAGTCTCATGTGCTATCAAGACAGAAAACGAATTCTTTAAATCTTATGACAATAATGTAAAGCAAGATAAGAATAGAATGATGGTGCAAAGAACAGAAAAAGGGAAAAAAGGGAATGAAGGATTTTCCATTATGTGAAAATTGTGGGAAGAAACACCCTGGTACTTACCTAAAATGTATTGGAGTTTGATACAAATGTGGAGAAAAAGGTCACCAGACTTGTGATTGCAAGGGAAAGAAGGAGGCTATCAATGATGAATGCTACAATTGTAGAGGAATGGGGCATTATGAAAATGAATTCCCTAAGCGCCAAGGGAACTTACCTCAGAAAATGACAAGGGATCAAGGCCAAGCTTACAACGTTACTACATTTGAAGAGGAATAATTAATGTATTTGTGTTTTTGGACTCAATGATTATTTTCTGGTTATGAGAATAATGTGATATATATATGGATTTTACTATAGTACTTATTGTTTTCATTAAGGTTTTAATATGACTAAGGTAATCATATTTTCAGTATGTGACAATAAGAGAAACTTTACTTTGGGGTAATCTAATGTTACAATTAACTTTGAAATTTAGATACCTTTTACAGAGAGTCTGGACAAAGGTGCATTGGATAACAATAATGTTTGGAATGGATTAATATGAACATTGCATAGCATTGTTTAAGGTTAAAATATTTCTTATGATTATTTTTGGAATATTATGATACTATAGTTTTATGAAAAGGAAAACCTGTAGGTCGGGTGATAACCCGTCGCGTTGGACAAAGCTGCAGGAATTGAACCCACAACCATATTGTGATAGGCCTTTATTACCTACCACTAGCCTACAGGAAGTCCCTAGTTATTAAAAAATATTTTTCATCCATATAATGGTATGTGTTAACATTTGGAACCATTTATGATTAGGATAAATATAATATTTTTGAGTTCTATTATCTTTTGGAGTGAAAGATGTGTTTGTGGTAAAAATTAGTTGAAGGATGAAACTCTACCTGTTAAGTATATATATATATTTTACTTGTTCTATGATGAAATTAATTCTTAAACTTTAGGGAAGACATATTAAAACCATAAATGTGTTATCCTAATAACGTATGTTTTGTTGAACTGATGATATATTAAATCATTATAGATTGATGGCTTTGAGGCCCTCAATTTTACACTTGTTTGGGATTGATAACCTCAATCACTATATATAAATCTTTACATTTTTCCTCTTATTACATGTCTATAATTGCCACCAATTATCTCTTATTCGAAACCCTAATTTGGTGGTGACATTCTCATTTCCCTTTCCCTCTTATTAAAACTAAATTTTATTAACCCTATTTCCGATATGAGTTTTCCACAAAGGTACTTTCTATCTTCAACCATTTATTTTCTAGAAACAATTTCAAACTACGAGGAGGCAATTTATTGAAAGAGGGGAAATGTAACACCCCAAGCTTCCATGGTACGTTTCCCTTTGAAAATGCAATAGTTTGCATTATACGCAACTTCGAGATGCTAACACACCACAACCAATCAAAGTAGCCGTTATGAATAGTAATACCCACTTTTTGAAATTT
This sequence comes from Viscum album, assembly GCA_963277665.1. Lineage (NCBI taxonomy): Eukaryota > Viridiplantae > Streptophyta > Magnoliopsida > Santalales > Viscaceae > Viscum > Viscum album. The sequence continues at coordinate 1,830,406,171 of OY728164.1, read as the reverse complement.
TATAAATTTTATCTCTCAATATGGACGTCATTTTTTGATTCATAATATAAAAATTATCCTAGGGTAAAATTTTGGTACTTTTTGGATAACTTTTATATTTTCATGAATAGTGAAAATTACAAAATTTTAATTAAAAACAACTTTTTTAATCAAAATAATTAATAGTGATAAATTTTGAATTTGAGTAGTTTTAAAGTATATTTATAATATATTTTTACCATTTAATAAAATTTTGTTCATTGGACATAATTTCACATTTAAACCGAATATAAACAAGTGTCAATCTTTTGATAGTTATTATCTCTTAAAAAGATGCTTTCTGTATTGATAGCAGGAATAGATTTTAAATTAATTTCTACCACTTATGTGTTTTGAAATTGGAATAATGGACTCCATATTTAGAATCATAATGTCCAAATTATGTTAATAGGTAACTTTTATTTTTTGAAATTTTGAATAATAACTTCGGTAAATATTTTATTTACCATGGTTAAAGGGTAAATCCGGTAAATAAGGGTAAAAAAATAATATTATAATAATAATAAATTACCCTAAAATGTGTCCTAACCATATTGGTTGATACATTTCCGACCATGGGCATCTTTGGGTCGATTTTGGGACCCCATGGATCCACTTGTAATTGACAATGACAGTTTATATTAATTAAGTTAAAGTAAATTCAAAAATGACATAAGCATATATCTTTTAGAAAAACAATTTTTACATAGGGTTATATATGTTATATATTCGACTATAAGTATTAATTAGAAAGATAAAAGATTTATTACATATTTTTATTTTATTTATAATTTCTAGACATTAAATAATTTAATTTATTTATGACACAATGATGATGCAGTAATTACCTTATTAGTGGAATTTAAAAATAATTGATATTATAAATACCAAAATAAATATAATTTGAGACTTTTAATGAATTACACGAGTTTTATAGGTTAATATAACATTTTAGTATTTATTTAATTATCTTTTTTCGAAGTAATCATGCTTTTATGATTTTCAAAGAAATGAAATACCAAATAGTGTTCAAAATGACATAAATGAGTTTTTTAAAACAATATTATATTATTAATTGATATTAAATTCCTAAAAATCTATGGTTCAGCCAACAGACATTTATCATGAGATTTGTATCATTAATGGACCACTTTGGGGTCGCTTGGATGTATATAGTAAGATTATTAACTATATAATATAAAAATACAAAGTGATATGGTAAGTGTCAAATTAATTAACTAAGAGTTAAAACTAAAAGATAAGGTTAATATAATGACCCAAACCTCTCTAAAATATATTGGTTGAAAGTATTTAGACCCATACCCACCTTATAATTTTAATAATCCACATTGGAGCCCTTAGAAACCGAATATGAATTTATTATAAATTAATACATTAAATGTTTCCTAAAGAGTCCATCCTCTCCCTTATAAAAGGACCCAAATTCAAACCAATTAATCACACTTTCAAAGCATTTTGGTTCGGAAAAACCCTGCCGAAATACTCTCTCACATTATGATCTACTTTATTTTTCTAGGGGGTTAATGTTATATTGATATTTTAAATTTAGTGACATTTCTTCTATATTTTTAGATTTTATTTAGTTAGACATATTTCTGATGTGCTTAAAAGATAACTATTTATGGAATGAAATAAGTTGAACTATTGGTGTTATTAAGGATTTAGAGATTAATATTTGATTTAGCTAGATTGGATAAATTATACTAACTATTTTAGTTTTGGTAAATATCAATAGATAGAATGAATGACTTTCTATCCTTTTAGATGTCTTATTATCCATTAAATGTTAGTGTTAGTGCTTTAAAAATTAAAAAATCATCTTGAATATTGATTCCATGGATTAAGAGATGAAGTGGAAATTAATAAAAAAATCCAAAGGATGAAATTATTCTTATGAAATTAAAATAAATTAAGTATATTTTTTTTTCTCAATATTGATAGTATAATAAACCACCATCCTTTGGGAAAAGGATATTTAAATAAAAATATTAAACTTTTACCATCATTTTTGACGAATCGATCATATTTTCACCCCTCATAGAATTCTATTTTTTGTCCATTAACTTTCTAATGACCATATTTTTTATCAAAATCAATTATCACTTTGATGATAATTTTATCCTCCATTTATATATTTTATCTTCCCTTCAATGATCTACTTGTCTATCGACCCAATTGTTTATTATTTCATATAAACTTTTTGTTTCTCACTTTCCAACATAAAAAAATTATTACTCGTTTATGTGATATAGAATTTTAATAAAGGTATTTTTAAATATTAAACAATTGATAATCAAGAAATAATCATAGGGAAATATTTTATGTAATGTGGGGAGAATTTAACACCCAAAAAAATTAGTTAAAATAAAAATAATCTTGATATATTTTTTAATACGAACATCAAGTTTTAAGAGAATTTTGATATATTCTAAATATATTATTAAAACCTTGTAGTTGAATATTTTGTATGAATATTATTAAATTTATTATTAAATAAAATTATAATTTTCTAACTCATTAAGAATTATTGATTAATTCAAAGGAAATATGCGCACAGTTTTTTATGAAGTCATTTTATTCTTCAATAAAAATCTTTTCTTCAAAATTGAATAGTATTTCATTTGTTTTGTTGAATTTATAATTAAATTAATTAACTCGAAGAAGTATTATTTTATAAAATTAAAATCATCATTTAAATCAATATATCATCATTAAATTATGGTTAAATTTAGGGATTTTTTTTTGAAATGACTGATCTTTTAGTGAATAGTTAAAATATTGATTTTTCAAATACATCCTTTTCCTTTCATTAAATAAAGAAATTAAAAAATAAAATTATATTTTGAAATTGGGCTAAAATTTAAATATGATCCATTTTAATGAGAATAATATAATTAAATCCATTATAATGACTAATATTCATAATTTTAATCTAAGTAAAATTTTAATCATAAAAAATCATTTTTATGAAAAATATTTTTCATTGTATTTTATGCATTTATTTTTAATAAAATTATACCAATTATAAGAATTTAATAATTAAAAATGTATACCACATTTTTAATTGGGAAGTTCTAATTTCATAAATTGTAATTTTTATTCAATTGATCAATCTCTTACATCAACTTATATTTCTCTACAAGAAAATATTCTTGATTATTTGTGGTAAAACAATAATTTTATAACTTCTTGATTTCATTTTGGAGTATCACAATATTTTTTTGAAATTCATTAAAATCTATTTTCAGATAAATTATAATGGATTATCTTCTTTATCATAACTACTTCTTTCAAACTCTTGATCATTTAATTTTTCTATAAAAGTGTTTTATATAGAAACCATAGTGATTTTTTATCTCCAATGTATATTTGATCATCATGAACATCTTTAGAAAAAAAAATTATCCTTATAGATTTATAGAACCTTTAAACATTCCCCTTAGAATATTACTTTTATTATTCAATATGTTTCTACCATGATATTCTTGATTTTCTATCATCTTCATCACTTTCTTCTTCATCTTTTCTTTAGGAATAAATTTCATAAAAATTCCCAATAACAACCTAGACTAAAAATCTCTGAGGTAGCTTCCATTTAAATATTCATGTTCCTATTCTCACATTTTTAGAAACAAAAAATCCAAATTCATTTAAAATTAACTAAAATCATATTTGATTTCGGAGTCACCGTCTTCTTAATCTTTGAGAGACTTCTTAGATTTTTCTTACATGGATTCTTTGAATGAAATTTAATGATCATATTTTTCATTTAATTTCATACCATTCAATCTTATCATCTCACATGTAATGATATTTATATGATGTTAATCCAAACATAGAGTTTTTGGATCTATATCATCCAAATATGAATATCTAGAATCAAACTTTTCAAGAAGAATTTGTAAGATCTTTTTTGTAATAGTTCAATATTCCAGCATTTCACCAAGACATATTATGGTGAAAAATATATCGTTAACTCTTGTAAAAAAGTCACCAAGAAATTCAAACTCACCAATTTTTTGGCTATCCATACTTCAACCTCCATATAGTTACCATTTTCTTCATCACATTTGTATTAATATCATAGATATTTTTCATCTTTTCAATGATTTCTTTAGTTGTTACAACTATCATCACGCTAAGTAAGTCATTTTTAGAGAGTGATGATATTAAATAATTTTTATCCCTTACACCATTATAAATTATTCTTATCAAAATATTTATTAGGAACATTTTCAGAAATATGAGTAAATCAATTTGTATCAGCTTCCAAAACATAATAATCAAGAGATATAATATATGGAAGTATTTTTATTTCTAGATATGATAGTTATATACATAAAATACCTAAATCACCTTACTATTCATTTAATTCAAATTCTATATAACAACTTCTCTTCAAAAATAAAAAAAGATTAAACAAAGGTACCTTCTCTATGATACAAATTTAAAAGTCTCCATCAGGATCAATGAAATCACTAAAAGGGGGAGGTATGAATCAGTGATATCTATTTATTTTATGTTATCTTTATTTTATGAAAACATTTAACTCTGGTAAAAGATTTTATCACTTTTCTATTATCCAAACATTTAAAAATACATAATAACAGAAGTATTTACATGTAATACAAATCAATAATATTATTTCGTCATTTTGATTGTTTGAAAATAATCCAATACAACACTATCCACTAGAAAATAATATTTTTTATGGATAGAAAAAGTATGACATATCCAAACACTTTTTTATAACTATGATCAATAAAATAGTTAATGTCCTTCTTGGAACATGGATGGTGTAAATAAGATGTTGTAAAAAGTTTATAAATATTCACTAATTGGTTCTAAACATGTCATTTTGTTTCATAAAAAACATATAATTTTTAAAATCATTAAACAATAATTATCCTATTTCATACCTAGCATCAGATAAGAACAAATTCTATAGGATAGGGACAAAAAGTTAGTATAATTTCATAATCTAATTCATATATCATATTTAAATGTCTATAATTAAGATAAATTTGTTAGTACAGAGAGTAGTTTGATTTACATAATTATTTTTCCTAAATATATTAGTTTAAATTCTTATCCTAATCTGGTAAATTTGATCACCACTTATACTGAACAATACTTATATCGAAAAAACATCTCTCTAAAAATTATATCTAAAAATTTATCTCAAGAAATTCTATTCAAAAAACTAACCTCCATCACATTACCTCTCATATTAATGAACACTATTAGTGTATGTTGGACTATTACTTCGATTTATAGGTTCTATTTAATGGAAACATTATGGGAAAACTATTTCACATTCCCTCTAACACAAACTCCAAAAGCTCCAATTTCACATTTATTTCAACTTCTTTTTGACCATTTATCAATGCTTCTAAACTATTTTATATTCTTATGAAGTATTACTATATTACCTAGAACTTCATACTTCATAACATCTTTTGAAGAATAACTTAAAAACTACTTGGTCTATGAAATGATTGTCTAGAAATTCTAATTCTAATATTGTTTTTCACTCCTGTTCTCTTGATCTGATTGAATGTAATAAATGTCACTCAATTTTTTCCAACAAACTTAGACACATTTTTCATAAAATTTATTTCAACTTCTATAGAATTCAAAACATAATAATAATTTTTCATCGTCCACTTATGTTTTCATTATTTTAAAAATTTATTTATATGATCTACTTCTCATAAATCAGATGTACTGTGTATAATTAAACTCATACTATGATGACTTATCAATTTCACACCTTTTTTGATGAGTTTTTACCCAATTTAAAATGATACAACTTGGGTCCTCACTATGATTCCTTAGGTCACACGAAAATGGTTCACTACATTGTTGTATTTCATCTGATTTTTTGACTTTTAATGCCCATTTATTTCATCAGTTTCTACGACATCTCTTTTTTATCTCACTCCAATACTTTTTTCCATATAATACAATTTGGTTGGTATATTTTCTTAATATAATGGAAAACTGACTTGGATACTCTATCAGGTCCAACCATATAATTTATTGATTGATGTCGACAAACTTTTGATATATCAATGTATCCACTTGTCTGATGGATTGGTTCAATTGATGGATTGCTTCAACTGATAGATTAGACGATTAGCATTTTTAAAAACGTTGTGGCTTAAGAAACATCAAAACACCCAATCAACTAACAACTATTTCATCTAGTGATACTCAATCTTAGGATCTAAGATTATAAAATTTCAACTCTATAAAAACACCAAAGTTATGCATTTAATTCATTCATCTCCCAACCCCCTTTTTCAGCCCTTTTCATTCACAATGATTCGATCACATGTTTTTAGTCAACTTATGATGTTGAGAAATTTTATCATGGAAAATAATTTTCTTATTTTGTGGTGTTGATCATCTTTAATGAAATTATGAATCTAATGAAACATTGTATTCCATTCTGTAACACTCCATCTCATAAATTTGAGTCTTATGACATGTTCTCCTATAAAAAACATAAAAATAGAATACTTCAATAGAAGTAATTTCATAAAAAAACATTTTTTGATCTTCTGAAACATATACGCTCTTTGTGTGATCACCAAAAAAAACCAAAGTATGGTGATTTATTTTAAAGACAACATATTTAAAGATGACATAATATAAAACATTCATAAAATAACTTCTTCCAATATCCAAAAATAATCACCATAGTCCAAAAAAATAAATTAAAGAATCTCATTCCACATAAGATGAATATAGATGAGAAGATAAACCCATGATGTCCAAAAGTGAATGGACCTTAAAATAAAACATGAAAACAAACATGAAAAGGCCTAGAAACTTTAAAACTTTAGATAAAGGAGTTTCAATGTTGAGAAATTTATCCCAACCCAATTTCTTGCATTTAAGTGTATATAAAAGACCAATTTTTCCAATATCTATTAATTTGTTCTTTAATAATGGGATTTTATGGTGGAGAAGATATGAGAAATTAACTTTAGGGAGGATGTAAAATGTTTTAATGCTTCCATCCACTTGACCGAAGACCTTCAAATATTTTTTATCTATTGATATGCCCTCCTTTAAAGGGATTAAGGATGAAACCCAAGGACTTCGTGGACTAAGGACTATCACACCTGAAGGAAAAAAAGGAGAGACAACAATATTAGAAACCCGAGGAGCCCCTCCCTAGCATAAAAATAGTTTTAATGCTTCAATATAATTATATTTATTATTGAATATATAATAATGTAAAACACACACAAAATGAATATGATGTATGATTTTCATTCTCCTATCACTGGTATGGTCTATGTGGAATATGATTGACAAGGGAGATTAATTAAATAAAAAAATATGGTTTGATATACTATTCATAAGAATTTTTTTAATGTGTTCGCATAGATAAGAGTAATTTATTGAAACAACAAGAAAATATATTTAAACAAACCCCAAGTATTATAACATAGAAATGGTATCACGTAACATTTAATTTATTGAAAATGTGATGTATAATAATGTTACTATTTTTTCACAAAATAATTATCACAAAAATAATTATATAGAATGTTTTAAAGGAACATTGATAAGAGAAAATGTGGTTCCATAATTCTCTCATGTGAAAGTGATTTAAAATTTCAATAAGGTTGGGGATCAAATAAAATACCAATTAGATATAAGATTTTTCTTGAATTGAGAATTCTAATTTGGGGGTGACAAAAACCAGACCATTTTTTCATGTTGTTATTAAAGAGAATATTACTTGTCCCCTTGAAATGATTTTAAATTAGGTGGATAAATGATACGTTAACTTTGTGTGTAAATATGGAGTTTAAAAGAATCTATATAAGGAGATTGAAGTTCCCATTGGATGTGGGAATCTCGAATTATATGTTTTTTCAATTGTTTATCAATATAATGAATGTTCAATGTTTGAGAAAGTAGAATGAAGTGATTATTTGGATTCTATTGAACATGAATAGGAGATATTATCATTTTGTAAATAGAATTGATGATTATAGATTTTTTTTCTACAATAGTATTTAATTGTGGTGAAGGATCCTTCTAAACTCTCCCAGATAGGATCAATTTTGAAGCTGTATTTAGATGGTTTAAATCTTGTTCAACATTTTAAAGAGCTATCATTCAATATAGAGGATCTTTTCCAATGATTATTCGCATGAAAACTATATAGAATAAATGTAAAATTATATTTTCTGAAGTTTTATGGTGATTTTAATAATCCATGATATCATTTTAAACTATTCTAATTCAATCTAGAGTAACATAGATATTTAGTGTGGGAACTCCAAAAAAATTTAAGTCATCATGTAAAGGGATTATAATGTAAAGTTATTATTAGAAGAAAATCCATAATTGATCCATCTATGAAATGGTCAATATAGATGTTGTTATACCATATAAGAACACTTAAGTAAGGGGATCCCAAATAAGAAAATTTATGTAAGGGGATTTTCATGATATAAGGGGATTTGAAAATAAATGTGAATCTATATATTGGTTAAGCCGATGTAAGGATAGACACAGGTGGGGATCCATGAAAGAGTTAACCACATATGGGTATTCACATTAGAATTTATATAAATTTATTTGATTTAAATAGCTATAAAAAATATATAGTTTCTAAAAATTTTGATTTTGAGGAATAAACTAATTTGGATGATTCTAAATCTCAACATTATGGTTTCTAAATGTACCAAAAACCAAAAGGGGTTCATGATTCATGGAAAGTATTTTTAATAATATTATATTCATTAATTATTAAAAATATTATCAAATATGAATGAGTTGGAAGGATGGAAATTTACTCAATCATGTAATGAGCAGCTTCTATATTATTTAAAACTAGATATGATAGATCATTCAAAGAATTTACTAATCATTAATTTTCTAAATATTACAAGAATATTTTTACATCAAGAAGGATAATGGAGATATTGAATCTATTTAGTAGTTGGTATTAAAACATGTAGCTTCTTCCATTGCATGAGTTTAGGTTACACACCACAAGTTATGTCATTGTATGATTTTTATATCAACATAGATATCGTAATATGTTTTTTAATTGGTGTATTTTTATGATCTAATATGTGGATACTATTAAAATATATTGAATATATATTCATAAGATAAAAAATGAGAAGAAGAATAATAATATGGTATTTTAGTAGTTTTATTGAGAATATCATAGCTAAGTAAATACAATAAAAAATCCATGTAAGTTAGTTTAAAAACGAGATTTTTGGAGATTTTATTGTAAGATTTCACACATACTCTGAAATATTTCATTTTTTTATCTTAGAAGTCTAAAAAATGAGTTTGAGCTACCATTATCGTTAAGGCTCATGCATATCTCATGAAACATTTCATCTATTTTATTCAATAAAATATCTCCCTTTTAAAGAATTAAGAGATAGTATAGTGAAAATAACATGTCCTAAGATAACCTAATCTCTTAAAGAAATAGTGATTGTGAAGAAAATGTAGAAGGAACCAGGAATATCATATGGTTATTAAAGTCAAATAATAATTTTAGAGCCAGTATATATCTTGATTTATTACTCTATGAGTTAAAGCTGAGTGTACGACAAGTTCTACTAGATAAAAATATGATATGAGTAAAAATAAGAGAAATTTGATCATATTTTTCTAGTTGAAATTGAAATAGAAAAATGAGAGAATTTGAAAAACTATAGGGCTATACAATTTTTGACTATGAAGAGACCTAATATTTTAGTGATATATTTATCGAATAGAATCAGAGGTACTCTTCTATATAGTGCACACTCACCAGGTTATATTTTTTGGGTTGTATTATTTTTAAGATGAGTTTAGGTTATTAAGGATAGTATTTATATAAGAGAACTAGGAACTTGGTACATATATATATAAAAGTTGTGGATATGTATTTCTTGAATACATGAAAGTAGTTGAAGACACTCTGTGATTGGCGAAGAATATTAGTTTCGTGTATGAAATGACATCCCTTTATAAAATTATGATATAAATCAAGAGGAAAACGATATTTAAGACTCATGGGAATGGGTATCAAGAACCTTCTAGGATTCCATATTAACGAAGTTTATTGAGATTCTACACTATTCCCATATGTAATTTTATTAACTCACGCACCTGTGTAATGTGGTGATAATGGATAATGATAAAAATCCATACACTCAATATGTAGTAGATAAAATTATTTTAGTGTAAAATTTATCACTAAATATTATTTGAACATGGAAAGAAGCAGCAAAATCCCAAAGAGAATCATAAATTTCCTATAGAGATAAATAAATTTAATAATTTTTAATACTCAAACAATATATATACAAAAGTGAAGTAATTAGAATGTCTAAGTGTAGAACCCACAAGCATGGTCAAATATTACTTAGGTGAACATTGAATCATATAAAAATAAAAACAATATTTATGAATCAGGTTGTGATGGAATGTAAGGTTTACTGATATTTAAATTTTTGATCTATGGGAATGATGAATTATTTTCCCATTCATATTTTTTCACTAAATTGGGACTGAAGGGATCCTTTTTATGGTTACCCTTTCACTAATTCCACAATCTACCCATTCATATGGTCAATTATGTGGATTGATTATAAAATTAGGATTCCCATAACCTTATTTAAACATAACATCTAAAGAATTCATAATGTACAAGAACTACCCATGTATATAAGTTGACAAATAAAGATTTACTCCCCAAATTGAAAAAAATGGTCATGAAATAGCAAAAGAATGAGATTAAGAATTAATAGTTGAAGGTTAAGAAACCCAAACAAGAGTTAAAATGGAAAAAATACCTCAAAAACATTCCTTATAAAATATATCACATGACACAATAGAATTACCCACATCATGCATATCATGATGGGGTTGAGATCATAGTTACCTAATGATAGCAAAGATTAGTAGCAATATGGCTACCGATTTTCCTTGTACTCCTTGTTTGGTTATCTCTTCTATAGTCTAACTCCCCCATGACATTGAGTCACTTATGAATATAAAATAATCAATCAAAATCCGACATCTTAATGCATAAATTTTTTTATGGACATTTCACGTTGTGAATAATGGTTTCATAGTAGGAATCGTCAAACTCTGGCCTTTAAAATCATATTAATTCAAATTCTCACCCCATTAATTATTTTTGTGACATGAATCATTCTTTTTATATAATGAATGAATGAAATGTTTCCCAGGGTATCTATGTATCCTCTTAGATCACAATGTGAATTCTTTACGTAATTGGAATTTATTTCAACCCAGATTGTATAGACCTGATCATCTATATTATAGCTTAAATATTCTATTGTTGCATCATGGATAGCTCATCTCTTTTTTTCACTATCCTAAAAATAATCTTCAAATGTATCCTTAAAAAATATTAATATCCCTGTAAATATTAGATAAATAATAAATAGTTTATTTATTTAAATAATTAATTTTATATTGAAAATGAATGAATTTTATCTAATCCTCAATTAGGAATCCTAGGAGCGTCAAAACCTTATAAACATTATTGTGGAACTTTCATTCTCTATATAAATTGCATATTGGTGTATTCATGGATAAAAACAGAATACAAATTTTTACAAACTATAATTATAGGTTCAAATACCGAAGGGATAAAATGAATATATAAGATTTTCTATTTTATAAAAAAAGTTTACAACACTTAATTCACCCCCACCCACCACCCCCACTCTTATGTGTGTATGTAAAATATATTTAGAATTTTAGACTTTGGACCTATATTTGTATGATTGGAAAGGGAATGTTATTGATTCTAACCTTTCACATAATTATGTAGTTGTTAAATAATATGACCATTTGTTTTGATTCCTTATAATATATACCCATGTATGTTCATGAAGTAAAAATTTTATCATATCGATGATTTCTCCAAGAAAGTATATTCCTAAAAATGAATTTAATTATGAACTATATCCCTTCATCCTATAATTTACGGATTCATAGAAAAATGGTGCTAAAAAATATGAAGAAAAAATCGTAAATATATTAAAAACATATTCATCCCAAATGTGGACCATGATGAATTTCCTGGACTAGGAAATTTGATCTATTCAAATATTGACACTTTTTTTCATAGTATATTTTATAATTTTGATTTTGAGCCAAAATTAGTACTTTGAAGAAAAATTAGTGTTTCTGGTGTCTTCATTAACTCCTTGTTACATTCATTGATTTTCATATAATAGGTCATGGTTTAACTAAAAAAATATATTAAAGATTCTAAAAAAATTATTATCTAAAGTATATACCATGGCACAATTAAGAAATATATTTAGAGAGTCTGGAAAATAATTTCAGTTGAAAGAATTATATAAAAGATTTTATCCCACATCAGATACATTTGGGACCCAAAATCGGAGAAATATATAATTTTTTTAAAACCATTATATTGGATATTTAATTTGTTATGTCATAATATTAATTTTAGGGACATTAAGAAAAATATAAAGGAAAATATGCTTTTAAAAATTGATTAATGTGACAGGGAAAACAAAAGATCATTTAAATTATTATAAGTACATAGAATCACTAAATACTAAGTGATAACTACGGGGAAATAAAAATGGGATTTATCATGTAGTATTTTATTCCTTGAAAAATTCTATAAAAATATGTTTTCCATTAATTATTAACAATTATTCATGGTAAAGTAAGATTTTCTTGTAACATTTCAATTTTTTTATATTTAAATCACCATAAATTATATGTATTGAAAATTCAAAGTAAAAAATACTATTAGAGATGTTATCAACATCATCGATCCCAAATTTTTTTTGGAGAAGATAATTGCAGCTCTGATATAATTTTGAACATTATTTAAACATCTTGATGAGAATCGGTAAACCAAGTAAACTTTTGGAAATAATGTTTTAGAAAATTTTTCATTTTTAAATAATCCCTCGAATCTTTTTTTCACATTAAGGATTCATTTAATTGTACATTTGACAGATGAGGACAAACAAAGGGAATTCATACATTATATAGTGATGTATCCCATTGAGAGGTACTTATTTTGAATGTTTTTGGTATAAATATATTAATTTTTTTAATTAAAATTATTATTAACTCACTACTAAATTTATTTCCTTGGTTATTTTAAGTGTATATGAAAAATAATGTTCAACATGGGTGATATATTGATGAAGGATACATAACTAATGAATGTGTACGAATTTGTTAATGGTATGTATAATAAATTGGGAAATAATTTAATTAAGTGAAATGTTTTTATGATAATCCAATTCATTATCAGGAAAATAATAAAACATATATAATTTCATCACTATGTTGAGAAATTTTAAATGTTACTTTATTTACATTGACTAATTTACATTTTAGACAATCAAACTTATATGTGAAACTCAATACAGGGGCATAAATTAAATTATTCCTTGGGTTTAGAAATTAAAATGAGGAATATTTATAAATATTGGTTAAAATTATAATAATGAATGGTTTTCAGATTAAGTAAATTTTTAATCTAATACAAATTTCTAAATTTTGTTAAGTCACTAGTTTTTCTAACAATATTTTATACAGAAATGAATGGATAATCAATGTGTATACTCATGTTGAACTAATAAATATTTTTAAATATTAATATTGAGGTTTTAATAATAAATTTAATGAGATTTTAAGCATTTAATATAAATGATTTCTAATTTTATACAATATATCACAAGGATAGTTAGAAAATACAAAATCACATTGTATTTGTAGTTTTAAATCAGAGATACTTGTAATGTGTGTCGATAATATCAATGGAATTTGTCATGGAAAATTTTATATCATCTGTCACAGCCTGATTTGACACCTCTCTATTAATTTATTACTTTTCATACTTGATTTATTTCTTTTGTCTCTATGGGTGAGTTTCTACATAAATTGGAATTTTTTAGGGATAAAGAGTAGTTTATGGTTAGGGGAAACAGTTCCTAAAACCTATGAAAATCATGTGGCCCACATAGACGTGCTTTCTAGACCACACTGTTAGGTTATTGATTTTGTTTCATCCCATATGAAAAATTATGACCTCATCTCTTCATGGACAGAGGGGTCACATGGTTAATGAAAGGCCTAGCAGACCATGCGTCCAAACCGTGTGGCCTGGTGAGGTCCTTTTAAAAAACATAAGAATAAATCAAATTGATAATAATAATAATAATAATAATAATAAAGTTATATTTCTTTCCCCCACCCAATTCCTCTCTTTATTTTGTGACACACCATTAATAGAGGGGTTCTTGGATGTTCGTGCCTCCTCCCCTCTCCCTCTAGTCAATTGTTTCTCCTCCTTATTCATAGTGTAATCTTCTTCAGAAATAATTTCTCCCTCTCTTTCCCCTCCTTCCATATTCTCACCAATTTTCATGGTTTCCTTTCTCTTTTATGTGTTTTTCATTCCATTGATAAACCATAACCTAAATGGTGTTTTTTTTGTTTCTTAGATCCTAAGGTTCATCTGGACCGATTTGAGGCTCTTTCTTAAGGTTATCATCCAAGGTGATGACTTGTGGCTCATTGAATGTGACTTACATATAAATATATTTTAATATGTTTATATATATATATAACACGTTTTTAAATATTCACTCATAGTGGTGTGAATATAGAAATTCTAACAATGTATTATTATTATATATATATTTGTATAGGTGCATATGTTTGTAAGTGTATAAGGTGGTATTTATATTAATGGGGTTTATCTTGGTCTATATTTATTTGTGGTACTCATTGAATTTTATTCAAGATACTATCTTAAAGGGTGATATGTTTTGAGGTCTATTTCCTATGACCATGACATTAAATTGAATTCCTTCATTTCTTGTATATTTTCAAAGGGTGTTTCAATTTTTTTATAATATGTATCAACTATGGAAATGTTCTTGGATCTTATGAAAATGATTTTTCCTATTTCCATATTTTACATAAGAATCTAACAATGTCATCCCTTGTTAATAATTTTTCAAAAATATATCTAGATTGAAAGTCCCGTGAATGTTCAAGTATTTTTCCAAATGATTTTTACCTTTGGAAGATTGAAATTACCAAAGGAAATTTTCTGTATATTAAAATTACTATATTTGAAGTGTTTATGTGTGATGTGTGGTTTTACAACATTAATGATTTGGATTAAAGGCGTTTCCAAAGAAATGGTGTTCCCTTTATAAATTACATAGCATATTTTGGACCTTGAAATTTTTTATAGAAATGAAAAACCCTATAAATCATGTCCATTGTATTTGAAATGTGATGTGTACTAAATTTATGGTATGTAATGTGTGCATGTAATGGGTCTTATGAATTGTTGTGTGATTCAGAAAGGGAAAGGGGCTATTCATAAATGGGAATTCAATGGTTATAACATGAATGGTGTTTTAGTGAAAAGTATGTGATATTTATTTACATTATAGATTTATAAAGAAAACCACATCCATTAGAGTATAGAGGAAAAGAATATTTGGTACAAATGTGGGTAGGCATGGTATACTCGCTTGGAAAGCTAGAAGGGCCATGGATCAGGTCTCCCGGATAGGGTTTTGATGCCACACTAACTAAATGATGTGATATAGATTATTACCATTGGTACTTGAGTGCATTCCCTCTAACATCTCGTATAAGGGACGATAAATCTTTGATCACTAAGATACAATGTACCTAGATTCCAACTAAGCTAGCTATGTAGTAAATTCCAATGTTATCTTCTGTATTTTACTCTGGTTTTCCTTGGTATTATTTTAAAATACACTTTTTATTAGTTTTATTTTCTTATCTGAAATAATAAAAATAATGTTATATCTCAGCCAATTTTTTGGGCCTAATGATTTTCTATTTAATTTTTTGCGTCCATAATGAGACACATATTTTAGTATTAGTTATCTTTTATGAAAAATTTACTAAAAGTCCTTCCTATCTTGGAAAAAAATTTAAAATATGATGGAAATTAGTTTTTTAAATATAATCATGATTATTTTTTTTATTAAAAGAATATAAATCCCTATTTTTTATGTCTTATTTTCAAACATGCATGATTTCGATTTCAAAATAAATGTAATTCTTATGTTGTTGTTTATGTTTTGAAGACCTTCTATGAAATTTAATGCTCAAACCTATATTCCCTATCCTTTTTCAGTTTTTTTTCATTCTTAGTTATGGTTTCTCTTACAGCAAGCATTATTCCATGGTTGGTGGGGACCCATTAGGTCACATAGAGGTATGTCTTGTTTTATTTCGTTATTACTTCCATTTTTTATTTTATTTGTCTATTCATGTTTATTTTTTTTATGGGATAAGACATGCACAATTGATTAATATTTTATGTCTTAAACTAGTTATCGACATGGGAGGATTAAGAGTGCCTCTTTATCCCCATCATGTGAAGTATCATATGATCGGTAGGGGGTTAACCTCATTTGGTTTTCCAAAAACTGGTATCCTATAATTATACCATAATATTTGGGGATGTTCGACTGTTTGGAGTTATTATTTTTCGAATTTAGGTGGTTAGTAGAATGTATGTACTTGATAACCACCTATTTGGAATGACTTTGACTTATTGGGGTGGTTAAGGATGTCATTTTCTTGAATATAAGTTTGGTTCTCAGGGTGTTTTTTATAGTTTCAGTCCTTTTTGAGTGTTTCATATTGGTTTGGATATTGGGTTGGTAATTTTTAAAAATTCAATGACTATAGAGATTTTTTATGGGATATAGATTGTTCATGGTTGTAGTGTTTGGTCTATAAAACCATGTGTCGACTATGCAGCTACCTTTATTTTCCTTTAATGTGATCACATTATTGGCACATGGAATGAAAAACTATGTTTCCAATACATGTGTAAAAAAATATGTTTTAATAATGTTGTTTTATTGAGTTATATGATTATTTTTTATCCTTTTTTAGATTTTTTTGGGGTGATTCAGTTGGGTTTTAAATTTTTTTTTTGTTTTTTATAATTTTATTTTATTTTTAAACAATCATTTAGGCTCTCTAGAAATGGAATGGAAATAATATTGATAATGGAAAAGAATATTTCTTTTGAAGTTTGGGATGAAAAGGGATTTGGGATATTTATAAATTCTGGGATTCTAAGACAAATTTCGATTTTAATCATGTAAAATATATGTGATAATGTGATTCAAAATGGAATTACTCTTTTAATTTCTAGGAATTCAAAAATGTATGGATGTATTTTTAATTTTCATGGATGGTAATTAGAATTTTTTAATGTGTTCTTGAGTTTGAACAAGAATATATATGTTTGAGGATTTGTGGAATATCATTGGTAAGTGTCCAACCTTAAAAACATGTTCTGTTTTTTTGGAAATGTCATTTGAAAATGTAATTATGATTTTTAATCGATGATTAATTTTTTTATGTTTCCTTATATTTCTTGGTATTTCCTTCTTATTCTTTTATGTAAACATTTTCTTAAATGATGTTTTTAGTTTGACTTTTGTTTCGTGATTGAGAATTGATGTTTTCTTTATGAAGCGTTTTAAGTTGGTTATTTGGTTTTTTTAGATTATTCCCACACAAAGATTTACAGAATTATGAAGAGTAATTGAGGATGGATAAATCATTCCATTCCTTAGGTTCATTTAGATCTTTCTCTATCATTTGGTTCATCTATTCTAAAAATGGTTCTTGATTCTAATTTGTATCAAGAATTCCATCAATGGTTCCAAGAGTCTAAGCCTTCTCATTTCATTAGACTATAAGATCCTAGGAAAGATAAGGATTGGTTATAAATAATTGAGGATATATATATTTTTTTATTGAGATTAATGATCCTATTAAGATCCTGTTTGTGACATTTATCCATGAATTCCTAGGATGGAACTGGTGTAATTTAGCCTATTAGTCTAAAGCACAATAATTCCACTTGTGGAAAAGCTTCAAATCATTTTTCATCTAACAGTGCTTTTTTGAGGTTGTGAAGTTACCAAAGGAGATGAAATTGTACCATATCAAGAATGGTGATTCAATAGTGATTGAGTATGTGTCATATCTCACAAAACCTACTATAGATGGAGTCAAGAAGGCTGGATTCATCGAAAAGGGTCTTCGACCAGAACTATACCTGGTAGTGCCTCCCTTCCCTCGCTCTGATGAAGAAGCAATGAGGCGGGTTGTTTGAGTTGAATCATGTTTAGTCAAACACCAAAAGGTTCTTGATGTATCGCCTATAGCTAAGAGTGCGGGCAGTTTTATAGTAAAAGAAAAGGAAGAAAGGTTGTTTCTAGGCAGTTTGGAATTGGTATAAATAGGTCGTCATGTTTCCTCTCACCAAAATTATCTAAGAGTAAGATCTAGGTATTCTATCAATATTGAAAAATAATAAACAAGAATTATTATTATTTAAAATCACTAACATCCTAATGTATATTTGGCACATGGGTCATCTACATGGGTTTTCTAGGATTCTTTCTAAAAGTGATGTGGACCCAAATCCACCCCCCTAAAGGACCGCACCACCGCTCCTCATTTGGAGAAGCATGGTCCTTATCTGGTTTTTTATTGTTTCTCTCAATGTAAGGGTTTTTGGTTTTTTATGTAGTGCTTGATAGTATTTTTTGGGAATATAAAAAGGGTTATTGTGTACCTTTTGTGATACCTTTTCTTAATATATTTTTTTTTCGAAGGGAATTATGGATATTGTGTTAGTGGATGGTGATGTTTCTTTTTCTATATATCATCTCTCGTGGCGTTGGTTTTTTATTCTTTTTGGAATTGTATTGATTTTGGAAATTAGGGTTTGACCATATCTTTAATGGATAGGGGACACCAGCATGAATATAGATCACTATAAACCTAGTTTCGAAGATCCTTTTATGGGAAAATCATATGTCCATGCCCTACACAACCCCGATCATTATAGTTGGTTCGCCTAGATAATGGATCATGTATTAGATTCTAATGGTGATCCCAAATACAACATGATAAGCTAATTTGGTGACTTCTTATATCAGGGAACTACTAAAAACAAGGTTTCTCAAAATATAGGACATTAATAGTGATAGCTAAAACTCTTTCAAAGACAAACTTTGTTAGCGCGAAAAAAATCTCTATAAAAGGGGGACTTTAACAGTGCTTTTTTACAAGAACTGATAAATGAGGTCTTTTACCAATGCTTGTAAAAAGGTGTTGATAAAGCAAGAGTTTGTTAGTGGTTTTTTAGAAGTACTGATAAATTCCACCATTATCAGGCATTTTTATAACCACTAATAAAATTATAGATAGAAATATATATATTTTAATAAAATTAAAATATTAATATATAAAATTATTTATATTTATATAAATTATATACATATTTTTTGAAATATGTTTTAGATAAGGTAAATAGGAATTTACACTTAATATGTAAGATATTTAATGGAAATATCTTATAAAATAACTTGAAAAATATTTTTAATTCATAATGTTCTTATTATTATCGATTAATGGTCAATTAATATCAATTTGAAGATAATAAATTCAAAAAAATAATAATATATTTCAAATAAGTTGAAAATGAATCTAAAACATCAAATAGCCATAAATTTTGATCTGGGTTTTTGTTTGGGCTCTACCACATATCAAACCAAAGCATGTGATGATATTTATGTGATAGAAAAATAAATAATCATTATATCACATTTTTCTAGGCCAAAAGTCTACAAAGGTCTCATAAACTGTGTTTTTAGGTCGCCCATTTTTTAAATTTGATATGGATTTTAAGCCTCGTTTAGGGGTTATATTTTCATCTTTTCTGTGGGGACTAAATTTATTCCCAGGGTTTACTTTCATATTAATATTATGGATTTTAAATTTAATAATTTTTTGTAATATAATTTTATTTATAATCAAATATATAAAAATAAAGATGTGTTTTTTTTATATTCCTGCATAAAAATTTATTTTTATAAATAAATCAATAAATATATTTACATATAAATTATATAGATTAATATATATATACAAATATATAAATATATGTATAAAATATTTTATGAATGATATATAAATATATATATATATATATATATATCATAAAATATAAAGAAAAATAGTATAGAGAAATAGTAAAGTCACTTGTGTATAACGTGGAGGTCTAGGGTTCAAAACTCACTAGAGGAAGGGGCACGTGGGTGGATTAGATTATATAAAGAACTGATAAAGGGTTTGGGGAAATTTTGATAATGTGGTGGGGTGAACTACTGATAAAGTGGGTGGGTGGGCCATGAAAATTAATTATATACCCTTTATCAGTGGGGCCTTTATCATCACAAAAAAATCAATTCTAAAGGCCCCCATTAACAGCACTAAAATGTGTTAATAAAGTGTACCTTTAGTAGTGCAAAAAAATTCTCTTAATGGAACCTCTTAACAGTGCTTTTTAACACTATCAAAGGGGGTCCTTAAATAATTCTTTTTTGACACTGATAAAATTTTCATGATTTTAACTACGCTTCGATTATCAACACTTTTTTAGCCTTCATAAAGGCCTTTTCTAGCACTGCTAATGGACAATTTTGTAGTAAAGGGGGTAGGGTTGTTCCTTATTTTTTGATTATGATTAGATATGTGATTATATTTTACTTGTTTTTTCATTTTTCAATTCATGTTCTTTGGTCTTGGAATGTTATCTCTTTCAGGTTGGGTTCTTTAAATTGTGTATGACCTCATTATTCTCTTTTAATATCAAAGATATTTGAGAGGGGTCAGTTTCTGTCACATCCATTACTTATTATTAAGTTAATTTTCATGTAATTTGTATTGTTACTTTGATTTTGTGGGTTTTCCAGTATTTTTTTGAGAAAATGGTGGTTTTATTATGATTTGGGCCAAACCATGAGCTCATTTCCAGATTGAAAAACAAAATTTTTTTCTTTTATAAATCCTTTATTTTCAACATTTTTCACCCATTCAACATCACACTTGGCCTTCTCTTCCCTATTGAAACCACCATATCCATTTAGATCCTTTTTGAACTCATAATCATGGTGTATTTGGGGGATTTGTTCAGAAATTGTGCCAACCCATGATCCCATCTCTAGATTTAAGGTGATAATTTATTTATTTAATATCTCATTAATTGATTAATATTTTTTGGTCATTACACTTCTCTTTAGATCCAATAAACCCTAGGAGCATCTCCATGTTTAATTTTCTTTCTTTTGAGTTCATCTTCTTCATTTATTAAGGTGAATTTCCTCTAGGTTTCTCAAATCGTCGAGATTTTCATGGGGAATTTTTTATTTCATAAATAATTCAGTTTCTACTCTTTTTCTCCCAATTCTGTCCCCACTAGATCTCTTAAACCTTATTAGAACCTCCCTTTCAATGTTGGATTCTAGGATATTCAACTATTGGTATATTAGGGGTGATTTCTTCACTGTTTCTCAAGTAAGTGAGTCTCCTTCTTATTTCTTTCCATTTCATTATGTTTTCTCCCACTTTTCCTTAAGCTCCAAATTACCTGAATCTAGGGATACATACCTAGGGGTTTTTTGAGTTTCTTGGTCTAATATTGTGGTTTCAGGTTCGTTTTAACTCCCATGTGATACAGAGGTGGTGCGATTGAAGTTACACAGAAGGATTTAAGGGTTTTGACACATTTGGTTGGTGATTCTTGGTGTATGAATTGTATAATGATTATATTAATAGATTTATATTTTTATCATGTTCCAATTTTAATTTTTTTGGTTGGAAAACTATTTTTAGGTATAATTTGTCGAACGATTGATTTTTAAATTTCATTTTTGTGTGAAAATGGGTGTTTTCCATGTGCAATCCATGTTGCACCAATTGGAGTTGTTTCAAAATTCCTGAAATGGTTTTATTAAAATGTTTTATTATAGAAAATTCTTTTTTGGTGTATTATTGGTATGAATTTGGTTTTAAAGGTGGGGTTATAAGTGGAATTTATTTGAATTTTTTTTTTATAGTTTTTGAAATTATTTTAGATACAGTCAAAGTATTTATTTGAGTAATAAAAATAGTTAAAGGTATATTTAGATGATATTTGCAGTGTATATGAGAATAAATGGAATTTTTATATGTAACTGACATTTTATTGCATGTGGAACTTTTTTCATCACAAAGTGGGAAACTCTAGTTTTTTGGGGGGTGGACGTGTACTAATATACTAGTGATACGGAGTTTGTTTATCCCAATTTCACATAGCATGTTCGACATTGACTACACTAAAAACACTATAAGGATAATTATTGGGGAACACTAGGTTATGGGTATGTTCCCTACTAGTGGCTTATTCATGAGAACATGTATTTGATTTGGATACTTTTACACTGAGATACAAGGTACCTAGTGCCCACAGTTAACTAGTGCCGAGGGGTGTTCCCGTGACAAGTGCACAATGACTATATGGTATTTAAAATTAGATTGGGGAGTGATTGGATAAAAAATTCAGTATATTACATGTATTGTTTAAATTTATTCATTATTTAATGTTAACCCTTGAAAACTGTTTTCCATTAAAAATTCCACTTTAGAAATTGTTACTACCATACATTGTTTATCAAAACATGAATGCTTTTTATCTGATAATGCTTTTCACATAGAATATTGTTGTTTTATCTTATTGGGATTTGGATCAAATCTTAATTACACATTTGGGTGTATGTAGACTAGATCGTGTTTGATTCTGGTAAGGGAAAGGCCTTTGGAGAAGCCAACTTGAGTTGTTAGTTTCCTCCCACGGTGCGGTGTTGTGGAGACAACCCATGGTTGAAGACCCCTTGTCATGTGTCGGTCCATGGACTATTTTTTAAACTACTTTTTTTGTTTTTCACATCTTGTGTCATGTTTGAAACCTTATATTCAATTATGAATTTTATTTAAGAAATTTATATGGTAATTTTCATATTTAGTGTACTTATTGTTATTGGTTGTATTATGTATCCTAACTCGGGTATACTATTCCGAAATAATGGGTTATCATACCTGAGAATT
This sequence comes from Viscum album, assembly GCA_963277665.1. NCBI lineage: Eukaryota > Viridiplantae > Streptophyta > Magnoliopsida > Santalales > Viscaceae > Viscum > Viscum album. Next base: position 1,830,383,104 of record OY728164.1, on the reverse strand, counting down.
TTCCCCAACTTTTGGGGATGGGGAATTCTCTCCAGGCCTTGCCACAAAATATTTCGGGTGCCGGTTTTAATGGAAATTAAATTTAGTTTGTGAAAAAAAGTTATCAAAGGCAGGTTTATCTTTTTGGGTCATATTATTATTTTGGGGGTGAGCCTGGTTAGACAGGATCTTGTAATGTCGAGGCTTAGAGTTGTGGTTATGAGTAGGTTTCATAGCTAGTACCTCTCATGAAAAATCATGAGTTTCCATGGGATGTTGGGATGGTTTTTTTGACTTCTCTTCCAGGTGGGACGTGCAAGCTGTAGACCGCACGTAGATAATGGGTTAGAGTGAAGTGGTTGTTTATTTAATTGTTTTAATGGGATTTAATTATTTATATCTGATTTAATTGATGAAATTTATAATTATTGTTGTACTGATGATTTATTTTGTTACATTTTCTTTGTGTAACAACATGCCTCCCTAGAAATCTCTCATGCTCCCTCAAGAGGACGCCGAAGAGATTTCATTCTCAGAAATTGTTCAAAGGATAGTAGAAGCCATGTGTAGGGAAATCTAATCCCTAGAATAGAGAGTAGCTCCTGGTCTATCTCTAGCTAGGGAAGCAGAGTCTATTCCAAGGAAGGAAAAATCCAAGGAGTTCCTAAAGAGCAGGTCTCCTACTTTTTGAGGTAGCACGGAACCCCATAAAGCATAGTAGTGGGTCAAGAATGTCAAGTTCTTGTTAGAGTTTCTTGATACACCGGAGGAGTTTATAGTGAAGTGTTCCTCTTTTCTATTATAGGATCCCAGCCACAGGTGGGGGTGATCAGTGCTTTAATATGGGAATCATGAACAGATGATCAGGAAGGAGTACAAGGTTAACATTAATGACAAGTATTTCCCTAAATTCATGGAAAATTCCAGATCGCATGAGTTTACAGAGTTTGTTATGGGGGAACTTTTAGTGATGGAGTATGCCAATTTTTTTTCTAAGTAGGTCTTATATGCTTCAAAAATGGTCACCAATGTGTAGAGGCTCAAAAGATTAAGATGGGTTTTCGGTCAGTATTCTATTCCTATGTCTTCTAGTTCAGGTTCAATACATACACCGAGGTGGTTGATTGAGATTTTATGCTGGTGATTGACTTCAAGGGTAGGTATGGTTTTTCTAGAGTAGTTTTAGTGATCGGTAGTGGAAATTATTTTGGGAACAAAAGGAAGCGAGAGGAGTAGGGGAAGAATGGAGGTGGTAGTTTGTGCCAACCGTCTAGACAATTTTCTTTAGTGGAGTCTAATACAAGCTTCATTTTGTGCCACTACTGTTGGAGTACAAGGCACACCCGACCAGTATGAACGTCACCTCTAAAATCCTGCTATCATTGTAGACTTAAGGGACCCTTGCATCATTTTTTGCTGGATGGCACATCCAAACCAGTGTGTGGTAGGATCGGTGGATTCTACAAGAGTTCCAGCTCAGTCAGAGCCATCATGGATGGGGGGATCTCAATTTGGTGTCCATGGTGGTAGGGGATGATCATCTTCTACGAAGATCCATTTCAAGGCAGAGCCATAGGAGAGCTGTTGTTCTCAAGATGAGTGTAGTCATCTTCATGCAGTGGAGCAGGCACCAGCAAAATAGCATGTTGGGCTTTTAACAGTTCGAGGTGCTATCTTGATTTCAACATCTATAGATGATTCCCTTTTGGATACTAGTGATTTTGTTTCATTTATCTCTACCCATTTTGTGACCATGCTTAGTTTCCCAACTGAGTTCTATTCCTTTGTGATTTATTTGGTGACGCTGCTAGGTATGAAGAAGGAGAAAGGTCTTAGGTGCATGTAGTGTGAACATACTATATATGGGGTAGGGATATAGTTCGACCTCGTGGTCATGGATATAGATCTTTTTTACATAATCCTTATCATGGATTGGTATGTTCACTTTTAGGCACACATTGATTTCTATAGGAAGTGGGTGAGTTTCATGGCACCTAATGGCAGCCCTCAGGTTTTTCATAGGGAATGGTATCATCATTCGGGTCATACCGAACCTCCACTCCCAAGGTTGGTAAATCTTTTCTTCAAAATTTGTGTCTCCCACTCTAGAGTACGATGGTCATTCTCTTAAGGGTGTGTTACCACATGTAGTGGATGATTTCCCAAAGGTATTTCCAGATGATTTTTTATGATTACCCCTTGAGTAGGATAGGGGATTTTCGATCGATTTAGCACAGGGAACTCAACTGATATCTCTTTCCTCATATCATATAGACCCCACCAAACTGAGGGAATAAAATATACAGCTAGAAGATTTATAATCCAAAGTATTCATTCTCCTGAGCGTCTCTCTTTAGGCCACTCCAATTCTATTTTCAATGAATAATTAAGTGTCCCTCTGTTTGTGTATTGATTACCAGAAGTTGATCAAGGTAACCATCAATACCATATATTGTTTGCATTGACTAGATAACTGTTTTGATCAGTTAAAAGGGGAATAGTGGTTTTTAAAAATAGACGTCCATTCAGGTTACCACCCACTCTAGGTGAACGAGGATGATTTCCTAAATATGGCCTTTTGAAGTAAATAAAGACACTTTGAGTACTTGGTCATGCCATTCGGATTAACCAATTCCCTAGTGGTATTTATGGCACTCATGAACAGGGTGTTACAATGGTATATTTATTATTTTGTTGTGGTATTTGTGGAAAAAATCCTAGTTTACTCTACATCCAAGGAGAAGAATTAGCATCATTTTCAAATCATGTTGGGTATGTTGCGGGATCACCGCCATTATGAAATGTTTTCAATGTGCCACTTCAGGATCATGTAGAAAAATTTTCTGGGGAATTTAATCTCAGAGTAGGGAATTTCGGTGGATCTTGGGATGATCAATGCATTGATTTCATTGGAGTATCTAAATAATGAGTTTGAGATAAAAATTTTCCTCGTCTTGGAAGGATACTATAGGTGGCTTTTTTCAGATATCTCTTGGATTTCTTCTCCCATGACTGTGCTCACCTGGAAGGAGCTGAAGTTTGTTTGGGTCCTGGAATGTTAGGAATATTTTGAGGAGTAGAAGCAGCGGTTGAATACTGTCCCTTGTTGATCTTTCCAGAAATTAAAATAGAATATGTGGTGTATTGTGATGCTTTAGTAATAGGTATTATGTGTTTTCTTCTGCAGTATGATCTCATGGTGGTGTGTGGCTCCTTTCAACTCTAACCACATGAAAATAAATACCGGACCCAAGACATGGAGATAGAAACATTTGTTCGTTCTTTAATGACTTGGTGTCACTACCTATTGGGAGATAATTTTTTGGTCTATTCTGATAACAAGATCATAGCCTATATCTTCTCTAATAAGGATCTTAACCTAAGGCATCAGCATAGGATCGAGTAATTAAAGGGGTTCAACTTCAATATCGTCTACACCTTAGAGAAGGGTAACATGGTGGTAGATTCCTTGAGCAGAACAGTATCAGTGAAGGCTTTGAGGAAGTATAGTGATGAGTGGACTCTAATAGGGCTCTTTGCTTAGATGCATGTGGCGACCAATGAGATCAGTGGAGATGCATTCTTGGAAATCATTTAGTTGACCCATCCTCTTGTGGAGATGATTCACCAGGACCAGCCAAATGATGAGCTATTTCAGTAGTCGAGGATGTTTCGTCATGTTGTGGATATGTCTTCTTCTTGGTCTTCATCCCCTGAGGGTATCTTTTTCTTCAAGGGAAACTTAGTGGTGCCTTTTTTTCTATGTAAGGGGTGATGTAGGATATACACTAGTCTTAGTGGACTGCCCATCTTGGTTCCATGAAGATGTATTATGATGTTCCTCACCATTTCTGGTGGCCATGTATGAGGCGGGACATAGTTGATTTCATATCAAGATGTTATACTTGTCAGCTAGAGAATGCAGAGCATCAAAGACCCTCTGGTTTTCTCGAGGCATTACCAATTTTTACCTAGATGTTGGAAGAGTTTTCCCATTATTTCATAGTTTTCTTGACCCGTACACCTTGGGGATATAATGTTATCTAGTTGGTAATTGATTTTTTGACCAAATCGGCATATTTCATTCTGGTCATTGATTCGACCAATGTGGATGAATTGGGATGGTTTTATGTGTAGGAATTTGGGAGGCTCCCTGGTGTTCCATCATCCATCATTTCGAAAATGTACCCTTGTTTATCCTCTCAATTTTGGAGTGGCCTTCAGAAGGCATTGGGGTCATAGATTAAGTTGAGTACGACATACCACCCTCAAATGGATGGTTAGGCAGATTAGACTTATTAGATTCTATAAGACATTCATTAGCCATGTGTGTTGGATTTTGGTGGTTCATAGGTTTTCCATTTGGGATTGGTAGAGTTTTCCTATAACTATATCTATTAATACTAAATCAAGATGGCACCGTTCAAGAAAATTTATGGTTGGCCATGTCGATCTCCATTGTGTTGAGTGGATGTGGGTGAGAACTCACTGCTAGGTCTACGTAGTGTTCCAGAGACATCAGACAAGGTTTAGTTGATTAGATAACAGTTGTTGAAATCCTCGAGTCTACACAAGTCTTATGTCAATCAGAGGCGTATTTCTTTGGAGTTTTATGTGGGTGATGGGTTATTCTTGAACGTGGCACCTGGATTGGGTCATCTCCATCTTGGTATGAAAGGAAAGCTTAATAGGTGACTTATACACAATCAAGACACATATTTGTGAAGTGCTAAAGTAATTTATCATAGATAAATATAATAAGCTTTCATTAAAAATATTTTATGGAATAAATTATAGGAAGGTTTACGATCCATCTAAAGTGTAAAAATGCATGGATAGGATTCCTTATGCATTTTACATGGGATCAATCAGGTTTGAGATGTTGTGTAGTCCACCTAATGTCTCCCATGATATTATAATTTTTACTAGATACCATCATAATACTGGTTAAAGTTACTAAATTTATATTAAGAAAATATAGATGTACTTAAGAAGGAATAAAAATAAGTTCTTGGTCTTTATTAGAGAAAATGAAATATGTATAAAAAGTTACGTAAATTCATATCTTAGTTCTAATAAAGATGATATGATATCTCAATCAGGATTCAGGTTTTAAAAAATGATAGAGTTATCATTTGGAAGAGTTCTTAATAATCCTCATTGTAGGCTTGACAATAGAGGATGAGTACATAACTACATCAGATGTTTTGAAGGAAGCTATTTCAAAATGAATTTAATCTCTGAATTTAACGTGGTTCTTAGAATTCAGGAAGATATTGAGATTTACTATTACAAAAATGGCGTTGTTTCTCAAGAAAATAAACCTTAGTAAAACCAACATACCAATCATATCCTTTAAAAATACCATATCATACGAATGATCATTTAAGTTGGTGATGTAAAGGTTAGTTGGGAAGTTATAGATAATAATTATGCACATACTTTGATGAATCCATTAGCTTAGAAACAACAAGATGGTCATGTAAGGTATCTTGATATTAAGTATAGAAAACATTTATATAATGATTTTATAATGTATTGTGGTTTTATTATATAGAAAAATTTCATTTATTTTTTATTCATGTGTATTATGATTTAATATAAATGAACGATCAAATGAAAATATCCCATCAATGTAATGAAACATTTTGTTTTCCCTGAAAATGATCATCATGGGGTATTATGGGCTTTGATAATATAATAAGATTATCTTTAATAGATTAGTTAACTAATTTAAAATGTTTTATATGATGTATGAAAAATATATTCATGATGCAATAAGTAGATACTTGTTACATTGATTGATATGTTAAATAATATCTCAAGGAATTCCATATGAGAATTAATATAATTAGGGGTGGGAACATGTTATAAATCATTCTTACCTAAAGTGGGAATGACACATATCATGATAAGATTCATGCTTTGATACCCTAATTATGTAATTCAAAACACGAACATAGCTAATTCGGGGTTGGTTAGGTATGTTGTTGAACATGTTTTTAGTTTGTGTGTAACCATGATGGGATTCGTCCACTTGTATGAAAAGAAATGGAATATTTACCTTGATTGAATTAGAATATGTAAATTCATTAAAATGATTATTAATGTCACATGTGATATTCATATCTACTTGGATGAGGGACATATGATGTACATATCCATTAGGTGAATGACATGTTATGTATTCATCAATATTGATAGTATTTTTCAATGAATTATGAAAAGTTGAGTTTTACTATATTAGATTGACATGTTCCATGTCTAGTTTTCAATCAATTTCATGAATAAAAGGAATTTTACAGATATAACTATGATGTATATGATACATCTAGTGGTGTACATGTTTGAAACTATATATGAGAATGATTGATAGAGATCACATTAGACCCCTTAATCTCTTTAATTTAATTAATATTTTATTAGAGGCTTTTATTTTCATACATATATGAAATATGGATTTCATATTTGTTTCCAACACTACTATGGCCCATAGGGTTAGATATTTATACCCTTTTGTAAGGAAAAAATGTAGGAAGAAGTGTTTGTTCCACAATCAATAGAGCTAGAAAATATCATATCCAAAAGAAATTGGATGGACTCAGAAAATATTTTGATGTTTAGTATTAACCCTTAATTCTATTTTAGTCCATGTGGGATATTGTTGTATGTTAACAAAAATTTTATTTATATGGTGCATATACATTGATACATGTATAATATGCATGTGTTATTAGTATATATTTGTGACTGCTATATATATATATATTCAAAATATGGTATAAGATGCTATATATATTCACATGTTATACATGAATATGATCCAGGAATATATATATATATATATATATATTAATGTATATGATGACTCTTCTCATGGAAACTAAAAACACAAGATTATTACTTCTGCATTTCTTACATGACAATATACCTCCATGTATGGTTTCATCTGAATAAATAGAGTTGAATAAATGATGATTGAACTTGTTCGAAGGAATCATCAAAAAAGGAATAAATATTGGGTATCATTTTAATATAACTGATGACTGAAAAAACATTCTTCATTTACGAAGAAACATCAGGCTTCACCAATAAAAGTAAAATGTGATTCACATCATTTGGAGTCACAAATATATGATTGATAACTTCTATTAGTAAACTTTAGTTTTATAAAAATATTATAAAAGGATTTATTCTTCTTGATCCTCTTTCGATACTCTATGTGATGGGGCTAAGAAGCCTTTGATAGCATCAGATATACTCAAATAGAGATCATGATCTAATTGATTGTGTATCCCCCTAATAAAATCGGAATTGATCAACAACTTCGTGTGATCTTCAACAAGCATTCTCCAATAAATGAGTATGGTGGTGGTCGCAGCAAAATCATTCGAAGTATTCTTTATTTTATAGTTTATTTGTGGGTTTGATTTATTAATGCTAGATCATCCACTTTTGGCACTTTCTTCTACTTCCATTGATCATTCCATAATTAATCACTATGCCAAAATTTGTGTTTAGAGTTAGTTTTGTTTTTATTTAACAGTGGTTTAAACCACCACTAAATCATGTGTCAGCATTCAATTAGCATTGGTTTTTTAAAACATTCAATGAATGATTTAGCTGTAGTATTTTATCAGTGGTTTATAATGTTTTTTTAAAAAAATTAATATTTTTTTTAATTTGGTTGATTTAATTTATTATTTGATAATTCTATTTTTATAATTTAATTATATATTTTTTATGATTTTGTTTTCATAATTTATTTATTTATTTATTTATTTATTATTATTTATTTATTATTATTTATTTATTATTATTAATTTATTTATTTATCTGTTGTAATTTAATTTTCTAAATTTTATAATTTATTTATTAATAATTTATTATTTATTTATTATTATAATTTTATTTAAGTATTATAAATTTATTATATATTATTATTATTGTACTATTTTATTATTTTTGTAATTTTATTATTTATTTATAATTTATTTATTTATTTATTATTAATATTTATTTACTATTTATAATTTATAATTTATATTTATATTTATATTTATATATTTATTTATTTATCTATTTATTTATTTATTTATTTCTGTAATTTTTAGTATTTATTAACCTGAATATGCACATGCATGTGCCATATATAGAAATTTTATGTTCGGTGAGATTTGAACCTCTTACATCTTCCATATTCTCCAATGATTTACCACTCCAGTAGGCTCTTCATGTGGTGAATAATCAAAATTTAATATAATTATATATATTAATTGAAAAACCAAATAATACCAAATAAATAAATATAAACTCAATAATGATTAATCTGTAATGATTAATATATAATGATTAATCAATAATGATTAATCAATAATAAATAATCAACAGTTAATAATTAATAATTAATTATAAATATTTAACATTTAATAATTACTATTTACTAATTATTAATCACAAATTACAAATAATATATTAATAAATATAATATAAACTAATAATAAATAAATACATGATAAAGAAATAATTGGTAAATAACAAATTGTAAAAATTAAATGATAATAATAAATAGTAATTAATAAAAAAATAAATAATAATAAACCATAAATAATAAATAATTAAAAACTCAATAAATAATTATTAAATAAATTAAAATTTATAATAAATAATAAATAACAAATAATAAATAAATAATAATAAATAAATAAATAATAAATAAATAAATAATAAATTACTAAATAAATTACTAAAATGAAATAATAAAATAATAAAATAAAAAATAATAGAATAATATAATTATAAAATAATATTTAATATTTAATATTTAATATTTTTATTAAAAGATAGGGGTTGAAGCCTCATTTTATTATTAAAGAAATTACCTCTTTTGACTGGGTAGGAGAGAGACCGCCTGCATAGCTTGAAGGCCCAAGGATAAGTGGCTTGAATACTAGGCTTGAAAGCCCATTTTTTGGCACAAAGGGCCCTTCGGTGAATTGTACTACTACAGTACCTAGGCTGCTACAATACCTGCTACAGTGTCGCTGCTGCTACCCTTTCTACTTGTGCCTCGCTGCTATAGTGTCACTCCTCCTACAGTACTATCAGTGATGTAATTCTACTACAGTGCTGCTACATTAACCTAGAAATTCGTCCATCCCAGATTTGATCCTAGGATTTTTGGATGCCAAGCAGGAGCCTGTACCACTTCGGTACAAGCTCATTGGAAAATAATATATAATATTTAATAATAATTAATAAATACATAAATACATAATTATCAATACATAAATAAAAATTAAATAATAAATAAATAAACATTAGGTAAAAAATTAAATATAATAATAATAATAAATAAATAAAATTATGAAAATATAATTATAAAATTATATAATTTAAAAATTTAAATAATAAATATAAATAAATAAATATAAATAAATTAATAAATAATCAAAACCATAGAATTTTAAAAAAAATTGTTGTACCCTTAAAACACATAAAATTGCTAAGAAATATTGAAAACTATAAAACCCCTAAAAAACATGAAATGATAATATCTTATGGTCTGAGAGTTTGTTTCATCTCTACAACCAGTCAAATCGATGCTCATGAAATGAGATTTGATATGATATGTGGTACAAGCTGAATGAACATCCGAATCAGAAGTGATGAACATTTCAATATTAAGAAACCAGGGTCAGCGCCAAAGAATAGTTTTGGAAGCCTTCTGGGACTTTCTAGGGACGAAAAACTAGAAAATTCTCTTTAAATTTGTTTTAGAACTCCTATGACATAATGTACAATGTAGGATTCTATTTGATATGGGGTATAGCCCAAACAGACACATGGATCAGAAGTTATGGTCGTTTGATGTTTGAGTTTGATTTTAAATTTTTTTAAACAATAATATATTTTATTCCTTAGATTCACATGACATAAATCTCATGTAATTTTATCTCATTTCATAATCATCAATTTTACTTGTTTATAAGATAAAAATATACTCCCTAATTGAAAGTTATGGTTGTTTGATACAAAATTCTTCTTTTCATTTTTTTGTATATTTTTATAAGTTTCATGTCATTATAAACTAATAATTATTATTATTTATTATTTAACACAATATAACTAATTAAAATTATATATAATAAACTATATATGAGCGTTAATAATAAATAACATTTAAATGTTAATTATTTTATTTTTTAAAATTTCACAGAGGTTTTTTAAAAAACGGCTGGTAAAATATATTTTTTTCCTAAAAAAACATAAAAAATATATATAATATATTTTCAATATATTGAGTAGTCATTTTAATATATAATAAGAAAAAAAATTCCACAAATTTTAATCTTAAAAAATATTTAGCGGCAGTTTTTAGAACTGTTGTTAAATCCCTATTTTCCTATAGTGAATTGAAACACATCAATGTGGTAGTTTGAATATATATTATCATTGTTGAAATAAACTAAAACAAGAGTGGACAATTTCTACTTATTAAATAATATTTATTAAATATTAATTAATAAAATATAAATTCCAATCAATATATCAACATGATATGAAAAACTAAAACCATGTAAAGAAAAATAAATAACTCAATTTGTTTAACCATTGTTTATCATAACAAAAATCTATGAACACAGTGTTTGATGAGTATCCTTACAGAAAAACCAATAGGGTCTTCCCGTTGTGGTCTATCCATGAGATGATATGAATCACCCAACACATTTTTGGGATTCTCCACGACACCCCTGGTATTGTAGTGCCTCGTAGTAGAAAAATAATAATAAGAAATGGGGTTTTGGGACTATAATTTGATAATGTATGTTTAAAAAACAATCACATAAACCATTCTCATGGAAATTAATATCTTATATAGGTATCAAGACACCAATAAACTTTCACATTCATTTATTTAGTTGTTTATAACATATTGCTAAATGGAATAAAATTTACATCTATTTGTAACCCTCAGCGAAAACTATTCCTCTATTTCTAGTGGTCATACATGTTCTATTTTTCACATCAAACCTTATCTAAAACTCTTCTTACCCATTCACCTCTTCCAAACATCCATTTTATTTTAGTTTAGTATCACCACACTTAGTGTCATTCACCTGTGCATTTCTATAAATAGAAATGGTAATTTTTTCATTTAGGGTTATATCTTTCCCACTTATTTAATATGTATTAATATATTTTATTTTTTGTTGTTACTTCAAAAACCCAACCCATCCTGTATTTTTATGAACACATATATAAAAATAATTATCATTGACTTACACTGAATTCGAACATAAAGCATGGCCCACATGGTTATAGAGAAATTGGAATATTATTCACAATCATTATTGTGTTACATAAAAATTTTAAATAATAAATTCAAAATAAATCATTACTCTTCATAAAATAAAGATAAAACTATTTTTGGATCCCCTCCTAATAAAAAATCAATCAAATAACCTAATACACTGAACACTCAAACTCAAACATCCTTTATCATGTCAACTTGACATTTTTCTTTATCGGTGTAAGCTACTCCATCTCAACATATTCTTGTGGGGATACTAGGGATAATAACACATAGAATCCTTCTAGATATGACCTATACTCCACGACCAGGGTTGTTTCTTTGGAAAAAACAATTTTAGTATCTTCCAATTGAATCCTCAAGTGGGGGTCTAATTCTTCTCACATGTAGTGTAGGACATTTAATTGGAACCCCTCTTATTATTAATTTAAATTTACCTTATGAATATATTCCATAGTCTCAATATCATAATACTTATATTCAACACATGAAAAGTAGACTTATTATTCCTCTATTCACTCTTTATTGTATTAAAGAAATAGTACATAACATGGAATGAATTTTATCCAACACTATGAATACCTATTTTTAACGTTAATTTCTTTAGATTTTATAACTAGTAACCCATATGATCTTGTTAATTTAGGGTAATGATCCCATGTAGATTCATCCATGTTCTCCATTATGCCACATGATTTTAGGAAATTAAATTCAAAATTGAGTTTTCATTATTATATAAGGAAGTATTATACATGGGTCTTTTAATCATAATTGAAGAATATTTGTTCACTACTTTCCTTAAATTACAAGGCTCTATAGTTGATGGAAGTCATGACCCAAATGTTGTGATAGATACCGGAAATTTAATGATAAAAAAATTTCAATTGATGGACAATTATGGTTACTTTGTGACTTTTCTATATAAATGATTTTGTGATCCACTTTAATATGGGTAGTAACTATGTTTTCTCAAGATATTAGTGGTGGATCCACTATAGTTTTATCTCTCATATCCACCCCTATAATGACATCATTCACTTCATGGTTTTTAACATCCCTAGGGCCGTGTTCTTCCACTTATGCACTATAATGTTCCCCCTCATTCACATCAGGTAATATATATTTCTACTTTACACAATCACCCACTATGTAAATGATGTGTTATTCATGTCCCATTTTACCCATGGACCATTTCTCCTCCTTGGGGATGAAATTTAAATTTACATGTCATTGATTAATTATGAAAATGAATTCAAGGATAAGAGGAAATTATAGAGTGAAATATTAACTACTTCAAAAGTAGAGGAAATTTCATATTCTTCATCCAATGAAATATCAATGGACCTAGATTGTTTTCATGATTTAGATACCACACCATATAAAATGTTTATCCTCAATGATGTTGAGGTAAAATATGATACTTAAGACCCTTTAAATTTTATGGGAATTCTTAAGTCTAAAATTAAGGGGTCTTAGACCTAGAGTGATAGATATTTAATCAGAAATAATGGTGAGTGAAAAAATATTTCCCAATGATTATTTAGAAGAATAGACGAAGTAGTATTAAAATATAATACTTGCGTTGTTTGAATTTCCATCACTTCCATTTATTTTGAGTTCTCTACATCATCGTTGGTCGACAATACCCCAATATTTTTAGACAGAATCACCCCCTTAGATATTGGGAAATCCATTTTGTGGGGAGTTACACTTCTCATTTGTTGGATACATAGGTTCTACAAGTTTTTCATCCACTATGATGATGAACGGTTTATTCTATATTTTAATCACATTATGACTCATAAATAAGTGATAATGTTTATGTAAATGCTTTCAAATGTATAACCAAAATATTTATCAAATATGATAGTTAACTATCTTTGAAATGTCTACCCGGATTTAATAGAAGATACATATCCCTTACTCCAAATAAGATTCTATGTTAAAAACCCAATCTTTTATTATAGTATGATTAAATTTTATATTTATGAAACTGTAATACATTACCCATTTTAATATTCCATTGAACAAAAATTCTAATTTTATAGCATGAATATCTATTTTGAGAATTCTATTTCAAAATAATCCTTGAAGTTTTCCCTTACTAATATGCTTTTTTAAAAATTGACAATGTAGTATTTTGGGAAAAAATTAATATATAATAATTTTTTATTATATACATAATTAATCATAAATTTATTATTAATTTTATAGAAATTAATATAATATAATTTATCAAAAAGGATATATTTTTCATTAAATTTTATTTAAGTGCATAGTTTTTTTCCATAGAAATTAGTTTAAATAAACCCAAACGATGAATTAATTAAATAAAATTTAATTTTTATATACATATATATAATTATGTGTGTGTGTGTGTGAATTTTAATTAATAAAATTATTATTACTAATAATAATCTTAATGTAAGATCATCTTAAGCATGAAAAATATATAATCATGAAAAAGGGGTTTTAATAACATTTTTAGTGTTTAATTTAAAATTAATTACTATAACATATAGAAATTAAATTATATAAAATAGATTATATATTTAGAATTAGTTTGATTGTATTTTTTTAAATAGTTCAATTCTATTTTTAGGATTTATTAATACTAACTATTGCATAATTTATCACTTCAATAATTGTTAAAATGGGATAAACAACGTTAAAACTATAGAATAAGGCTTCAAAAACATGTATAAACATTCCAATATGTCATTGTATGAGTATAAAATGACCTCCCCATAATATATTAGAACATATGGAATTTTGGATCCCTTTTTCTTCAATAAAGACCATTATAATCTTTCATGTAAAGAAAAATTAAAAATATAACTATATTTTTTTAATTTATATGAAATGATAACATATGGATATGAAGATGTTATAAATGAATAAAAAAATTTAATTTTAAAATAACTAAATTATCCTTATTAGGAATTTTTTAGTTGATGTATAATTACCTGAAATTATTATACAACACTAACATAGTGTTTGTTCATGTCATAGATAAATAAATGTAAATTGTCATTAAAATAAAAATTGAATTTTTTGGATAAATAATGGGGTCACATTAATTATATGGTTAATTATAATGTAATATATATGGATAAATAGTTTAAAATCTAATTATATTCCACTATTAATTTATTTAATGTCAAAATATAACATAGATCTTAAAATGACAATAGTGGTATTTTTTGTTAAATAATATTACCTTAGTTGATTTAAAATCCTGATAAATTATATGAAAAATGGTATAGGATAGGGTTGATAATATTATACCATTAACTTTTATAAGAAAATTTTTACTTTAAAAGTTAATTTATAACCCTTTAAGGATGAAAATTTTGTCACCGCATTTAATGTAAAAATTGGTAAATGAAAAGGTTAAACCAAAATAGAGTTTTAATAATTTCACCGAAACCTCTAAAAATATTATTTTGTAAATTAATTTAATCATTAACAAATATTAGAGTAAATATTTGTTCAATTTGGTGCCACATTCATATGAATAATAAATTTTTATATTTAAATCATTTCTGTAATTCCAAGTGTGTCTTTTCCTTCACTTTAATAGGACCCCAAATATCCTATATTATTCAAAAAACCATGAGAAACATTTCTAAAAATAACATACAATAAATTATCCCCAAAAACCTTATCTATATTTTAGAGGTTGTAGTCATCTCAAATTACCAACCGTTGGGCCTTAATAGAATATACAAATTTGATTTCACAATGAAAGGGTAATCACCTTAACCGAATTTTTTCACATACATATTTTTATTATACCTCTTATAAATCATATATAATAATAATAAATATTACAAAAATTATGCCAATATATTTTTTCCTTATATTATTTGATTTTTATTACACTTATTTAATATACTCATCCATATAATGAAAAATGGAAACATTGTTCTTGTGTACGTTCATACTAGCACCTCATGAGTAATTGTATTTAATTATTCATTAGTAGCAAACATGGATGGTATATATTATTGTATTTAAAGAATTAAAATGTATATTAGTACATATTATTAATTTTTAATTGACAAAATAATACTATGTTACTTTTCCAAATATCCGTTGGAAAATTATATTGTCACTTGTGTGTACGTATTGATTATCACCTCCATGAAGCGATGCTATTTGTTTTTTATTTAGAATATTATTGGATATTCATAAAAACTAATATAATGACTCTATCATGTATCTATAAAATTAATATAACTTATTTGTTTTGAAATAATAACCCATGAAGAAGATTCTGAACATCGGTGACGAAACAAGTAAGAGAAAACTAAACAGTTGGCACTCGGTGATTTATTTTATCAAGAATTGGTATTTATTGAGTAATGATAATATATTTAAATTAAGATAAATACTAATTTGTTTATTTTATAAAATAATAAAATTTTCAAATCAATTATACATGATGTTATTGCTTGTTCATCAATGTTGAATCATGTGGTAAAGAGTTTTGTCTCGACTTCTTCTTCATTGAGACATATTTTATATTGTACACTTTTTTTATATTTTTATATTTATTTATAATTTTTTATATTTAGCAATAAAATATATTTATTTCTATTATTTATGGTTTCAATTCCTCTTTGTTCATTTCTAAGGTAACAATTCCAATGTTACAAAAGGTTTTAGAATTTATTTTTACAGTCTCGTTATTTTTCTATTGGTTATATTTGCATTGAAGGGATACTATAATGAATAACTCATAAACACCATAAATATTATTTTACACTAAATATTTAAGTAATTTTAATGATTTCTTGTTACTATCCCTACCATTATATCTGTAATTATTCAAATAAATGATCAAATGAAAAGTTTATGTTACTTCACATCTGGATCATGAATTGATTTCTTCCTTTTATATATTTTTGGAATAATTATTCAAAATTACTTATTGTTTGATTAAATAAATTATTACGGAAGTAATATTTAATGTATTACTTTTTTAACTAGGTTTTTAAGAAGTATTTCATAATGGGAAAAATTTTCACATTCTGTTCATCAATTTCTACTGGAATATTTCATATTAATATATATGTTATTAATAGATTTTATCACCCCTATATATTTTTTGATATTTAGATTCTTCAATATGATTTCCATGGTTTCATATGGAAATTTAATTAATTGATATATTTTTTAAATGATTTCATTTCACTTCATTATATTCTAAAAATACATGAATTTATTAGAAAACCTATATTTTAGTTGAATCGATGTTCATATTTTTCCCCTTAATAATTTTGTTTTGATGAACATTATTTTGAATGAATGAATTTTTTATTGTCATCATTCATCATAAAATCCATTTCTCTTTCATACCCATTTTCTATGAATCAAGTATGTACATATTTCATATGACGTACACCACTTCGACGTATGGGGTTTTATTATGGATGTTTCCTAAATGGCTAGAGAAATATTGATATTTAATCTTCTTTATTTAATAAATATATTTATTGATAATGATTAATGATTATAAATTAAATTTACTATTCAATATATACGTATTGTAATGGACATGTATTCGTTTCATGTTCATGTTATATATTATTTGGAATGTTTTTTTTATTTATCCCTCATTTCATATTGATTATTCTTTACTCGTTATTTTCATCATTGTAAGAAACCAATATGGAGTCTTTTATCTCACCCTTATTTCATTTTCCATTCCCCATGATATGAGGAAGGAATATTTTAATGAGTTTCAATGATTTAGAATATATAATTTTACTATATTTTATATTTTATTTCCAATGTAAAATTTGAATCATATATGTATTCGATTACTCATGACAACTAAACTGCTTTTCCCTTCCTTATTTGTTCACTTTAATCTTATGTGACCATAATAAAGATGAAATTACCTTCAATTTTGTGATATTATGATCATTATAGTTAGTTTTAGATCACGTTTAGTAAAAAACATTTGACCCAAATTTTTGAAAAATAGAGTATAGTACATATATTGTGACTTGGGTTAGACCTGTAAGACTTTAAAATATTTTAAAGAATATTTTCGAAGTCAGGAATAAGTAGCAAATTGATTTTAAAAATATTAAATCTTATTTTTCTTGTTCATGATGTTTTACTTCAAACATGAATAACCACTTGGTCTCAATAATTTGATTCCTAAGACCACGTTTGATTTCAGAATGTAATTTTTACCCTAGGTAAAACCTAAAGTTGTCTACACAAGAATGTTTGGTCAAGGTGAGTTGGTGGGGCATCATGTGGTGGGATAATTAATTAAAAAAATAATTAATTAATTAATACTAAATCTAGGATCCCCAACCCCTTTGGTAAATGTAATGCAAGGATTTCCACACCTCACCTCTCCAACATTGAAAAAGAATGGAAACGAGGCGGAATCTAAGTGATGAAGAACTGTTGATATTTATTCTTAGCATTTATTTTCATCAAATCATGGAGAAACATGATCTAGACATCATTAAACCCTTGAATCCTCGATGTTTCACCCACAAGGTAGGATGTTTTGAGTATTAATCATGATCCCATTCTTTTTTCATTTTACTAAGGTTGTAGAGACCAAATACAATTACTAGAGACCCGACCTAGTTGGAACTACATGTTTTGAAGAAACACAAGTTTATCAATTGTTTCTGGAGAAAATTCAACACAAGAATTATTATATACACAACCTATAATCCCAATAGACACAATGTGTATCACTTCATATTCCTGGAAGATTAATTTTGGGGTCTACATAGCATGTACTCGGATTATACACCTTGTAATGACCCCCCATCTGGGTGGCCTTGGGACATGGCCTGGGAAGCTATGTTAAAGTACATAGCCATGTAAAAGTACATGTCCCAAGTACACAGACATGAGGTCTGTTTTATGAACATGGGAAAACCACATGGCTAGGGGCCATTAGCCTAAACACACTATGTATTATGGGATGTACATCATGTGAGGGACATAGTTGGTTGGGATGTGTGATGGAGGAACATGACCAGGGGCCAAGTGAAGTGGTACATGGTGTGTATCAACTCTACACATTTTTTAACCCTACGTGGGTTGGAAAACAATGTATAAAAGATACACATCCATGTTCTTGGGTTGGAACACATGTTTTCTAGACAGCAGTGCACGCCATGTAATCCTTGAAGATATTATTATGAACCCATGTCTTCCATATCATCTTCTCTAGAACTCATATTTAATCTTATGAGTAGCCTATCCTATGTATGTTTCATTATAAAATGAGATGGTGTCCTTGGTTTCAACCTATAATAGATGAGGTGGCATGATTCTAGCATGAATCTAGTGAAGCAGTGCTAAACTGATGTTAATGATCGGTGTGGTCCATTAAGGGAGTAGTGAGGATAAGTACTCCCATATTGAATTAGGGCACGGGTTTCCCTTACCTTTCTGATTTGGTGGATATAGGACTCCCCACGTTGTGCGGTAGGTCATGTTACCTTTGGGTATTTATCTTGGGGATGGCACTCTCCTAATGGTGTAGAGTGCAGATTCCCTATGATGGTTGTTTAGTTAGATAGTGCTCCCCTTCTATGTCTGGCTGTGATCCCTCGATAATCAATGGCCAGAAAGAGTTAGCACCACATTTTTAGTCTACGGTGAGGCTTTTATGTCTGTGGAGTTGGTTCAACTCTATTATTTTTGGGTATGGGTCCTCCAAAAGTGATGTACCTATTGGGTCATAACTCTCCTATCGATTCAGGGTTCGATTCCTCTACACTGGGAGTCATAACTGCCATGTTGTTCTAGGGTGAGGGTCCTCGATACATGTATTTATGGTAGAGTTGGCACTCCCTTGTCATACTAGGGAATGATTCCTCTAGCATGGGGTCAGTTCTCCCCTATTGTGCTTGTGAGTGGTTACCCTATATTAATCGATATGGTTGAGTAGTAATCCCTTTCTAGACTAGGGTTGTGTGTCTTCTAGCCACCAACTAGTACCCCCTATCATACAAGGGTGAAGGTCTTCATCTATGGAGTAGTAATCCCCCATCATTGAGTAGAAGTACAGATAAGGTCATCCATTTTAGTTGTACTTCCTCATATATTTAGTAAAATAGGAGGAGTGGGCCCCTCCACTGGTCACAGGTGATTCTTGGTTAAGTTTTAGTGCTCCCATGATAGACTAAGGTGTGGCCCACTCCATATAGTATATGCAAGTGTTTCACATATTGGTTTAAGAGATAGTACATCCTTGATAATAGGGAAGTGGTGAGGTATGGTTTCCTTCATTCTCTCTAGTTATAGAGGATGCGTGTGGTTAATTTTTTGGATCAGTAATCCATAAACTAAGTGTAGTTGTGTGGGGTGGGCCTCTCAACATGGGTTCTTCTATCCTTAAGGAGGGTCCATGTTAGCATTGGTTGGAACTCTAGTTCAAGACACTATAGTTGGACGTATTTAGTTGTTCATGATGGATCGTATCTCTCAGATGGGTTCTATATGAGATTTACAAGTTCATGGAGTGTGTTCCCCGTGTTTTTTGTTACTTGTATAGCCTTTGAGTATAATCTTGTTGATGGCTATGAGGTTGGAACCTCCTACGACATGGATTCTAAGGTGAGTATATATGGGTGTTTTATGGAAGTCCTTGTAGTGTTGTCATGTGTCTTGGTTGAAACCCATTGTGTACAGAGGTGACCTGTCATGTATTTCTGAAGATGGTATGATATGGGGTTTCTCTATCGATTTGGTTCCATCATCCTGATTCCATCACACTTTTTCCATTCAGTTGCATCTTATTATTTTTTGTTTTTTTGGGGTGACTAATGAGTATTATTATACTCACCACTGCATGGGATTTTCCCACACATGTTTTTTCATGTGTAGACTATAGTTCTTTTGATGGATTCCCTAGAGACCTGTGTTAGGTGAAGCTTAAATATTTTCACTCTCTGAGGTGTTTACCAGAGTTGGACTAATGTGTGTGCTAGAAATTTAATTTTAATGAAATCTCCTCCTTCTAAGAAGGATGAAAACTTGTATAGTTCTCTTTTAGATTAATTTGTTTTTACCTTTTAATTTTTTATTAGTTCTATTGTACTCTTGTTTGGGATAGTATCAAGCATGAATATTTGTTTCCAACTTTTTATATCATTACATTATTTCATCATGGTGTTTGTGGGTTTGTGCATACATGTAACCCATGCAAACGTCTCCCATATATTTGGTATACCTCCTCAATTATTGTCTCAAGTGTCTAACCTATTAGAGATGGTCTTGGGTTTTTGTGGCTTGGGCCCCATCAGTTCGAGTTATGAATGTGTGTTATCAATTCAAGTACCATGTTTCACCGCAGTTTCATAAGTTCTAGTTTGGGTTTCATAATGATAGTTTTATGATGTTTCAATTTTGGCACTCAGGACAGACGTTACGGTGTTTGTGTGGAGTTCTACGAATCCATTCAACAGGACCCTAATAAATATATTTTTAACTCAATACATCAAGAGACTAGTTGAAGGGAAGTAATGTTAAATGTGTTAAATGGGAATTGGTTTTCGTTTTTCCTTGACCTTCCAGATTCATCTCCCAATATATACTCTTTGACCACCGTACGCCTTTAATTTTATATCAGGATTCGTCCATGGTGATAGTAAGATAGAATTCCATAGATAGATTATAGTGATAATTTTCTTCATGGAGAGGCATCAGTGCAGTGCATTGGTACTAAATTGTACCTCAGGGTGGGATTCCATTAGAGCCACCACCCATTGGGAAGTTGGTTGAATCATAATTTTATGTCAAAAAAAGTTCATAGGATTACTATGCTACACCAGTTCTAGATGCAGTGACCTCTGAGGTTTTTGGGTGATCCATACCCACATAAAGATGATGATTGTATCGAGGAACTCACGTGTGTTTTCCACCTAGTGTAGAATCCGCTTGATCAAATGTTGGTTCTAGTAGCAAACCTCCATTCATGTTTTGGTTAGGTGATGGTGGATTTTAGTGATGCATTCCCACAATGTGGAAACTCTCACTTGGGTATAGTTTGAGTGACTCATTAGGGAATACTTTTACACTTCAATGGTGAGGTTGTCTCATAGAAAGGATCTTATGTACTTTGGAAGAGTAGTATGATGGTGGCAGATTACTCAACGATGTTCACAAACCAATCATGTCACTCTATGGATAGGTTCCAAGAATTATTCTTCAGTGTTTAGAAAATCGTTATGGGAATCAAAAGAGATGTCAGAGTAGGTCTTGTCTCCTTGTTCTCTATCTCTTATGTGGGGGTACAAGAGTGAGATTCAGTTGCAGAGACCTAACTAGAAGAGGTAAAGAAGGATGTGGCCCATGGTTTTGATCACATGGCTGAGTCATATATAATAGTTTATTCACAATAGTTGAGAGGATCACAAAATATGAGGCATACACATGCCCAGGATCAGCATGTGAACCAGTTGTATTGGAGTAGTGATAGGGATTATATAAATAGATGGACATATATCTTTATGATTGAGATTGATGGGGATATCATAATTAAGATTGTATAGCCCGCCATGCTTTTGTGAGGGATCTAGCTAATGGTCCACCTTACAAGAGGTCACATCTAGTTCAGGGATTCTGAAATATGGAGAATGTGATAGAGTATTTGGGATTGAAGAAATGGGTGGAAGGTGGATCAAGGTGTTCCCTCCACAACCACCATGTGGTCTACGCTAGGATCATGGATTTGGAGGATGCGAGTGAGGATTGCTTTAGGATACAGGGTCTTGTGACTGAGAATCTCCAAAGATGAATAGATATATGTTCCATGTCCATTCTACTTTCTGAAGTTTTATTTATATAAACTATTAAGGGTTATTTTATTCTTTAAGATTCTAGCTTGTGTTTTGTTAAGGGTGATGTGGGGTTTTGGTAGATCTTACGAACCAGACCAGGATTCCATCTAACACGAAATCTAATCTAGTTTGAGACATGGTCGGAAGGGCATTCCCAATTCCCATAGGATGGACTCTATTAATGGGAATCATATATAACTTAGTGGGAATGATTATACCAATAATTTACTAGCCTCAAATAAATAAATTGAATGAGAATGTGAGATAACAATAACTAAATCTCAATAAATATAAAATCTAATTTAGATACCACTTTTGAACAAAAGAAAAACTACATAAAAACTAAGATTGAAAACTCCAACTGGATCATTATGTGACATCTTGGTCACCTCCAACCACAATACCAGCCTGTTCCAACGATGAGCACTCGAGCTAGAAACCTAAACAGTCAAAACAACTTAGGTCTACCAATACTAAATGGTATATATAGGTTTTGATCTTGACATCTCAATACGTAATCATCATATAATCCATTTTTTCCATTCCCAGAAACTATACATTAACACTAGTTAGACATACAAATATAAAAATAGGTTTTTATCATTTTATTAATCCAACATAACTTCCCAATTTAAAATAAAAACACAAAACACATCTTTATTTTTAAAATGGTCTTACATTTTAAAAGTTAATCACAAACCAAAATCCAACAACAACTATATGAATTAATGATAAGAAATAAATAGGGAGTATAACCAATAAACCATATTGAAATTAAAAATTAAATAATAAAATTCAAGTAGTAACCTTGTGATTTTCTTAGACTACCC
Organism: Viscum album; assembly: GCA_963277665.1. Lineage (NCBI taxonomy): Eukaryota > Viridiplantae > Streptophyta > Magnoliopsida > Santalales > Viscaceae > Viscum > Viscum album. The sequence goes on along the minus strand of OY728164.1, from coordinate 1,830,360,146 downwards.
TATAGTGATCCCTACACATAATCAAGTAAGATTCACCTTCAGGAGTATAGTGAAGCTCCGTAGTCTATAACCAACAAGCCTCTCAAAATTTGTTAATCCAATGGAAATGACCACTTGGACTCTAATCCATTCAAGTGGTACCAACCCATCTAATAGGTGTTGATTAGATACCATCACTTAACCCTCAAAACACAGCCAATAACCCCATGGTAATAGTACATTTTGTAAGTAGGAGGCCCTCATATGCATGACTCGCCTTTCCAATAATGACCCAAAGATTCATTAATAAAAATTCCTCTTGATCTAATTATATTTCTTATTATGGTTATATAAAATTTAAACTTCATTGGTATTATGTTTTAGAGATTTTAAAATACCGTTATGAATTGTGATCATTGCTAATATAGCCATTGAATAGTAATCACATGATTAGTATAAATATAGGGATTTTACATATCAAATTTACTCATACAAAGGAAGCGATGGCATCATCCAGTAGACTTTCCCAATATGAAGCCCATTTGTCGGATCATGGAAGGGAGTTGGTGTCATTGGTGTTCACTCATGACCAAGCCCAATATGAGCTTGAATACCTTAAGCTTGAGCAGAGCCACCTACGAGAGAAGTGGAAGTTGATAGAGATTACCACTCGAGCAATTTTATCTGAGCCACCCCAAGAGTTGGTCACCATCACACACCTTACCCTTCGGTATTATGCGGGTGTTATAAGGGGTTATGTAACAAGATATTAGAACTATTAATATGTGCATTATTTTTGTATATAATAATGAATATACATTCATTTTTTGCTACTTTGTAAATAGTACAAATAGTATTTTTGTTAATATTCAGCTCAGAAATCTATTTTGATGAATAAATGTAATTTTTAATTAGATAATATTTTAATAAAAATTTACTATTAAATTTATATTTATTAAATATAAATGATCATAAAATTTTATGAATGGAATTGTAATTTTTATTACGGTGTGAAAACTGTTTTTGTCAAAAACCATGAATTTTCGGTAAATGTCAATTTTTATTTTACAAGTAAAAATTCACATATTTATAAAATAATTTATATAAAATCAATATTATTTTTGGAATCAAGGCGTTGTAATTATCCAACAATGAATTTTTCATAATTTTCTGAGATATTTGAATGTTTGGGTAAAAATTAAATATTGTTTAAATATATAACGTGTTTTATAAAATCATAATGACAAAATAGTGATGTAATAAAATACTATATAATTTATGATAGGAAAATATTTGTTTTAGAATTAAAATAATTTGATTTTAGATTTGTTTGATTTATTTTACAATGCTTTTGTGGACCCTCCAAAACTTATAAAACAATTTGTCTTTATAAATTGTTTGCCTTTAGAGTGTGACTCACCTCCACAAAAGTAACCCTATTATTTTAAGAAGTTACGCAATTGGAATTAAAAAATATTTTTTCCACTACCCTTTGGAAAAAACCATGGGAAACTACCATTGGTTAGTTTTTGGTATTGATTTTATTAACGTGAGGTGTCCCAAACCTAAATAATAATGAATTCCCTCTCATTTAATATATAAACCCACCCAAGCATCCACTTCCACTTCACTCAATGCCTTTGGAGTTCGACAAAACCCTGAAATCCTCTATCTAGAATCCCCCGAAGGTGCCCCAATCTCGCAATAGGCCTCTCTCAAGCCTCTCTCAGTCCTTTGGGATCACACTTCCAAGTTAAGGGATTTCTTCCATTCTCATTTTTCTAATTTTTTTTAGTTGTTGTTCCCTTTTTTTAAATTAAAAATGTTGGGGTATGAATTTGAACCTCCCCCATACTATCCTATTTATGTTTGGATAATGTTATACCCCTTTATATCTCATTAAAGTCTCCCATGTACACCCATTACCATGACAAAATTCTGTGAGGGATTTCTCTCTCCTCTTTTACATCCATGTAATTATTTTGTATTATGCATATAAATTCCATTTTGTTCATTGGAACATGTATAAATATGACCCCCTTACTACCCATTTCATGTATATATGATGATACTCCCTTTCCCATCTCATCAACAATTTTCATGAATCCTTATGTCACGTCGTTATGTTGTCAAAATTGCACCGTGTTTTTCCAATCCAAGATATTTGTGAAGTGAATACCATAACCATGTCTCTATCAAGTGTATTCACTTTTAGGAACATATACATATAGAATGGTTCATTCGTGTATTTATTTCACATTACATAATCGTTTAATAACATGTGATGTTGATTGATTCCATGTTATATGATCCATGTGTTACACTTTTGCATGAAATGAATGTTTAAGAAGGGTGCACCCTAATAGAGCTCCAATGCATTTAGTAAAGTATAGCATCATGATATGTCATGTTCAATGGGTGTGGGCTCATGATAATTCAATTAAAATGAGGGTTTACTCATGCTTCGTGTGCAATGAGGGTTTACTAATGCTCCATGGGAAAAGAGCCTTGGCTCATGCTAATTCCATGCTAAGTGTTGTTGCCACATTTCCATGTTATGATTATCATGATTTATCATGCCTTTATGTTCGTGTTTCTTTTTTTATATATTGATATTCCTATTGTCTAACATTAATTGTATTCCTCGTGTTATTCCATGTTTATTTCTTTACTGATATTTATAGCTCACCCTTTTCTTTATGCATGTCCTTAGGTTTTCCCATTCAATGCTAAGTACGAGGGAATGTAGTGGTCATGTAAAGGAAGTTTTGAATAAAGATGTTGTGTGTTTTCTGTTATAAGCTCTTATGTAATGTTTCTAATCCTCAATAAAACTATACCTCTCAATCATCTATGTTGTATCAAGTGATGATTTTATGTAATAAATCGGGTTTAACTATGTGATATATAGAAGGTTTGTTATAGTTGGTATTAAGGGATATGTTTAGTTGTTTTTGGGATTTGGATTAGAAAACCCTAGTAAAGACTTAGAGACAAGAGTAAGTATAATGAAAACATCCCTATGTATTTTTGAGTATTGATTAAGTGTTTTATCAAAAAAAATGCATCCATGTCTGGATACGAGTAGTTAGAGGTGGCTCTAGCATAGATGTATCCTAGGGCTCAAACCCAAAAACACCGCTTTGACCTACACTCGAACGGGAATTGGTGCATGAAAATTAGCCTTGCTGCACTTTTGGTTATGACACTTTCAGGGATATGATTTGGTAAATTCATTAGCTTAGTATGAACCCTTATTAAGGGAATTAAAAAAATTCCACTAATAATATATGTTAGAAAGTAGATCATGGATAGATTATACTGAAGCCTATGGATTAATAAGTTAATGAAATAAAAGTAATTTATAAATCATCAGTTTAGTCCTTGGATTAACCTTTATGTGTTACCGCTAACATTCATTTTAATTTCAGCCAATAGTCGGTAATAGGAGGACTCGAGCTAACAACCGATGTGATTATCAATGTGATGACTGTGAAAATGAGATTCCAAATCCGATGGGAGCAGGAATCACGAACATTTTCATGCTTCACCCTCAGTTAACTCCTGAATTGAATAGAAACATGGTTCGAGTGGAACATTCAACCCCCCCCTGGAAAGAACAAGTCGCTATCGAGAGATTCATGAGATAATGTCCTCCTGCTTTTAATGGATTGTTTGATCCCTCAATCATCTAACAATGGATCAACTCCATTGAAAAGATATTCTCCATCCATAAATTTTAGGAACAAGAGAAGGATATTTTTGATGCTTATCGCATGGAAGGTGATGTCGATCAATGGTGGCCGTTGATCAAAAATACAAAGCCTGAGGAAGAGATCGATGCATCAGAATGGACAAATTTCTGGATGTTTTTTTTCGATAAATATTTTCTTTGCACCCTCCAACATAAGAAATAAAGGTACTTCCATGACCACAAACAAATAGATGAAAAAAATATTAGAGTGTATGAGACAAAATTCACAAGTATTGCATGATACGCCTCTGGCTTTGTAATTACCCTAGAATTTAAGGTTGACTGCTTCTTTAGAAGGCTAAAACCAAGCCTACAGATAAAACTAGTGATCTGTGACTTCGATAGCTTAGAAGAAATTGTCTAATGTGCCCTCATGGTCGAAATGGAGATCGGAAAATCTTAGGGGTATCATGGGGATAAGAACTGTAATGTGGGATTTAATGATGGTGGTCCAATGGATAAATCCAACGGTGCTAAGAATATCCATCACCCCCTTGCCAAAGGTGTAGAGAGAATCACCCCAAAAATTTCCTTAAGGGGATGAGGAAATGCTTTAGGTGTTGAATAGAAAGGAACCTAGCTGTTAACTACCGAAAAGAGAATCCCACGGCAACAACAGAGGAGAGGAACGCTCTGTTCAAACCTCAACATTTTGTTCTTTGCAACAACTGCATAGAACTATGGCATCTTGAAAATCAGTTCCCTAAGCCAAGGAATTTCAGAGACAACCAACAACCTCCAAGGCAGCAAGCGAGTGATTTTTCCATCACTACTACCGAAGTGAACCCCGACAAAGAAGTGGTGACAGGTAGGCTAGTTATTCATTCCGGAATAGAGAACATACTTTTTGATTCAGGTTATACACATTCTTTTATATCTCAAATGTTTAGTAGAACAATCCCATCACCACCACTATTCATGGAATTAATGATGTTAGTGAGTACTGAAAATAGGGAAATCATTGCATACCATGAATATAACTCATCCCTTGTCATAATCTATGGATTGAATTTCTCGTTGAACATCGTCATACTCCCTTTGGAAGAATTTGATGAAATTCATGTCATGGATTGTCTTTCCTTGCATAGAGCCAACATAAATTTTTGTCAGTGGGAGATCAATCTCAATGTGGAGAATCCACCCCTGATTCTATTCAAGTGAAAGGATGAAGATGATTCTTCTTTAGAACCAACATCTCAAGCATGGATATTACTTCCCTATGATAACACATATTTGGATCATATGATTGTGTCTATAGAAACATCCATCATTGAAGACATTCCTATTGTGAGGGAATTCAGTGAGGTATTTCATGAGGAATTGCATGGTCTTCCTCTTAGAAGAGATGTTGAATTCTCAATTGAACTTATACCTAGGGAGTTTCCAATATCCCAGAATTCATATAGAATTACTACTGTGGAGCTTGAGAAGCTAAAGAAACAACTACAGGAGAATCTAGATAAAGGTTTTATACGCCCAAGTGCTTAACCATGGGGTGCACCAATCATCTTCATCAAGAAGAAATATGTATCAATGCACCTTTGCATCGATTATGATGAGCTTAAAAAAATCCTGATAATGAACGAGTATCCTCTCCCATGAATTGATGACTAGATCAATCCACTGTTTGGAGCACAATACATCTCCATGGAGGATTTGTTTTCGGGATATTATCATATAAGGTTGAAGAAGGATGATATCCCCAAGACTGTTATTCATACAAGAAAAGAGCACTATGAATTCATAGTAATGCCCTTCACAATCACTAATGCACCAGAAATAATCATGGTCATGATGAATATAGTCTTTAGGGATTACCTCGACACTTTTGTGGTATTCTTTATAGATGATATTCTGATATACTCCAAAACTAAGAAGGATCATGGGGATTATCTATAAACTTTATTAGAACCCTTGGAAAAGGTGAATATATATGAAATGTACATCAAGTGTGAGTTCTAGTTGAAGGAGGTCTCATTCCTGGGCCATATCATCACACACAGTGGGATATCTATGGATCCCTCTAAAACTGATGTAATTGAGAGATGGCTAAGTCCAACATCGATAACGAATATCTGTAGCTTCTTGGGGTTAGCAGGATATTATTGATGATTTTTGAGAAATTTCTCATGATTTTTAAACCCTCTTACCAAGCTAATCAGAAGGGAGTAATGTTTTCAAGGAGTGATGAATGCGAAGAATGATTTAAGGAGTTAAAAATTAGTCTTATCACTGCACCCATGCTCACTTTACCCACAAGTGGAGAAATTTTTTTGTATTCATTAATGCTTCGAAGAAGGGCATGTGTTGTGTGTTAATGCAAAATGACAAAGTCATTGCCTATGCTTCATGGAAAATGAATGTTAATGAGTAGAATTATCTAACACATGATTTTGAGTTGGCTGTAGTGATGTTCTCTTTAAAAATTTGGTGGCAATATCTCTTTAGGGAGAAGTATGAAATATATACGGACCAGAAAATCCTGAAATATATATTCACACAAAAAGAGTTGAACATGCGCCAACGAAGATAATTAAAGCCGATTAAAGATCATGACTACTCAATCCATTACCACTCTGGGAAAGATAAAAAGGTGGAAAATTCTATAAGTATAAAGGACCCAGCAATTCTATCATTGATGTGAATTGTGAATGAACCAATATTCTTAGATAATATGAAGATATACATTTGAATCATCAAGAAGGAAATATCATCAATCCTTTAACAAATGATTTCTCAATTTTCTCTTTTAGAAAGGTTAAAAGATGCTCAAAAGGATGATGTAGGAATTCAGAAGATACTAGAAGCTATCAGAAAATGGAATTCCTCAGAGTCCAAGGTTAATGATGAAGGAATTGTGAGATTTGGGAAAATACTACATGTTCCATCATGTCCGGAGTTGAAGAAGGATCTTTTGGATGATGCACATAGTTCAAATATCACTATTCACACAAGAAACACAAAGATGTATCGAGATATATGAGGGCATTATTGGTGGGATAATATGAAGAAGGAGATCGTTGAGTATACGTCAAAGTGCCTGGTGTGTCAGCAAGTTAAGGCAGAGAGGAAAAAATCTAAGGGGATTATTCTACCATTTCACATACCAGTATGGAAAAGGGAGAACATCACCATCGACTTAGTCATCGGATATCCAAAGACATCCAAAGGCATCAATGAAATATGGGTTGTTGTGGATCTTCTTACAAAGTCTGTACAGTTCATTGCAATTTGTGAGGATTTCTATTTGAATCAACTAGCACAGATATATATCAGGAATGTGGTAAGGCTGCATGGAGTACCACTATATATTGTATCTGATCGATATCCAAGATTCACCTCTATGTTTTGAAGATTCTTTAACATGCTCTAGATACTAAGCTGAACTATAGTACGACTTATCATCCTCAAACTGATGGACAATCCGAGTGGACTATCCAAACACTTGAGGACATGTTGAGAGCGTGTTCTATGGACATCAAATAAGGGTGGGACCAACATCTTCCACTGGTTGAATTCTCCAATAATAATAGATTCCACTCGAGCATCGGGATGGCACCTTATGAATCATTTTATGGTAAGAGGTGTTTAACATTGGCATGTTGGGATGAAGTCGGTGAACATGAGCTGGTAGGACCAAAAATGGTTGACAAAATGGTGGAGAAGGTGAAAACCATTCAGCATCATATCAAGGAATCCAAGTGTCGACACAAGAGTTATGCAGACAACTATTGAAAACACCTTGAGTTTAGTGATGGAGACATGGTATTTCTATGCATATATCCATTGAATAAGGTCATGAGGATTGGAATGAAAGGGAAGTAAAGTCCTATGTACACTGTCCCCTTCGAGATTCTTGATCGTGTGGGGGTTGTGGCATATCGACTAGCACTTACACCTACTATGGACAATGTACAAGATGTCTTTCATGTATCCCTCTTAAGAAAGTACATATCAAAACCTTCATATCTACTCTCGTTATAGGTAGTACAAATCGAGGATAATCAATCTTATAAGGGGGAACCAGTGAAGATCTGCGATTGTAGAGAAAAAGGTCTACGAAATAAGACAATACCCCAAGTCAAGGTGTTGTGGAGAGACCACAAGATTGAAGAATCGACCTGGGAATTAGAGGAAGTGATAATGCATAGTCACCCACATATGTTTTAGTGTGGGAAAAAGAAAATTTCGAGGGTGAAATTTCTTAAGGGGGAAGATTGTAATGACGCAAACTTCCATTAATGAAAATTACACTTGATCAAATTAAATATTTTATTATGGTTATATAAAATGTAAACGTCATTGGTTTTATGTTTCTAGAGTTTAAAATAACGTTTCGAAATTTGATTTTTGCTAATATAGACGTAGAATAGTGATCACATGATTAGTATAAATATAGGGAATTAACAAATCTAATTTACTCAGACAAAGGAAGCGATGGCCTCTTGCAATAGACTTTCCCCAGATGAAGCCCATTTTTCGGAGCTCAGAAATGAAGTGGTGTCATTGGGGTTCACTCTTGACCAATACCAATCCACGCTTGTATATGTTAAGCTCAATCTGACCCACCTATGAGAGAAGTGGATGTTTATAGTGATTACCACCCGAGTAATGTTATCTGAGACACCCCAAGAGTCGGTCACCATCGCACACCTTACCCTTCAGTATTCTGTGGGTTTTATAAGGGTTTATGTAATAAGACATTATAAATATTAATATGTGTGTGATTTTTTATATATAATAATGAATATTCATTCATTTTATTATTGTTACTTTGTAAATAGTAGAAATAGTATTTTTTGTCAATATTCAACTAAGATATCTATTTTTATGAATTAATATATTTTTTAATTAAATATTATTTTAATAAAATGTTATTATTAAATTAATTTTTATTAAATATAAATTATCATATAATTTTATGAATGGAATTGTAATTTTTATTATAGTTTTTCAAACGGTTTTTTTCAAAAACCTTGATTTTTCGGTAAATGTCAGTTTTTAGTTTAAAAGTAAAAATTCAAATATTTAAAAAATTATTTAGATGAAATGAGTATTATTTTTGGAATCAGGACATTGAAATTATCCAACGGTGAATTTTTCATAATTTTTTGGGACAATTGAATTTTTTGGAAAAAATTAAATGTCGTTTAAATATATAACATGTATTATGACATCATAATGACCCAATAGTGAGGTAATAAAATAATATTAACATTATGTTCGTCATATATATGTTTTATCATTAAAATAATGTGATTTTATATTTTTTTTTTTATTTTAAAAATATTTTATGGGCCCTCCAAGACATATAAAACATTTTGTCGTTTTAAATTGTTTTCCTTGAGAGTGTGACTCACCTCCACATAAGCAACCCTATTATTTTAAGACGTTCCACCACTGGACATATAAAATATTTTTTTTCAATTATCTTTGGAAAAAACCATGGGCAAAAACGGTGGGCTGGTTTGTGGTATTGATTAGTTTAATATGGGGTGTTCCAAACATAAATAATAAAGAATTCACTCTCATTTCCTATATAAACCCACCCATGCTCCCACTTCCTCTTCACTAAAAGCCTTGAGAGTTCGGCCAACCCCTTACCTCCTCTTTAAATAATCCCCAAGATTCTCAAATCTCCCATGAAGCCTCTCTCAAGCCTCTCCCAAGTCTTTGGGAACTCACTTCAAAGTAAGGGATTTCTTCCTTTCTCATTTTTTCTAATTTTCTTTAAGTCTTTGTACAATTTTGATTTCAATTAAAAATATTGGGTTATGATTTAGTACCTCTCCCATACTGTTCTCTTTATGTTAGGATTATGGGATACCCCTTTATATCTCCTTAAATCCTCTCATCTACAGCTGTTACCATGCCAAAATTCTGTGAGGGATTTCTCTCGCCTCTTTTACATCCAAGTAATTCTTTGTATTAGGCATCTAAATTCCATTATGTTCATTGGGACATGTATCCATATGACCCCCTTATATTCCATTTCATGTACATATGATGTGGCACCATTTTAAATCTCATCAACTATTTTAATGAATCCTTATGTCACACCGTTATACTGTCAAAATTGCACTGCGTTTTTCCAAGCCAAGATCTTCATCTAGTGAATACCATACCCATGTCTCTGTCAAGGGGATTAACTTTTATGAACATATGCCTATTTAATGGTACATTCATGTATTTATTTCACATTACTTAATCGTGGAAGAACTTATGATGTTGATTTATTCGATGTTATATGATACATGTGGCACACTTTTGCATGAAATGAAATGTTTAAGAAGGGTGTGCCCTGATAGCCCTCCAATGCATTGGGTAAAGTATTGTATCATGATACGTCATGTGGAATGGGTGTTGACTCGTGATAATTCAATTGAAATGATGGTTTACTCATGCTTCATGTTAAATGAGGGTTCACTCATGCTCCATGTGCAATGAGCCTAGGATAATGCTATTTTTATGTTAAGTGTTGTTGTTACATTTCCATGTTATGAGTATAATGCTTTTTCATGCCTTTATGTTCATGTTTCTTTTTTGATACACTAATATTCATGTTGTCTAAAAAATTTTGTATTCCTCATGTTATTTTATGTTTATTTCCATACTGGGCTTTATAGCTCCCCCTTTTTATATGTATGTCCTCTGGTTATCCCATGAAATACTAAGTACGAGGGATTGTAGTGGTCATGTAAAGGAAGTTTTCAATAAAGATGTTGTGTGTTATAGGTTCTGAGTTGTTATGTAATGTTATTAGTCCCCAAATAAAATAAACCTCTGGATATTCTACTTTTTTCAAGTAAAGATTTTATGTAATAAATCCAGTTTAAGTGTGCAATAAAGAGAAGGGTTGTTATATTTCCTACCATCGCCATACTTGCCTACCCCAAACACAAACACTGCCAATATGATAACCATCAATGTGAAATTCTCAATAGGGGTTCACGTCAAATCACACACCAATCTAAAGTTCCAATCTGGCCGTCATATTACATGTTCTTTTAAATTATTTCTCAAAACATATCAAGATTAAAACTAGTAATTCTTGTTTCCCAAACCACTTTCATTTCAAAAACATCATAATCCTCCAACCATGACTTAAACCGAGTTCATTCCAAATACACTTTCAAAACCTTTCTCAACCCTTTTCAATATCAATATAAACAACCACGTTCATGAGAGAAATTTTGAACATTCCATTATACCAAATACAATTTTATTTCCATACTTATTTCAAGACCATGAAAAAAAAACCCAAGGAAATTAAAGATTAAAAATTGGTTTCCACACCATTTGAGAACCCAAACATCTTCCAAAGTACCAAATGGGACACATTCTTTGAACACCTACTTAAATTCAAAATAAATTCATTTTTAAATAAATTTATTTTAATTGAACATCGAGAGTTTAAAGGAAACAAAGAAGTTTTTTTAAAATTGTGTTTTGTGTAAAACAATGCCATAATTATTTTTATGTCCATCCATCTATGCTATCCATGAATATATCAATGTACCCACATCCAATGAAATACCAAAAACATAATTTCCCCTAATCATTTTCAAATAAACATCACATGCCTTCCAACATACATAACAAACCACATAATAAAAAATCACCACGCTCCACATATAAATCCCAAATCAAAATCCACCCAATTTAATAAAACATATCTAATGGAAAACACTACTCAAATCATTCATTTTTTCCCCAGAATCTCAATTGAAATTTTATAAAACACATTTAGTGAACATATGCATAAGCATATATATGAATCAATTCAAAAACCATTTTTAAAAAATTCTACAAACACAAAAACATAAAAAACATAAAAATAACATCATATGATTCTGAAAAATTTTGGTAAATTATTTAAAACCACAAAAGAGTCAATAGAAAATTCCAAAAAGTAATGTAATGGAAACACCTAACTCAACGGCGTGATAATGTAATCAAACATTGGGAGTAGTAATATATAATCCCAATATGTGATCAGATCACCCTAAATTCCAATAAATTGACCAAAATTAGCCATCCCTACCATTGGGGTTTGGCCATGGGAAACCCCAACAAATAATAAGAAATTTAGATGGAGAATAGGAGGGCTGAAAGGAGATTCCAAAACACTAAAAAGTCACCATTAATCAATGGTAGTGCATCCATGCACGATTGGAAAAAAGAGATGAGGGTATACAAGGTCCCCTTGATCCTCTTAGGTCAATGTAGGAAGGAGAAACCTGAAATTGGGTTAAATGAATACATGGTAAAAGTTGTAAATTCGGGTTTTTAAGGAATAGGTAGGTCACACATCTTGGCCACATGGTTTTCCAAACATTCCCCAACCATATTAACCCTACTGTCCAAAGGGAGACATCCCACACGGTATAGACACATGATTTCCAAACCCTGAACCAATCATGAAATATTCCACTTCCTGAAAATGACTCAAATCCACTTGGTTTCTTGGGCATGGTGTATAGTTTCTTCATCCATTTGTAGGACAGAAACTCACTTGAAACTTCTAAAAACATAAAAATTCAATCGCATCCTCGACCCAAACATCAACACAATGATCAATGGACAATAATTGAATAAATTATAAGGATTTTCATGGTTAGGTTGTGAAAATTATCATCACCACAGATACTTTCTTTCCCTATAAATTCTCTCATCCGAAAGGAAACCAAAATATGACTCATTCCCCTATAAAAATAATGTAATCAAGAACCTCAAGGGGAAATTTATCTCAAAAATTCACACCCAATAATCTCCAATGGAAAATACAACATGTAAAGAAACTGGAAAACATGAGAGGGTTCTCCCCACCACAAGAAATTACTAGTACCACCAACATCAGAATCCAAAAAAACGTGGAACTTATGTGAAAAGATCACTGCAGGAAAAACTAGGAACAGCCTGATCCAACACAAACATCTCCACATTCATCAAGAAATACCCCCACTGAGAATGGGAGCTCCCATCATGAACATATCCACCTTACACATAAAATAAAGACAAAATTACCATATAAAATGGAAGTGTTCCCATATAAACTGATCACAATCCACAAATAGAAATTCTTACAAATACATATATCTCCAAAAAAGTGATGTTGAAAACCATAGGGAATTTTCTAGGGGGGGATAACCGTTCAATGTTCTACATTAAAAGAACAAAATAGGGTTACAATAAAAAAATCACTAATACTTTTGAAAATAAAAGTGTACTCACAATAAAGAAAGAGCTACAATATGAAAATAAACCATCCCCACTAACATGATTGAGAAAAACCGAGACGGGGTTCTCCACAAACCCCCTAGTAATTCCCTAACTGTGCATGAGCCTAGCATAGAGGCTTGTGGCTGGAGCAATGGTGAATGAAACATCCCCTAAATCAAATTAGGGTGATGACATCCTTGATCACAACATCTTCTTCAGTCTGTTCTTACAAAATGAATTTAAAACGATTGAGACAGCCGTAATGAGGGCATGTTTTTCGAGGATAGAAACAAGAGAGCTTCAGGTGCCCTAATCAGCCACATTAGTGGTATAGAACTGAACAGACTGAAGAAATGGAGTACAGACCCATTGAATGAGACTTTTCAGAAATAGGTTCCACTAGCACACACCTCTCGCCCGATGGAGAACCTTCATGAGTGAAAAAAGATAACAGACTACTAACTTCCTACACTCTGAAAACCAACTCAGCTAAAAATTATTCATCCATCAAAATTTAAAAATGAGTATATTTAGAGGAGAGGAATTTCTCCTTGATCTCTAGATGAAGAACCCTAATTAAAATATAATTCTTTATCAGATCATGTGACACCACCTCCCGAGGAAACGAGACCTACTCCTTGAAATATTAAACATAATCCTTCATTGTCCGCTGACCTAGTTGAACGTTCATGAGCTATTCCTTTTTCATTATCCTCAACTCCTCATGTATAAACAATCGGAAAAAGATGGACTTAATCATTACCCACATCATCCCAAATTTCATCAATGGCTAGGCGGACAACTCCAATTCGACCAAGGATAAACCCTTAAACAATCCCAAATAGCATGAACTCTATCATTTTGGAGTTCCCAATTACTTGAACTCATGCTCAACTTCCTCAGGACACTCCACTACCTAAAATGGACATTGATCACCATGAAGGATAGGAAACAATCGATAAGTACTTGAAACAATCATGACTCATTCAAAACTATGGCTACATTTTTGCATGGAATATTCTGATTAATAGGTGAAAAAAACCATTAGATATATCAAACCAACGTACAATTGAAAACAATATCACAAGACAAAACAACAGGACACAAAATAAACACATAACACAACAAAAAAATACTCTTTTTAAAAATAACATTTTTCATTTAAATTTGAGAACATTTTCCCCCCAATACCATTTTCCAAAAACCAAAATCCATTTTCACAGCCTAAGAACCCATTTTTTCAATTAAAACAAAACCCAAGTAATTTTCTATTCAAATACAATTTCTGAAAACCCTTGTCAAATAACTAATTTATAATACCCACCGGTGGAATCCTATGAACCACCCCATATGGTTTCATAAACATACACATAAAAAAAGTTCCCACATGAAATTTCCAAATAAACACACACATATGGCAACATTCATATGGAATACTAGGGACCTCACATGCTATATAATTATCAAACTAAAGAATTTACCAAATTTTCTAATCGAAAATATTCTCCTTTGAAACTAATTTTACCAATCCAGAATCATTTTAATGAAATACTTCCTACATCAATAAAATTGAATTTTTAATAATTGATCACACCAAACTATATCAAAACAAAACCCGACTCACACAAAGACACCAGAATGAGGAACTATTGTACGTGATAACTAAGATACATGGCAGTGTGCCATGACCTAGGTAAGCATAAAAAATAAGATGAACCTGAACCATGGACTTGGACACCACATCGGTCACAACTCCTTGTGAGATCATAAAATGAAACCAACTCACCTATATTGTCACACCTCATCCGAAACAATCCAAAATCCAAATAAGGACCCAAAACCAAAAATACCCCTATAAGCTAAAGGAGTAGCATAAGAAAGCATTAGAGAATCTATTCATGTACCTACCTCCTGACTCTTGATAGTCCTACCATATATATACAAGAAATCCCATGTAACAAAGGGCCCGGTTTGATACTATTATTTCACAATCCAGCCTGGGATTCCATCGAATCCAACATCTAACCCGATCTGATTCATGGGCCAAATTACATTCCAATTCCCCAATGGGATGGAAACATGTGTTAGTAATCAATGATAGTCCAAGTGGAATAATTTATCCTAATAAATTACTAGTATAATATAGATAAACTGAACAAGAGGGATAACTAACAATAACTGAATCTCAATAATCATACAATCTACTTCAGATACAAATTTTGATCAAAAGAAAAAGTAAATACAAACTAATACCAAACACACAAATAGGAACATAATGTGAAATATTGGTTACTTCCAACCACACAATCAACCTACACTAGTGATGACCACTCAAACTTAATTCTGGAACCTACAATACAACTCATGTCTACCAACATCGAATGGTACATGTACTGTTTGAGATTGAATATTTAGTAGGTAATAACAAAATATTCTATGTGTTTCCTTTAACAAAAACCATCCATTAACTCTATTTTGGAATACATATATTAAAATACGTTTTTCTCATTTTAGTTAACCAACACAACTTCCCCCTTTTAAAATAATCAGAAACAAAACATCTCAATTTTCATAATGATTTGACATTTTAAAACCCAACCCCATGCCAAAAATCCAACTGAAAAAATACCCGGAAATCATGAGAAATAAATAGGAAGAATAACCAAGAAACCAAAATGATGTAAAGAGAAAATAATAAAATACAATTAGTTACCATATAAATTTCCTAAACATCTCTAGAGAGATCCCTGGACGCACTTGAGACATATTCACCTACTAACGTATGGTGAAACTACATAGTATATAACAAACTAGATTCTCTAAACTAGTCAATATAGTGGAACTACCTATGAAGCCCCTCATCCATCAAAGGAGTACCAACCCATATAATAGGAGTTGATATGAACCAGTCACTCAACCCTCTAAATTTTTGCAGGAAACCCATGGTAATAGTACATTGTGTAAGTAGGAGGTCCTCTCACGTGTGACTCACCTTACCTATTGTCGCTGCACTTCCTTACCCTAAACATTGACACAACCTATATGATAACCCACAAGATTGTTGGAACCATGGTCTTCTATGCATGATTTGGAGTATGGATTGTGTTTTTTGTCAATCATCAGTGGAAATTCATAATTTGTACCAGCAAAGAGATCATACAATTCAAGAAGACAACAATATTGAAGGTGGCGTCGTTTCCCAGTGTTTGCCAAATTTTTGGGGTCCAAAATTTGGAATTTGGTGAGCATAGTGAAAATATTATTTCGTGAAGAGCATAATTAAATATGGAAATGGCATAAATTTCGCGAAGAGTGGCTTAATGGTTTGGAATTCATGAAGACCAGAATTATGGAGGTGGCGATTCTTCGCGATTACGTCAAAGATTCGCAAACGGTAGAGGATGAAAAGCATCGTGGCGACGAAGAGCTTTGCGAGGGAGCTAAGCGGCGAAGGGGTGAAGGAAACGACGGAACACTCCGCTATTAAGACGAGCTCCGTGAATGGAAAATTTCCGTAGTGCTTCGTGATTTTGAGAGAATTTCGGTGGGAACTTTGGAGCTTTGCGATTTGAGCTGACATGGTGATGACTTCGCACAGAAGGTTCGAGGGTCGGTGGAATCACCTATATATACAGGTTGACCCCCTTGAGAGAAAGACAGTGATCTCTCAACAAAAATACTTTGCTCTCGGTTCGCAAAGGTCACTCACGAAGGCAGTGTGCTTCACAAAAGAGGAGCTTTGCGGTGGCTATTCTAGCTCTGCGAATGTCGTGTGCCCCGCTTTGGCTCAGTGAGCTTCGCGAGGAGGCAGGAGCTCTGCAACAACCAAGCATTGTAAAGGCTTGTGCGTCGCGAGAGTGCATCGCGATTGAGCTTTGCGAAAAGGTAGCGACTCCATGAAGGCTAGTTTGAGCATTGCAAAATTGGGAGCCTTGCAATGTAGGGTACTTTGTGAAGGTCATTTCCAAAGGTTTTTTGCCCAGTGGACAAGGGAAAAGGAGGTATTCATCAGTGTATGAAATTTGGACTTTAACAGAGCATCAACTCAGGACTCTGATGCAAGAAAAGTCTCATGCTGAACAGGAGACAAAGAACATCATGACTATCTATTGTAGAGACCTTCATCTATATAAACTGAGTGGGACTTCACCAACGATAGTGAGCCAGGGGGAGTCAACGGGAGTGACCCGAGGGACGCAGTGAGGTATCCCTGAACAATTGTAAAGGAAGTGAGCCTGGGACATAGTGACTCTGTAGAGACCCGAAGCTTGAAGTACATAGATATTACATTACTTTTGCGGAATACTTAATACATAACAAAAACAGACACACAAGGACCGTGATAGTTTAGTGTCTTTGGAAACTCGGAATATAATCTTCTAATCTTGGTGAAAGATCTTCAACATCTCCCATAAAGATCTTACACTTTTTGTTTCCTTACATAAAACCTTTCTTTTAATCCTGGGGGAAAATAAAACATAAAAAGGGTAAGATCAAATTCTCAGTAAGGGTATGCATTGATAAAATAAAACATACCATATACATTTGAACTTAAAAACATGGACATAATGTTTAAACATCAAAATCTTGAGCAACGACATAAAACATGGAAGTACATAAGGAATAGATCATAATGTAACATAAATCATGATTACATAGCATGGGAATAAAACATGTAACTGTGGCATCCATTAAGCACCTGTAATGATATCCATAGTAGCCAAGGCATTTCTTCCAAGACCATCTTAGTGGAAAAAGTCCCTTTCTGAATCGAGTTCACTCCTCATTCCAGTCCTGTAATACTGAACCAGATTAACTTACCATTCCATCCATGTCTATCGCATGAGATATAAATCTTTACCCAATAAATTGGAGGGAGATATAGGTCCCACCAATCTCATAATGAAATCATTCTTACTTGTGCCACAAAATAAACATACATCATTCAAAAAAAACCCCAATAAATAAAATGGGTTTCATAAACATCATCCCATCATCACATAATCCATATAAAAGAAATGGATATTGTTTCATAATAAGAAAAGTGAAACCATGTAAATCATAGAGATATTATACTTGAAACATACACATATGAAATAATTTTATCTTAGATGAAAAAAGGTTTTTGATAAAACACTTGAAATGAATTCTTGATGAAAATATCCTTTCTTCTTCAAAATAATTTTCTTTTCAAAAAATTCCATGAAATTTTAAAAGAATACTATTTTGTTTAAAATAGTCATTAAATCTTTTGAGGAAGCTTCATGAAAATAAGGCTTTATAAAACCGTAAAAATCTTTTCATGCCGTATATGTTAAAAAAAACATTCATCTCGTACTTTTTTCGGAAATGTCAAAAAGTACCTCGTAACGTAAACAAAGGAATGATTCCATACATACCATGTAGTAATAGTAAAAAATGGGTAAAAAGGACTTTAAACATTTACGAATAAGTAATCTCGGATAAAAATGAGATTTGCAAAATTATCGCTTACCGTAGGTCTGATATGCTTCATACGTATCCAAACCTCTGGTATAATGATTTAAATAATGTCATTTACTTATTAAAGAATCATATTCATTGTTATTATATCAAATATGGATCACTTATGACTTTATATGACCCGGTCTTTTGTAAATTCATGTCAAAGTAGTGTTTTGGGTAAAATCGTTTCATTTGTCGTTCGTGTTTTAACTTGTAATTATTCATATGATTACTTAGATCATGATTAATTACATCCAAAATATAAAACATGATTTATATATAATATATATTCAGAATATATATATAATGGATCGATAAATGGAAAGAAATACACCGTTCATGGAGACGGTAGGCTGTACGTTCGCATGAACGCTGTTTTCGTTTCCTTATTGAATTGAATGGAATTAAGTAGATGATATAAAAATATATATACATAAATCCAGTAGCATTATTATTTCATATATTTCATGATTACTTATTATATATACTTTATAATGATTCTTGAATGGTTATCATGGAGAGTGAATCTCATCGCGTTGTGGAGACGGTATTCCGTACGTACGAACGAGCGATGATATCATTCCCATGATTGTGGAATTGTATTAAAGTGTATGTATATTATTAAAGAATCAATATCAATTTACAATAATCATATATATTCATTACTTTCACCATTATACCCATCCATGTAAGGTGGGGGTGGAAAATAGATTACACCACGGCGTTGAGACGGTATTCCGTACGTACGCACGCGCGGTGATTTCGTTTTCCATAGGATGGATAGATGGTGAAATAGGGTTGTTTCATACTTATAATAACATATCAGTATATGAGAGATACTTATGATATTACTTCATAATGAAACAACTAAAGAAGAAGAAGTTGAAGAAGAAATAAAGTTGAAAGAATCGGTAACGGACATTGCCTCTTCTTTGAAGAGCGTCTTTGAAACCTACTCTTAGGGCACTAAAATTGGTCTTTGAAGAAGACCAGGACATCTAGGATGTTTCTAGGGAAGTGGAGAAGATAATTTGGCAGGTTTTGGCCAAGATTGAAGGCTCAAAGTGGTGTGAGGAAGAGAGGGAGGAGGTGCCCTTTTATAAGGGGGAAGAGGGGAACCTTTGGATATATAAGAAATATAAGTTTATAGTAAATCCCAACCCCACTTAAATACTTCCAAAATGACTCATATACGAAGATTAGATGATATATGGTTGTAATATCCTCAACCAATAAAATTTAGACCTGTTAGGAATTTATTATAAACATTATCAAATTGATTTATCCTTATTTAATCAATTTTATTTTATTTTTGGTAATAATATTGTAAAATTTAAATTATAACAAATAATTACTTATTTGTTGTGAATTGTCCATAATTGGATACTTTATAACATTTTAGACCATATAAATTAAAATTTATAATTTTTAAAAAAATTTGTGAATTTTAAACAATTTTATAATATTTTATTTTTATAAAATAACAATAGTGTCAATTTTGACACTATTAATTTATTTGAATTTTAATAAAATATCTATACAGAAGATATGTTCGAACTAAAAAATTTAATAGATTCATAAAAGGTCATATGTATCTAGAAAATTAGTGGATCACATTAAATAGTTCATATAATATTTATTTTATTATTTTTAAATCCATTTATTTGGTTTATCTCTTAATAAAATAATTAGTACAGCATTTTTGTATAATTATTTAATATAATTATTTGTTGCATAAAAATTAAAAATAAAATCCTATGATGAATATAAATCAATTACCTTTCACAATAATACTTTTAATCGATTTTATCATCTTTAAATCAGAATATGTAAATAGTTATATTTATTAAATTATGAAGGTGACAACTTTGGCATCATTTAAAATAAAATAATATAAGTGTCATAATCGCCTTAATAAGGATCCAAATGGTCAAATATTCGGCCAGTGGATGATTAGGGTTTATATATAAACTAATAATAAGTTTTCTGGAGATTTGTGGGCCTTTTTATATGTATTACTATTTCAATAAAAACTATATTATTGATTTTTCACTAAATAAATAATTTCTGCATCATTAATGTATAAGATAATAAGGTAATTAAATAACTCTAAAAAATTACAAATATATTACCATGACAAATAAAAACATTTTATATTTAAAATGAGTATTTATAACAGAATTTATATTCTTTATAAACTTATATTAAAAATAAATTATTTATTAAAGTTGAGTGAGACATATTTCACTTTCCTTTAAATAAAATGAACTAAAGGTCTTAATAACCTCCAAATGGGTTCTAATGGAATCCATTTCGACCCAAATATGACATAGGAAAAATTATAGTCATCCAATTGTATTAAGAAAATTATTAGGATAATTTTATAATATTATATTTACCCTTAATTACCCAATTTACCTTTTACTATGGTAAATAAAATTTACCGTTGTTACTATTCATAAAGCCCAAAAATAAAAAGTAATCTATTAATATTATTTGGACCCAATGATTCCAAATATAGAATCCATTTTTCCAATTTCAATTCACATAATTTTCCGAAATTAAATTAAAATTAATCCCGTTGTCAAAAGAAATCTGGTTTTTGTTTAAAATATTGCAAAATATTGAATTTATTTAACCTACGAATTCAATGTAAAATCAAGGATAATGACATACATTATATTAAATGGTAAAAATATATTCTATTTATAATTTCAAACCATTCAATATTATAATTTAATCAAATAAGTTATAATGATGAAAAAAGTTGTTTTTAATTAAAATATAGCGTGTTTTTACTATTCATTATAATATGAAAGTTATCAGAATAATATGAAATATTTATCCAATGTAAAATTTTATATCCAAATTCCAAATAAAATTTTTATTTTGTAAAGTTGAACATATAAACATGTCAAAAACTAGATTTCAAGTGGGTGCACCATCAAAAGGCGGAAAAAACTGCTTTTTTTTAAAAATACATATTTTACCCGAAAAATTTATTTTGTTCTTATAACATATTCTAGAAAATTTGTAAGATGAATAAGAATGTTATAAAATTAAAAATTTAGTAAATAATATTCATAACAGCTAGTTCATAATAATATTATAATAATATATCATTGTTTAGTAAAACCCGGAATTGCGTACAACACACGCTATCGAGGAAGGTCGTGATTGCGTGTAATACAAGCCAAGTCAGGGTTGCATGTAGTGCATGACTCCTTTGTTTTTGCGTATAACATAATACATTGAATATATATATATACTAAATGTCTCGTAGAATAACTACTATCAAACAAACACGAAATTGTGTGTAACATAATCCAAGATTAGTGTTGCCTATAGCACAAGATAATCTTGGGGTAGAGTACAACATAAGATATGAAAGAAATTAAAACAAATATATCTTATAAAATCTTGGTTTGTTACATTCTACCCCCTTAAATTAATTTCGCCCCCGAAATTCATTGGGGTTATAAATTGTTTACTATTCATAGAAACCCACATCTTAAAAAGAAATACTAAAAATTAATTTTAAAAACTAAAGTATGAAACGTAACGATTACCCAAAGTAACTCATCGTTGGGTTTCCATATAGGAGAACATATGTGAAAATATGGATATGGAAGATAAATCTAAACATCAAGTTCTGATGGAGAGTGGTAGACAACATGGCTATGAAATAGCCATCAATCACAAAGCCATAAATTTGTGGTGATCAAAGGTACCATCTGATTCTTCAGATATAAGAGCACTAGGACAACATTTTTTGTTTTCAATATCATTTCCCTAAAGTTGAAAATTTTGAATTAGAAGAAATACTTACTTGATTTTGGTAAAATATCACTGTTGTTCGTGCTTTGAATAATTTCCACTTCATCTCTTAAAGAAATGAAGTTGAATTTGTTATTCGTGAAGTGTTAACAGATCATGTGATAGAATGATGGGTCATTCCATTGGTTTCAAACAAATGGTTAGCAAAAGTTATAAGTCCATCATATGGTGAGATTAATCGTATATAGTTCCAAAAATGGGCTTATACATTATTTATCATACCGCTTAATAAAATAAAACTACATTCCACTAACTAGGGACATCC
Organism: Viscum album; assembly: GCA_963277665.1. Taxonomy (NCBI): domain Eukaryota; kingdom Viridiplantae; phylum Streptophyta; class Magnoliopsida; order Santalales; family Viscaceae; genus Viscum; species Viscum album. The sequence continues at coordinate 1,830,337,605 of OY728164.1, read as the reverse complement.
TGTAGGCTAGTGGTAGGCGATAAAGGCCTGTCGCACTTCGGTTGTGGGTTTGATTCCCACAGCCTTGTCCAACATGACGGGTTGTCGCCCGTCTTGCAGGTTGTCCCTATTTTTTTCTAAAAAAATACATTATTATAACTTTCCATCAACAATATCAAAAAAGTTCTAGCCTTAAACAATACTAACTTATGTCTAACATAATCCATTCCAATATTTAGGCTTATCCAAAATAATATTGCCCAATAACATATTAAAGTGAAAACGATTACCAAAGAGGACATATAACAAGCATGTTAATACCATCTTTGATCCCCATATATCATAAGATATGTCTTGTTGGTCACATTCCAAACATTCGACGGCCTTAATCATGTATTCTCTTGAAAAAAATGAATACCCATTGAACCTTAGTGAAAACATGAATGTTGTTAAATTTTAACACTTTCCACATACCAAAATTCCAAAAATTCTATATACTCAAACCATAATATCACTTAGTCCTTATATCAGTCATGAGCTCATTAATACTATGAAAAATTTCATTTTCTCATTATCCCTTCATTATGCGCATATCATCTGATTTCCAAAATATTTGAATCACTTTTCATGGTTACTGGTACTATAAAATTATTGAAAACCACAATAGACTAATACAAAAATATTCCAATACACCATAAACATACCTCAGCAACATTATTCTTGAATACCAATACATAAACACTTCAATCCATCCTCTTTAATGATTTTCCTGGAATAAGTCCTTATTGATTTAAAAGTAACTTTTTAGGTCGGGGAATTGAGTTGGGTAATGCCCATGTTCTCCACAAATAAGACATTGAAATTCATAACAGTCTGTCACTCTATGACCCTTTTCTACACACAGATAACATATGTCCCTCCATTTGAGGTATTCATCAAGGTTCTTCTTCCCTTCTATAGAAATCTCAATCTTCCATTCATTATGCTCCTCAACATGCGAACATGCATAAAAGTCTATCTTCCTATTATTTGATGAATTAGGCATACCACTAAATTTCACCTTGTTAATCATATATCGCGATGACTGATTCGGCATAATCATAATATCCTTCCCTCCAGGTATTACGCAATTTCATTGCTCATAGTCACCAATTTTTGCATTGGATTCAATGTTAACCAAATTCTTTCTGGTTCCATCCATTGACTAAAGCACAAAAATAATTATTTGAGAGGAAAAAATAATACAAGGAAAATAACATAATCAAGGGGGATTACCTTTGACATCTAACATCTTAGGATTAATTCTAAGATCGTTACCTTAATTCTAGGATTATAACCTACACTTATACTTAACCTTAGGGACATACCTAGAGATATCTTAGAAATATCTCTAGAGATCTCACTAAAGTTCTCGTATCCTAGTTTCCAAAGGCTGACTAAACCGTTCCTCTGATACAAACTGAAGAGACCCGAAGCTTGATGTACATAAATAATGCATTACTTTTGGGGAATACTTAATACATAACAAAAACAGTCACACAAGGACTGTAATAGTTTAGTGTCTTTGGAAACTCGGAATATAATCTTCTAATCTTGGTGGAAGATCTTCAACATCTCCCATAAATATCATGCACTTTTTGTTTCCTTACCTAAAACCTTTCTTTTAATCATGGGGAAAAATAAACCATAAAAAGGGTGAGCTCAAATTCTTAGTAAGGGTGTGCAAGGATAAAATAAAACATACCATATACCTTTGAACTTAAAAACATGAACATAATGTTTAAACATCAAAATCTTGAGCAACGACATAAAACATTAAAGTACATAAGGCATAGATCATAATGGAACATAAATAATGATAAAATTTCATGGGAATAAAACATGTAATTTTGGAATCCATTAAAAACATGTAATGATTTCCATAGTAGCCAAGGCATTGCTTCCAAGACCATCTTAGTGGACAAAGTCCCTTTCTGAATCGAGTTCACTCCTCGTTCTAGTCCTGTAATACTGAACCAGATTAACTTACCGTCCAACCATGTCTATCTCATGATATATAAATCTTTACCCAATCCATTGGTTGGAGATATAGGTCCCACCAATCCCATGATGAAATCATTCTTACTTGTTCCACAAAATAAACATACATCATTCAAAAAAACACAATAAATAAAATGGGTTTCATAAACATCATCCCATCATCACATAATCCATATAAAAGAAATGGATATCATTTCATAATAAGAAAAGTGAAACCATGTAAATCATAGAGATATTATACTTGAAACATACATATATGAAATAATGTTATCTTATATGAAAAATGGTTTTTGATAAAACACTTGAAATGAATTCTTGCGGAAAATATCATTTCTTCTTCAAAATCATTTTCTTTTCACAAAATGCCATGAAATTTTAAAAGAATAGGATTTTGTTTAAAATATTTATGAAATATTTTGGAGTAATCTTAATGAAAATAAGGCTTTAAAAAACCGTAAAAATCCTTTCATGCCGTATACGTTAAAAAAACATTCTTATCGTACTTTTTTCAGAAAAGTCAAAAAGTACCTCGTAACATAAACAAAAGAAATATTCCTTACATACCATGAAGTAAAAGTCAAAAACGGGTAAAAAGGACTTTAAAAATACATGAATACACTTTTATAAAACATGGACATGGATGATAGCACTAACCCCAGTAAATTCTTACGAATAAGCAATCTCGGATAAAAATGAGATTTGCAAAATTATCCCTTACCTTTGGTCCGATATGATTCGTACGTATCCAAACCTCCTGTATAATTATTTAAATAATGTCATTGACTTATTACAGAATCATATTTATTGTTATTATATCATATATGGTTCACATATGACTTTATATTACCGTTCTTTTGTAAATTCATGTTAAAGTAGCGTTTTGGGTAAAATCGTTTAATTTGTGCTTCGTGTTTTAACTTGTAATTAATCATATGATTACTTAGATCATGATTACTTACATCCATAATGTAAAAAATGATTTATATATAATATATATTCATAATATATATATATATATATATATATAATCGATCGATAAATGGAAATAAATACACCGTTCATGGAGACTGTAGGTCATACGTACGCATGAACGTTGTTTTCGTTTCCTTATTGAATTTAATGAAATTAAGTAGATGGAATAAATATATATATACATAAATCTAGTATCATTATTATGTCATATATTTCATGATTACTTATTATATATACTTTATAATCATTCTTGAATGGTTATCATGGAGAGTGAATCTCATCGCGTCATGAAGACGGTATTCCGTACATACGCATGAGCGATGATATCATTCCCATGATTGTGGAATTGTATTAAAGTGTATGTACAATATTACAGAATCAATATCACTTTACAATAATCATATATATTAATTACTTTCACCATTATACCCATCCATGTAAGGTGGTGGTGGAAAATAGATTACACCACGGCGTGGAGACGGTATTCCTTACGTACGCACGCGTGGTGATTTCGTTTTTCGTAGGATGGATAGATGGTGAAATAGGGTTGTTTATTACATATAATAACATATAATTATATGAGTAATATTGATGTTATTACTTCATAATGAAACAACTAAAGAATAAGAACTGGAAGAAGAAATAAAGTTGAAAGAATAGGTAACGGACATTTCCTCTTCTTTGAAGTGGCTCTTTAAAACCTGGTCTTAGGGCACTAAAATTGGTCTTTTAAGAAGTCCAGGACATCTAGGATCTCTCTAGGGAAGTGGAGACGAGAATTTTTTAGGTTTTGGCCGAGCATGAAGGCTCAACGTTGTGTGAGGAAGAGAGGGAGGAGGTTCCCTTTTATAAGGGAGGAGAGGGGCACATTTGGAAATATAAGAAATATTAGTTTATATTAAATCCCAACCCCACAAAAAACTTTAAAAATGACTCATATCCAAATAATAGATGAGATAGAGTTTTAATATCTTCATCCAATAAAATTTTGACATGTAGGAATTTATTTTAAACATTATCAACTTGATTTATCCATATTTAATCAATTTAATTTTATTTGTGGTAATAACATTCTATATTTTAAATTATAACAAATAATTACTTATTTGTTGTGAATTGTCCATAATTGGATACTTTATAACATTTTAGACCATATAAATTTAAATTTATAATTTTTAAATATTTATTAGATTTTAAAACAATTTTATAATATGTTATTTTTATAAAATAACAATAGTGTCAATTTTGAAACTATTCATTTATTTGAATTTAAATAAAATATATATACAGAAGATATGTTCGAAATAAAAACATTAATAGATTCATAAAAGGTCATATGTATATAGAAAATTAGTGCAGAACATTAAATAGTTCATATAATATTTATTTTATTATTTTTAAAACCATTTATTTGGTTTATCCCTTAATAAAATAATTACTACAATATTTTTGTATAATTATTTAACATACTTATTTGGTGCATAAAAATTAAAAATAAAATCCTATGATGAAGATAGATCTATTAACCTTTACAATAATACTTTTACTCAAATTTATCATCTTAAAATCACAATAGTTAAATTATTATATTTATTAAATTATGAAGGTGACAACTTTGGCATCATTTAAAATAAAATAATATAAGTGTCATAATCGCCTTAATAAGGATCCAAATGGTCAAAAATTCGTCCAGTGGATGATTATGGTTTATATATACAATAATAATAAGTTTTTTGAAGATTTTTGGGTCTTTTGATATGTATTACTATTTCAATAAAAACTATATTATTGATTTTTCACTAAATAAATAATTTCTGCATCATTAATGTATAAGATAATAAGGTAATTAAATAACTCTAAAAAATTAATCATATATTACCATGACAAAGAAAAACATTTTATCTTTCAAATTAGTATTTATAACCGAATTTATATTGTTTATAAACTTATATTAAAAATACTTTAATTATTAAAGTTGAGTGAGACATATTTCACATTACTTTAAATAAAATAATCTAAAGGTCTTAATCACCTCCATGTGGGTTCTAATGGATTCCATTTCGACCCAAATATAACTTAGGACAAATTATAATCATCCAATTGTATTAAGACAGGTATTAGGATAATTTTATAATATTATATTTACACTTAATTACCCAATTTACCTTTTACTATGGTAAATAAAATTTACCGTTGTTACTATTCATAAAGCCCAAAAATAAAATATAGTCTATTAATATAATTTGGACCCACTGATTCCAAAAATGGAATCCATTTTTCCAAATTAAATACACAGAAGTTGCAGAAATTAAATTAAAATTAATCCCATTGTCGAAAGAAAATGGGTTTTTGTTTAAAACATTGCAAAAGATTGAATTTATTTAACCTACGAATTCAATGTAAAATCAAGGCTAATGACATAAATTATATTAAATGGTAAAAATATATTCTATTTATACTTTTAAACCATTAAATATTATAATTTAATCACATAAGTTATTACGATGAAAAAAGTTTTTTTTAATTAAAATATATCGTGTTTTACTATTCATTATAATATGAAAGTTATCAGAATAATATGAAAAATTTATCCAAGGTAAAATTTTATATCCTGATTCCAAATAATAATTTGATTTTGTAAAATTTATCTTATAAACATGTAAAAAACTATATTTAAAGTGGGTGCTCCATCAAAAGGCGGCAAAGCTACATTTTTTAAAAAATATTTATTTAACCCGGAAAATTTATTTTGTTCTTATACCATGTTCTAGAAAATGTGTAAGATGAATAATAATGTTATAAAATTCAAAATTTAGTTAATACTATTCATAACGGCTAGTTCATAATAATATTATAATAATATATTGTTGTTTAGTAAAACCTGGAATTGTGTACAACACACGCTATCGAGGAAGGTCATGATTGCGTGTAATGAAAGCCAAGTCAGGGTTGCGTGTAGTGCACGACTCCTTTGTTGTTGCGTATAACAAAATACATTGAATATATAAATATATACTCAATGTTTCGTAGAATAACTACTATCAAACAAACATGAAATTGTGTGTAACACAATCTAAGATTAGTGTTGCGTATACTGAAAGCTAATACGGTGTGGCGTATAGCGCAAGATAATCATGGGGTAGCGTACAACATAAGATATGAAAGAAATTAAAACGAATATATCTTATAAAATCTAGGGTTGTTACATATTGTGCATGAACCATTGTAATCTATACCTAGTGAAGATTAGTGGAATTAGGTACGACCGACAACTTTTCGGTGCATGCTCCTTGGACGTAGCCCATAGTGGCGAACCAAGTAAAAATTGATGTGTCTTCTCATTTGAATGATAATGTTTGATTAATGATCATATCCATCATATAGGTTCATCTAGTTCCTTCCAACATGGGAACAAGATCTGTCATTTTAAAAGAAAAATTTGACACCCTGATTCGCCCTTCCCCTCTTAGGGTGTCCCAGGGTCCTATAAGTGGTATCAGAGGGAGGTTGTTGGCGTTGAATCTGTCCTTTGTCGCCATAGAGATTGTATTCAATGGTAGGGGAGTCCCTCCCTTCGATGAAAATAATTTTAGGATATGGAAGAACAGGATGAGATCTCATCTATGATCTCTTGGAATGGAAGTTCGGTTTTCCACTATGAAAGGAATACAAGTCACTAATCCAACAGGCCTATCTATGACTGACACAGACAGGAAAATTCTTGATGCAGATTCTAAAGCACAAAATGCACTCACCGCAGCTCTTTATGATCAGATCTATCTAAAGGTGATGAGTTACGATTCAGCAATGTCTATGTGGGATAAACATGAAAACATTTATGAAGGAGATAGCAAGGTAAAGGAAGCAAAACTTTAGGTTTTACACAACATGTTTGACGATCTAAAGATTCATCCTAATGAGAATGCAGATTCATTTTTCAATCGAATTACTGAATTAGTGGGAGCAATTCGAGGTCTTGGAGAAGAAATCAAATACATTGATATCGTAAATAAAATCTTGAGAAGACTTACTCCCATGTACAATGTAAAGTTGTCATCCCTTGAAGAAAGAGATCTATCTAAACTATCTCTGGATGATTTGTTAAGTAGTTTAGTGTCATATGAGATGAGATTCAAACCCGAAGATGCCATGACTCGTGGGAGCAAGGAAATGGCATTCAAAACCATGGAAAATCTGAAGATTTCAGAAGATATTGGTGGTGAATATGACGAGGAAAAATAAATTCTTTCTCTCATCGCCAAGAAGCTGAAAAAGGGAAAAGGTAAATTTAGAGGCAAGCTACCTCTTTCATGTTTCCGTTGTAGAAAAGTTGGACCCATTGCCTCTCATTGCTAAAGAAAGTTAGATGATGGTGAGAGCGATGCTGAAGACATTGAGAAGCCTCGGAAAAGGTTTTTCAAAAAGGGTGACTTCAAATCTGGAAAGAAAATGCAGAGGAAGAGTTTTGTCTGTGAAGAAGAAGATGATGACATTGAATTTTGTGAGGAAGAAGAACTAGAATTTAAAACTCGAAACCACGCATCCATGATGGATACCACTGAAATATCAGAATCCTCAATCAATAAACGCATAGATAATCAGATTACTACTATTGGTAATCCAATGATTCAAATTAAGGATAGATTCTCCAAGCTTGAGAGTAAATGTTAGAGATGTAACAAGTGGAAGTAAATGGTGGAAGAATCATCAGAATATGTTGATGAACATGAAGCTGAAATTGAACGTCTGGAAGAATTTGTGAAAGTTCATTCAAAAATCCATTAAAGTAATGATGATGTAGTGGATCTAAAGCTGAGAATTGAAGAGAAGGGAAAGGTCATCAATGACCTCACGTCCAGATAGGAAGAAAAGTCCAAGACTGCTGAGGGTCTTGAGGAGGAAGTTGTTACTCTTAGGAGTAAACTTGAGACTGAAACATTTTCAAAAGAATCAAGGAAGAAAATACAGTTTAGAAGATTCTCAGATGCAGAATTACTGGCAAGAGCCAAGTGTGGTTCATATGGGGTTGAAAAAATCATGAGTGTTCAAAGACCCGCTTTCATGGGAATGAGTGGAATTGGCTGTGAAGCTGTGACATCAACTTCTGGAAACAAAGAGATCCAAAAGAAAGGAAAAATGAAGGTTGAACATGTTGAAACATTTCCTGAAGTGCTGAAAAAGAAACCCTCAATCCAAACTAGAAGGAGAACTGACAATTATCCTTAAACATTCATAAATGACAGGCAGTTCAACTATTCACCCAAGGATGAAGGTATGAGGATAAATTCAGGTGAGAAGAAATTTCCTCTCATGAAGTGTCAGTTATGTGGATATCTAGGCCATACCATGTCATATTATGAAGAGGCAATGAGCTATGTGAATGGAGAGGATCTGGAAAGTGAACAATGGAGACCGATTTCATATCCTCCATCTTATAGAATAAATAGCTTCTATGGTTACTGTTTTAATTTTTCTAACTTTGTCTATAAAGTTATGTATTGTAGGCAGTGGTATGACAGGAGAAATTCATACAACACTCAAAGATGGACTAGTTTTCAACCTCCTGATGATGTTGTTCTCACAAACAGTTTGTCCCCTCTGGATAAAGATTATGGGTATGAAGAATCAGATTATGTGTAAGAAAGTATTAAAAGGCCATCAGTATCCTATTCTCAATCCAAAATCTCATGGAAAGAGAAGAAGAAGATCAAGAAATCCAATCTTGCAGATGTGGCACTCAAAGGTACAAAGATCAGAAGCACCTGGATCCTTAATAGTGGATGCTCTTCCCATATGACGGGAAATGATGAACTTTTGAAAAACAATGAAAAGAAGGTTGATGTAATAGTATGTTTTGGTAATGATGGGGCTTTGAAGATTAATGGTAGCGGGAATACTGCTCTCTCCAATGGGGATCTGAATAAGGCTCAAGTTCTTTATGTGGACTGTCTACGCCACACTCACATTAGTGTAAGTCAACTCTATGACTCAGGGCTCATAGTATCCTTCAATCAAAAAGGCTGCACTATAAAAGGTAAAACAGGAAATTCTCTTATGAAAGGTTGTAGAACAGATGGAAACTTATATCAGGTTGACAGCAAAGTGAACTCTTTCTATTTGTCTGTTGAAGAAGAAAACAATTCGTGGAATCTAAGGCTGGGGCACATTAACCAAAAATACATGGAAAAGATATCTAATATGAAGATAGTCATGGATATTTCTATTCTAAAATGTGAACGTGAAAAGTCTTGTGATGCTTGTATTCGTGGGAAACTGGTTTTTAGTTCATATCGGCCAAACAAGAAAAGAGAATAACATCTTCTTGATCTCATTCATATAGATGTATGTGGCCTAATAAATGTTGCTGGAACCTATAGAGAAAGTTACTTCATCCTTTTCATTGATGATTATAGAAGAATGTCTTGTGTAATGGTGATGCACAGTAAGCGACAAGTACTTTATTGTAAGAAACATTATCAACGGATTGTTGAGAATGATACTGGACGGACAATAAAAGTCCTCTGATCTGACAATGGAGGGGAATATACGTCCATATAGATTGAAAATTACTTATAAAAACATGGAATACAGCATGAGGTAGCTTCTGTGTGAACTCCACACCAAAATGGAGTTGTTGAGCACTAGAATAGATAGGTCAACAATATGGCTAGGATTATGCTGATTGAGAGTGGTATCTCTCGCCATTACTGGAAGGAAGCTGTTGAGGCTACGGTACACATTCAGAATCGAACAAGGCTTTATACGGGAGAAACAAAGACACCATATGAATTGTGTCATGGAAGGAAGCCTTCATTGAAATACTTTCATGTTTTCAGAAGCAAATGTTTCATCCGGAATAATGAAGGAAACCAGGGAACGTTTGGTGACAATGCTGATGAAGGATTTTTTCTTGGTTATCCAATGAACAGAAAATCTTACAAGTGTTTCAATAAACACATGGGGAGGAATCCGGAAAGAAATCATGTTATGATCATTGAAGGAGAAACTCTAAATGCTTCAAATAGTACCTATGATGATGAGATAGAAGATGAGAATGAATGTGAACAAGGAATAAATACAAATACAGAAATAGAGGAAGGTGTACAAAACACTCAGGGGTCACATCATGATGTTGACTAAGATGAAGTATCTGAAGTGGAAATCTTGGATGGCGGGAATGCGACTGAACCTCACAAGAAAAATCAAGGAGCAGAAATTGATCCATCTAACATAATTGGAGATAGGAATGCACCTACACAGACAAGGAGGATGAGGAATAACACACCATCTGCATTCCTGTCAGTTGTGGAGCCATCCTCATTTGAAGAAGTTGCAAAGGATGAATCCTGGTCGAAAGCCATGAATGAAGAGTTAGATCAGATTGACAAGAATCAGACCTAGGATCTTATCGAGAGACCAAAAGTTCACAATGTGATTGGAAAAAAATGGATATTCAAGAACACGTTTGATGAGCATGGAAGTGTAATCAGAAACAAGGCTTGACTTGTATGTAAAGGGTATTCTCAGATTGAAGGTGTTGATGTTGAAGATACCTTTGCTCCAGTGGCTAGACTGGAGTCAATAAGTTTGTCTTGTGCCATGGCTCTCCAAAGAGGATATAATGTATATCAAATGGATGTCAAGACAGCATTATTAAATGGTGTACTCAAAGAAGAAGTCTGCATTGAACAACCCGTGGGTTTTCTTCTTGGTGCTGATAAATCAAAGGTATGAAAGCTCAAAAAACACTTTATGGCTTGAAACAGGCACCACGGGCATGGTACTCCAGACTGGATTCTTACCTCAAGACTATGGAATTCAAAAGAGGAGGAGTAGATCACAATCTCTAGATGAATAATTCTCTGAAAGATCAGTTCATTGTTCTAGTTTACGTCGATGACATTATATTTGGTGGCAGCAGGAAGAAATCAGTGGATGAATTTTCCAATCATATGAAATCAGAATTTGAAATTTCAATGATTGGGGAGCTCACATATTTCTTGGGACTATAGGTGACTCAAAGGAAAGACTACACTTTTATATCTCAAGAAATGTATGCCAGAGAGTTGCTGAAGAAGTTTAATATGAAAGACTCAAAACCAATGTCAACTCTGACTGTAGTTGGAACCAAACTTGGAAAGCATGAGGAAGGGACATCTGTAGATCCCACCCTGTATATGAGAATCATTGGGAGCCTACTGTAACTGACAGTGACACAGCCAGATATTGTCTTTTCCACATGTCTTGCAGCCTGCTTTCAGAGTAGTCCAAAGGAGGAACATATGGTGGCATTCAAAAGAATCATGAGGTACATTCAAGGTACAAAAAAATTTGGGTTATATTTTTCTGTTGGTAGGGAGAGTAAATTATCAGAATTTTCTAATGCTGACTGGGCTGGTGATGTAGTAGACAGAAAGTCCACCAGTGGTAGAGCTTTTTATATTGGGCAGAAATGTGTTTTCTGGTTGAACAAGAAACAAGAAAGTACTTATCTTAGTACTGCTAAAGCTGAGTATATCTCTGCCACAAAGGCATGCACTCAACTGCTATGGATGAAGCATCAATTAACTGATATTGGCGATGAGGTGAAGCAGCCAATGGTGATTTACTGCGACAATAAGAGCACAATTGATCTTACGAAGAATCCTGTTCAGCATTCTCGTAAAATACATATTGAAATCAGGTATCACTTTATCAAAGAGAAAGTTCAGCAAAGCGTGATTAGAATGGATCATGTTAGAATAGATGAGCAAGTGGTTGATATCCTGACAAAGCCACTGTCAGCGTCTGTGTTTGAAAATCATCGGTTGAACCTCGGTGTTCAACCACCTCCTACTGCATAAGGAGGTTCTGGGTTTCCCCTCCCCACGATTATGATAACTTTTTTAATCTTTTTATAGATATGATGTAGGTTTGTGGGGGAGATACAATCCAAGGGGAGTTTGGTTTGAGCTGAACGTTGAACAAATTACCAGGCTTTGGTTTTATTGTCAATGGGGGAGAAAGTAATAAAATGAGAAGGATAAGAAGGAATGATTCTTGGGCATCATTGAGAATTCCAAAACAATGGAACCCAATTGAAGCCTCCTCTCTTGTTTTCTACACTGAGCATTTCTCATGTAGACTTTAGAGTGTTGGATGAGTTGATTCTTTCATTTTTGGTTTGCACATGAATGGAGATCTATTGAATTTATTTTCTGATTTCCAACAATCCCAAAGGGGGAGATTGTTGGAACAATGGTATTTTATGCATGATTTGGAGTATGGTTTGTGTTTGTTGTCAATCATGGGTGGAAATTCAGAATGTGTACCAGAAAAGAGATCAAAAAATTCAAACAGACAACAGTATTGAATGTGGCGCTGTTTCCCAGTGTTAGCCAAATTTTTGGGGTCCTAAATTTGGAAGTTGGTGAGCATCGTGAAAATAGGATTTCCATGAAAATCATAATTAAATATGTCAATGGCATGAATTTAGTGAAGAGTTGCTTAATGGTTTGGAATTTGCAAAGACCAAAATTATGGAGGCGGTGATTCTTTGTGATTATGTCAATGCTTCGCGAACAACAGAGGATGAAGAGCATCGCAGCAACGAAGAGCTTTGAGAGGGAGCTTCGCAGCGAAGCGGCGAAGGAAATGAGAGAACACTCTGCAATTACGACGAGCTCCGCGAATGGAAAATTGTCGTAGTGCTTCGCGATTTTGAGAGAATTATAGAGGGAACGTCGGAGCTTCACGATTTGAGCTGACATGGCGCTGACTTTGCGTGGAAGGGTCGAGGGTCAGTGGAATCGCCTATAAATATAGGTCGACCCCCTCGAGAGAAAGACATAGAGCTCTCAACAAAAATCCTTTGCTCTCGGTTTGCAAAGTTCACTCGCGAAGGCAGTGTGCTTCGCGAAAGAGGAGCTTCGCGGCGGCTATTCTAGCTCTCTGAAAGTCATGCGCCATGCATTGGCTCGGTGAGCTTCACAAAGAGGCAGGTGTTCCGCGACAGCCAAGCATTGCGAAGTCTTGTGCATCTCAAGAGTGATTTGCGATTGAGCTTCACGAAAAGGCAGGGACTCCGCGAAGGCTTGTTTGAGCTTTGCAAAATTGGGAGCCTTGCAAAGTAGAGTACTTTGCGAAGGCCCTTTTCAAACGTTTTTTCCCAGTGGACAAGGGAAAAAGAGGTATTCATTCATGGATGAAATTTTGAATTTAAGAGAGCATCAAATCAGGACTCTGATGCATACAAAGTCTCATGCTGAACAGGAGACAAATAACTTCATGTCTATCTATTTCAGAGACCTTCATGTATATAATCTAAGTTGGACTTCACCAACAGCAGTGAACCAGGGGGACTCAACGGGAGTGACCCAAGGGACGCAGTGAGCTATCCCTGAAAAATTATAAATGCAGTGATCTTGGGACAGAGTGACTTTGCTGGAACCATGTAATACACATCTAGTGAAGATTAGTGGAATTAGGTATGACTGGAAACATGTCGGCATATGCTCCTTGGACGTAGCCCTTAGTGGTGAACTAAGTAAAAATTGCTATGTCTTCTCCTTTGCATGTGAATGTTTGATTTCTGATCATATCCAGCATACAGGTTCATCTAGTTCCTACCAACATGGGAACAAGATCCTTTATTTTAAAATAAAAAGTTGACACCTTGATTCACCCCTCCCCTCTCAGGGTGTCTCGGGGTCCTACAAAGAGGAAATCCTCAATTGTGGCGCCCATTATATAACAAACCCATCACAAGTTCTAACCAGGTCATCATATCACATGGTGTTTTAAATCATTTCTCAAAACATATCAATGTGCCAAGTGAAAATTATTATTTCCCAAAAAACATTCATTTCCAAATCATCATAAAGTGTCAACCTATCATTATTCCATTTCAATTCCAAATACACATTCAAAACATTTCTCAAGAATTATAAAAATCAATATAAACAATAACTTTCAAGAAAACAATTCTGAATGAGTCATTATAACAAATCTATTTTAATTTCCAAATTTATTTAAACACCAAGATCAAAATATAAAATACCCTTAATTATATCTAATAGGATTCCAAACAACATGAAAAACCAACCATCCTCAAAATTGAAAAATGGGTCACATTCTTCAAACACCCACACAAAATCACACTAAAATCATTATGAAATAAAATTATTTTAGTTAAACACTTAGTGAATAAAAGATACATAAATGGGTTTTGAAAACTGGCTTTTCTGTTAAAAAAATCCATCATTATTTTTAATCCCATCCATGTGTGAACTCCATGCACAAGTGGATGTTCCCACATACAATGGGATACCAATAGAGTCTTTTCCCCAATCTATTTTCAAAGAAACATTACATGCCTTCAAAGAAACACAAAAAACCACATTATATAAATCACCATGTTCCACATACTAATCACAAACCACAAACCAACCTATTTTAGAAAACATATCTAAGGGACAAAACTACCCAAATCAATCAATTTGGCCCTAAAATTTCCTTTTACATTTTATCAAACACATTAGGTGCACATATATAAAGGCATATTTTAAAAATCAATTCAAAAACAATTTTCATAAGATTTCAACAACTAGAAAACACCAAAAAAACAAATAAAACACATCAGAAGTGTGTGAAACCTGATTATAAATTATTTAAAAACAAAAAAGTACCAAGGGATTGTTCCTGAAAAAAATTAATAGAAACACCAACATGAATGGATTGTGAATGCAACCAAACTCTGGGAGCAGGAAGATCCAAACACAATATAGGATCCTAAACCCATAATGTCCATAAAATTGACCAATATTATCCAACCCTAACCCTAGGGTTTTTCCTAGAGAAAATTCACCAAAAAATAACCAATAAATGGAGAGAGTAGACAAGGATGATTGGGAAAGAGGCCAAAATCTGTAAAAACTCACCTTAAATCTTTGTTGGATCATCTATGGATGATTGGATGAAAGAGAGGTGGGACATCAACTCCCCCGGGTGTGAATAAGTTAGAAGTGGGAGGAGAACCCTAAAATGGTGTTTGATGTTCAGAGGGGTAATGAGTAAATTTCATATTTTTAATGATTATGCCGCCTGTATTGTTTTTCTATACAATTATCCAAACTATCATCCAACCAGGTGCACCCTATTTTCAAAAAGGATAAAACCCTCATGGTTTGGCCTTATGGATTCCAAACTATGCACTGACTAATATATATTCCACTTCATGAAAATGACACCGAGACACATAGTTACATTGGAAAGGTGCACAATTTCATCTAACTCAGAAAAAGTTGTGCGTAGGAAAAAAACTCACCTGAAACTTCTTGAAACATAAATATTGAATCTAATAATAAACCACAACCTCAACCCAAGGATCCAAAACCAAGAATAAAATAACATATGAGGATTTTCAAGGTCTAGGGGTGACAGTAGGACCATGTGCGGGTGTCATTCAGCCTATCTTTGAATACATAAGAAATAATGGTCTTTCCCCCACCATGACACATATTTATGACATGAGTAAAACTTCTAGGGAGAGTGAGTTCCTCCCAAAGGGGATAGTATTGAGCTTCGGTGGATGATTCTCTCTTAATTTATTGTTCAGGGATTGGTGTAACGTTTGTGGTTTCAACCGGGGGCCTATTAAGACCCAATTAAGTGTTTGGGCAACCCGTTGTTGTTTGTTAGTACCCTCATGTGCATGGAGTTGACTTTTTATGCAATATTCTCAAGAAGTACATTGCACATTTCGACAGAGATTTAGACTCATGAGGAAAATGGATTCTATTCCCACCGAGATTCATTTTTTTCGAAACCAAAAACCTCTGGGTGATCCATTTTCACATAAAGAGGGTATTATCAAGTTGTTGTGGATGATTTCCATAAACGTTTATGGTTAGGGAGTTTTTTATAGTTTGATTCCCTCTCCATAGAAGATATTAGAATATGCACACAATATTCCACATGAATTCAATGTCTAGTTTCTCATGGTTGGATGAGTAATGTCTTTTTTTATCATGGGTACCCTCATGTGGTTGGAATATACCCTGAACATGTGATACTTAAGGATGTATAAATTCATTTTGACCCAGGGTGGAAGAAAATATTTGGGTTGTGTAGGTATCATTGTCAATTTAGCATGGGGTAGTACCTCAAGACCCTATGACTGGAGATGATCCATGGTGCTTAGGGCTTTTCCATCTATCACATCTAAGAAGACATGTTCCCACTTTTTTCCTAATTTTGACCCAGTTAAAGCTTGACATGAGTGTGGTTTGGCCTGATTGGTTCCCCTATGTGACTTCATGGAAGAATCAAAAAAACCCCTGGAGATCTCACTTGCATGGGATTTTTAGTGGAGAGTGTAACGTCTTAATTCAGGTGCCACCCCATGGTTCCCCATACCCAGTTGGGAACATAACATCAAGTGCATTTCCCTAAATGGTAGAGACTACTGACTATAAGTGAGGGAAAAGGTGTGATAATTGGGGCACTATGACCTCAATGACAGAGTATACGTAGTAGAAAACAAATAGTAAACAGTAACAAAAGTAGTAATACCCTTCAAAAAAAATAAATCGATGAAGACTAATGAAAATAAAAAAAATACACAATATAAATATATATATATATATATATATTTCATGGAATATTTTTGTAATAAAACATCCAAAAAACATACAATGTTGGAATTTAATACAGAAACCAAGGTACAAAAGAAATAAGTAAACTCCAGCAGCATCGTAAGCTACCATTTGGTCTCATTCTCTGTAGCTAAAACAACAATCAAGAACCCAAAAAAGAAGGGTGCTTTTCCTTATCTATACCTGCAACCATATAATTTATTTCTGTCAAAAACATGACCCAAATATGGTGTGAGATGAATCCCAGTAGTCAACCACTAAAATATTTGTTCCTAACTGTCAGTGAATATATATAGCAGGTAATATACAGAAATGAAGCAATAAACTAAGAAGTACTCAAAAGTAAAGAATCCTAACATTTTCAATTACATTAATTTACATTTATTATTCATACTTTAAATTATGTAATCATGGGATCTATCCTGAAATAGATATCCCCCTTTGTAATAGTAACAAAATTGATGTCTAAGAAGGCCATCTAAGCAAAACAAGTAAGGCCATGTATAATCTTGTTCTTTATCTTGGAAGACTCATCAAAATCATTCAATTATTCAATAATTCCCCTTAGGTAATGTTCTCATAGTCTATTCCCACTGGTCTACCATAACAACTATTCATATAATAATGAACCTTTCGGAAGCTCTCATGTTCTAACATTTTTTTCCTAACTCAACACTTATCATTTAAAAATGACCACCTAGGAAGATCTCATGGTCAATAACCCTTAGTCATCATAGCATTAATAAATTATAAATAACCTATTGGGTATCTCTCATGGTCTAAACCGATGGGTCAATGACCACCTAGATTCTCTCAACGTCAATACACCTATATCAACATAACATTAAAACATAAATAAATGGACCTACCTCGAGAATCTCTCACAGTCAAATTCCCCTTTCTCAAACATCCAAAATGCATATCACAGGAATCTCATGTAATCAGTAACACAATCCTAATAAAACAAAGCATGAAAAACAAGTAAATCATAATAGAAAACTAATACCAAATTTCCATAAACATTCAATAAAGGGATACTCACACACTGGGTGTCCCATAACTAGGGTATTTAACCTTATGCATATGAAACTACCCTTTATCAATCAACAAAACCATAATAAGTAACAAACATGGTTTAATTTCAAAACAAACAATACCACAGACATGGTTATCTAGAACTCTTATCATATATAGTCCAAATATTTACCAAATAAGGCACAAAAAACTTACCAAAAAGATGTATGATAGATATACATGAATATCGGTACTTGAATTGGCTTAAATCAGCAAAGATATTAAAAAAGTTGAAAAATTACCAACCATGAATAACTCATGACAGAGGATGAATTAGGAAGAAAGGATCTATAGAAATTGGGAACAAACTGGTGGTCTTCCAACTCATCTGATGAAATCTTAATCAGAGGTAAGACGAAGAATCAGGGGTCTGATCATCATTTTTCATTCATGAAAACTCTATTACAAAACATGGGATGAACAAGTTTGTTCTATACATGAGATGAAACCCTGCTCTGATTGATCAAATAAAAACGAAAACTGCACAACATGTTAACTAAATGTACATGTCATATAGAAGCCTTAACTGTCCAACGACGTAAGAGGTATACTAAGTCATCACATGACCATGTTCTCAACCGTTACAGGGCCAGTTCTTGAATTTAAGTGGAATCCAGGTACATGTATTGTACTTAGAGGTACATAACATGTACATAAAAAACATCTTTTATTCATTTTCCTAAAAAATAAACCAAAATAAAGATCCATAACTGAAATTATGATCTGGGTTCTTATAAACATTTCCCCTTAAATAAAATTGTCCCTAAATTTCCTCTATAATGGTGGTGAGGAAGAATATTCAAACAAATTTTTACACTGTGATCATACGTCAGCCTCCCTATCCCAAGTCTCATCCTATAATCACCATTTCTACCATAGAACCCTTACCATAGGAACTAGACGGTCGTAGAGAAACATGGTGTTGTGATCCAAATTCCAAATAAGGTGCTTCTCTAAGGATGAATCCACCTCCAAATCAACCTCCTTGGGTTGAAAAACATGAGATAGGTATGAAAAGTAACTTTTTTGCTAAAACACATGTAAAATATCATGCATATCACAGTACATCTGAGGTAACTACAATTGATACGCAACTGCCCTAACACTCTAGAAAACATTAAATGGCCTGACTTATCTCGGTGATATATTCCCTTGTCTCCTTATTCTCATGTGTCCCAACCTCAGTGTGACACGTAAGAAAACCTAATCTCTGACCACAAACTCCAAAGGTCATCTTCGTCGATCAATATAATATTTATAGTGATATTGTGCAATATCCATCCTCTTTCAAATCAAATCCACCGTCTAAGTGCTCTCCTTGACATGATGAGGTCTCATTATAGCTGCATATCCTACCTACATCAAACATAGGGGTGTTTGGAATAGCCTTCTATAAAAATCCTCATAAGGTTCTATCAGAATCATTTCATAAAACAAATTTGGGTACGAAAACTCCATGTGGGTATGTTTCTTTCCCAAGAGTACCTCAAAACCCAGACGCATGCTCGAAGCATGCCCTCCAATACTAGAATTGTATGCTCCAACTGGCCATCTGTTTGGGGATGGTAAGTTTTACTCAAAATTGCCTATATACACAATGGCCTTTGTAGTCCCTACAAGACATGAGAAGTGAACTAAACATCCCTTCTGGAAAAGATAGAGTGTGGAACCCCCTAAAAATGTAAACTCTGTCAGATGTAAAAATTTCCATGCGCGTCAACACTGAAGGTTTCCTTGATTGGAATGAAATGTGAAACCTTCATGCGCCTATCTATACCACCAAACCTGGATCAATCCCTTGAGGCGACGTCGGTAAACTTGTCACAAAATCCTTCGTGACATCATTCCACTCCTACTAGAAAATGGTTAACTAATATAAATCCACATTCCCCTACTAAGAGGAAGAACATCTCATAACAAAACCAACAACATCCCTATTCATGCTTGGACACCAATATTGACAATGTGAATCTTGATACATCTTAGTGACACTAGGATGAACAGCCCATATGGAGGCATGAACATCATGTAACAGCTCTTCACCTATGTCTACAGACACCCATACGCGGCCATAAAAATGGAAAACCTCATCCTCTCCTATGGTCCACCCAGGATTAGGGTCCTAGCCTGACAAACTCTCCCATAGGACAAGGCATTTTGTATCTGATAGCTTCATCATTCTCACTCGATGTAGTAGAGTAGAGGTATAAACTATAAAATAAATAAAATTCTTCCCATTTTTGTTGTGAATCTCTAAATACATCTCATAAAATAGAGCCATAAGATTCCACCAAATGTTGGCCTCCTGAACAACTTGTATCTGAGTTATCCAACTCAACGCATCAGCTACTGCATTTCCTTACCCAAACGTGTAGGAATGATCAATGTCAAAATAGTGATGGTACTCAACCCACCTTTATTGACTCAAATTCATATCATGATGAGTAATGATATAATTTAGACTTTTGTAAATCGAGGTCATGTGTTGGTTAATTCCTCTTATGTGGACTCAACTACCAAGACCCGTACACAATTACTCGTTACCCATGTATAAGCACCACCCCCAGTCTGATTCTTAAATCATCACAATAAACAGTATAACTCTTTCCCAAATCTAGATAAATTACTATCAATGCTGAAGTTAGTCTCCCTTTTATATTCTGAAAGGCTAAATTGGATGAATTATTCCATGATTACTTCTCACTCTTCTTAATCAATCCCATCAAGGGAACTTGTATGTGTCAAAGGTCCTGAATAATGGTCAAGTAGTAACCAGAAATCCCCAAAAACATTCTTCCTCAAATACGTTCTTCGACTACTCCTAAGAAACTACCACTCTCAATTTCATTGGTTTACTGATACTCTTATCTTTGAGATAACGTGACCTAAGGAATGAATTTGGTCCATCTAAAAGTGACATTTTGAGAGCTTATCATATAATTCATGATCTCTCAGTGTACTCAATATGATCTCAAGATGGATGGTGTGGTCATGTTGAGAGTGAGAGTACACCAAGATGTCATCCAGTAAGACTAGCCAGAATGAATACAATTAAGGATGGAGCACTCGTCTCATCATTTCCATGATAACTAATGGCACATTTTTTAGATTGAATGGCATAAAAAATACTCGTATAGACCATAACTACACTAAAGGACTATAAGAGGTATAACATATGGTCTATCTTGAAACTAATGATAATAAGATCTCAACTCAATCTTCATAAACAACCAGAATCCTCAAATCTGGTCAAATAGATCATCAATACTCAACAAGGTATATCAGTTCATGACCGTCAACTAGTTCTTCTTCCGATAATCCACACAATAACTGAGGGTATTCTCCACATTATTCGCAAAAACAGGCAGGATAACCCTAATTAGAAGTACTGGGTTGGATGAAATCCTTCACCTGTAACTCCTCTAACAACATCTTGAGCTTTTGTAACTTTTTTGTGGCCATCCTATAAAGAGGAATGGTCATTAGTGCCACTCTTGGCACAAGATAAATCTAGATATCTACCTCTCTATCTTGAGGTAATCCTAGATATTCATATGGATATACATATATGAAATGACCCTACATTGGGGGAATATCCCTCTGTGAAGTCCCCTAGTCATCCACATATAAATTTTCAATATGGGCAGTGATCCATCCCAACCCATGATGCTCGATTCTCGATATGCTCACATGGACATATGATTCACCCTTGTATAGAAAATTCCTACCCTTTGATGATATGAAACTCACCCTGTGATGATAGCAGTCAACAAAGGCTGGAAAATAGACCAACCAATCCATTCCAAGAATGAAATATAGGCTTTCCATCTTTAATACATAGATATCCAAAAAGAAGTGACACCCACCAACCATGAGAGTGATCTCCTTGCACTAATGTACACTAGTCATCCTAATCCCTAACAGAGTGTATAGTGTCATAACATCATTAAAATTAAGATAAAAATCCCGACGATCTCCAAAATAGAAACAGATATAAAAATATGGGATTCCCCTGTATTAGAAGTCTCATAATCTAAAACTGAGGCAACTAGAATTGTACCTCTAACCATAGAGGATATGGGATCTTACTTCTGGTGGGTTTGTTCCATCACAAAAGAATATCCTATGCCTTGTCCCTATGACCCTTCCTGCCTACCCTATTGTAGTCCACCCCTATATCACGAAGAACCTGTCATCTGGATACCACGTCCATGCTCACATCCTCAGCCTGACGATCCCAAATTACCTAATTGATAAGAAACTAGTGGTCCTTCTCCTGAATGTGGACTCATAATAGATCCCCTATCACTTGCTGCTATAGAGAACATCCTAAAAATGATGAATGTGGCCCATATTGTTGTAAGATCAACAATCTTATGGGTCCATCAAGAAATGTGGCCATATATTCCCACTCTCGCCGCACTGTTAGAAGACCACTTGGATATATGAATAAACACCTCATGAAATCTTCATGTGGAGCTTCCTTCAATAAGTCAAAATAGTACAAACCCTGGATACTAAACCACCCATGCTCACAGCTCCTAACCCCCTCAGATAGCGTTCAGTAATTGGTGCCCGATTTACTACAACAGTCACCAATCTAACCCTAATGAAATTCACCTACAATAGGATGTCGTACATGAGACCATCCTCAAACTGCCTAGCTAGTGATAACTCATCACCTCCTATAACAGGCGCGAAGCACACGAGATCTGTAAAATGAAAAGTGTAATCCATCACTAAAAGACTTCCCTACTCTAGATGCATGAACTCTCGGGCTCTGTCTTCCCACAACGTCTTGGTGTAGAACTAATCATAAGAGATCCTCTGAAACTCTTATCATTCCATATCCAGATAACATCCCTCCTACGGGATAACATCCCACTATATCTGGGCAGAATCTCGCAGCATGTAAGTCACATGCTTCTCCCTCCTCTCTAGAGGTGTATCCAGATGCTCAAGGATAGATGGCATGGCCTCTAACCATGATTCTTCAGCCTGCGGTCCTCCATCCCATCCGGAAATGGGGTTATGCTACTACTAGAACACCAGAATCAACTCTTCCATAGTGGGGGAAGGATGTGGTGCTCCCTAAAAATTCTACATCATCGTTATCAAGCCTTCACATAACTATGCATCAACACCTACATCTAGTATAGGAGTTGGTTCCAAGATGGCCACAACGGAAGGATCTACTGGTAGTCCTAGATCTACCATTTAAGGTGTTTGGTCATCACCCTATACTTAGCGTACAACCGAAGGATGTCTTGGTTTCATGACTATGCAAGGTCAAGCACACCCCTTAGTTAAATATTAATGGAACTACAAAATTTATGTTCATGTATGTAATAGGAGAAGGAAAACATTCAATTATTACAAAAGAGGGTTACAATGTGTGTAGAACCACAACATGGCATGTTACCTTATGCTTTAACATGGGTGTGTACCTATTACAACTTGGTCTTGCAACACCCCATACACAATTAGTGTTTCTTATGGGATACTGTGTGTACAGGAATATCCCATCATGCTCAGGTACTTCTACCCAGCATAAACTACACTGTTCTACAACTATGACACTACATGGCGTGTTCACCCTAGACAAGGCATGTACTACTTAAGTTCTATCCACCCATTTCATTAATCGCATGGCTAGATACATGCTCTTTTACTACATGGCGTGTACTCCTAGTACCCGGTGTCTTCTACCAAACATTTTTCAACTGTGTGTCTCGGATCATATTGTCATTCAAACTGACAAAAATAACAAGGTGTTTTCATATGATAAATGTTGTGTACTTAGGAAAAGTTAGTTCTTCCGGAATAGAATAACACATGTTGTGTGTCCATAACATCACACTTCTTGTTCTCTGGTATTCTAGAAAACTTCTTCAAAAACCTTGAAATCATAAAATGTGTCCATGTCATTTCACATTATTACTTCGGAGAGCCCATACACCCCCCGAATCAATGCTTGGAATCTTTAATCATATCATATTTATAGAATTCAATTAATGTTGAAACTTGATCTACCAACTAATGATTAAAGAGGGCCCATAACACCTCAGATTCCAAATCATAGTGTCCATCCAAATGAAACATTACATATACAAATACACTATCAAAATAGAAGGTATTTCTATCACATCATTTATCACGACAACATTCATATCTAGAAAAACATCAATCACAATAGCATGCAATCAGTAATGCACCAGAATTGGCACGACAAGAATACATGACATTTGATCTCTACCATGTGCCTATATGATTCATGAGATGGAATACCCTAATATCTTCAATTTTAAATAGAAATATAACCAAAATTATATCAATAATAATAGAACAAAACAAGTAAATCACCAAAAATTGAAATCAAATCAACTGTAACAATCGAAAAAATTAGAAAAATTGAAATATCTGAGGTATCATGGATTTTCCCTATACATTGTGTTGATTCCCCTTAACATATCTTATTACCAAATAACTATTCCTTCCAATCCCAATATATTTTCTCCAAATATTAATAAAAAGTAGAAAAAGAACTTCTTTGATACCACATTGTAACGTCCTGGATCCAGGTGCCACCCAAAGGTGCCACGAACCTGATTTCTCACATAATACCAATCACATTTCCCCAAACATGCGAAACTTATAACTAGTAGTGAGGGACAAGGTGTGACAATGGGGAAACTATTCCATCATTGGTTGAGTATACACAATAGAAAACAAATTTAATTAATTAGATGAAGCATCATACCATACAACATAAATAAAAAGTGGAGGAGTAATGTAAATACATCATATGATACAATATATATATTTGTGTGTGTGTGTGTGCGTGCATGATTCGTGGAATATAAATATTAGAAAACATCCAAACAAGTCCCAATGAAGGAAATAAATAGAGAACCTAAGGTACCAAAGCAACATGTAAACTCTAGCAGCATCACAAGCCTGAGCTTGGTCCCATGCTCTCCAGCTTCAACAAGAATCATGTACATGATGATGAAGGCTGATTTCAATTATCTTTACCTACACCATATAACCTATTTTGGTCCAAAATATGAACCAAATAGTTTTTAAGATGAATCCTAGTAAGAAACCACCAAAAGATATGTGCCTAATTGTCAATGAATATATATAGTAGTTAATGTGAAGAAATGATACATTAAACTATGAAGTACTCAAATATAAACAATTATTCAATTTTAAATTACATTCATTTCCATTTATTATTCCTCTAATAACTCTTGTAATCTCAAGATCTAGCCTATTCTCTATATCCCTCTATTTAATAGTAACAAAATAACCTTCTCAGAATACCATATAAACAAAACAATTATGGATGAGTCCAAGCTTGTGCTTTGTCTGGGAAGACTCATCACAATCATTCAATTATTCAATAAGGACCCTTAGGGAATGTTCTTAATGTCTAATCCATACAGTCGACCATAGAAAAAATCTATTTATAATGACCCTTGGGGAAGCTCTTATAGTGTAACCCCAATGGTCTAACTTAGCACAAATAATTTAAAAATGACCACATAGGTAGCTCTCATGGTCAATACCCCTTGGCCAGTATAACATCAATAATTTATAAATGACCCCTTTGGAATCTCTCATAGTCTAAACCACCTGGCTGATAACCACCTAGTAGCTCTCATAGTCAATACCCTTAGGTCAACATAACAGTAAAACATACATAAATTACCCTACCTCAAGAATCACTCAGAGTCAAATTCCCCTCTATCAAACTTCCACAATACATATCATAAAAATAATATATAATCAGTCACTCCATCCTAAAAAAACAATACATGGTAAACAAGGTAAGCCTAATAGGAAACCATGGGAAACCGACCATAAACAATCAATCAAGGGAAATTCACACATGGGGTGTCCCAAAACCAAGGTCTTTAAAAATTTTCATATGCAATAACACTTTATCAATAAACTAAACCATAACAGGTAATAAAAAGGGTTTAATTTAAAAACACGTAATACCCCAAACATGGGTATTCGATAATTTTAGCATATATAATCCAAATATAAACATGGAAAGGCACAAACCACCTAACTCGATGTCGTACGATCAATATACTTGAAATTCAGACCTAGAATCAACCTAAATCGGCGTAGATCTAAAAAATAGTGAAAACCATGAACCTTGAATAACATCTGAAAGTAGATGAATCATGAAGAAAGGATATAGAGGAATTGAGAACTCACCGGTGGGATTCCAATGCACCAAACTGTGTCTGAATCAGTGTTTGGATGGATAATTGAGGGTTGAATATTTTTCATTGTTTGTGGGTGCTCTTATATAAAACACCTGAAGAATCAGTCGGTTCTGGACATGCGACGTGACCCCAGTCGGATATATTAAATTAAAATAAAACTACACACTTTGTTAATTAAATATAAATGCAGTGTATAATCCCTAACCTACCCCTGACTTAAGAAATCTGATTGGTCATGACATGGTCATGTACACAACCATTACACGGCCAGTACAAGGCTATACATGGAAATAGGGAACACGAATTATACTCAGATGTAAATGACATGTACTTTTAAAAACACCATTTCTAAATTTGATAAAAAAAACCAAAATCAAGATCCATACTTCATATAAATACTTGAGTTTTTACAGAGAGCTCATTTTATTACCTTGTGCCTTGGATTTATCATTCCAGTGATTAAAATCCTAAGGTGGGGAAACTTTTTTGATTCCAGTTTTACTTGAATGACTTTGAAAATTTTCGATGAATATTTTTAACGTTGGGTGCTGACTCATTGTGGGATTTTAAAAATATTAAAAAAAATTCATACAAGTGTTTTTCACTTGAAATGTTAATAACTCTTAATTAGAGTCTTTGATCAGATATCTGAGACAGTGGTTGAGTTAGTAACCTTTTGTTTCTTCTAGAAACAACCTAAAGTAAT
Organism: Viscum album; assembly: GCA_963277665.1. Taxonomy (NCBI): domain Eukaryota; kingdom Viridiplantae; phylum Streptophyta; class Magnoliopsida; order Santalales; family Viscaceae; genus Viscum; species Viscum album. The sequence continues at coordinate 1,830,310,957 of OY728164.1, read as the reverse complement.
CCATACTTAACATTTTGTTGGAGGTGAGTTGGTGGGGAATCGTGTGGTGGAATAGTTAATTAAATGAAAAATTATTTAACAAATAAAAACATAATCTACCCACCCACACCCCTTTGGTATGGAAAATTCAAGGAGTGTCTTTCCTATCCTCCCCTCTTTCAATGATAGAAGGAAAAGATGCTAAATTGAAGTGACAAAGCCCTACAGATCTCTATCCATGGCGCTGATCATCATCGAATTGAGGAGAAGCACAATATAATAATCATTCATCGCCTAAAGCTTCTCCAATTCTCCATTGAGGTCGGTGTTTTTAGTTTTTCTCTTGATCCCATTAAGAATACGGATTTTAATGTTTTTTTATCCCAACTACAATTGATATTGATCCCTCCTAGGTAGATCTTCTTTTGTCGGGAAAAATATGGGTGAATCATGCTTTTTTTAGGTAAATCTTGACTAGAATTACTTTCTACAAAAAGTGTAGTAAAGAGATATGATTATAGCCCTACCTCTTCGAGGGAGTTTAGTATTGAGTTCTATACTCTATGTTATCAGGTTTCATGATGTGTAGTATCCCCGATTAGTGTGTCCTAGAGAGATTTCTTGGGAAGCGGTGTGAAATTTCATGGATATGTAAAATCACTCAACCAAAGTATAGGGAAAAGGGGTGTGGAACACAAACAAGTTGAAACCACATGGTGGAGTGTTTTTTAAGCCTAAACACACCACACAATATGGGATTCATGACGTGTAAGGGACATAGCTGTCCAGGCTCTGTGAAAGAGGAACATGGCTTGGGGATGAGTGAAGTGGGCCAAAGCGTGTATTTCCTCTACATGTATTGCACCCCTACATGGGATAGAAAACATGTAGAAAGGATACACATCGGGGTTCTATGGTGGGATAACATGTTTTGTGGACCCTAGTGCATATCGTGTACTCAATGATGATCTTCTGGATTTAGTCATCCTTTTATGAATCCTTCTTTATATATTAGATTCAGGCTTTACGATAGCCTATCTTGAGAATTTTTCTACATATAACGATATTGTGGCCTCCGTTTTGGATAATGATATTTGGGGTGGGGAAAATTGATAGAGGAACTTGTCAAGAAGTTCATTACTGATGCTGAAGATCATTGTGGTTTGTTAATATAGAGGTTGCGACTGGTACTCCCCTTTAGCATCGGGGTATGTGTTTCCCTTACCTCTATACTTTGGTTGATATGGAACTCCCCATTCTATGTGTGTGAGTTTCTTTACCTTTGGGTAGTTCTCCGTAGGATGGTATTCCCCAAAATATTTTGGATGTTAGTTCCCCATGATGCTCAAGTAGTTGGACAGTGATCTCCTACCATGATAGTGTGTAGGTCATCCATGATCATTAGAAAATGGAGTTCTTACTACCATGTTGAACAGGGTGAGGGTCCTCTATCTGTAGATTCGGTACTCCCCTACCATGTTAGGGAATGGGTCCTCCAGATGTGACATACCGATAGAGTCAGAACTCCCCATTCATGTTATGTTGTGAGTCATATATCCATAGAGTCAGAACTCCACTATCATTACATGGTGTTGGCCCTCCATACATGTTATTACGGAAGATTTGGTACTCCCCTATCATACAAGTGATCATGTACTCTAGCATGTGGTTTTTACTCTTTTATCGTGTTCAGGTATGGATCCCCCACAGTAATTGAGCTGGTTGAGTAGTACTCCATTATTGGATCATGGTGTTGTTCCTATAGGCACATAGTCGTTCACCACTATATTACCAGGGTGAGGATCTTTTATCCTTTGATATGTACTCCCCTATCATTCTAGGGTGTGTGTCATCGTCTATGGAGTTGTATTATTTCATATCTATGTAGCACTAGTGAGTGGGTATTATAGAATGAAGATCATGCCTCTCTACTAGTTATATGTGATACCTAGTTAGGGTTAGTGTTGTATCAACAGACTAAGGTGTGGTCCACATTATGTAAGAGTGAAAAAGGATTCGTGAGTTGGTTTTGGAGCTAGTACTTTGTCGACTGTAGGGAAGTGGTATATGTGGGTCCATATATTCCATCTCATTAGAGAGGATACATGTGGTTCATAATTTGGAAATGTTTTCCCTTAACTTTGTTCAATAGTGAGGGGTGGGCCTCTCAACTTGGGTACTTATGACCTTACAAAAGGCACATGTTAGCATTGGATAGACCTCTAGTGCCATGAACAATAGTTAGACCATGTTATTTGTTTCTGATGGATTGTATCTCTTGGAAGGGTTCTGTTTGGGATGGCTAATCACGTGGAGTGTGTTCTCCTAGTTTTGGGTTAACTGTAGTGCCTTCGATTAGAATCGTGTTATTGGATATGAGGATAGAAACTCATCATTGTTGTAGTCTAAGACAAGTATATCATGGTATTTTCTGGAAATCCATGTGGTGTTGTCACATGTCTGGGTTGGAACCCCTTTTGAGTTAAGCTGACTTATCATGTATTATTGAGGATGGTTTGAGAAGGTTTTTCTCTCTCGATTGGGTTCCCTCTACATGTGTTGAGAGGAATATATCCATTTAGTTCTCCCTTTTATTTTTTGTTTTTCAATTCATCTACTGAGTATTGTTATACTCACCCAAAAACTGGCTTTACCCCCATGTGTTGTGTCTTGTTCAAACCACATTCATTTCAAAAGAGTCTCTGGAGGACCTGAGGTAGGTGGAGCTTAATGAGTTTCACTGGACGATCTGTTTAATAGAGTTGGGAAGTGGAGCTTATCAGAAGTTTAATTTGATATTGATACCCTCCTTTTGAGTTGTTTGGATGTTTTAACATTTTTCTTTTTTTTGGGAATGTGGTTATCCATTTTTAGTTTGAATTACTTCTAATGTATTCTGTTTTGGGATAGTTTAATGCATGTATTTTAGCTACCATTATTTTTTTCACTCCACTATTTCATCAAGGTTTTTGTGGGTGTGTACATATAGGTACCGTACAAGAATTCATCCAATCTATGTGAAATGACCCCTTGGATCTAGCCACCAACCACTGGCCTATTGCTGGAGGGCTTGGGGAGTTATGGGTCGCGCCCTATCAAGTCAATTTATGAAAAAATACCCATGTAATAAAAACTAATCGAAAGGCTATGTATAGGATAATATCACAATATTTTTTAAATAATAGACTATGTGGTTTTCAATGGAAATGAATCTCTCTCCAGATATTATGATGTTTTTGACACTATTGAATTGATACACTTAGGGGTAACAACTATGAATGGGGTGGAATTATTATTAAATCATTCATCAAAGGCTCATGATTAGCATGCCTATGTCTTTATAATTTTCTAGCCACTCCTATGTGATTTTGATTTTTTGATTCACACACAATTTATACACAATTATGTTTTATTTGAAAATATTTTTATTATTTCAGTATTCTCCCAAAGAAACTATGTTTATGATTCTCAGATTTTCTATGGTAAAAATTTCAATTTATGTTAATTGTTGTGATAGAATTGGAATTATATATTGTGATTTCAAATTCAAAATTTTATGATCTAATTAAAAGGATTAAATTGTTTTGAAATGTTTCATGGGGTAATGAATGTTATCAATACTCATGTAATATATATAGATTTCTCTTCTGAACAAGCTAATACAACTAGTGCTTCACATAAGAAAATCCTGGCTATATTAGGGGAGCTAAGAGGGGTTATGACTCAAAACCACTCTCATGTTGAGAAAAACGATGTTTCATGACATGATACACCCATATGGGATCATTTAAAGAAACAAAATCCAACATATTTTACCATAAATACTAATCCAATGGATGTTAAGCCATGGATTATTTCCTTAGAAAATGTATTCCTAGCCTTCGGGTGAAAATAATGGTAAAATATTTTTCATGTAGTGTATTGATTTAAAGGTGATGTTGATCAATAGTGGTATTTTATCTAGAATACTATGGTATAAGAAGAAATAGAACATATATAATGTATATATTTTAAATTAAAATTCTTCAAAAAATATTCCCTTGAGATAAGTGAATTAAAATGAAAATAATGTTTCATATCTTTAATAAATGTTAGAGCTAAGTGTTTTAGAGTATGAGGATACATTTATAAGACTATCTAGTTATATTGAAAATACATAACTACCCTAGAAAAAAATGTTTATCATTTCATTTAATATATTAGTAAAATCCTTTAAAAAGAACTAATTTATCATTCATTTTATTATTTTTTGATTTATAATTATATTCCAAAAAATAGAGAAATATGTTCCTATGTCCTCTATATTTACCGTAAGTGAAGAGATGAATAGAAAAACAGAGCGATACTAAAAAGGGAATTTTTAAAAGAAGAATAAGGGAATAATTTAATTTCAATTATCTAAAAATGGTGGAATTAAAATCCTAAAAAATTATTTAGGGGAATGAGAGTTTATTTTAAGGGAGATGGTAAGTGTTATCTTGAAAATGAATGTATGAGAAATAATGTAACCTTTATTATCATGTCCTTCAACTATAGTGAAATGGTAAATTATTCAATCCATTGTCCCATGAATCAAGTTAACATATAGTATATAATGATATGGGGAGAAGACCATGCTTATATAATCACTATTGTTGAGGTTGAATTTTCTAGAGATTTTTTAGAAGGTAGATTAAAAATAGGCTCGAATTTTGATAATTCATTATTTGTTTATGGATCTTCAAACTCTTTTATATCTCTAAATAAATTGATTAAAACTAGGATATTATTTATCACCGTAAAAGGGAGTTTTCAGTTAAGACAACTAGTGGAAATATTACAACAACAATGACATGTCAGTCAGTTCCCATTATGACACAAAGACAAGCCCTTTTAGAAGACTATATTATTATACATATGGCTGAATTTTATATAATAATTCTTATATATTATATTTAAAATTATAACAAATAAATATATTTCCAATGGAACTATATTATTATTCATGATGGAGAACTGGAATCCCATGTCTTTATAGGGAAGACATCATCATTAGGTTCGTGTCTAGATCTACCTCTGGTTGCTCTTCGAAAAGATATTCATAAGGATGAATAGTAGATGAAATATACAAATGAGAATGGTAATACTCACATTCAAGATGTACGTACAATACAGGAATACATTGATGTGTTTTATGATGAATTACTTAGATATACATAAGATCATAAAGTTTATTTTTCAATTTAATTAATCCCTGAGAAAAAACATATAACAAATACTTCCTACAAAATGGTCAATGTTGATTTCGTGGAACTAAGGAAACAACTTAATGTTGTTTTTGATAAGGTATTTATATTTCATAGTGTTTAACATAGGGGAGTGACATTTTTTCATTATGAATAATGGTAAATTTTTTAGGTTGTTCATTCATTATAGGTAAATAAAAGATATTTCTATGAACAACAAGTATCAGATGACTCATATTAGTGTTTTTTGATCAACTTCAATGATCAAAATATTTTTCAAATATTGAAGTTTATATGGGGTATCATCAATTTCATGTAATGAAGAAAGATATTCAAAATACCACATTTCATATGATGTTTGGACATCACATGTTTCCAATAATTCCATTTGGATTTACTAATGCAACCTTTCTTTTTATACATTTGATAATGATAGTATTCCAAGATTATAATGATAATGTTTTTGTGTTATTTATTGATGATATCATGGTGTACTATAAAGGAAATGAGGACCATGAGAACAAATTGTGAATCATTATCGATACTCAGAAAAAAATAGTTATATGGGAAATTTATGAAGTGTGAATTCAAGATCATAATTTTTTCTATGGAATATTATATCCATAGATGTACTCTTTGTTGTTCATGTGAAGAAAATTCTAGTCAATGAATGGACTACAATGAAAAACAAATCTATGTAATTTTTTTTGTTTTTCTTGTTATAATATATGATTTGTCAAAAAAAAAACATATTGGCTAATCTTTTAACCATTTTAAAAGGTAAATGGGTTATGTTTTTCAAGAAAAGAGAATGTGAATAATTTTTTAATAGATTGAAGAGGATATTGTTCATTTATCTTGTATTGAATCTAAAATCAAGAAGATACATATTTCTTATACATAATTATCCATGATATCAATTAATTTGGTGTGTCCTTATGTAGACTGATTAATTTATTACATATTTATTATAAATGTTAATGACTCATAAATAGAACTACCCTACCAATGAGTATGATATTGTAGTCATAATATTTTCTCTAAAAATATGGTGGTGTTATCTCAATAGTGAAAATATGAGTTATACACGGATCATAAGAGTGTAAAATTTATCTTTTCATATAATGAGATAATCATATGGAAACGGCGATGGCTGGAGATACTATAGGATAATGATAAATCTATATACTATTTAGTATGGATGGAATTCAAGGTAGATGATTCATTATGATGGAAATATCAAAGAGTGCTGAAAAAAATGTGGACTAATAAGGAAACTATGTTTAGAGATTTATAAATAATGGATATGGAAATCCACTATATTTACTAAACCTGGGTGTCCCCAGGCCTATGTGTCACCACCACGTTGAACCACGTCACCCTTTTCCCACTCCCAATTACCCTTATACCCACTACCATCCGGCCAAACACCCGCCGTGCCCTTCGATTCTCGACAACTAGCCACGGGTTCGGTGCCTTCCCTATCCCCGCTTAGGGTTCATCTCATCCGGTTTCTTCCTCCAGCAGCGCGCATTCGACGACGGCCTTCCCTGCAACGCCTTCACCGCCTTCACCGCCTTCACCGCCTTCACCGCCTTATTCCTTAGAGAGTATTTGTCTATTCCGATTTCCACCAGCCCCATTGTTCTCTTCTCGGCTTTACAGAAATCTCCATCGACTCCCTCCCGCCTAATTAGGGTTTCTGTATACTCGTCCTTCATCGCCTAGCCTCCTCTGCGCCATCTTCATAAACCTCCACTTCTGCCACCACCGACAGTCGTCCAGAATCATCTCCTCTCTCCATTTCTGTCATCACCTCTTACAGTCCACGTGATTCAGCTCCGGCATTTTCCTTATGCTGTCTCCAGGTCTAATGATTTTCCACAGCCCGGTCGCCCAAATCTAAGGTGTGCGCTACTCAATTATCAATTCTTAAACATAGCCTTTTATGTAAACATGTAGTTTTGTTTAGATTGTTTCAAACTAGCTCTGTTATGTTGATAGTCAAAATTATTTGTCCATTTTTTAATCTTAAACTCATCTGACCTATGTAAATTAATGTTGATTCATTCTAGATTGGTTGGATGCAAAAAATGATGATTCTTGTAGTGGAAGAGATGGCTACAGATGTTCTAGGCAATCTGTGATTTTGTAAGAAAGATAACAAATAATCAGTTATGGGATCCAAAACATATTATTATAGTTGATGCTGCTCATTATGTAACTTTTACTACTCAAAATATCATCTTTGGTTCCAAGTATATCGGTCTTTATATAACTTCTATTCCTTCATTTTTCAATTGATAGAGAAGGCTGCTAATTATGTAACTTTTTTTTTCAATTTTTAAAATTAATACACCTAAATTATAGGTTTTTCTCTTTTTACCACCTTTATGAGGACATCACCCTATTATATGTGATTATTCATTTTGCAAATGTGTTATAGAAACATGAAAGTAGTGGATGTTTAGGAGTCAACATCCACAGTGAAAAAGGATTTTTTACATCTGAAAATTCTTCCTCCACCAAATATATTTATCTTCATTGTCTCTTATTTTTATTACATTATTTGAGGGGAAATTACTGATTTTTTGGCATGTGTCCAATGAATTAATTTTCAGTTTAAAAATGTTAGATGCCTAACAAGTGTGGTACATTTCATGTGTACATAATAGGGGTTGATGGGACATAGAGAGGAGCTTCTGTGATTTTTGAGGTATTGAATTATTTTATCATTTACCTATCTGGTACATCTATTTTCATGTTTTAGGAAATATTTTTCCATGAATTCATTTTTTAACCATTAACGTAGAGGAACTCAGAAGGCACGACATCACAATTGCATATATTTGGATCCCCAACATCGACAAAGAAATTCTGGTACCCTATCCCAATTACAGAGCATCTTAACGAATGTTTTTGAAGCACACTACATTGTATACATTATATAAGAGGAAGATTCCATATTATAGATTTTTGAAGTAGATTTCAAACAGTTTTTGGATCTGGTAAATGTTTTTACACTTTATACTTGTCATCGAGTATGTTTTATTGCTCAATTTCACAATATATTTTCCTCGTAAGTCTTGCTATAACTTCTATTCTTTGATTATGTATTTGATAGAGAAGTCTTCTCAACATGTTAGTATTATTCATGATAAAAATTAAGACTGATACTCCAATATTCAAGTGTCAGCTATTTTTTCCATCTAGATGGGCACACCAAGTCCATTGGGAAACTGTGTTATTCTTTTCAAAACTATGTTATATCAACTTGATAGCACTAAATGTTTAGCAATGAAGTGACTAACAGACCAAGGAATTCTATGTGTTTTATATTTTTATGTAATTCACGTATTCATGAAAGAAGTTTATTATTGTTCTTTTATTCACAAAATCACTGTTCCATGTACTTCTGTTTTTCATGTTTAGCATTTTAATGGATTATTCATTTTGAAGTAGTGATTTTATTCATGACAGCACTAGATGTATATCGGTTAAAAAAATAATGATTCATTTAATATGGATTATTTTTTTAGGTAGTTATGTTCATGTCACTATATCCTGCTATTTCAAAGAAACTGAAATATTGTGACATTGTTCTCAAAACCATTTGTCATGAAATACTATCATGAATGGATTATATACAGTCCCCTAGATGTTACCTTGTAGGAATAACGATCAACAGCGTTATGCATGATCGACAATGTCAACGATGATGGATATGGAGTATTATGTTAACCTAATCCTCATCTATATAAATAAATAAATCTTCATATGCATTCAGAATATCTATAAAGTTGATAGAATATCCAGTTATTGGATCTAGAATAATTTTTTACAGTTGATACTACTCATTCTGTATGTTTTACTACTACTTTTCATAATATTTATCTCTGTGAACTGTTTTATCCAGCCACATCACCACACAAACTCCATTTTACAACCATGTTATTCATTTTAGAACTATGTTATATCAACATGTGTAGTAGTGCATGTGTAGCAGTGAAGCCTAACTGACCAATGTATTCATTGTGGTTTATATTTTTGATATCGTTATTTTATTCATGATAGTAGATTCTTAAAGTTAATTTTTTTATAACTTCACGGTTTCTTGTGTAGAGAAGGCTGAAAAATATGTAACTTTTGTTTATCAATTTCTGAAATTAATACAACTTTGTTATTCATTTTAGAACTATTTTATATCAACATATGTAGTAGTGCATGTGTAGCAGTGAAGCCTAACTAACCAATGTATTCACAGTGGATTATATTTTTGAGGAAGGTCTTTTATTCATGGTAGTAGTTTCTTATAGTTCAATTATTCATAACTTCACTATTTCTTGTACTTCTGTAATTCATGTTTATGAGTTACTAGATTAATCATTTTGAATTACTGCTTCTATCCATTACAACATTATATGTACAGAAGTCAAAAATAATAATGATTCACTTTGTGTGGTGTTTATTTTTGAGGTACTTATATTATTAATGATACTATATCCTACTATTTCAAAGAAACTATGATATTGTGATTATCTATTCTTCCATACAAATTAGTTATTCAAGAAATTAGATATGAAATGTATATATTGGATGAAAATAATGATATTGACAAATGTATTCACTAAATTCAACCATGACCCTTACAAAATCATAACATTATATAGTTATTCTTAAATCATGTCATATATATGATTGTAGAAGTTTAGTATTACTAATATGGATGATTTTTTCTTTCAGACAACAGTTCCAAATATTTCTTGTATTACAGAATGACAGAAATACATTAATTAAAAGTAGCCATAGTATATTACAATGTCAACCTTTGGTAAGTCTATTGATTTATATTATTCACTATTTTTGTTTTCTCTTCATTAATGATTTCAGCATGAAAGGAATCAACACTATAACTATATTATAATTTTTTTTTTCACTCATGACCAGGTTCTTCCATTAGTGCCTAATTGAAGAAGGTATTCTCTAAATTCTATGAGGATCCATAAAAATGCATAAGATGATATATTTATTCTTAAATTATGTCAACAGTGTTATTACATTCGTTTACTATTACTAATAAAGTTTTTTTTTGTTTTTTGAGAAATGTCCCAGATCTGTCGTCTATTCTGAAAAAAAAACAAATACATTGACTACTATAACCCAAAAAAAACTCTCCCCACAAAATTCACACATCCACCGTTTGGGAGAATCAAGAAGGTAAGATCAAGCATACCCAAACATAATTTTATATACATCACAATCAGAAGAGATTCTTTGTATGATGTCTATTGTGTTGCAAAATGCAGGAAGATAGTGTCTATTGTGTTGCAAAATGCAAGAAGATGTTGTCTATTGTGTTGAAAAATGCAGGAAGATGGTAAATAGTTCCCATGGTGTTCTTTTCCTTCCATAAAGCCCCATAGACTATCTCTATCGATTTCTCTCCTTCAGCTCAGGTTTGTTTCCCCTGCATTTTATTCATACTGTCATTAGGTTATTGATTTCTACATACTACATCCTATATCAGCCATGTACTCCTTTCCATTCGGATTACTAATTGATGCTTTCATATTTTCCCTACCCATATCATTGTATTTTATGATTTCTCATCCATTGCGTTGGACAACGCCCATATTTTATGCACTCATATCCCATTTTTATGCACCATCACTTCCTCATAAAAAAGAACATGTGTATTTCCTCTACACTAATACACAACATATTCCCTTAATTAATCAACACCATTAAACCAATAGTCTGTGTTGATTAGAGAATCCCCAATACTTTTTTATGTGTACAAGGATGAAGTTTGAGGATGCGACGCCGAGGGCCTTTTATGGAAATGTTTCTCAGACTGTAACATCACCCATTGATGTGATCAAGATCAAATACCAGGTGTGACTTTACTTCCATGAATCTCAATTTCTGCACATCTGCATTCCAAAATTTAGCTTATCTTCTATGATAATAAAAATTTCAATGTCGTCCTATTAGTTTACTTTTTATGGGAAAATCATACAGATAAATGTAAAATTATATTTCCATCAGCCCATATCATTTCTTATTAAACTGATCAAATTTTCTCAATATAGTAAATGAAAAGAATATGAGGACCACTGGACTCAGTGGGAAATTGTTCGTGTGTCGAATAATCGCTGAGGGAAGATGGGTACTCTATCATGATGTTTTTTAGTAGGTAATCACTGCTTTCTCTGTTGGTGTTTCAAATTCATGGATTAGTTGTTTTTAGAGGAGAATCTCGGTATGATATCATAATATCAAACTACTTAATTTTGTTTGGGTTATATTTTTTTGTTGTACATTATTTTTAGCAGGTTCAACTACTTTTAATGATTAAGATATTATTCATTATGATGTTGGGGAGATTCTAATATATGATATTCTACTACAATAGATGAAAATTAAAAGGACATGAAGGTTCAAGATGTTCTAATAGATGAAACTACAATTTTGGCACTCCAAATACAACATCAGGGTATGACGTCGGTGAGCAAGAGGTTGCAGAATAATGGTAACATACTTGACTTAGTTTTGGCACACCAAATTATACATCAAGGCATATCATCAACGTCTTTTCATTATTCAGGGATTCCTTTTTAATTTTCCATTTTCACTACAAAATGCTCTTATTTCCTTGTAGATGATCATGTGCATTTCCCAGTATTTTGATCATGTGCAGTTCTGTTGATCCTGTGCAATTCTGTTGTAGATCATTTGATCATTTTCAGTTCTGTTGTAGATCATGGTAGATCATTTGATTTAGATGATGATGCAATGGAGATAATTTAAGAGATTCTTGAGACACTGATACTGGGTATGTTACAACAAATACAAATATTTCTTATACTCAGGTATGTGTTTTCTATTTTCATTCAACACTATTTTATAAAATCATTTGAACCAGCAATACTGAATTTTTTCATGTCATATGCATTTCCTTTGACTATCACATATATTGCGTTTCTTCTTCTCTATTGGAAACTGTTATAATTCCTCTTCAATGAATTACTTTTTCAATATTATCTGCTACTTATTCATTAAATTAATTTCTTCATGTAGGAAAATTTGTTTACTTTGTTTGATGCTGATGATGTGGTCCGAAGATATGTAAGAATGTTTCCAGACTCCCCTGCAACAACAATCAATTCCATTGAACTGAAACTCTGAATGGAAGAAAGCGTAAACTAAAATTTTGATCAAATATATGGATATTTCATGATGTAATTGCATGGTAATTGAAAATTTAGCATTATTCCGTTATTTTCAACATTGTTTTTTAATTTTTATTTCCTCTATAATCTATACTGTTAATATAGTATGCAGATATTCAAGGATGGACTTTGCCATCTGGGAATCCCTCTCTTCATTCTGGGGCGACCTTCCTCCGATGTTTTCGCAAGGTGGTCTCCTAGATCCATCTGTGGTGGCTGCTCAAGCCAGTTTTGGAATCCAAGTGTTCAACCTCCCTTTGCATGTTGAGATCCAAATGGAAAGAGGTTTTTCATGCACCGTTTTAGATTCTAGTCAAGTTAGATCTGCAAGATTCTTGGGTTGTTCTTACTCCATTGGTATTTTTTAGCCATAGCCCTGATTTCGTGAAACTTTCTGATTCAATTCCATTTGTGTGAGACTTATAGATCAAGAGGGAAGGTGACTATTCATCTTTGATTTCTAGATCCAGACAACAATGGTCCAGTGGTGCAGGCATTATTCGTGAGTAATTTTCATTCCAGTGGAAATTGGGAGCAAGTGAACATGTTGACTGGTTGCATCCATTCCTAGAGCTGTGCAATTACCAAAAGGCCATTTTTTGCATTTTTACAATGGGATATCGAGAACCATCGTTATGCATGTTTGAGTTCCATAACTAGAAGACTGTTGTGCGTGATTCCTATGTATATATTCATCTTTGAAGCATGAACAACAGAATGTCAGTCATTGGTAAGTTGTCCGGTCCTTGTATGTATTTATCTATACTGTTAATAGAGTATGCAAATATTCTGAACAAGTTTATTTAAATTTTTTTATGAAAATAGTGTTCTTTTCAACAAATTATTTCCACATAGGTTAGGTTTCTAATTACTACCCATTGTACAATTAACAACTTTTCCAGTTGCTTTTTCACCCCAGTAATGTTTTTTTATTTCTTATAGATTCTCATACATCGTTTCAAATTTATTTTTCCAAAATGTTATCTACTATCATAAATTTTTCCATTTTTTCCAAAAGTATTCCAATAATAATAATCACTATTTTTAGATTTTAAAATATTGAATATTCATTTTCATTATCAACATTGATAACCATATCGTCGTGAGAATGCATGAACTAATAATTTTGTTTTATCACTGTGCAAATGCACGGGCGAGTACTAGTTATTAATGATATGAGACCATCACTTATTTTCATAATTATTTATTAACAATCATTATTTAAAAAGATAAAATATATTATATTTTTATGAGAATTTTCAAAATAAAATTAATGGTTTTAATGATTAGAAATTGGAAGTCATCATTTATGAAGATGGTAGTATGAAATTTTGAAATAGTTTATGTTTTATATTTGTACATAATATGAAAGTGAAATTTTTTAATGATGCTCCAAATTTCAATTTCTCTATACATCATATTAGAACAATGTTGTACAGGGAAAGGAATGATAATTTAATGTGGGATAATATAATGTGGTACCTTTCTTATTATGCATCATGATGCTTTGTTTTTCAATTAGTAAAGGATGATAGACAATATTATATGGTATTCATGAACAATATACCTATTAATATATGGAAATGGGACGATATAATTGTGGAAATCATCATTGGAAGTCCAAATACTCCTACAAATAATAATTGGATTTTGATTATTATTGTTCTCCTTATAAAAATATATGTATTTTATAATTATGATTATTGTAAATATAGTTACTATAAGACCATCTTATGCATAGAAATTAACAATATTAAAGAATTTTTTTAAAAAAATAATTTTCCAGTTTATTTTGTAATTAATTTCAGTCACTTAAATAAATTTATTTTTATAAAATTTGTTTCATTTTTGAAATCATAAATCTTAAATTTGTCAAATAAATCCCTTTCATTATTAAGAATTATAAATAGTAAAAATGGTAAAATTTTTAACCTTGGTAAACAATAAAATGTGATTAAAAAGGTATAAAACTATTGAATAATGGATCAAAATCATTTGGAAACAAGAATATATTTCATTCCATGAGTTTCATTATACCAATTCCTTTATATGTTTAAAAATACTACAAATTTATTCCCTTTTAATTTGATAAATTCCATTATATTATTTTAAGTGATGGAAAATTCGAAAATGTCACTCTCTTACTTTTAATTTCTCATTTATGTTCACATAGTTATAAGAATATCTTTTAAATGTATATATATATATATTATAATTAATTTATTTTGAATACTTTAATTCACCTTTAAATTTATGTGATGGTATGATTACCACAAATTCATAAAAAAATTATGGGAAAATTCTTGTACAGGTAGTAGAAACACCAAAGTAACCGATTTTTAATGCATGAAACGTAATATTTTTGGATTAACAATGGTTTTATTAGAATTTTATTTCCAATGAAGTTAAATAATTTTTTTAATATTTTGTATTCAAATTATCTTATATGATTGAAATATTTATTTACAAAATATGTCTAGAGATATTAAAATTAATTTAAAAGTCATTTATATTAAATAATATTCTATTAAATGATTTATAAATCATAAAAATATTCAAAATTTACAATTTCTAAGTTATATGGTCTAAAATATCATCCCTAGACCTTTTCTGATCTAAATAGAATTTTTTTCATAAATTTAGGAGCCTTTAAAATTTATAATGTTGTTTCCACAGTTAAGGATAGAATTAGTTAACACAAGGGTTAAAAATGATATGGATTAGAATGTCACATAAAACAATCCAAATTTAAATTATGAATATATTTAGGAAATAAAATACCATATATTTAAATTTTTTCCCACTTTTTCCACATTCACATGAAAAATATTTAGTATATATATATATATATTGTAATTATAAGTGTTTCATTAACTTCATTATAAATGGACACCACCTCATCTTTATTCATCAAACCACCACGAGAAACTTATCAATGAAAAACAATAACAATATCTCCAAAATTAATAATTATTTATGCTCTATAGGTTTTGGAATTATCAATAGTCTAAACCTAGGGTTCTTTTTTCATGATCTAATGAAGGTTCCTCAATAGAGTGTTAATCTTATTAAATGACTCTTTTCAAGTTCATTTCATCTTATAACTCCTATAAATATTATTTTCACATCGTATTATATTAGAACTAGTATAATTAAATTAATTAAATTTTCTACATTATATGTACTTGTCCTTTTATTATAACCATACATCTAATGAAAAATGGAATCATCATTTGTGCATATGTGTGTACTACCACCTCGTATATCGATGTATTTAATTTTTTATCACTCCCTTACATGGGTGGTATATAAAGACGGATTTAAATAAATTACATGATATTTATTAAATAATTTTCTTTCTAAAATTATAAAATAATAATTACCTATTTTACCACATAATAATTGGAAAATGATAATGTCTCTTATGAATATGTGTCGACTAATACCTCAACAAATCGATATGATTCATTTTTTATTACCAATTTACATGGATGTTTCTCAAATTTTGTCTAATTAATTAATATTATATTTATAAATAGAATAGAATTTTTTTATATGGTGAAACAATAAACTATTAATAAGAAATGAAACATCTACGATGAAACATGTATGAGAAAACATGATAGTTTAAGCTTGATGGTTTATTTTTTGAATAATTTGAAATTAATGTGTTAATACAATACATATAAATTGTGATAAATATGTATATGGTTCTACTATTAATTAATAAGACGTTTTAAAACATTATCATTTAGTTTAAAGTATGTTAAACTGAGTGGAAATGTGACGTAATGATTTTCACCTAAATTTCCTCTTCATTGAGACATATTTGTATTATAAACATATTTTATTTTATGGGGTGTTTATAATACCCCAATGTTATATTTAATAGGAATCTATATTTATTAATGGTATTTAAGGACTCAATTCAAGTTTTCCCATTCAAGTGGTAACAATTCTAATGTCTGCAAAGGGGTCTGAATTTATTATTAAAAGTCTATTTAGGGATTGGATATATATTAATTATTTTAATACTATAATATATATATCGTAAACACCCTATATATTATTCATATCTATATATGTTTAAGGAATTTTCCTGTTTTATTTCCTATTTTCCTCTCATGGTATCATAAATCATAAACATAAATGTTTAAACGAAAATAATATCTTATTTTACTTCTTGATCAAGAAATTTTATTCCATACCCATATTTTATGAAAATGTTTTTATAAAGTAAATTTCAATTTTATTATATATTTTCATAAGGACATGATATTTCATATTTTACATTATTTAAATGGTGTGAAAGCAACATTGACAATAGATTTATTTTTGTCTTTCTTTTCAAAATTCCAATTGGATGGATTCTTTTTAATAAATAATTTTTTAATGGATTTTCCCAATGCCATAACAATTTAATATTGTTTTTATTATTTTTCAATTTTCTCCTCATTTTATAAAAAAAGTCATTATTCAATGTTTATTTTAAATTTCACTCTTCCATTTTATTCTATTCTGAAAAGACTTGATTTTATTAAAAAATATATATTTATGATTAATTGATGGTCATATTTTATCTGTTATAAAATCTATCGTTATTTATATTCTCTTTAAATAATGACTTCATTTGGACCATATTTTATTTTAAATTACATTACTATACCATATCAGTATTATTTGTATCATAGATATTTTTATTTTCAAAACTGTATACAACTTTTAGAATTGGTGTTTTACTATTAATGTTATTTTATTAAATAGAGAATGAAATTATATGTTCATTAATCAATATGAATATTTGCTGAAAAGAAATATTTTTTAAGAATTATATTGATCATTCAATATATGAGTAATGAATTGAAGATGCTGTTATGGATAGCGTCCAGTTATAGATGTCCCATCTATTCATAAACAGTTCTCATGAGAATAACCTATTTTATTTCCTTATTTAAGGGGTTTTTAAGTATACCAACCCATATTTGAATGTCTCTTGATAAAAAGGATATGATTAAGACATATTACACTTTGAATTTTTTTTCATTGTGAATTCATTTATTATTATCCATAATATTACAATGTTGATATTATCCATTGAATCATTTCTTTTACAAGTTAATTATTTAATGGAATGTGTTTTTATTTATCTACCTTTATATATTTATTATTCCCGATTTATTCATGATACATTCCACAGTATGAAACTCTTACTCTGTTTTTTGAGAAAAAAAATATGTTTTTGCATTCCCCAAAATATGAAATGGCATATTTTAATGAGTATAAGAAAGGAGAATTTTTACATTTTGAATATTTTAAATTTTATTTATAATTTAATGGTAATCTTGTATGAATCTAGATCTTCAATACTACTAAACTGATCGGTCCATTGTGATGTGTTCCTAGGTATAATGTACTAATATAATAAGGTAGACATTGGCTCTAGGTTACTAGAGTTTGATTCATTTCATTATGCATGCCATGAATTACTCAACAAAGCATCTTCATCACTTCACACACATTGTTTCATGTCTCTTGAAAACCTAGAACCCCAAGATCCTATATCTTGTTTCCTATCAAGAATGGAAAACACATTTCCAAAAAAATTGCATCATTTCCATGGGATTACACCAACGCCTCCAACTCAGCGATATAGTCTATGGATTCTACAAACAATATATTGAATCTATCCCTGAAAACCCCAAAATTGGACAAATATGCATGGATTGAAGGAATATTCCCCCACATCCTTCTCTATGAGATGATTGTCCATAGATCATATAAATATTTTTAATCTCAAAGCATTAAATAAAATATTGTTATCTTCGAGTTAAATAACATATACATACCTATATTCATCTTTTGTGGAGTCTTAGTGTGTCTCGATACCTCACCATGCTATATGGCCTACTTACTGGGAATCCGCTTGTACACAGTTATACTGGCCTCTGATGCTTTATAATCATTTGGGGTTTAGATACATTGATTCTCCTCAATAAACATTACTTTTTTTTAGATCACCCAATACTTATAAATGGGTTCCTTAGGTGGTATAATGTCATTCACCTTAATACCTCTAAGGCTATGTCAATTCATTTCATCATGGCACTGGTTGCTTTAGCATGGTCCCTGAATTTGCCAATTTAAACAATGAGCACAGTCTTAACGAAATAGTTCTATAGAATGTTCCACTATCATAATGTTATCATCAAAAAGGTTTCAAAAATATAAAATACTATATATAAAACTCATATTCTTCAGATAATACTCAAAAATAATCTAATGTAGTCCCACGTAGTGACCCAATACTTACAGTTGATCTGGCATTTGAAGTATCATGGATTATATAGATCACAGATAATGGGATTTTTTTAGTGGAAATACCATTGAATATATAAATATTTTATAATTTTATATGAATGTATAACACATTTAACAATAATACACATATCAAAACCATTAATGTTTTATGTCTTTAGATACAAGGTATATATTTATGTTATTTTATGAAAGATCTTCAATATCAAACTGAAATGCCTTCTCACATAATACCCATATTATTCATCCACTTCATAAAAAATTATTCATTCCTTGGGGAATAGGGAAAAAGTAATGGGTGAGATCATATGCTTTACACGGTTAAAATGGGAAATATCAGTCAATAATCATTTACAAGAATAAGATAAAAATATAGTCATTATATTGTGATCACAACTAATGATTTTTATACCCAATAATTGACAGATCATAAATCATGATTCATTTAAAAAATTAAAAATTAAAATTTCATGTTTTATAAGAGTGGGGAATCATCATAAATTAATGTAATTTCATGAAGTCATATTAGAATCATAAGATCGTTTCATAAAAATTATTGTACTATCATAATCATAGAAAATCATTTCATTTTTTAAGGTTCACATACAAAACCATCACAATATAGATGAATACGTCCCATGGTTGTTAAGATTAACTCCCTTAACTCTTATCATTCCTATAATGTGTTCACTCTCAATCCACATATAATACTCAAAATAGGGATACGTCTCATACTTTTTTCATTATTAGAAATGGTTCACTATCCATCCACATTGATATTGTCTCATCACATATAAATCATTAACAAAAGTATTATAGTGCTATAAAATTACAGGGTCACACATCAAAAAAAACATACATATTTGTTCCATAGTATCATAATAGCATTCATGTTTTCATCCTTGAGTATCTATTAGAACATAAATGGGTTTCATAAATATTTTTGCAACCCTATATTAACCCGTGGAATGGAATGGGTTACATAAAAACATAATTATATAATTTTTATAATATGGAATTAATATAATGAATTTTGATTGTATTTTAAGGGTATATCACAAGTGATGTACACCTCAAATGATTATGAAATGGATTAAGATGCCTTTAAAATAAAATTCAATCCTTTCTATGAAAAAAATAAAAAATATATATTATTATTCTCATAATATAAAAATTTCCAAAATACGATGAACAAATTGTTTCTTTAAATAACATAATAAAATTTTAAAGGGATATATAATGAAAATAAAATCCTCTATGGTGAAAAATATTTTCATGTGGTAAATATTAAAGTAAATATTTTTACAAACATTTTGTATGAAGCCATAAAAACATGTACAAAAAACATTATTATAATTACATTTAAAACCATTGAAATTAAAGTGAAATATGGTAGAAAAAAAAATTAAAAATTTGTTCAATCTTGTAAAATATCATTATTTGAAAACATTCTATTAGGAAAGGACATGGAAGAACATGATTGTTGATCATAGTAGAAATAAGGTAATATTTTCATAAAAACTATTCTCTTAGTCATTTTAAGATTCAAAAAGTTGAAAATAAATGGAAACAAACCAAAAAATATCAAGAATAAAATGGAATATATCAGTTAAAAATATAACAATCATATAATTACACTTAATTAAAATTTCACAATGATAATCCAGAAATTAAACTGGGTTGTAACATAAACCCTTACCTTAATCCTCGTCGTTCTTTGTATGCATTCAAAAAAACATATAATAATTATGATTTTTTAATTAATATATTCTAGAACCATATATATATACATATATAAATATATATATATTAATATATATATCATTAACATAAAATTTTCAATTATCCATTTTGTAACAATTCTTTATTCAAACCATTTTTTGTTTGAAACTGGTCTACTTTCTAGGCGTTTTTTGGTTCAATGGTTTCAGACCATTCACTTGGTTCATGGTTTCACAATCTCAAGAATCTTAATCATTTCAAAAATATCATATTTATACATTATATAATTATTTATAATAGTCCATATATTTTTTTTATGAAAGATTAATTACATAAATTAATAGATATGATAGTCCATACGTATGCATGTGTGACATTTCCAAATTTTGATGGACTAAAGAATTGGAAATGAAATGAAACAAACATCTTCAAAAAATTATTAAATGATAAATATAATTTATATTAATTTAATATATACTAATTAACCACCATTTATGTGATAAAAAGATACAAATCATATCCCTAGATCGAGGTGGTACTCCACACATATGCACAAGAAATATAATCATTTTTCAATGTATTGAAGGGTATGATGGTATATAAGATATTATATATCTAGATATATGAATATGTTATAAACAATATATATATCCCTTAAATACATATATATTACCATCAAAAAAATATGATGATGAAACAAAATACCTCACTTCATTAGGATGGCAGTACATACTTACACATGTGTGATGTTTTCGTTTATATTAGATATAAATAATATTAAATACTAATATATAATTACTGAAAATCATTTAATATTTGTGAATATTCATATTTCATCATGTTAATATGGTTATAGAAGAGTTCTAGTATGTTTTTGGAAAATGATACGTGAAAAGGGTCTATTAGAATAAATACCTCTTCTTCGGGTATCCTACTTAGGAAGGCAACATAAATATTATTTTTTAGAACTTTCTGGATGAAAAGAACCACAATATTGTTGTTACAGATGTTGGGATGGTTTATTTTTGTTTTTTAGAGTTAATTGTCTCATAAATGTGTTCATTAGAGATTACAGTAGATGTTATTTTACGCATTAAGAGAGTGGCACAGATATAATTATTAAGAATACAAAAATATTACAATGCATTCTTGAGGGATAGTGTCTCCTAGGTTGCTAAATGTAAAATATGTAATGATATAGGATCAAAACCAACATAACAAATACTAATTACACATGTTTTTTGGTTTTTCTTACCCGTATCCCTATAATTTAAACCTCATTAACCCCCTATTATCCTCTATCGAACTAATGAATTTTTAGCTTTTTTACTATTCATAATGACCAAAAATGAAATTGAAATAATTATAAAATTTGGAATAATTATTTCAAATAAGGAAACAACTCCATTAAATTGCATTTTATAAATTAAAATATTTTATTTTTATATAGTGTCCTTAACGCAACAAAAAACATTTTTTAATGCATTTTCAGCATAAAACTAGATATAATACAAAAAGTTCCATACTAAATACATTTAGATAAATTTTAAAGAATTTTATATAATATATTATCATTAAATATCATTAAAATCATTTACAAATATATCCACTAAATATTTCATTTAAATCATAAGGGTATATAATATTTATAGTGATAAAAAGGAGAATAACTGAAAGATTATTTTTTTAAAATTATGTGATCTCCCAATAAAACATAGAAGATGGTTTTGTTGCATAGATATTCCTAATAGATCATTAACATTGTATTCATAAAAGCTTAGTCAAATAATGGGAAAATATAGGTTCAAATATTTCATGAGTTGGTATACTAGGTAAAAGGGTATATTATTAATTAGATAAACCATCTCTTATATTTGGGTGGTAGGTTAACAATGATTAATAGTGTTCTCTTATTAATTATTATATGAAAAATTTCAGAAATAATGGTTTGTAATGTAATTTGAATCTTACCATGTATTTTTCGGAGGTATACTCTTAGGGGTGGATCCATTTTTTTACTGGAAAAGGCTATCTCAACTTGGGGATGTAGAAGGAATAAATTATAGAGGTTTAGAGGGACCCATATAGGATATTTGGTTTAAAAATAATGTGGGAAATCATTGATGGTTTTCTGTAATGGGATCACTATGTTGTGAACAAATATGTGTGTGTGTGTGTGGTTTGGATTCTATATACCATTGTAATGTTTTTTGGACCTCCCATTTACTGATCCATGAAAAAGTTTATTTGGCCCTCATTAGTCAAATGAAATAATATTATTAGAATAGTAATAATTATTTTATATTATAATAGTTTGGAAGGGGTATTCTCGACGTACTAAGATATGTAGCTCCTAACATCATAATCATGTTAATAACCTATAATCATACCGTCATTAATGTAGTAGTTGATGAGAATTGGAAGGGTATTTATAATAGCATCATAGTTATAAATGAAAAGTACCATTTTCCTCTAAAATAGTGACTTCAAAAAATTTTAACACCAAGGAATACCATTGTCTCATTCCAGAAGAATTGGAAATTAATTTTTTGTCAATGAAATTATTAAATAAGATAGTTCCAATGAAGATTATTTTCTTTATCTGGAATAACCACTATAGAAATCATCCAATAGATAATATAATTCAATATATAGTTATCCCAATATCCTCCAAATTTCTCTATTAAACCCACTCACCAATATAGATGGAGTATCATTTATTTATTATATGTGAAATTTCTTCGTTTATTAGGTTCCAATTTTGATGTTGTTTGAGAATATAACCCAATATTGATTTATTTTACCTCTTCTTATGTTTATTTAATGTTGTTTATGATATTCATGAAATCTAGATTTAGTAGGACACATTTATAGATATATGTTGTATTATATCAGAGTTTCAAAACACATTAAAGCACTATTAAGTTGTAATCATCATGAATTAGATAAAATAAAAATTCTTTTCACTCAATAGTGAGATCAATTAATCAATTTTGGGCCGTTAAATTTCATATATTTCGTGGAATTCATTATATCAACCTTCTAACCAACATTAAAATAAGAACTATTCTAGTATCAGATTGTTCAGTTGGAAATATCAAGGATTTGGGTTAATGTAAAATACTATTAGTTAATACTCAATGGGGTTTATGTGTATTTAAAAGACTTTTATTTAATCATTGTATCATGTAATAATATAATTATTTATTTATATGGCTTTGATAACCCTTTTATTTTAGTATCACATGCCTACTGAATCATTTCAATGAAATAAATATGACCAGATTCATTATTATTTTGATGAATCAAAACACACTCTTGGATTTACATGTATATTCATTGAGTTTTTTAGTAATATTATTGGGTATAATTAACATTTAAATCACATGTTCCAGTGGACTAATTCAAAACTATATAATTTTGAAAACATTATGTAGGTTCTTGATCCTCATCAAATGAAAGATAGTGTAAATGATTTTGTTATTGTTAAAAGTGATTCAAGAATCAAAGATCACTGTTGACAATATTGTTACTCAAAGACTTATGAATATGCACTGATCCTTTGAGAAAAAAATTACTAAAAGTGCTAAAAATGTATTACATTCTATATATTCACTATATCGGTGCATTTAGGGCTTTTTATTGTGATTATTTTTTCATGGGGTTTCATATAGATTTCATGTGTGATATTTTCATTATAAACATTGAATGATATTGAATTGTTTTAATTTTAATTGGATCATATATTTTAAATGAGATTATATGGATAATAATTTGTTTCTTCTAGACATATGGATCAACGATGTCTAGGAATGTACTTGCTACTGATCACGGTGTTTGAAGATAATCTCATGGATATAGCTAATACTTCATACATTAGTCAAATAAGTCTAACATTAGAATTTTATATTATAATAATTTTATTCAATGATATTCTATGTAAAATTAAATTTTATCCCTAGGATAATAGAACTAATAATCCCTCCTTATTTTATTAAGGGAAAAGAGTTCGGTAATAACTCATGTTTTTCTAGACTTGAAATTTGAGCATAAATTTGAAATTTTAATTTCATAAGCTTATAAGGGGTAAAATGGTCATTTTATCCTAGAAGTTGAACAGAGATGATTTTTTCAGACCACTCCATTTTTCTCTAAATAGTGTTTTTACCCAACAATAACTGTTTTTGGTAATTTCAAATCGTCTGAATTTCTGAGGAATAATTGACATTATATATATATTTTTTATTTAATATTAATTTTTTAACACATGTTCATTCAGAGATATATTTTGGACTTATTGTTTTATTGAGATTATGTCTCCACCTTTGAGTTTAAAATGGGTGGTTCTACCAAGGTGAGGAATAAAGTTATGTTGGGCATCGGGGTGAAGCCTTGGACCTTTTTTCTTATTTTCTTTTTATAATTTCTTTTCATTTCATTTATTTTTTTCCTTTCCCTCTATGTATTCTTATATATTCACCCTTTGAGAATCCACATTCATAGAATAAATTAACAAGAGTGAGAGTGATAGATAGAGATATAATAAGAGAGAGGGGAAGAGAGGTACCACCACAGAGCTCGAGATGATCCAAATAATTGTGCGGTAGTTGTGGACCGTAGAAACGGGTAAAGATTTGTAGGAATCCACGAAAATGTATACCATTTTTATGATTTTATGTAAATCTCAACATATTTAAAAAATCTTTGTTTTGAAGAATTATTATTACAGCTTAGGACCGCTTGTGGGTTGATCTATTTTTTTAAGAGAAACTAGGGGCTTCATGTGGTTTGATGGGTTTCCCATTCAGAAATCCCAATCACATGGCATGTTGTCCTAGAACAAACATCATCTGTTGTTCTAATTTAATTATGTAAACATTTTTTATATACACATCATGTATAGAGAATACACAATGTATATTGTTACTCATCCATGTAGCATATTACACAGCCACATAGCCCGTATACAGGCACATGTCCATGTAGAGTACACGTACCGACACCATGTGGGTCTCATTCCTTATAGAGGTACACATAGAAAAGAAATACATATCTAGGTAACCCATTTAGGGTGCACATCCATACCAGATATGGGTTTCAGGTCATGTAGAAGTCCACGTCCAGGCTATAAACATTGACATTCCATGTTAGGTACACGAGTAGGTATCACATGTAAGGTACACACCATGAATGGGTCATACACACAATTTTAATGGGTTTAACATGACATTTCCAATGAGAGTATATTCCTAGCTAAGGATTCAAGGATACACATCATGTACCATGGTACATGTGTTGGGTACTCCTTTTATATTACCCTCTTAATGTTTTTTCATGAATTTATTCCCATGAGTTGGAATTGGACATATTAGTATCCCATTTTGAGTGTCCTTCCATGTATATCATAATGTTGAGACCCTTGAGTTGATATGAGTCCTCCTAAGATGTGTTTAAAAAAATTTCCTAATTGGATAGGTGATTCCTCTAGTAATTAAATTTAGTTATCACCTTAGAGTGAATTCATTAATCTATGATAGGCCATGATCTGTCTCTCATGGATAATGCTTTTGTATCACTTCCTCTGAGGAATTATACCTTGAAAGATGTGAATTTATATCATAGGAATCCATGATATTAGTTATTTATACAGATCCCTTATAGAATTTATATAGAAATATTTCGACCTGGAGGAACCCATGTAGGATGCCTCTATCTTCTTACAATTGTTGAGGGTCCCCTATGGGATGCCTTTTCTTATATGATATCCTATGGAATCTTTTTTGGATCCCTTTACCTAGATATTATTTATAAGTATCCCATATATGATTCCTTTTCCAAACTAATCTATTGTTCAGGGACTCGTGTAAGATATCTCTTCCTATGTATCATTCTAAAGATCATGTATATAGTGCCTATATTTACATACCATTAGAGGACTCCTTGTAGGATTACATTTTTTACCTTCTCTGCTAAGGATCCTGAGTACAATGTCCTCACATATGCATATAACTCAAGGATACCAAGTGGGATGCCTCTCTATTTCATTGACTTAGGGGACCCAGTGGGTACCCAAGTGTTTAACTGAACCAACTCTTGTCTGATGTGGGTTTGGGTGGTAAGGGCAGGAGGGGTCACCTTAGATCGTATACCAAAATTTTAAGTCATGCGGTTATGATAGTAGTTGATGTTTTATGAATTAAAAATCCCTCACTATTTAATTATTCATTCACTTGATAACTTATGAGGCAAATATTATTTCTAGAGGCTTTTCCTAGTATATGGTCAATGAGATTAATGTGATGAGACTTTCATTATTGGGATGGAAAAACCAATTTTATATGATATATCTTTTAATAATTTTAGTTAAATATTATTGATTTAATGGTGATTTCAAGATGTACATCCTTGTATCAGTGTTTTGATCCCTATTTATTATGATATTCAATCACAACATACCTTCGATTATAATGTTAGGGAATGGGGTCCCTTTTTACTATGATACAATAGTGAAATGGATTATTATGCTATAATTGATCAATTATTTGATCAAGGTGGTGTACATGTCACTCCTCACCATTTACATGGAATATACTCATGGATGATTATACACTTTTGAGTTATGGGGATGATTACACTCCCCTTGATTGATTACTTGGTCGTGGTGTTGGACATGCTACTTCAAATCCTTGATTCACTCGAGGATTATTATGATCTCTATAGTGACACCTAGGAATCTCCATAAGGTTAGGTGGATGCACTATTGATACATTACCCAGAGTTACTTCTTGGGAATGGGGCTATTTATCCACTTATATGAATGGATTCTGAGATTGTACATTGTTCCATAGAGCATTCCATTTACATATCACCTAAGGGTCATCTCCTTAGTGTTCATCTGAGCTCCAATGTCATAAATGCCTAAGGATCAGGACATAGGGATCATAAATTAGACAATATTTACATAGATTTAGTTTCATGACTTCCTGCTTAGAGAAAAATTACATGATTTTCATTTATCACCTGTAATCGTTCTTTATAGTGATTGGAGGCGAGTCCAGGGTATCCTAGGTCTAGGACATGTATCCCCATATGATGGCATATCTTACTCAGATAAATTGTTGTCACTGGTTGAAGAATGTATTTTTTATCAACATTATGGAAGTATGGATCATTTTAATTATACATAGATTGAGTGGTAATACATCCATCTCAATTCCATTTTCACAGGTTGTCCATACAATTGGGATTATGGACACAAGGACATAATTATGTTAATTTATGTTATTTCTTTCACCATATTCATCTATATAAAAATTTGAATATATATATATATATATGGGAATATATATATACACAAATAATATATATATATTCACATAAAAATATATATACATGATGGAACATTTCACAGTTGACCGAGATTACAGACCAAGGGATCGACTATGGTTTCATGTTATTTTTTTATTTATTATTTCTAATCATTTCCCAGCTAGGCTAATCATATTGGATTATCATTCACTTATGATTGAAGATTTAAAGTTTCATGATTGGGGTATCCTACATATTTTATTTATCACCATTGTATATGCACCTCGATGTACGTTCATACCTTATGTCTACTTTTCATATTGAGGGCAGGTTTTATTTTTGTAGGGCAGAGGCTCATTATTTCCTCATCCAATAGATCCACTCCTATGGAATTCCATTTGATTAGGCTAGATAAGCATAGATGTTCCTTGGAGACTAGTTATAAGGATTGTATCAATGTTAGTAGAAGAACCCTATATTTTAATTTAATCTTATTTTATGTACACATGACTATATGTTGGGGCATACAGGTGACAAGTGTTTTATGTATAAAATGGTTGTTTAGGAATTTATAGTATTTAATTTACAATTGAATAATTGTCTATTTTAGTTTATTAAATAATTTTTTACACTATTTTTTTAATTTCATGTAATGTATATATTTATTTACACATTTTTATACTCCACTATGAGGGTATACTCTTCCCATTATACCACCACTAGACCCTCGCTTCTACTCATCAGCATATATTATACAGTGTTTCATTCTTGATACCATGTTGAAAAGTTTCTCATGGAACTAGTTTCGTGGAACCTTAGTCAGAATGTTACAAATAGGTATTAGTGGTGATTTTTTCCTTTTGATTTAAAATTGTAATATGGTAGAAAAGTTTATTATGAATGTTTCAGAGCATGTGATGTATATTAGACTATTTCATTAAGAAAACTTGTTCCCGTAAGATGTCATGGTTTCTATGGATATGGGATTGTTGTCCTGATTAGGGAAGTTATTGTTTTATATGATTTTATCCTTGAGTGATGCACATTTTTTGTGTATGTTATGATTAATTATAGATTTGTTTCCCTTTACTTGTTAGAAATTGGATAGGGATTGAAGTAATCTATTGGATGAATGGGGAAATAGTCATCTTGCACATCATATTTGGAATGTGGGATTCACATGTTATATTCATAGTAGTTTTTGGTTCCACTGATGATAAATTCCACTTGTTTAAATAATAAATAAATACCCAAATTGAATTATCCGCTATTGTTTTTTGGTAGCATTATACACAACTAGGATGACTTTAATATATAATTCTTCCTAATGGAAGGTAATTTTGATCTATGTTAAGGCATTTAATAGAGAGGTTGATGACCCATTCCCCATTCATGTGTTGGTTAGTGACCCTTAAAGGTTGATTATGTATATGATCTCATGTGTTGAACCACTAATTAGGTCTTGTTACATAGGTTTATTTATTTATAATTCCAGTAACAATCTGTATTGTGATTTCCTTTATAGAATGGAATGGAATTATACATAACCAAACCATGTGATTATGGTACTAAACCATGTAGTTCAATATCATTAGTTGATGCATCCCTTATAGAACCTTTATTGGTGTGTTCTTTAGTTTATGGTGATCTAGTCATGTCTCTTTTTATGGTGCTAGTAAATAGTTAATATATAGTAAATTGGACCTAGAGGGGGTATTACCATATATGGATGCTTAGTGAGTGTCATTTTAGTACTGTTTTTATATTTTTATCAAGACCACCAAGAATTAGTTAATTATGGGTATGATTAGAGAAAACAGGCACGTTTAGGCCTCATTTATAGTTTTTAACCTTTTAGGTTAGTTTAATATTTTCCTTTTTATAGAAGTTTGACATTTGGCCTAGGTGGTTATACCTAGACACCATATTATAAGACTTCATTATTAGTTCTTGGATGGAGACCTATATGCCCTTCATTTAGGTTTGGACCCATTAATGAAAACATTGATTTTGAAAAATAGAATCCAATGAATAGGTTTTTCCTAGATTTATTGAAACCTTTATAGATATGTTGCTAAGTTGAATGATCATTTAAGAACAATACACTATTCATGTTTAGGTTTTTTGATATAACACTTTGATGCCTTCTTATTTTGAAAAAACCTAGTGTTCTTGACATTCAAGACAAGCTTCGGTAGGTAGTATTGTTTGGGTACCTATCTGCATTGACTAGTGTTTCTTCTTTTAGAAAGTGGTAAGAGTGTGGGTTGCTTTTCTTGGCTGAAATATTGACGTGTAATAGGTGGTTGTGGAAGTTTTTGTGGAATTAGTTAAGTTCATGATTGGGAAGAGGAATTTCTTGTGATATTCCATATTAATGAGTCTGGTGTTACCTGTAGCATGGTTATCTTAGACATGTGATATATGACTCACTGGAGTGTGAGTTGGGTTATAAAGGTACAATTTGGTTATGTATAGTACCATTTAAATTCTGGATTAGTGACATGTCATTTGATAGTCTAGGACCAATAGTTTAAAAAACATACCATTCGTGGTCACTCAAGAGTTTTGGTTAAAATATAAAATGTCCCTTCATGGCAGAGGAGACATTAGAAATGAATTTGGTTCCACAATATAGTTGAACTGTGGCTTGACTTGGATAGGCATCGCCAGGTTATATGATGTCAGGAGTTGACTGAATACATGTTATCTTGTTTGATGTTCATGTAGATAAGAAGAGATACACATGACTTTTGATGGAATATTAGTGTACTCCTATTTAGAGATTATATCTTTCTTGGCATGATTTTTAGTACACATAGTGTGTTTTTGTTATATGTAGAGATTATTTTCTTCTTAAATATCTATCCTGGTTTGATAAAGGAACATGTTGAGGTTGTTCTGGAAGAGTGTTATTTGGTAATACTTATGATGGGGATTACACTATTAGCTGTTTGAGGTTGGTGAACTTCATATTTAGTTTGAATCTAGAAATTATCATGGAAACATTTCATGGGAATCTGGAAAGGGTGATGCTGTGAGGCAGTGATAAGGATACTCGTATATTTGAGAGTACTATATTGACCACAGTTAAGTGTCTCTTTTATAGGTGGATGTTTTGATGTTACGAGATTAGGGGTTAGAAAGTTAAGATAGCATGTGTGTTAAGATGCTCAGTTTGATAGTAGGGATTTGTTAGAACACCAAGACTTCTCGTGGATGATATGGTTTATGGTGGGGAGGTTGTAATTGCCCATGTTTTTCTTAACTAGAAACTTGGATTTAAATTTGAATTTTTTAGATGTTTTAAAGGGGTAAAAAGGACATTTTTACCTATCATATGACTTCGTATGTTTTTTTATAAAAACTCCATTTGTCCCAAAAATTCATTTTTACCCTATGACATGAGTATTTTAGAATTGGGGACTATTGGAATTTAGGAGGAATACTTATTACTGAATATATATTTATATATATTTAATTGAAATTTAATTTATTCAAACACATTTTTTGAAGATATATTTTGAAAGGAGTGTTGGATTAAGATTTAATCTCAACTTTTTAGTTTGTAATGGGGGTTTTTCCTAGGTGAGGCATAAACTCATGGTAAGCATAGTATCCAGGCATTGGCCCTGTTTTTTTTTCTTTTTCTTTTCCATTTTTTGTTTTCTTTTCCTTTTATTTTTTTCCTTCCCTGTAATCTCATATATGCACCTTGTTGGTTTCCACCACCACAAAGCTAATTGAGAAGATGGAGAGATAGATATATATAATTATATATGGGGAATATATAGGTACCGTCACAGATATTAGTAGGAGCTAGATTATTGTACGATAACCATGGACCATGGAAATAGATTAAGCCTCTATGCATTCCTCTCAAAGGTGGGTTATTCTTAAAATTTTCCCCAAAATACCCATATAGTTACCATTTTCAAGTGCTAAACCATAATTATTATTGATTGGGATACCTTTTGGATCTATCTATACAATATTAAGAGAAAATAAGGGTTTTGGTGATTTGAAAGGCTTCCTCCTACGAAATTATGATCACATAGCCGGTTGTTTAGGAACATGCACAGTGTGTTCTTCCCATCTAGGGAAGATTAAATTTTTTAAATGCACACTCTATATTTGGTATAAAATTTGTGTACTGGTACTTGTACATATTGTCAATAACCTATCCAAATATACAATGTAGGGTAACATGGTTGTATAGAGTACACAGCTAGACCCCATGTTGGTCTCATGTCATGTAGAGGAACATGTACAAGAAAAATACTTTTCCCAATACCCCTTGTAAAGAACATAGCCCAACCTTATGTTTGTTGAACGTCGTGTGGTAGTACATTACCATGATATAAGCACATAAATACCATGTAAGATACACAGGTTGGCACCATGAATAGGTTACACACTGAGTATAGGTCTTACATGCCATGTACTTGGGTATTACAAGCCATTATTATTTGTAGTACATTCCTATTTGAGTCTTTGTAGGTAAAGGTCATGTACATGTATAGACTCGAAGTGTACACAATCCTTATTCCCCTCTTGAGGTTGTTTCATGTATTTATGATCAGAAGGAATAGTTGGACAAAATAGTAAACTATCGGGATTATCTTTATCCATATATTTTGAGGGTGAAACCCTTGAGGTGATCTGAGGACCCCTATGTGGTTTTTTAGTATTCTTCCAAAACAAATAGATTCTTCCTCTAGTACTTGAATCCTGTTATATCTGGAGAGTGAGACCCTTGATCTGAGATGTGCTATTACCTATCTATCTTTACTAATGCTTCCATAACTCAACCTTTGATGAAGAATCACTTTCATTAGGTTTCATACTATACTAGGATACCATGAGATTATTTGTTTCTATGGATTCATAATTAGATAGTTCATCTTACCTTTTGAACTAAAGGATATGGTTTAGGAGACCTCTAACTTCATATAGTTTCTAAAGGTATCCTATGTGATTATTTCACTTAAATATTGACCAATGGAACCCATGTAGGATCCCCCTAACTATTTTCACTTTTTAGGGATCCCATATATAATATATTTTCCTTTGTAAAATATTTTTGAGTGTACTATGTACGATGCCTCTTCCTATGTATTGTTATGAGGATAAAAATAGGATGCCTCTATTTTTTTATCTTTATAGGATCCCATTTAAGATTATTCATTTTACCTTCAGAGATAAGGATCCTGAGTAGGATGCCTTTACATATGTCTAGACCATAAGAATCCCCATTATGATACCTCTCAAGGATTCTGACATAGGGGACCTAGTCATTACCCATGTGTTTGACCGACCCAGGTCCAATGTGATGTGGGTTTTGGTATTGAGGGTAGCTGGTGTCACACTTGAACATGTACCAAACATTTATTTCATGAGGCTATGAAAGAATTCATGTGTTTATGTATTCGAACACCCTCACTCATTATTTATACATTCCCTTGATTTCTATTAATGCATCTATGATTTCCAAAGGTGATTCATAATAGATGGATGATAAACCTTAATAAATTTGACTTCAATTAGTGGGATTCCTAGATCTACTTTTTGGGATATATATTTTAAAACATTTATTTGATAATTATTTATATAATTGGGATAAAAATATGTATTTCATAGGATCCTAATTTTGATCCCTATTGACTATGATATATGGTAAATGAATCCCTTTGATTATGATTAATTGGGAATGGAATACCTTTTGACGGTGATACACTACTGATAGGGATGATTATTCTCTCCCTGATAGATAACATGGTTAAGGTGGTGTAAATGGTACTCCACACCATTTATGTTGAATATACTCTTGTATTTTAATGTTCTCCCAAGCAATGGGGATGATTATTCTCTCCTTGGTTGATAAATAGACAATGGAGTCGTACATGGTGATGGAAATCATTGATGCACTTTAATATGATTAAACTTTCTTGAATGACACCAAGGATGCTACCTAGGGTTTGGTGGATGCACAATTAATACATAACCTAGAGGAACTGAATGCATAACGGGATTTTTATCTACTTTTATGGATGGAAACAAAGCATGAACGTGGGTGAGGATAGCACTCCATTTATAGCTCACCTAATGGTTATCCCCATATGATTCATCTGACATCAAATATTATGACTATCTATGAACTAGGACCCAAGTATCAGTTATTAAAATTTATTTACAAGGATTGAGATGAATGATTTCTATAATAGATACCATTAATATGACGTTATTTTATTACCTAAAAACTTTAATTATTGTGATTAACGGAGAGTATGGGTGACCCAAGGTATAGGGAATGTATTCCCATGGGGTGACATAGATTTCATGGAGACATTTCTAGATCTATCCAAATAAAGTATTTTTTATCGTGATTACGGACTTGGGGATCAACTTAGTTATACATGGATTGAGTGGTACAACACCTGGTTTAATTCACTTTTCACTATATGTCCAATGGATTCGGATTTCGGGCCCAAGGATCAACTATTATTGATTAATGTTATTTCTTTCACCTGACTCATGTATATACATGTATATATGTATATATAAATACGTGATGGTATATTTTCATGATGACTACCATTACTAACTAAAGTGTTGACTAGAGTATCATGTTATTTGTTTAATTTATTATTTACTTCCACGTATTGGGTAGTCTGAGCATATTTCTTGATCATAAACTAATGAAATAATCTTTATTGGATCATCATTAGAGATACCTAATGAGATTATTTATCACCATTTTATGTGAATCTTGGTGATTTTACATAACTTAAGTCAGATTTTCAGCTTGATCATAGGTTTCATGAATGTAGCGTGAGATCTTTAGTTTCATGATCGAGCAGAGCCACTGGTGTAGAATTCCTTTTGATCAAGTTAAATGTATCCTTGGTGTCTTGGAGACCTGGTATGTGTTATAACTCAGAGATAGTATGAGATCCTTGTACTTTTATTTTTGTTTCTTTTATATACTCTTACATGTACGGTCTGCCCAATGGGTGCCCAGTGTTGTATATATGAATTGGTAGTTTGGGATTTTATATCATTTAATTTTTATTGAATCATGTTCTATTTTATGTTATGTGTTGCGACCTCACTCTCTTTATTTACTGATTTGAATTATATCTATTTATTTTTGATATTTTCTACTCTGACATGATAGTATAGTCTACACATGCTACTACCCTTAGACACTAATTTCTAGACGGTAGCCTCTAGTGTATGGGAAGGCACACTTGGGGCCTTGTGGTGAACAATCTCAGGGAACCAATTTAGTGGCACTCGAGTTATAACGTAACTAGTTCTTTTTATTTGAACCGATTATATTATTTCTGTTATCATTTAATTTTGTTAATATATTTTTATCTAGAATTAAATTTTTTGTTACAGTTTTTATTATACTTTTTATTATCTTATTATTTATGTTGATAGTTCATTACTTTTGAATTTATTAATTTCCATTTCTTTTATTTGTTGTTATACTATGTTTTATTCATAATTTATATCTTCTAGATATTGTATTTTATTTTGTTGGAAAAACTAAATTTTTTTCATTATAATACAATTAAACCCCTCTTGATTTTTCCATATAAGTGAGTGTTTTAGTGTTTTAACAAGTATTATTTCATTATAAAAGAATTTTAAGTGAAAATTTCGTTTATTAATGTCATTTTACCAGTTGGAACATTAGATAACTTGAATCTAAGTCATCTAACCATTTTTATGGGGGTTATTGTTAGAATATAAGATATAAAATAAATATATTTTTCATTAATTAATTAATAGATAATTATCAAATGATGGTTTAGAATTATAGGATATTAGACAAGCAAATTTCACACTATACTCATGTGGAAAAGTTGGAAAATCATGCTAACTATAAGGTCTGCAAAAAATCCCATTATTGGTGATGAAAAATATTTTAAAAAATATATCTTCATGTATGAGTTCTTAAATAATTTAGATAAATATTTGAATAAGACACTTTTTTAAATATAATTTCTTGGAGACTTGAAGAGATGTGCTTTTTGTAGATTAAAAATCTGTTTATTTTCTCCAACGAGAATTAATATCTAATATGCATCATCAATTTATAACTACTGTGAAAGTATGTAAATTATTTAGTAATAGTGATATTAAGGGATATCATCTTGTTGAGAATATTTTTAATATAATTCCAAATGAGTGAGAAGATTATAAAATATTTATTGATGATATACAACATAAAAATTAGAAAAGTCTTGATAAACATATCAAAACATTAATATAGTATGATAATATATTGAAGTGAGATGATAAGAATGAGAATTGAAATAATTATGGGGATTAGTTTTATTATATTACATCTAGTACTTACATAAATAAAAAAAATTGATTCTATGAAAGATTTCTAATAATTTTCTAGATGTCACAAATTTATAATGTAGTGATGGTTATTTTATTGAACATTCAAGGAAAATGAATTGATTTTATGGGAAGAGCTATTTCCATAAGGAATATTATAATGAAAAAAATTATAGATGATATAATTCTAGGAAATTTGAATACTAATAATATGTTATATTCTATAAATACCAAAATATTTGGTGTAACAACCAAAATTTTTATAAATTGAATTCTCGTTGTGAAAGAAAAAATTCTTTATCATGTTATGTAGTTATATAACCAAAATACACTTATTTAATTATTTTTTAACATTATATAGTCTTTTTAATTTAAATAACATTTAAAGAAAAATAATTTTTCAATATATAGATATTGTATAGTGACTGTTATGATTTTTATATTATAAGGGTTTTGATAAAGTCCAATTATAGAGACATAAGAGGTGATCGTCAGGACTAGTTGAAGCATATCCTATGATTCCCATTTATCAAAGATTACAAGGGATTTAAAATCATTGGGGTTTTCCTTTTACTAGTATCAATCTACGATTCGACAATTAGAGCATAAGATATACCATTAATAGGATAATTTCAAGATAATTAGGATCACGACCCAAAAAATGTTGGTCAAACCACCCCCAAAATGTGTCATCATTACACACCATACACATATGGCCTATTATAGTGTAATTAGGCATTATATATATAAACCCTTATAGAGTGAATTTATAGGTTGTTATTTTTAACAAAATAATTATTATATTTTTCCTTTACATTATTACTTTTTAAATGATTAAATAATGAGTTTGATAAAAATTAGATTTTTTTAAGATCATAACAAAATTGTATTTTGGGAAATAAATAGTTTCAATAAAGATTCTAATTTTGATTAATTCATTAATATTTAAAATAAATTTAATTTTAATAAAATATTCTAGTTAAAAAATATCTATTTAAATATAAATTATAATATAACTTTATGAACTAAAAAGTAATTTTTATATGGGTTAGAAAATTGTTTTTGTTAAAACACAAGTATTTTTAATTTAATTGTGATTTTGATTTAAAATTTTATATTATAATATTTAGAGACTAATTTTTATAAAATAACCATTATTTTTGAAATAACCTTGTCAATAAAATTCAATGGTATATTTTCAAAATTTTCATAGATTGTCAAATTTTTGGGTAAAACATAAATATTGTATAAGTATATAATATGAGCTATGACATAATAAAATCCAAAAAGTGATGTTATAAATACAATAATGATTATCCCAGTCCAAAATTATCATTCCCATATACAATAATACGGTTTTGAATTATAGGATTAATTTTATAAACCCTTAATTATTCCCCCAAAACCTATATTATATTTTTACATTATAAAATTAATTCTATAAGAACATGAATCACTACCTTATAATAATGGGTGTTACATTAATTAGTTCAGTTAATAGTTTTATAAAATATTTTATTCCACTCATCATTGGATGAAACCATAGGAAACCACCATATATGGTTTCTGGTTTTGATAATTTTATAAGATAGATTAAAAAACCAATGTTTGGGAATCGATATAGAATTATCATCTCTTTCACTTTAAAAACACTCCCAACCACCCAATCATCTTCAATAAAAACCTTGAATCATGAATTTACTCTTCCTTTACCACTCTATAACCCTCACATGGTGTTTCCATGGTTACAATAAGCTTCTATTAACCTTTTAGAAGTTCCCCCTCGAGGTAAGGGATTTTCTCCCACTGTCCTTTTTTCAAGAACACGCATTATATTATGCCTTTTAATTCCAAATTATTCATATGGGGTTCTATTTTCAATCCTAACTCTTAATGTACATATGATTTATTTGTTATTACATTCCCCTTTCTCTATAATTAGACCCATATATGAATTATTTCATACATCCGTTTTTCTTCTGATATTAAACTATAATTATCAATTACAAGCATTTAGGTAGTGAATACCCATACCAATTTCCTCTCACAAGTATTCCCTTAGATGTACATATACTTAATTTATTGGGATATTCCCAATATGTAACCAAGAATCATTAATCTTGGGATTAAAATTCATAAAAGGACTTCTTATGTAGTTTGATCTATGTGGAACACTTTTCAAGGTAAATGATATGAATGTGATGGTTGGGTATGGAATTTTATAGCCCTAAAATGAAATGTGTAATGTTTTCATATCATTAGATACCATTTATAGTGTATGAGATGTTATCCTAATCACACTATGTTATGATTCCTTGGGATTTATACTGGAATTATGTTTATGATGTAATGTTTCATGTTGTTGCCACATTACCATGTTGCCTTTATGTTATCATCTTATATCATGCTTCAGTTTTCAGTTTTATGAATCTCACCCCTCGTATATAACCTCAATAGGCCCATTGACTCACATGTACTATTTTTTCATATGATATGGTTTTTTATTACCTTACTAGTATTTATATCTCACTACTTTATTAATTAAATCCCCATGTTATCTCATGTAGTTTTAGAAGAGCAATGGAATTATGATGGCATGTTGTTGAGTTTTTTCAAAAATTGTTGTAACTAGGTTTCAATTTATTGTTCTATGTACCTAATTTATCAATGAAACATGGCCTCATGATATTTCAGGGTTTCATTTTATATATCATTGGGTAAAAAATCATTAAATAATGTGTATAAAAAATATGGGTTTCCATAGTTGGTATCAAAAGAAATTCTACTTTTTTGTAGATTTGGATTAGAAAACCTTTACCAAGCCTTACTGAAAACTATAAATATAAGAAAAAACCACTATATTTTGTCAAATTGTATAGACTTTTATTTCAATGAAACTAAATCCTTGTATGGTCACTATAAGTGGTTGTGGGTTGGGTAGTGTTGTACCAAGGGGTGATAACCCCAATATAGATAATTGGGATTTCACTCTATCTCCACCTAGTTCTTGATAATTTTTCCTTAAAACACACTAGGTTTGACACTCTTGGGAGATATGATTTTTTAACATCACAATATTCTTATTAACAATTATTAAGGGAACAAAAATTTCAATAAGATTTCATGTTGAAAAATAAATCATGGACAACATAGATTGAAACCTAAAAATTCATAGGTTAATGAATATATGTAATTTATGATTTATCACTTAAATGATCATGGTTACCAATTTTTGTATTTAATAGTTTGATAATTCTAATCACTAATTTCCATTCATTTTTATTTATTGAATTAAAATAGGAGAAACCAAGTTAATAACCAATGTGATTGTAAATTTTTTGACTGTTTGAATGAGTGAAAAACCTAATGGGAGTAAGAATTGAAAAATTCATGAAAATAGTCCTTATGTAAACTAATATTTTGAATAGAAACACGAATAAAGGGGAAAATCCTTATCACCCTAATAAATATAATGTTTTAATTGATATCTTTATGTGAAAATGGTCTTCTACTTTCAATTAATCTTATAATCCCTTAATCTTAAAAAAATGGATCAACACTACTAAAATGATATTACCCATCCATCAATTCTCTGTGAAAAAGAATTTTGTGCTGGATATTTAACATATGGATGTAAAGTATGATCAATGGTGTAATTTTATGATAAATAAAAATCATGATGATGAGATAAAATTGAGGGAGTGGAAATAATTAATAAAAAGGATTTCTGATAAATAATTAGCTAACACTCTCTGAATTAAAATTAAGAGGTATTTCCTTGGCCTCATGTAGAAGGATGATGATTACATCATGGAATATGAGGATGGCATCAAAATACTTTCATCATATGTCTCCATTTTTTTATTACACATAAAAGTAAAGTTGAATATTTATTTGTTGGGGTAAAGCCAAGTCTACAAAAATATATGGTTATTCGATGCTTTAACTATAACACCCCATAATTTTGGAAAGAAGAAAATTATGTTTCATAGAATAGATTCCATGACACAATGAAATTTGATGATAATTTAACACCACAACACATTATTATGTATATATTTTTAAATAAATATAATCTCTCCAATGGCCCACAGTACAGGAGTCATGATGTAACCTAGGGATTCCCTGAAGCGGTCACCTGAGACGGCCTGAAACAAGGCCCAAGAGTCTTTACAGGCCCTCCTCAGATAGAAACTAGTTTTGGGAATAAAAATAAAACAATTGGGAATTATTTGATCCATAAAACTAAAAATAAAAGAAATAATTGAACAATAAAAATGAACACAAGCAGCGGAGAGAAATAAAAAGTTGTGCATATCTCTTGGTGACCTCATGGGTCACCTCCAACCATAGGATTACACTTTCTCCATGAGTGAACATATCTAGGAGCATCACCAGAGTCTAAAAAACATGATAAATCTATATGTGTGCATATTAAAACTTAGTAGGCAATCCCAAATATACTATTCCATATACCTTTCTTTTAAATAGAAAATAGATACGTGCTAGTTTGAAAATAAGACAAAAAAAATAAGGTTCCCCAATTATTTTCAAATATAAGAAAAAAATTTCCTTTTTTAAAAAGAATAAATTATTATTACATTTCCAAAACATTTTTTAATGCATTAAAATCCTTTTAATGAAATTATCACAAAATTTAATCGGTGCTCAAATAGGTTCCTAAATATAAAAAAATAATAATAGCATTTTATAAAGAAAATAGAAACATAACGAAATAGAATACTTGAAACATAATGGTCAAGGAAGCTTAGGTTCTGGTCGAGAGAGCCTAAGAAAAATTCCTAATATATCTCACACAATAAATAATTAACAGAATTGTTTATCCAAAGACTCTTCCTAGACACTCGGTAACACCCTCACAGACTTGACTAAGTGGCACATCCAATGGGAGGTTTAGTTATCTAATCATGTCCACTATCTAATGTGTAATATAATATAGTGTATCACATGAACCTAGGGCTCCCACCTAACTACCCATGGTATCCCATGATAATTATAATAGAGTTATGTCTTATCAAGATATCTCATACAAATATATATATATATATCACATTATTTTGACAAGATATCATCTTCATTATCACATATGGAATCCCTCCTCAAAAACATCCCCTGCCCAATATACATGAATAAGTCACTAGCCCATAACCAGGCACACATGTCATACATCACATTTAATACACATATATCTCATTTCCATTACAAGGTTAATTCATTAAATAGAGTTTTCAATTTACAAAAACATTTTAGGGGTTACAACTTTTCCTTTCCACTTATAAAGAAACAATATTTTATAAACCAATTGAAATTACAAATAAATAACATTTTATAAAATATCATTGAGAGAAATATTAGACATTAAAAACCCAAATTGGGAAATTTGGAAAATTATTTAAATTAATCAAAACCCATTTCCAAGAGGAACAAACAATTTTCATAGAATCCAAAATTATTATAAAAATGAAATCATTTTTTTAAAACAATCAATAAATTTTGGAATTAAAATTAAAGGATTATGCATTGAGAACCTACCTCAAACTCAAGGTGAACTTCTTTTGATGATGCAAACTAAAAAATTCCCTTTCTAATTGCATGAATATTCACATTCACATGTATATAAGGGAACCTAGACACTATGTACAAATTTTCATGGTCAAATATGTAAAATGGGATCTTTAATTATATTATTATACTTGAATATACCCCATTACACTCACACAAATATGAATTTTCATATAGACCTATACGAACACCTTACCTTGTTATATATATTAATCCTACCATGGGTGAATATATATAAAGGGGAATATATATTTATATTCCTATATATTCATACAT
Source organism: Viscum album (assembly GCA_963277665.1). NCBI lineage: Eukaryota > Viridiplantae > Streptophyta > Magnoliopsida > Santalales > Viscaceae > Viscum > Viscum album. The sequence goes on along the minus strand of OY728164.1, from coordinate 1,830,268,959 downwards.
AAGTAAGTATTTAAAAACGGTGGCTCAAAACATCTTCAAGGAAGACAAAGATAGACTACAATAATACTATAAACCCAGAATCACCAAGAGAGCCCAAATAATATAGAAATAAATAAAATGGGGGAATGTAACTAATTTGAAATAATGGAGGGACATTCAAAATGATACAATATTCTTTTCCTTTAGCGGTGATTACACAAACAAGGCTAAAGCTAACCTGAGAGACATTTTTCATGCCCAATTGAGAAGATAAAAATCAATAATCAACTCACCTAAATCCCTATGGTTTAACTGAGCGAACAGGGTGATGGGGAAAAGAAGAATCACCGAAATGAGGGAGAAGGATGGAGAATGAAACCATTCTATTAAGAGATTAAAATGAAACACTGGTGAATAATGGAAAATGGTATATAGATGAATATAAGAAGAGGGGTGGTGCATTGCCAATGTAGAAGGGGAGTGGGGGTTTTCTTGTGATGAATAAGAATGATTGTGGAAATAAATGAGGGAGGAAAAAAATAAAAAATAGAAAAAAATAGAAAAAAAAAGAAAAACCAAAAAAAATTAACATGAAACCCACATGGTATGTCTAAAATTGGAAAAACTATGTTCTGGACACTACCTAGTCCAAGAAGCCTCTTATGATTACCGATAGAGAGACAAATGATTGAGAAACTATGCTTAAACCATACCACTCGGAACTCTCAAGTCATAGAGAAAAATTAAATTCTTAATATATAGTTTAATATGTTATGTGAAAGTTGTGTTCCACTCCCCTAACTCACCTAGGCACTAATATGGGCCTCGCATGGTTAGTTCTAACTTTTCCTGCTAATCGTGCATCTAATAAAAATCTTGAAAAAATTTAACATTCTTCCTACCAACTACTGGAACTCAAAAATGAGTACAAAAATAATTAATTAATTAAAATAATTGATGTTTCGAGGTCGGGGTGTGTAAATTATCTACACCATTAATAATTTCTTATCCCAAATAGTCACACATTCAAATAAGGAACAAAATCAAGACTAAGAACTAATCATGACCTACTAAACCACAAAACTCAGTGAGAAATTTAAACTCCAAAAGTAACACCAGATCAACTCCTAAGAAAAAAAAGATTATAAACATGGAAAAGAGAGAGGTTCCCCCACCATTAAAGAAACTACATGAAAAATGGAACCCACATGCGACCCCCCAACACCATTCAAACAACATGGACTGAACATCCCATCATGAACTAACCAACATGATATGACCCCCAACACAAGGGGTTCCCAAGGAATGGAACCCAAATAAAACACTGATTCAAAAATCTTTATTTCATCAAGACATGGTAATATATATAAATAACATATCATAAACCGATATCAATCCATAAGAAGGATAATCACATAGGTTTTAAAACACACGTAACAACCACCAAAATATTTCTACATAGAGAGACCTTCAAAAATGAAGAGAGCTACAAAAAATAAACATAAATTGATTCTACTAAAACATTGAATACTAAAATTTTAACAAGGTCCTACACAACCCTATGACTTCTAATAGAACACAAGATTCACTAAGGGGACTATAGAAGGATCCCAGATGTATTGAAGCATCCACCACCTCATATTCAAAAGATGTCATCCTCTAGCTGAGAATTCCTCTTTTGATAATGCAACTCAAAGAACTTTTTTATGTGACCCAAACGGCTACACATACTACAATACCTCAAAGGATGATGAAAATATGGCTTATAGTTCCTAAACTGATCACACTATTAGAAATCTATTGAGTGGTATGATGAATTAAATATGGGAACTGACAAGGATACTTTCCTAGAATAGGTTCCTCTAGTTCACACTCCTCATATTATGGGGAACCTCCGTGAGAACTAAAAAAACTAGACCACTAAATGAAATAGTCTACCTTATTATAATTTTCTAAAACAAATAATTTAATTCATTAAACCAGTATAGATATGAAACATATTAATAGGAATATCCAACGGATCACTCAACACGGTCACAATAAAACGGAAATGAGATATTTAAAATGGTTGACCTTCCCACTCACTATGAATTAAACTTGGTGAGTATTCCTGAGTTTTTTCACATTATTCTCCTTCACTTACTGAAGAATAAATCACTAGATGGAATTGGTCTTGAAGATCACAAAAGACATCTCAACTCACAATGAGGATGGAATAATGACTTTCCAAATGTCTGGTCCTAGTCCTCCAATCATAACAAAGAAAACTCTCTCTCTTATGGAATCAAGAGATCCAAATAAATGAACTACACTCTAAAATTCATCAATAAACTCCATGGAATCAAATCTAAATTGATTAATACATAAATTATGAAATGATTTTCAAGATTTCAGCTCCACAGCTGCACTAAGAGTCTGGGCAGGGCCGATGACTAGAAGAAAATCCTAAAAAACATTCTATGGATTTTTCAGAATAATATATTAAAAAAAATTAAACATAAAACTAGATCATTGTTAAAATAATATCAAACAAAGAATTGCTTAAACCTAAAAAACCAAGCTCGTAATCTAAAATACCACAAAGAAAACCAAAAAAACCTTTTTCAAAAATCATCTTTTTCAAAATTGACCAATTTCTGAAACTATTTCCCTATTTAAATATTTCAATAATTTGAACAGTAACTCATTAAAATTAAAAAAACATCTCATTTTTCCACATTAAAACCACAAATCCCATTTTAAAATAATCCATCTTTTTAATGGAAAACATTTTCCTTTTCAAGGACAATATTGTAAAAACCCAAGGAAACCCATTGGTTTTAAATACACACCCATGACATCCTATGAACTATCACATATGTGTGAATACCAAATTAATTTATATCATCCATGAATATTTAAAAATGAACTTTTTATACATCCACACATATATTTAATCATTAAATGGAAATAACAGGGGTCACACATATCCTTTTTCCATAAAAACCATGTAGTTTCAATTTATTTTACATTTCAAATTTTATAAAACCAATTAAAATTAAAATAATTATCCATATCCGTTTTGGAATAAAAATTAATACCATTACAATGAATAATTCATCCTTTTAAACCCAACTTTTTTTGTGTAGATATTACTTTTTAAAAATCATTTTCTTTTCTGAGCCCACTCACACCAACCAAAACAAAACCGAAAAAACTTATCACACTGAAACTCATAGATATGGATCTAATGGCCATGCCTAACCCAACTAGATAGTTTACTAGACTATTCCCCAAGAAAGAAACAACCACTAGGAGTTACTCAATTCATGCACCTTATTTCCACATGGGTTTCTACTCTATGTATTCCAATTGTTCCATACCATCTCACTCCCTTGTTTATCCCCCATCCACACAAACCAAAAACAAAGACTCAAATCCTATAATACCCCTAGAAATTTGTGGATCATAATGATAAATAGTTTTTAATGATATTATCATACCCGCCTCTTCATTCCCAATAATCATATCCCAAATATACCTGACACCCAAAATAACAAGGGCATCTTCTAATACTAGTTTTTCATGAACCAACTCGGCTAAACTACAAACCGGGCACCCAAGACGGACCACATAAAATCCATAAAGGCATTCCATACCCCCCCTTGCTGGAAACTAGTGTCGTGTATAAAAATAAAATAATTAGTAATGATTGAACCCATAAACAAAATACAAATAAATAAATAAATACATAATAAATATGAATAGAATAAGTAGAAAGAAATAAACTTCTACATATACCTCCATGTGACCACATGGGTCACCTCAAACCATTGGAACACACTCACTCAATGATAAAACCAAACCTGGGAGATGCACTCTACCATAAAAACAATGATAAATCTTTGGGAATGAGTTTTAAAATTTAGTATCCATGCTGGAATAAAATTTCACCTATGAATTTCCTTTAAATAAAAAAACCACGACATTACAATTTGAAAATAAGACAGAAAAAATTATGTTTTCCCATGATTTTTAAAAACATGAAACAACTTTCCCTTATAATAAAGAATCATTTATCAATATATTCCTAAAATATTTTCGATACCATGAATGTAATTTCAATGAAATTTTCATAAAAGGTATTTGGTACTAAAACATGTGCCTTAATATAATGAAAAAATAAAATTTATATTCAATAAAGTAACTTGAAAGAGAGATAAATAGAATACTAGAAATATAGTGGCCATAGTATCTTAGTTGCTGGTTGATAAGGCCTAAGAAAAAGTTTTAATACATATCATGCAATAAATCTCAATCGGTATTAGTTATCCACAAAAACTAACCACAAACTGATGCCCTCATTGGCGATACCGTGGGGCACATCTAATGGAAAATTAGGTTATCTACTTAGTACCACTTGCTAGTGTGTAATCTCAACTAGTGTAGCACATGTCCCTAAAGATCCCACTTAAATACCCAAAGCATCCCTGAAAAAAATGGAGGTTATTAATATTAAGATACAGTATGTATATATATATATATATATCACATTTTATTCAAAAAATCTCATTTACCTTATCACCTCTATCATCCCTCCTCAAATGCATCCCCTTCCTAATAAACAAAAATAATGCAATATCCTACAATCGGGAACACATCTTATACCACACCTTTAATACACATACTTGACTTTTTCATTTCAAGGTGCTTGCCTTATGGGGGGTTTTCCATTTCTAAAAAACATTTAAAGGTTCCAATCAGTCATTTCAACTTTTAATGAAATATCATTTTATAAACTATATGACCATTATAAATACATAACATTTCCCAAAATAGGGTTGAGATCATGAATTGACATTAAAACCCCTAGTTGTGAGCCTAGAAAAATTATGTAAATGAATGAAAATTTATTTCAAAGAGGAACAACCAATTTTATTAGCATCAACACTTATTATAATTATGACAAAATATTTTTAAAACAATCAAGAAATTATTGAATTGAAATTAAAGGATTCAGTAAAGGGAACCAACCTCAAACTCAAGGATCACTTTTTTTAAAACAATAAGTCAAATTATCTCTTTACTCATGCATTTATATGCACTTTTGGATATGTATAAGGACACCTAGCCCATATTCAAATATTTTCATGGCCTCATATATAAAACGTAATCCTTAAAAATAGTATTATACTTGAATATACCCCTTTACACTGACACATATATGAATTTTCATATACCCTTATACGCACGGCTAGCCCTATTTAATATATTCATCCTGTCAAGGGTGAATATATATAAAGGGGGACTTATTTATATATATTACTACCTATAAATACACATGTAATTATTTGACAATAGTTTATTGAAAACACTTCAAGGAATACCAAGATGCACTACAAAAAAAAGACAAATCCAAAACCACCAATAGACCCCATATAATTCTGGAAAAGGTGATATGGAACCAAACTAAAATGATATAAGGTGATCCAAAATGATATTACTTTCTTAGAATTAAATGTTTAATGCCAAAAAATTCCTAAATTTTACTAGAGTGACCCTTATAATTCCTTATTGGTAATATAAGAATAATGAATTATCCCACCTAAAACCCTAGGGTTTAGCTGAGTGAATGTGGAATATGGAAGAGAAAGTTCACCGGAATGAGTGACAAGGATGGATTTTGATACCATACCTTGATTCCATGACCATGAATCCCTGAGGAATCATGGAAAATTTCATAAAGATGTGGTTCGAGATAAAGGATGGTGTTCATCTATGGAGGAGGGGAAGGGGGGCAGTCACTTGATGAAAAATGGAGAGGGAGGAATGAAATTAGGGAGGAAAAGGAAAAAACAATCAAATAAAAATAAAAAAAATACTAAAAAGTGAAGAAAAAAAATCTTAGAAACAAAAAAGTATTTTAAACAGTTTACCAAACCATATTCCAACCATGTGTTGTCCTCTACCTGGATTAGGTTCCCTTACACGGTTACACCTAGGTCGATGCTTGGCTGAGCATGTTGTTCTCAAACCATTCCACTTGGCATTGTCAATTCCCATAACCAAGTAATATTATTTATGCAAGGTTTAATAGATTATTTATAATCTATGCACTACGCCACTAACTCACATGGTCAGATGCAAGGGCACCACATGGTTACTCCTAACTGTGTGAGCAAAACACGCAATGGATAGAAAACCTCCAAAAGTTTAAAATTTGGACCCCCAACTAATAGATCTCAAAATATAGGCTAAAAATAATTAAATAATTAAAGTAATTGATTTTCCACTGTCAGGGTGTGATAACATGCATCCCCAATAATTTTATATTCAATATCATATCAACATGAAACACTAATCTTTAAATTACCATGATTTATCTAATATCTATAACATGTCCATTAAATTAGAGGGTACGAATAGTATTTAATAATTTATGAAATTAATACATACATACATACATATATTTATTTAATAGTCAATATATTCTATTTATTATTTTTTAGAAAATAATTAATCAATTTGTTGTAAAGTTATTTTATTCTTCAAAAATATGTTTTCTTCAAATAATTTTTTTATTTCTCTTCCTGAAAAAAAAGTATATTTAATTTTGGGAACGTGTAGAAACTTATTTGATAAAATTAAATTCATTTTTAAAATAATAATATAAAATTTTATTTTAATTAAAAATTCGGGATTTTTTGTAAGATGTTGATTTTTCGGGAAAAATGAAAACTATAAAAATTAATTACCACAGTTAAGGAAAAAATGGATTTACCGAGGGGTTAAACTAAAAAGAAAAGGATTATAATGACCGAAAAACTTTTCAAAAAACCATTGGATTAAAATATTTTTACCTTAGTTCCTATATTTTTTTAATAGCCCTTTTTAGAGGCTTGTGAAATGATGAAAACATGGGATCACAAAAAATAATTTTAAAAAACAAATTCGTCATATCCCCCACATATAAAAGAAAACCCTCTCTCCTATCTTCATTACACATTTAAAAAAATGGTTATGAAAATAAGTACCCAAATCACTTCCCATCTTCCCACCCCTAATCCAATAATCCTTATTTTTTTAGCAATCCAACTAAGGAAGGCCTTTGGTGGAACCTATGATGGATACTGAAAGAAGAGGTAATGTTCTTCGATGAGCATTTTTATTTTATTTATTTATCAACATAATTAAATTAATATTAAAACATGATTATATAGTAACCATAGTTTCTTCTATTTATAGATTTTTTTTCTATTTTCACGACCTATAAAATTCTCCACTTCCATTAAATGGGTTATGAAATAATCATTCATGTGTAATGTGGACTACCACCTCATGAACAGATGTCATTCGTTTATCCATTACCACAACTCTTGGTTGGGTATGTTGATATATCTAAAGTATATATAAGATATTTATAACATAATTATACGAATTTATTAATTATATCATATATAGCGTTTTACATTTTATTTTTAGGGGATATGATAATGTCGCTTGTGTGTAAGGTGGACTACCGCCCCTTGAAGTGATGTGATAAATTTTTCACTAACAAGATACTTGGAATGTAGTAAGAGTAATGATTATTATTATATGTTATATATATGAAATAATTATTAAATTAATGAAAATTTTATCATTCTGAAAAGTTAATATGTCAATTTATTTTTTTTACAACAAAAAATTGATAACAAATTTCCTACATGTGAACTACCACCTTCATAAAGCGATGTGACTCTCTTTTCGTCACTGCACAACATGGATAGAATATAGAAGTATATTTAAATAAATTTTATTATATATATTATGCTATTACCACTATGGAAATTTGAAATATTGCATACATCCATTCTATAATTAACATTTAAAAATGGAAATTTTACTCATTAATATGTAAGTCCTACCTTCTCTATGATTGTAACGTGACTCATTTATGAAAACTAAATTTACTATTTTTTTTATTAAAATGTATAATTTATTTTTCAATAAGATATTTATGTAATTAATTTTCTTTATACATATTATGGAACTATATAATAGGTAGAAGAACTGGAACATTCATAACAAATCATGAAATAGAATATAAGGATATTTACACATAAAATAATTAAAATAATGAATGATTTTTAACTAATTCTTGATGAGATGTTTTAAAATAATCACATATGATATTATAAATATTAACATTGTAATTTAATAATTTAATAACATTTCTAAAACTACTATACATGGTTTTATATCACAATAAACCAAAAGTAAATGCAAAATAATGGCTATCTCGTCTCACTTTTGTTTCTGTCATATTTATGTTATATTCATCATTTATTCTTTTACTGTGTATATATTAAATCCACTAGTGTTCCACTACACATTGTCTTCTTCTTTAAGATAAAAGTATTTTATTATTATTATCTTTTAATTTAGGGGTAGTTATATATCCCTCTTAGTATCTATCTTTCAAGGGGTTTACGGTTTCAAATTCACCAAAGAGGTAATGGATTTTTTCCTCAATTCACCTTCTTTGAGACACATATTTTTTATACACATATATTCTTTTATGAGGTGTATATAGTACCATTTTTACATGTTATGTAATTAATATCTTTACAATAATGATATTATATTTTTAATTTAACTATATTATTTCATGTGAATTATGATTAATGTAGGATCGAAATATAATATGAGATGCTCAATATACAAGAGGGGGGGTGAATTGTATACTTTAAAAATTCCTTTGGAACCTTTAAAGTTAGTTATGAACAACTAAAGTTTCCTTAAGAAAAGGAAAGGACTAAGTTTAACAAAGTTAAACTAAGTAGATTCACAACACCTCTAACACCAAACTAAACTTGGAAAGAGATTCCAAAAGTAGGTTCTGGAAATAAGGTTCCGGAAATTGAAACTTAACAAAAGTTACAATATGAGATTCTACCTTAAAGCGTATAGAATCTAAACTAATCAGAGTAAGTAAGGAAGTATAAGAAAATTATACTTTCCTTAAGATACAAATTTACAGCGGAATAAAGACAAGTAGTAAAACTACTAGTAACAAGATAATAGTCTTTTAACCCAAAGAGAAGGGTATCCAACAACCTTGGATAAAGGTCCCTTGATTTATACTTTCAAGCAAGTCTGTCTTACCCACACCAGGGTAAGCCCTCGATACGAAGATCGGTGTCTCTGTCTTGCTATCCCCGCAAGCCCTCAACTTCAAGGTAGTTGGCAACCTCTGTCTTTCTCAGCAAGAAAGCCCTCGATCTTTAAGGTAGTCGGCACCTCTGTCTTTCTCAGCAAGAAAGCCCTCGATCTTTAAGGTAGTCGGCACCTCTGTCTTCCTATCCCCGGAAGCCCTCGAATGTAATCACCAACATTCGGAGTCGCACGAAGCTTTGAGAGTTAATAAGAGACTCTCTCTCTAGAAATCACTTCAACAGCATGTAGGCACAAAACTCAGTTGTTTTTCCAACAGCCCCGAGCTCTTTCAAATGAGCTCCTATTTATAGGTAAGGTCGGCTCCTTCTCCAACGGTCATATTTTCCTTAAAGTTCGGAGGGACCTGTACACGTGTCACTTAGACAACGGTTAGTTTATAACAAAATGGACGACATCGTTTTATAACAAAGTAAGTGTAACAGAATGCAGGACATCGTTTTAAACTCTAACAAAAAAAAAGTTCGGAATAGAAACTTCGGAGTGATAGTTCGGAGTGAGTAAATTCAGAGTGTATAAAACAATGATAATCAGATTCTGTTTAATAGGAGAATTCGGAATGAGAATTCGGAGTAGGAATTCGGAATAGGAATTCGTCATCAGAAATCGTAATGAGAATTCATCATCAGAATTCGTAATGAGAATTTATCATCAGAATTCGTAATGAGAATTCGTCATCAGAATTCGTAATAAGAATTCTTTATCAGAATTCGTAATGAGAATTCGGAATGGGATTTCTCCATTAGAATTCGTAATGAGAATTCTTCTTCAGAATTCGTATCCTGAATCTGGAATAGAACTAAGTCAGAATTCATATCCGGAATTCGGAATGAAACTTCCTTATAGTTCTTGTCCAGAACCGAATCTTAAAACAGAATGCTTTTTATCAGTTTTAATGATTCCGAGAAAGTGAATCCGAATTTCATACTTAAGAAAAATATTAATGAAAATATGATAAGGATAAATTTTTCTTATAAAAGCTATTTTCCTTAAGAAAGCATTTTTCGTTATAAAAGCAATTTTCCTTAAGAAAGCATTTTCCTTACAAAAGCAATTTTCCTTAAGAAAGCATTTTTCCTTACAAAAGCGATTTTCCTTAAGAAAGCATTTTTCCTTACAAAAGCAATTTTCCTTAAAGATAAGGTGTTTGTGATTTTCAAAACAAGAAGGAATGGAAAAGTCATAAGGAAAACCTTATTGACTCAACAATCTCCCCCTTTTTGGAAAGCACAAACATCCTTACGAAAAAGCTATTCTAAGAAGAAAGAAACACATTAAAGCTTATCTCCCTTGGTTTAAGAATATAGATGAATACGACTAACTCCCCCTTAGGCTTTGAAACTCTAAGGATCGTATTCATATTTCCGGAGTGATGTTTCTTTAAGAAAAACTCCCCCTTAAACAAACTCTTATTAGAGTTCTTTTTCCTTGGGTATTTTCCTTTCTCCCCCTTTGAAAAACTCTTATTAGATTTCCTCTTTTTCTTAAGGATCTTTTCCTTCTCCCCCTTTGTGATTTTCAAAAAGAATTTGGAGGGAATGGAAAAAATAACAAAGTACCTGAAAAGATTAGTAACGACAGCAATAGAAACAACAAGCACAATTTTCATTATAATTGAAATGTCAGCAACAAAAACAGATTACAACAAAAAGATCGGATTGGTCATTTTGGATCTTTCTCCTTCGACATGAGCCCCTTGAGAATTTTCTTGATCTTCTTGAGGTCCTTATGATCTTCCTCTGCTTGCTTTTCTAAGGCAACTATTCTTGCTGACTGAGCTTCAATTATTTCTTCCTGAGCCTTCAACTTTTCTTCCTGAGCTTCCATTTTCTCTTCCTGAGACTTTATCCTTTCTAGAAAGTTGATCCGATGATCTCTTTCAAATTTCCAACTTTGATTAACAAAGTTGAGCTTTCCATTCAGATCTCTTACTTCCTGACTCCGAATGTTCTTTTCCTCTGTCAATTTCTCATCGAAAGATGCAGTCATCTCATGAAACTTCTTGTCCTCGGTTTGAAATGCATCCTTAACATTCTCCTGAAACTCATCCAGCAACCTCATCTCTTCCACATTCTTCTTCGACCAGCTAGTCATCCTTTTGCAAGACCTTTTATGGGCTTCGTAACCAATAAAGAAATTTTTGAACTGGGCTTCTATCTCAACACATTTATCCATAACCATGGATATGGAATCAGTTTCTTGATTTAGCGTATGTTGGAGCATCTGGCACCGAGAGTCAATACTGGAGAAGGTCGGAATGGTTCCCACCAACTTCTTCAAGGATTGAACAACAAAATCGTGCCCCAACGATGATGATTCTGAATCTGACAACTTGCTCGGAGAGTTTTCTTCTTCAATAAGCTCCAACTTCCTCTTAGAAGAGCTACCAGCTTCCTTCCTCATACTCTTTTCAGAACTCGGGGTATCAGCAAGAATTTGCTTTCCCTTATCTTTTTCCGGAATTGAGACCTGTTCCGGAGATCTGTTCTCACTATCAGAGACTTGAACAATTTTATCTTCCTCATCAGCAACTACTTGAACATTGGCTTCCACGTTTCCCATCTGAGCAGCATCAAGTAAAATATTTTCTTGACAAGTAACTTCTACTTCTCCCTTTTCTTCTTCCATTGCAGGAGTAGCAAGCTTTGAAGATTGAGCTTCAGATGTTCGGAGCGAGAGGTGATACGAAGGAGTTCCCTTATATTCATCTACTTGTTTGAGCACATCTCCTGTCTCACCACTTCCTTCAGCCACTTCTTCAACCTCTTCCACTTGCTCTACTTCCTCAGTAGCAACAGCCTTTTCCGGAGTTACAAGATTTCTTCCTGGAGTCTCAGGTAGAGATTCCAGAGAAAAAGATCTCGTAACGGGAATGGTTGCTGAAACCATTTCATTAAACTTCAACAAAGCTTGCACAGCCTCAGCTTCTGACAACTTCTTCTTCAGCTTCTTTTCCTTAGCTTGCTTCTCAAGCTCATCAGCAGCCTTTTCTTTCAGAGCCTTAGCCTCTGCAGGATCCAATCCGAACTACGGATCTCCTTCCTTCCTCTTCTCCTTGTCAGCTCTCCACTTCGCTGCAACCTCATCAGTATATGTTTTCTTCTTCTTAGACTTAGGAGGTGCGGAGTGGACTTCCTTAGACTTAGGTTCCTCAGCATCGCCTACCACTTCTTTCTGCTTCCTCTTTCTTGCCGGCTTGGATGATTCTGGATCAGCCACTTTCGGAGTCACTTCTACTTGAGGAGGTAGATCAATGAACTTCCCTGACTCCTTGTTAAAAGCTATATTCATCCTTTTAAGAGTTGCATCACTGAGCAACATGATCTTACAAACTTTCGGCTTAGAACTGCAAGCAACCTTGAAGGATTCTAGGCACCGAACTATCAGCTTCGACAAAATTGCCGGGTACATTACTATCTGAGCTCTCAGATTTCCCTTCTTCAAGTTCTCAATATTAAGAAGGATATGCTTCATTAGGTTGAACTTCCTTAGATTTATCAGGAAATCCAAGATGTATATCTCACTCTTCTTCAAGCTGTCCTTATCTCCTTTCCTCGGTACGATAAGCCCTTGCACCCATAACTCCAAAATCCGGAAGTTTGTAGATAGGGTTGCAATTTTCGGAGCCTTATCATCATCCAATCCAAGAATTTCTAAGGCTTTTTCCTTGTTGAAACTACCCAAGGAGTCTGGCAGAACATGCGAGATAAACTCAGCTTCCCCTTCATAACTCAGCCCTACCAAGCTTGCAGCCTTGGTGTAAGATAACTTATATGTCTTGCCATACGATTTGAAGGAAAACTTCTCTCTATTATCTTCCACGAAGAAAGCAACTGTCTCATAAAACTCGACAAGCAAGTCAGAGTAGACTTCATCTTGGTTGTCGGTTTTTGATATTGCAACATCCTCCCAGCCATTCAGCTTGATATTCTTCGAAATGATAGAATCATAGTTGCTGAAGAAATTCGGATGAACTAACCGCTCTCTGTAGACTAACCACTGAGAAATGGGCTTAGTTGAAGACATCTTTTGAGAAGCTAACTCTGCAGACATTCGGATCTGAAATCTCTGAGAAGTTCGGAACTGAGAAGACTGACGTTCGGAACTGGAAAACTGTTGTTCGGAACGGCCTTAAATCGGAGAGTCAGAGCTTCAGCACGCAAAAGCTTGAAATCGATGTGGGACGAGAAAATAGGATCCCCTTTATATAGGCATTGGGATGACCGTTCAACTTCCTCGGTTGATCTGACGGTTTAGAATGATCTGAGATCAGATCTAACGGTTGAAAGCTTGAATCCGATCTTTTTTAGGTTTTATTAAAATAAAGAATTAAGAAATCCAAAAACCAAAAACAAACTATAAGAAATTGCCAGCAAGTAAAATATGATTACGAAAACTTCAGTAAGGAAATCATACCTTTCGGATTAGCTTAGGAAAGTTATTCGTAATGGGTAATATAAAGACGACTACGAAAAATTCAATACGAAAAACTAAGTACGAAAACTTTAATACAAAAAAAAAATCAATACGAAAAAGTAAATACGAAAAAGTCAATACGAAAGACTCGGTACGAAAGTTCCGTTATGAAAATACCAGTACGAAAGTTTTCCATTCCGGAAATTTTCAATACGAATACTTCCATTCCAGAAGTATTCTGTGCGAAAATATCCTTTCTGGAAAATTGTTGTTCCGGAAATTCCATTCCGGAAATTTCGTTCCGAAAAGTTTGAAAACAAAATTTGAAAAACTTTGTTAGATAAACAAACAAATGTACTCCCCCTATGAAAAGGAGTTTATTACTGTAAGGAGATTTTTCAACAGAAAGTTAATTGGGGAAGATTATCTTACGGTTATCATTCCTAACTTCTATTTAATATATTCAAATCTATCAGAAGGTAAAGATTTTGTGAAAATATCAGCAAGTTGATCTTGCGTTCCGATAAACTGAAGAATAATGTCTCCTTTAAGTGTGTGATCCCTAAGAAAGTGATGCCTAATATCTATGTGTTTTGCACGAGAGTGATGTGCAGGGTTTTTACTTAGGGCAATGGCACTTGTGTTATCACACAAAATTTGAGTTTTAGTAAAACTCAAGCCATAGTCTGTGAGTGTGTGTTGCATCCACAACACTTGTGCACAACAACTTCCAGCTGCTACATATTCAGCTTCAGCAGTGGAGAGTGCAACAGAATGTTGCTTCTTGCATGACCAAGAAACTAATGAATCTCCTAAGAAATGACAAGTTCCGGATGTACTTTTCCTATTCATTCTACATCCACCAAAGTCAGCATCAGAAAAGCTTTTTAGAACAAAATCATTTCCAGAAGTATAAAATAATCCTAGATCCATGGTTCCCTTAAGGTAGCGAAAAATTCTTTTTACTGCCTTTAAGTGAGATTCCTTAGGATTGGATTGATATCTTGCACATAAGCATACAGAAAACATTAAGTCTGGTCGACTAGCTGTTAAGTAAAGTAAACTTCCAATCATACCTCTAAAAGATGTTTGATCTACTGGTTTCCCAGCTTCATCAAGATCTAAAGAGTTTGAGGTACCAATGGGAGTACTTATACTCTTAGTGTTGTCATAACCATACTTTTTAAGAAGATCTTTAATATACTTATGTTGGGATATGTAGGTTCCTTCTGGTTTTTGAGAAATTTGAAAACCAAGGAAAAATGTTAACTCACCCATCATACTCATTTCAAACTCAGATTTCATTAGACTAGCAAAAGAGTCAGTCAAAGATTGCTGAGTCGAACCAAATATAATGTCATCAACATAAATTTGAACAATCAAAACATTTTTCTTATCTTTCTTTATAAAAAGGGTTGGATCTGCATTTCCCTTAACATAGTTATTTTGAAGCAAAAATCCAGTAAGTCTATCATACCATGCTCGTGGGGATTGTTTAAGGCCATACAAAGCTTTGGTAAGTCTAAAAACATGATCTGGATATTTTGTATCTTCAAAGCCAGGAGGTTGTTAAACAAAAACTTCCTCTTGAACATAACCGTTAAGAAAATCACATTTCACATCCATTTGAAATAGTTTGAAATTAAAGAATGCTGCAAAAGCAAGTAGAATACGGATAGATTCAAGTCTAGCTACTGGAGCATAGGTTTCTTCATAGTCTATTCCTTCTTGCTGATTATAGCCTTTAGCAACAAGTCTAGCTTTATTTCTAACAATGACTCCATTCTCATCGCATTTATTTCTGAAAACCCATTTTACTCCAATAACAGAAGTTTCCTTAGGTCTCTCAACCAAGGTCCAGACTTTATTCCTTTCGAACTCATTTAGTTCATCTTGCATTGCTTTGATCCAATCATCATCACCTAATGCTTCATCAGTGCTTTTAGGCTCTAATTGGGAAAGAAATGCTAAATGTTCTACTTCATTTCTTAAGGAACTTCTAGTCCTTACAGGTTGATTTACATCACCAATGATACTATCACTGGGATGATTATTAAGAAACACCTGATTTGGGTTTTGTAAAACCTGTTCATCAACATAAGGTAGAAAGTCTTCTGGGGTAAATGTTTCAGAAGTATCTTCTAGAACAATTTCCTTATCAGAAGGTTCTTCTATCAACGGTTGATAATCAGTTTTTGAAAACACATCCGAAGATGTAGGTTGGGAGGTTTTAAAAACAAAAGGATCTGATTCATCAAATTTTACATGTACTGTTTCCTCAACAGTACAAGTATTTTTATTAAAAACTCTATATGCCTTAGAGGTTGTGGAATAACCTAAGAAAATTCCATCATCAGATTTTGGTGCGAATTTATGTAAGTTATCTTTAGTATTCAAAATGAATACTTTGCAACCAAAAACCTTGAAGTAGGAAAGTCTTGGTTTTCTACCATTCCATAACTCATAAGGTGTTTTATTAAGAAAAGGTCTAATTAAAACTCGATTTATAGTATAACAAGCAGTACTTATAGCTTCAGCCCAGAAATGTCTAGCAATAGAATATTCACTCAACATGGTTCTAGTTATCTCTTGAAGAATTCTATTTCTTCTTTCAACTACACCATTTTGTTGAGGAGTTCTAGGTGCTGAAAAGTTGTGAGTAATACCTTTCTTACTACAAAAAGTTTCAAAATCAGAATTTTGAAATTCTCCTCCATGATCACTATGAATAGTTTTCAATGGAAGGTTTTTCTCATTTTTAACTTGAGCTCTAAAACTTTTGAAATACGAAAAAGCTTCAGATTTCCTTGCTAGAAAATAGACCCATGTAAATCTAGTGTAATCATCAACTAGAACAAACACATAGTATTTGCCTCCAATGCTTCCAGTTTGTGTTGGACCAAAAAGATCCATGTGCACTAACTGTAATGCATCTGTTGTTGAGACTTCACCGATTGACTTAAAACTAGATTTATGTTGCTTTCCATATTGACAAGGATCACAAACTTTAGAAGAATCAAATCTAAGCTCCGGTAGATCCTTAACAAGTTTCTTCTTAGAGAGTTTACATAGGTTTCTAAGATTACAGTGTCCTAATCTTCTATGCCATAACCAAGAGTGATCTTCCATTGCACTTAGGCAAGGTAAATCTTGGCTTCTTAGGTCTTCTAAGTTTAAGGTGTAAACATTCTCTTGCCTATTGGCTGAGAGAATAAATTCTTCCTTGGAATTGTGAACTAAGCATTTATCATTCCTAAAATTCACAAGGTAACCTTCATCACATAACTGACTTATGCTTATGAGGTTGTGCTTAAGACCTTTAACAAAAAGAACATTTGAAATCAAAGTTTTACCTAAAAGAACAATATTACCAATACCAACAATCTCTCCCTTAGCATTGTCTCCGAAAGTTACCTTTCCTCCTTTCGTTTTGATAATCTTTTCAAAAAAGCTTTTGTTACCAGTCATATGCCGGGAACATCCACTATCCATGTACCAAATATTGTTGCTGGAACTTTCTTTATTTTCCTGAAATTAAGAACAAAGTTAGACTTTCGGAATCCAAACTTGTTTGGATCCGAGATTTCCAGACAATAAAATTTTTGGTATCCACATTTTCTTAGAAAAATAAGCTTTATGAAAACCTAAGGATTGGGTTTTGTTTAAGGAACAATTTCTTGCCCAGTGACCACCACATTGACATTTAGTGCAAAATGGGGCACTTTGAGGAACAAAATAATTGTTGCTGAAAACAGGTTTTGCTTGGGTATAACCAAATCCGGATTTATTTCTTAAAGGTCATATTTGAGAATACATCTTATCAAAATTTTCCTTACCATGGGTAAAGTTTGATAAACACTTCTTTAAGGAAAAAATTTCGGACTTGAGTTTTACAACCAAGTTTTTATCCTCAAAATCATTAGTTTTTGAACTAGAGTTAGGCTCGAAAACATTTTTATTAGAAATTACTTTTTCTAATTCTTTAGAAAGTTTGTTCTTCTCAGAACTTGCTTCCTCAAGATTTTTTGAAATACTTTCAAAATCAGCATTTTTCTTATCAAGATCTTTAGAAAGATCTGATATCTCTTTAGTAAGAATAGAATTCCTAGAATTTGCCTTATCAAGTTTCTTGTTGAGTTTGGAATTCTCAATCTCAAGAAGTTCAGCAAACCTAGAGACTTCTTCATAAGTAGGTAAAGTATTTTCCTCATCAGAAGTTGATTCTTCATCAGAAGAGTTATAATACTTACTATCATTCGAATTTAAAGAAACATTGGTCAATGATTCAGCATTTCGTACCTTAGCCATAAGACAATGATTTTCAATAGGTAATCTGGCTATAAGACCAAGATTCTTCTGTCCTGAAGATTCATATTCATAAGATTCATCTGAAGAGTCACCACCACTGGCACTCCAGGTGTCATTAGCTTTCAGAACTTTCTTAGCTTTGGCTTTGTAATACTTCTTCCTGTTCTTTTCTGAATGTCTTTCCTTCCTTTCTTTCTTTCTGAGCATAGGGCAATCAGGTCTAATATGTCCTGCTCTTTTACATTCATAACAAGTAACTTCTCCATCTTTCTTATCTTTCCTGTCCTTCTTCTTATACTTGGATTGAAAGTTTCTTTGCCCATCTATCTTGTTCATCCTTCGAGCAAGATTGGATAATTCATTTTCTGAAACTTCACTCTCACTAGATTCGGATTGGAAAATAACTTTCTTCGATTTGGATCTGGTTACTCTCTCAGGAGTCTTAGCTTTCATCTGATTTGAAGTTGTAGTAAAAGCAACTGTTCCATTTCCATTCTTCTTCTTGATGTTGTCAGCATCTCTCTTCATTCTTGTCTCATGTTGTAGAAGAGTTCCAAATAATTCATCAAGAGTAATTTGAGTAACCTTCCTGTTCTCATCTATAGTTGTTCTCTTGGATTCCCACTCATTGGGCATAATATCGATTATCTTGTCCACAAGAGCTTCATCATCTAAACCTTTCTCTCCCATAGATTGTAGACTGTTGACGATAGTCATAAACCTCTGTTAACTTTACAGATAGGTTCTCCATAAGGAAAATTGAAACCATGATATTCAGCTCTAAGCATAGCTCTTCTTGTCTCAATCACCTTAGAAGTCCCAAAGTGTGTAACCTCTAACTTCTTCCATATACAGTTAGCTGCTTCACAAGAAGAAATTTGGCTATATATATTTCTAGTCATTGAACATAATAAAGTATTGCGTACCTTGTAGTTGAGTTGATATTCTTGCTTCTCCTGGTTAGTAAAGGTTCTGACTTCCTTGTCAGGAATTTTATAATCACCAGTAAGCATGACAAAGTTATCTACCCCAGTATTGATAACAAAAGTCTTCATACGATCTCTCCAGTATTCATAATCATTACCATCAAAGATAGGTGGCCTTGTAGGATTCAGATTGTCAATAGATCCAACATTAATTCCTGCCATACTTGAAAATAACTTGGAAACAAACTTGTTAATAGCAAAAGATTCGTAATCAAAAAGTTCGGAATGGGAAAAGTTCGGAATGGAAAATCCGGAAAGACAAAGTTCGGAATAGAAAATTGAGCAAGAAAAAACTTGTATGTGAGTACAAGTATTTCAGTAACCTTGGCTCTGATACCAAATGTAAGAATGGTATAGAGTAAGAGGTTTCCAACCTCTGATACCAATTGTAGGATCGAAATATAATATGAGATGCTCAATATACAAGAGGGGGGGTGAATTGTATACTTTAAAAATTCCTTTGGAACCTTTAAAGTTAGTTATGAACAACTAAAGTTTCCTTAAGAAAAGGAAAGGACTAAGTTTAACAAAGTTAAACTAAGTAGATTCACAACACCTCTAACACCAAACTAAACTTGGAAAGAGATTCCAAAAGTAGGTTCCGGAAATAAGGTTCCGGAAATTGAAACTTAACAAAAGTTACAATATGAGATTCTACCTTAAAGCGTATAGAATCTAAACTAATCAGAGTAAGTAAAAAAGTATAAGAAAATTATACTTTCCTTAAGATACAAATTTACAGCGGAATAAAGACAAGTAGTAAAACTACTAGTAACAAGATAATAGTCTTTTAACCCAAAGAGAAGGGTATCCAACAACCTTGGATAAAGGTCCCTTGATTTATACTTTCAAGCAAGTCTGTCTTACCCACACCAGGGTAAGCCCTCGATACGAAGATCGGTGTCTCTGTCTTGCTATCCCCGCAAGCCCTCAACTTCAAGGTAGTTGGCAACCTCTGTCTTTCTCAGCAAGAAAGCCCTCGATCTTTAAGGTAGTCAGCACCTCTGTCTTTCTCAGCAAGAAAGCCCTCGATCTTTAAGGTAGTCGGCACCTCTGTCTTCCTATCCCCGGAATCCCTCGAATGTAATCACCAACATTCGGAGTCGCACGAAGCTTTGAGAGTTAATAAGAGACTCTCTCTCTAGAAATCACTTCAACAGCATGTAGGCACAAAACTCAGTTGTTTTTCCAACAGCCCCGAGCTCTTTCAAATGAGCTCCTATTTATAGGTAAGGTCGGCTCCTTCTCCAACGGTCATATTTTCCTTAAAGTTCGGAGGGACCTGTACACGTGTCACTTAGACAACGGTTAGTTTATAACAAAATGGACGACATCGTTTTATAACAAAGTAAGTGTAACAGAATGCACGACATCGTTTTAAACTCTAACAAAAAAAAATCGGAATAGAAACTTCGGAGTGATAGTTCGGAGTGAGTAAATTCAGAGTGTATAAAACAATGATAATCAGATTCTGTTTAATAGGAGAATTCGGAATGAGAATTCGGAGTAGGAATTCGGAATAGGAATTCGTCATCAGAAATCGTAATGAGAATTCATCATCGGAATTCGTAATGAGAATTTATCATCAGAATTCGTAATGAGAATTCGTCATCAGAATTCGTAATAACAATTCTTTATTAGAATTCGTAATGAGAAATCGGAATGGGATTTCTCCATTAGAATTCGTAATGAGAATTCTTCTTCAGAATTCGTATCCTGAATCTGGAATAGAACTAAGTCAGAATTCATATCCGGAATTCGGAATGAAACTTCCTTATAGTTCTTGTCCAGAACCGAATCTTAAAACAGAATGCTTTTTATCAGTTTTAATGATTCCGAGAAAGTGAATCCGAATTTCATACTTAAGAAAAATATTAATGAAAATATGATAAGGATACATTTTTCTTATAAAAGCGATTTTCCTTAAGAAAGCATTTTTCCTTATAAAAGCAATTTTCCTTAAGAAAGCATTTTCCTTACAAAAGCGATTTTCCTTAAGAAAGCATTTTTCCTTACAAAAGCGATTTTCCTTAAAGATAAGGTGTTTGTGATTTTCAAAACAAGAAGGAATGGAAAAGTCATAAGGAAAACCTTATTGACTCAACAATTAAATGTCAACAAAGTGGTAAGAGTCTTACGTTAAAATATCACCATCTATCAAGATTGCATATAAATATACTTCCAATAATTAGATATTATGATTAATATATCAATAAAAACATTAATTTTATTATTTTATGGTTATTATTAAATTTAAAAGTAATATTATAATTTTTCAACTCCTTGGTGCATCAAATTGATTAGAAATTTTTTTATTAAAATCCAACTTTTTTAAAATCTTCAGTTCGAAATTTGTTTTCATTAAAAAATGTATTTCCAAAAATGTTTTAAAAATGTTTAACATCTTAAATATTATTTATTAATGAAATTTATACCTATTTTTTAATTTTTTAAAAATATTTTTAAATTAATCTTCTTAAAATTTTCTAGACCTGACACTTTTCAAACCTTTTTACAGTGAAAAAGGAATGTTTTTTTAGCTTGTGAAGTATGTATGTAATTACTTGCAATCACATCCATAATTTATTTTAAGATTCCTTTTGAAGCTTATAAGAATATTTATAATGAACATTTTTTTCCTAATATTATGATAATTCTTATATTTCTAATGTTATTTTCAATGAAATGGTTTTTCAAAATGTTTTATGTTTTAAAACCTAATTTAAAAAATGAAAATTTATTGTTTCTCAAAATTTATTTAATGATATTTTAATTGTATTTCCATTCAAAAACATAAAGAAACATTGTTTTTACTTATGTTTCAATAGAATATTGTTTAATTATACCATACGCATTAGTTCTCTATATGGATTAATATTGTTTCAAATAGATTGTTATGGAACCTGTTTATTTACATGGGTTAGCCATGTTTCAAAGAGATTGTTACAGAATCTGTTTCTTTTCCATCTGTTAACCTTGTTTTAAAAATATTTTTATGGAACCCATTTATTTTCAAGGGTTTGATCATGTTTCCAATATATTGACATGAAACCCATTTATTTTTCATTGGTAAATCAAGTCATAAAAGGAATAATGATAGTTTCTATTATTTTTTGATGAAATTAAAGCGCTATACACATTATTCATTTAGCGGTTCTTAAAAATTATAAACAAGTAGTGCACCCAGATAACTTTGGGTGATCCTGTTACATCATATACAATAGGGGGTCATAGATATCTTTGGGTGATCCCATTAAATCTTATATGATTTGGTGGCCTAGATATTTTTCTATGATCTCATCATGTATTATTCACTAGGTGCAGCCAAACAGTACTCCAATTCATTGGGTAGTGATTATGTTCTCTAGATTACTATATTGGTAGTCATTTTTATGGAATTCTAATTGTAAGTTATTTATAAGTTGGATAGGATGATAATGTTCCAATATACCAACAAATTTTATCTATTCTTGTTAAGGTTTTATAATGGTTACTTTGGTCATGATTGATATCATATGGCTCGTGATTATTGATTATTCTGAATCATTCCTTTTCCAAATCCTTATGAAATTATTCATGAATTATGTTTCAGATATTTATGGGTATGAGTTATTTTATGATTCACTCATTCACAATAATTATGTCTTTATACCCATAATTTCTTCTTATTCTCATTGATCACATTCAATTGATAATTCTTATGTTAACTCTTACTGAGAATTTGAGCTCACCCATATTACGTATCACTTTTATCTAGGTTATAATCATTAGGGTTGAAATTATTATATTTATAATGGATTTTGTATGGAATTTAATATTAATTATTTTAAAATAAGAAAAATTCTTTTTAGTGGAAGAAATTATCATTTAACGACTTTGGTATTATTTATATAGGAGTTCATCCTAATTCTCTAAAACACTAAACCTAAAAAGAAATTATAAAAGTGATCAGGTTTTTATATTTTATGTTTTGTGGTTTCGATAAAAAAAATTGGGTCAAAATTATTGTTATCAATTCCATTAATATAAGGTTCATGATTTCAACACTAGATCTAGGAATGTTGGTTTAGGGATTCTATATTGAAGGATATGAGGATATTGTATAATGTTCCCTCAAATTCAAAATGGTGACAATAAAATCTCTTACATATAATTTTTCAAGAGATAATACATGGATGATATATTTTAATTATGGTGGTTTTCTGGAGAAATCTCATCGGGGAAGTAAATTCCAACATTCCACATGTCAAAATTTTGGGAAGAAGTGTCTTAGAAATTTCTGGGAGGGGGAATGGAGATGCATTAGTTGTGGGAAAGAAGGAATCCTATACAGATCTTTTGAATGGGATAAACCCACCAATGTGAATGAAGAATATAATAATCCATTCATCCCTCAACCTTCTTTCTAATGTGTGAGCTACAATAAATATAGGAACATTTAGAATCAATTCACTGAGCCAATGGTTATTGAAAATAATCGATTCCAACACCTTCTAAGGCCTAGAGTGAAATGCTGAGACTATTATTTCTGAAATGATTAGGAAGATTCCAAAAATAATGTGGTGATAGTTATGTAAGTTATTAATTCAAGGAAAGAAACATACAATTTGATTTTTCTTCTATTAATTCATTCTTTCATGAATGTCTAGTAAAACTATTCAAACGCCACCTAAAAACATTGATGTGAAGATATATAGGAAATTTTATAATGGGGAAACTATTCCATATGAAGTATATTACTCCTCCCCTGTCAATATTTTTGGATTTAATTTCCAAGAAATCCGTGTGATACTCTCTTTATCATATTTTTATGCTATTATGGGAAGGGATTAGTTTTATTTGTGTAGATAAAACAAAAATTTTAAAAATAAGGAAACCAACCTCTCTATTAGAAATCCCTCTTTGATTATATACAAATTACAGTAGAAGGATGATTCTTATTAAGTACCATCACCAAAATAATGGATGTTATTTCATTATAAGAAAGTGCATCTTGATCAAATTATTTACACTAAGGAAATGATCATCCATGAGGACAATCCCATAGAAAGGGCATATGTTGATGTGTTTCTCATAGAATTTTATAGTCTCCCGCCAAGCTATGAGGTTTAGATCTTATTCTAATTTGTTCCTAGATCATTTCCAATATCCAAGAATATATATACAAATTACTTTATTAAACATAATTTGGCGGAGAAAAATCTTTATGTGAATCTAGATAATGGGTTTATATTCCCCATGTGCTTCATCATAGGGAGAATTGGTCCTCTTCAACAAGAAGAATGATAGGTCAATGTTCGTCTTCACTGATTATCATGATCTAAAAAAGCTAATGATCAAGAAAGGGTTTCTTCTTCCATGTATGGTTGGCATGTTAAATAATCTATTTTAATCCTTGTACTTATATATGGTGGATTTTTATCCCAGATATTATCATGTTATGGTGAATTTGTAGAATATCCCCAAGTAATCTTTTGGTACAAGGTATATGGACAACTTTCTTATGGTCATGCCATTTAGACTCAACAATTATCTGCCTATATTCATGATCTTAATGAGTATCTTATTTTTGGATTACTTTGACAATTTTTTGATATTGGTTAAAGATTCTATTTTCATCTACACTAAGTTAAAGGAGGAACATGAAGAGAATTTTTTTATGAATACATTCCTCAAGGGAAATTTAATTGAGAAGTAATATAAAAGTGATTTTTATATGGATAATGTTTCATTCATGAGTCTTATTATCACTATAATAGAGATATAAATGGAACATTCCAAAATAGGGTAAACTAAAGGATGGCCCATACTACATTTGTGATGTAAATCCATATTTTTCGTAGATTATCTAGGTACTATTGTCATTTGTGTGGAAATTCTCCTTATTTATAATCCCAAAAATCAAGATAACATAGAATGGAGTATTGTTTATAGACTAATAAATATAAATATAGTATTAATGTTTTAATAAAGAGGAATATCATTTTATTTGTACAAACATTACCCACCTATGAGGAAGTATTTTTTATCTAAATTTACACGTCCGAAAATGGATTTTATTGTGTACTCATAAAAGATGACAAAGTGATAGCCTATGAATCCCTCCAATTAAATATCCCTGAGTAAAAATACCCAATATGTGATCTATAATTAGGTGTAGTGATAATAATTTTAAAATTTGGTTATATAATCTCGATATAGAGAAGTGTGGCATATATACTAATTATGAAAACCTCGAGTATATATTCACACAAATGGAGCTCAATGTGACCAACTATGGTTGTTAGAGATAATCTAAGACTATGATTGTTAATACATTACCATCCTAATATTTTGAATAAATTTACATATTCTCTATGAAGAATGGATCCTGAAACCCTATCTATAAAAATAATTTTAATGGATCCAGTATTCATGAACATGCAAAGGATATACATTAGAAAAAAAATAACATCATATTACATTTCTGAAATAACTACTCAACCATCATTTCCTAAGAGGATCAAGGAGGTCTATACAGATGATGATGTGAAAAAAATAAATTGAATATTAGGAATTCTAAACATTCAAAATATTTTTTTAAAGCTTCGAACCCATATATGTTTCCCATAAAAACCATAGCTGAAGAGGAAGATGATGGATAATTTCTATAGCTCATCCATCTCAATTCATTAAGGAATGACTAATATGTATAGAGATATAAATAAAAATATATAGTGGTGTAACATAAAGAGGAAGAATACATAAATTATATTTTTATTTTTGGTATTCTAACAAGTTAATTATAAATGAAATAATTCTAAGTTCATTATGAACCATTTACTATACAATTATGGAAATTAGAAAACAAAAACATGTATTTTATCTTAATACTCCCTTGGAAACCTATTGGTAATAAATACATATATGTGGAAGTTGATCACCATATAATATCGGTATATTTCATTTCTATCAAGGAAGAATTGTCTCATGAACAACTTGATAAGATATATATTATAGATTAGATAATACTTTAGGGACTAGCACTCACTATTATATCTTATCTAGATATTATTATTAGATCATGGTTATGGATAATCCTTTAGAAAGGGTTGGATAAAAATATGAGTTTCAATATCAATTATCACCCTTGGATGGATGGTATGTCTGTGTGAAACATTCAAACTCTATAGGATAAGCTGAGATCATGTACAATGGATTTCCAGGGATATTGATATCATTACCCTCTCCTAGTGCAGTCCTCATATAAAAATAATTTCCATTTAATCATTCAAATGGAAACTTATAAGGATTTGTATTTGAGGAGGTGTTAGACTCCAACATAATGGAAAAAACTAGAGAGTTGATGATTATGGATTTAGGTCTTATCTAATATAATACAGATAGGGTTCGAAAAATTTAATTTTATATGAAATATGTACAAAGTAAACACAAAATATATACATACAATCACAAAAAATACCTATAGTTTCAGGTTAAAGATATGTTTTTTCTTCATATATCACTATGGAATAAATTCATGAGGTGCAGGAATAAGGTAAGTCTTAGTCCTAGAATTATCATCCACTTATAAAACCTTGATCTCATCGGATCCATGACCTATCGACTAGAAATCTCACCTAACCTATATCAATTAAATGATGTATTCCATGTATCCCTCTTGTGGAAATGCAATTTATACCCCCTCGATTTTAATTAATCTATAGTTGGTGCCCTTGGATAATGATCTTTCATTGAAGAACTATATTTTTCGGATCTTTGAACATTGAGAAAAAATTCTACAAAACAAGATAGCTCACATGGTCATAGTGTTGTCAAGGAACCACATGTTTGGGGAGGAAACTCGATAAATAGAAGAGGTCACAAAAAATAAGTAACCTCATCGATTTTACGGTATGAAATGAAACTTCTAATGGAAAATTTTCTGAAGTGGTGAAAAATGTGATGACTAACCATTTTATAAATCAAATTCCTTATGTTAATAATTTTTTTTGAATAATGTAATGTAATTATAGAAATTAAATACACATATTTGATTTTATTGGACCATTAAATTTTCTGTTAGATTTAAAATATAGTTTTGAATCATAAACATTTATAATATTGATAGTGTATAGTCATCGTTAAGAATATTATAAATTAAGGGTTATGATAAAGTACCATTGCTTGATAAGGAATAAGAAATTGGCTCGATGAGTAATATTATACCCTACAAAACCCATTTTTTCATAGATTACAAGGGATATGAAATCAATGGGATTTTCCATTGAACAAGCCTAATACAATACTCAAAAACTAAATCATTATTGAAAATTATTATGGGTTCAGTTGCAGCTTATCGATATCATTTTCTAAACCAAGTTTTATGAACAACCCAAAAGAAAGTGTCATCATCGCACACATTACCCTTAAGCTATATCCTAGTGTAATAAAGGGATATGTATCTAGAACTTAATAATATGATTTTTTTTATTTTTAATAAAATAATGATTATATTTATAATTTTTATTACTTTATAAGTTATCATTTATTTGGTTTGATAAAAATTAGACTACGATACGATGAAACACAAAATTATATTTTTTGAAATATATAGTTTCAATCAAGGAAAACTTTTTGATGAATTCAATAAATGTTGATATAAATTTAATTTTATTAAAACAATATTATTATATAATATTTATTTAAAAATAAATAATAAATTAATTTTATGAAGTATAATCTAATTTTTATAAGGGTCAGAAAAATGTACTTGTGAAAATAAACTATTAATTTTGAATAAATAAGTATTATGATTTAAAAGATTAAATTAAAAAATTTAAATAATTTTTTTGATAAAATAAATATTATATATTACATAATCACAAAAAAATTGAAATAGTGAATTTTTCATAATATTCAAAGTTAATAGGATTTACAGGTAAAAATTAAATGTTGGTTAATTATATAGTATGTATTATGAATTCATAAAAGAAGAAAAGTCATGTAATTAATACTATAAAGAGTATTCATGACAAAAATTATGTTTCCCTTTAAAATAATTTTTTTTGTTAGTTGATTCATTTTATAAACCCTTAATAAGTCCTCCAAAAACTATATTATATTTTATGGATTCAATGTTATTTCATAATGATCACTACTAACTTCCACAACACTAAAGGTATTATTTAAATGAGTTAAAATAATTTCCATATAAAATAATGTAAAATAGTCTTCATTGATTGAAAACATGAGTAAAACCATGGTATTCGTTTATTATTTTATCATATAGAGTCCAAAACAGAATATTGCAAATTAATAACGAATTTACACTTATTTTTCTATAAAAACATACCAAAATTACCAATAATATCTACTAAAAACCCTTTTATAATGATTTGACTCTATATTTCCATTTATAAATACCTCCCATGTTGTTCCCAAGATCTTAATATGCTCTTCCAAAGCTTTTAGATGCACCCTATCAAGGTAAAGGATCCTATCCTTATCCTTTTTATTTAAGGACCCTATTTATATTATACATTTTGATTCCCAATTTTTCATGTCGGGACTAAATTTATACATGTAAATATTACCATTATTATTATTTAATAGTTATGAGAGACCACTTTTACTCTAATAAAACCCTTCTAAATATAATTATGTACACCAATTTTTCTGCCAAAATTAACTTCAGATTTTCCATGATAAAATATTGTGTGATGAATACACATCCCCACTTCCACTAAAGTGTATTTAAATAGCTATATCTATCCATTATTTATTATTTAATTCCATTTATGTTACTCGCACTCATTAATTATAGTTTTATAATTGGTAATATACATCTTTATTTTTTATGATCTATATCGCACATTATCCGTGAAGATGATATAAATTTGATGGGTGGGACAATAAATATATAGCCATCCAATGTAATGGGTAATGATTTAATCTCATGAGATACCATTTATAGTGAATTCGAGGTTATCATATGAGAAATATGTTATTATTTCTGGGTATTTATTCATGACTTATGTTTATGGTTTCATGTTTTATGTTTTTTCACATTCCCATGTTGCCTTTATATAATCATCTTATATAATACATCGATGTTCTGGTTTATGATTATCATCCATGTTATATTTAAATGATATAGATCTTGTCTCATAGATTCTTCATTACCTAATTATATTATTTGATTATTACCTTAATAGTCTTTATAGTTCACCCATTTTTATGTGCATCCCTAGGTTATCTCATACAGTTCTAGAAGAGCAATGGAATTTTAAGGGCTTGTTGTTAAGTCTTTAAATAATATTTTTGTACCCAGGTTTCATGTTATTTTTCTATGTATATAAGTTCATAAAGAAAATTGGATTCATGATCTTATGGGAAATCATAATTTTTAACTCTATGTAATAAATCATAAAATAATGGGTATCGAATATATTGTTTGTCATACAGGGAATATTATATTGTCTTGTTTAATGTTGAAGAATAAAGATAACTATTTTAAAAAAAATCATCTATATGGAAAGGGAAGAATTCATTTAGAGGTACTTATATCACATTGAGTGATATTTATGATCTATCCTTTGATAGATGTGTTATTATAGTTGATGATAGCAGGTAGATAGTATGTTTCTATGTGAATGACCTTCATAGAGAGTAACATTTAATGGGAAATGAGAAGAGGTTTAATAAAACTTGTATGAATAATTAATACCTGAATATTGTTCCTTTTTTTGTTGGAGGAAAAAAGTACAACTTCTTAAAGTGAAATAAAATGACTAGTGGACAAGGTAGTTTTAGAGACAATAAACAATGTCATATATTCAGTTTTGGTGATGTTTCTTTTCTTATTCTGTCATTAATTTTAAATGTAATTTATATTATATGAAATGATAATAAACTATTCAGAATAAGTCAATTTTTTAAGGGTTAATATAAGATATTTGGAGTCAAAAGATGTACAATCATTTATTGATAACCTGTTCCCATTATATCTACTAATATGCATGATAATTTTTACACTGTTAACCAAGACTAGCTTATATTATAGAAATTTACTTCTCATGTTGTGATTGAGGATGGGTCTTGGATTTTTAAGAGAAGTTTTGGCCAAAAAATTGTTTAACCCATAGGTATAAATTCTATGAGAGGAATTTTGAGAGACGTTTCAGAACATTAGTTTCTTTCTTTTAGATTCTGTAACCCTTTCTAATATATTTAAGAAAAATTATCATTAAACCTACTTGTTTGGTTATAAATTTTGAAAATTTACGTCAAATAAATCTGTACATTTTCAATCCCACATAAACTTTAATAATTACAGTCTTTTAAATTGTGTATGGATTAGTTGATTATTTACCAAAATTTCATGGGTATATTATTTATTCATAAATTAGAAGTGAACTTGTTTTTAAATGGTTTTTGTTTTTATTCAAAATATAAAAAACCTAATTATTTTAACGATAAAGTGAACATGGGGGTTAGTATGATAATATTTATTTTGAAAATTTTTATGGTGAATATGTATTTATACATAACCGATCACTGCTATGAACTATATAAAAATGGTATAGTATATACAATTATTAAGGAAATCAATGAAATTTTATAGTCTATGTTTTGTGAATATTTTCTTTTAAATAATTTATTCACTAAAACCATGATTTTTTTCAAATACAACATAACTGGAGTTTAAATTAATATTTTTTTAAATAAAACAAATTATGATTGTAGAATAGAAGGATGATAGAACTTCATTATATCAATTTTTATGGATGAAATGTGTTAGTCTTGAATAATAAATAAAATCCTCATAAATTTGATTTGAATGTTGATAAAAGTGTTTTTCTAGTTTATTCTATCATGTGTATTGATTGTCATTTTTTCAGAAGATGGATAGATACCATTGAGTAAATGATAAATGTTTTTTCCATTTAAGTGGATCCTTATACAAATTAAAAACATATTTATTATGAAAATAATATAGATTTTTTTTTGAAACCCGTTTTTATTTTCTTCAAGATGTTGAACCATAATAATCAATAATTATGACTCAAAAGATATCCTAACATAAAATACTCTTTTGATATATGGGGAACAACCTTCATTATTACCTAAAAACATGATGATACTAAATAATCATCCAACTAATAATATCATTGGTTATATTGATAAAAAAAATTAGAACCATATATTCTTTATAGAATGAATGTGGGAATCATGAATTTTTATTGCAATTTGTGCCTAAAATAGAATATTTTTATATATGTTATTATAGTTGGGTAATCTATTGGAAATAAGAGATTAATTAATTTTAATGAAACATATTTTTTTACTTTGGTTGAATATCCAAATGATCTTTAAGTTCTAACAATACACTGGTACTTTTTAAATAATTGTGATTATAGTAGAATGATAGGACATACTCATTTCTAAGGGTTATAATCAGGAAGATGGAATATACTATAGAGAAAATTTTAATATAGTGTCTAGATTCAAATATATTTTTATTCTATTTTCCTTCAAAACTAAATTAAAATTTTCTCTATTTCAAATAGATGTAAAGAGTTCATTCTTTATTGACTATATTTTAGAGGATGTTTTCATTAAACAAACTCCTAATTTTAGAGATAATAATTTTCAAATACATGTTTTTAGATGTACGAAGGTATTTAATGGACATAAAAATGATCTAATATCCTGGTGAGATATATTATCCAAATTACTAATTCAAAAGAAATTTTATAAACTAATGGAAAATCATACATTATTTATAAATAATTTCTTAAATGAATCAATAATAATAAAACAATATATCCATGAAATCATATTCGATTTAATAAAAAAATATGTATATATAGTTTTTTTGAGGTTTCAAAATAGATTTTGAGATGGGTAAGATAGGTGAAGAAACCTGCATTCTTTGCATCATGATTATTCATAATGAAAAAGGAACTGTTTTAACTCAGCTAAAAATATCATCAATTTAAAAAATATTTTTGACAATGATTATAATATTACTAATCATATATGTTTCCTATGTAGACTTTGTGATAATAAATATAGGAAACCAATATATAAGAAAACATTATCGATTGATGATCATTAGTCTAATTTACTTTAAATCTAGTTGACAATAAATTATATACTCTATAATATTATGTGTGATATTTCAACTGGATCCAAAAGTGTCCCATATTAATTTCAGTAAAATAATCTTCTGTTATATTAAAGGAACATTTGAAATTGGTATATTTTATTCTTTCTAATCCAGGTTTTTTATTATTTGTAATTAAAAGAAAATATATAATGTTTTTTCAATTACTTAAAATATTACATTGATAAATTTCCATTTCCTTAGTGAATATTTAGTTTCATAGTCCATCATGAAACAAGAGTTTATTTCACTTTCCACTACATATGTTTAATATATAAAAGTTATATGTTGTGGTTACCAATTATTATAGATATATCATGCACTAACTAATTTCAAATTTATATATACTAAAACTATAATACTTTTCAAATACACATATGGTATTAATTTATCAGAGAACCATCCACATAACTGACAAACTAATCACATGGATATAAAACACCATTTAATTTTGGATGACACGGTAAATTAAAGATTTTTCTAAATATTATTGGAACTAATGATCATCTTACTAATATAATTAACAAAACTATATATTATAAAATATTCATATAAATTTAATAGAATATAGACTTGATCAGTGTTATGTGATCACTATTTGTATACTATTTTACATTCTCTTAAAATTTAAAAACTCATCAATGAAGGGGAAGGACACAATTTATATTGAATTGTGCTAAATCATAATGTAAGTATATCATGTATTTAGAAAGAACATTAAACAAATGTTATAATATATAAATTGAAAATCTTATATAAATACACATTATTAATGAATTTTATTCAAAATACTAAGTGGTAGTTAACTTATAAACAAAAACTTTTAGATCATGTTTTTTATCATATAAAATTATTCATGAAAACCACCTCTTTATGGTTTATACTTAAATCTGTTGTATAATTTTTTCTATATAATTCCATATTATTAATATTTATGATTTTGTATTTTATATATTTTATTTCCCCTTTAATTGATCTTGATATTACCCTAATAATGTCCTTATGACACTAGATGATTCATTTTATATTTACAAAAATTTATGGATGTATATTTTGATAATCCCAAATAGGGAAACATCAAGGGGAGACAATAAGTGAGATGTAAGAAAAATGAATTCTGAAATAAAAGAGGAATTAATTAATGTTAATGTTTATATAAATATATATAAATATATATCGTAATTCCCCAACCCCAGTTACCCAAATATCGGTGCATTATTTTAATACATTGGAATGATTTCAAGGAATCATGCCCCGAAGGACCGATCAATTTAGTATTCTTTGAAACAAGATACATACATAAGTTCAACATTACAACTTGTAAATAAACAAACACTAATTTATTCTATTAGAAACATCCAAACCTCCTAGATAATTCCTGCAAGTCACTCATAACTAACTCCTTCATATCCGGGAAAAAATGAAACATAAGAATGGGGTGAACTCAAATGCTCAGTAAGGGTAAGCAATATAGTGGAGTATAACATAAATATTAAGCATGGTTAATATTTGAAAACACATGCCTTAATGAATAATAAACATGAGCGCTTTTTGGAAGGAATATGATCTGAGTAAATAATGCCATAATAAAACATAATCATGGTTATAGTAGTCGAATAACCACATTAAATATCAATACCTAACCTCATAATTATTGAATTCATAATGTTGTACATCATAACCACATAGTCAAGGCCTTTTACCAAAACTACAAATAAGATTTTGTCAAGACCTTGTGCTAAGACACTAGTTTGTCTCATAAGACCTACCGATGCATCAAGAATCTTTTGTGGGATCCACCCATCAATCACTAAGTCCAATTCATTCCTCATATGATAAAGTGGAAACATAATATATACATTTTTATTAAAACTAGAAAATGAAATGTCAATAATTTATCTATAAACCACGAATGGTAAAAAAATATCACATCTACAGTCAAACAATACTCATTAAATATTATATGGATGATTTTATTATAGTAAATTAACCTCAATAGATTAAAATGAAGCTTATTGTGATATATGAAAATAATCATCAAAAATATTTGAGAGAAATATCCACCTTTTTTTGAAAGATTTAAAAGTCTCACTATTTATTAAGAAGCTGTTTAAAATAAATTATTTTGAATCAAAGTGTTACATACCACTTTTAAACTTTTAAAATGAATTTTAATTTTAAAACATTAATTTCCATATAAATAAATCCTTAAAACCATTTTTAAAACATGGGCTTTAATGAGAATTATTTAAAAGAATAAATCATTAATACATTTAAAATGATATTTTAGTTAGGGTTCCTAACCAAAAGAGAGACACTTGATTAAAAATAATTGAGGTAATAAAAAAGTTTTACTATCATGGGAATAAAGGTATTGATGATATACTAAGTCATAGTACATTATATACATCATGTAAAAGAGAATTGGCATATAACAACAAAGAAGCCTCAATGGAATGTAAATTGAGATGAAATCCCTTATAAAGATTATATCATTATGTTAAGGATAAAAAAATGACATAATTCTGGGTGAAAAATATAAATAAACTCAATAAGATTCGATATTCATTTTAAATCAATCAGAGGACATTCACACATATTCGTGTGAAAACTACAGCAATGGCTTGGATGATTAAGTCAATGAATGGAAATTGAGTTAAGATTACTCTTATCAAGTTCATATCAGTGACATGAGAAATTATAAATGGATTGATTGTGTGTATCAAAATTATATCCACAAAAAGTGGAGTAAAAATTACTAAATAATTAATAAATAGTGATTCCACACATAATCTTGGAGTAAAATAATCAATGAAGTATGCATAAAGCCAAATGAGTAGAAATGAAAATTTGAAATTCCCTTACTGATTTGGTAACTTTCTAAACATACATCACATTAAAGAAGGATCATACAATGAAGATGTAAATAGCCATAAATTATAGAATATTACAACATGATTACAATCGCAGGCAGTATATAGACCACAAAAAAAGGAAACAGTGGCCGATAAAGCAACAATCTCACGAGAATAAAATGTGAGATGAAAAACCATTACCATGTTGTAATCAATTGAGTCATATAATAAAAAGTTAATAACTACCAAATTAATATCATAATACCATGAATATTAATATAATCATAATAATGTATTTCAAATGGCAGTACACAATGCTCTACATCAAATAAATTAGTGGCGAACAATGGAAATCTCACATAATTAAAAGTGTGATTTGAAACCCCTTACTTTGTACTTTTCCTTGGTTGATGGTAGGTTAACCTCTTGTATAATGGTTAAATAATTATAATTAAATTATAAATCAACCATATACTTTAATATTATATAATATATGGTCTTCTAATATTGTTTTGTTAATGATTTTTCATTAGTAATATCGTTTCGGGTGTTAACAGATTCATTTTCCTTCATATGATTTCTTACATAAGCAATGTTTGTTATGGATAGGGTGTTTCTTATTCATATTCTTGATTATATTAAGTGTTTAAACATTACTTTTAATCATCAAATAAAAATTAGTCTACAATGGATACTATGGAGAATGAATCTCATCGCTTTCGTGGACGGTAATCCGTACGTACGCACGAGCGACAATATCATTATTTTGAATTTGAAATAATATATAATTGGATTGAATATCATATAAACAGAATAATTATCAAGTTATATTTATTATTTATATCATTTATACTCATTATTATACTCATCCAAATGATGAAGTATTGGATTAACAATATGCAACACGACGTGGATATGGTAAGTCGTACGTACTCACCTATGGTGACATGTCATTCAAAGGATGGATAGAATTATGAAATTTTTTTTACCATATTTATAATAACATAATATTATATAAAAGATACTGGAGTTATTATTTTAGAATGGAAACAACAAAGAAAGAATAAGTGGAAGAAGAAAAAACAAGAAAGAGGTGATGAAATAGTTACCTCTTCTTTGGATTCTTCCTTTTGATTTGATCAACTTCTAGATAATCACATGATCCAAAAAGGATAAAAAATATATTTAACTTACCTTTAGAGATTAATCAAAACCAAAATGGATAGTACAAGTTCATATGATCCAATAAAAGGATAATTCTTTATAGAAAGAAACACTAATCTTAATTTCTAAAATTGAACCGACAATACCCCAAAGTTAAATAAATACCATTAAATAAACATTTTTTCTTAAAATGCTTCAATATAATCCAAACTAATATTGAAACCCAAAACCTAGAAGAATTTGGTTATGTATTCTTCCACATTAAATTGTATCTACAAATGACATCGACTACTCTTAATGCACATACATAAAAGTAATTATCCTAATCACATATTCTCTATTATAGGTGAATCGTTTCCATAAATAACACAAATCACAATAAATCCACAATAAAAACATAGATAAAAATACACCATTACTCCTCAAATGAAATCTCATAGAAATATATTTTCCTTAGTTATATAGTGTTCCCAACAGAGCGAACGCCTTCCAAAATAAAATTTATCACTTAATCACCAATTCATTTTTCTATACTAAGGGAATTTATTTGATAAGACATAAGATCCAAAATCAACTTATTATTGATCAATAAAATCATTTAACTAAAAATAGTTAGTCAGACTAACAAGGGACATCACATAGTCCAGTTGTAGGTGATAAATCTCAGTCGCACTCTAGTTGTGGGTTCGATTCCCAGAGCATTGTCTGACGCGATGGGTTTTCACATGGTCTGCATGTTGTCCTTTTTCAAAAACTATATTTTATAACATTACCAAAATGAGATAAATTCCTCAAAAAACCATAACATAATTTAACCACAAAATGTTATCTCATACCTTTTACTTTCATCCCTGAATATATTAACTTGTAATTTCCTCAAACTAAATGATAATATAAAACCAAATTGTTATTTATAACTATATCCACAAGACAAAAGATAATTTTTCCTCAAATATCATTTTCACATGACAAACTTCAAGGATAGAAATACAAGTGAAAATTATTCAAAATTAATCCCATAAAAAAAGAGAACAAATACTTTTAAACATTTCTCCAACCATTTATTTCCAGATAGATTCTTCTATGACCAAGAAAATATCCTATAGAATAGGGCATTCACTCCAGTAATGGCCAAGTCCCCTACATTAACGGAAAATGAATGTAAATTTATTCTTGGGACCGTTTTTGTTTTCTTCCATAGTAATCAGCATTTATCCCCCAGAATTCTTTATTGTATTTCCTTTCCCACACATAATGCATTTCTTTGTTACATTGAGACACTTTCATGGGTGTATCCTTCCACATTTCCTGCATTATGGAAATTGAGGTTTCTTTTCTCCATGGCCTCCACTGTTGGAGCTCTTATCATTCATCTCCTTCCTCTTCTTTGTTGAGTCTGGGAGTTGGTTAATATATATGTTGTTGATTATATATTTGGAAAACATATTTGGCATGAACATGATATCTTTTATTCCTGTCAAAATTCCATTTTGTTTCTCATTTCCACCACCGTTCAAAACTTGTACATCATGCTCAAAGTTACTATGAATTCCTTGGAATCCATCCATTGAATAAAACCAGAAAGAATTGTGTGAGTAACAATAGTCATAAAATCATTTATAGAATATCATGATAACAAATTTTCAATTTGAAACACATTAGGATTAACCATGTTCATTTATTCTCCTCTTATATTAAAATCCTTCAAATCGGTTAGTAAAGAAAATGTAAATTATCCTAAGAATATACCCCTGTAGTGTCGTAACCAGTAGTGCAGCAAAGCCCGTTTCCGTGCACCAGGATACCCCATGTCACGCCTGAAACTCCTTGTTGGAGTTTTCACTCCTAGGTACATCTAATCTAGAGTTCCCTCTACCTACTCGTATCCATACAGGGATTTATTTCTTGGAAAATACAAAAATCTCTACATCACCAATTTTCTTGGAAGTTCTTCTATACTAATCCTAAAAGTCTATCTTATGGTAATATTCTCTAATAAGTGTTTATCTAAATCTAGTTTCCATGGTTTTTACTAAACTTCCTCTAGTATCAACTATAACACCCCGACCCTAGTTAACTAGAGGCCGGTGCATTATATTAATATATTGGCATGATTACAAGGAATCAAGTCATGCAGGAATGATCAGTTTAGTTGTCTTGGAAACAATATACATACATAAGTTCATCAATACAACTTGAAAAGAAAAAAACACTAATTTATTCCATTATAAACATCCAAGCCTCCTAGATTATTCTTCCAAGTAATGTTTGTTATGGATAGGTTGTATCTTATTCCTATTATGAATGGTATTAAGTAATGTTTGTTAGGTAAGTAATTTTTTTATGGATAGGTTGTAACTTATTCCTATTATGAATGGTATTAAGTCTTTAAAAATTATTTTTAATCATCATATGAAAATTATTCTTGAATGGATACGATGGAGAATGAATGTCATCGCGTTCATGGAGACGGTAATCCATATGTACACACGAGCAACAATATCAATTTTTTATTTTGAAATCATATATAATAGAATGGTATAACATATAAACAGAATAATTATCATGTTATGTTTTTTATTTACATCATTTATAATCATTATTATACCCATCCAAATGATGAAGTATTAGAATAACAAACTACACCACGATGTGGATACATTAAGTCGTACGTACGCACGTATGGTGACATGTCATTCAAAGGATGTGTAGAATAATGAATATGGTTGTACCATATTTATAATAACATCACAGTATATAGAATATATGAGAGTTATTATTTTATAGTGGAAACAACAAGGAAAGAAGAAGTGGAAGAGGTAAAAACTTGAAAGAGGTGAT
The DNA here is from genome assembly GCA_963277665.1 of Viscum album. Classification (NCBI taxonomy): domain Eukaryota; kingdom Viridiplantae; phylum Streptophyta; class Magnoliopsida; order Santalales; family Viscaceae; genus Viscum; species Viscum album. The sequence goes on along the minus strand of OY728164.1, from coordinate 1,830,230,065 downwards.
GAAATATTTACCATTTCTTTGGGTTCATCCTTTTTATTTAAACAAAAGGGATCCGTACGATAGATTTTGGAGTAAACTAAGGCCTATAGGATAATGGTAGGATAGTTTAAAGGATATTTGGGTAGGGTTTGGCTGATACAAATGGCTTTCAAGGTGTGAATTAGAGAGAAAGGGAAGTTCCCTTTTTTTAAGAGGGGTGAGGGGCACCTTAGCAAAAGCTAGAAATATTATTTTATAATAAAATAATTTTTGGTTTCTAATGTCACCAAAATGAGTTATTTAGAGTCTAATGTTGGGATGGGTCGAAAACATATCCACCAATTAGCTTTAGATAGGTTTGCGTCACTATATTAACGTTATATTTTAGATTTAACTCTAAGTTAAATAGTTTGACATTTATCATGTCTCTTTGTATGTTTATTTTATATGGTTAATAAACATACTATAATATTCAAGGAGAACCCCAAGTGGTTCATTAATGATACAAATTTAATTATATAAGTCTTTTTTCCAATCCTTAGATTTTTATGATTATTATCTCAACCAATAATATTGTATTTGTTTTAAAAACTCATTTATGTCATTTTGACATTATTTAATAATTGATTATTGTTAAAGTCCTAAAAACTACATTAATTAGACATAAATACATTTAATATACCCTAACATGTCATATTATCCTATAAAAGTTTTGGATGGCATCAAAACATTAAATTATATTTATTTTAGTATTTATAATATCATTTATATGACTGTTTATTAATAAGGAAATTACTGCATCCTTATTGTGTCATATATAAATATATTTATATTATGTCTAAAAAATATAAATAAAATATCATGAGGTAAGAAATATATTTATATTTATAATTAATATTTATATTTAAATAGATCAATTATATTACCTCATATAAAAATTGTTTTTACTAAATGATATTTTCTTTTGTTTTTTTTCTTTAATTTAGATTATTTAATATAAAATGTCATTATCACTCCTAAGTGGCTCCCTGTGGTCCCAAAATCGACCCCCGTAAGGCCATTGTCGACATGTATCCGAAAATAGGGTTAAGACGTGTTTTAGGGTAATTTAATTTTATTATAATATTATTTATTAAAATTTTATTACTGGATTTACCCCTTTAACCACGGTAAATTAAATATTTATTAATGTAAATATTTATAATGTATAAAAATAAATGTTGCCAATTTAACCAATTTGGACATCCTAATTCCAAATACTAAATCCATTTTTTCAATTTCAAAACACAGTAGTAACAGAAATTAATTTCAAATTAATTCTTGTTGTCAAAACAAAAATACATGTTTTTATAAATTAATAACTATCAAAAGATTGACACTTGTTTATGCTCAGTATAATCGTGAGATTACTATAAATGACTTAAATTATATTAATTTTTAAAAATATAATATAATGATACTTAAATACCAGTCAGATATATAATTTAACACTATAAATTATTTCTAATAAAAAAATTTTAATTAAAATTTAGTATTTTCACTATTCATCAAAAATTGAACGTTTTAAGGAAAATACCAAAAAATTATCCTAAGATAATTTCTATATTCGGAATCCAAAAACTGAATTCCATTTTGAATGATAAAATTTATAAAATTTCAAAAAGTGGGTATTACAATTCATAATTGCTAGTTTGATTCATCGCGGTGTGTTAAAATCTCGAAGTTGCGTACAACGCACGAAATTACATTATTCAAAGAGAATCATACCGTGGAAGCTTGTGGTGTTACCCACACACACACATATATATATATATATATATGTTACATTTCTCAAGGGGTATGTTTTTCAGAAGTGCAAGGAGTTTTTTACCTTGATCTATTTCACTTGAATTTTTTTTTCTACTCTATTTTTCATATTTGAGAGTATAAGAAAGAGGATAGTTTTTATTTATTTTCTTAAAATGAATTCTCTTGCATCATTTTTTTAATTAATTACAACACACTCTTTGTTTAATATTTACATTCCTGATTTTTTTAATTTTTTTATATACATAATTTTTTAATCACATGCTATGGTGATAAGATTTAGAATGATTTAATTTTCAGAACATTGTATGGAAATTTTCATTTTGTTAAGTGGAATATTGAGTTAAATATTCCATCTTGTTATCATGTTTTTAATGAAATTGTATATTACCATTTAGGATGTTGTTACCCAAATTATTATAAATTTTAATTGATGCTTCAATGAATTGATGGAATGTAAGTACTAACATTTTTATTAAATTCATGTTGCACACTATTTTGATGGTTTTAGAGAATTTTATTGTCATTATTTATCAATAACTTTTCATATATATTACATTTATATGGTTTTTTAACGTAAAACCTCCAATAATTTTAGTTTTATTCATATACTTCTAATCCAATGTGATCATGAGATTCTAGGGACAGTAATATATATCTTCCAAATGAAATGTTCAACAAATTTCAAGTAAGGACTTGCTAATTAATATAGATATTGACGGGGATATAGAGATAAAGTTTATACAATCATCATATATTAATGACGTGTGGTTTTGGAATTTTATATTCTGATCAGTTTAGTCAAAAAAATCTTGGGTATTAGGCTTTCATACCTTATATCTTGGTATTAATCCTCCATCATCTATAAATTAAATGGGAAGAGGTCTTAAAAGAGGGACTAGTTATTTCCTTTTTAATATATTTTAAAGGATGATATGGATTTTCATTTGTGACACTCTTTTTTTCACATTTTATTTTTCATATTATGATCTGTTTATTTTCAAGGATAGTTCATACTTTCAATGTTATTTAATATTTTATCCTTTGGTTTTATATTTTACAATTATATATTTACAATTATTAACATATGAATAGTTTATCATCTATAGTGGGATAAAATTCTTAATGTCACTTTAGTCTTCAATTCACCCCCCTCCCCCCTCATGAAGCTACCATAACTGGGAAAATAGTGCCTCTTATATAGTCTTATATTATTAAGAGATCAAAATATCTCCATGGAGATCATGCAAACTGTGTCTTCTATACTTATTAAATTTTTATATAATCCAGCATTATTTTATTTATTTATTTTATAAACATTGAGGCAGTGAGAAAATATGATGAATCAAGAAACTATGATCCCATAAAACCTATCGTATGTGTATTATTTTGGTAGATAGATTGGTGTCATAATAAGTTCCAACAGAATGAATTCAAGTATTAAATAGATTAGGTTCCCTCCCCTTTAATTATAAAAATGTTGTATCTAATGTTCCACCTGGTCTTCAGTACATTAAATGTAAGAACCCATATTTTATCTCTAAAATATATCCTTTTAAATTTAGTGTAATTTTTTTATGAACCTAATATGGATTCCCTATAGGTTATAAAGGTTTTCAGAGTTTCTAGGGCTTTCTTAGAGCCTAAAACCCCATATAGTGGAAAATATCATGGGGCCACATGGTTTCTAAACACCGTGTGTCCTATACCACATGGAATATCCTAACCATGTGGGGATAGAAAGTGGGGTGAAGCAGGTTGAAGGGTTTTCCCTAACTATGTTCCAGGGGTCGCACATTGGTGAAAGAATGGATATATTTTAATAGAGTTATTTTCACAATTAGTGCGCATTTCCCTAACTATGTGGCCCAATCATGTGGGTTCCCCATATCACATCTGATGCAAGAAAGTTGGCACATGATATTTTCAACCATATGACCGAACCGTGAGACCCCTGTTTTTTGGAAAAAAAATATGAAATTTCCCTGAATAAAATATTTAAACATATTTTTATTCTTCCTTTATTTAATAAAGTGGAAAACACCACTTTTTTCAAATTTTTTAGAGCTCTAAAACCCTCTTCCGTAGAATTTTATCATGGATCATCGTCGAAAATTTTATTTGATCCATGTTCATCAGCATGGATGCACATAAGTAGGATCCCAATCCCCTTATAGATGTTACTCATTATTTTCCCCTCAAAAATTTTAGTAGATGCTGGATCGTATGCCCTATTTTCAAGGCATTTATACATTCTTCATGTATACTTTTATCCAGGACAAAATAGATACTGATACTAGATGATGATAATTGTACGAGTGTGAGGTAGATGGTCTATAATACATCCCTCAAGTTCCATCATTTTATAATTTTTTTTGTTTTGTATGAACTGATTTAATAAATAATGGACTATTTAATTCATATCTATTACTAATAGTCATTTTTCTCAAGTTATATAGATTTTTAGTAAATGATAATAATTTCATTGGAGGTTAAAACCTCAATGCTACCCAACCCTATTTGGGTGATCCTTCTTAGTTATGCCTTTAGTGGATCTTTTTGATTATCTGTGACACCATTTTGGTGAGCCTCAACATGAACTTCACAAAGGTGATTGTTTAATTAAATGAATGAATTTTTAATTACTAGAACATATAATATTATAAATTTACCATCTAAGGAATGTGCTTAAACTTGATAAAATAGCCTTAAATGGAATTGAGAATTTTATTAAGTATATGACATGGCCTAATTAAATGTGAATGCAAGACTTGGTCGCATGTCTGTAGCACACCTTTCCTTATTTAATGGAAGGATGTAGGGTAACCCTAATGAAATTAACATGACTTTCATGATTTAATAAATCATTTAATTCCCTATTACTGTTGTCACACTAATTAAAGGAAATGTCTTGAACCGTATGAATTGTTTAACAACCTAAATATTATATGGCCTTAACTAGTTAAATGAATTGATAATAAGGTACCTATTAGGCGCATTCCTTGACATTATTATTGGAGGGGGTATAATCCTACATTCTTTGGATTCCTAAGAGAATACCTGGAGCACTCATGGACACTATTCTGATTCATGGAGGCTGGTTTTGAAGGGTGAGATACACCTTGGAACCAAATCGTTGTCTACTAAAGGATACATGGAATGTCACCATCGGTTCCCTCTATTATCACTTTAAGGATTCCTTGGATACCCAGGTTGGATCTAGTGTGAAATTTATAGACATGAGGCACCTTGGTTACACTCATGGTCCAACTCATTTCTTATCCTATTTTAAATTGGATTATTTCCATGGACCGAGTTATAATTACATTATTGTGGAATACCTTGGTTGATTCCCCTTTGATTGAACTCTTACCACTATATCATGGATGCAATTTATTACCAGAGTTGGCTAGACCCCTAAGGTCACGGATGCCTTTGTTATTACCTTGTATCGTTTGTTAATATTAACGACATCATATAATGCCTTGTAATATATTCGATCCTTTACTAATATTATTATCATGCATGGTTGTCATTGGTAGTTATTGTTGGGACCACTTTGTGTATGAAGATTGTATTTGTTGTCAACAGTTGTCAATTCTAGTCAAAATGAAGAAGGAGATGAAAAAGGAATCCAAAGTAAATGGAAATGGGATTAAGTGAGGATGCCTAGAGAATTGTTATGCAATCATAGAATGGGATTTCATGTTGCGGAAATTCTACATAAAGTTAATTCAGATGATTGTTGAGCTGATCCTAAGTTCAAAGAACATGTGTCAATGGTGACACATTGTTTACAACAATGAAGAATGGAGAAGTATAATCCATCTCGAGATGATAGAAGAAGAATGAGTATTTGAAGAAGGCCATGAAATTCTTCATGATTGAAATCCATGCAAGTGATTACATGAAGAATAAAATCATATGATTTGCATGAAGTGTAGAATGATGGCAGAAGAAGTAGAGAGAATGTGGAAGGGCTTGGAATTCTTAGGTAGCCATGCATTTCTCATTATATCCAAACCAGACGATGCTTTGCTGATATGTATTTCTCAAATCTAATAAGTCATGAGAACTTGTGATACAAGCCTTATGATGTAAAGGGGGAGAAATGATGATGCCAGTCATATACAGTTTTGATTGGAAGGAGTGATGCTGCTGAAAGATTGGGAAGTTTCTGTACTTCCCCTTGTGACTCAGACGATGCTATATCTGGTCCTTCAAAAGATAAATATCACGATAGTGGAATTAGTGATAAAAGAAGAATAATGGTTAGGAGAAGCAGTGGAGAGAGAAAATGACAAGGCAATGACATTCTGGGGGCGGTAGAAAAGCACAGTTTAAGGTGGCGCCGTTTTCCAGTGTTTGCCAAATTTTAGGGCCTGAAAATCGGGAGATGAAGAAATGTGCTTGGTGATGGATGTTGCGTGCATTATTGAAGATGGTTTATATTTTCACATGTAAGGAGTTATTCAAGGTCAGAACATTGAGAAATTACAAAGGAATGGAGTGCGTGGAAATTTAGGCAGGTTGCGCGAAAAAATAAAGTGGTGCGCGAAATAGTAGGGGGTTGCGCAAAAAATCTGCGGGATGCGCGAAATAGAGGAATGATGTTCTTCGCGCGAAAGGTGTTTCGAGATCAGAAGCTCAAAAATTTGCAAAGGCATGAGCTACGCGAAAAATTAGATCATTGAGCGAAATACGATGTAGCGTGAAAGGATGGGTTTGCGCGCAATATGGAATGTGGTGTGGAATTTTGTGTGCAATTGGTGCTTCATAATTAGAATGATGAAAATTGGAAAAGGCATGAAATGCACGAAATATTGGAGTAGTGCGTGAAATATGATGTCGCGGGAAAGATTGGTTTTGCGCGCAATATGGAACGTGTTGTGGAATTTTGCGCGCAATTGGTGCATTGTGATTAGAATGTCGAAAAATGACAAAGGTAAGAGGTGTGCGAAAAATCGTAGATGTTAGCGCTAGGTGCGCAGAACATTATACTTGTGCGCGGAAAAATTGGTTGTGCACAAAAATTTTCTTTGATGTTTTACGGGAAAGAGTTTATTCATTCTTAGAATGATGAAAAATCTAAAAGTCATGAGGTGCGCGAAAAATCCAAGAAGGTGTGTGTAATCTGAAGAAGTGAGAGACAGTTTTATGCGAAGGAATGGTTTTTACGCACAAGGTCAAAACTGCCTATAAATATGAGGTGATCCCCTCTCATTATTAGTGACTCGACACATAGAAAAATCCCAAGCTCTAACGCGTGGAAAAATTGAAGTATAGAGTATTGCGTGAAAAGAAGAAGTGTTGTGCGAAAAGGGAACCGTTGCGCGAAATAGGAAGTTCTGCGTGAAAAAGAAAAGTTGCACGAAAAGGGTTTTTCGCGCCAAAAGGTGTTTTTATGCGCAAGGACTGAATTTAACACGCAAGCCACCTAAAAGGTTGCGCGAAAAATTGGATTTTAGTGCAGGCCTTTGATAGGTGCATAGCACTCTCGAAGAAGCTTTGTGATAAAGAAAGAACTATGAACCATTCGGTTTCAAAAAGAGATGTTGAACCGCATTGACACGACAGGGGTTTATCACCCTCATTATACTTTGAGAAGTAAAGAACAACTAGTCATGCAATCGAACTCAAATCTTCACAAATGAAGATGGTAGTATTCCGACACACTTACGTGTTGGTATTGAAAACTCAAGAAAGAGATTAAGACACTGTAATGCCATTACATATTCTACTGTGTCAAAGAAAAGGAAAAGAAGAAGAATAATAATAGAGTATGCCCAATTGAATGCTGACAATTGTTCAGGGTAGTTAAATTCAGATGATTCCTTATGAGCGGATCCTCAGTGATTGAATAACCACATTGGTGTATGTGATTCTTGCTAAGGAAAGAAAAAGATTAGTGCAGTTAGTTGTTTCCCTAAGAGGAAGAAAGAAGAAGAACTATTGCACTTGGTTTTTGAACTAGAGAAGAAGAGAAAGAAAGAACATAATTTCTTGCCTACTGCTTTGAAATTAATCAAGTGAAGAGAACTGAAATAGATCAAGAGCAGAACCTACTTTATTAAGAAGGAAGAATATTGTCTCCATAGGCAGTATAAAGAACCAGCTAGAAACTGCAAGTTGGACTAGGCCATCACCAGTCCAGGGAAGAAGATTGTTTCCCACCCCCCTCCAAAGTGTAGGGACTCACACTGGCTATAGGATTGTTTTCCTAGCCACTCCGCTGTAATTGCATATCAAATCATAGTGGAGTATCCATGCACTGGTCATATCCAAGCATGGCAAGGACGTAGCTACTCTTATTAAGTGGTGAACCTTTTAAAAATATCGTGTGCATATTTTTTACTACTTTCTATTATTGCATGTGACAGGGAAAAGAGAATAAGAGAATCAAGATCCTAACAGGTCAAGAAGTATAGGGATAAAATTTGAAAATTGGTTTAAAAAGTTCCCAACACTAATTCCCCCCCCCCCTCTCAGTGTTGGGTATATCCCAAAACTGGTCCTCTCAGTTATACCTCATCTGAACAAATTACATAAAATGGAATATAATTAAAAAATGAAATGGTTTAATGTGATGATACCAGTGGAGTTTGAAGTAGGTACAATGGTCATTACATTACTATACTTATTTTGTCTCGTGTGTGCATGCTTGGACATTACATCAGTTTTTATTAAACGGATTGGAAGTTATAGATGCCATTGGTGGTAGCCTATTAATATTTATCTCACACATTATCTAGGTATCCATTTGAACCCATGCATATTACATGTATGATGGTATAGAAAAGGAGATGAATCCATTTTTATACACTTTATTGATTTCTTTCTTACGATGGGGCTGGTAGATGATGATCGAGATAGATCTCAGGATGCTTGGGTTGTTTTTTGTTCTATTTTTGTACATTTTTCGTAGCTTTCATTATACTACTTCCTAGTATTTATATCCCTTTTTTCAACTATATAGATACATGACATAAATTACCACCAATATTTGTAAATGATTATCGCTTCCTTCAATTGTTTATTTTTCCTAACTACTTCAGATGTTCCATATGTTTATATTACTTCTTCTATTTATTTATTATTACGTTTATCTATTGTTATACAATCTAGTAATTATTGAATAGTATCCCTATATACATTCCCAAGGATCTCGCTAAAATTCTTTAGCCTTTGGAATTCTAGTAGATACCCTTCAGGCCTTGTGGCCTAACGGTATCGAGGCACCTCTGAGTGGAACCTAGGTTTGGGAGGTCACAAAGTGGTATCAGATTAGTTCTATTCTTACTCTACTATTTGGATACAATGGACTGATTATTAGGAACACTTTAGAACATGGTTATAAGTATTTTTTTGGAATATCTAACCCTTGATCTGGGTAAATTAAAAGTTTCATAAATTATAATTGTTTTTCTGATTTTTCTGGTTAATATTGAAATCATTTCACCCTTAGGTGACAGACATGTTTGGAGATTTTAATTTTTTTATTATAATTATTAATTATATCACTTCTTCTTTGGACTGATGACATGAGGTAAAGTAACATTATTAAATTCATCATCGTAGGTTCCTAGAATCTACATTACATTCATATTATCATTCCAAATAGGGTTATTTCAATTTTTGTATTTCTTGTTATGCCAAAAAAAACTGATTAATCCTTGTTTATATATATAAATACATGTGATTCTTGGTTGCTGTGATTGAATGATTAATAGTTTCAATTATTTTGTTGTATAGTCCTTTATGGGTTGGAATGGATAATTTACCAAGTTGATCCATTAAAATGAAATTAAATGGGTATTGATTTCCTTGATAAGGGGTATGTGCCCTGCTTCACTAGGAATGGTGATCCAGTTCAAATGAAACAAGATATATAGAAAATAGGAAAACTAAAACTATAAATGTAATGATTTACTTAAAAACTGAAATAGTTTTCAATAAATGAAGTCCAAAATTATTATTTCCATTTTACATAATGGAACCCTTGTAATTTAAATAAGAACACTTAACAACACATGGCCTTCTAAGTGGTAGTAGGGGTAGTATACCATGTGTTGTGGCCGTTTCATTTTGGTCATATTTCGATATTGATATCTATTTTCTTAATGTTTTTTAATGGTGTTTTCTTGGCATTTATAGAACAATTCCACCACAACGTCCTAGTGTCGTGTGCCGGGAGGGTGGTGACAAACATTCCCCAGACATGGTGATCCCTAAGCCACTAATCTTTCCTCAAAGAGTACTATGTGTGAAACCACCATCTATACCTTGTCTCGACATTTATTCTTAGTTTCATGACATTTTTCTATGTCAGATGTTTTTGATTCATGGTTCTCTACAACATTCACCTACGATGGCTAATCTGACCCATGGGTTCCAGCAGTAGCATCCTCTTACCTTCTTAGGGGAAGGGGGCTTACAGGCTGTTGATTCTTGGATAGAGGCTACCCTATATATCTTTGAACATCTAGATATGCCTCTATATTTTAGGGACAATATTTATATTTATGTATTGTGTGATTGAGCTAGTCACTAGTCAGATGTAATTAAAAATGCTTTTCACCATTGTTAAATGGTGTGTGCTGATTTATAGAATGATTTTCATGATCACTTCTTTCCTCAGATGCTGAAGGGATGACTGAGCAAGAGAGTGTATGCATCTATTGTAGGGTTCTATGTTAGTGTAGGATTATTCTTTTCATTTTAATGAGTTCTGGTGCTTCGTATTGCTTTTATTCAGTGATGATCTTTCTTGTGTTATCGTTTCTGAGTATATGCTCTACTATTCCATCCATACTCAAGTGAATTCCTTTTTCCATCCTACATTTTATTAGATATTCAGTCAGTCTCTTAGCACTCAGAGAAACCAGGTGTAAGGTAATTGTATCTGACCTAATGGATCAGTGTCGAGGCAAGCATGTAGTCTATCAAGTATCAATAAATGTTTCCTCAAGGATTCTCATCAGATTGGTGGTAGAACGTGTACCCATAATGGTGGATTTTTGGGACACCATCAATGTGGAAAGCATTCATATCTTAAGCCTTAGTGAGATTGAGATTCTTAGGAGTGTTTTTCATTCTATTATATTTGTCATATTCATAGATTTAATTAGACCCTCTCGTCTACTTCTAGTGGATGAGGCTCGTCAACATCTCCGCGTTTAGGGGTAGTGTTTTTAAAAAAAATTAGACATGGAGATATAGTATCACTGGTAGGTCTATATGAGGTGGAGGTTATAGTGGAAGTAGCCAAAAAACTGGTTTTTAGTAGCACCAGTAGAGTGATCATGATCTAGGAAGTCTAATTATAGCACAAGGTCCTGGATCAGGTCAGTTGCATGATTTAAATCTGATACCCAATGATCAAATTGTAGGTCCATTAATAGTACGAGGTACTATTCTGAGGACTCAACTATAGTATCTTCTCAATTTTATATGTGTACTCCACACACCTTCACCTATTTATCTATCATAAAAAGCATCATGTGGAAAATATAGTATTATTGAGGTGTAATGACCCTATATACACCATTGGGACTATGATCAAAGTGAATATACCAATATCAGTACTGTACACATGAGGTTTGAAAGTTACCCTTTATTTTCATACCTCTTGTTTTCTAGATGATAATCTTTTGTGTCATTATTAAGAAGGATTTATTAGTTCTGAATCATAGCTATTTAGGATTTTATCATTGTAGGGTATTGTTTAAATCACTTTAGGGAACTGGTTATCTACATAAGGGTGAGGGGTACATCTAATCTAGAAGAGAAGGAACACAACATCATGGGTTTGGTGGAGTGATCACACAGATTTCTATTATCATTATAGATGATCGATTTTTACATCCAGCTAAATTTATTTAGGTACTAAATTGTTTTAGGGATCTCTTTCTTGATTACTTTCCTAGACTACCTCAATAGATAGTGGTAGAGTTTACGATCAATCTTGTACCAAGATTAGCTCCAATGTTCATTCCTCTATATAGGATGGAACCTATAGAGCACCATGAGCTCAATAGGTAGTTAGAGGACTTAGAGGCCATAGGTTTTATATTCCCCAGTACTTCCTCTTGGGTTTCTAACATTATTTTCACCAAGAAGGAAGATGGGAACATTCATCTATGCATGGATTATAGACAGTTGAACTAGTTTATGGTCAAGAACTGGTATCCACTACCTTGAATTGATTATCTTTTGTCCATATCCTAGGATCTATGGTATTCTGAAAGATTGACCTGAGATCAGGATATCATAATTTGTAAGTTATAATATCAGACATACCATGTACTATTTTTACAGTTGGTATGGTCTTCATGATTACCACATTATACCATTTGGTATTATAGATTCACCCACGTTCTTCTTTTCTTTTATGAATAGGGTCTTCCACCCATTTCTAGATTCTTTTTTCATGGTCTTTTTAGACAAAATATTCATGTATTATCACACTCATAGAGACAATGACACGATCCTTGAGACAAATTTGAATACATTGAAAGAGAATCATTTGTATTCTAATTTTGACAAACACCACTTCTAGATTGAAAAAGGTCACTTCTTAGTTCATATTATCACAGAATCGAGATTCTTGGTTGACCCAAATAATGTGGGTGTTATAGATTCATGGGAGAATCAAAAGAAACTTTTTGATATACAGAGATTTTTGGGGAAAGATAGACATTATATTAATTTTTAGTGTGACATATCACTCCTAGAATAACCTCTTACTAGGAGGTTTTATCATAAGGGGTTCCACTTATTAGTTGGTGAATGTGGGAAACTAGAAACCTAAAGGAATGTAACAACCATTTATAGTCCTCTAATGGAAATGTTAAGATGTTTTCCTGGTCTTTTTTGTCATTTTACCATGGTCACCGAGAGGTATTAATGTTGTATTGGTTTCCATTGACACACAGATGAATGTACCAACTTTATTCCTATTCAAGATACTTTCTCAATTGAAGTGCTAGGAATACTATATTTCAATGAGATCATATGACTAAATTGGGTCCAACTTGTTATTATTTAATATAGGTATTCTCTCTTCACATCATATTTCTATAAGGGGTTGTAGAAAGCTAAGGGAAAACAAGTGCTTTTGAGAATATATTTTCACCCACAGACTGATGGATAGTTCGAACGGATGGCATAGGTATTTGAGGAAATTCATTGACCATGCATCCTAGATTTTATTGGTTCTTGGTAGAATCATATCCCTATCATTGACATGACCTACAAAAATATATTTCATGAAATTATTAAATAGTAATAACTTTCATGAAATGATTCAGATGGATCCTTTTGGGGTCTTGTATGGTGTGATGTTTCATTCACCCATGTACTGTCTAAAGGAAAGAGAGAAATCCCTACATAGTCATTATCTCATGTGAGATAAATTAAAGAAAGATTATATTATTATAAATCATATGTATACTACTCGGTCTATATATAAATTTTATGTTGATCTCCATTGATGAACTTAGAGTATGAGGTCAGGGATCTTTTCTTCTTGTGGGTACCACCTGGTCTTTAGCGTAGAATAATATGGAGGCAAGGGAAGTTTTATCCTCATTATGTAGTGAAATTTTCAGAATATGGAGAGTCCAATATGTAGGATACTAGTCTTTATTATCTCATAGGTATCTTTCCATGTGCGACATCTTCCGTGTTTCACATCATCGTTTTTATAATGTCAACCTATCTCATACATTTGATCCTGATGAAGTTGTTCTATATTTAGATCCTTCATTTGAAGAGTATCCTATACTCATTATAGGATGAAGAATGAGGGATATCTAAGGATGTTATTTCCCTTTATTATAGTTTATATTGAAGCATGGCCATGTATAGGATGATACAAGGGAGTGGGAAGCTTACGTATGTACCAAGTGGCCATTTTTGTTCTTAGATAGTGTTTCGCCTCCCATAGAATGTGAAAATGGGGTTGAGTTCTATTAATGTGAGAAGATGTTAAAAACTTTTTTTATCATAGGAATGGATACTTTTAACATTTTATAATTATTTATTATAGACCTACAGTGTAAAAGGCTGTGAAATCACAATAATCATCAAAAGGATTAATGGTGGATTTAATTGAGTTGATAAGGGTGAACATATTATATAAAAAATTTTAAATTTATTAGATGATATTATTTTGTCTCGTACTCATTAAATCTTATAAATATTTTAATTCTTTCACACTTATCCATAAAAATAAATTTATGTTATTTTAATACTTTAATTCATTCCAAGAGATCCGCTCTCCTCACATATCAAAAATGAACCTTCTCTCCACTCTCCCATGCTTATTTGGAGAACCCTAGTTTATAAAATCCATTCCCAAGAATCTTTAGGGAATCCCTCTCCAAGTTTTATCTATTACAAATTTCGAATAGTACAATCCTTATAGAGATTAATATTTAAATAAAATGATGTTTTTTGACGATTAGGTATGGCTATTACAAATATTTTTGTTTTATTTCCTCACTTACCTCTTTAAATAATATTATAACCAATGTGATATAATAATATAATTATATACTATATACTGATAATTTATTTTTTTGATGGAATAACCTTAATACATATCCTCTTTCATCAAATTTGAAATGAATTTATTGATTATGTGTATGGGAGACTAATGCCCCACGACACGATATAAGTCATTTCTTATCATTTCTTATCAAGGCTAGTAATAATAATAAATTTAACATATATATATATATTATTCTAGAAATAGTTTTCATTATTTAAATATAATATATATTTTATTTTCTAACATTCTATCCATTGAAATATGTTAACGTCATTCATGAAAACATGTAGATTACCATCCCCATAGAGCAATGGGAATCTCTCTTCATCAGTGCGTCGCATCGATGGTATATATAACTGCATTTAAAAAATATATATGATATTTATGATGTATCCAGATTTATTAAAATATGAAAATACATAAATTATTACCCTCATATTTATTAAAAAATGTTTAATTTACCATTTCATACAAATGGCCTACCGTCTCCCTGATTGTAAAAAAACATTTTTCAAAAACAAATTTCACGGTGTTTTTTAAATGTGTAATTAATGTATAAAAATGATAATTATTTAATTATTTTAATTCTATATATTATATAAAAATGAAATATTTCAACCATATTTTATACACAATGGCCTTATTAAATTTATTAATTAAGCGTCCTCGAAACACCTGAAGTAGATTTAACCAATTATGTAATTAAATATTCCATTGAAATTTATGAAATAAATTGTTTCATGAAAAATTAATATAACTAAAACAATTTCATAAATAATTAAATAATTAATATAATATTATTATTGGAGACATAATGTTTAATAACCTGAAAAATTATTTAATATATTAATAAACTTAATATCTTTATAACTTGCATCACCAAACTTTAAGAAAAATGGGATTTATTATAAGAATATTATTATAATAGATAATTTTAATTAGAAGTAAGAAAAATGAGTGGATTAATTATGAAATAAATTTATAATGGTCTTCATCTATAAATAATTTTTTATTAATTTTTATTAAATAATAACACATTTTTAGTGAGGTAATTTTGTGCTTCCAAAAAGCGTTTTTTTCAAAAATGTTTCTAGTACTTTTTGTGATTTGAAATTATAATTAATATATTCCATAATTATTAAATTATTTATATCAATTTAAAATAGTATTTTAAATCATCATATAAAACTTATATTTGGGGTAAATTTTGGGGTTTTCTTAAATGATTGATTTTTCAAAGAATAATGAAAATTGATAATTTTTCATTTACTTTTGTTTCTTTTCATTAAATAAATTAATTAAAAACTACCATTATATTTTTTTTTATTAAAATGAAATATGACCCATTTTATTTACAATAATATAATTTATTTATTTTTAATCAAAAATATTCATGATTTTGATATAAAATATTTTTTTATGCATAAAAATACATTTTTTTAAAAAAACTATTTTTCATTGCATATTAATATTTTATATTTAAAAACATTATTACACTTATAGATACTGAATCGTAAAATTATATACCGTATTTTTAATTAGTTGGTTCAATTTCGGTATGTAGATCCTATTTATATTTTTATCATTATGAATAATAACTATGGTAAATATTTGTCACCTCGGTAATGGTAAAATGGGTCAACAGTCTTAAAACCATTTGAAAAGGTATAAAAACAAAGAGACCAATTTTCTTTATTTTAGTGGATGGGATCAAATTGACCATTTACATCCAAATTTATATTATATGGTCTTTTGGTTCCATTTTTATATGATTATAAAATTTTCTTATTTTAATTATAAAAAAATTTAAAATGTCACTCTCTTGATTTAATATATATACATTTTTACAATTATATAAAGAGAGGATAAGTTCTGTAATAAATTTTTATTTTCAAAAGGAATTACTTTTTTATCATTTAATTTTTTTTAGTATTTAGTGATTAAATATTTGCCTTAAATACTATCACAATGTCATCATGGTACTTATGCAAGGAGTAGAAAGAATCATGTAAATGATTTTAAAATTTATAAAACAGATATTAATATGGCGACTTATCAGTTCCCATGAATTTTAGGGATTCATATTACATATTAAGGATTTTAAAAAAAATATTACAATCATTTAATTATCTTTATCCATTTTAATTCAAACTAAATAAAAATGTCAAAACAAAAGTGATGATATTTTATGCAAAATAATATTTTTTAAATTATTAAAAAATAATAAAAATATTTCAAGGTGAAAATTAGTATGATATTAGGTGTAAAATGTCATAAATTATTGAATTATAATACAATTTTTACATTTCAAAATATTATAACCCTTTAGGGTTGTTATAGTTGTTATTATTATTAAAGTAAAAATGGTTAATAAAGGGGGTAATAAAAAACATAAGGATTAAAGTGGTATCTAAACCTATATAAGTTGGATTGTATTATTATATTAGGGCCCTATATATAATATCTTACTATAAATTTCATTTTGTAAGAACTTATCCTTGAATTTGACTTTATTATATTTTAATATTTTGAAAAAAAATACAAGAGTTATCGCACATCACTTGTGAAAGGTCACTGCTATTTTTTATTTACTAATTCATGAGAAATTAATCTCAATCAAATAATTCCAAATTATATTCTAAACATACCTATCCATTAATTATAGGTTTTTATATTCTTAAAATACCATTTCATGGATCCTCAAGAAATGATTTAAATGAGTCTAATCATAGAATATTTAATCGTCTAGCCTGACCTCCTTAAATTTATTTCTTCTTCTACCTCAAGTAATTTTTTAATGTTATTACTAAAATAAAAAATTCAGTATAATAATTATACTAAAATTTTATTATGATTATGTAACCACCACAATCCACCCTTTTTCCATCAAATGGTAAATGAAAAGTATCGCACAAACTTATGGGCTGACTACCACCTCTACGTAGGGATACAAATAATTTTCAATAAACATATTTCATTGATGGTCGTTATGATGGGTTTAATATTCATATATGAAATTCATGATACTGTTAAAATTATAAAATTATAATATCATATCTAAATTCATACCTTCCCATCTGCTGGAAAACGATATCTTTTCTTGGGTGTACATGTGGAGTACCTCCTCCACAAAGTGATGTGATTCGTTTATCATTTCGGCCTAACAAAGATGGTAAAAAAGAAATATTTAACTATATATATATATATGTGTGTGTGTGTGTAAAATTATAATAATTCATTTTATTTTTATTATTATTCACATTTATTTCATTTCATCCATCAAAATTTAAAAACAACGTTCATGCATACATACGGCTTACGGACTACATGAACGGTATAATTCATTTCTCTATATATATCATTTATGGATAATTATAAATACGTATATAATAAAAATATATGACATTTATATAATTATTAACATTATGGATATGATTTAACCATTATTATAGTACTAGGGCTAAAACTACCGAACTAAAATTCTCATAAAAATGAAATAGTAACACCCGAGAATGGTGATTTTAATAAGAAATTATTAATAAATTTGATTTGAAATTTCATAATTTGATCATATATGATGTTATGAGTATGTAAATTACTCTAGTACAAAATTATAATAAAATAAAATTTATTATACACATTGACAGAATAATTTTCATGAAATTAATTGCTAAAGTAAAGGGATTTTTCATCTCACTTTTATTTATGTGAGCCATATGCCATATTCACCATGTAGTTCCTCTATGTGGTGTATATACTACCCATAAATTTATTTTATAATGGTTTTCATGAAAATTAATTATTTAAAAATCCAAAAATATTATTTCTTTCATTAGGTTTTTATTTAGATATTTACAAATTCAAATAAGGTTCCTTCTTTCAATATTTTTTTATTGAAACTTGTTTGATTTTATGTATATATTAATGTATATAAGGTGTATATACTTCCCATTTGACATGTTATATCATGATTTTTCTTATTTTTAGGAAATTTAATGACTCAATTGATGTAATTATTCACTGGTACAAACGATTAAAATGTTAACAAAGTGGAAATTTTTTTATATTACAATCTCATTGTTTTTCTGAAATTTTTATGGTTAAGATTATGATGATCAGACATTTTTATCTAAATATCAATAATATAATTAATTTCCTTATACATAGTTTATTAATGGAAATTTTATGTAATATCTCCATTTTCCTCTCTTTTATAATTAAAATTATTGATAATATGTTTTAAAAAAATAGATTTATTTATTCTCTGATTAGAAATACTTTTTCATTGATATACATGTTTTCTAAAATGTTTTCAATAATGTTTTTAATAATATCCAAAAAAAATTAAATTCATTTGTAATCATGTTTTACTTTTTACTTATGGTGTAAATGGATCTTCTTATCATCTTTTAAATTAGGTACTTTTGACTTTTCATAAAAAATGTGAAAAGAAACATTTTATTGATATACATGAGATGAATATAATTTCTCATCATCGTATCCACTTAGTTAATGGAGTATTACTCACTAAGGTTTCGTGGTTCTTTTAAAATAACATATTTTAATTAATATTTTTTAAATTATTATATTTGTTAGATGTTTTTTCAAAATGAAAATAGTATTTTACATAACGAAATGTTATAGAAATATTATAAATAAATTTTGTATTTATAATAAAATCATTTGA
The DNA here is from genome assembly GCA_963277665.1 of Viscum album. Taxonomy (NCBI): domain Eukaryota; kingdom Viridiplantae; phylum Streptophyta; class Magnoliopsida; order Santalales; family Viscaceae; genus Viscum; species Viscum album. Next base: position 1,830,211,040 of record OY728164.1, on the reverse strand, counting down.
TATCACTTATTATTTACTAGGGATATGATTCCATGATACAATCCTTTTCATTCATTGGATGGTTTTTAATTCTAACAATGATATTTTTAGGAAACTCATTTATTTTCCATAGGTAATTCTATGATAAAATACTGAAATGTATGTGAAACTTGTTTCTTTTATAAGGGATATGTTATATAATGAATGATTTATGATATTATGGGACACAATGAATGGATTATAATAATAAAATAGGTTACTCAAGAATTATATATCCCTCCAATTCATGGTGTTAATATGGATATCTCATGAGATAATAAGGAATGGAATGGGGTGTTAACCCATTTCAGTAATGGGACATTGTCTACTATTATTTTATTGGGAGTGATCCATGACCACGGATAAAATTCATTGGGGTGTGAACACAATCAGCAATGAAAGTCTTGGGAGTGAACCGTGGCTAAGGATATGATGTAATATATAATGAAGCAAATCCATTATGATAATCTTTATAGTGATTCTTTACTAATAAAATTATTTTATAAACATACATGTATTCCATAAATTATGTCTTATGATAATTTTTTCTCTCATGGATCATGATATTTTATTTTATTGTTATTATAAACTACCATGATTAATTCCATGACTCTTATTTATGATCTATGATATTCTGGTTATATTTCCAAATGATAGTTTCTTGTTCGCGTACCCTTTATCCCATTCTATACATCAGTGATCATTGATATCTACATTTTTTACCCTTATTGAGAATCTGAGCTCACTCTTTCTTATTTTTAATTTCATCTAGGTATGAAGAAATGATATAAGTTTGGTATGAATAAAAAGAGTAGTATGTTGGAATAAATCTTTGGGAGGTGTTGAAAATCATTCATGACATTAGAATATTGTGTATCTAGTATACAAATAAACTAAACCTTTGTTGTCGTCAAGCATGTATTTGGGAAATGTGTGAAATATTCATCAAATAAGAAGTAATATTTATATATGAAAAGTATGGGTTACTATATTTGCTACCATATTATGGGTTTGGTTAATAATTGAACAATAATACTATAGAACATTAGTAAAAACCCTTGATATATGTATAAGAATATAATAACATCCAAAAGTTTGAGTAAAGAATAGATTATGTGGTTTTTTAGTAATATATCACTAACATTATACTTCTAGTGGATGCCATTTTTGAAAAGATTCATATAGAGGTCGTAACCTCACAAAGAGTTGGTTGATTATATCTTGACCATCATACTTGTACATGATGAGTGTTCCCTTACTACGCTACTAGTTTTATAATCATGTGGGGTATGATTTGGTAAATTAAAATTTCCCTTATGAACAATTGTGGTGGATTTGAATTGATGATGATTCTGGATAACCTAGGTTAAACATAGGTTTCATATATAAAAAAATATTCATGATTTAGAAATCCTGCAAATGATTTTTCAAGTTTTTGTGGCTTAAAATATGAATTATTGTTGCTCACACATTGATTTTTGGGGTTTAGTCAATGGATGGAACCAAGAATATTTTTTATAGAGGTGAATGTGATGTAAAATGGTGTGATTGAACTAATTAGAAAAGAATGGAATTATATATTTAATGAGAAACCTTATGATTATCTCTAATCAGTTATCCCTCTATATGATTAACAACCTTATCATAGTGAGATTGTTGTCATGAAAAATAATATAAAAATGGAATTTCATGATGAATATAGAGGAAAAATAATTTTCTTACTATATATTAAGAATTTGGAAAAGATGCACTTAATGGAATATCCCAGATGAACTATTATAAAAATGTAAAGTATGAGAATTTTGAAAATAAATGTATAAATGTTATAAAAATGGAAAGTATGAGAATTATGAAAATTTATTTCATGTGGGGAAATATTTAGATGAGGATCAGATATGTTGCATGATTAATGGTTAAACTATTAATGATTAAAATACTAAAAATGAAATATTGAAATTAAGTGGTTATTAAATAATAAGACAATGAATCATCATTAATTGATTAAGGTGGAAGTGGAATGGTTGATGTGTTTATGTATTGGAATTCAAGAAATATGTTTTAGAATTATTGTTCTTCATTGAATTATGGTTATAAGAATCATGAACCACATAAGTATTGTTCAATATAATGATTTCATTAATGACTTTCAAGGATATAATTTATGTTTCTAATATCCGAGAAAAGTGATTTAATGTTAAGGTCATATTTAATGGAAATTAGATGAATTAATGATAGATAAGAATTAATATAGGACTATTGTTCACAAAATAATGTTTAGTTTAAATAAATATATTATTGATATTGATAGTGTAAATTGGATGGTAATGATGAACTTGGATCTATTTATTGATTTGATTAAACAAATTACGCTATTTTTTGGAGTTTACATTAATTCTAGTTTTATGTTATATATTTGATAATATGTGATTTTATTTAATGAATAATGAGAGTGTTAATAATTTGAAGCCTGTACATTTTCATTGGGTTTTTATAGAAATTTTTGTTATTAATAGGTTTTATGACAATATATGATAATGTTTTTCACATATTAGGTATGTCACATTAAGATCAACTTTATGTTTTCTAGGGGGTTAATGTTATATTGATTTTGGAAATTTTGTGACATTTCGTCTATATTTTTTATTTTTATTTTAGTTAGACATATTTTGGATGTGGTTAAAAGTAAACAATTTATGGAATGAAATAAGTTGAACTATTGGTGTTATTATGGATTAATAGATTAATATATGATTTATCTAGATTGGATAAATTCCACTAACTATTTTAGTTTTGGTAAATATCAATAGATAGAAGAAATGAATTTATATCCTTTTAGAGGTCTTATTATCCATTAAAAGTTATTTTTAGTGCTTTAAAAATTAATAAATCGTCTTTAATATTGATTCCTTGGATTAAGAGATGAAGTGGAAATTAATCAAATAACAACCAAAGGATGAAATTATTCTTATGAAATTGAAATAAATTAAGTATATATTTTTTTTCTCTATCTTGATAGTAGAATAAACCCTCGTCATTGTGAAAAGGATATTTCAATAAAAATATTAAACTTTTACCTTCAATTTTGATGAATCGATGGTATTTTTACCCCTCATAATTTTTTTTTGGAAATTAACATTCTCATGACCATATTTACTATCACTATCAATTATCCCTTTGAGTATAATTTTATCCTCAATTTATATATCTTATCTTCCCTTCAATGATCTCCTCGTCTATTGACCTAGTTTTATGTTATTTCATGTAACCTTCTTGGTTCTCACTTTCCACCTTAAAAATAAGATTTATTATCCATTAATGTGATATAGAATTTCAGTAAAGGTATTTTTAAATATTCAATAATTTATAATCAAGAAATAATTACCGAGAAATGTTTTATTTAATGGGGGGAAATTTTAACACCGAAATATTTTAGTTAAAATCAGAATAATACGGATATATTTATTAATACGCAACCTCAAGTTTTATGAGAATTGTGATATATTATAAAAATATTATTAAAACCTTGTAGTTTTATTTTTTGTATGAATATGAATAAATTCATTATTAAATAAATATATAATTTTCTATCTTGTTAAAAATTATTGATTAATTCATAGGAAATATGCACACAATTTTTTATGAAGTCATTTTATTCATCAAGAAAAATATTTTCTTCAAAAATGATTATTATTTCATTTGGTGTGAGGAATTTATAATTAAATTTTGTTACTCGAAGAAATTTTAGGTTATATAATAATCATTATCTTTTAAATCAATATATAAAAATTTAATTATTGTAAAATTTTAAGATTCTTTTGAATAGATTGATCTTTTAGTGAATAGTTAAAATATTGATTTTTCAAATACATCCATTTTATTTCATTAAATAAATTAATTAAAAATTAAAATTATATTTTGAATTTGGACTAACATTTTAATATGATCCATTTTATAGAGAATAATATAATTAAATCCATTATAATGAGTAATATTTATAATTTTGATCTAAGTAAATTTTAAATCCTAAAAATTCATTTTTCTGAAAAATATTTTTCATTACGTTTTATGCATTTATATTTTAAAAATTTATTCAAATTATAAAAATTGAATAATTAAAAATGGATACCACAATTTAAATTGGGAAGTTTCAATTTCCTAAATGGTAAATTTCATTCAAGGAATCAATCTCTTGCATCAACTTAGATTTCTCTACATGAAAATATTCTTGATTATTTTTGGTAAAACATTACTTTGTTAACATCATGATTTTTTTTTGGAGTATCAAAATAGTTTTATGACATTCATTAAAATCTATTTTCAGATAAATTATCATGGATAATCTTCTTCATTATAACTACTTCTTTCAAACTCTTGATCAATTAATTTTTCTATAAATGTGTTTTCTACAGAAACCTTAGTTATTTTTTATCTTCAACATATATGTCATCATCATCATCATATTCAGATAAAAAAATTATCCTTTTAGATTTATAGAACCTTTTAACATATCCCTTATAATATGACTTTTATTCTTCAATATGTTTCTTCCAAGTAATCTTGATTTTCTGTCTTCTTCATCACTTTCTTCTTTATCTTTTATTTAGGAATAATTTTAATAAAAATTTCCAATAACTCCCTAGATAAAACATTTATGAGGTAGCTTACCGTTAGACATCCATGTACCTATTTTCACATTTAAAAAAAATATAGGAATTCATTAAAAAATTTAATAAAATCATCTTTGATTTCAGATTCACCAACTTCTTCATCTGTATGAGACTTCATATATTTTCCTTACATAGATGGTTCGAATTAAATTTCATGATCACAATTTTTATTTACATTCATGCCATTATATCTTACTATCTCATATGTAATGATAATTTTAGGAATTTAATCCGAACATAGAGTTTTAGGATCTATATCTTCCAAAGATGAATCTTTATCATCAAACTTTTCAAGAAGAATTTGTAAGATCTATTTTTTAATAGTTCAGTATTACATCTTTTCACCAAAATATATTATGGTGAAAAATATATCTTTAACTCTTGTAAAAAAGTCGCCAACAAATTCAAATTCACCCATTTTTAAGATATCCATACTTCAGCCTCCATATTTTTAACTTTTTCTTCTTCACCTTTGTATTTATGTCATTGATATTTTTAAACGTTTACATGATTACTTTAGTAGTTAAAGCTATCTTCACACTAAGTAATTCACTTTTAGAGAGTGATGATATTAAATAATATTTATCCCTTCGACCATTATATATTATTCTTATCATAAGATTTAATAGGAACATTTTCAGAAATATGATTAAATCAATTTGTAGCATCTTTCAAAACATCATAACCAAGAGATATAATATATAAAAAATATTCTATATTTCTATATATGATAGTTCTATCCCTAAAATACCTGAATCAACTTACTATTAAAATAATTCAAATTCTACATTACAACATCTCTTCAAAAATAAACAAATATTAAACAAAGGGACCTTCCCTATGATACCAATTTGAAAGGCTCTAACAGGGTCAATGAAATCACTGAGAGGGGGTGGTATGAATCTGTGACATCTATTTATTTTATGTAATCATTCTTTTATGACATCATTTACCTCTGGTAAAGGATATATCACTTTTCTAGAATTCATGCATTTAAAAATAGAAAAGAACATCGGTATTTACATGTTATAAAACTCAATAAGAGTATTTCATCCTTTTCATTGTTTAGAAATTATTCAATTTCATACAATTCACTAGAAAAAGAATCATTTTTATGGATACAAAAAAGAATAATATATCCACACACTTTTTTATAACTATGATCAATACAATATTGAATGTTCATCTTCGAGCATAACTGGTGTAAATTAGATGTTGTAATAAGCTTAGAAACATTAACTAATTAGTTCTAAACATGTCATTGTGTTTCTTCAAAAACATATAATTTTTCAAATCATCAAAAAATAATTATTCTATTTCATACCCAGCATTATATAAGAACAAATTATATAGGATAATTACAAAAAATGATATTATAATTTCCCACTCAAATTCATATATATTATTTATTTGTCTAAAAATAAGAATAATTTGATAGTATAGAGAGTAGTTGGATTAGATTATTTATTTTTCCTTAATATATTAGTTTAATTTCTCATCTTGGTCTGGTAAATTTGATTACCACTTCAAATGAACACTTCTTATATCTAAAAAATATCTCTTATAAAATTATTTCTACAAAATTTCTCTCAAGAAATTATCTTCAGAAACCAATCCTCTTTCACATTGCTTCTTGGCACATGAACACTATTAGTGTATGTTGGAATTTGACTTCGATTTATAGATTTTATATAATGGATAAATTATGGGAAAACCATTTCATATTCCCTCTCACCCAAATTGCAGAATCTTCAATTTCACATTTATTTCAACTTCATTATAACCATTTATCAATGATTCTCAACTATTTTAGATTCTTATGATGTATTATTATATTACCTAGAACATAATACATCATAACATCTTTTGAAGAATAACATCACAACTACTCGGTCTACGGAATTATTTTCTAGAAAATCTCATATTGATATTGTTTTTCACTCCAGTTCTCTTGATCAGATTGAAAATAAGAATTGTCACTCTAATTTTTCTAACCAACTGAAACTCCTTTTTCATAAAAAGTTTTCCAACTTCTATAGAATTCAAAACAAAATAATAAATGTTCATTGTCCACTTATGTTTTCATAAATTTAACTACTTTATTTATTGGATCTACTTCTCATCAATCTGATGTACTGTGTATAATATAACTCATCCTATGATTAATTATCAATTTCACACCTTGTTGGTGAGTTTTTACCCAATTGAAAAAGATAAAACATAATTCCTCACTCTGATTCTTCAGGTCACACGAAAATTGTTCAATACATTGTTGTATTTCATCTGATTGTTTGACTTTTAATGCCCATTTATTTCATCAGTGTCTACAACTTATCTTCATTATCACACTAAAATCTTTTGGTTCATCTAATACAATTTTGTTAGTCTATGTTATTCATATAATGGGACACTATTTTTGATAATCTTTATGTGTCAACCAAATAATTGATGGATTAATGTCGAAAAACATCTAATATATCAATGTATTCACATGTCTGATGGATTGGTTCATTCGATGGATTGCTTAAACTGATAGATCAGATGATCAACAATTTTGAAAACCATTTGGCTTAAGAAACATCAACCCCCCAAGTCACCTAACTACTATTTCATTCAGTGATACTCAATCTAAGGATCTATGACTAGAAAATTTCAACTCTATAAAAACAGCAATGTTATGAATTTTATTTCATCTTTTCCCAAACCCATTTCCCTCCCCTATTCTTTCATAATGATTTGATAACATCTTTTTAGTCAAATTAATATGTAGATAAATTTTATCATGGAAAATCATTGTCATATTTTTTGGTTTTGAACTTCTTCATAGAAATTCATAATATTAAACAAATTCCTTTTCCATTTTGAAACACTCCATCCAATAAATGTGAGTCTAATGACATGTTCTCATATCAAAAACACAAAAATAGAATACTTCAATAGAATTATTTCATAAAAAACCTTTTTTGATCTTCTGAAATAGATTCTCTCTTTGTGTGATCACAAAAACATTACATGTATGTTGATTTTTTTTAAAGACAACATTTTTAAAGAAGCCATAATATAAAACATTCATCAAATAACTTCTTCCAATATCAAAAAATTATTACCATAGTCTCATAAAATCAAATAAAGAATCCCATTACAGATAAGATGAATATAAATGAGAAGATAAACCCATGATGTCCCAAAGTGTATAGACATTGAAATACAACCAGAAAACAAACATGAAGAGGATTAGATACTTTATAAGTTTAGATAAAGGAGTTTTAATGTTGAGAAACTTATCAAAACCCATTTTCTCACATTTAAGTGTATATAAAAGGCCAATTTATTCCAATATCTATTAATTTTTTCTTAAATATTGGGATTTTAAGGTGTAGTGGATGTGAGAAAATATCTTAAATAATGATTTAAAAAGGTGTAATGCTTTTATCCAATGGAATGAATGCCTACAAATATTTTTTATTTATTGATAATCCCTACTTTAAAGGGAATAAGGATGAAACCCAAGGACCTCATGGACCAAGGACTGTCACACCTGAAGGAAAAAAAGAGAGACAACCAGATTGGATACTTGAGCAGCCCCTCCCTAACATAAAAACAGTTTCAATGATTCAATATAATTATATTTATTCGTGAAAATATTATTCTGTAAAAACCACAAAAATGAATATGAAATATTTTTTTCATTCTCCTAACACTCTTATAGTCAATGTGAAATATGATTAACAAGGGAGATTAATTAACTAAAAATATATGGTTCGATATACTATTCATAATAACTTTTTTAATGTGTTTGTAGAGATGAGAAAAATTTATGGAAACAACATGAATATATATTTAAACAAACACCAAAAAATATAAATTAGAAATGGTATCACATTACATTTAATTTATGAAAAAATGTGATGTATAAAAATGTTACACTTTTTTCTCAAAATGTTTATCACAAAAATACTTATTGAGAATTTTTTAAATGAACATTACAATGAGAAAATGTTGTCCCACCCTTTTCTCATGTGAAAGTATTTAACTGTATCAATAAGGTTGGGGAACAAATAAAAGAACAATTATGGGTATGATTTTTCTTGAATTGAGAATTGCAAGTTGGGGATGACAAAAACCAGACCATTTATTCATGTTGTTATTAAAGAGAATATTACATTTCCCCTTGGAATTATTTTCATTTAGGGGGACAAAATATACAATAAGTTTTTAAGTAAATATGGAGTTTTAAAGGATCCATATAGGAATATTTAATTTCTCTTTGGATGTGGTAATCTAGAATTATATGTTTTTTAAATTGGTTATCAATATAATGAAAGATCAATGTGTGAAAAAGTATAATGAATTTAATTTTTGGCTTCTATTGAACATGAAAAGGATGTATTATCATATTGTAAATGGGATTGGTGATTTAGATGTTTTTTCTAGAAAAGTGTTTAATGAATTTGAAGGATCCATCTAAACTGTCCCAGATAGGATCGCTTTTAAAGCTGTATTTAGATGGTTTAAATCTTGATCAATTTTTTAGAGATCTATCATTCAACATATATGATCTTTTACAAGGATAATTTTCATGAAAAATTTATAAAATAAATGTTAAAATATGTTTTCTGAAGTTTTATGTTTATTTGAAGTATCCTTGATATCATTTTAACCATTATGATTTAATCTAGAGTAACCTGGATGTTTAGTCTGGGATCCCCAAAAAATATAGGTCATTATGTAAAGGGATTATAATGTAAAGTGATTATCAGAAGCAAATACATAATTTATCCATCCATGAAATGGTCAATGTAGATGTTTTGGACCATGTAATAACACTTATGTAAGGGGATCCCATATAACCAAATTTATGTAAGGGGGTTTTCATAACATAAGGGGATATTACCATATATCTGGATCTATATAATGGATAAGCCAATGTAAGCATAGACACATATAGGGATCCATGAAAGAGTTAACCACATAAGGTTATTCACATTGTAATTGATATTAAATACGATCCTTTTCATACTTGTCAAAAATATAGAGTTTCTAATATTTTAGATTTTGAGGAATAATCTAATTTGGATGATTCTAAAGATGAATATTAAGGTTTCTAAATGTACCAAACAACAAAAAGGGTTCTTGATTCATGAAAATTATTTTTAATAATATTATATTCCTGAATGACTCAAATGATGATCAAATATGAATGAACTGGAAGGATGGGAATTTACTCAAGCATGTAATGGGCTTCTTCTAGATTATTTAAAACTAGATATGATCAATCAATCAATGAATGTACTAATCTTTATTGTTCTAAATATTACAAGATTATTTTTACTTCAAGAAGGAGAATGGAGATATCGAAGCAATGTTGTAGCTAGGATCAAGAACCTATAGCTTCCTCCCTTCCAAGTGTTTAGGTTCTAAACCACAAGAAAAGTCGTTGTATGATTTTTATATCAACATAGATATGGTAATATATTTTTTAATTGGTGTATTTTTATAAGGTAATATGTGGATACTATTAAAATGTTTTAAATACATGTTCATAAGACAAAAATGAGATAAAGAATAAGAATATGGTATTTTAGTAGTATTATTTGTAATATCAATCCTAACTAAATACAAGAAAAAATCCATGTAAGTTAGTTGAAAAATGCGATTTTTAGAGATTGTATTAGATGATTTCACACATACTCTGAAATATTTCATTTTTTAAATTTTAGAAGACTAAAAAAAGGTGTGTGAGCTACCATTATCGATAAGGCTCATGAATATCTCATGAAAAAAATCATCTATTTTCCTCAATAAAATATCTCCCTTTTAACGAAGTAAGAGAGAGTATAGTTAATATAATGTGTTCTAAGAAAACATAATCTCTAAAAGAAATGGTGATTGAGAAGAAAATGTAGTAGGATCCATGAATATCAAATGGTTATTGAAGTCGAATAAGAATATTAGACCTAGTAAATATCCTGATTTATTACTTTATGCATTGAAGATGAGTGTAAGACCAGTTTTACAAAATAAAATATTTTATGAGTAAAAATAAGAGGAAGTTGATCATAATTTTCTTGTTAAAATTGAATAATAAAAAGAAGATAATTTGAAAAACTATAGGGATATACATTTTGTGAGTAATAAAAGACCTAAAATTTTAGTGATATATTTATTGGATAGAATAAGTGAAACTCTTATATATAGTTCATACTCACGAGGTAATATTTTTTGGGTTGTATTATTTAAGAATGAGTTTTTGTAACACCTTGAAGTTTTATGAAAAACATTATTTTAATTTCATTTATGTCTTGTATTTTACGCTACACCAAGATTATCTTACTCTATACGCAACATTTTATTAGCTTGAAGTATGCGCAAACACTATTCTAGGCTTATGTTGCATGCCAGAGCAACATTCCTCGGTAGCGTGTGTTTCACGCAATACCAAGTTTCACTAAAGAAGATATTATTATAATATAATTATGAACTAGCCGTTTTGAATAGTAATACCCACTTTTTAAAATTTTATATATTTTATCATTAATAATGGACTTCATTTTTGGATTCATAATATTGAAATTAGCCTACGGTGAATTTTTGGTATTTTTCTAAAAACTTTCAATTTTTGATGAATAGTGAAAACACTAAGTTACTATTTAAAACCAGACTTTTTATTTAAATAATTATTTATTTTATTTAAATTTATTTTTGGTCAAAATAGATACATAATACCTATATAAGTTCAATTTAATTCATTGGAGTCATTTTATAATAATTTTAAAAATATAAAAATCTTATTGAAATTTTCACCATTTTTACCCACCTCCTAGGAAAATTTGCAAATTTCCATAAAACACAATTTTACCTCTTTTGTGAGTGGAATTTAAAAAATATGAAAGACACGGTTGATATCAGTAAGTAAAATGAGGATCAATGAGATGAAAATAATTTTTGGTGAATAGTAACTTTTTACTTTTAGTTACCACTTTTAAAAGTAAATTCGGTAATTAAGGGTAAAAATTATATTATTATTACCTTAACACATGTCCTAATTATATTCGATAAGTTTTATTCGACCAAAAACAACCTTAGGAATATAATATTATCATTTAGGACCACTTGGATTAGATTAGGACATTTATTATTATTTAAATCAAAGAAGAATTAAAAGAGTTAAAATCAAAGTTTAATAACTAAAACATATTTATTATAGGGTTATACATAAGATAAATTCGACTATAAATATTCCATTTAAAGATAAAATGATTTCATATATAATGGTAGTTTATTTATAATTTTTAGACATTAAATAATTTAATTTATTTATAACACAATGATGATGCAGTAATTACCTTAATAATGAAATATTGACATAATTGATGTTATAAATACCCTAATAAATGTAATTTGAGACTTTTTATGAATTACACTAATTTTATAGGTTAATATGACATGTTATTATTGATTAAATTAACTTTTTTCGGTCTAATCAAGCTGGTATGAGTTTCACAAAAATCAATTACCAAATTGTGTCAAAATTGACATAAAATAGTTCTTAAAACAAATATTATTCTATTAACTGATATAATATTCCTAAAAATCTAAAGATCGGCCAAATTACATAGATAAGGAACCACTTTGGGTTCATTTGTATTATCATAGTATTTTTATTAACAATATAGTGTATGAAAACAAGAAGACATGGTAAAAGTTAAATTATTTAACAAAGAGTTAAATATAAATGATAAGGTTAAAATAGTTACTTATACTTGTATAAAACCTATTGGTTGAGAGTATTTCGATCCATCCCCACATTAGATTATAAATAAATCAATTTTGTGATATTATAAAACGAATTGGCTTTTTTATAAAGTAATATTTTAGGTTTTTCTTAAGGTTCCCCTCTCCTCCCTTATAAACGTTCACCTCCTCCCTCTTTTCTTTACACAATTTTGAGCCTCAAGCTCTTCCAAACCCTGAACATTTCCCTTCCCAACATCCCTAGAAACATTTTATAGGTTCTGGTCTCCTCAAAAGTCCAACTCTATAGTCTTAATATGAATCATAAAAGAGATGCGTCGAAGAAGAGGTAATCTCTTCTACCGATTCTTTCAAGTTTATTTCTTCTTCAACTTCTTCATCTTTAGTTTTTTCATTATAAAGTAATATCATAAGTATCACTAATATACTGATATGTTATTATAAATATTAAACAACCCCATTTCACCTTTTATCCAGCCTACGGAAAACGAAATCACCGCACGCACATACGTACATAATACCATCTCCACGCCGTGGTGTAATCTGTTTTTCCAACACCACCTTACTTGGATGGAGATAATGGTGTAAAGAATAAATATAAATATTTTTTATAACATGATATGGACTATGAGATATTATATCATCTACTCCAATTCAATTCATTAATTTTGGGAATGATATCATCGCTTGTGCCTACGTACGGATAATCGTCTCCACGACGCGATGTGATTCAATCTCCATGTTAACCATTAAATAATGATTATAAAGTACATATAATGAATAATAATGAAATATATGTCATGATAGATCTACTATATTTATGTGTGTGTATATATATATATATATATGTCATCTACATACTTCCATTCGAATCAATAAGGAATGGGAAACATCGTTCATGCGTACGTACGACCTACCGTCACCATGAATGGTGTGCTTCATTTCATTTAACTATCTATTATATGTATATATATACTTAATATATATGATATAAAAATCATGTTTTACATTCTGGAAGTAAGTAAATAATGATATAATTAATAATAATATCAAGAACAACAAGTCCAAACCCGTACGATAAATGAAACGATTTTACCCAAAACGTTACTTTTACATGGAATTGACAAATGAATGGGTAATATAAATACCTAAGTGAACCATATATGATATAATAACAATGAATATGATTCTTTAATAAGTCAATGACATTATTTAAATCATTATACAGGAAGTTCGGATACATACAAAGCATATCGGACATAAGGTAAGGGATAAATTTTCCAATATCGATTTTATCCGAGATTGTTTATTCGTAAGTATTTATTAGGGTTATATTTATCATCCATATCTCTGTTTTCTAAAAATGATTTCATGTATGTTTAAAGTCCTTTTTACCCATTTTTTACTTTTACTACATGGTATGTTAAAAATCTTTCCTTTGCTTACCATACAAAGTACTTTTTGACTTTTCTGTTAAAAGTAGGAGGAGAATGTTTTTTTACTGCGTGAATGGATTTCTACGGTTTCATAATGCCTTATTTTCATGAAGCTTACTCTACAATAATTCATGACTAATTTTAAAAATAAATACTTTTCTTCTAAAATAGAATGTAATTTTGTGAAAACAAAATGATTTTAAAGAAGAAATGATATTTTCCTCAAGAATTAATTTTAAGTGTTTCTTCAAAACTATTTTCCATCTACGATGAAATTATTTAGTATGATTATGTTTCAAGTATAATTCCCCTATTATTTACATGGTTTTATTCTTTTTATGATTAAATTATATCCATTTGTTTTATATGGATTACTTTTTTGATGGGATGATGTTTATGAAACCCATTTTATTCATTGGGTTATGATGAATGATTTATGTTTATTTTGTGGCACAAGTAAGAATGATTTCATTATGAGATGGTTGTGACTTATATCTCCCTCCAATTCATTGGGTAAAGATTTATATCTCATGAGATAGAAATTTCTGGAATGGCATGTTCAACCAGTTCATTGATACAGGATTGGAACGAGGAGTGAACTCGATTCAAAAATGGACTTTTTCCACTAAGATGGTCTTGGTAGTAATTCCTTGGGTAAAATGGAAATCATAACATGTGCTTAATGGTTTCCACAATTACATGTTTTATTCCCATGCTATTTTATCATGTTTGTTGTTCCATTATGATCTATGCCTTATGTACTGCCATGTTTTATGTCAATGCTCAAGATTTTGATGTTTAAACATTATGTTCATGTTTTTTTAAGTACAAATGTATATGGTTTGTTTTATTTTCTCCATGCTTACCCTTACTGAGCATTTGAGCTCACCCTTTATATGTTTTCTTTTCACTAGGATATAAAGAAAGGTTTTAGGTAAAAAAACAAAAGGGGAAGATCTTTATGGGAGATGTTGAAGATCTTTCACCATGATTTGAAAATTATGTTCCGAGTTTCCAAAGACACTAAACTATTATGGTCCTTTAGTGTTGGATTTTTTCATGTATTAATTATTCCTCAAAAGTAATGTAATGTCCGTGTATGTCATGTTTTGGGTCTCTACAGTTGGTATCCGAGGGAGGTTTAGTTATCCTTTGGAATCTAGGATGCGAAAACGTTAGTGAGATCCCAAGAGATATTTCCAAAGGTATGTCTACAGATGTCCCTAAGGTTAAGTATAAGTATAGGTTATAGTCCTAGAATTACGGTAACGATCATAGAATTAATCCTAAGATGTTAGATACTGAAGGTACTCCCCCTTTATTATGTTGTTTTACCTAGAATGATTTTTTCCTCTCACAGTATTCATTTTGGGTTTTAGAAAATGGTTGTAAATAGGAAGATTCACGATAAAGGAGGATATGATGGTCAATGGAATGATATTATCATTAGAAACCAAATGAAACGGGATTTGGAAGTCCAAACACCATTATTATTCCTAATCAGCAATCTCATAATATGATCAATAAACTCATCTTTGGTAAGATTCCTGACTCACCTAATAAGAGAAAGATGGAGTTTCTTGATGATCATAGAGGAATGAAAGTTCAATTTCCCCCATGTAAATCATGTGGGAAGACGGATCGATGAGAATGTTTCAAAGGAACTAGAAGATGATTTGGTGGTGGAAAAGAAGGACACAAATCCAGTAAGTGTAGAAGAAAAGTTTCAGTTAACACCATGGACAGTGATAATGGTATTTCTAGGACATCAAAAACGGTTAAACGTTTTAAATGTGGGATGTACGGGCATTATGAAAACTAATTCCCAAAGGTAAAATCTCATGAAGAGAATCAGCACGGTCGTATGGGTTGTATTTATATTGATGATGATGAAGAGACTACATATGATATATGAGATGAAAGATGTGTTGATGAATAAAATGATGAATCTCGGTCAATGGTTTAAGAAATTAGTGGAATGATTTATGCTTATCAAGAGTTATGTTCTATAGGTAATGGTACTATGGATTAATGACACATCTAAGGATTATTACACTATTGTTTTTTATAAAGTATTTGAAAGTATATGTTGAACAGTACCGGTAACCATGAAAGGTTATTCAGATATTTTTGGAAATTAGTTGATATGTGTATAATGAAGGGATAAAGAGATAATGAGATGTTTGATAGTATTAATGAGCTCATGACTGATATAAGGATTATGTGATATCATGGTTTGTGTATATATAAATTTTGGGAATTTGGTTTTTGGAAAGAGTTAAATTTTGAAAACATTCATGTTTTCACTAAGGTTCAATGGGTATTCATTTTTCAAGAGAATACATGATTAAGGTATTCACATGTTTGGAATGTTACCAACAATATATATCGTATGATATATGGGAAATAAATGCTTTTATTCACATGCTTGATTGATGAAATTTCTAGTAATCGTTTTTCTTATACTATAAGATTGGAAATATGTATTTTTGATTAGCCTAAAGGTAGGAATGGATTAAGTTTCACATCAGATAGTATTGTTTAAGGATATATCTTTTTAATATTATGATAGTAGAGTTTTAGGAAAAGGACAACCCGCAGCATGGGCGACAACCAATCACGTCAGAGAAGGTTGTGGGAATCGAACCCACAACCGAAGTGCGACATGCCTTCATCACCTACCACTAGCCTACAGGAAGTGCATGTTTAGTAGAAATTAGTTTTATTTTATTAAGTGGTATGATAGATGAATTATAAGTCCATTTTTGGAACCATATACGATTAATCTCACCGTAGATAGACTTATGTATATAACTATTGCTTACTTTATGTTTGAGACAGATAGAATGACCTATCATTTTATCGCATGATTCGATAACACTTCACAGAAGACAAATTCAACATCATTTCTTTAAGAGATGAAGTGGAAATTGATCAAGGCATGAAAAACAATGAGAATATACCAATATCATGTACGTATTTATTATAATTCAAAAATTCTTCAACATTAGGGAAATGATCTTGAAAACCAAAATGTTGTCCTATTGCCCTCATATCTGATGAATCAGATGGTGCTTTAGATCATCACAAATTTATGGCTTTGTGATTTTTGGATTTTTCATATCCATGTTCTCTACCACTCTCTATCAGAACTTTATGGTTATATTTTTCTTCCATATCCATATTTTCATCTATGTTCTCCTATGTGGAAACCTATTGATTTGTTAATTTGGGTAACCGTTACGTTTCATACTTTAGTTTTTAAAGTTAAGTTTTGGAATTCCTTTTGATGACGTGGGTTTCAATTAAAGAAAATTTAAAGTAGTAAACAATTTATAACCCTGAATAATTTAGAGGGCGAAATTCATTTTAAGGGGGGTAGAATGTAACAAGTAGAGATTTTATGAAAAATATTCTTTTAATTTCATTTATGTCTTATGTTTTACGCTACACCAAGATTATATTGCGCTATACACAACACTGTATTAGCTTACAATATACTCAAAAACTATTCTAGGCTTATGTTTCACTCCAGAGAAACATTCCTCGGTAGCGTGTGTTGTACGCAATACCAAGTTTCACTAAAAGAGATATTGTTATAATATTATTATGAACTAGCCGTTCTGAATAGTAATACACACTTTTTTTAATTTTATAAATTTTATCCTTCAAAATGGAATTCAATTTTGGATTCGGAATATCGAAATTATCTTAGGGTGAATTTTTGGTATTTTTTTGAAAACTTTCAATTTTTGATGAATAGTGAAAACACTGGGTTACTATTTAAAAACCGACATTTTATTTAAATCATTATTTATTTTATTTAAATTTATTTTAGGTAAAAATAGATACATAATACCTATATATGTTCCATGTAATTCATTTGAGTCATTTTATAATAATTTTAGATATATAAAACTTTTATTGAACATTTCACCGTCTTTTTCCCACCTCCTAGGAGAATTTGAAAATTTACATAAAACATAATTTTACCGCTTCTGTGAGTGGAATTTAAAAATTCCAAGAGACATGGTTGATATCAGTAAGTAAAATTTGGTTCAATTAAATGAAAATAATTTTTGGTGAATAGTAACTTTTTACTTTTATTTACCATGGTTAAAAGTAAATAAGGTAATTAAGGGTAAATATGATATTATTATCATAACACATGTCCTTATTCTATTTGATAAGTGTAATTCGACCAAAAACAACCTTAGGAAATAATATTATCATTTAGGTCTACTTGGATTAGATTAGGATATTTATTATTATTTAATTCAAATAATAGTTAAAAGAGTTAAAATCAATGATTAATAACTAAATTTTTTTTAATATATGGTTATACATAAGATAGATTCATCTATAAATATTACATCGAAATTTAAAAAGATTTCCTACATAATGGTATTTTATTTATAATTTTTATACATTAAATAATTTAATTATTTATGACACAATGATGATGCAGTAATTACCTTATTAATGAAATATTAACATAATTGATGTTATAAATACCCAAATAATTGTAATTTGATACTTTTTATGAATTCAACTAATTTTTTAGGTTAATATGACATGTTATTAATGATTAAATTAACTTTTATGGAACTAATCATACTGTTATGAGTTTCACAAAAATCAATTACCAAATAGTGTCAAAATTGACATAAAATAGTTTTTAAAACAAATATTATATTATTAATTGATATTATATTCCTAAAAATATATGTTTCAGAAAAATGAATTAGGTAAGGAACCACTTAGGGTTCGTTTGGATTTTTATTGTATGTTTATTAACCATATATTGTATGAAAACAAGAAGACACGGTAAAAGTGAAATTATTTAACTTAGAGTTAAATCTAAATGATAAGGATAAAATAGTAACCTAAACTTTTCTAAAACCTATTTGTTGAGATTATTTCGACCCATACCCACTTTATCTTATAAATAAATCAATTTGGAGATATTATAAACAGAATATGACTTTATTATAAAATAATAGTTTATGTTTTTTCAAAGGTTCCCCTCTCCTACCTTATAAAAGGGATCCTCCTCCCTATACTCTTTACACAATTTTGAGCCTTAAAGCTCGGGAAAACCATGAAAATTTCGCTTCTCAACTTCTCTAGAAACATTATACAGGTTCTGGTCTCCTCAAAAGACCAACTCTAGTTCCTTAAGAGAAATCTTAAAAGAGGTGTGTCGAAGAAGAGGTACTCTCTTCTACCGATTATTTCATGTTTCTTTCTTCTTCAAATTCATATTCATTAGTTGTTTCATTATAAGGTAAAAACATATGTATCACTAATATACTAATATGTAATTATAAATATGGAACAACCCCATTTCACCTTCTATCCATCCTACGGAAAACGAAATCACAGCGCGTGCGTATGTACGGAATATTGTCTCAATGTCGTGGTGTAATCTATTTTTCCAACACCACCTTGCTTGGATGGGTATAATTGTGTAAAGAATATATATATATATTATAAAATCATACTGATTCTGAGATATTACATCATCCACTCAAATTCAATTCAATAATTATGGGAACGATATCATCGCTCGTGCGTACGTACGGATTACCATCTCCACGACGTGATGAGATTCATTCTCCATGTTAACAATTCAAGAATGATTATAAAGTATATATACTGAATAATAATTGAATATATGAAATAATAAAGCTACTGTATTTATGCATATATATATATATATTTCATCTACTTACTTCCATTCAAGTCAATAAGGAAAGGGAAACAACGTTCATCCGTACGTACGGCCTACCGTCTCCATGAATGGTGTGTTTAATTTCATTTATCTTTATATTAAATATATATATATATACTGAATATATATGATATAAAAATCATGTTTTACATTATTGAAGTAAGAAAATCATGATATATGTAATAATAATATCATGAACAACAAGTCCAAACACGTACGATAAATGAAACGATTTTACCCAAAACGCTACTTTAACATGGAATTGACAAATGAATGGGTAATATAAATACCTAAGTGAACCATATTTGATATAATAACAATGAATATGATCCATTAATAATTAAATTAAATTATTTAAATCTAAATACATGATGTTCGGATACATACGAAGCATATCAGACCTAAGGTAAGGAATAACTTTTCCAATCTCGTTTTTATCCGAGATTGTTTATACATAAGTATTTATAGGGGTTATATTTATCATCCATGTCCCTATTTTCTAAAAATGGTTTAAATTATTTTTAAAGTCCTTTTTACCAATTTTTTACTTTTACTACATGGTATGTAAGGAATCTTTCTTTTGTTTACCATACGAGGTACTTTTTGAAGTTTCTGTTAAATGTACGAGGAGAATGTTTTTTTGCGGTCTGAATGGATTTCTACGGTTTCATAATTCCTTATTTTCATGAATCTTACTCTACATGATTTCAATACTATTATCAACAATACCATTTTCTTTTAAAATTCCATGGCATTTTGTGAAAATAAAATTACTTTAATGAAGAATGGATATTTTCCTCAAGAATTAATTTCAAGTGTTTTGTCAAAACAATTTTTCATCTAAGATGACATTATTAAGTATGATTATGTTTAAAGTATAATATCCCTTTTATTTACAAGGATTTATTATATTTATGATGAAATGATATCCATTTTTTTAATATGGATTACTTTATTTTGGGATGATCTTTATGAAACACATTTTAGTATTTGGGTTATGATGAATGATTTATGTTTATTTTGTGGTACAAGTAGGAATGATTTCATTATGAGATTGGTGGGACCTATATATCCCTGTAATGAAGTGGGTAAAGATTTATATCTCATGAGATAGACATGTCTAGAATGGAAAGTTACTATGGTTTAGTGATACAGGACTAGAATGAGGAGTGAAGTCGATTCAGAAAGGGACTTTGTCCACTAAGATGGTCTTGGCAGGAATTCCTTGGCTACTATGGAAATCATAACTTATGCATAATGGTTACCACAATTACATGTTTTATTCCCATGTTATTTTATCATGATTGAAGTTCCATTATGATCTATTCCCTATGTACTACCATGTGTTATGTCATTTCTCAAGATTTTGATGTTTAAACATTATGTTCATGTTTTTTTAAGTTCAAATGTGTATGGTTTGTTTTATTTTCTCCATGCATACCCTTACTGAGTATTTGAGCTCACACTTTATATGTTTTCTTTTCCCTAGGATATAAATAAAGGTTTTAGGTAATAAAACAAAAGGGGAAGATCTTTATGGGAGATGATGAAGATCTTTCATCATGATTAGAAGACTATGTTCAGAGTTTCCAATGAAACTAAACTATTTTGGTCCTTGGGTGTTGGTTTTTGATATGTATTATGTATTCTGCAAAAGTAATGTAATGTCCATGTATGTAAAGATTGGGTCTCTACAGTTTCAGATATTAAAGACAGTATTTATAAAAGAGACATGGGAACTTATTAAATATATATAAAGAAATTTTTGCATATGTATTTCTTGAATAAATGAAAGTAGTCGAAGACACTCTTTGATTGGCGAAGAAGATTAGTTTGGTGAATAAAATGACATCGCTTTATAGAATTATGATATAAATCAAGAGGAGTAAAAATGAAATTAATGACTCATGGGAATCGGTATCAAGAACCTTCTATGATTCGATATTAAAATATTGTATTTAGATGCTATACTATTCCCATCTGTAATACTATTAACTCATGCACCTTTGTAATATCGTGATAACGGATAAAGATAAAACAAATACCACACTCTACATGTATTTGATAAAATTATTTTAGTGTAAAATATATCTCTCAATATGATTTGATCATGGAAATAAATAGTACAATCCCAAAGGGCATCATAAATTTCATATAGGGATAAATATATTTAAAAATTTGTAAAACTAAATCAATATATCATCAAAAGTGAAGTAATTAGAATGTATATGTGTAGAACCCACAATCATCATCAAATATTACTTAGGTGAACTCTGAATAAAATAAAAAAATAATTTTTATGAATCAAGTTGTGATGGAATGTTAGGTTTACTGGTTTTTAAGTTATTGTTCTATGGGAATTATGAATTGTTTTCCCATTCATATTTTTTAACTAAATTGGGTATGAAGGGATCATTTTAATGAATAGTAAAAACACACTATATTTTAATTAGAAAAAACTTTTTTCATCGTAAAAACTTATGTGGTTAAATTATAATATTAAAAGTTTTTAAAGTATAAATAGAATATATTTTTACTATTTATTATAATGTATGTCATTAGCCTTGATTTTACATTGAATTATTAGGTTAAATAAATTCAATATTTTGCAATGTTTTTAATCAAAAACCAGTTTTCTTTCGACAATGGGATTAATTTTAATTTAATTTCTACAACTTCTGTGTATTGAATTTGAAAAATGGATTCCTTATTTGGAATCAGTGGGACCAAATTATATTAATAGTGTACTTTTTATTTTTGGGCTTTATGAATAGTAACAACGGTAAATTTTATTTACCATAGTAAAAGGTAAATTGGGTAATTAAGGGTAAATATAATATTATACAATTATCCTAATACTTGTCTTAATACAATTTGATGATTATAATTTGTCCTAAGTCATATTTGGGTCGAAATGGAATCCATTAGAACCCACTTGGAGGTGATTAAGACCTTTAGTTTATTTTATTTAAAGGAAGGTGAAATATGTCTCACTCAACTTTAAAAATTAAAGTATTTTTAATATAAGTTTATACATAATATAAATTCGGTTATAAATACTCATTTGAAATATAAAATGTTTTTATTTTTCATGGTAATTTATTTGTAATTTTTAAGCGTTATTTAGTTACCTTATTATCTTATACATTAATGATGCAGAAATTATTTATTTAGTGAAAAATCAATAATGTTGTTTTTATTGAAATAGTAATACATATCAAAAGGCCTAAAAATCTTCAAAAAACTTATTATTAGTGTATATATAAGGCTTAATCATCCACTGGCCGAATTTTGGACCATTTGGATCTTTATTAAGGCGATTATGACACTTATATTATTTTATTTTAAATGATGCCAAAGTTGTCACCTTCATAATTTAATAAATATAACAATTTAAATGTTGTGATTTTAAGATGATAAATTCTATTAAAAGTATTATTGTGAAATTTAATAGATTTATCTTCATCATAGGATTTTATTTTTAATTTTTAGGCAACAAATAAGTATATTCAATAATTATAAAAAAATGGTGTAGTAATTATAATATTAAGGGATAAACCAAATAAATGGTTTTAAAAATAATAAAATAAATATTATATGAACTATTTAATGTTCTCCACTAATTTTCTAGATACATATGACCTTTTATGAATCTATTAAATTTTTTAGTTCGAACATATCTTGTGTATATATTTTATTTAAATTCAAATAAATGAATAGTGTCAAAATTGACAATATTGTTATTTTATAAAAATAACATATTATAAAATTGTTTAAAAATCACAAAACTATTTAACAATTATAAATTTAAATTTAAATGGTATAGAATTTTATAAAGTATCTAATTATAGACAATTCACAACAAATAATTAATTATTTATTATAATTTAAAATTTAGAATGTTATTACCACAAATAAAATTAAATTGATTAAATAAGGATAAATCAAGTTGATAATGTTTAAAATAAATTCCTAACATGTCTAAATTTTATTGGTTGATTATATTACAACCCTATCTCATCTAAGCTTCGGATATGAGTCATTTTGGATGTTTTTATGTGGGTTTGGAATTTAATATAAACTAATATTTCTTATATTTTCAAAGGTGCCCCTCTCATCCCTTATAAAAGGGAACCTCCTCCCTCTCTTCCTCACACCACTTTGTGCCTTCAAGCTCGGCAAAACCCTACCAAATTCTATTCTACACTTCTTGTCACGACCCGTCCTCGGGGCCCGTGCCGTGACTACCCCAAGCCCGCCTTCCATAGGCCAGGGGTTGGCGACTAGCACCAAAGGCGTAAAATCCCGATAACTGGGAAGGCATTGCCTTTATAAAGAAAACAAGCACCACAGAGTACAAGCGGTAGTAAAACACTAAGTACAAAAAGAAGAGCTGAAAAGTAAAAGGGGCCGGAAATACAAGCCCAACTGTAAAGTACAACTCAAAAAGGAAAAACAGCAACTGAAAAGTAAAACTGCTACGCCGAGGTGTCCACTGGAAATCCCACCTGAAGGGTGGGTACAGATAGCTCCTCTGCTCCTCGGGTCCCGCCGTCTGCTCCGAGTATATCCCGCCCAGTGGTCCACCTCCGGGTACCGCCTCGTCGTATAGTCCACCTCCAGATACCGTCCAGTCCTCGAACACTCGGCCTCTGTCAGCTCTGTTCGTCGTCTGCAACCAACACAACGAGGTGCGGGCATAGCCCGTGCAGGGGTGAGTATAACGATACTCAGTAGGGACCCCGAGACCCTCAAGGTCTCACTAAAACCAACAAGGATAAACACAAGAAGATCTCAACAGATAAACTCTACTTAGGTATATGCCCATACATATACCTAAGTTATCAAGTAACCCATCTCAGTCATGAGGAAACACAAGGATCATGAGATCAACGGATAACCACTACCCAGGTATATGCCCATACATATACCTAAGTTATCAAGTAACCCATCTCAATCATGAGGAAACACAAAGGTCAAAAGTCTCAGCTCAAACCAGGATTTTCATTATCGAAACCGTAACTGCTGAAGAGCCCCGTCTCTGAAGTGTGTAGTAGTCCTATCACGACTCCGAGGTACTGCTCACTAACCTATGACTGCTGAGGTACTCCTCCTGTCGAGTACTGCGGGTTTGTGGCCAACTACCGGGCGCTCCGTCCGCTGAGGGTCTGTCGCCAAATACCGGGCGCTACCCAGATAGCCTGCTGAGGTACTCCTCCCGTCGAGTACCGCGGGTCTGCTGCCAACTACCAGGCGCTCCGTCCGCCGTGGGTCTGCCGCCAAATACCGGGCGCTCCGTCCACTGGGCTAGTCGACTCACTCCAAGTCGAGTCGGTCAAGCAGTCGTCAGGTCTCAGCCGGCTACACGGTCTCCGTACTCTGCACGCTCGTCTCCACCGTCGCAGGTCTGTCGCTACAACCAAGCGCACACACTCCGTAGAGTATCGCGGGTCCGCCGCTACAACTAAGCTCTCCACCGCCAAGGGTCTGCTGCTGCATCCAAGCGCACCACCACTGTCTTGTACCACGGGTCCGCTCCACGAGCTACTGGTCGATACTCCAAGTATCACAAGGTCCCGCGAAGAAGTGTCTCAAAGGTCCGTCTCGTCACAGGGGTCTCAACGCAACAGACGGCGCGTCGATCGGACGCCCGGTCTGTGAGTTATTAGCCTTTTCGTCCCAGGGGCCCGGTTGGTTTCGTGAGCGAAACCAATCCCGGCCGTATCTCAACTGCACCCCGAACTCCCATAGGGTATACTCAAAGGGACCGTTACTCAACGTAACCACCAACGCCGCTGACGGCTCGTCAAGCGGACGTCCTGTCTGAAAGATATCAGCTTTCCCGTTCCAGGGGCCCGGTTGGATTTCGGGTACAATCCAACCCGGCCATACTCCGACTGTATCCAAAACTCGGGCGGAGTATGTCAAAAGTTCCGTCTCATCAAGAGGAAGTCAACGAAACAGACGGCGCGTCAATCAGACGCCCGGTCTGTGAGTTATTGGCATTTTCGTCTCCGGGGCCCGGTTGGTTTTTAAGGAAAAACCAACCCGACCGTACTCCACCTGCGTCCAAACCTCGGGCGGAGTATGCCAAAAGATCTGATTCACTAAGAGGAACACAACGCGACTGACGGCGCGTCAATCGGACGTTCGTGGCTCGAGATATGAGCGTTTCCGCTCCGAAGGCCCGGTTGGTTCTGAGAACGAACCAACCCGGCCGAACTCAAAGTAACCCGAAACCTTGAGTGCGATATACCGAAACGACCGTCTCGATCCAAGGATCGCGTTGCCGCAGACGGTTCGTCATTCGGAGGTCCGAGGCTCATGTTATGAGCCAAAAATCAAATCAGGTTCGAAACGGGGGGGTCCGGGTCCGGGCCGACCCGGCCCGACCCCCCCCCCCCCCCCCCCGGGGCAGCACGGCGGCGGCGCGGCGGCCGGCGGCGGCGCGGCGGCCGGCGGCGGCGCGGCGGCCGGCGGCGGCGGCGGCGGCGGACGGCGGCGGCGGGCGGCGGCGGCGGCGGGCCGCGGTGGCGGCGGCGGCGGGCCGCGCTGGCGGCGGCGGGCGCCGCACGGGGTGGCAGCACGCGGGGGGGCTTGATTGCCCCCGCTTTTGAGATGGCGGCGCGGCTTTGCCGCGCCGTTTTTTTTTGACAAACGCCCCCCCCCCCCTTCCAGGGGGCCCGCTAAATGGAAAACCGGGGGGACTGCTGCCCCCCCCCCCCCTCCTTAATGAACCACCCCCCTCATTAAGAGGGGGGTTTGCTGAACGGTCCGGGGGATTTATTCCCCCGGTTTTCAGTCATCCGGCCGGCCAGCTGGCCGGCCGGTTTTTACTAACGGGACCGGAAATTCCGGTCCCGCCTTCGACTTCCGACGCCGGCGGCCCGGCCGCCGGTCTTTCCTCCCGCCGCGGCCCGGAACCGGCCGCGGTCTTCTCGTCCCGCCGCGGCCCGGAACCGGCCGCGGTCTTCTCGTCCCGCCGCGGCCCGGAACCGGCCGCGGCGTTCGTCGTCCGGCGCGGTGCGACGGCACCGCGCCCCTTTCGCCGTGCCATGAATCCTTCCAACGCGGCGCGACGGCGTCGCGTTCTTGAAGACTCTCCTCCGCGAAGCGCGACGGTGTTGCGCAAAATAAATGAACGTTCATCCGCGTGGTGCGACGGCACCACGCTACTTGTTTCCACCAGCATAAACAAACATGAACGATGGAGGGGGGATTCGGCCGTGTTCGTGCGGTCCGGCCCCCCTCACGTTAAAAGAGATAATAACGAGACTTAAATAAATAAGCCACACGTTAGACTTGCTATTCACGATCAAGAAAATGAGTAAGAAAACCAAAATGAAAACAAAAACCCCTACCTTGGGTACAAGATCGAGGATTCGACTATGTCCGCGGAAGACGGCGTCGCGGAAGTCGGGCGTCGCGGTCGTCGTTCGTCAAATCCGATGACGAAGGGATGCGTTCGAAGAGTCACGTCGTTGGCGAAACTTGTACGCCGACGAAGATGGTCCGAGGAGGAAGCGGCGTTCCCTCTCGTTGACACCGAGGACGAAGAAGAGAGGCGTCGTTCTTCGTCGGAGTTTGAGCGTTCTTCGTTCTTCGTTCTTCGTCAGAGTTGAAGATGAAGAGGAATGCTCTCAAAAGCTCCCAAGGAAACAAACGATCAACACAAAATAAAATAAGACTACATCTTATTTTATTCTCACTTTGCCAACCTTTCAAAATTCAAAGTTGAATTCAATTCACTAATTAAGTCTAGAGTTGACAAAATTAAATGAAAAGATAAATTGGCAAGAGTTAAAGTAGGGGAGAGTTACATAATTAAGAGGGGGGTTTTGAGAGGTTAAGGAATTTGAAAAGAAAAAGGGGTTCGTGTGGGCCCCACCACACTTAATCCTCCCAAGGGAGGTTAAGTGGGTGTGGGTCCCACTTCTAACCTCCTTTGGTAGGTTTTTAAAATAAGTTAAAATAAAATTTGTTTTGCACAAATTTTATTTAACTTAACTGAAAAACCCCAAAACGTAACTTTCAACCCGCAACAAACGCAACTCCCGAAAAGGTCTCATTAAGCGAAAATCGGCGCTGCGAGTTCATCGGTGCCCTCGGATTTCAATTCCGAGCACCGGATCAAAAGTTAGGAATTCCCGCTCGTTCGTTCACTAAACGTACCCGAGCCAAACTTCGGAAATTAATTCCGGGCACTCCGGGCCTCGGAATCAGGTGCCGTCTGAAACCGCGCTCTTGTAAAATTCTAAAGAAAATTAAGAAAAAATTTTCCTTGAATTTTACGGGTCTTTACATTACTCCCACCTCAGGTCTTTACGTCCCCGTAAAGCTACATCAAAAACTAGGGAAACAAAAGAGGGTACTGAGCACGCATCTGATCCTCCCGCTCCCATGTGCTCTCCTGGTGATTCCCGTGCCGCCATCTATCGCGCACAAGAGGAATCGATCGCCCATGTAGTACCCGCTCCTGTCGATCCTCTATCTCCACCGGGACCTCCGTAAAAGTCGCCCCATCGTCAAGGATGTGCGTCGGGTCGAGCACGCATCTCCTCAGCTGAGACACGTGGAAGACGTCGTGCACCCGGTGCAATTGAGGTGGTAGAGCCAGGCGATAAGCCACCTCACCAACCCTGCTGAGGACCTGAAAGGGTCCGATGAAGCGCGGAGATAACTTGTTGCCTCAGCCAAATCTCCGAATACCACGTCGAGGTGAGACCCGCAAGAAGACGTGGTCACCATCCTCGAACTCTAGTGGCCTCCGCCTCCTGTCAGCGTATGACTTCTGCCGGCTCTGTGTTGTCCTCATCCGCTCCTGGATGACATGGACCTCCTCCGACGTGGCCCGGACCATCTCTGGTCCCACAAGAGCTACAAGATTTCTTCTTTGCCGATAAGAGAAACCTGGTCTCATCCCCTGGATGAACCACATTCTTTGCCTAAAACAGTCAATCCTAACATGGATGATACTAATCCATACCAAGGATGACGTCGTAAGGCCTCGACGCTACTACTAAGAGATCCAACCGTTACTCTCGCCTCCAAGGGTTGAGTCACACTGTCGGCATCAGTGTGTGGTAACTGGTCTCCTCCAGTAGATGTCTCACAAGTGAGGGTCAAGTCAACAGTCAACTGGAACCTCTTAGTAACATCACAAAAGAGGACAGGAATGAAAACTTCACAAAGGATGCGTCTTTTATTATTGCAGCTCATAATACAAGACGCTACACAAAAGCAACATCAACATGGAACTAGAAGTACAAGGATGTATCCACTAGTTCTGCTCCTGTCCACCTGCTCCCAGAGCTCCATGATCGTAAGCTTCAGCTGCCTGAAGCTGTGCTCTCGCATGTCCACCTACTCCCTGTGGTCGGGGTGGACCTCCTGGTGGTGGTGGTGGCAGAGCCTCAAAGCGTCGTCCACCACCTGCTGCTCGGCCAGCTCCTCTGCCTCGTCCGCCTCCTCCCTGCGGACCGCCACGGTCGAACCTCTGCCTCTGCCTAGGTGGTTCCTCAACCGTCTGCTGCTCCTCCGCATGGCGGGTCGGGCAGTCACGAGCCATGTGGCCTTGCCCGCCGCATGCAAAGCACTGTCTTCCACTCAAAAGACTGACTCCGCGCTGTGTGCCCTGCACTGCTGAGCCAGTGCCCTGAGGTCGTCTGCCTGAAGGTCTGGTCTGTCTGGACCCCTGAGTCATCTGTCGGCCACCTGCTACCGAAGACTCCGCTACGTGCCGCCCTGCGGTGGGTCGCTGCGCTGGTGAAGACTCAGCAAGGAAGCTCTCAATCAGAAGGGCCCGCTCCAGTACTCCAGTCTGAGTCAGTAAGCTGAGGGAGATCAGCGATGCCCTGATCTCGTGTCTCAAACCCTGCTCGAAGGTCCGGGCCCGGAAGAATGGGTCTCGTACCATGTCGGTCGAGTAGCGCGAGAGATCGGTAAATCTCGCCGAGTACTGAGCGACCGTCATGCTGCCCTGCCGCAACTGAAGAAGCTCCTGGATGCGCACCGCTCGGAGGGTGGCCGGGACGAACTCCGAGCGGAAGAGGCTCTCAAAGTCCGTCCAAAGTAGAGATGCCTCATCGTGCACCTGGAGCATCAAGCTCCACCATCGTCCTGCTGCTGCGTGTAGTAGGCTCGCAGCGAGGATCACCATGAGGTCTGCTGGTGTCCTCACTAGCCTAAACACTCGTACCACTGCCTCCAGCCAGTCCTCTGCAGCCTGGGGATCCGTCTCCCCGCGAAACCTGGGCGGTCGCTGGCACTGAAACTCATGCAGTGCACTGAGGCGACGTGCATCGTCAGCGGCTGCT
Organism: Viscum album; assembly: GCA_963277665.1. Taxonomy (NCBI): domain Eukaryota; kingdom Viridiplantae; phylum Streptophyta; class Magnoliopsida; order Santalales; family Viscaceae; genus Viscum; species Viscum album. The sequence goes on along the minus strand of OY728164.1, from coordinate 1,830,181,114 downwards.
GCTGGAAGCATCGGGGGCTCGGCGGGTAGAGCTACCGCCGGTGCCACTGCTGACAAAGGGCCCTGCACCGAGGCCTCGTCGCTCGGTGGGCTGTCGTCACGTTCGATTCTCGGAACCCTAGCTGGCTGTCGTCGTGGGGCCATCCTGAAAGAAACAACGTAACACGATCAAACGATTATACCTGGTGAGCTGACCTGGTTTGAGCTGTTTTAAGGGGGAAAACCTTTGAAAACACACACGCAATCAGTGTTTTCGTGCACAAAGTCGGAAATCAGTTGTCAGGGTCCTGGTGTATGGATACGTCGGCCGCCCGCACCAACACTGGACTCCCTGAACTGAAAACCACACTCGGTACTCTCAACACTATTGCTTCACAGAAAGAAACATCAGAGTTATAAGTTCTGCGGTAGAACCGAACTCCTCTGATACCAATTTGTCACGACCCATCCTCGGGGCCCGTGCCGTGACTACCCCAAGCCCGCCTTCCATAGGCCAGGGGTTGGCGACTAGCACCAAAGGCGTAAAATCCCGATAACTGGGAAGGCATTGCCTTTATAAAGAAAACAAGCACCACAGAGTACAAGCGGTAGTAAAACACTAAGTACAAAAAGAAGAGCTGAAAAGTAAAAGGGGCCGGAAATACAAGCCCAACTGTAAAGTACAACTCAAAAAGGAAAAACAGCAACTGAAAAGTAAAACTGCTACGCCGAGCTGTCCACTGGAAATCCCACCTGAAGGGTGGGTACAGATAGCTCCTCTGCTCCTCGGGTCCCGCCGTCTGCTCCGAGTATATCCCGCCCAGTGGTCCACCTCCGGGTACCGCCTCTTCGTATAGTCCACCTCCAGATACCGTCCAGTCCTCGAACACTCGGCCTCTGTCAGCTCTGTCCGTCGTCTGCAACCAACACAACGAGGTGCGGGCATAGCCCGTGCATGGGTGAGTATAACGATACTCAGTAGGGACCCCGAGACCCTCAAGGTCTCACTAAAACCAACAAGGATAAACACAAGAAGATCTCAACAGATAAACTCTACTTAGGTATATGCCCATACATATACCTAAGTTATCAAGTAACCCATCTCAGTCATGAGGAAACACAAGGATCATGAGATCAACGGATAACCACTACCCAGGTATATGCCCATACATATACCTAAGTTATCAAGTAACCCATCTCAATCATGAGGAAACACAAAGGTCAAAAGTCTCAGCTCAAACCAGGATTTTCATTATCGAAACCGTAACTGCTGAAGAGCCCCGTCTGTGAAGTGTGTAGTAGTCCTATCACGACTCCGAGGTACTGCTCACTAACCTATGACTGCTGAGGTACTCCTCCTGTCGAGTACTGCGGGTTTGCGGCCAACTACCGGGCGCTCCGTCCGCTGAGGGTTTGTCGCCAAATACCGGGCGCTACCCAGATAGCCTGCTGAGGTACTCTTCCCGTCGAGTACCGCGGGTCTGCTGCCAACTACCAGGCACTCCGTCCGCCGTGGGTCTGCCGCCAAATACCGGGCGCTCCGTCCACTGGGCTAGTCGACTCACTCCAAGTCGAGTCGGTCAAGCAGTCGTCAGGTCTCAGCCGGCTACACGGTCTCCGTACTCTGCACGCTCGTCTCCACCGTCGCAGGTCTGTCGCTACAACCAAGCGCACACACTCCGTAGAGTATCGCGGGTCCGCCGCTACAATTAAGCTCTCCACCGCCAAGGGTCTGCTGCTGCATCCAAGCGCACCACCACTGTCAAGTACCACGGGTCCGCTCCACGAGCTACTGGTCGATACTCCAAGTATCACAAGGTCCCGCGAAGAAGTGTCTCAAAGGTCCGTCTCGTCACAGGGGTCTCAACGCAACAGACGGCGCGTCGATCGGGACGCCCGGTCTGTGAGTTATTAGCCTTTTCGTCCCAGGGGCCCGGTTGGTTTCGTGAGCGAAACCAATCCCGGCCGTATCTCAACTGCACCCCGAACTCCCATAGGGTATACTCAAAGGGACCGTTACTCAACGTAACCACCAACGCCGCTGACGGCTCGTCAAGCGGACGTCCTGTCTGAAAGATATCAGCTTTCCCGTTCCAGGGGCCCGGTTGGATTTCGGGTACAATCCAACCCGGCCATACTCCGACTGTATCCAAAACTCGGGCGGAGTATGTCAAAAGTTCCGTCTCATCAAGAGGAAGTCAACGAAACAGACGGCGCGTCAATCGGACGCCCGGTCTGTGAGTTATTGGCATTTTCGTCTCCGGGGCCCGGTTGGTTTTTAAGGAAAAACCAACCCGACCGTACTCCACCGGCGTCCAAACCTCGGGCGGAGTATGCCAAAAGATCCGATTCACTAAGAGGAACACAACGCGACTGACGGCGCGTCAATCGGACGTTCGTGGCTCGAGATATGAGCGTTTCCGCTCCGAAGGCCCGGTTGGTTCTGAGAACGAACCAACCCGGCCGAACTCAAAGTAACCCGAAACCTTGAGTACGATATACCGAAACGACCGTCTCGATCCAAGGATCGCGTTGCCGCAGACGGTTCGTCATTCGGAGGTCCGAGGCTCAAGTTATGAGCCAAAAACCAAATCAGGTTCGAAACGGGGGGGTCCGGGTCCGGGCCGACCCGGCCCGACCCCCCCCCCCCCCCCCCCCCCCCCCGGGGCGGTGCGGCGGCGGCGCGGCGGCCGGCGGCGGCGGCGGCGGCGGACGGCGGCGGCGGGCGGCGGTGGCGGCGGGCCGCGGTGGCGGCGGCGGCGGGCCGCGCTGGCGGCGGCGGCGGGCCGCGGTGGCGGCGGCGGCGGGCCGCGCTGGCGGCGGCGGGCGCCGCACGGGGTGGCAGCACGCGGGGGGGCTTGATTGCCCCCGCTTTTGAGATGGCGGCGCGGCTTTGCCGCGCCGATTTTTTTGACAAACGGCCCCCCCCCTTCCAGGGGGCCCGCTAAATGGAAAACCGGGGGGGGCTGCTGCCCCCCCCCCCCTCCTTAATGAACCACCCCCCTCATTAAGAGGGGGGTTTGCTGAACGGTCCGGGGGATTTATTCCCCCGGTTTTCAGTCATCCGGCCGGCCAGCTGGCCGGCCGGTTTTTACTAACGGGACCGGAAATTCCGGTCCCGCCTTCGACTTCCGACGCCGGCGGCCCGACCGCCGGTCTTTCCTTCCGCCGCGGCCCGGAACCGGCCGCGGTCTTCTCGTCCCGCCGCGGCCCGGAACCGGCCGCGGTCTTCTCGTCCCGCCGCGGCCCGGAACCGGCCGCGGCATTCGTCGTCCGGCGCGGTGCGACGGCACCGCGCCCCTTTCGTCGTGCCATGAATCCTTCCAACGCGGCGCGACGGCGTCGCGTTCTTGAAGACTCTCCTCGGCGAAGCGCGACGGTGTTGCGCAAAATAAATGAACGTTCATCCGCGTGGTGCGACGGCACCACGCTACTTGTTTCCACCAGCATAAACAAACATGAACGATGGAGGGGGGATTCGGCCGTGTTCGTGCGGTCCGGCCCCCCTCACGTTAAAAGAGATAATAACGAGACTTAAATAAATAAGCCACACGTTAGACTTGCTATTCACGATCAAGAAAAGGAGTAAGAAAACCAAAATGAAAACAAAAACCCCTACCTTGGGTACAAGATCGAGGATTCGACTATGTCCGCGGAAGACGGCGTCGCGGAAGTCGGGCGTCGCGGTCGTCGTTCGTCAAATCCGATGACGAAGGGATGCATTCGAAGAGTCACGTCGTTGGCGAAACTTGTACGCCGACGAAGATGGTCCGAGGAGGAAGCGGCGTTCCCTCTCGTTGACACCGAGGACGAAGAAGAGAGGCGTCGTTCTTCGTCGGAGTTTGAGCGTTCTTCGTTCTTCGTTCTTCGTCAGAGTTGAAGATGAAGAGGAATGCTCTCAAAAGCTCCCAAGGAAACAAACGATCAACCCAAAATAAAATAAGACTACATCTTATTTTATTCTCACTTTGCCAACCTTTCAAAATTCAAAGTTGAATTCAATTCACTAATTAAGTCTAGAGTTGACAAAATTAAATGAAAAGATAAATTGGCAAGAGTTAAAGTAGGGGAGAGTTACATAATTAAGAGGGGGGTTTTGAGAGGTTAAGGAATTTGAAAAGAAAAAGGGGTTCGTGTGGGCCCCACCACACTTAATCCTCCCAAGGGAGGTTAAGTGGGTGTGGGTCCCACTTCTAACCTCCTTTGGTAGGTTTTTAAAATAAGTTAAAATAAAATTTGTTTTGCACAAATTTTATTTAACTTAACTGAAAAACCCCAAAACGTAACTTTCAACCCGCAACAAACGCAACTCCCGAAAAGGTCTCATTAAGCGAAAATCGGCGCTGCGAGTTCATCGGTGCCCTCGGATTTCAATTCCGAGCACCGGATCAAAAGTTAGGAATTCCCGCTCGTTCGTTCACTGAACGTACCCGAGCCAAACTTCGGAAATTAATTCCGGGCACTCCGGGCCTCGGAATCAGGTGCCGTCTGAAACCGCGCTTTTGTAAAATTCTAAAGAAAATTAAGAAAAAATTTTCCTTGAATTTTACGGGTCTTTACACTTCTCTAGAAACATCCTAGAGGTCTTGGTCTTCTTCAAAGACCAATTTTAGTGCCTTAAGAGTAGGTTTCAAGGAGGCGCTTCAAAGAAGAGCTAATGTCCGTTACCGATCCTTTCAACTTTATTTCTTCTTCCACTTCTTCTTTTTTAGTTTTTTCATTATGAAGTAATAACATCAGTATAAATCATATACCGATATGTTATTATATGTATGAAACAACTCTATTTCAACATCTATCCATCCTACGAAAAACGAAATCACCGCGCGTGCGTACGTACGGAATATTGTCTCCACGCCGTGGAGTAATCGATTTTCCACCACCACCTTACATGGATGGGTATAATGGTTAAAGTAATTAATATATATGATTATTTTAAAGTGATATTGATTCTCTAATATTATACATACACTTTTATACAATTCCACGATCATGGAAATGATATCATCGCTCGTACGTACGTAAGGAATACCGTCTCCACGACGCGATGAGATTCACACTCCATGATAACCATTCAAGAATGATTATAAAGTATATATAATAAGTAATAATAAAATATATGACATAATAATGCTACTGGATTTATGTATATATATATATTTATTTCATCTACTTAATTACATTCAATTCAATAAGGAAACGAAAACAACGTTCATGCGTACATACGGCCTACCATCTCCATGAACGGTGTATTTTATTGCATTTATCGATCCATTGTATATATATTCTGAATATATATTATATATAAATCATGTTTTACATTATGTATGTAAGTAATCATGATCTACTTAATCATATGAATAATTACATGTTAAAACACGAATGACAAATGAAACAATTTTACCCAAAACGCTACTTTAATATGAATTTACAAAAGAACAGGTAATATAAAGTCATAAGTGAAACATATATGATATAATAACTATGAATATGATTCTTTAATAAGTCAGTGACATTATTTAAATAATTATACAGGCGTTTTGGATATGTACGAAGCATATCGGACCAAAGGTAAGGGATAATTTTGCAAATCTCATTTTAATCCGAGATTGCTTATTCGTAAGTATTTACTGGGGTTATTGCTATCATCAATGTCCATGTTTTATAAAAGTGTATTCATGTATGTTTAAAGTCATTTTTACCCATTTTTTGACTTTTACTACATGGCATGTAAGGAATCAATCTTCTGTTTACGTTACGAGGTACTTTTTGACTTTTCTGACAAAAGTATGAGAAGAATATTTTTTTAACGTATACGACATGAAATAATTTTTACGGTTTTATAAAGCCTTATATTCATAAAGCTTCCTCCAAAATATTTCATGACTATTTTAAACAAAATCATATTCTTTTAAAATTTCTTGGCATTTTGTGAAAAGAAAATGATTTTGAAGAAGAAATGATATTTTCCTCAAGAATTCATTTCAAGTGTTTTATCAAAAACCATTTTTCATCTAAGATAAAATTATTTCACATGTGTATGTTTCAAGTATAATGTCTCTATGATTTAAATGGTTTCACTTTTATTATTATGAAAATATATCCATTTCTTTTATATGGATTATGTGATGATGAGATGATGTTTATGAAACCCATTTTATGTATTGGGTTTTTTTGAATGATGTATGTTTATTTTGTGGCACAAGTAAGAATGATTTCATTATGAGATGGGTGGGACCTATATCCACCTCCAATGAATTGGGTAAAGACTTATATCTCATGAGATAGACATGGATGGAACGGTATGTTAATCCGGTTCCGTATTATAGGACTGGAACGAGGAGTGAACTCGATTCAAAAAGGGACTTTGTCCACTAAGATGGTCTTGGAAGCATTGCCTAGTCTACTATGGAAATCATTACATGTGCTTAATGTATGCCACAATTAAATTTTCTATTCCCATGCTATTTTATCATGATTTATGTTCCATTATGATCTATGCCTTATGTACTTCCAAGATTTATGTCTTTGTTCAAGATTTTGATGTTTAAACATTATGTTCATGTTTTTATGTTCAAATGTATGTGGTATGTTTTATTTTATCCATGATTACCCTTAATGAGCATTTGAGCTCACCCTTTTTATGTTTTATTTTCCCCCAGGATTAAAAGAAAGGTTTTATGTAAGGAAAAAAAATGTGGAAGATCTTTATGGGAGATGTTGAAAATCTTTCACCACGATTAGAAGATTACGTTCCGAGTTTCCAAAGACACTAAACTATTACGGTCCTTGCGTGTCTGTTTTTGTTATGTATTAAGTATTCTGCAAAAGTAATGTAATATCTATGTATGTCAAGCTTTGAGTCTCTACAATTGGTATCAGAGGAATGGTTTAGTTAACCATTGGAAAATAGGATTCAAAAACATTAGTGAGATCCCTAGAGATATTTATGAGGTATGTCTAGGGATGTCCCTATGTATAAGTATACGTATAGGTTATAGTCCTAGAATTGTGCTAACGATCTTAGAATTAAACCTAAGATGTTAGATATTGAAGGTACTCCCCCTTTATTATGTTTTTTTCCCTAGCATGGTATTTTCCTCTCACTCTATTATTTTTGGGTTTTAGACGATGGATGGAACCCGAAGGATCCATGTTGATCAATGAAATGGAAAATGCAATGATTGTCCTCCTGACCTAACCAATGTCATGTGAGATGGAGTGCACAATCTTATTTCTATACTTACAGAAGCTATGAATCATTCTGGATTTCAAAATGAGCAGAGAAAGGAGCAACATTCCGTTGAATCCTTCAAGAGGCAGCGTCCACATTCATTCAGTGGGTTTTTTGATCCCTTAGTGGCTGAACAATGGATTTATATTGCTGAAAAGATATTTTCAGTTCTACAATGTTCTTAGCATGATAAATTCATCTTAGCAGTATATCATTTGGAAGGTGATGCTGGTCAATGCTGGAATCTTATCAAGAATACGAGGCAAAGAGATGAAATTGAGTCCATGGAATGGGACGCATTCAAGAACTGGTTTTTCAGTAAGTACCTCCCTCGTATTCTTCAATCAAAGATGGAAAAGGAGTTTCTTGAGCTTAAGAAGAAGGATGATGAATCTGTTGGTATATATGAAGCGAATTTTTCAAGACTTGCAAGGTATGCATCTGGCCTTATCATCCAACCTGAAAGTAAAGTTGATCGATTTTTCAGTGGCTTAAAACCAAGTCTTCGAAGGGCATTAGCTATAAGTCACTTCAGTAGCTATGAAGAAATTGTGTGTTGTGCTATCAAGGTAGAACTGGAAGTTGGTGTAACATATCCATGTCATGGTTTTGACAATAAACGAAAGATGGAGTTAAAGGAGAAATCTTAGAAGAATGGTGAAAAGAAGATGAATGTTTCTTTATGCTCAAAGTGTGGAAAGAAGCATGGTGGAGATTTCCTAAAAGGTACTAGAAGATGTTTTAAGTGTGGAAAATAATGCCATCGAGCAGTTGATTATCGAAGCAATGGGAAAAAAGTTGCTAATGATGTGAATAGAGAAAAGACTACAGAGAAATCTCCACCAACACTTCAATGCTTCAAGTGCAAGGAAATGGGGAATTATGCTAATAAATTCCCTAATCCATGGGTTAATGATGATAGATGTGAGCAACCTCTTAAGTCAAAGTATAAAGGGAAGTCTCATGTGATCACTATTTGTGATTTTGTGTATAAAAATGATGTTGTGTAGTGATTAAGTGTTTATGTAATGGGATTTAAAAATATTATCATGGAATCTCATGTATGGTATTGTGGAATTTCGGAATATCTATGTATTGGTTTTCAATAATTATATACTATTGGTGACCATGAAATGGTGATTTATGTATTTTTGGAAAGTAGATGATATGCGCATAATGAAGGGATAAGAAGATAATGAGATGTTTTATTGTATTCTTGAGCTCATGACTGATATAAGGACTAAGTGATATCATAGTTCGATTATATAGATTTTTTTTGGGATATTGGTATGTTGAAAGAGTTACCTTTTGATATTTTTCATGTTTTCACTAAGGTTATATGGTAATTTATGTTTCAAGAGAATATATGACTAAGGTATTCATTTGTTTGGAATGCAACCAACAATATATATCTTATGATATATGTGAGATAAATGCTTGTATTCGCATTCTTGGTAGATAACCTTTCTAGTAATTGTTATTTTTATACTATGAGCTTGGACCGAAGTATTTTAGATAAGCCTAAATATTTGAATGGACTATTTTGGACATAAGTTAGTATTGTTCAAGGATAGAACTTTATTTGATATTATTATAGTAAGGTAGTTTTAGAAAAAGTAAAACCTGCAGGACGGGCGACAACCCATCGCGTCGGACAAGGCTATGGGAATCGAACTTACAAATGAAGTGTCACTGGCCTTTATCTCCTACCACTGGCCTATAGGAAGTCCTTGGTTAGTAGAAACTAGTTTTATTTTATTAACCTCACCATAGATGGACTTATGTATATTGATAACTTTTGCTAACCATTTGTTTGAAATAGATGGAATGACCTGTCATTCTATCACATGACCTGTTAATACATCACGAATAACAAATTCAAGTTCATTTCTTTAAGAGATGATGTGGAAATTGGTCAAATCACAAACAATAGTGAGATTGTAGAAAAATCAAGCATGTATTTATTCTAATTCAAAATTTTCAACTTTAGGGAAATGATATTGAAAACCAAAAATGTTTTCCTAGTGATCTTATATCTAATGAATCATATGGTACCTTAGATCATCACAAATCTATGGATTAGTGATTGATGTTTTTTTCATAGCCATGTTCTCTACCACTCTCCATCATAACTTGACAGTTAGATTTTTCTTCCATATCCATATTTTCACATATGTTCTCCTATGTGGAAACCCAGTGATTAGTTAATTTGAGTAGCTGTTACATTTTATATTTTAGTTTTTAAAGTTAAGTTTTGGTATTTCATTTTACGACGTGTGTTGCAATTAAAGAAACTTTCAGGTAGAAAACCATGTATAACCCTGACGAATTTCGAGGGTGAAATTCATTTTAAGGGGGGTAGAATGTTACAACCCGATATTTTATGATAAGTATTCTTTTTAATTTATTTGATGTCATGTGTTTCATGCTACAACAAGATTATCTTGTGCTATACACCACACTGTATTAGCTTGAAGTATAAAACAACACTATTTTTAGATAGAGTTACACACAATTTCAAGTTCATTTTATAATAGTCATTCTATGAAACATTGAGTGTATATATATATATATATATATATTCAATGTATAAATGAAATATGGTTGGATTCTGTTATACGAAATTATGAAGGATTCTTGCACAACACACAACCCTGACTTGGCATGCATTACACGCAATCGCGACCTTCCTCGATAGCGTGTGTTGTACGCAATACCGGGTTTTACAAAACAACGATATATTATTATAATATTATTATGAACTAGCCATTATGAATAGTATTAAATAAATTTTGAATTTTATAACATTATTATTTATCTTACACATTTTCTAGAACATGGCATAAGAAAAAAATAATTTTTTCAGGTAAAATAAGTATTTTTCAAAAAATGTAGTTTTGCCGCCTTTTGATGGTGCACACACATTAAATCTAGTTTTTGACATGTTTCTAAGATCAATTTTACAAAATAAAATTATTATTTGGAATCAGGATATATAATTTTACCTTGGATAAATTTTTCATATTATTCTGATAACATTCATATTTTAATAAATCGAAAAAACATGCTATATTTTAATTAAAACCCACTTTTTTCATCGTAATAACTTATGTGGTTAAATTATAATAATAAATGGTTTTAAAGTATAAATAGAATGTATTTTTACTATTTAATATAATGTATGCCATTAGCCTTTATTTTACATTGAATTCGTAGGTTAAATAAATTCGATCTTTTGCAATGTTTTTAAACAAAACCCCATTTTCTTTCGACAACGGGATTAATTTTAATTTAATTTCTGCAAAATATGAGTATTGAATTTGAAAAAATGGAGTCCATATTTGGAATCAGTGGGTCCAAGTTATATTAATAGACTACTTTTTATTTTTGGGCTTTATGAATAGTAACAACGGTAAATTTTATTTACCATAGTAAAAGGTAAATTGGGTAATTAAGGGTAAATATAATATTATAAAATTATCCTAATACTTTTCTTAATACAATTGGATAATTATAATTTGTCCTAAGTCATATTTCGGTCGAAATAGAATCCATTAGAACCCACTTGGAGGTGATTAAGACCTTTAGTTTGTTTTATTTAATGGAAAGTGAAATATGTCTCACTCAACTTTAATAATTAAAGTATTTTTAATATCAGTTTATACAGAATATAAATTCGGTTATAAATACTCATTTGAAAGATAAACCGTTTTTATTTTTCATGGTAATTTATTTGTAATTTTTTAGAGTTATTTAATTACCTGATTATCTTATACATTAATGATGCAGAAATTATTTATTTAGTAAAAATCAATAATATAGTTTTTATTGAAATAGTAATACATATCAAAAGGCCTAAAAATCTGAAAAAAACATATTATTAGTGTATATATAAACCCTAATCATCCACTGCCCTAATTTGTGACCTTTTGGATCCTTATTAAGGAGATTATGACACTTATATTATTTTATTTTAAATGATGCCAAAGTTGTCACCTTCATAATGTAATAAATATAAAAATTTAAATATTGTGATTTTAAGATGATAAATTCTATTAAAAGTAGTATTATGAAAGTTCATATATTTATCTTCATCATAGGTTTTTATTTTTAATTTTTATGCAAAAATAAGTATATTAAATAATTATACAAAAATGTTGTAGTAATTATTTTATTAAGAGATAAACCAAATAAATGGTTTTAAAAATAAAAAAAATATTATATGATCTATTAAATGTGCTCCACTAATTTTATATATACATATGAAATTTTATTAATCTATTAAAGCTTTTAGTTCGAACATATCTTCTGTATATATTTTATTTATATTCAAATAAATGAATAGTGTCAAAATTGACACTATTGTTATTTTTTAAAAATAACATATTATAAAATTGTTTAAAAATCACAAAAATATTTAAAAACAATAAATTTATATTTATATTGTCTAAAATGTTATAAAGTATCCAAATTTGGACAATTAACAACAAATAAGTAATTATTTGTTATAATTTAAAATTTAGAATGTTATTACCACAAAACAAATTAAATTGATCAAATAAGGATAAATCAAGTTGATAATGTTTAAAATAAATTCGTAACATATATAAATTTTATTTTTTGATGATATTACATCCCTATATCATCTAATTTTCGGATATTAGTCATTTTTGAAGTTTTTTAAGTGGGTTTGGGATTTAATATAAACTAATATTTCTTATATTTCCAAAGGTGCCCCTCTCATCCCTTATAAAAGGGCACCTCCTCTCTCTCTTCCTCACACCACTTTGAGCCATAAATATCGGCCAACCCCTGCCAAATTATCTTATAAAACCAAGAAACATCCTAGAGGTCCTGGGAGTCTTCAAAGACCAGTTTTAGTGCCCTAAGTGTAGGTTTCAAAGAAGCGCTTCAAAGAAGAGGTAATGTATGTTACCGATTCTTTCAACTTTATTTCTTCTTCCACTTCTTCTTCTTATGTTGGTTCATTATGAAGTAATAACATCTGTATCACTCATATACTGATATGTTATTATAAGTTTTAAAAAACCCTATTTCACCATCTATCCATCCTACGGAAAACGAAATCACCGCGCGTGCGTACGTACGGAATACCATCTCCACGCCGTGGTGTAATCTATTTTCCACCACCACCTTACATGGATGGGTATAATGGTGAAAGTAATGAATATATATGATTATTGTTAAGTGATATTGATTCTGTAATATTATACATACACTTTAATACAATTCCACGATCATGGGAATGATATCATCACTTGTGCGTACGTACGGAATACCGTCTCCACGACGCGATGAGATTCACACTCCATGATAACCATTCAAGAATGATTATAAAGTATATATAATAAGTAATCATGAAATATATGAAATAATAATGCTACTGGATTTATGTATGTATATATTTCTGTCATATAATTAATTCCATTCAATTCAATAAAGAAAATGAAAACAGCGTTCATGCATACGTACGGCCTACCGTCTCCATGAACAGTGTCTTTCTTTCCATTTATCGATCCATTATATATATATTCTGAATATATATTATATATAAATCATGTTTTACATTCTGTATGTAAGTAATCATGATCTAAGTAATCATATGAATAATTACAAGATAAAACACGAACGACAAATGAAACGATTTTACCCAAAACGCAACTTTAACATGAATTTACAAAATAACGAGTAATATAAACTCATAAGTGAACCATATATGATATAATAACAATGAATATGATTATGTAATAAGTCAATGACATTATTTAAATCATTATACATGAGGATTGGATACGTATGATGCATATCGGACCTAAGGTAAGGGATAATTTTGCAAATCACATTTTTATCCGAGATTGCTTATTCGTAAGTATTTACTGGGGTTTTTTCTATAATCCATGTCCATGTTTTATAAAAGTTTATTCATGTATGTTTCAAGTCCTTTTTACCAATTTTGACTTTTACTACATTTTATGTATGGAATCTTACTTTTGTTTATGTTATGAGGTACTTTTTGACTTTTCCGACAAAAGTACGAGAAGAATGTTTTTTTTAACGTATACGGAATGAAATGATTTTGACGGTTTTATAAAGCCTTATTTTCATGAAGCTTCCTCCAAAATATTTCATGACTATCTTAACCAAAATCCTATTCTTTTAATATTGCATGTCATTTTGTGAAAAGAAAATTATTTTGAAGAAGAAAGGATATTTTCCTCAAGAATTCATTTCAAGTGTTTTATCAAAAACCATTTTTCATCTAAGATAACATTATTTCATATGTGTATGTTTCAAGTATAATGTCTCTATGATTTACATGGTTTTAGTTTTCTTAATATGAAAATATACCCATTTCTTCTATATAGATTATGTGATGATGGGATGATGTTTATGAAACCCATTTTATTTATTGGGGTTTTTTTAATGATGTATGTTAATTTTGTGGCACAAGTAAGAATGATTTCATTATGAGATGGGTGGGACCTATATCTCCCTCCAATGAATTGGGTAAAGATTTATATCTCATGAGATAGATATGGATAGAACGGTAAGTTAATCTGGTTCAGTATTATAGGACTGGAATGAGTAGTGAATTCGATTCAGAATGGGACTTTGTCCACCAAGATGGTCTTGGCAGCAATGCCTTGGCTAATATGGAAATCATTACATGTGCTTAATGGGTTCCATAATTACATGTTTTATTCCCATTCATGTTATCATGATTTATGTTCCATTATGATCTATACCTTATTTACTTCCACGATTTATGTCTTTGCTCAATAGTTTTATGTTTAAACATTATGTTCATGTTTTTAAGTTCAAATGTATATGGTATGTTTTATTTTATCCATGCTTACCCTTACTGAGCATTGGAGCACACCATTTTTATGTTTTATTTTCCCCCAGGATTAAAATAAATGTTTTAGGTAAGTAAAAAAAAAGTGGATGATCTTTATGGGAGATGTTGAAGATCTTTCACCACGATTAGAAGATTACATTATGAGTTTCCAAATACACAAACTATTACGGTCCTTGTGTGTCTGTTTTTGTTATGTATTAAGTATTCCCAAAAGTAATGTAATATCTATGTACATCATTCTTCAGGTCTCTACATGATTGATTCTAACATTTCTCATAATTATGTAGTGGTTATATAATATGACCATTTGTTTTGATTCCTTATAATATATACCCATGGATGATCATGGAGTAAAAAATTTATCATATCAATGATTTCTCCTAGAAAGAATATTGCTATAAATGAAATTATTTCTAACTATATCCCCTCATCCTATAATTGAAGGATTTTTAGAATAATGGTGTTTAAAAATATGAATAAAAACCATAAATATATTAAAAACATATTCAACCCAAATATGGACCATGATGACTTTACTGGACGAGGCAATTTGATCTATTAAAACATAGACACTTGTTTGCATAATATATTTCATAATATCTATTTGGATCATCAATGAATACTTTGAATAAAAATTAGTGTTCCATATGACTTTATCAACTCCTTATTACATATCATTGATTTTGGTAAAATAAGTAATGGTTTTATTGAAAAACAATATTACTGATTCCAAAAAAAATTATTATATAAAGGATATATCATGGAACAATTATAAAATATTTTTATAGAGTTTGGAAAATAATTTCAGTTGAATGAATTATTTAAAAGAGTTTAAACCACATCATATTTTTTTGGGACTAAAAATAGAAGAAATATAGAAAAATATTAAATCCATTATATTGGAAATTTAATTTATTATGTCATAATTTTAATTTTCTGGAAATTATGAATAATATAAAGGAAAATATGCTTTTAAAAACTGATTAATGAGACAACGAAAACAAAATATCATTTAAATTCCCATAAGGACAGAGAATCACTAAATACCAAGTATGAACTATGGGGAAATAAATATGGGAAGTAACATGTAGTATTTTATTCGTTGAAAAATTCATTAAAAATACTTTTTCCATTGATTATGAACAATTATTCATGGTAATGTAAGATATTATTCTAACATTTCAATTTGTGTATATTTAAATCATCATAAATTATATGTATTGAAAATTCATTGTAACAAATACTATTAGAGATGTTTTCAACATCATCGATCCTTAATTTTTTATTAGAGAAGAAA
Organism: Viscum album; assembly: GCA_963277665.1. Classification (NCBI taxonomy): domain Eukaryota; kingdom Viridiplantae; phylum Streptophyta; class Magnoliopsida; order Santalales; family Viscaceae; genus Viscum; species Viscum album. The sequence continues at coordinate 1,830,165,725 of OY728164.1, read as the reverse complement.
ATTATAGAAATGATATACTAGGGAACATTTTTTAAACATCTTGATGTGAAACTTTAAACCAGGTAAATTTTTTTAAATAATATTTTATATTCTTTTTCATTTTTAAATAATCCCTCGATTCATTTTCACTTTAATAATTTATTTAATTGTTCATTTTGTTGATGATGACAAATAGAGGGAATTCATACATTATTTAGCGATGTATCCCATTGAGAGGTACTTATTTTGAATGTTTTTGGTATCAATATATTAATTTTTTTAATTTAATTTATTATTAAGTCACTACTAAATTTAGTTTCTTGGTTTTTTTAAGTGTATATGAAAAATAATGTAAAACTTGAGTGATATATTGATGAAGGTTACCTATCCAATGAATGTGTATGAATTCGTTAAAGGTATGTATAATAAATTGACAAATAATTTAATTAAGTGAGTTGTTTTTATGATAATCCAATTCATTATCAGGCCAATAATGAAACATAAATAATTTCATCTTCATGTTGACAAATTGGAAATGTTACTTTATTTACATTGACTAATTTACAGTTTGGAGAGTCAAACTGATATGTAAAACTCAATACAAGGGCATAAATGAAATAATTCCTTGGGATTGAAAATTAAAATTAAGAATATTTATAAATAATGGTTAAAATTATAATATTGAATGATTTTCAGATAATTTAAATTTTTATTCTAATACAAATTTTTAAATTTTGTTAAGTCACTTGTGTTTCTAAAAATATTTTATACAAATATATATGGATAATAAATGTGTATACTCATAATAAACTGTTAAATATTTTTAAATATTAATATTGACGTTTTACTAATAACGTTAATGAGATTTTAAGCTTTTAATATAAATGGTTTCTATTTCATACAATCTATCACAAGGATGGTTAGAAAATACAAAATGAAAATGTATTTGTAGTTTTAAATCAGGGATACATGTAATGTGTGTGGATATTATTAAGATAATTTATCTTGGAAAATTTTATATCATTTTTTACACCCTGATTTGACACCTATGTATTATTTTATTCATTTTCAAACTTGATTTTTTCTATGGTCTGTATGGGCGACATTCTATATAAATTGGAGTTTTTTATGTATAAGGGGGTGGTTCAGGGTTAGGGGAAACCATTCCTAAACCCTATGAAAATAATGTGGCCCAGATAAACAAACATTCTAGACCACACGGTTAGGTTATTGATTTTGTTGCATCCCCTATGAGAAATTATGGCCTCATCCCCTCATAGACAGATGGGTTTCATGGTTAGTGCAGGGCCTAGCAGACCATGCATCCAAACCGTTTGGCCTGGTGAGGTCCTTTTTAAAAAATAAGAATAAATTAAATTGATAAGAATAATATTAATAACATAGTTATATTTATTACCACCCCCCCCCCAATTCCTCTCTTTATTTTGTGACACACAATTCCTAGAGGTGCTCTTGGATGTTCGTGTGTCCTCCTCCTCTCCCTCAAGTCAATTGTTTCTCCTCCCGATTCTTAGTTTAATATTATTAGGAAATAATTTATCCCTCTCTACCATCTCTTTCTTCCATATTCTCACCAATTTTTTTCTTTCATTTCTCCTTCATGAGGTATGCATGCCATTGATAAACCATAACCCAAATGGTGTCTTTTTTTGGTTGTTTCATAGTTCCTAAGGTTCATCAGGACCGATTTGACGCTCATTCTTAAGGATATTATCCAAGGTGATGACTTGTGGCTCCTTGAAGGTGACTTACATATAAATATATAGAAATATGTATACAAATATATATAACCTATTTTTACATATTCACTCATAGTGGTGTGAATATAGCAATTATAAATATGGATTATTATTATTTTATATATATATATATATTTATATGTTTGTATAGGTGCATATGTTTTTAAGTGTAAAAGGTGGTATTTAGATTACTCAGGTTGTTCTTGGTCTCTCTTTATTTGTGTTACTCGCTGAATTGGATCCAAGATACTCTCTTCAAGGGTGATTTGTTTTGAGGTAGGTTCCCTAAGACCATGAATTTATATTGAATTCCTTGATTTCTTGTATGTTTCTAAAGGGTGTATTAATTTTTTTATAATATGTATCATCTATGGTATATGGTCTTGGTCCTTAGAAAAATTATTTTTATAATTTACATATTTTACATAAGCACCCAACAAGGGTTACCTTTGTTAATAAATATTTCAATCATATTTCTACAGTTCAAGTACCTTGAAAGGTCAAATAATTTTCCAAATGATTTTTACCTTGTAACATGGAAGTTACTAAAGGCTTGTTTCTATATATTAAGATTATTGTATGTGAATATTATATGTGTGAAGTATGGTTTTTTAACATTAATGATTTGGATAAAAAGAGTTTCCAAATAAATGGTGTTCCCATTATAAATTATGAGGCCTAGTTGGGACCTTGAAATGTTTTATAGAAATGAAAAAACCTCTAAATAATTTCCAATTCCTTGCAAATGTGATGTGTATTTAATTTATGGTATGTATTGTGTGCCATGTAATGTGTCTTATGAATTTTTGTTTGTTTCAGAAAGGTAAAGGGTATATTCATAAATGGGGAATTCAAAAGTTATATATTGATTGGGTTTTTAGTGAAAAGTATGTGATATTTATTTACATTATATCTTTATAAAAAACAAACTCCATTAGAGCATGGAAGACATGAATATTTGGTACCTATGTGGGCAGGCTCAGTATAATGGCTAGTAATGCTGGAAGGGCCTTGGTTCGGGTCTCCTTAATAGAATTTTGATGCAACAATAACTAAATGATGTGATATAGATTATTACCATTGGTACTAGAGTGTGTAACCTATAATGTCTTATATATGGGAAGGTAAATAATTGATCACTAAGATACTATATAGCTAGATTCCAACTAAACTGGCTATATAGAAAATTCCAATGGTGTCTTCTCGCTTTTACTTTGGTTTTCCATGGTATTATTTTAAAATTCACTTTTTATTATTATTATTTTATTTTTTAAAATAATAAAAATTAGGTTATATCTCGGTCTATTTTTTGGGTCAATTGATATTCTATTTTTTGTTATACTTCTATAATGATACACATCTTTTGGTATTAATTATCATTTATGATAAATTTACTAAAATGTTTTTCATTCATGGAAAAAAATTGAAAATGATTGATTTTAGTTTTTGAAATGTTATCCTAATTCCTTTTTTATTAAAAGAATAGAAAACCATATTTTTTATGTCTTTTTTTCAGACAAGCATTATTTGGATTTCAAAATAAATTTAATTCATAGGGTGTTGTTTATACTTGGTAGACCTTCTATGAATTTTAATGTTCATACCTATATTCTCTATCATTTTTAAGTTTTTTTTTCATCCCTAGTTATGGTTTCTCATATAGCAATAATTATACCACGGTTGGCGGTGACCCATGATGTTTCATAGAGGTATGTCTTGTTATATTTATTTTTTTTACTTCCATTTATTATTTTATTTGCCTATTCAGGTTTATTTATTTTTTGTTAATGGCATATGTCATTCCCAATTGAGTAATATTTATGTCTCAAACTATTTATCAGCCTAGGAGGATCAAGAGTACCTCTTTATCATTATCATGTGATGTCTCATATGATCGGTATGGGTTCAACCTTGGTTGGTTTTCCAAAAATGGTATCTGATCATTAGACCATAATATTGGGGGTTGTTCGATAGTTTGGAGTTATTTTTTTTTAATTCTTGTGGTTAGTAGAATTTATGTGCTTTATAACCACCTATTTGTATTGACGTTGACTTATTGGGGTGGTCAGGGATGTCTTTTTCTTGAATATAATTTTGGTTCTAAGGGTGTTGTTTATAGTTTTAGTCTTTATTGAGTGTGTCATATTGGTTTGGAGAATAGGATGGTTATTTTTGAAAATTCAATGAATATAGTTCTTTTTGATGGTATATAGATTGTTAATGGTTGTTTTGTGTGGTCTATAAAACCATGTGTAGAATCTGCAGCTACCTCTATTTTCTTTTAGTGTACTCACATGATTGGCACATGGTATGAAAAAAAAATTGGCCAAGCCATGCGTAAAAAAATTCTATTTGTTTTTATAAATTTGGTCTATTGAGTGTTAGGATTATTTTTTATCCTTTTATGGATTTTTGTTTTTTTGGGGTGATACACCTAGGTTTAAAAAATGATTTTTAGGTTTTTTATAATTTTATTTTATTTTTAATCAATGATTTAGGCTCTCTTAAAATACAATGGAATTTGTTTTAATAATGGAAAAGAATATTTTTTTATTTTGATTTTTTTTATGTTTGGGGTGGTAAGTGATTTGAGATATTTATAAATTCTTGGTTTCTAAGACAAATTTCGATTTTATGTTTGTAAAAACTATTTGAGAACGTGACTCGAAATGGAATCACCCTTTTTATTTATGTGAATTCAAAAGTGTATGGATGTATTTTTAATTTTCATTGATGTTTACTGGAATTTTTGAATGTGTTATTGAGTTTTAAAAAGAATGTATATGTCTGAGGATTTATGGAATACCATTGGTATGTGTCCAACATTAAAAACATGTTTAGTTTTTCTGGAATGGTTTTTTTGAAAGTTAATTATGATTTTTTAATCGATTATTAATTTTTTTATGTTTCCTTATATTTCATGGGATTTCCATCTAATTCTTTTATGTAAAAATTTTCTGAAATTATGTTTTGAGTTTGAGTTTGATTCATGATTGAGAATTGTAGTTTTTTTGTGAGGTATTTTGAGTTTGTTATTTGGTTTTTTATATTATTCCCCCACTAAGATTTTAGGAATTATGAAGAGTTTTTTTGGATGGATATATCATTCCATTCCTTAGGATCATTTAGATCCTTCTCTATCATTCGATTCATCTATTCTAAAAATGGTTCTTGATGGAAATCCTTATAAAGAATTCACTCAATGGTTCCAAGAGTCTAACACTCCTCATTTCATTAGATTGTAAGATCCAAGGAACAATAAGGATTGGTTATAAATAATTTGGGATATATTTATTTTTATTGAGATTTATGATCCTCTTAAGATCATGTTTTTGACCTTTATCCTTGAATTATTAGGCTAGAACTGGTGGAATTTAGCCTATTAGACTAAACCACAATGACACCACTTGTGGGAAAGCCTCAAATCATTTTCATCTGACTGTACTTTTCTGAGGCTATGAAGGTAACAAAGGATATTAAATTTTACCATATCAGGAATGGTGATTCAATAGTGATTGAGTTAGTGTCATATCTCTCAAACCCTACTGTATATGGAGCCAAGAAGGCTGGATTCATTGAAAAGGGTCTTCAACCAGAACTATATCAGGTATTGCCTCCATTACCTTGCTCTTATGAAGAATCAATGAGGCAGGTTGTTTAAGTTGAATCCATTTTAGTCAAACATCCAATGGTTGTTGATGTCTCTCCAATACCTAAGAGTAGTGGTGGTTTTATAGTAAAGGTAAAGTAAAAAAGGTTGTGTCTAGCCAATTGGGAGTTGGAATAAATAGGTCACCATGTTTCCTCTCACCAAATTCATCTGAGAGTAAGCTATAGGTTTTCTATCAATATTGGAAAATAGTAAACAAGAAGTCTTTTTGTTTAAAATTACTAACTTCTTACCGTATATTTGGACACTTGGGTCATCTATAAGGGTTTTCTTGGATGTTTCCTAGAAGTTATGTGGACCCAAATCCACCCTGCTAAAGGACCACACCACCCCACCTCATTGAAAAATCATGGTTTTTATCTCATTTTTTATTGTTTATCTCAATGTATGGGTTTTTGGTTTTGTATGTAGTGCTTGATGGTATTTATTTTTTTGAATGGAGAAAAGGTTATTGTGTACCTTTTGCGAAAACTTTTCTTAATAGAAGTTCTTTTTTCAAACGGAATTATGGATATTGTGTTAGTGGATGCTGATGTTTCTTTTTCTATGTATCATCTCTCGTGGCATTGGTTTTTCCTGGATTTTGGAATTGTATTGATTTTGGAAATTAGGGTCTGACCATATCACTAATAGATGGGGGACATCATCATAAATATAGATCACTAAAAACCTGGTATCAAAGATCCTTTGTTGGGAAAATAATTTGTCCTTGCCCCACACAACCCTGATCATGGTAGTTGGTTGGCCTAGATAATGGATCATGTAGTGGATTCTAATGGTAATCCCAAATACTCCATGATAAGCTAATTTGGTGGCTTTTTATGTTAGGGAACTACTAAAAAACTAGGTTTATCAAAAGTTAGGACTTTAATAGTGATAGCTAAAATGCTTTTAAAGACAACCTTTGTTAGCACTAATAAAATCTTCGTTAAAGGGGGACTTTGACAGTGCTTTTTTTACAAGAACTCATAAATGAGGTCTTTTACCAATGCTTGTAAAAATATGATGATAAAGCAAGGGTTTGTTAGTGCTTTTTTAGAAGTACTGATAAATCCCCCCTTATCAGCCCATTTTTACGACCACTAATAAAATAATACTTAAAAAATATATTTAATTACAAATAATATATTAATATAAAAAAATATTTATATTTATATAAATTTAATATATATTTTGTAAAAAAAATTAAATAAGGTAAATAGGAATTTACACTTAATATGTATGATATTTAATGAAAATGTCTTTAAAATTAATTAGAAAAATAATATTAATTAATAATTTTCTTATTATTAACAATTAATAGTCACTTAATCTCAATTTGAAGATAAAAATTTCAAATAAATAATAAAAGATCTCAAATAAGTTGAAAACGTAACTCAAACATCAAATGGACATAAATTTTGATCTGGGTGTTCGTTTGGGCTCTACCACATATCAAAACAAATCCTGTGATAAAATTTACGTGATAACAAAAGAAGGAATCATTATATCACATTTTTCTAGGCCAACAATGTCCACAATGGTCTTCAAAACATAGTTTTTAGGTCGCCCATTTTTTTTAAATTTTCTATGGATTTTATGTCTCGTTTATGAAGATATTGTTGCATCATTTCAGTGGGGAAGAAATTTTTTCTTATGGATTACATTCATATTGATATTATGGATTTTAAATTTTATAATCTTTGTATAATATAATTTTATTTATAATCAAATATATAAAAATAAAGATTTATTTTTTATATATTCCTGCACAAAAATTTAATTTTTAAATAAATAATTAAATATATTTGCATATAAAAAATATTGATTAATATATATGTATAAATATATAAATATATGTATAAAATATGTTTTGAATGATATATAAAAATATAGATATATCATAAAATCTAAAGCAAAATAGTATAGAGGAGTAGTAAAGTCGTTGGTTTATAACTTCGAGGTCTACGTTTCAAAACTCACTAGTGGCAGGGGGCGAGTGGAAGGATTAGATTATATATAAAAAATGACAAAGGGTTTGAGGAATTTTTGATAATGGGGTATGGTGAACTATTGATAATGTGGGTGGTTGGTCCATCAAAAATAATTATATACCATTTATGAGCGGGGCCTTTATCATCATGAAAAAAGCACTTCTAAAGTCCCCCATTAACAGCACTACAAAAGTGTTAAAAAGGGGGCCTTTAGAAGTTAAAAAAAATTGATTTAAAAGAACCTTTTAATGGTTCCTTTTTTACTCTATTAAAGGGGTTTATTTAACAGATCTTTTTTAACACTGATAAATGTTTCAAGCTTTTAATCGCCCTTCGATTATCAACACTTTTTTATCCCTGATAAAGGCATTTTCTAGCACTGTTAATGACCAATTTTGAAGTAATGGGGGTTGGGGTGTTCCTTATTTTTAGATTATGTTAGGATATGTTATTATATATTCCTTGGTTGTTTTATTTATCAATTCGAGTTCTTTGGCCTTTGTATGTTATCTCTTTCAGGTTGGGTTCTTTACATTGGGTATGACCTCATTATTCTTCTGTTTTTCATAGATATATGAGAGTGGTCAGTTATTGTCACATCCATGACTTATTTTAAATTCATTTTTCATCTAATTTCAAAACTTTCTTTTTTTCGGGGGTTTTCTAGGATTTTTTTTTAGAAAAGGGAGGTTCTTTAAGATTTGGGCTAAACCGTGAGCTCATTTCCAGATTTAAAAACAAAATTTGTTTCTTTTATAATGCCTTCATTTTTCAACATTTTTAACCCATTAAAATTCTCACATGGCCTCAAATGACCTATTAAAACAACCGTATCCATTTTGAATCATTTATGAACTCATAATCATAGTGTATTTGGGTGATTTGTTCAGAAATTGTGCCAACCCATGAGCCCATCTCTAGATTTAAGGAAATAATTTATTTATTTTATATCTCATTAATTGTTTAATATTTTTCATACATTACACATCTCTCTAGATCCCATAAACGCTAGGTTCATCTCCATGTTTAATTTTCTATATTTTGAGATCTTCTTCATCATTTATTAGGGTGAATTTCTTCTAGGTTTCTCAAATCGTACTGATTTTCATGGGGAATTTTTTATTTCATAAATCATTCAGTTTTTACTCTTTATCCTCCAATTCATTCCCCACTCAACCTCATAACCCTTATTAGAACCTCCCTTTCAATGTTGGCTTCTAGGATATTCAACTATTGGTATATTTGGGGAGATTTCTTCATTGTTTCTCAAGTAAGTGAGTTTCCTTCTTATTTCATTCCATTTCCTTATGTTTTCTCCCACTTTTCTTAAAGCTCCAAATTTCCATAAGCTATGCATTCATACCTAGGGTTTTTTTAGTTTCTTGGTCCAATATTGTGGTTTTATGTTCGTTTTCTCTCCCTTGTAATATTGAGGTGTTGTGATTGAAGTTTCACACAAGGATTTAAGGGTTTTAACACATTTGGTAGGTATTCTAGGTGTATGAATTGTATAATGTGTAATATTTCTGGATTTATATTTTTATTATGTTCCAATTTCATTGTGTTTGGTTAGAAAACTTTTTTTAGGTATAAAATTTCAATCGACTGATTTTTAAATTTCATTTTTTTTTTGAAAATGGGTGTTTTTCATGTGCAGTCCATATTGCACAAATTGAAGTTGTTCTAAAATTCATGAAATAGTTTTATTAAAATTTTTTATTACTCAAAATTATGGCTTGGTGTATTATTTGTAGGAATTTGGTTTTAAAGGAGGGGTTATAAGTGGATTTTATGTGAAAAAATTTTTTATACTATTTGAAATTATTCTAGCGAAATTCTAAGTATTTATTTGAGTTATACAAACAGTGAAAGGTATTTTTAGATAATATTTGGAGTGTATATGAGAATAACTTGTATTTTTATATGAAAATTTCCTTTTATAGCATGTGGAACTTATTTTAGCACAAAGAGGGAAACTCAGGTTTTTAGGTGGGCAGACATGTACAAATATGCTCGGGATCCGGAGTTGTTTTATCCCAATTTCACTTAGCATGTTCGACATTTACAATACTAAAAACACTGTAAGTATAATTATTAGGGAACACTGGGTTATGGGTAAGTTCCATACTAGTGGCTTGGTAATGAGAATAGGTATTTGATTTGGTTGCTTTTACACCAAGATACGAGGTACCTAGTGACCACAGTTAACTAGTGCCAAGGGGTGTTCATGTGACTAGTGTTCGATGACTATATGGTATTTAAAATTGAATAATAGAGTGTTTGGATGGAAAATTCAGTATATTTCGTGTTTTAATTAAATGTATTCATTATTTAATTTTAGCCCTTGAAAATAGTTTCCCATTAAAATTTTCACATCAGAAATTGTTTCTACTATAACTTGTTTATAAAAACTTGAATGATTTTTATCTGATAATTCTCTTCACATAGAATATTTGTGTTGAATCCTATTGGTATTGTGCTAACACAATAATTACACCTTTGGGTGTAAGTAGACTTGATCATGTTTGATTCTGGTAAGGGAAAGGCCTTTTGAGAATGCAACACGGGTTATTAGTTTCCTTCCATGGTGCGGTGTTGTGGAGACGGCTCATGGATTAATACCCCTTGTCATGTGGTGGTCCTTGGACTATTTTTTCAATAACTTTTTTTGTTTTCGACATCCTGTGTCATGTTTAAAACCTTATATTCAAATTGAAATTTAATTTATGAATTATTTTTTGGTTATTTTCAAATTCAGTTTAATTATTGTTATTGTTTGTATTATGTATCCTAACTGAGGTAATCTATTCCAAAACCATTGGTTATCATACTCGAGTACTTGTCCAAGACTGTCGGGATGGGGAATGCTCTTCGGGCCTTCTCACAGACTATCTCGGGTGCCTATTTTAATGGTAACTAGATTCAGTTTGTGACAAAATGTTATCAAAGGAAGGTTATCTTTTAGGGTCATATTATTATTTTGGGGGTGAGTCTAGTTAGACAATATATTGGAATGTTAGGGCTTAGAGTTATGTTTATGAGTAGGCTGCATGTCCATTACCTCTCGTGAAAATCCTTGAGTCACCATGGGATGTTGGGATTGGTCGTTTGACTTCTCTTCCAGGTGGGACATGCAGGCTATAGACCGCACGTAGACAACGGGTGGGAGAGAAGTGGTTTTTTATTTCATTGTTGTAATGTGTTTGAAATATTTATATTTGATTTAATTGATGAAATTTTTTACAATTTTTGTACTGATGATTTATTTTGTGACATATGTTTTTTGTAGCAACATGCCTCCCTAGAAATCTCTCATTCACCCTCAAGAGGACGCTGAAGAGATTTCTTTCTCAAAAATTGATCAAAGGATGGTAGAAGCTATTTTCAGGGTTGTTAAATACCTAGAATAGGGAATACCTCATGGTCCTTCTCAAGCTAGGGAAGAGTAGTATGTTCCTAGGAAGGAAAAATCCCAGGATTTCCTAAAGAGCAATTCTCATACATTTTGAAGTAGCATGGAACCCCATGAAATAAAAGAGTGGCATAAGAATATCGAGTGAATGTTAGAGTTTATTGACACACTTGAAGAGTTTATAGTGATGTGTGCCTCTTTTCTGTTATAGGTTCCTAGCCGCAGGTGGGGGTGATCATTTCTTTAAGATGGGAAGCATGAACAAATGATCAGGAAGGAATTCAATGTTACGTTTATTAACCAGTACCACCCTAATGTCTTGGAAAATTCTAGATCCTAGGAGTATATAGATTTGGTTCAGTGGGACCTTTCAGTGATGGAGTGTGCCAATAGTTTTTCTATGTTGGTCTAATATGCTCCAGAAATGGTCTCCAATGAGTAGTGGCTCAGAAGTTCAAGAAGGGTTTGCGGTCAGAGATCTATTCCTAGGTCTTCTTGTTCAAGTTGAAGACTTACACTGAGGTGGTTGATCGAGATAATATGGTAGAGATTGACTGCAAGGGGAGGTCTGGTTTCTCTAGAGTAGTGTCAGTAATGCGTAGTAGAAATTCTTTTGAGAATAAAAGGAAGAGATAGGATCAGGGGAAGAAGGTAGGTGGTAGTTTAGTCCAACATTCCATACATATTTCTTTAGTGGATTCTAATACAAGGTTCGTTGTCTTCCACTAGTGTGGGAATATAAGGCACACCCGACAAGTATGAAAATCTCCTCTGAATCTCTGCCATCATTGGGGGGCATGGGACACTTGTAGAATTTTTGGAGGTTGGCACATCCAATCCAGAGTGAGGCGGGATCAGTGGACTCTATGGGAGTTCCATCTTAGTCAGAGCCATCAAAGATGGGGGATCTCAGTTTGGTGTCCACGGTGGTTGGGGCTGATCATCTTCTGGGCAGATTCATTTCAGTGCAGATCCATAGGAGAGTGGTTGTTCTCAGGACGAGAGTGGTCATCTTCCTGCAGTGGAGTAGGCACCAGCAAAATTGTATTTAGGTCCTTCAGCAGTTTGAGGTAACATCTTGATTTCATCTTCTATAGATTCTTCTATTATGGATACTAGTGCTTTTGTTTCATTTATCTCTACCCATTTTTTGAGCATGCTTAATTTTCCAACTGAGTTCTTTTTTGTTGTGATTGAGTTAGTGACGCCGCTAGGTAAGAAGAAGGAGAAAGGTCTTAGGTTCCTATTGTGTGAACTTAAATGTATGGGGCAGGGATATAGTGGGACCTCTGGGTATTGGATATGTTTTTTTTGACATAATCCTTATCATGTATTGGTTAGTTCACTTTTAGGCACACATCGATTTCTATAGGCAACGAGTGAGTTTCACGGTGCCTAATAGAAGCCCTCAGGTTTTTCATGGGGAATAGGATCCTCAATTAGGTCATGTCGGACCTCCACTCCAATTGTTGGGAAAAAATTTCTTCAAATTTCTGTCACTCACTCTATAGGAAGATGGTTGTGCTCTTAAGTTTGTGTTTCCACATGTAGTAGATGAGTTCCCAAAGGTATTTCCATATGATTTTTTAGGCTTACACCTTTAGTAGGATGGGGAGTTTCTGATCGATTTAGCACTGGGAACATGGCTGATATCTATTTCCTCATATCATATTGCCCCCACCGAGCTAAGGGAATTAAATATGGATATGTAAGATTTATAATCCAATGTATTCATTCACCTGAGTGTCTCTCTTTTGGCTACTCCGGTTCTATTTTCAAAGCATACTTAAGGGTCCCTCTAGTTGTGTATTGATTACCAGAAGCTGATTAAGGAAACCATCAAGAAAAAAAAATCCTTTGACTTGAATGGATGACTTGTTTGATTAGTTAAAAGGGAAAATTTTGTTTTCTAAAATAGACTTTCATTCATGTTACAACCAGCTCAAGGTGAAAGAAGATGATCTCTAAAAGACGACCTTCTGAACCAAGAAAGGACTCTCTGAGTACTTGGTCATGCCATTCAGATTTACCAATGCTCTAGTGGTATTTATGGAACTCATTAATAGGGTGTTAAACTGTTATATTGACTATTTTTTGTGGTATTTGTGGGAAAAATCATGGTTTACTCTACATCCAAGGAGGAGCAGGAGCATCATTTTCAGATCGTGTTGGGTATTTTGTGGGATCACCGCCTTTATGAAAGGAATTCCAACTGCGCCTTATGGATCAAGTAGACCAATTTTATGGGGAATTTGATCTCAGAGAAGACATGTTCAGTGGATCTTACGAAGATCAGTGCAATGGTTTTATTAGAGTAGCTAAATAACATGTTTGAGATCAAGAGTTTCCTCGTCTTGGAAGGATACTATAGGTGGTTCGTTTGGTATTTCTCCCAGATTGCTTCTCCCATGACCGCTTTCACCCGAAAGGAGATGAAGTTTGTTTGTGGCCTAGAATATTTGGAATCCTTCGAGGAGCGGAAGCCGTGGTTGAATATCATCCTTATGTTGATCTTTCCAGAATCTAGAAAGGGATATGTGGTGTATTGTGATGCTTCAATTATGTATATTAGGTGTTTTCTTATGAATTATGATCTCATGATGGCATGTGGCTCCTTCTAACTCTGACCAAACGAAAATAACTACCTGACCCATGACATGGAGATTGAAACTGTTATTCTTTCTTTAAATACTTGGTGTCACTGCCAATTTGGGGATAAGTTTTTGGTCTATTATGATCACAAGATCTTAGCCTATATATTCTCTAATAAGGATCTTATCCTGAGGTAGTAGTGTTGGACCGAGTACTTAAAGGGGTTCAACTTCAAAATCATCTACACCTTAGAGAAGGGTAACATGGTGGTAGATTCCTTGAGCAGAACAGTATCAGTGAAGGCTTTGAGGAAGTCCAGTGATTAGTGGACTCTGATGGGGCTCTTTTTATAGATGCATGTGGTGACCAAAGAGAACCGTGGAGATGCATTCTTGAAAAGCATTCAGTTGACCCCTCCTCTTGTAGAGATGATTCAGTAGGACCAGCCTAATGATGAGCTATGTCAGCAATCGAGGAAGTTTCTTCATGGTGGGGAGACGTCTTCTGATTGGTCTTCATCCCCTGAGGGTTTCTTTTGCTTCAAGGGCCGCTTAGTGGTTCCTTTTTCTCTATGGAAGGGGTGAAGTATGATATCCACCAGTCTTAGTGGCCCGCCCATAATGGTACCATGAAGATGTATTATGAAGTTTCTCGCCATTTCTGGTGTCCATGTATGAGACGGGACATAGCTGACTTCATATGAAGATGTTATACTTGTCAGCAGGTGAAAAAAGAACATCAAAGACCATTTGGTTTTCTTCAGCCATTATCAATTTCTATCGGGATATGGGATGAGTTTTCCAATGAGTTCATAGTTGGATTGCCCCATACTCCTTGGGGAAAGAATGTTATTTGGTTGGTGATTGATTGTTTGACCAAATCGGTACATTTTTTTCTGATCAATGATTCGACCAAAGTGGATTAATTGGGATGGTTGTATGTGTAGGGAATTGTGAGTATCCATGGTGTTCCAACATCTATCATTTCAAAAAGGTGCCCTTGTTTAACATCTCATTTTTGGAGGGGACTTCAGAAGGAATTGGGGTCATAGATTAATTTGTGTACCACATACCACCCTCAAACGGATGGTCAGAAATATTGGACCAATTAGATTCTATAAGGAATTATTTGGTCAAGTGTGTTGGATTTGGGTGGTTCATAGGATTTCCATTTGGGATTGGTAGAGTTTTCCTATAACAATATCTATTAATCCTCAATCAAGATGGAACTGTTCAGGGAACTTTATGGTTTGTCGTGTTAATCTCCTTTGTGTTGAGTAGAGGTGGGTGAGACCTCAATACTGGGTATGAGTATTGTTTCAGAGACATTAGAAAACGTTCAGTTTATTAGACAATAGTTGTTGAAATCCCAGAGTCTACACAAGTCTTATGTCAATCAGAGGCATATAGCTTTGGAGTTTTATGTAGGTGACTAGTTATTCCTGAGAGTGTCACCTCTCTTGGGTCATCTCCATCATGGTACAAAAGGAAATCTAAATAGGTCACATAGACACAATCATGACACATATATTTGTGATGTTCTAATGTAATTTATCATAGATAAATTTAATAAGTTTTCATTAACAACATTTTTTGGCATAAATTATAGGAAGGTTTAGGATCCATCTAAAGGGTTATATTGCATGGATGGGATTCCTTATGCATTTTACATGGGATCAATAATTTTTCAGATGTTTTGTAGTCCACCTAAGGTCTCCCATGCTCTTATAATTTTGACTAGATACCATTCTAATACTAGTTAAAGTTACTAGATTTATATTAATAAAATAAATATTTACTTAAGAAGGAATAAAAATATGTTCTTTTTCTTTAGAGGAGAAAATGAAATATGTATAAAATGTTACACAAATTCATATCATAGATCTAATAAAGATGATACCAAATCTCAGTCAAGATTTCGGTTTTAAAAAAATGTTAGAGTTATCACTTGGAAGAGTTCTTAATAATCATCATTGCAGGCATGATAATAAAGGATGCGTACATAACTACAACAGATGTTGTGAAGGATGTAATTTTAATAATGAAGTTAATTTCTGAACTTAAGGTGGTTCCTAGAATTCATGAAGATATTGAGATTTACTATGGAAAAAATGGAGTTTTTTCTCATGAAAATTAACCTTAGTAAATCCAAAATACCAATCATATCCTTTAAAAATACCATATCATATGAATTATCATTGAAGTTGGTGATGTAAAGATCTGTTGGGAAGTTATTCATAATAATGTAGCACATACTTTGATAAATCCATTAGCACATAAACAACAAGATTGTCATGTTAGGTATCTAGATATTAAGTACATAATAAATTTTTATAGTGAGTTTATAATGTATTTTTGTTTTATTATATAGAAAATTTTCATTTATTATTCTTTCTTATGTATTATGATTTAATTTAAATGAACGATCAAATGAAAATATCCCCTCAATGTAAAGAAACATTTATTTTTCCTTGATCAATGATCATCATGAAGTAATATGGGCTTTGATAATATAATAAGATTAACTTTAATAGATTATTTAACTAATTGAAAAAGTTTTATATGATGTATGAAGAATATATTCATGATGTAATTAGTAGATACTAGTTACATGGACTGGTATACTAAATTATATCTCAAGGAATTCCATATGAGAATTAATATAATTAGGGGTGGGAACATGTTATAAATAATTCTTACGTAAGGTGGGAATGAAACATATCATGATAAGATTAATGATTTGATACCATAATTAAATAATTTAAAACATGAACATATCTATTTCAAGGATGGTTATGTATGTTGTTGAACATGTTTTTAGTTGGTGCATAACCAAGATGGGATTCATCTACTTGTATGAAAAGATATGGCATATTTCCCTTGATTGAATTAGACTATGTAAATTCATGATGATGATTAGTAATGTCACATGTGATATTCAATGCTACTTGGATGAGGGATATTTGATGTACATATCCATTGGTTGAATGAAAATGTGATGTATTCACTGAAATTGATAGTATTTTTAAAAGAATTATGAAAATTTGAGTTTTCCTATACTAGATTGACATGCTCCATGTCTAGTGGTCACTCAATGTCATGGAAAAAAGGAATTATATAGATATAAATATGATTTATATGATACATCTAGTGGTGTACATGTTTGAAAATATATTTGAGAATGATTGATAGAGATCACATTAGACCCCTTAATAGCTTCAAAATAATTAATATTTTTTTATAGGCTTCTCATTGCATACGTATATGAAATATGGATTTCATATTTGTTTCCAACACTACTATGGCACATAGGGTCAGATATTTATATCCTTTTATAAAGACAAAATGTTAGAAGAAGGGTTTATTCCAAAATGAATAAAACTAGAAAAAATAATATCCAAAAGAAATTGGATGGGTTCATAAAAATTTGTGATGTTTAGTATTAACCCTTAATGATATTTTAGTCCATGTGGGGTATTGTTGTATGTTAACAAAATATTTATTTATATGGTGCATATATATTGAATACATGTATATATGCATGTATTATTAGTATATATTTGTGTCTAATGAATATATATATATACATAATATAGTATAAGATATTATATATATTCACATCTTATACATTAATATGATTCATGAATATATATATATATATATATTAATGCAAATGATGCATGTACTCATGGAAACTGAAAATACAGGACTACTACATGTGCATTTCTTACATGACAATATACCCTCACCCTATGGTTTCGTCTGAATAAATAACCTTGAATAAATGAACAATAAACTTGTTTAAAGGAATCATCAAAAAGGCATAAATCTTGGGTATCATTTTATGATACCCGATGAATGAAATAGCATTCTTTATTTATGACGAAACATCAGGCTTCACCAATATAGGTAAAATGTGATTCTCTTCATTTGGAGTCAAAAATATATGATTGATAACATCAATTAGTGAACTTTAGTTTTATAAAAATATTATAAAATTATTTATTCTTTTTGAGCCTCATTAAATACTCTATGTAAAGGGGCTTATAAGCCTTTGAGAGCTTTGGATATAGTCTAATAGAGATCATGATCTAATGGATGGTGCATCCCCCTGATAAAATAGGAATTGATCAACTAATTCTTGTGATCTTAAACAAGTATTCTCCAATGAATAAGTAAGGTGGAGGTCGTAGCATAATCATTCGTAGTATGCCTTATTTTAGAGTTTATTTTTGGGTTTGATTTCTTAAAGGTAGATCAGCCAGTTTAGGAATTTCTTCTGCTTCCATTGATCATTAGATAATTAATCACTATGCCAAACTTTGTGTTTAGAGTTAGTTGTGTTTTCATTTATCAGTGGTTTAAACTACAATAAATTCATGTGTTGGCAATCAATTAGTGTCGGTTTTTTAATACATTCATAGAATGATTTAGCTGTTGTTTTTTAGTAGCGGTTTTTAATTTTTTTAATTTTTTTTAATCTTTTAAAATTTGGTTAATTTAATTTATTATTTTATTATTTTATTTTTATTATTTTATTATTTATTTTTTATAATATTATAATAATAATTTTATTATTTTATTATTTTATTATTTATTTATTATTATTATTTATTATTTATTTATTATTATATATTTACTATTATTTATTTATTTGTTTGTTTGTTTTAATTTAATTTTCGTGATATTATAATTTATTTATTAATATTTTTTTATTTATTTAAGTATTATTATTTTATTATTTTATTATTATTATTTTACAAATTTTTTTATTTTAATAATTTTATTTTTTATTTATTTATTATTTATTAATATTAATATTTATTTAATATTTAAAATTTATATTTTTTTATTTTATTTATTTATTTATTATTTATTTATAATTTATTTAATTTTTACTAATTACCATGCATATGCACATGCAAGTGCGATATATAGAAATTTTATGTTTGGTGAGATTTGAACCTCTTACATTTTGCAAATTCTCCAATGATTTAACACTCCAGCAGGCTCGTCATGTGTTGAATAAAAAAATTAATATAATTATGTATATTAATTGAAAAAAACAAATAATACAAAACAAATACGTATAAACTCAATAACGATTAATCAGTAATGATTAATAAAAAAAGATTAATCATTAATAAATAACCAACAATCAATAAATAATAATTAATTATTGATAGTTAATATTTATTAATAACTAATTACTAATTATTAATTAAAAATTACGAATTAAAAATTAATAAATAAAATATAAATAAATAATAAATAAAGTCATGATGCAAAAATAAATGGTAAATAACAGATTGTAAAAATTAAATGATAAAAAAATAGTAAATAATAAATAATAAATAATAATAAACCATAAATAATAAATAAATAACAACCCAATAAATAACTAATAATTAAATAATAAATAATAATAAATAATAAATAATAAATAATAAATAATTTACTAAAATGAAATAATAAATAAATAAAATATAAAATAATATAATAATAATATAATATATAATATATAATATATAATATATAATATATAATATATAATATATAATATATAATATATAATATATAACATATAATATATAATATTTTTTTAAAAGATAGGAGTTGAAGCCACATTTTATAATTAAATAAATGACCTCTTTTGACTGAGTAGAGGGAGACCACCTGCATTTCCTGAAGGACTATGGATCAGTGGCTTGAATACTAGGCTTGAAATCCCATTTTTTGGCCCAAAGGGCCCTTCGTTGAATTATACTACTACAGTACCTGGGCTGCTACAATATCTGTTACAGTGCTGATGCCGCTACATTTTCTACTAGTGCCTTGCCACTATAGTTTCACTACTAATAAAGTCTATCACTACTACAGTTCTATTGTAGTGTTGTTACATTAACCCAGAAATTCGTCCATGCCCGGTTTCGATCCTAGGACTTTTGGATGCCAAGCAGGAGCCTGTACCACTTGGGTACAAGCTCGTTGGAAAATAATATTTAATATATAATAATAAATACTAAATACTAAATACATAATTATAAATACATAAATAATAATTAAATAATAAATAAATAAACATTAAGTAAAAATTAAATAAAAAATAATAATAATAAATAATAATATTATGAAAATAAAATTATAAAATTATAAAATGTAAAAAATTAATGAATAACTAATAATAAATAAATAAGTAATAAATAAATAAATAATCAAAACCATAGAATGTTAAAAAAATTGGGTTACCCCTAAAACTCATAAAAATGCTAAGTAACAATGAAAACCCTAAAACCCCTAAAAACATTGAAATGATAATAACTCCTGGTCTTAGAGCTTGTTTTATCTCTACAAACAGTAAAATTGAAGCTCATGAAATGATATTCGATATGATATGTGGTAAAAGCTGAATGGACACCCGAATCAGAAGTTATAAACATTTCAATTTTAAGAAACTGGGGTCAGTGACAAATAACATAGTTTTGGAGGCCTTCTGGGCATTTCTAGGGATAAAATACTAGGCAATGATCTTTAAAATTGTTTTATAACTTCTATGTAGTAGATCGCAACTTTGGTTTTGATTTGATAGGTGGTATTTCCCAAACGAACACCTGGATCAGAAGTTATGGTCGTTTGAAGTTCGAGTTTGATTTCAAACTTTTTTGAAACTATAATATATTTTATTCCTTTTATTATCACAGGGATTAATTCTCATGTGGTTTTATCTCTTCTCATAAGCTTCATTTTCAATAGTTTAGAAGATAAAAATAGATGCCCTGATTGAAAGTTATGGTTATTCGATAGAAAATTCTTCTTTTAAGTTATTTTTAGATTTGTTTAAGTTTCATGTTTTTATAAAATAATATTTATAAATATTTAATAATTAACACATTGTAAAAAAAATAAAATTATAAATAATAAACTATATCTTATAGTGAATCATAAGTAATATTTATATTTATTTTTACTTGTTTTATATCTTAGAGGTTTTTTATAAAAACTACTTCTAAAATAATGAACGTTTTTTCCCTGAAAATATTTTTAGAAAATATATAAAATATTTTTTAAAAACATATAGCAGTAATTTTTAAAAATGATAATAAATAAACTTCCACTAAATTATATATTAAAAAATAGTTAGAGGCGGTTTTTAAAACTGCTGTTAAATCCCTGTTTTCCTATAATGAATTAAAACCCGTCAATGAGGTAGTTTTAATATATATTTTCATCATAGAAATAAACTAAAAAAAGGGTGGACTATTTCTAAGAATAGAATTAAATTTATTGAATATAAAATAATATAATATACCTTCTAATCAATATATCACCATGATATGAAAAACTAAATAAATTTAAAAATAAATGAATGCCCTTATTGGTTTAACCATTGTTTATCATAACAAAAATATTCAATCACAGTGCTTGATGAATATCCTTATAGAAAAACCAATAAGGTATTCCCTCTATTGTCTATCCATGAGATTATATGAATCACCAAACACATTTTTTGGATTCTCCACAATACCCATGGTATGGCAGTGCCTCACAGTAGGAACATAATATTGAGAAAGGGGGTTTTGGGAGCATAATTTGATAATGTATGTTTAAGAAACTATCACACACACCATTCTTATTGTCATTTACTCCTTATATAGGTCTCAGGATACCCCTAGTATTTCACATTCATTTATTTAGTTGTTCATAACATATTGTTAAATGGAATACCATTTATAACTATTTGTAACCCTCAGTGAAAACAATTCCTATATTTTTTATAATATAAAATGATTAGAAAAATAATACCTTAACTTATGTGGATGATTGGATGAACATTAACACATAATTATTAGATTCCTCAAACGGCCCAAAGGCCTTCATTTTTATTGATTTTTTATAATCCACCATTCAAGGGGTGTGTTGGAATCCATACAAAGCCCGTAGGAAAATGTATTACATGGAACATAGGCCTTAGATGAATTCATCGCATGTAGGATTCAAAAATTACCTAAAACCTAGAATAACGACTTGGAACTGCTCCTCCCCATCATCTTCATCATGAAATCAGCTCCCCCCCATCACATGGATGTTAGGCTAGGCTTTCTCGTGCATGCACAGGCTTGTCCCAATGGCAGGTTTCATACCCTCTCATTATTGCAATCCGTTTAGCTTCTTCTATGGTGAAATTACCTTGCTCTTCCTCCTTCTGGAGCTTGTTCTTTAGAGGTTTTCCAGTTTAAATCAACACTTAAGGATTCCCTAAGGCCTTGAGGTGGCCCGAAGGCCTTACTGACCTCAAGGCATGGGTGGCATGAAGGCCTTAAAAAACTCTGGGACCAAATTGGTTGACCGAAGGCAAAAATAAGGGAATATTCATGGCTAATATAGTGCCAAACATCTCCTGGTATAGTACCTTTTACAGTTCCCACTACAGTACTTCTACAGTACTGCTACAGTGCCCCGAAAATTATACCACCACTTGGATTTGATCCTAGGTTACCTGGATGCACTTAAGGAGTCCTCACCAACCGAGTTGAGGATCATGTGTCATAGTCCGTGTATCGCATACATAGGTTCGACAATAAATGACTGTGTAACTCAGAGTCAATAAGGTGTGTGGCCCACTGAACACACTATGTACTCCATGATTTCTGATGTATGTCTCACATGCCGAGTCCTTAGGCATGTAATTCAGATACATGGTGAAGAACGTGCATGCTGTGTATATCAGATCTACACACTTTGTACTATTACCAATTACATAGATTTCAAATATATTATATTATGTAACCCTTGAGACCTGTACTTGAATGTGGTCATAAAGCTTGGACACCCCATGTGATAGGATTTAATTTATATATATTATTAATATCTTTTAATATTCAAAATCAGCACATCATGTATGAGTTGTATTATAGTTATTATTCTATATGCATGCTAAATATCAAAAAGAATAAAGTGTATAAAAGTTTAATACATGTTGAGTAGTTTTGGACAGGTATTCACTAGGTTTCCTATAAGGTACATTTTTTGTACACAGTTAATTTTAAACAAAATTATTAATTTGTTTAAAATTATAATGGATGAGAATATCAAGGAAATTCAGAATAATATTTAAGAAAATATGATTGATTAATTAAAGATAATAATTAATTAATTCAAGCACAATTTATCTTAAATAATAATGATTAAATAATTGAATGCAAGTTTTATTAAATGTGTAATTCGTTGCATTCATGTGGATGATCATGAGCAAGACCAGACCTTCATATGTTATTCGTATCCATTTTAATTTATTATTGAATTAAATTGTTGTGTTGTGTGCCTTATATCCTCATTAATATGTTTGGTCTATGTGCCCATGGTTTTTATGTAAATTACCTTTTATCCCTCACCTGAGTGTGAGTAAAATCATATGTATTGGATGGATCTCCAAATCTAGTGGAGGTGGTCAATGTAAGGATCGGAGGCGAAACCAATCCAATGAGATAAAAATATGGACATGTGGAAAGCTGTAAACATGATCCTAATTATTTCAATGTGTTTCTCCCCTAGTTCAATGGTTATTTTATCAACATCTAGATAAACTAACCATTAGAAAAAGATCATGATCATACCCTTATTTTTTCTATCATTTTTATGGTTATTCATTATGGAAGATTTATCACAATCACATAATTAATGAATTTACAAACATGCAAGATGGAACAATAATAAATTGTATTATGCATAAATTTTATCTAATACATGGATATTCACATAATATTATCCCACATAATATAAATAAGAATGTGAAATGATAATAAGTGTAAATTTACACATATAGGATAAAATACTTCAATAAAATATTATGTCAGTATAGCCTTCCATTACTTTGATTAACATTGAACCATAGTTCAATGTTATTGACCAGCCAAATTTGTGGTGCTTTAAATTATTAGGGAATTATAATTTGAATTTTAGGGTTGACTCGACTTTGATTACATCAAGAGTTGACTACCAAAGTATGAATTATTCTAACTAAGATGAAAATGTTGATGAGATCCAAAATTAAGGATTTTAGGATTGGGGAGTCCACTCAACAGTTCATGGAGATGCAAATTAATGTAGTTGGAATTTGTAATACCTACCTAAACCCTTTAATATTTCTTGACTATCCAATTTTGGGGTAATCCCAAAAGTTATATGAATCCTTTCTGCTAGAATGTCCAAGAAATAGGATATTCAGATGCCAATGCTGCATCCTATTAGGTTTCAATAAAATAGTGGGAGACTAATGAATATTTAGTTATTTATATGTCTTATATTTATTAGATAATGTATGAAAACTCTATTCATCATATTTGTATAAACAAGATTAAAAATGATATCAAACATATATTTTTAATACATAACTGAGAAGGACAAACTTATCACCAACACAAATTTCTAGGAGTGGAAAAGACACCTTCATGCCATCCTTTTATATGAAAGGAAACTATATGTTCTGGATGAACCATTACCAGTTGCACCTAGAAATGAGGTGAGTGATGAGGAGATCTCTATGTACGAGAAGCATCTGAATCATTCTATAGATGTCCAGTGCATCATGCTATCATCCATGACAAATGAGCTCTTTTTGAAACATGAATAAATTGATGTTAATATCATTATATCTCACTCTCAGGATCTCTATCAAGAGAAGGTGAGACAAGGTAGGTATTAGATCACAGGCTCTTTGTTCACCCCTAACATTGGAGATTTTGTATCAACTTGGTCACATGTTTTCATGCTTATTGTATACATTGAGCATCTTGAAATCTAATGGACTAAATTCTCGAATGATTTGCTCACATATCTCATACTATCATCACTACCCAATACCTTCTCTAGTTTTATTGTGAATTATAATATGATAAATAATAAGAAGAGTATATCAGAAATTATTACCTTATTTTTTCAAGTTGATAAAGACATGGGGAATGAGAAACCTATGGTCTTTATAGTGTCTATGAAGTGGAAGGAAAAGGAATAGGGTCCTAGGACCTATATATAGTCTAATTCCTATGACCATTGTCTAACCAATAAGAAGAAGATCCAAAGGCAGGGAAAGGAAAAGTAGGCATTATGAATTGCATGTGGAAATCCAGGACATTGGAAGAGGATTTAAACCCAGAGGAATGTGGGAGAAAAATATTCATTCATTATCAAGTGAAGTCTTTACATTTCTACACATTTGGTATTAGATATTGATTTTAGTGATCACATCTATATTCTAATACAGGAACCTAGTAGATTCTGGAAAATTTCCTGAGTAGTGGTGGATCTGTGAGCTGCCAATGGTGCAAGTCTGGGTTCTCTTTCCATTGGTGACTACCATATCACATTGCCAATGGGAATGATTTTGGTTTTTAATGGATATTATTATGTACCTATTGTTTCCAAAAACATAATTGATGTTTCAAGTCTAGATACAGATGGGTTTATTTTCATGTTTGGAAATAAAATTGTTTCTTTTATAAGAAAAACAAATATTATGGTATGGAACATTTAAATACATGTCTATATGTATAAAATTACAAAAACCTAGTGTTGGAAATTGATAATGAATAAAGTTCACAAGACTCATATATCACCTAGTTGTGGAGTCACCATCTCAGTTGCGTAAACGAGACGCGTTTGAAAATGCTCTGTCAAGATGGTTTTTTAGACTCTTCTGTGCTAAAACCACTTGATATATGTCACACATGTTTACAAGAAAAAATGACCAAACCGAAATTTGGTGGACAAGGGGAAAGGGCCAGAGAGCTTCTTAGATAGTTATACAATGACGTCTGTGGACTATTTACAGAATAAGCTAGAGTTGTATACTCTTACTTCATAACTTTTACTGATTACTTGAGTTGATATGGAAATATTTACTTGATGAGGTATAAGTATGAGTCCTTTAATAAATACAATGAATTAAAGAATGAAGTAGAGAATTATCTTTGTATGAAGATAATGAAGCTTTGATCAGATAGAGGTGGATAATATCTTAACCAATATTTCTTAAACATTCTACGGGTTTTTTAGATTCTATATCAACTCAAACCATATTATACACTATGATGGAATGGTGATATTGAATGGAAGAACTGTACCTAGATGGACATGGTAAGGTCGATGATGAGTCAAGAAGATCTTCCTTTATCCTTTTGGGGATATGCATTACAAACAATAGCATACACATTAAACCATGTACCAAATGAGGTAGAAAATGGAATTTCCTTCGAGTTATGGAGTGGAAAGATTCCCATTTTGTCACATACACATTTATGGGGATGTGAGGAATTTTTTAGGCTTTATCAACAAACAAACTAGCACACCGGGGCATAAGGTGTGTCTTTATAGGGTTTTCTAATGGAAAAAGGGATACTACTTATAGATACCCTCAGAAAAGAAAGTTATTATCGCCAGAAAAGTCACCCTCCTTGAGAGGGATAACATCATCAAAATGGATAGTGGGAGAAATATTAACATCAATGAAGTTGATGCTCATGATACACATGAGTTGGTACAAGAACAAGTTCCACAGGTCCCTCGGGAAGAAGTAGTTCCTAAAACATAAGTACTACATAGAAGTGTAAGAGAGGTAAGGAAACCAAAAAGTTATGTTTTTCTTATCACTGAGGATTGTGACTCCTTATTGTAGGACAATGATGAACCTCTCTCCAAAAAGGTGTCAGTAGAGAGCTCAGAAGTTACAAGATGTCAGAAGTGCTAAATTATGAAATGGATTCCAAGTATCAGAAAAAATGATTGGGTTTTGGTCGATGTTCCCATTGATGTAAATCCAGTTGAATGTAAATTGGTATTCAAGAGAAATATGGACATTAAAGGTAATGTAAGTACATATAAAGCAAGGATAGTGGATAACGGTTTTAAAAAATGTCAAGGAATTTACTATGATGAAACCTTTAAACTAGTTTCCATGTTTAAATCCATTAGAATAATATTTTACATAGAAGATTACCAAGACAATGCAATTTGGAATATGGATGTCAAAATTGAATTCATTTATAGCAACCTTTAGGAAGATATCTATACGACATGACCAGAAGGGTTTGTGACACCAGTAGATTCCAAAAATATTTTCAAGTATTATAGATCCATTTATGGGTTGAAGAAAGAATCTAGGTAATGGAACATTTGATTTAATGAATCCTTAAAATAATTTTGTTTCATTAAAAATAAATATGAGCGATGTGTTTACAAATGATTTAATGGGAATTCAGTCATTATCCTAGAATTATATATTGGTGACATATTACAAATCAGAATTGACATTACAATTTTACGATCGGTTAAATACTAGTTGAACAAGTGCTTCTTCATGAAGGACTTAGGTGAATCAGCCTACATTTTAGGGATCAAGATCATTTTTTTATATATCGAAGAGGTTACTTGGACTAAGTCAAAATACATATATTGATCAGATACTAAAGATACATAGTTTGGAACAATCCAAGAGGGTATTGGTTCTAGTGTCAGGTGGTGTACATATTTCTAAGAAAATGTGTCCCCAGACACAATAGGAGAAAAATCGAATCAGTATTATCCCATATGATCCTGTAATAGGATCTATCATGTATTCCATGTTATATACTAGACTTGATGTTTCCTATACACTAATCATGGTAGGAAGATATCAAGAAGATCCAGAAGAATAACATTGTACTGCTGCTAAGACTATGCTTAAGTATCTAAGAAGAACTAAGGATATGTTCCTAGTGTATGTTGAAGATGTGGAGCTTGTCATTAGAGGGTATGATAATGATGGTTTTTAGACATATCAAAATGATCTAAAGTCATAATCGGGATATGTTTTATATCTTAACGAAGGTATGGTGAGCAGGAAAAGTTCAAGGCATCCAGTTTTCAATGATTCTATAGTGATGTATGATTATATAGAGTCTTATTATGTATCAAAGAAAACAATATGGTTTTCGAACATTTTCATGAAATTTGATGTGTTTCTTAGAAGTAAAGACCTTATCACATTGTATTATGATAATACTGCAGTGCTGGCTCTTAAAAAAGATCCAAGGTCACATAAAAATACAATGAAAATACTCTTGAAGTATCACATCTTAAGGTATTTCCATCAAAGGGGTGAGGTTTTAGTGAGTAGAGTATCCATAGAAGATAACACGGTAGACCCCTTTACTAAATTTCTATCTCAGCAGAAACATGAATATCAAGTGGGAGCTAGTGGATTGAATATTGTTAGTAGTTGTCTCTAGTGAAAGTGGGATTCTTTTGGAGTTGGTGTCATAGATAAAAATTCTTTGTACTTTATGATAAACATATATTCATTGGATGTATAACAATAAAATCCTTGTCACATCATGATTGTTCATAAATGTAACATTTCATGTGATAATGTCCCAAGAGAAGCTGGCGTACTAAAAGGTTATAGCAGTACCCAGCTATGATGAGAACCTTGAATCATATGACACTATTCTTATATAAATGTCCTGTAGCCGAATGATATCATTTGAGGGGAAACAATGAAACAGTCTATCATGGGTGGAGACTCATTGGACTCTACACACCTTATCATGGTGTACTCCCTTGGTGATATCCACTAGCATACTATGAGAACGAGGCCCACTATTAGGAAATACACATTTATAAGTGTTATTTGTTGTTACTATATGAAGATGTGTGTAATTGTCCTTATAATTTAATATTTTTAGTAATAGGTATTATGAATCATTCACTTAGATGTATTGGAGAGAATTGTGATGACATATGTTCGCATTGAGGTAGGATATGTTGGGTGTGTCATGAGTAATAATGAATTAATTAATAATATGAGAAAGGATTTGTATGTTCTATTCCATAATGGAATTTTATATCTCAGGCCATTTGATGGAAATGATATTGCCTGAATAAATCCATGGCCCAAGATTTCTATAAGGAAATTTTAATTTCTGAGAATTAAAAGAATGAGAAATCAAGAACATGGGTTGATAGCACTTGCATGCAACCCACTTGATTGGAGATATCGAGACAAATGGATTATATTACATAGGATGTGTTCGTATAAGGTTACGTGTCATTGTGTCATTAACTTATTTCTCTATGGGTTCATTGGCGTGTTTCTAGATTCTAACCTTGGACATAGGAAGGTTTGACTACTTCCACTGAGAAAGAGGACTAGTGGGTCACACACTAAGTGTATCTACTATCTTAGTTAAGTAATATTTAATTTAAAAATATGAATAAAAATTAATCTTGATTTTGGTTTAATAATTACTCATGGATATCTGATCAAATTTATTTTGACACTAGGTATTCAAGAAAATATATTGTTGGTAGAATAATTAATAAATAATTATTATCCCATTAGTTAATATAATATTAAAATATTTATTATATAAATATGTAGTCATATTTATTATATATATAAATAGTCAATATTTAGGGCTCAATAAATATGGTGGAGTATTTGAGGACTAATTTATTGAAATGTAGAGAAATTATAATATTACATAATATTTTATTAAATAATATTTAATTATAACTCGAAAGATAAGAGCATCTTAGAAAATAATAATGTTTATATTCTATTTTGATACAGGGGTTTAGTGAGGATTAATAAATAATTAATTCACTTGTAAAAATTATTTATTATTACCCTAGTGAATTAAATTCGTAGTTATATTATTCTCCAATTAGCCAAGAGATATCTAAGCGTTGATTATTATTGTTGTACAAAACAAATTAAAGAAAATCACTCAGGCCAAGAGAGATTATCCTACTGCAAGAACTCTTTCTGGAATGAGAGAGTTCCTCCTCCACCAGATCAGGGCGGACACTTTGGAAGAAGTTCTCAAGGTGATCAAAGGTGGACATCGTAAGTGCAAGGATCTTCCATTATAGCACCTGGAGACTCCTTTGGTGATATCCAGAGATACCTGGAACATGTGTGGATCACCGCTGGAGGAAATCCTGTCTTGATCTCTATAAATTAATGAAGTTACACTTCATATCTATGGTTGAACACATCAATGAATAATGAATCACCTTAGAGGAAATTCTTTAATTTAATTAATTTAATTATAAACAAAATATGTTGATTCGCTCTCTTGGTTCTAGTTTTCTATTTCTTGTTCTAAATACTTTTTTAAATTCCCTTGATACTAGGGTTCATCATCATATTGAACCTGGATTGTTCATTGAATATGGAAAAAATTAATGTTGGGCACCAGCCCTCCTGTGCTTCCACTATTCCCAGAACCTACAACTATGTTGTAAAGGTTGAGAAAATATGATTTAATGAATTCTAGATTGGGGCGTCCACTCAACAGAACAAGGAACTATGTGTTAATGTATTTGATGATTTTTAATTCCTATCTAAACCCCTTGAAATAGATTTCTATCCCATATATGGGCTATGAGAAAGGGAATATGGGTCCTTTTCTCTAGAATTATTAAATAAACATGTTTTTCTAAAGAAAAATTTGAGGTTTATTAGGTTTTAAAAAATATTAGGAGAATAATATGTATTATATTTTTTATATACTTATATTATATAAATTACTAAAATTATTCTCCTCTGAATTGAAGATTTGAAAATAAAAATGAATTCATAAAAATCAAGGATATCCATACATGAGTAGGATAACATTCTCCTTAGAATCAATTTATAAGAATGGGAAAGGTGATTACAAATTATCTTATTCTGTGAAAGGAAATTATATATGATAGAGAACTCTATTCCGGAATAACCTAGAAATTATATTAGTGAGGAAGATTTGTATCTCTATGAGAAACATTTGGATGATCTCAAATATTTCTATTATTTCATGTTAGCATGTAGGAACCATGGTATTTTAATGAAATATGATAACACAGATTAGTATTTAATGAAAACTCAACTTCATCATATATATCATGAGAATGAATAACAATAAAGGTCTTTGATTCATTAATTTCAGAAATTTTGGAGATTCAATGCCTTTTGGGCCTCATATAGTCAATATTATTGGATACATTGAATGCTAGGAAATATTGGGATTAAATTACAATAGGATTTGAAAAAAGATCTCATCCTTTCCTCACTACCCAATTCCTTATCTAGTTTTATTGTTATATATAACATTATAAATAATGACAAGAGCCTTTAAAAACTTATTATTCGCATTCTCCATGTTGATAAGGACATGTGGAATGAAGAACCTATAGTCCTTATGTTTCACAAGAAAATTAAGAACTAGGAATATTTTTCTAGGACTCAAAATAAGTCTAATTCTCCCAAGAACCAACATTACAAGAAGGGAAATACCCAAATAGTTTCAAATCAAAAGGATTTAGTAAGTTTTTTTTATGTGGAAAGTAAGCTCATTCGAAGAGGAATTGCACCAAAAAGCAAGGGGAAGCTAATGGTGGATTCATTATTGAGTGTAATTTTTCTATATCTATAAATTGAGTATTATATAGCTTTTGGTACTCACATATGTATCCAAATTTAAGAACACTGTATATTCCAAAATATTTCCACATGAGAGGTGGATTTTCGAGCTACCAACGGTGTGAGGTTGGCTTCTCTATCTATTGGAGAGTACCTCATTCTGTTTTCAACATGATTAATCTTGGTATTAAAATATTTTAATTATGTACCTACAATTACCACAACATATATTTTGAATCCATTCAAGATACAAATTTTATGGATTTCATGTTTGGAAATAAAACATGTTTCTTTTTTAAATATAGTATATTTTATAGTATGAAACATTTAACGAATGTTCTTTATGTACTATATTACAAAATCCATGTATTTGAGATTGAAAATGATTCATGTTCACATGACTCATATAACATCTAGTCATGTAATCACCATCTTTATCATGTAAATTTTAATCCTATAAAATATTTCTATCAGGATGGTTATTTAAACTCTATTGAGATAAAAATAATTAAAATATTTCATGTTTTTTTACAAGGAAAAGTAAACCAAACACCATTTGGTAGAGAGGATGAGTGGGAAATATAGATTATAGGTTTGGTATACACTGATGTGTGTGGGACATTTTCAATTGAATTTATAGGTGGATATTCTTACATTATTGATTTAATTGATAATTGTAGTAGATGTGGATATATATATACTTGATAAGGTATAAGTCTAATTCTTTGAAAAAATAAAATTTTCATGAATGAAGTAGAGGTTCCAATGGGAAATAAGATAAATATGTTTTAATTAGATCAATGTTTTAAATATATTAACCAAGAGTATATTGATATTTTATAGTATTTTTGTATTCCTTCTCAACTCACTCCACTATTTATGCCACACTATAATGGTGTTAATTAAAGTATAAAACATGCCTTATTATACATGGTATGGTTGATAATGAGTCAAATGAATAATATATTATGATTTTAGGGATGTGAATTACAAACTATGGAATACATACTAAACTGAGTACGAACTAAAGTGGAAATTTTAATTCCCTTTGAGTTATTGAGTGGAAAGGAGATAATTTTTTCAAAAACATGTGTGTGGTGTTTCATGAAGTTTTATAAGCACGTTATAGGGAACAAAATATCACCCTAGGGAACATAGTTTATTATTATTGGATATCCTAATAAAATAATGTGATTCTACCTGTACAACCCATTAAAAAAGAATGTGACTATCACTAGACAAGTCATACTTCTTCAGAGGGAGCACATACCCAAGAAGAATTCGGGTAAAAATATTTACTTCAATGAATTTAATGCTCAATATATACAAGATTTGGTACATAAATAGATTCTATAGTTTTTTATTGAATAAATATTTCTTGAAACATAAATTCTGGGTATGAGCACTAAAGAGGTAAGAGGACATCAGAAATATGGATTTATAGTTACTAAAGATGGTAAATCATATTGGTGGAAAATAAGGATCCCCATTCCAACAAAACGGTATTAGATATAATATAATATACAATAGAGAAAGAAAATATGAATTCTAAAATGGATTCCATATATCAAAACCAATTTTGAATTTTGGTCAATCCACTAGTTGACATAAATCATGTTGGATGAAAATGTGTATTCAAGAGAAGCATGAGATGGAAGGTAAAGTACATATAAAGAAAGTATATAATCTAAAGGGTTTAAAAATTTCAAGAAATTGAATATAAATAAACCTTTTCACCATTTTCCATGTTTAAACCCTTTAAAATTTTCACTACTACATCGAATTTCCATGACTATGAAATTTAGAAGATGGGCATAAAAATAGATTTCCATAATGGGGACCTTCAAGGTGATTTCAATATGACCCATACAGAAGGGATTGTGAATCTAGGTGATTTGAAAAAGATATTAATTTTGAATATATCCATTTATAAATTAAATAAATCATCCATATCATTGAACATTATGTTTGATGATGCTATAAAATAATTTAGTTTCATTAAGATTGAATGTCAACTATGTGTTTACAAGTTATTTTGTGGGATGTGGTCATTATCCTAGTAGTATAATTTGATGACATATTACTTAGTGGAAATGAAATATTATTCTTAAAATATATTAAGTATAGGTAAAAAAATTCTTCTCTATGATGAACATAAGTGAAGTAGTATACAATCTAGGGATTACGATCATTGTTTAGATCCAAGAGGTTACTTGGACTAATTCAAGTAAAATACATTGAATAGATACTAATGATTTTTAGTATGGAAAAATCCCTATGGGGAATGGTTATAGTGACATAGGGTATACAACATTACATTAAAATGTGTCCTTATACATAATAGGATAAAGTAATGATGAGTAATATCTCATATGATTTGGTGATAGGATCAATCCTGTATGTCAAGATATGTACTAGAACTGGTGTTTCCTATGCATTCATCTTTTGTAGGAAGATATCAAGCTAATAAAGGTAAATAACATCCATCGGCACTTAGATATATCCTTAAGTGTTTGATAAAAACTAAAGATATGTTCCTAGTGTATAGAAGAGATGAGGATCTTGTCACTAGGTGTTATAATGATTCATGTTTTCAAACATATTTTAATAATCTAAAATCATAGTCAAGCTATGTCTTCAATCTCAATGGATGAACATTGTGTTAGAAGTGTTCAAAGCGTTCAGTTGGCATTGATTATACAATGGATTTCGAGTATATAGCGGCTTCTTATATAGCTAATGGTTAAATTTTAATATAAATATTTTTCCAATATATTTCTTTTAATACCTTGAAGAAAAGTCCATGTCACATTATATTGTTATAATACTACAATGGTGGCTCTAAAAAAATATCCAAGTACACACAAATGTTTAGAGAACATACTCTATAATTATCACCTCTATAGGGACTTTTTAAGATGGTTGAAGTTGTGGGGAGAATAGTTTCCATGAATGATATCATGGTGTACACCTTTAATAAATAATTATCATAGAAAAAGCATGATTATCAAGTGGGATATTGAGGGATGAAAGTTGTTAGTAGTTGGATCAAGTGCAAGTCGGAGTTTGTTTGAGTTGGGTGCCTACAAAAAAATCATTATATTTATGATTAAAAAATTTATAGTTGTGTATATTAATAATCTACATATCATATAATTATTTTTCTTAAGTGTTACATAGTATTTTCAATTTTCCTAAGATTTTATGTTGAACTGAAACGTCATAACAACTCCCCACTATAATGATAAACCATAAAAGCATTGATAATATTCTTATACAATGTTTAAATAGCCAAATAATATAATTTGATGGATATAAAAGATATAGTATATTTTGGGGGTAGATTTATAAAACATTCATGCATCCTATCATGGTGTATTCCCTGGATAATTTCTATTGTAAGAGATTATGAGCACCAGACATTCCATTAGTAAAATTTTATTTATATATATCATTGGATGTCCCAATATTCGGAAGTTCATATTGATTCTTAGATATTAATATTATTATTAAAAAATCTTATTAGAAGATCCTATTCATATATTGAGGAAAACTATGATGACATATGTTCTGGGTGAAGTAGGATAAGTTGGGTGCATCACTAGTGATATTTCATTAATAATATGGGAAACGATCTATCCCTTCAGTTATTTTATGGAACATGATATCATATGACCATTTATGAATATAATAGTGCCCAAATAAATCCTTTTACATGGTCTTATTTGTGAAAGGTTACTTCTAGAAAGTCAAAAAAAGACATCGAGCATATAGGTTGATGGCACCGTAATGCAACCTATTTGAAAAGGGATATAATGTTAAAGGGATTATATAACAAAGTAAGAATTTATATGAGGTTTTATGTAATTATGGAATTAACATATTTATTTAATGATTCCCTAGTGTGTTGTTAGATGATATCTTTTTACATTGATAAGCTTCTTCTAATTCCATTGGGAAAGAGGCGTGTTGGGTTACACATTAAGTGTATCAAGAACCTCGGTTTGATAATAATATTATTTATTATTTATCATGATGAATAAATATTATTCTCACATGTGGCATAATAATTATTCTTGTTTTTTTAATTTCATATATTTTATCTCTAGTAAGTTGAGAGAACATTTTGTGAGCAGGATATTTAATCAATATTTATTTGTTGTTTAGGGGATATATTATATACTCCTTTATTTATTAGTGAATGTTGTAGGTAGATTTATTTATCAAATATATAGGCATTACTCATGGTCTAATAAATATTTTTGAGGAATGGTAGAGTGAGTTTAATGGTGTGGTGAGAAATAATATATATTATGTATTATTGGAATAAATAATTTTTAATTAATTTCTGGGTTTTTTGCATGTCAAGAAATAATAAAAATAATAATAATTATTATATTATTATTATTATTATTATTATGTATGGGGATTCATAGGGTTAAAATAAATAATAAAGGGATCATGTGTGATTATTATTTTCTAAACCAATAACTATTAAAACCCAAATATAATATTTCAGACAAGTCGGTCATTTCTGATTGGTTTGTGCAACCACATCTGAAGAGAATTGTATTAATTCCCAAGATAGATCCCTCTACAAGAACACTCTCATGAATAGACGGTGATCCTCCTCTACCTCCACTCATGATTCTATAGAGATGAAACAAAATACATCTTTATGTGACTCATAGGGAGATAAAAGACAACTGACACATGGTTTAAGATCTACCATGCTATCACCCAGATATTCTGACAGTGATGCTCAAAGGTTCATGGAGAATGTGTCAATCACAACAGGATGTAACATAATGTTTATTCTAAAAATTAAATTATGGTATGAAATATAGATTTTTATTGATTTATCAACGAAGTAAGAATTCATCAAATAGTAATTATTTCATTTTTAAATTTTTTATAAATCATAATGTGATGATCCTGTATTTGGGTTCCTCCATTCACTAATCAATTAATGTTTGATTCAATTCCATTTTTCATGCAATTTATCATTGAAGTACATCTTGGATTAATAATTCATAATGAAAAAAAAGATGAGTTAGGAATAAACTATTTTGCGCTTTTGATGTTCCCAGAACCATTAACAACATCAAAGTTTATGATGTCAATAACTTATATTTTATATATATATATCATTTATAGGTTCATCTTTATTATCATTATTTTAACTTTTCCATTAAATTATTTCCTTGGGATCATTTTGGAAATAAATTTGACTCATTACATTATCTCATTATCAATATAAAATGATCTCTTTTAGGATATTATGTGACATTCAATTTGACACTTGACTATAATAATATTTTATTTTCACTTTTAACTTATTTAAGCCCAAAAATAATCCCACGCTACTCACAGAGACCATTTTCTATTTTGAATATCTTACTATGATACACAAAGGTGTTTGTGTTTAGGAAATAACATTTATTAAATATTGGTGAAATATTTAAAAATTAAATTATTTTACGCATATCATAAATTATATTCTATGTGTTTAGATAAACATTCAATAATATTGATTTTATTATTTAAACTACGATACATTTATTGGGAACACGTTCATTATATTTTTTTTAAAAAATACTTGGATATAATCATCATCTGATATAAAAATATATTTATCCTTATTTCATTTCACGTAAATTATAGTTACCAATGAATTGTAAACAATGTGTATAAAATTAATCATAATATATTATCCATAAAACACATTTAAAAATAAAAAAAAATATTATATCAAATATAATAAATAATCTTAAAATTATTATCTTTTATTCGTATATATCTAAGTGTGATATATTCCTATTCATTTAACAATATAATGTAACACCTCTTTACTTAAAAAATAATTAATATTTTATAACTATGCCCTTAAAATTTATTTTTAAGTAAGATAAATTAAAAATAATTAATCTTTTGTATCTATCAAAATTATACCAACATATACATTGAAACTAATTAAAAAACATTATCTAAAAGACATTAAAAACTTAAATCGTCATTAAAATTTCTATAAAAGCAATTAATTTACAAAATAAACTTTTTTTTTAATAACGAAACACAATACAACTATTATTTATTCATTAATCCGAAAAAAGACATATAACATCAGTATTTTTTACAGTGGCTACGAATTATTATTATGTTTATAGACCCTTCTAGTTATAATTTAAAAGTCTTTTGATGTCAACATTTAATAATTTTGAATTTTATTTAACCCTTTTAAAAACCCTATATACCATATAAAAGTAAATAAATTATACCATTATGTATGTCATTTTTGGGGAGTTATGCATAGGTATATCGAATTTTAATCTGTTTCATAAGGGTATATCCCATTAACTATACGTTTCATAAAGGTATTTTTAGTTTTCTAAAATTTGTGTAATCTTATCCAAATATCATTCTATATTCACAAGACTAGTTTAGGATAAATGTAAGGGCCATCCCATGTATTCCTTTATCGCAAAAATCTATGTTAGGGTTTTCAAAAGTTGCATAAAGGTATGTCATTACCTAAGTAAAGGTAATCATGAATTGTTTATAGGAAAATCTTAATTATAAAATGTTATGTCAGGGTAATATATCACCTTCACAAGAAATATTTTAGTTGTGTATGGTGTTACCCATATGTAGCACACTTTTTCGCGTAAATGATGTTTTTAACTTAGTTTTCAACTTTTTTTCTCTCCCATAATATTGTAAATGTGTTTCATGAATATGAAATCCTAATCATGGTAAATAAATTCTTATAAAAAAATTTAAATTCATAACTCATATTTTTTAATCTTTTAAACAATTTCTATTCAAGATTTTCTTCAAAGGAAAATTTAATTGTTTTTTTGGGTATCCAATGTTGGAAACTAGAATGCCTTATAAATTTTATAAGAATTACATGAACCTTTCATACCCTGAATTTTTATACACTCTTGAGTTTGGTAATACCAAAACTCATTTATAAAATATTTTCATAGTATTATTCAATCATTCTGAGTTATTCCATCATACGCAGTTGTGTAAATTTTTTAACTTGAAATGATACATGTGTTGTTATCGGTTTGTTGTCCAATGCTAATGTATGATCACATGTGTGTGATTTTGTTTGTGTGTGTGTGTTTTTACTCTATGATACCCATTTAATATTCCTGATTCCTTGAGTATTTATATGTATGTTATTAGACCATGTTAATTGTTAATAACATGTTCTTGTATGTTGTATCTATAAGGCCCCTACCTTAAACCTTACATAATCTTGAGTTATTACAAGATTACACATTGAGGATCTTTTCGAGTTTAGAGTTTTAGAGAATTAGATCATAAAACTTGCATTACATTCCACATTTAAACAAAGTGGTTACATAAAGATAGTATTCATTTTTTCCCATCAATGGAGCATATTTATAATAAAACATGTATTCTTTATTGATACTTCCTTGACACTATCATCATATCATGTACCATTCCCTTGACCTGTGAAAAACATTTCAAAAAAAACTTGGGATGAGCATAAAAAGCTCAGTATGGGTTATAAAAATATGGAAAGGAAACATGAGTTCATATATACATAAGAATGAAATCATACATTACCCATAAAACATAAGCACTTTAACATACCTCATCAAATCATGAATAAATCATAGAAATCATAAGACATAAAGGTAACTTGAGGCATTCATAACATTTTTATGTAGGGAGTAACGCTCTTGGTTACGTTTGGAATACCCATCACAGTATATTCCCTAAATCTCTTCGGGGGAACCTTAACGTTTCACTCCATCACATTACCCAATGCATTAGAGAGCTATATCAGGTTCACCCGCCCTTAGTTTATCACAGAACCACTTGTCTTCGTAAAAATTCCCAAGAACCACAACATAATCATATCACATAAAACATGCATAAAGGAAACATAACATTTCCACATTTCATTCACAAGATATCAATAACACATTGATATAATAAAAACATTATCAAAACCATTTTAAATACTAGAATAAAAGAAAAGTAAAACATGGTATTTATTTTTCTTTAAAAATAAGTTATGGCTTGTAGAGGAAGCTGAAACTCAAATAATGGTCACGGCGGTGGAGAAGTCGTTGTCGCTGCATACGTACGACAAAAACATTCCCTTTTTTCTTTTAGTAAACTCTTAATATAAAAAAGATTCCTTTTGAATAAACGTAAATGTCAAAGGGGTTTATACACCATATAGAAGAAGGTTTTGTATAAAACAAAATATGCCTCAATGAAAGGAGATTGAGACAAAGTCCCATACCTCGGGTCCGACTTGACTCAGTCGTTCTTTAATCTACTGAATAATAAACTTGAGTTAATTTATACTTGTTTAAGAACCATTTTCAAGTTCATTATTCCTTTTATATCACTTATTTCAATTTCATTAACACTATGTAATTATTTAAGTTAATAATAGTCATTTTAACGATCATTGGTACTTGAGTAAAAAATAAACCCTTTATAATTACAAGTTGTTCATGTATCCATTATATCCAGAATTATAATCATGATGTATATATCATATATATCATATATATCTAATATATAAATTCAATTATAATATTACATAATCATTTAGAGGTATGAAATGAAATGCACCGTTCATGGAGACGGTAAGCCGTACGTACGCATGAACGCTACTTTCATTTCTATTTCATATTTTATAGAATGGAATCATAATTATATAAAGGTATATTATAATTCCAGTGAAATATAATATATAATATCATAACTCCATCCTTTATACTTCCCACATATGGTATTTAAGGAATCAAATCACTTTGAGGGGGCGGTAGTCCGCACTTCCTTAAATGAAGATATCGCGTTTACCCATAATGGAAACCGTAAAGGTATGCCCAAAATGAAAAATACAGAAGCTTAAGGAAACCATAAACATATTATATATCATATATAAATATTTTGTCATCTTAATGGCCACCTTTTAAGGTGTTAAAAGAATGTTGAACAATCATCGTTTCGGGAGGCAGAAATTCACCATCCACGGAAACAGTATGTTCTTTAACCATCAGATGTAGGTGTGTGTAAGTGTACCTCGAATCCTTCTTATAAAAACATCATAGTATATGGATGATACTTTTGTTGTTACAAAATAAATTAATAAAAATAGTTTAGGGGGTTGGAGAAACAAAATAAAACAAAAGAACACAAGTGAATACATTACCTTAAAATCGGGTAACTCCCTTTGATTTGAGCTCAGAGGCTTCATTAGGAAGACTTCTGCCAAAATTGAGGCTTCAAGGAGTAAAATAGGGAAGTGGAAAGACAAAATGTGCAGGGGTTGGCCGAGACAAAGGCTTTCGATGTGTGGGTAAGGAGGTAGAGGTGGGGGCCTTTTATAAGAGGAGAGGAGGGGCACTCTTGGAAAGTAAAGAAATGTTACTTTATTTTAAAATGAGTTTCGGATTAAAAAGGCCCCACATTGATATAATTCGAGGGTAAGGTGATAAGGGTTATAAATCCACCCATAAAATAGGTTTTGGACATTTGTAGGTCATAGATTTTACATTATCATTTCATTTTATTTAAATCCTTTATTAATGAGGTAATCGCTGCATCATCATGATGTCATAAATAATGTAATTTATTAAAAGTCTAAAAATTATAAATAAAAATACTATGATGTAGGAAATATTTTTATCTTTCTAATGAATATTTATAGTCAAAAATCTGACTTGTGTAACCTCATGTAAAAATTGTTTTAGTAAAACATTTCATGTTTGTGTCATTTTTACTTTTTCTTTAAATAAAAAGTTATTTATGCCATTTCCCAACCAAAGTGGCTCCATGGGGTCCCCATGTTGACCCATGGATTTTCTTGGTCGTCCATGACACATCCAATGAGGGTAGGACATGTGTTAAGCTCATCTCATATTATTAAAACATTATTTTTACCTTAAACTACACTAATTACCACTAATCGCGATTAAAAACACAAAAGTTAATATTCACCAAAAAATTATTTTAATCCCATTGAACCACATTTTACTTCTCAATGAAAACAATGTATGTAAGATTTTTGTAATTCAAAACACATAGGTGGTAAATTTTCATTTAAACAAAAAATCAGTTTTTTAAGTACCACTTAGTGGTTTCACTATTCATCAAAAATTGAAGTTTTTCAGAAAAATACCAAAACATCACCCCAAGCTATATTTGATATTATGAATTCAAAAATGTAGTCTATTTTACAAAATTCAAAACATATAATTTGAATTAATTAATTTAATAATTAATTCCCGCTGTCAGGACAAATAGCGTGTTTTTATGAAACAATAAGTATCAAAAGATTGACACCAGTTTAAGTCCAATTTCAAAGTGAAATTGATTCCAATGACCACCATTGGATTAAATGGTAAAAATATATTCTAATTTTACTTCAAAACCAATTCAAAATATAATCTAATAATTTAAATAAAATAGATTAAAAAGAGGTTTTGAATTAAAATACAACAATTTCACTATTCATTTAAAAAATGAACTTTATTGGAAAAATACCAAAAATTCACACAAAGTAAATTTTGATGTCCCAATCATAAAAAATAAGTTTATTTTGACAAAAATAGCTTATAAAATTGTCAAAAGATAGATTTAAAAATGGTTTTTCATCAAAAGGCATTAAAACAATCTTTTAAAAATATTAGTGTATTTCATGCTTAAGATTGGATTTATTTTCATTTTAAGCCTCTAAAACACTATCTAATTCATTAATAGACATAGATAAAAATATCTATTATTCATTACTTACTTGGGATGTTACATCCTTCCCCCCTTTAGAAAATTGCATCCCTGCAATTTATTTACTTATCGAATAAATGGGGGTACTTATCCCTCATTGCATTTTCATATTCCCATGTTGCCTCTTCCATCATGTGGTTTTTTCACAAAACCTTTACCTGATTAATCACCTTATTCCATAACACTTGCTCCCTGTGGTCAAGAATTTGGACTGGTTGTTCCTCATATGATAGTTTCTCTTCCAGCTGAACTACCTATGGACTCAAAACATGAGATGGATCTGGCATGTACTTTCTCAGCATCGAAACATGAAAAAAATTGTGTACCTGAGATAAACTCGGAGGAAAATCCACCCGGAATGCAACTGATCCAACTCTCTCCAGAATTTCATATGTTCCAATGAACCTTGGACTCAGCTTTCCTTTCTTACCGAATCGCATCACACTGTTCCATGGCGAGACATTGAGAAAAACATGATCACCTACCTCAAAAGATAGATCCTTCCTCCTGTTGTCTACATAACTCTTCTGCCTGCTCTGAGCTGTTCTCGTGTGTTTCTGTATCAGCTGAACTTTTTCTGCCAACTCTTCTACCAATTCTGGTCCCATCAACTTCCTTTCGCCCACTTCATCCCAGAAAGTTGGAGTTCGACACCACTTCCCATATAATGCCTGAAATGGTGCCATCTATATACTGTAATGAAACTATTATTATATGAAAATTCAACCAAAGAAATATGTTGGTCCCAACTTCCCTGATAATCCATCGAACAAGCTCATAGCATATCCTCCAAGGTCTGAATTGTTCATTCCGATAGCCCATCTGATTGAGGATGAAAAGTTGTACTAAAATATTTTTCAGTATCCAAAGACTTCTGAAGTCCCTTCCAAAAGTTAGAAGTAAACCTGGGATCACGATCGGATATAATGGAGAGAGGAACTCCATGTAACGTGACTATATCTTTAAGATACAAACGGGAAAGTTGATATAGAGAGAAAGTATCTCGTATAGCAAGGAAATGAGCAGATTTAGTCAAACGATCAACAAT
Organism: Viscum album; assembly: GCA_963277665.1. Taxonomy (NCBI): domain Eukaryota; kingdom Viridiplantae; phylum Streptophyta; class Magnoliopsida; order Santalales; family Viscaceae; genus Viscum; species Viscum album. Next base: position 1,830,123,070 of record OY728164.1, on the reverse strand, counting down.
AACTCAGATTACATTATTACCTTGAGGGGTCTTCGGCAATCCCACAACGAAGTCCATGGATATATTCTCTCATTTCCACTTTGTCACTGGTAAAGGCTGAAGCATCCCTTTCTGTAATTGCTGCTCTGCTTTAACATGTTGACAAGTCAAACACTTCACAATAAAATCAGCAATATCTCTTTTCATTCCATCCCACCAGTAATACATCAGCAGATCACTATACATCTTAGTACTGCCAGGATGAACTGAAAACGGAGAACTATGAGCTTCACATAACAACTCTCTCTTCAACTGTGAATCACAAGGCACACACAATCTCTTCCCAAATCTCAAAACTCAATCATTATCAATGTTGAATTCAGGCAACTTACCTTTCTGAACTAGCTCTACCTTTTTCTGCAACTCACTGTCTTGCTTCTGTGCTTGGTTGATTCTTTCTGATAGAGAAGATTTCACAGATACCTAAAACAAAAAAGAAGAACATCCTTCACCAACAACTTCTATGCCAAAGTTCATCAAATCCTTAACCAAAGCATCATGTTCCAAACGCAACTTTTCTAATGAAGCATTACTTTTTCAACTCAAAGCATCATCCACTTTATTTTCTTTTCCTGGATGGTAATGAATTGTACAATCATAATCCTTGATTAATTCCAGCCATCTCCTCTGTCTCATGTTTAACTCTTTCTGAGTGAATATATACTTTAAACTTTTGTGATCAGTATATATTTCACACTTTACTCAATACAAATGATGCCACCAAATTTTTAAAGCGAAAAGAACAGCAGCTAATTCCAAATCATGTGTAGGGTAATTTACCTCATGAGTTTTCAACTGTCGTGAAGCATAAGAAATTACCTGATCATTCTGCATTAGGACGCAACCAAGCCCTTTCAATGAAGCATCACTGATTATAAAAAACTCACTATTACTGGAAGGAAGTTCCAAAACTGGAGCATTCAACAATCTTCTTTTCAATTCCTGAAAACAATCATCACATTCTTTTGTCCAGATAAACTTAACACCCTTCCGAGTTAGCTTAGTCATTGGACTAGATAACCGTGAAAAATTTCTATCAAACCTTCGGTAATAGCCTGCCAAACCAAGGAAGCTACGAATCTCAGTTATATTTTTGGGTCTTGGCCATTCTTCAACAACCTTTGTTTTTGCAGGATCAACAGTTATCCCATCTTTAGAAACAATGTGACCAAGGAAAGAAATTTGTTGCAACCAAAACTCACACTTGCTGAATTTCCCATACAATTTATTTTCTTTCAAGGTTTGCAAAATAACCCTTAAATGTCTTTCGTGCTCCTCTTTACTTTTAGAAAACACAAAAATATCATCAATTAAAACCACCACAAACATATCCAAGAACTCATGGAAAATTCTATTCATTAATTCCATGAATACAGCAGGTGCATTGGTTAGCCCAAAAGGCATTACTACAAATTCATAATGGTCATATCTTGTACGAAACGCATTCTTTAGAACATATGCTTCCTTTACCTTCAGCTGATGGTACCCCGATCTCAGGATAATCTTTGAAAAATTCTGAGCTCCCTGGAGCTGATCAAACAAATCATCGATATGAGGCAAAGGATATTTGTTCTTAATAGTGATGTTATTAAAGGCTCTATAATCAATGAAAAGTATCATATAACCATCTTTCTTTTTAACAAATAAAACAGGATCACCCCATGGTGACGTGCTAGGTCGAATGAAACCTTTCTCTAATAAATATAGCAATTACTCCTTCAACTCTAAAAGTTCAATTTGATCCATTCGATAAGGGGGTTTTGAAATTGGATTAGAATCAGGAACTAATTCAACAGTAAACTCAACATCCCGATATGGTATTATTCCAGGCAACTCATCAGGAAAAACGTCAGGATACTCATTTACCACTGGCACATCATTAATCTGAACAGTTCCATTATTTTCAACGATGTGTGCAAGGTAACATTCATTTCCATATTTTACAAGTTTTTCGGCCTCTTGATATGTTATCAAAAGTAAGGGTTCATTCTTGTACACAAACTGAAAGTATTTCTGAAAAGAAACTTCTTTAGCTCTACAGTCAATCTTATCATGGTAAATAGAGAACCAATCCATACCTAGGATAACATCGAACTCTACTAGAGGTAGAACAATAAGTTTTTCAAGTAGGTTCTTTCCACATATAAGGATAAGAAGATTCTTATAAATTATTTTTGCCTCAACATTTCCCCCAGGTGTTTTTACCAAAAGTTCAGGAGTCATTTCTTGAGATGGTATTCCCATTTTACTAGAAAAGTTTTCAGAGATGAAAGAATGTGTAGACCCCGAATCAAACAACACACTGGCATAATCTGAAAAAACAAAGAAAGTACCTGATACAACTTCATTTGATGGCCCGACATCTGCTGAAGTACTTGCAAAGGATTTCACCACCCCTTTCTTCTTGTAGTCTAACTGCTTCCCATCACTCGAGCTATTTTTCGGACACTCGTTTGCATAGTGACCCATCTCATTCCACTTAAAACATTTCACTAACTGTAAATCAAATTTGAACTTACCATCACCTTGATCTTATTCAGTGAAATCACGAGCCTTATGTCCCATCTTACCACATTGGTACCACTTTCCAGAATTTAGAAGACATTCCCCAGCATGCCTTTTCCCACATTTATCACAAACTGGAAACATAGTTTTCTTACCATCAGACTTTTTTGAAGAATTCTTCCCTTTATCCTTCCACCTCGGTCTCTTATTCTGTTGGTTGTTATAGAACACTTGATCATCAGAAAACTCCATTTCCACCTTCTCAGCACATCTAACAAGCTTTTCATAACTTTTAAAGTCACGAGAAGCTAATGCCCTTCGATATTTTGGCTTTAATCCTGAGTAAAACGGTTGATTTTACTATCAAGGTCTCGGATAAAATTTGGAGCATACCTTGCCAATCGAGTGAACCTTTCTTCATAAGCATCCACCGAGTCTTCCTCTTGCCTCAATTCCAAGAATTGGTTTTCCACCCTATGTTGAACAGCCTTAGGAGAATACTTCTCAAGAAACAATCCTTTGAATTCATCCCAGTCAGGAGCATCAATCTCATCGGCGTCCCTGATATTTTTAACCATCGACCACCACTGATTTGCTTCACCCTCCAAACGGTAAATAGCAAGACTATCCTTTTGATTGTATGAACACCCCATGACATCGAAAATCTTCTCCAGTGCTTTAATCAACCCTTCAGCTAAGACAGGGTCAGATGATCCTCCGACTGATGGAGGATGTTGCCTCATGAGATTTTCCACCACTGACATGTTCCTCTGCAGTTGATCTGGCTGATCTCGTGCATGGATACCACCACCATTTATCGCTTGAGTCAACTACGCCATTACTGCAACAAACTGTTCAGTTCCAATTCCGACCATCTCAGGATGCTGATTCGGAAGGTTATTTCCTTCTGTATGCCTTCCTAGAACTGCTTCCATGTTTCCTCTGCAGAAAACCATTCTGAACAAACATGTCTTAGATGAATCAACATGGCAATCTTCAAATGCTATATCATTTCAATTTGACCATAAATTTTTTTTGGATAATCATTTAATAGAATTAGAACTCCTAAAGTTATATAAACTGACCTTTGATACCAACTATAAGGCCCCATCCTTAAACCTTACTTAATCTTGAGTTATTACAAGATTACACATTGAGGATCTTTTTGGGTTTAGAGTTTTAGAGAATTAGATCATAAAACTTGCATTACATTCCACATTTAAACAAAGTGGTTACATAAAGATAGTATTCATTTTTTCCCATCAACGGAACATATTTAAAATAAAACATGGATTCTTTCTTGACACTTCCTTGACACTATCATCATATTATATACCTTTCCCTTGACCTATGAAAAACATTTCAAAACAAAACTTGGGATGAGCATAAAAAGCTTAGTATGGGTTATAAAAATATAGAAAGGAAACATGAGTTCATATATACATAAGAATGAAATCATACTTTACCCATAAAACATAAGCAATTTAACATACCTCGCCAAATCCTGAATAAATCATAGAAATCATAAGACATAAAGGTAACTTGAGGCATTCATAACATTCTTACGTAGGTAGTAACCCTCTTGGTTACGTTTGGAATACCCATCATAGTATATTCCCTAAATCTCTTCGGAGAAACCTTAACGTTTCACTCCTTCGCATTACCCAATGCATTGGAGAGCTATATCGGTCTCACCCGCCCTTAGTTTATCATGGAACCACCCGTCTTCGTAATAATGCCCAAGAACCACAACATAATCGTATCACATAAAACATGCATAAAGCAAACATAACATTTCCACATTTCAGTCACAATATATCAATAACACAGTGATATAATAAAAACATTATCAGAACCATTTTAAATACCAGAATAAAAGAAAAGTAAAACATGGTATTTATTTTTATTTAAAAAGAAGGTATGGCTTGTAGAGGAAGCCGAAACTCAAATAATGGTCACGACGGCGGAGAAGTCGTTGTCGCCGCATACGTACGACAAAAACATTCCCTTTTGTCGTTTAGTAAATGCTTCATATAAAAAATATTCCTTTTTAATAAAATTAAAAGTAAAAGGGGTTTATACACCTTATAAAAGAAGGTTTTGTATAAAACAAAATATGCCTCAATGAAAGGAGATTGAGACGAAGTCCCATACCTCGGGTCCGACTTGACTCGGTCATTCTTTAATCTCCTGAATAATAAACTTGAGCTAATTTATACTTGTTTAAGAACCTTTTTCAAGTTAATTATTCCTTTTATATCACTTATTTCTATTTCATGAACACTATGTAATTATTTAAGTTAATAACGGTCGTTTTAACGATTATTGGTACTTGAGTCAAAAATAAACCCATTATAATTACAAGTTGTTCATGTATCCATTATATATAGAATTATAATCATGATTTATATATCATATATATCATATATATCCAGTATATACATGCATTTATAATATTACATAATCATTTAGAGGTAACAAATGAAATGCACCGTTCATGGAGACGGTAAGCCGTACGTACGCATGAACGCTACTTTCATTTCGATTTCATATTCTATAGAATTGAATCGTAATGATATAAAGGTATATTATAATTACAGTGTAATATCATATATAATATCATAACTCCATCCTTTATACGTCCCACATATGGTATTTAACGAATCAAATCACTTTGAGGGGGCGGTAGTCCGCACTTCCTTAAATGAAGATATCGCGTTTACCCATAATGGAAACCATAAAGGTTTTCCCAAAATGAAAAATACAGAAGCTTAAGGAAAACATAAACATATTATATATCATATATAAATGTAGTGTCATCTTAATGGACACCTTTTAAGGTCTTAAAAGAATTTTCAACAATCATCGTTTCGGGAGGCAGAAATTCACCATCCACGGAAACAGTATGTTCTTTAAACATTAGATGTAGGTGTGTGTAAGTGTATCCCGAATCCTTCTTATAACAACATACTAGTATATGGAAGATACTGGTGTTGTTACAAAAGAAATGAATAAAAAGAGTTTAGGGGGTTGGAGAAGCAAAGTAAAACAAAAGAACACAAGTGAAGACATTACCTTAAAATCAGGTAACTCCCTTTGGTTTGAGCTCAAAGGCTTCCTTGGGAAGACTTCTTCCCAAAGTGATGCTTAAAGGAGTAATAGAGGGAAGTGGAGAGACAAAATGGTCAGGTTTTGGCCAAGCCAAATGCTTTGGACGTGTTGGTAAGGAGGTAGAGGTGGGGTCCTTTTATAAGAGGAGAGGAGGGGCACTCTTGGAATGTAAAGAAATGTTACTTTATTTTAAAATGAGTTTCGGATTCAAAAGGTCCCACATTGATATTATTCGTGGGTAAGGTGATAAGGGTTCTAAATCCACCCATCCAATAGGTTTTGGACATGTGTAAGCCATAGATTTTACATTATCATTTCATTTTATTTAAATCCTTTATTAATGAGGTAATCACTGCATCATCATGATGTCATAAATAATGTAATATATTTAAAGTCTAAAAATTATAAAAAAAATACTATGATGTATGAAATATTTTTATATTTCGAATGAATATTTATAGTCAAAAATCTGACTTGTATAACCCCATGTAAGAATTGTTTTACTAAAACATCTCATGTTTCTGTCATTTTTACTTTTACATTAAATAAAAAGTTATTTATGTCATTTCCCAACCAAAGTGGCTCCATGGGGTCCCCAAGTTGACCCATGGATTGTCTTGGTCGGTCATGACACATCCAATGAGGGTAGTACATGTGTAAAGCTTATCTCATATTATTAAAACATTATTTTTACCTTAAACTACACTAATTACCACTAATCGCGATTAAAAACATAAAAGTTACTATTCACCAAAAAATTATTTTAATCCCATTGATGCACATTTTACATCTTAATGACAACCTTGTATGTCGGAATTTTGAAATTCAAAACACAGAGGTGGTAAAATCCCATTTAAACGAAAAATCATTTTTTTAAGTACCACTTAGTGGTTTCACTATTCATCAAAAATTGAAGTTTTTCAGAAAAATACCAAAACTTGACCCTAAGATATATTTGATATTCTGAATTCAAAAATGTTGTCTATTTTAGAAAATTCAAAACATATAAGTTTCATTAAGTAATTTAATAATTAATTCTCGTTGTCATGACAGATAGCGTGTTTTTATGAAACAATAAGTATCAAAAGATTGACACCTGTTTAAGTCCAATTTCAAAGTGAGATTGATTCCAATGACCACCATTGGATTAAATGGTAAAAATATATTCTAATTTCACTTCAAAACCAATTAAAAAGATAATCTAATCATATAAATAAATTAGATTAAAAAGAGGTTTTGAATTAAAATACAACATTTTCACTATTCATTAAAAAATGAACTTTATCGGAAAAATACCAAAAATTCACACAAAGTAAATATTGATGTCACAATCATAAAGAATAAGTTTATTTATACAAACATATATTATAAAATTGTCAAAAGATTTATTTAAAATGCTTTTCCATCAAAAGGCAGTAAAACAATCTTTTAAAAATATTAGTGTATTCCATGCTTAAGATTGGATTTGTTTTCATTTTAAGCCTCTAAAACACAATTTAATTCATTAATATACATAGATAAAAATTACTATTATTCATTACATACTTGGGATGTTACAGTCTCTAAATCACATGATGAAATTTTATGTTCTACCAATATTTATTTGGTCATATAATGTGAGATCATCATACGTTTGGAGGAATTTCTACTAGTATTAGAATCATGTGGATTGTGATGATATGATTATCCCTCAGAGGGGGAGTGCACATGGCTTGTGACAATGATGAAGATGAACCTGGTCATAGGGTAGAGTTGGGATGGCCATGAGGACATACCCATGTTATAATAATCTAGGCTATGATATCCTTGTGGCTAAACCAAGGAATTTCTAAGGTAAAACCTCTTTGAGGACTTACATGTGACTAATATGGGATATGAAAATCTTAAGGTCGGACCCATGAGAGACTCAGGATATTGTGGTCTTGTGGATCTCTTTGACTCATTGTCTTATGGTGGATTATATTCATTATCCTTGTGGTTTATGAGAGTCGTTAGCCTTGTTTATCATATGAGATACATGTGGTGTCATTTTGGTAGCATGTTTAGCACATGAATACTCAACATGAGTTTTTTATTTCTTTCTTGTGTATTTACAATTTTTTTGGAAAACATATTTCAGACTTGTGATCTAATGGTAAGGTCATATTGGTGATGACCTACTAGGTTTCATTACTCACATCCTGTATAGGAATGTCAATGCGCATACAGACCTCATGATCTGGGATAGAGGGAAGGGAAATGGTCCAACATTAAGATGTTGTGGATATGCAGCATGGTGATGGAGGTAGTACCTAGATAGAATTTATATTGATGAAAAAAAATCCTATTTTTATTATACAATAGTAAACCTATCACATAGTTAGTACTTATCTTATTTTTCTCACAATTGATATGTCATTTATTAAAGAAAATGTTCATGTTGTCTTTTATGATGCTTGGTTGGATTATATTTTTGTTATTTTATCCTGGGATGGATATGATAATTAGGTGTATAGTCTCGCCACTATTATTTAGAACCTCATTGATAGTCAGCTTCCTCTTCTGAGTGGGGAGTCATGCATGAGTTTATGAGGCCCTTGGGATAGGACCAAGTGATTCAGGTCAAGGTTCTACAAAATTTTATCAAAGGGATAATGTTCCTTTCATTCATTTCCTTTTGGGTTCGGTAGAAATGAGATAAGATTCATATAACATGGGTAGGGGAGTTATCTTATTCTTGGATAGCTCATGTGTAATGTAACAATATGTTTTTAGTGATGATATTATTTTTATAGTTTTATAAAAAAAATTGTGTGTTTATGAATCATGGGGAGTCACATAGGATCACATGCCATATATATATTTATTGTGTGATATATTGCCATTGTTTAATTAAATTCATGGATATTTGATAATTTTTGAGTGGTATATATTTTTTTACTATTGTGATATATCTATTGAAATTAGTTAGTTGAACTTTGGAGTGTAGTTATTTTTTTATTGTTTGTATATATATATATATATATATATATATGATTATGACTACTATGTAGGTATAGTAGACTAGGATTAAACCTTTGGTATAACTAGGAGGGTTATTCTTTATGAATGGGAATATCCTAAGATATTTCACATGATATGAATCCATTTTGATTCCATTTTAAATACTTAATCAATTTTTTTTAGTCCTTCTAAACATTTTTGTTTCATTTTAAAATATTCAACCTCATATATTCTTGACTAGACTGCTTGGTGAGGCATTCTATAATTCTCTATCTAGAATGGTAATTCCCGTTCCAAAAAAAATATGAATAGGAATATGCACCTGAGAATGATTTTTCATATGCTATCGTAGATTAGTAATTAGATCCACTCTAACCCATAGTAATTTATATTGTACCTATACATGGTGGATCGGTAAAAATAACCATGGTCAACTATGCCTATGGATTCTAACTCCAATATCTTCCATCCTTTAAGGCCACTAGATGACCACAAGTTTTTATTTATTGGATTGAAATTATATGGGGTAAATATTACTTTTTCAAGACATTGGAGGACAAATGGTTCAAGCTAGTGGAGTTCAAGCATCAGGGACTTTCTAGGAGATGGTGGGGAATCATTGGAAAATTAGGTATATATGAGAGTGTTTATTAGGAAACCAACTAGAACTTGTTTTTTTAAGGAATTATTCAATAATATTCTATATCTATATTGTTCATAGGAATTTATGGATAAATAGCAGATATCAATGATGATATATTTTAGTTCTACATGTTTTATTTGTCTTCTTCATTTCGCTCTCCTCTTGGGAATAAATGAGGCATGAAGGTACATGAAGTTGAATATTGGTATTATTTATAATATCATATGGAATTTTAAGATCATTTATCTAAAAAATAACAAGAGGTTCTAGGAAATGACATCACTATTGATAGGGTCTTATAGGAGGATAGACTAGTTGGTCATCTTCCATCCTTTAGTACTCAGGTGGGTGGACATCCTACTATTTTGGGGAGTGCAACAACTAGTAGTAGGAATATCAAGAATGAGGATGTTAATCATGGTGGTAGAAGGTATGTTGGGTATAGTTTGGATTCATCTACTCCCATTGGAGTAGTTCCATAGTGCTTCAACTATAGAAAGGTAAGACACTACCACAGGTTCTTCCCAGCACCATATAAAATGTTTTGGAAATGTGGAAATATGTTTCATATTAGTCATTACTTCTCAAGATCCTTGGGTTTAGGTTTACTCAGGTGTAAAGGATAGAAAAGAACTATAACCCAAGTATCTAACCAGGTTCTATTGGATTAGGTTTAGACTCATCATAAAACATCATGTTGGGTAATTCATTCCCCTCATGGTTAGTTTTGTGGAACTAATGTAGGCTAAGTGCGAGTGGTAGACTAGGTTTTTCCTGATTATGGGGACTGATCATCAACCATTTCATGTACGATAGTTATCACTTATTCTATTTCTACCACCCTTTTTTATATTGTGGTTTCCCATTCATTTATATCTTCCCTTGTTTTTTATGGTCTCTACATGTAGATTAAGTTATATTTTCAGATTCTCTCTCTAAATATGTATTTGGGAATGAAATTTGATCATCTATAGAGGTTTCTAGAGAATCCAATAGTTTTTTACAACTATATACCTTTTTTAGACATAATGATCTTAGAGAATACTAGTTTCTATGTGATATTCAAAAAGGACCGGTTGACCAATTATCAAGTTCACATCGACTATTATTGCAGATGTGTGACTTTCACCTCACCTAGAAGAGATAGGTACATGATGACTGCTGAGTGGGATCTTAAAGTAGGTAGCATGAGACTAGACATGAGTAATATTAGATCTATCATGGCACAATTAGTGGGCTTGTATCTTGTAGAATCGATAGTATCCCCCTCTAGCATTCCAATAGTGGTGGATCATAATGAGTATTTTTTTCTGAGATGACTTCTCAAGTCTTCCTCTAGATAATGGTGTCAGGTTTTAGATTGTTCTTTTTCTTATAGTGGAACTAATATAGATTATTCATTATCATAGTGAACATACTGAGTTGAGAGAGTTTTAGGTGTAAATAGGGGATACGGTGCTGAAAGTATTTTTCTAAATGATCAAATCACCATGGGGAGATCCAATGTTGTTTTTCAAGAATGTAGGAACTAGTATATATATCTACATAGACTATAGGAAGTTGAATTATATAAAAGGGTAATCATAATAATGGTATATGTAAGGTTGTGGTATGAAAAAATTAATAACTAGCTGGTAGTTTTTGTCAAATCCAACTAGTACTCTAAGAAACATAAGTTTATTTTTAAATAAACATATATAATTTCCCTAGAAATTATCATTGAAAAAAATACGTTATAAACTTTCATAACATTAAATATTTATAATTACTATGGAAAAGTGATATGTTCGTGAAAATATTAACATCTGTTTTTTTATTTTGTAGTTACATGTGACAAAAAAATCTAGCTAGTTATTCATAATCTCAAAGTAGTACGATTTGATAGGTGTTTCCTTCATAATATTATGTTTGAAGAATTTTAATAAAATATTTATTTCTAATTATTGATTTAAAATTTCTATCAAACATTTAATGATTTTTTTATTACATATATTATAAATTTAATTTTCAATTTAGTGTTTAGTAATGTGTTTATTTTTGTATGTTTTATGATTTTAAATGATATGAGTGACATAATCCTAATGATGTTCCCATTAAGATAAATGTAAAATTTTATTCCTATATACTTATATAACATTATTTTATATTTTAATGTTTTTTAATTTAATTAGTTATGTATCAAATTGGGTTTACATTACCACATAACAAACCACAGTATGTTAAAAAAATTGAGATTTTTTTGTTTCATTTTTCAATTGGTAGTTGATCCATTGATATAAGGATAAAATGTCCATACCTTAAATGTAAATATCTAAATTGGATGACTATAGATGATTTATTTGAATGAATTATATTAAATAAATTCATCCTCAATATATGAGTTTGTTTTCATAATTAGAATCATACATTGCTGAATGTTTGAGTAGAGTTGTCCACCATTTGAATGCATATGTTGATTTTATGATAGTGGATAATGGAATACATATATTTGTGAATGATTTTTTCCATATATTATTGAATCTTTAAAAATATGGTGACTTGTTAATTTATCCACATGTTGATTCTATAAATATTAAAAATGATTTCCAAACATGATATGAACCTAGTCATTTTAATGAAATTTTAATAGATGATATTGTGGAAACTAATATAAAAAAACATAACTAGTCAAAGAATTGAATTTTAAAAATTAAACAATGAAAATAATTAATAATTATATGAAATTTGTGCAATGAAATTAAATCTAAATTTTTTGATGATGATTTACCACATAAAATGTCTTTTTCAAATTATAAATAGAGAAATATCAATGGTATTGCAATATTTGTTTGAGTAGTTTGTTAATGCTTAGAAATATACATCATTTTATGAGATGAATAAGGTTATTTTCAATCATGGACTAGGTAAAACAAATATACATGCATGTATTAATGATGTATTATCATGAGTATTCGAACAGAGGGGAGTGAAAAATACATTTTACATCTATATGGAAGTTAATAAATTGTGATTCTAGATTGAATCAATAGATTGTTATAGATAAATAGAAAAATAAAACTCCTAAAAAAATTTATATTATTTTTCATTAAAATCATGATTGAGATGGAAATTTATGTCATCTAATTTTTTTTTGTATATTATGTGGAATTATATGTGTACTAATAATGATGAGTTATTGTAATATACAAGGGATTAAACTTCATGGAAGCCCATTGATTAAACATTTAAAAATTTTACATATCACCGAAGAAATATGTTATTGTGATTGGAATGTGATTGATTCAATACCTTTTGGACATTTAGTATCATTAATAGCATATAACCAATTATCATTATCCCCTAAAATATACCACCTTGGATATGCATATAATAAACTTAATTTATCATGATTATGATTATAATTTGTAGTAATATGCCTTAAAATTATAATTACAACCACTTATAGCCTATCATACAATAATTTCATAAGTTATGAAAAGATATTGTATAAACGTATAATGCGTCAAAAAAATGTTTTTTCAAAATTCTTATTTCCCTAATGTGGATTACTGGTGAATTTTTTAGTCAAGTAAGTTTTTTTAGTTATAACACACACATTATATTAAATTGTCAGGTTTTTAATTTAAATTTTGATCCTTAAGGAGTATTTTAAATAAAAAAGTTATGTTTCATGTTTTATCATTTTTTTATTGAAACATCTCATCAATTTATGTATAAAAATAAAATTTTTAATAGGAAATCAAATTCAATTCTTCTAATAGAATTATTATATGTATCATAGATCATGAAAGAAATATCAAATTTTGGTGTAGATTTCAGAAAAAAATTTCTCAATCAATGAAACTTTGAAAAGAGTTCAAACAACATCACATATATCTCGAACCTTAAAAAATGAAAAAAATAACATATTATTTATATATCCATATTAATAATTTTATTTTATAATTAGTCATCATGATGTTATAAACCGTGAATATAATGTCTATGAAAATGTGATTTTTTAAATTGTTAATGACCCTTTGAAAACGAAATATCATCAAAATTCTCTTATGTACATTGAATAACTAAATATTATGTGTAGAAAATGGGAAAATTAAAATAGTTTTCATACAAAAATAAATTTTCATTGTAAATTTTGTACAATAAATTTCCATTAAATGGTTAAAAATGTGAAAGTGCTTGATGGATATTAAATTTGAAATTCTAGAGTTTATTTGAATTGTTAAAAATTACATGGATTAATATTTCACGGTATGTATATATTTCTGGGGAATTTATTACCTTTAGAAATACATAATTCATTATTTGAAAAAATAATTTTTCTTCTAAATGAATTTTACATATTTTTTAGGAAACTCTGTGACAAAACTGTAAACCCTATTAAACTACATCAACATTAAAAAGGAACCGTAATGTTTTTTTCATAGGGATATGATCTTTTCCCTTATTTTTTCACTATAATGATGAATTTTCCTGTTCATTTTCCCAAGGATGGTAAACATAGAGGGTGTGTAAAATATCAATGGATGTATTCAATTGAGTGATATGTAATTTAAATATTATTTTAATAAATTTATTATAAATTTTTATTTTAATACTTATTAGGTTGACTTATTAATTTTTTTCCCCTTTTATATTTACTATCTTTTAACATTTGAGTCTTAATTCATAGATAATGGCCAGACATATAGTTCAGTTTTTTAAGGATACCAAGATGAAGAGTGCATTACCTTTTATTTTAGGTATTTATATTCATTAGATAAAATATCTAATCAAGTTATATATCATGATGAAAAAAAATTCCTCTTTAGTTTAATAATAAATCATCAATATTTTCAACTTCATTTTATGAAATTAGAAATGAATCATTATTTAAAATAACAAAGTTATAGTTAATATAAGAACACATATATATACTACTCAATCTATTTATTATTTATCCTTGTTTTGGTAAATTTAATTCATAAAAAACATTCACTAGATTAAAAAATTGAGATGATGTGGTGATATCAAAATTTTCAACTAGAGACAATTGAATGGTTTTCATAACATGTAAGTTCCTATTCAAATAATTATTGTTAACATGTTTTTAAGTCATTGGTCTATTCTAAATATTTATTATCAATATATATATATAATCAATGCCTAAAAATTAAAATTATTCTATTTGAAGATTTTTATTATTTATCTTGATGCCTTAATAATAGTTCTATAATATTTCATTCATAAAATAGTGGTTGTTTCAAGTTTTATACCACTGTTCATGAAGAGGGTATAAAGATAATTTAATGGTCTAATTAAATTTTTATATCATGGATACTTTGAAAATTTGGTTGATATTATTGAGTAAATTTATCATGGAAAATTTTCCATTATATTATTAAAAAAAATGGGTCAATATTAATGGGGCAATAAAGAAATATTCATGATTGTTTACATCGATAAACATATATCTATTGATTGATAGTGTAAATCTTGTGGAACATGATCAATGTATATTATATTCTCATTAAAAATTAGTATGTTATATTAGTGATATATCTGAGTATGAGTGGAGTGTTATTGGTCACAGGAAATTGTGGGACTTGTACGATATAGGTGATGATGGTGAGTTAATTTATGATTGTAAATACCATAAATAGAATCATTTTAAATTTTTTTCTCTATGATGATATTAAAATTTTTAGTCTTGAAATGGTCGGTTAAGAAGAGTAATAGTAAGTACTATTAATTATGGATGTTGATAACAATATGATTGACCATGAAAAAATATAATTGTAAGCAATATAAAATATTTTTCAATATTTAATTTCATATATTTAAATTTAATTACATGTAACTATTGTATATTATTTTTATAAAAAATAATTTTATTTCCATGTTGAATTTATTATAAAATATGCATGCCCTATTTTTCCTTTGTAATTGAACAAATATAAATTTTTTGATTTGTAATTAAAAATATAGCTTTAATTGAATAAATTGATTCTAAGGATTTTTTTAGGAATGACTGGATTGTAGTGTTTTTAATACATTATCTACTTTAAAATACATTATAGATGTTCTAACCTTAAAAAATAGAGTACACCAATATTACTAGATTTACATTATTCCCCTAATATAAAATGAATGATTCATTGCATACCATACATATTTCATTTAATAATATTCTACATATTTTAACTTTGTTTTCATTCACGGAAGGGTTAGCTAAGATACATTCAAGTAATATTAAGAATGTAACTCATTTAACATTGAGTGAATCTTGGTGTTTCACCATTATCATTATTTTCATGAACATAACAACTTAAATTTATACTATATTTTTACCAATAGCTTAATTTAAATAGTAAATAAATAAGAATAATAATACAATTGAGATTTTTTTTTTACTATTGTTGGTTTGGTTATTTGTAATAAGTGTTTTAAATGAGTTTTCATTAATTTTTGTTCAATAGATAATAATAGCTAGTTCACATTTCAATAAATGTTACTAATTAATTCCTAAAAATTTATATTGTACTCTTAGTTACATTGGATGGTTAGGATATTTAAATCTATTTATAGCAATGTGTTTGTCTATTTCATAATTAATTGAACTTTACATACTATTTTTTTAATATGTCTATGACTAATATATAGTCAAATATTTTATACCTAGGTATTAGTGACTGGAAGTAAATAAAAAAAACTAAAGAATAAGCACAATTTGGGGGAGTGTAGGGTATCTATTCTAGTAGAGAGTCTGATATGTGTGTAGACATTTTAATACTTAAAATAAAATTACAAAGGTTCCTATGAATATTTTATGACTTCAAATATTATATAGTATCATTATATTTATTTTTATATATATTAATTGTTGAAATCAATTCTACAATATTGTATTAGTTTTTTATATTATAAATGTGTATGATCCCAAACTTCTACTAAGGTATTCCATTTTTAATGTTTTGGTTTAAATACCAAGAAATTGGTTGATAGAATTTTTATTGCTTGTATGATGTGTCGCGCAGTTATTCTGGGGGTTCAGAACAAGAAAAAGGGGATAATGTAGCCATCTAGTGCATTTTTCTCAATTAAAACACAGTTAGTAGTAATCGTGTGGCCTAATAATTCTTTTAAGGATATAGGGTGCACAGTTTATGAAACCATAGAAGGGTTAGGAAAATCCATGCAGGCCGGGATAGAGTCCTCTCACATGGTCACCACATGAGTTTTCAAACCATGCAGGCTCCCTAAGAATCTATTCATCCAAGCCCACTCTGGGAAAAAGGGTGGTACATGTTTATCACATGTTTTGGCCAAACTTATGACCACACCGCCCTTATCCTTAAGAACTGAAACCCAAATTTCCTCCCCATTTATCTTATAGTAGACAAGGGTGAAAACCCTTCCTCCCAAAATTCCGAATCATTGATTTCTCTTGTATCTAATCCATTTTGAGTGTTGTTGGGTGTGGATCAATGGTTCGGGTGATTCTAACTTTAGTCTTCCTTACTTCCTTAGGATTATGGAATGTGGACCCATTATTCCCCTTACAAATATCTAAAACCCTATTTTTCATCTTTTTATAGGTTTTGGGTTTAAAGGTGGTTTTTTCGAATTAAATTTTAAGGTTGAGCATGTGGTTCTCTATGAAATCAAGGTAAGCGATCAACAAGTTATATCAGGTAGTATTTTTTTCTAAAGTGTATTGGTGGAGCTTGTGTGTTCTTATGTTTTTTTTGGTTTACCATGGATGAAATGAATAATTGTTTGGTTAATTATTGAATTTAACCCCTAATTATTCTAATGGGATGAATCGAGGTTGATTTGATCATGTTAAGGGCCACCCTTGGGTGTTCCTTGTTATTGAACATTAAATTGGGATATTAAGTATTGAATTGACTTTTTATAAAATAGGTCCCACGGTAATTATTTTGACATGTGTGGTTAGATTATGAAATGGAACAAGTGATATTATTCTTAGTAGTTAACATGGAAAAAGGGGTGTTTGGTTTAATGTGATAGGGCTGCATGAGTTTTGGGAAGATGATAATGGGCTAAGTCATGTAAATGCTAAATGTGAAAATGTGTAAAATTATGAAATGGTAAATGTGTTTACAATCCAAGGAATGTAAATGGATAATTTTGTAATGGTTTAAGGTATGAAGATGGTATATGTAATGAATGAACCATGGTCATAAATGGTGAATGTGTTAATTAATTGTGGTTTAAAATGATATATATGGTAAATAGATAAAGAAGAATGTTCCCATGGGTGGGTGGTTTGTGGGGTATGAGTAAATCTCTATACCCAAACGGTCGGGTTAGACTGATTCTAAAAACCCACCCTTCCATGCACGGGTTGGGGTGTCAGACTAATGTTATGTTCCCCCAATGGATGTGTGGGATATTATTACCTGGACTGAGTCTCTAAGGTATGTTTTATATAATGCATAGGTTGGGGAGTAGGACTGATGCTCTACGTCCCCACTAGATTCATGGGATATGATTACATGGTATGAGGCTCCATGGTATGTATTATATAATTATTAGGTTAGAGAATTGAACTAATGCTTTATTCCCCCGAAGGATTTATGGGATATGATTACCAAGACTGAGGGTTAGGTAAATATTGTGTAGGGTTTTTTGTAATTCTTTCCTTAGTGATATATGCAACTTAATTCCTTCCCTTATGCATAGTTTATATCACCATCATAGGTTGAATTGTATTCGATAAAAATGGTTAACACATGGAACCAAAAAAGAAATTTGATAAAGTGGACATGTTAATTAATGGCGCCTGTTTTACATTTGGATTATCTTGTTAGTCATTATATACCTACATACATTACCTATTTAGACTATAATGTTTGTAAACACCATTGGTGGTGGCCTACTGAGTTTTAATCACACCATTCTCAAGGCATCATTGGGTACCAAAGAAGACATAATTGGTGCAGGTCCGAATAAAAGAAATTGCACTATTCTAGATGGTTGACATTGGTATAGGATGTGCATGTATGAGGGATATTGACTTGGAGGAAGGTTCCATATTTTGGTATTTTTCATCTTGTCTTTATTTTGGGTTTTTCTTACACTTGTTACTACGTGACATGACATTGCATATTTATTATTTGGTTTTGTGCTTGTACCCAGTGTTGGGAAATAAATTCATGATACTTTTTTAGTGTTCATTTGTTCCTTTTATTTAGAATCTTATATATTGTTTCTTACTCTGGTAAACAGGGTATAGTCTCCAAATGTGTTCTTTTAAAATCTCACTTTTAGTCTGAATCCTCTAACGTATGGGGAGCCACACCTGAGGTCTTTTGGAGACTCATCTAGAAGCACTAATTTAGTGGATCTCGGGCTAGGTATGTTACAAAGTGTTAACATATGAGGTTATATTCTATCATCATACTATTTGAGAATGTTAGATGGGAGACTAGGATATTTCTGGCCTTGTAAACGAAATCATGCATGGGAGTAGCTTACCCATGTATGGGGGAAAACCCAAGGACATAGAGTGGGATTATTTTTCTTGGTGTTTATAGTAAGGATTGAATGATATTCCACCATGTGTAATCCATTTGTTGTTTGACCTGAATATTTAATGATATTTTGGTTATGGAATAAATTTTAAGAGTTTGTGCATTCATGCCTCATTTTAGGCACCTATTGATATAGGTGGAATGTATCATGGTCAGTAGACATGGGGAGATATGTGGGACATGAGGGTTGTATTGAATTTCATTTTACTTGAAAATTTGAAATATTTGGTGTGTGATAATATGATCCAGTTGGGTAAATGGAAAGAATGTAAAATAATGGTTAAATAATAATGGAAATGAAGAATTATAAATGGGATAAGTATTTATTGTAAAAAAGTGTAAAGATATAAAGGTTCCAAAAATAGAAATATTTATGTTGTGAAAGTAAAAACGGTTTAAAAGTGTGTTTAATGAGAGACTTTTTACGTTCTAAGTTGGTTTCTAGCATGTTAACCGTGTCCCGCGATACGTATGGTAGAGGGTAGTGCTAGAAATGTGACTATATACACGGGATTAGTGTATAAGGAATGAATTTTTTGGATTTTTGGGATCCTACCTTTTTCAAAACTATGGAGGTTTTATGTTATTATTGGATATGTTTGTTTAGAATTATAGAGATATTTCACTACCAAGACGTGTATCGGTTGGGTGAACAATGGATGTCACTGAGAATTATCCTCCGGTGTCGAATTAGGAAACCCGTTGATCTTGGATAATAGAGGGGGAAAAATTATTTCAGAACGTTTCTTTTTTTATAAATATGATGGAATGGGACCTAGGAAGGGTTCTGTCATGTATGTTTGAACTGAATATAGAGTTTCATCTGCAGCACCCTCATATGTTTTCTAGATAGGGTATACATAAGGGATCCACATTCTAGATAGATTCCACCCAGATAATTTTGGATCACTTGGAGACTCCTCCTAAGAAGCGGGTCATGTTAGTGGCTTATATTTCATGGGGACCAACAAAGAAGTAGTAGTATATTCTAGTTTAGACTATGTAGACAAATGGTATGATATGGAAATATTTCTAGGAAAATTTTTGAGAAAATTTCAATCTAGATACATTGATGTAGTAGATGGTCGAGAAGTTTATAAGTTTGACTCGGCGGACTATGACTCTGATGGATTATGATGGACACTTCATCAGTTGTAACACTTTTTTCCAACATTGTTAGGGAATTAAAAAGCTGTGAAGAGGTGTTTTCAAGATGGATATAAACATGGGATCAAATCCCAGGTGAATATCATTCGTTTAAAGAGGTTTTTCAGGTGGTGAATTATGCCATTAATTCATAATTGATCCTTAAGGAGGATTTCATTGTTGAACATGTAATTCCAGTTGGGTGATCTAGTGGTGTAGATTTTGATAGTAGGAGAATCTTTTTTGAGGGTTTTCCCTAGGGTGCTGGTAGGAAGAGTACCTAGGGAAGAGGTTTGACCTCTCAGGGTTGTGACTAGGTGCAATTTTATCAATATGGAAGGCTAGGAAACATGAATTGTTAGTGTCCCCAACCACCAGTTGATTGTAATGTGTGAAATAGAATGGGGAATGTGCATAGATACTATAGGAACCCACAACATGTTGGAAATGATAGAGGATCGAGGTTGGCCCAAAGTGTGGGAAGGGGGTTAGCTACCCATATCAATCAGTTAGTTGGAGTTCTAATTTCCATATTGATCATTGTGGAAGATTTAGAACTCTAGGAAAAGTGTTTCCTTAACAGCAGAGTAGTTTAGTGTTAGGGACCCATAACAGAGACCAAGGTAGAGTCATAGGTTATATCCATGCAGTTCATCTTGCAATGAGATGTGGTGAAGTTGGACCATCAATAGTTCAGGGTGCGATTATTTTATCTTCCACGCTTTCTAGTGCTTTATTTGAAACAATTGTCTTACACACTTTTATTTATACATAGTTTTTGAATGTTTTGTGTCTAGTGGGTGAGAATATTTGTGGGTTTATTTCAATGAATACACCAATAGGAGTCTGAGATTAAAATATTATGTAGTCTTATGAGTGTGTTCATAAGGTTGGTGGGTATCATTTCTTGTTGGACATTTTTGTTACCGAGATGTCATTTTTGGATCAGATATTGGGTATTTATGGAATGTTTTTATATCAATCCCATGTTAATTATTAGCATCGTAGGTTAATGTTCATTTCACATTATGGGGATACTTCCATTCACCATGGAGAATGGGATATATGAGTAGGTTGTACTAGTCTAGTTTGACAGTAGTTGGGTGAACTCATAGCCTAAGTGTCACATATTGTGCTTGAGTATGGTGGAGTGGATTATATTTTCCTTCCTCCTATGGTTGATCTATTTTACGATAGATTTCAAAAGGACATATTGGGGATGATGACCGAGAGAGATATTGAGTTCATGATTTATTTACTTCCTTGATCCAAACTTGTTTCTATTCCTCTATATATAATGGCACCTATAGAACTTTAGGAACATAAAACTCAACTCACGGAATTTGATTATCAAGGGTTTATTCATCTGAGTATGTAACCATGGGGATCTCTTTTTTTTTTGTTTTTCAAGAATCCAAATGTGATGTTGTGGTTGTGTGTTGGTTATCAGAGGCTGAATGGGGTTTCGATTATGAATTGATACCCTCATCTGCAAACAAATGAACTTTTTCACCAGTTGAGATGTGATTTTGTGTTATCGAAGATTGTCTTTAGATTACAGTATGTTCATCTAAGGGTGAAACCTTATAATATATTGTGCACTACTTTTAGGGGAAGGTATGGTTTGTATTATTTCATTGTGATGCTATTCGTACTAACCAATGTTCCCTCAGTATTTATAGCCTTAATGAACTAGACCTTTCATCGATATCTGGATTTGTTTATAGACATTTTTGTGGACGAAATATTGGTTTTCTCTAATACTTGTGATGATAATGCCATACATTTTGACATCATCTGATTATACTAAGAGAGTGTAGGCTATACGCCCTGATATCTAAGTGTAATTTATGGTTTGATAGGTTAAATATCATGGATCACAGAATCTCTGAAGAAGGTGTGTTAGTGGACCTAGTTAAATAGAAATAAGATATATGTTAGGAGAATACTATAGAAATTTGATGTCAAAATATTTATGGGTTTCTAGGTTATTATCAGTGCTTTGTCAAAGAATTTTCCCATTTATAAGCAGCAATTTCAAGATTGACCAAAAAGGGAATCCTGTCTGAATGTTTTCAGGCATGTGATAATACTTTCTAGAAGTTAAATAGGTAGTTAGCTACCACACCAATTTTGACCCTACCCTAGTTGGGTAAGGAGTATACCTTATTTTTGGATACATCCAGTGTTATTCTTAGGTATTGTTGTTACATGATGGTGGAGTTATGGCGTATGGGTCATGGAAGTGGTTTCCTCATGAATAAAATTGTCCAATGCATGATTTTGAATTACAACTGCTGGTTTATAATTTAAATATTTAGTGGAATTACTTATTGGGAGATAATTTTATGGTGTATACCAATCATAAAATTCTTAAGTACATTTTTCCAACATGATTTGAATATTTGGCAGCGAAGATGGGTTGAGTATATGTAGTATTCCTATTTTGAGATATTATGCATTCCATGGAAGAGAAATAGTGTCGTGGATGCACATTGAGTCTGAAGACTCAAAGTTAGGCAGTTTAGGAATCCAGTTCTCATTGGAGGATGATCACATTTTTTGTTGTGATGCACCTAGAGTTTCAAGTGGTACAGTGGTTGATAACTTTTTTATCATTGGAAGCTGAGTCTATGCTTCTTAAATGAATCAAGGAGGAGTAGTATGAGGATCCATAGTGTTTTTCCTTGAGAAAATTTCATTAAGGCGTGTAGTCACCTATCTATTGAATTTTTGATGATGATGAGATCATTTATGGTCATGGTTGTGTTTTCATGCATACTTATATACGGGAAGAGCATATGTTTGAGTTTTATGCTTTTAAGTGGGAGGTGCGTCTTGGTTTGACCAAAATTTATCATGATCCTAGTACATATTATTGGTGGTTGGGGATGGAGATAGGGGTTGTAGGTTTTTGTGATGTGGTGTGAGACATGTTAATAGGTGAAGGCGGATTATCAATTATTGGGTTGTTTTCTGTAGTCATTTCACATTCTAGAATGGAAGTGGGGTGAAGGTACAATTTATTTTGTGGTATTTATTCCAGAGAAACCATGGAAGAAGGATGTTATATGGGTAGTTGTGTATTTGGAGACTAAGGTGGCACATTCCTTACATATATAAGATAATTTTACCATAGACTAGTTGTGTGAGTTCTATGTTTGCGAGATAGTGAGGTTGCATAGGGAACTACAGACTATATTTTTGGATTGTGATCCATGTTTTTCTTTTCACTTTTAGAAAGGGTTATAGAAATTTTCTGGAATCTAGATGTTTTTTAGTATAGCTTTCCACATGCAGTCAGACGGGTAACCAGAGCATACAATTCTTGTGTTAAAGGACTTATTGTGTGACATCCTGAACAGAGGTTCCACTTAAAGGTTCTCTAAGCCTAGTTGGCCACATGAACTCAAGCACATCTCCCCTAATTCCCTAGGTTTCTGACTATGAGTGAAGTCCTAGGGTGTGTTTTTGGAGATACTATTCTCTCATTACCAGAGTGTAGAAAAATGGATAAAAGTAATAACATGTAAAATAGTACATCATTATAATAGATGCCACCATAGTATCATGCTAAATAGTAAATAACTGTATAAACTAATATCATGTACAAAAGAAAATTATAAATTTCATGTATCTATAAAACTAGAAAACATGGATACAATGATGTAGGAAATACTTGATAAAAATAGAAAAAAGAAACCAAAAATAATCTAAGCATCCCAATATCTTGTCCAGTCATCTTCTACCAGCACCATCCGAAGAAAGAAATAAATCAAGTTTCTAAATCGATACACTTCCATTTTCAACACATTAATACATGTAAACTTTTAGGGTTTCAATGGAATCTCAGATAGGGTGTGAGATGAAACTCATTAGTCCATGACTAAATTCACATATAACATCAATTACATGTAATATAAACTAAAACATAATGAAATAATGCATAAATAAATATAAGGTAGTACAGTAATATAAATACACAAGTACCTTCTTCAGCCTCAGTTGGTGTCTAAGCATGTAACTAGTTCATTCATTAATTATATTCCAATTTATATAATAAGTCATATGAGGTAATATCAACCCTAACATTATGACATTATAATGATTGTAAAGGATTCAATATATAACAAGGCATTATATGATGATGAT
Organism: Viscum album; assembly: GCA_963277665.1. Lineage (NCBI taxonomy): Eukaryota > Viridiplantae > Streptophyta > Magnoliopsida > Santalales > Viscaceae > Viscum > Viscum album. Next base: position 1,830,098,953 of record OY728164.1, on the reverse strand, counting down.
GATAATGAGAGGATTCAATATATAACAAGGAATCATGTAGTGTTATTAAAAATGAATAGAATCAAAGGTAATAAATAACGAATCCATGGCCTCTGGGGTCGATCAAACTCAGGTAAAAAACAGTAACCTAGATATAACGGTATGATTGTAATCTAAGGGGAATCTCCCAAGTCATTCCTTAATATTGTAATTCTAACTGAGTATAAGGAATACATCCAAGCTAAAATAGGATAAGAAATGACTAGGCCCAAGGGTGTATCAAAGAAGCCTCATGTCCATAGACATCATTTTGGGTCCAAGTAGTGTATCCAAGGAATCCTATAACAATAAATAAGGTATCCTATGGTGTCATGTCAAGCATACAGTAATAGATAAAGATCAGTTTCAAAGTTGGGTCTCACCCTTGGAAATCGGATACCCTGAATTTGAATGGCGTCCATGTGTGCTAAAGGAATTACTTCAGGAATCCAAGGCTAGATTGAGTCTGAACAGTCCAATAATACTTTTGATGTCCATATATAGAATCCACCATTTATTTTATTCATTTAATTAATCCATGCTATTCAATAATTATTTTTTCTAGTAAGTTCATTTGCTTCAAGCCCTACCTTTCACTAGTGTTACAAGGCTAAATAGGAATGAAACCATTTATCATCTCACTTATGTTATAATAATTAAATAATAAAAACTATAATACCTTCCATTATACATGTAAATGGGTTATATGGATTTGAAACCAACAAATTCAATTACAATCAACTATTCCAAGACATATACATAGTATACATTCTAATTTAACCAGTTAAACTTTAACAAATTAAGCAGAACTATAACCTTAAAAGTGAAAAGTTAAAAAGACTATACAGATAAAATAATTAAAACAAATTTTATTGTAATTTAATTAAGTAAGGAGTTATTATTAGTAGGTTCCAGCCTAAGCACATCCAAACGGTGGCAGAGATGTCTGTAACAATCCTCAAAGTGAATAATTTAGGAGAAAAACCTAGTTGGGGTGGAAATTGTTAAGAGAGTAACCTCCAAAAATGAATAAAATTTATAGGAATATTATTAGAATATAGTTATGATGATTATAATCAAGTAACATGAAGTAAATAGTCAATTTCAAATGAAATCAGTGCACACATATGACAATTTATAAAAAGACAAATCTTGAGGAATTAGTTATATACCACCTACCTTATACTCGTATGACTATCCTCAACCTGTATCATCCAATAGTTTGTCTTAGATTAGAATAGACTGGAAGAACTGGTCAATCACCTAAAAAAGTTTCATATGATCATGTATCTAAATAGCATCGTTGATGGAAAGAAGAAGGATGAACAACTAAAAAGGAATTATGATCTTACCAATGCTGATCCAATAAGATGAACAATGATTTGATCATACTCTGAATAGACAATTGGGATAAAAACCTATCTTAGGATTGAAAAGGTATCAAAAAAAGGGAACGGAGATCACCTCAGAGTGGAATGATCAAAGGGGGATAAAGAGTAAATTTAAAATATATCATTAATGGTGTTCTTTAAAATAACCCAAAAACTGGGGTCGCACGATTTGGCCCAACAGTTGGGAAAACTATGCCCCAAACATGCGCCATTTACTATAAAGATGATAATTTCACATTTTTAGTCCACGCAAATTCAAAAATCATGCACCAATCATGAAAAACATGTCTACAACAATGTAGGAGGTATTTTCATGGGCATTCAGCCCCTGGTGCATTGTTAGGGAAAACCATACACTATGATTCAATCCACTATCTATCCCAACATGGTTATAAGTAATCATGTGTACTTCCCAAAACTACTTCTAATAACCATGTAGCTTTTCTATTTCTCACTAAAAAGATGGGTTATGGGATCCAAACAAATCTTGGACACCCTCGAGACACTCATGAACTCATTAAGAATCTATATTAGTTAAAAAATACAGAATTAGACCAAATTTGAAATGATACATTCTTGAGTAAAAAATTAGGTTTCACAGTCCTACCTGCTTAAAGGAACTTCTCCCTGTGTTCACCTTCCAAGGGCAGTGAAACACTATCTGATAACCACTCTGTCCACTAGGCACAGATGTTGGCATCATACTCCAAGTCTCATCTTGTACACATTAATGCTACCATAGAACCCATACTGAAGGGAAAATATGGAATTGGAGAGACTTTATACTTCAATCAACACTGCATATAGGATACATTACAAATTAATCAGTAGTATATAATTCAAATTTTTAATGATCAAATGTATGAGACGGTTGAACATGATACTTTTGAATCAATGAAACATGGAATATGTTGTGCATGGAATCATACCTATAAGGTAGTAACAACTTATAGGCTCCTAGACAGAATATATTTAGAATATCAAACAACCCTGCATAATGATTTGAAAGCTTCCCTTGCCTCTATATCTGTCTGTGACCAAGACTAGGCAATACCCGCAAGAAAAAGGCGATCCCATGCATAAAACTCTAGAGGTCATCGATAACGATTGACATAAGATTTATGTTAGCAATAGACATATGCTTCCTAATCATATAAAACTAATATATTGACCCCTAACTGATATGATGATGTAGTAGGGAAGCCTATCCAACCTCTATCCAGTATAGGGGTGAATGGAATGACCTACCATACAAGGCCACAAAAGGATCCATCTAAATCATCCCATGAACAATATTATTGTTGGTGAACTCAAAATTAGGGATATAATTCTCCCATAAACCTCAAAAATTAAGGAATAATTCTTAGAGTGTTTCCTCTAGACTCTTTATCAAGCATTCCAACTTTCCATCAGTCTGAGGGGGAATATCTGTGCTCAGAAGCACCTGTGTACTAATAGCTTTCTGAAGCCCATACTAGAAAATTGATGTGAAATGAGTATCCAGATCTGATAATATAGTACATGGGATTTCGTATAGTCCTATGATCTCATAAACATATAGTCTTCCCATCTCATCAACTAAAAAGTATCCCATATAGGAGGGAAGTGAGCTACTTTTTTCAGTCTGTCAATGACAACCAATACATCATCAGTACCTCTAGATGTATATAATAAACTGACTACAAAGCCCATGAAAACATATTCTCATTTACATTTTGGGACTAGAAGCGGCTATAAAAATTCTGTAGTTCAATAGTGCTCTTCCTTTACCTACTGAAAGGTTGAACATATAGTGATAAATCTCTATTTTATGATGTTTCATCCTAGGACACCAATACTAGTGTCGCATGTATCAATACATTTTGGAGATGCCTAAATGAACCTCTGACAAAGAATCATGGGACTTATTCATTAAATATTCTCTCATATCTATAGGAACCCAAACATATCCATGTATATGTTGAATGTCATCTCTTCCCATAGACCAATATGAAGGTGGGTCATCTCCAGAAATGATGTCATGGATAAACAAGACTTCAGGATCTAAAAAATTACCAATATTCACCTTCTCAAGTAGGTATGAGGTTAATTTAAAGTTTTAGAGATAAGACTTCTTGTGACTATCATGAAACTCTGGATGTATATCAGAAAAGCGATCAAAAATCTCAATTCATCACTGGATTCCCAAATGGCTTGGGCCATAGTTTTTGAGCTCAACAAATCAGCAACGAAGCTTCCCTTTCCAAGCATATAAGCATAATCAAAGTCAAATGAATATATATATTTGACCCATCTCTGATGATTGAGATTCAATTCACACTCTATAAAGATATATTTAAAGCTCTCATGGTCTATATACACCACAAAGTGCTCACCCATTAGATAGTGTCTCCATAAATGTAATAAATGAACAACTTCTACTATCTAGAGGTCATGTGTTGTGTAGTTTCTCTAATAAGGCATAAAGTTTTGAGATCCATACACAATTAATCTATCCCCCTTCATAATCACTGCTCCTAGTATGAATTTTGATGCATCATAGAACGTTGAATAGCCTATGTCATGTGCTTGTAGAATTAGAACATGTGTCAAGACAAGCCTCCCTTTTAGATCCTGAAATGATTTCTCACACTTTTCTGACTACATGAATTTAACACCATTCTTTGTAAGAGTAAGTGGTTCATAATGGTGTGAGATGTATTGTACAAAATTCATGAAATATCAATCCAACCCAAAGAAACTCGGTATATCAAAGACGTTCTTGGGTTGCTCCCAGGAAACTACATCACATGCTTTTTCTAGGCCAATAGATACTCTAGAATTCAAGATAATATGACCCAAGAAGTGAAAGTTTTCAATACATAAGTGGAACTTATTAGGATTGGAATAATTTTCATTCCCTCTGAGTGTACTCATAATGATTTCATGTTTCTTAGCTCGGTCGGTAATAGCATGAGAATACACCATGATTTCATCCCAAAATACCATAGTAAAAGAATTCAAATAGGGATGGAATACCCTATTAATAAAATCCATGAAAATGGTGGGCACATTCGTGAGACTAAATAGTATAACATGGTACTCATGAAGAACATACCTACTATGGAAATATATACAAAATATGTCTAATCGCCTAACTCGATGCTGATGATAGCCTGATCATAGGTCGTTCATAGAGAATACATTGTCTCCTCGAATCTGGTCAAGGAGATTATCTATTGAAAGATATTTATACCAGTACTTGACTATAAGTTTTTTCAACAATATATAATACATGAATAAATATAGTGTTCCATCTACCTTCTTGAAAAAAAAAATGGGTGATCCCCAAGAGGAAGTATTTGGCCCTATAAAACTATAGGCCTCTAAGTTCTCTAATTACCACTTGAACTCCTAGAGTTCAGTAGGATCCATCATTTGCAGAGGAATGGAAACTGGAGATACTCCTTGTATAAGATCGATCAAAATATTTACCTATATCTCTGGTGGTAATCTAGAAACAATAGCAGTAAATATGTCCAAAAAATGATCTACTGCCAGAGGGAATTTATTCTGATGTAAATCATGCTCCTCCATGAAGGGATAAGAAATCTGGGCAGTCACTCCACCTAGATCATGATACTCTGGTCTATATATACTAGACTGAACATCCCACTCACCCTTACGAATATAATTCCTTCATTTTATTGATGTAAACAATACCCTATGGTGATATCAATCTATAAAGGCATAAGATGGGACAAACTAATCTATCCTGAGAATGAAATTGAACCCGTTCATTTTGAGAATAATGATCTCCCACAAGAAAGGGTAACTTCCTACCTCAAGGGGGCAGTCCCTACAATAGTGTATTCTCTCGGACCATATTCCCAATGGTGTATTGAGGGTCATTACACTATTGTAATATTTTACTTCCAGCTCGAGAATTTCCACGATTGATAAAGAGATGAGCATTGTGAATCACCTCTATCAAATAAATTAGAAATTATAGTGGATTCTACTATAATTTTAACTCATATTATAGATGGTCCTATAGCATAATCCTCAGGTATCATCAGTAGTGCATCCAATTGTCCTAATAAACAATCCTATTCTTTAACATGACAACCTCGACCATGGCCACTATAATTGTTCTACTAAAAATATAACGTCTGGATACTATATCAATGACCTAATCCTTGTACAGTCATGTCAGTGATATTTCAACTCCTTGCCTAACATTGTGTAAAAAACCTTCCTCTGGAGGTGGAGTTGGTGTGGAACTTCTTCCACTAGAAGCTTATGTATATGTCTAGAAGAATCACTGAATATTCCTCATATGGATTCTAGACCATCACTACAGATGGTTTCTATCACACTGAGGCTTCATATTCCCCTTTAATCCACACTAATTTCACACCATAGAGTGACCAGTATGGGAACTATGGCTGCCAATTCCCTTACAAGAAAACTCAAGGGAAATTTTCCTACTACCGGAAGAACTACTACACTACCTCAGCACTGATCCTCTATTCCTGGTAAAATCACCATCCCCCAAATTGTTTTCAGTGATAAGACCATGATTGATTATTTCAAAGAAGTTAGGTAGGAAAAATACATTCACTTGACTATGGATGGAATACTAGATCCCATCCTTAATGTTTCTAGCATAGAAAATATCATCACCAGCTAAAAGCGTTGCAATGAATTGTAACTCGATGAAACTCATTGAATAATTCATAACTGACATGATACCCTTATCTAGATACATGAAATCTCTGGATCAGTAATCCCTCACTATCTTAGGAAAAAAGTGAACATGTAATGTAGTAAAGAAATCATCCCATTCCTTACCCTAATGTTGACCAAACTAGGTAATGACATCACATCAAATCATGCCTAAATAAAGAAGTATGTACGTAGAATGTTTGACCTTGCTATCTAGATTCATCACCAAATGATCAAATATATAAAGAGTATCCCTTATCCAAGAATCTGTAGCCCGTGAACTGATATCCCCTGAGAAGGTAGGAGTATGTTGATGCTAGAACTCACAAGTAATATCATCCATCATAGGTGCAGGTCGAAGACCACCTCACATTGAATTTATTAGAAATAGAAAACTATCATGAAGCTGAGTTTTAGTGAATAGATTAGGTATAGAATGCGGTGCCTCAGTTATCACTTATGGAGGTAATACTGGTGGCTCAGGGCCCACTATGTATATACCATGGTCATCTCCACCCTCTTGGCAGAAGACCAGAGTATTTCATTGCGTAATTGGTCTAAAAATTCCAACAACATGCCTCAGAACAATCATTACAAAGATATTTATAAATAATGGAAGTTAAATGAAAATAACCGGTTCACTACCCATGATATACTACCCTAACTACCCGCTTAGAAGGATAGGTATTAGTGGGTGTTGTTGTTAAATTGCAGCGGTTCGAGTATGTGAAAGGTCAATAGTACTTTTAATATTCAATAACTTGAAAGTACATGATTTTATATTTCAAGATTCACTTTTATACTTTTAATTTTCTTATTTTCATATTCTAAGTTGTATTTAAAATGGTTCTCTATTCCTAGTGAATTTGGGTCCAATCACCTTTTCACTGAAATCGGCACCCATTTAATTTTTAGTCTAATTACTTGACTTGGTAAATTACCAATTCCAACCCACAAGGTCCCATACACCATAGGAATTAAAAATATAAATCATCAATAACATCCCAAGAGAAGCACATATATATATATATATATAAACAAGGCTCACTCAATAATCATAATAAAAATAAGCAATTGAAGTAATGAAATTCACCAATATGTCATGGAAATATTCATGGAATGGGAATTCGTGGTGACTATGATGATGCATGTAACAATTCTCCTTACCCTCATCTCATCAATCCAAGGATGAAATTAAAACCTCAATTAGAATAAAAAAATAACCACAACACATCTTGTGCATCAACCAATGGTGAAATTATAACAATTGTAATAAGAAAAAATAGAACAACAATTAAAATTATGGAAACTCATCATTTACCCTGAACATGGGTTAGTTATTCCCAAGAATAGCTTATAACAATGTCTTATATAATTTATAATATTTTATATATTGTCTCTAAATAGTAAATCAAGAAAATAATTGCTCAGATACACCTCTGTGACATCCCAGATCATGTTTCCACTCCAAGGTTTCACCAAACAAATTTTCCACATGGCCTCAAGCACATCTTGTCGAAGGCTGGAGGCTTCCATCTAGCAGTGAGGTTCTAGGGTGTGTCTACGGGTGGAATATTCCCTCACAACCAGAGTTTGGACAATAGATAAAATTAATAACATGAAAAATAGAATAAAATAATAATATATGGAATACTAGAAGTAGACTAAAGTAATAAATAATTGTAGAAACTAATATCATAAAAAAAGGTCGATCATATATATCATGTCTCTATAAAAATGTAAAACATGTATACAAGGAATTATGTAATAAATTCTATAAAAAACTAGAAAACATAAACCAATAACTATCCAAGCATCTAGAGATCAAGCTCTATCATCTTCTACCAACTTCATCCTATGAAGCCAAGAAGTCGAGTGTGTGAAGCAGTACACTTTTTCTTGTCATCACCTGCATACATGTATTCTTAACAAGTGACAATAGAATATCAGATAGTATGTGAGGAAAATTTTATTAGGCCACCACCAATGATGTCTATAACATCATTTCTTTGTAAAATAAACTAAAACCATGTGTAGTAATGCATAAATAAAATTAAATCAGTACAATAACATAAATACCCAAGTACCTACTTCAGCCTCAACTTGTGTCTGAAATTGTAACCATTTGATTAATTAATTATATTCCAGTTTATATAATAAGTCATGTTAGGTAATTTCAACACTAACATTCTTACATGATAATGATAGTAAACTATCCAAGATATAAGAAGGTATCATATGATGGTCATAATGAGAGGATACAAGACATAACAAGTAATCATATAATGTTGTTAATAATGAATGGAATCCATGGTAATAACTATGGAATCCAAGACCTCAAGGGTTGATCCAAATTTGGTAATAAATTATAGCCTGAATCTAATGTTAAGAGTGTAATCCAAGGAGCATCACCCAAGGCATTTTACAGTAATGTAATTATAATTCAGTTTAAGGAATATATCCATGGTAAAGAAGGACAAAGAATAACTAGGCCCAATGGTGTATCCATGGTGGATCATGTTTTTAGAAGTCATTTTGGGACCAAGAAGTCTATCCAAGGCATCCTATAATAATAAATAATGGATCCTATGGTGTCATGTTAGAAATACACTGATAGAAAAAGATAAAGTTTGAAGGTGGGTCTCACCCTTAGAAACCAGAATCCTTGAATCATAATGGCATCCTCAAATTCTCAATGGATTCCCTCGGGAATACAAGGTATACTCAAGTCTGACCACTTATATAATACTATTCAGGTCCATATATAGATGGAAACATTTATTTAATTCATTTAATCAATTAAGTCCATGTAATACTCATGCCATTTAGTAGGTTCATTTGGTTGAATCCTTTCTATTCATTAGTGTGACAAGGCTACCAAGGAATTCAACCATTTATTATCTCCTTTAAATTGTAATAAATTAATAAGGTTCACTATGCTACCTTCTATTAGACATGGAAAGGGTTCTATATACTTGAGACCAATACATTCAATTGTAATCAATTAGGCCAAGTCATATAAGTAGTATACCTTCTAATAGAACCATTTAAACATTCATTAATTAAGTAGAACACTTACCTTATATGGGCCAAGTGACACAACCACACTCAACGTCTAATTAAAACCATGTCCATGGTCATTTAATTAAGGAAGGGATTGCCATTAGCAGGGTTAATCAGAGAACACTCTAATGGTGGTACAAACTCATGTAATAAACCTCAAAATATATAATTAAGGAGAACATCTTACTTGGGGTGGTCATCATTGATGGAATAACCTCCTTCGATGGATAAAATATATAGAATGAGTCTTAGAATATTGTCATAATAACTATAAGAAAGGTACATGAATTAAACAAGCAATGCTTGATGAAATCATCACACACATACAACAATTTATAAAATTAATATTCTTGAGGGAAGAGTTATAAACCACCTACCTCATAGTAATATGACTCTCCTTGCCTAGTATCAACCACTAGTTTAGCCTATATTGGAAGAGATATTTAGAATGGATTAATTCCCTAAAAATGGGGCACATGATCCTATATCTAAATAGAATCATAAAGGGATAGAAGAAAGAAAAATAAATAAAAATAAATTAATATCTTAACATTGTGGATCTAATGATATGAATGGTGCTTCTATCCAACTTTGAATGGATGATCATGATAAAAATCTATAATAATATTGGAAAGGGCTCAAAAGAATGAGGGGAGCTCATGGTGATGGAATGAGAAAATTTAGAGAGGGAATAAAGTTAAAACATATCATTAATGGTGTTTTTTTTAAATCACCCTAAAACATGGGTTGCAAAGTTTGGGCACATAGTTTGCCAAACTGCACACCAACCATGTTCCATCTACTATAGGGTGGTTCATTTCACATGGCTATACTTTATGGTTATAGAAACCATGTACAAACCATACCAAACACCTTTGAAATAATGAATATTTTATTTTCACAGGCATGTGGCCCATAAAACATGGTTAGAGAAAAATATGTTCCCTTCTTCACTCTATTTTCTAGACCTATATATTTAGAAGTATCCATGCATCCTGATATGCATGGTTTCTACTAATCATGAAGCCAGCCTATTATTCCAAAAAAAATTGTGTCCTAGGATCCCAAAAATATTTGAACACCCCCAAGAAACCTATGAACACATTATGCATCTATATTAGGTCAAAAATAATTAATTAAATCAAATTTAAAAGGATACATACCTGAGTGAGAAATAGGGTTTTACATGTTTGGGGAATGTGTCCTGGACTTTGGTGGACCTTGATAGAGGAACATGGTGCTTGTTGAGTTCACTTATAACAATAGTTATAATGAAAATATTTATATGGCATCATATTAGATTATATATAGTAGGTCATGTAGATCTCTATTATGTTTTACGGAGACAGGGGAGTCATATTTTTTCAAACAAAGATTATTGAAGGATAAATTAGACTAGGTTTTTTTGATTTATGAATTTATGGTTATGGATCATAGTATAATGAATTCAAAGGCTTGTCAATTTCATAGACCTCTTGAGTTTATGTTGGGTGATCATGTGATTCTTCATGTGTTCCCATTTTTTGGTCAGCATCGTATATGGAAGTAGGGTAATTTGGAACCCAGGTATGTGGGTCCATTTAAGATAGTGGATTAGATCATACTAGAGGCATACGAATTGTATCCTCTACAATGGTATAGTTTCATGCATGATTTTTTTTCATGTTTCCTATCTTGGGTAGTGTCACCTCAACCAATCCCATGTGATAGGTGTTGATTATGTAGAGCTTGGGGTTGACGTCTCCTTTGAGTAGAATCATGTTCATGTTGTGGATCATAGTGAAAAATCCATTTGGTGAAAGGATGTGCCTTTGGTTTGAGTGTTTTTGTAAAATGGAAACATTAAAAAAGAAACATGGGAGAGGGATATAGATATTTTGTCTTAGTGGCCCGGTCATTTTAACTTGGAAGCTTAGTGATGCTTGGCAGTGCAGTTCGAGGATGATTCGTTATAAGGTGTGAAAGTTGTAAGATCTAGAACTTTTAATGAGTAATTTACTTGTTTAAGTTTACGTTTAAATCCTTTTATATTGATTAATGTAATGTTAATGAGTTCTATGAGGAGTATCGAGTGTGTTTCGAGTGTTTTGGAAACAAAATATGGGAGAAAGTGTCCATCCAGTGCATGTTTTACAATTGGTGCATAGTTAGTAGTATCTATCCTCCCAAACCATGATTTTCGTGACATGGGATACAAGGTTTAAGAAACTATGAAAGGGTGGAGTAAAATCATATAGGCCTATAAAGATCCATCTAGAATGGTCACGGCAAGGTTTTTCAAACTGTGTGGGATCCATAAAAAGCATTATGGCCAAACCCACACTTGGATTGAGGGTGGCACACATTAAATTCATAGTTTGGTCAATTCTATAGCCAAACCATGCACCCCATTAAAAATGTGGGTTTTTACCACCACCACCCCCCCCCCCCTCAGTTCGTAAGAACTCATACCTAAATTTCCACAACATTTATCCTAAAGTTCTCAAGGGTGACAAACCCTTCCTCCCAAACATCCCAAGGACTGATATCCCTTGTTTATAATCATTTTGGAGTTTCATTCAGTGTGGATTTAATCTTTGAGGGAGTCTAACAATCATCTTCATTCCTTTTATTGGATTTTGGATTTTGGAATCTTTCTTCATCTTTTGATGCTATAAAACCTTCTTTTTCCATTGGAATCTAGGTTGGGGGTTTAAAGGTGGTTTGTTTCTGAACCAAATGATGAGGTTAAGCATGTGGTTTTCTTCGAGATCAAGGTAGGTTGTCTAAAATTTGTATCCCATAGTCTAGTTTTTTCTTATGTGAATGTGGGGGGTGAAATTGGTCCATTATAGAATTCATTTGGATTTCTTTGGTAGAAATGATGAATTGGTTAGTGAATTTGTGAATTGAACCCCTTATAATCACAGTGGGATATATTGAGATTGTTTTTATTGGGTTAAGGGCCACCCATGGGGTGTGTCTCTTTCTTTAAAACGAAAGTGGGATGTTAAGTGTTGAATTGAATTATTATGGAAGAGATACCATGGTAATTGTGTTGACATATTATCATTAATTAAGAAATGGAACTAATGATATTGTGTTTATTTTTGAACCTGGAAAAGGGGTAATTTGGTATAATGTGAATGGGTACATGAGTTATGGGAAGGTGGTAATGGGATACGACATGTAAGTGATAAATGTGAGAATAGGTTAAAGTATGAAATGGAAAATGTATTAATGGGACAAGGCATGTAAATGGATAACATGGTAATGTGTTTTAATATGAAGATGGTATATGTAATTAATGAACCATGGTATTAAATGGTGAATGCGTTAATGAGTTGTGGTTTTCAAAAGATATATTTGGTAAATGATTAAAAATCATGAGAACATTTCTTGGTGGTTTTTGGGACATGACTGAGGCTCTACGCCCTTGGGTTAGGTTAAACAGATACTCTAAACCCACCCTTATCATGCATGGGTTGGGGATTCATATTGATGCTCTATACCCCCAATTGATTCATGGGATACGATTAGCTTGACTGAGTCATAAAGGTATGTTTTATATAATGATTTGGTGGGGGAGTTTGACAGATTCTTTGATCCCCTAATGGATACATGGGATATGTTTACCAAGACTAAAACTCTATTGTTTTTTTATATAATTCAAGGTTTGGTGAGTTAGAGTAATGCACTATGCTCCCAAATGAAGTCAGGGATATGATTGCCTGGACTAAGGATTCAGGTAAATGTTTTATAGGTTTTATTTGTAATGGTTTCTCTATTGATGTAAGGAACTTAATTCCTTCAATTACACATAGTTTATATGACCAGAATAGGATGAAATAAATTAGATGAAAATGATTAACACATGGAACAAATGATAAAAGTGGATAAAGTGTACTTGTTAATTAACGGAACACATTTTATCATATGTTTATCTTGTTATTCATTATATACCTACATACATTATCTATTTAGACTAGATGTTTTTTAGACACCATTGGTGGTGGCCTACTGAGTTGTACTCACACCCTGATCAAACAGCTATTGGGTATCCAGGAAGACTTCATGGTCACAGGTCAGGATAAAGGAAATGGCCTTATCCAATATGGTTGACTTGGGAATGGGATGTTCATAGATAAGGGATCCAAACATGGATTTGGGACCCCTTTTTTGGATATTTCATCTTTTATTTATTTCTCATTTTTCTTATACCTAGCATTGTATGACATGACATAACAGATTAACTATTTGGTTCTCACCTTGTACCCAGTTTTGGAAAACAGATTCATCATTCATGTTTTTATTTATTTGTTTGTTTTATTTAGATACTCATATTATGTGGATTACTATGATAAAGAGGGTATAGTCTCCCCACATGTTCTTATAGACACTTCATGCTAGTTGGAAGCCTTTGGAATATAGGGAGGAATGCCAGAGGTCATGTGGTGACCAGGATTAGGGAAACAATTAAGTGGCTCTATCTCCAAGGATGTTACAATATATATTGAATATTCATTTTCAAATACACATAATGATATTGAAAGGTGTTTATTAGGGACATTTGTTATTGTAAAATAATAATTTCTGATGGTTTAAACAACTAAAAATTATTATGAAGAAAATATATCTACTTATAATTAATTAGAGGTTATTTGAAAAATGTACAGGTATAGTACGTTATACAAGATATAATAAATGTTTATATTTAGTTTTAAAAATTCTAATAAAATCATCTAGAACATATTGTTGATGAATTAAAACCCCCCCTTTTAAATATATAATATAAATATGGTTGGGATTTGGAACATTATTTAGTTGATATTTTTTTAATGACCACTAATAAAGAAAACCTATCTCTAAATGGAGGTTTCATAATAATATTAAAAACAGTCCACAAACTAAAATAAATAATTATGAATTTAAGGTTTATTTTAAAATATGTAGGGGTAATTAAAATGTAATGAAACAACATTATAGTGTATAAAACCACCTCCAATGATAAAAAACACAACTAATGTAGTTATTTCTTATATTGAATGATTGATTATTTCATGACACTCCCCCACAATAACCCATAATCGGTCTTCCATGATGATGTGAGTGTCCCTAGAATCCCACCTCTAATAGGATGAGGGATGGACACTAGTATCAAGGGTATAAAAACCAACAAATGGGAGGAAATTCCCTCACAAAATCCTAGAATACAAAAACGTATTCACAAAAAATATTTTTAAACTAAATATATGACATTCAATAAAAGAAAAATTCATGTAAACTTTAAACATAAATAAAGGTTGACAAAAAAATATCAAGTAGATTATGTGATAGTGAAACCAACTTTATCCATTAACTCCATGATCTATAAATGTTTGTATTTTACATAAATATACTCTTGGAAATGTGAAAATATGTGTCTATGTGCATTTCTTCATGCATGAGCATGTGTGTGTTTGTGTGTGTGCGAGAGTATGTAAGTGTAATCATAATGATCCTCCCAAAAACCTATCATGAAATTATTGAAGAATAATTCTAATGACTAAATTAAAAAAAATCCATGTCAACTCATTACATATAATTGGAAAATTAACACCCAAACTCACCAGGGATCACTCACCTAATAACACATACGAGGGTAGTAATATAATATTAATCAAAGAATATATCAGGAAAGGTGGATTGTAACAACTTCCATGAGAACCATAACACAACAAAAATCAGGCCAACCAGACCACAATATCCAAAACAAAATCCTAAAATTCCCATGAAACCTAAATAGAAAGAAAAATTAAGTGAACGATATCTACTAAAACAACTAAAAAAATAAACATAATAACACTTACCCCTTTTAAGGATAATTTCTTATTAAATTGAAAAACTAGTATTTAATAATGTCAGTATAAATACATATTTTCACACAACCAACTTATTACGAAATTTAAGTATTTAACCCACTATGTAAGGTTATTTAAACCCTTAAATAATTGTAAATAAATTTTATAACAATATTACAAATAAATTAAAAAGAAAAAAACACATAAATAGTAACCTAGATTTATGTATACACATGTGAATCATATTTACCGCTAATTTAAATTTACATATAAAAAATAATGATAATTGTCAAATACCCTACCACAATTAGAGAATTAACAACTATGGTTGAAAAATGAGAACAATTTTTACGGTTACAAAAATAATAAATCACAAGGAAAACCCATGGAAATTATGCATACGCCACCTAAATCAAGAATATGAACCAAAAACAACAAAATAAAACCGACCGACTTCCATAAACTCTTATAATCAATAATAGATAGAATTAATAGAGATATGGGTAACAGGAGGAGAAATAACACCTAGGTTAAAGGATTTCAATGAAATTAATCCTAGAATAAAACTATAACCAAAGGATGTCTAAAGGGATCTCAAAACTCTCCATAGGGTTCCTAGGTTTCAAAAGAATTACATTGGATTGGAGGGAAATAAAAAACCCCATGAGTTAATATTTTATAACTCACTATACACCATCATAGAGTGAAATAAGGGTCACATCAAAATTGTGGTCATGTCCAATATTTATTGTGTAATATCACTTGAATCTCAAGGGTCAGACAACCTCAATTAATCATAAATAATGAATGTTAGGCTGAAATAAAAATGTACATTCTACAATTCTTGAACACATTATATTCATAGCATAAAATATATACCTCTCCATCATACATGATAAACCTTATCTTTATACCATGGTGAAACACTTCACCAGAACATTAGAGAATAATTATCAAATGTTAACAAAGTACGTAATCATCTTTTCACCAGAGTTGAAGACACCACATCACAATAGTACCTTAACCAATGAGAAAAAAAATCTTATAACCAGATTCTCCTGCAAAAATCCTTATGTCTACTCTATAACTTCATTAGTTATGAAGGAATGTTGCAAACTAAATCCAACACTTCTCTTCCAACCAACACTTCAAGGATTAATTGAAAATGTCATGACGAAACTAATTCATAAGCATACATTTCATCAAGAAAAACTACTCCTCCTCTACCTATCATCTATGGTCTTACTCCGGATACCCCATCCCTGAAATAATGAAATGTAAAGGTATATTAATTTACAAAATCTTATGTATTATATATCCAAAGCATTCCCTTCCCAGTGGACACTGTCACTTTAAAAGATTCAAATTCAAGGCAGGGCCCATTTGAAATTGTGATTTAGTTAACATATATTGATGTTCAAAATAGTATGACCCCCTATTGAATGTATGAAATTTAAAATTTTTAAATTATTATATCAATGGATTGTTGGAATATTGTGGTT
The DNA here is from genome assembly GCA_963277665.1 of Viscum album. Classification (NCBI taxonomy): domain Eukaryota; kingdom Viridiplantae; phylum Streptophyta; class Magnoliopsida; order Santalales; family Viscaceae; genus Viscum; species Viscum album. The sequence goes on along the minus strand of OY728164.1, from coordinate 1,830,082,453 downwards.
GAAAATTTTAGAATTAATTAATTCTTATTTTAATTTTGAAAAAATTATTTAAAAGACAAATTGTAAATCAATTAATATTGATATTTATAAGGAATAAGTTAATTGTCATATTAATTGAGAATAAATTAATTGGGGTATTAATTTTAGGAAAATTAAATTATTATTTAATGTATTAATTTATAATTATAACATTTCGATAGAAATGTATAATTTTTTTGTAGAAATGAAATAATTGGTGGCTATGGAATCTATATATAAAAACCCATGATTTAATTATTTAATTTTGTAAGTAAATTATTTAATTAATTTGTAGGTTTTTCCATTATGGATTTTATAATAAAGTCTATAAATATTATTGTTGTAATTTGGAACTATCGAAGTTCAACGTAGATGTATCAAAAATTCACAATTCAGAAGGCACCAAAAATAGGAGAATGTAATATAAAAACTATGGAATGAAATGAAATAAGGTGATGAATATCAATATGTTTACCACTAGAATAATATTATTAATTAGTGGATATAAATAGGTTCTTTTCCGCAAAACCTCATTACTTTTCACCAAAAGTGGAAGGAGGATGTATCCCCGATCTAATGATACAATACTTTTCTAGGTGAAACAATTTCATTAACAATGAATGAAGGAATAATTATTATCCTCATACATCTTATTAAAAAATTGAACTATAATAATCTTATACTAGACTGCCCACTAACCTAATAGTTTTAAATTACAAAGTTCTTATCCTTGTGACTTCTTCGATATTGAAATATCAGAATATCACATCCGGTTATATAAAACATTGTACAAATATCTCAATTTTTTCATTTTTTTATGATTAGGTTCATTCATAAGTTTGAAGTGGGTGTTAAGGAAATTAGTAGTGTCAGAGGGATACCAACTAGCCTGTGCATCTGGGTAGAATTAATTCATGGTTTTAGGTTCCATAATTCATCTCTAAGAGTTCTAGTAGCCAATGTATTTTTGTATGTATCCACCCTCTACAAGGTAGAATACCATAGGCCACATAGTGGCATCACTAGAGATACAATTTATTAAGGGTTAAATTTTATTTTTATCCTAAATTATCCACTTAATCCCCCTAAATAATCCTTAATGTATCTATCTTTGTTTTGTTCAATTTATAGGTTCCAATGTGGTATTCTTAGGTCTCCTCATCTCTCTGATATGGATTCCTCATTCTTACTGAACCTTGGTTATCTATTCTATGTAATTTGGTAATACTAATACTTCTTGTTTGGTTTCATCTCTATTTTCCATGATATTTATTTCAATTGAGGCTAGATCATTGGGTCTAGCATGACTATTTAGTGTTGTTCTTAGATTATTTGGATATAGATTCTATAGGATCCATTTTCATTCTTCTTATAACAAGTTTCCAAAGTTTTATGGTTTTTTTCTTTCATAGGTAGTTATATTTATCCTAGAGACAAACCCATGGAATGAATTATATTTTTTGATGATTTCCTCTAGTTTGGGTGATGAAATTGATTTTTTTAAATGGATATTATCTTTAAGTGAATTGTTTTTCTTTCAACGGGGTGAGTTTAGGGAAATATTTTGAAATTTTTATTTTTTTTGGTAAATTTAATAAAAGATGTTTTGAAATAAGAATTAAATTTTTCATGCATGTAAATCCATTCAGACCACTATATAAATGATTTTACAAAAGATGGGGGTGGATTAAAAATGAATTATGTCACATAAATTTTTTTTACAACATGGATTTGGATTATTCCTTGGTAAATGTCTATGAAACATTTTTTTTGTTTTACTTTATTTTAATGATGATTTGAAAGAAAAATTGGGAGACTATGGGGTATGCAGAAAATATAGAAAAAGACTATCCCTTGTGTTGATAACTATCAATTGGATATATACTCTTAATTTCATGGATACTAAGGGGTAACCCTTCCATGGAGTTGAGGTTCTCATATGATAGGATTCTCATTATACCAGCTATTCTTCCATGTGTGAGTGTTAACGGTCTGGTTATGTACACCCATTGTCTATTATTTCCCTTTTTTTCTTTGAGATTAAATTATGTTCATTCTATTTTAATATGATTATTTTAACCAATTTCTTAGGTTATAAAAATTGATGCTAGTAAAATCATTATTTCACAAGTTTATGCCATTGAAAATATATTATTTCATATTTCTCTATTTTATTAATTATGAAATAATTTTAAAAAAAATGGAATGATTTTTAAAATAAAACCAAAGGTTGATTTAAAAATGGAAAATTATTTATTTTATATGTGGTTTATAAGTCTGTTTTGAATTTAAATAATGGATGCATGAGTTTAGAAAATTTATATATTCTCGGTTGTTTCCTATAGTTATCTTACGATCACATCATACTTTTTGCTTTGTGCATTTCTAGCCTTGGTTTTAAAGGATATAAGAAATGGGAATAGAATCATATAGTGGAAGAATCTCCTTGATTGTTTTTTTACTAGTGGGATGGTATACTAGTGGCATATAGTCATGTGGAGATAGACCCATGGGTTGACTTGGGTTTCATTTTTTTGATGATCTTCTTATTTTATTTCAGACCATGATTCCAGTTTTTTGTTTATTGCCACTTTTGTTTTTGTTAACATATGTAATATTCTAGTTATACACTTTTTTAAAATAATTTTTCCTTATACAACATATATATTTTTAGGGTAAAATCATTCCCATTTTTTCTTATAAGAATCCTAGGTCCTTGTTTCTAGCCTATGGAGATCAAAAATGATATAAAATTCTTGTGGTGACATAATTTTGATAAAATTATGGGTTTACCATGATTGGAATATTATAATTTGGTAACATAGACTAGGATTCATTAGGGCCAATACTCATTTTTTTCATCTCCCTCTAGTGTCTTGTTGTTTTCAATATACTAATGGTAGGATTTTTGGGACTCAAGAGGTATTTTGGTGATGTTTTCAGACAATTTGCTTTCATGAAAATCCTTCTGTAACCAAGGGTAGTCTATGGTTGTCTAGTGCTCTTGGTTTCACCCAAATTTACCAAAGTTTTAAGGGTCTAGCAGTCGCTTGTAGTATAGCTTGGTTTGTCGAATCCTCAGAGACCTAAGAAGAACCTTTAGACCCTCAATAAAAATAGAAGGATTTTTGGATATGAGGTGGCCAAATTGGGTTGATTTTAGATGGTTTTAAAAGATAACTAAAGATCTATGTGAATTCAAATTATGAGAAAATGAGTTGATCCTAGGTTATTGCTCAGGGTGGATTGAAAGAATTCCTTTTTTACGATTTTAATTCCACTAACTCAAGAAGGTTTCATGCAGTGAATTCAAACTAACCTCATCACGTACTGATTAATCACCATCACAACACATGATAATAACCTATACACATGAAGGATAATTTTCTTGATCACTCCAACGTAATGTATCTAATTAGCACATGAAACTGGGGTGAATAAATTCAATAAGGAAGAGGAAGAATAAAAATCATTGAATGATAGAAACTCAATTAAATGAATTTAATAACATTTTGAGAGTGAAAAATAACAATAAATATAGCCCCTTTCAACTCCCTTTGATCAACCCATAAAAGAGCTAGCCCTCCATTGATGACAAGTTCTCAACGGAAGCGGGAAGTAGACTTATGAGGGTGGAATTGAAGAAGTAAAAACAACAAAAATAACGATCAATCCACCGTTGTGTGAACAAAATCACAAGACTTGGTGTGAAAAATTCACACCTTGAGGCAACAGTATCAAACTGATATGAATTAGAACATAAAAAGAGAATAAGAAGAACTTTTATTAAAAACTAAGGTGATTCGAACGACATACATGGGTAGGAAAAATGCTACAAAGACAATTTGGCATAATAACATTACAATCAAAACAAAGCTCCAAGATGCTTAAATCCTCCACCACTACTGACTTAAAGAGGAAAAAATGAATCATTGTCCAAGCCCCCATCATCCCATGTGCCTTTAATTAATTTTTTTGGGGAACGGTGGGTGGAACATTAATGTAGAGAGACTTTTCCACTTCTTTCCCCGAAGTTGAATCCATCTTGCATCCACCGAAATGATGCGCCAAAATAACCTTCGAGAAGGTCAAAATAGAATGGTCCATAGAAGACATAAATGAATCCCCGTCTGTCCCCTAATATCCTATAAAATTTCAGCCCACAATAATAATCCATTCGTGAGATATGATATAAATAGTGGGTTGTTTTTCTGGGTAGCAGAATCTGGAACAGAATTGATTCTTCAACTTGGGTCGCTTTAATCACCATAATGTTAAACACATTATCATTGGCTCCGGAATAATGATTTGTCCCACTATATGTCTTCTAGCCTCCCAAGAAATTTGGGCTTCATTGGGTCTGTATTTTGGGTCACACATGCTCATCAGTGGGATGATATACAATCTGCATTCTCCAGAATTGTTTCCTTTAATCACCAAATATCCTCATCATCCTTAATGAATCCTCCATTGATCCCTGAATGAAAAATGTTCATATTTATGTTTATATCCATTTAAAAAAATATCAAATTAATATATGGATAATTACATTCTTTAAAATCATATGAAACATTGGGCCTAAATTGGTGCATATTAGGCATGAAGTGCACAAATGATGAGAATGAATGTTACAAATTAAAATCCACTAACTCAGGACCATAAGATAAAAAATGAACATTTAATACCATTAAGGTGTAATCAAAATATGTGTTTTTATTGGATAATCACACCCCCACTCATGAGTTTTTCTAGTCCCGAGTAAAATATATCTCACAAAAATGAAATCCCAATGACCTTTTCCAAAATCATTTTAATACACATTTCCCACCCAAAGATCGCATACCAAAAAATTATGAAACCAATCAAAATCATTTAGAAAAAAGTTATGTCTATAGGAATATCTCAATCTCAAGACCATTCCTTTTTTCATATTCATCGCCATATTTCATCCAAATTTAATTAAGCATGATGAAGTTATGTGCGTCACAATAGACATGGGGGTGCATTTTCATTCGAGGGAGAAAAGTTTGAAGCACTAGGAGAAATAAAATTTCTATAATAAAATGAGTACCCATTTTTTTACTTTTATTTTTAATTTATTTTTTTAAAAAAATTTGCCATGGTAATTGAAATTGAACTCAATCGAGTCAACCCATGTAGAAAAACTTTGCCGATGACTCCCAGGATCAAAGACCTTTGGTCACCAAGTGATGCTCACATACTCGGGCATCATCTCGAGTTAACTCAATCAAAAACAAATTCAAATTACCAAAAATACAGATAAAAAGCCCAACTACGAGCCAGACAACTATGGAGTCACGATCCCCAAGTGTCGAAAGCCACAAATTAGGTCATTTCATTTCTCTATGTGCAATTGATTATTTTAATACTCATGTTAAAATTAAAATGATCTCCAAACCTATGATATTTATTATGGGTCCCCAAGAACTCAAACTAAAACCCCACAATCTAGTGGACGTGCATTGTGTTTTTTATTAAATGGATGAAAATATAACGGTGAAAACTCACAAATAACAACCGCACTTTCAAAAATCTATACACATGAACATAAACTTGCATTAAAATCAGAATCAAGGCATTCAAAATTATTTGACATCCAATTTCAGAGTTTGCAATGCGTGTTATAATGTTCAAGGTTTATGAAAATTTTCCTTCCACACATTTTATGATGAAAACAAAATCAATGCATTTATTTTATCTCCCCCCAACATAGAATAAAATTTTCCCCATTGTTTAATGAAATAAAAAGTTATAAGGGGGGAGGAGAGGAGTTCAAAGAAGAAATTGAAAATGATAAACATGGAACAAATTCACCTGGTTTTTAAAATTGATGTTTATGATGCTCCAGATTACTCCTTTGATCTCTTGGGGGTTGTAGGCACCTCCTTGACTGAGCATGTATCTCCCAAAATAGTCTTTGAACCATAAAAAGAAGAACAAAACAGACAAAACAAACAACACAATGACTTATTTAATTCCAAATATAATCATTTTTATAATTTTCCCAGTTTTTTTTTGTTTTTTTAATCAATCTAATGATACATTGTATTATTTTAAATTTCTGGGTAAGGTATTACTTAGGGATCACACCACATGAAATGGATGAATATGGTTCTCCCCTTTCATACACATCCATACTCATAAAAGAAGAACATGTCAATAGTATATATTTTTTTACCTACAAAAACATAAATAAAATAAAATAAATAGATGATACATTGTCTTCTTTTAAATTTCTGGTTAATGTAGTATACAGGGATCACACCACGTGACACAGACGAGTACGATGCTCCCCATTCATACCCATCCATACTCATAAGAGAAGAATAGGTCAATAGTATAAATTTTTTTTAATATACAAACATATAGATATAAAACAAACTGATGATACATTGTCTTCTTTAAATTTTTTGGGTAAGGTATTACTCAAGGATCACACCGCGTGACAAAGATGAATATGGTGCTCCCCGTTCATACCCATCCTTACTCATTAAAGAAGAATAGGTCAACAGACTGAAGTTCTAATTAAATAAAATAAAACATGAAAACCGCGGGTTTCCTCTCGTGCAGCACTTTTGTTTAACGTCGTTATCCCAACAAAAACCCTAAATCTATTTTTTTCTGGTTCATATGATGGATCAGTTAACTCCTCCTTGGTTTCTTGTTTATTGAATGATTCAATGAATGGTTTAAACCTATGACCATTTACTTTGAATACATTACCACTTGTGGGATCCTGAATCTCTATTTCCCCATGAGGGTACACATGATGCACTAAGTATGGACCTGACCATCTAAACCTTACCTTTTTTGGGTGTAGCTGATGTTTTGAACTATACAGGAGCATGAATTTTCCCTGTTCAAAGTTTTTGACTTTGAGATTCCTAGATTGGTAGGCTTGAACATTAGATTTATTGATCCTTTAAATTTCATAAGCCTCTATCCTAACTTTCTCGAGTTCATTAAGACCTAATTTCCTTTTTGTTTCATCCAATGAAATGTCAATGTTCCTTTCTTTATTGCCCAAAAGGCCTAATGCTCAATTTAAATAGGTAAATGACATGATTTTCCATAAACCAATCTATACGGTGACATTCCTAGGATAGTTTTTCAAGCAGCTTGATATGCCCAAAGGGCAACTAAGAGTTTATTGGACCAATTCTTCCTAGAGTGATTGAAGGATTCTTCAAGAATTTGCTTAATTTTCCTATTTTCCAACTCATTTTGACCATTGGTTTGAGGATGGTATGTAGTGGAAACATTATGAAAAATACCATACGTAGACATGAGTGAATTGAATGGGCGGTTGTAGAAATGGGTTCAACGATAACTGATTATAGCCTTCAAAATTCCAAATCTAGAAAAGATATGCTCTTTTAGGAATCAGATCACAACTTGATGATCATTAGTCTTGTTGGGATTGGCCTCAACCCATTTTGAGACATAATCAAAAGCTAAGAGGATGTAGGGGTATCACTTAGTGTTTGGAAAGGGTCCCATGAAATCAATTCGCCAACAATCCTAGAATTCAACTACCAGAATGGGAGTGAGGGGAATTTGATACCTTTTGGTAATGGATCCTCATTGCTGACATTGAGGAAAAATTTAGCTGAATTGGAAGGAATCCTTAGTGAGGGTAGGCTAGTAGAAACCACTTTGCAGGACCTTTGTAGTGGTTTTATTTGTAGAAAAGTGTCCTTCACATGCATCTCCATGACAATATTTTAGAATGGACTATTTCTCAGACTCGGGAACACATCTCTGGATGATTTGATCAGGACAGAACTTGAATAGGTAAGGATCATCAAACACATAGTGTTTGACATCAGAAAAAAAAAATTCTTCTTAGCATGGGTCCCTTGGAATTTTGGAATGTCACCTGTCACCAAATGGTTTTCCATGTCAACATACTAAGGGAAATCACTCAATGAATAGAGGTTCTCATCGAGAAATGAATCAGACACATAGAGTTGGTGTGATTTGTCTTTGAATTCCATCCTAGATAGGTGATCAGCTACAACATTTTCAACACCCATTTTATCTTTAATGGTTAAATCAAACTCTTGAATAATAAGGAACCACCTAATCAATCTAGCCTTTGCATCTTTTTTTTGGAAAAGGTATTTCAGGGCTGAATGGTCGTTGAAGACAATGATGAGTGATCCTATGAGATAAGACCTTAATTTCTCTAAGGCAAAGACAAAAACAAGAAACTCTTTCTCAGTGGTGGTGTAGTTAATTTGTGCATCATTTAATGATTTTCTTGCATAAGCAATGACACATGGAGTTTTCTCACACTGTTGTCCTAAGACTGCTCCTACAGCGAAGTCATTTTCATCACACATGAGCTTGAAAGGTTGTTTCCAATTTAGAGATTGCATGATAGGTGGAGATATAAGACTTGACATGAGTGTAGAGAATGATTCCTCACAGCTTTCTGTCCATAAAAAATAGAGCATCATTTACCAATAGAGCACAAAGTGGTCGAGACATAGAGTTGAAATTCTTAATGAACCTTCTATAAAAACCAGAATGTCCTAATAAGTACCTCACTTCCTTAACAGTTTTTGGAGAAGGAAGGTGGTGTATGATTTCAACCTTAGCATTATCAACTTCAATCCCTCTACCAGATACGAGATGACTTAGAACAAGTCCTTCCCTTACCATGAAATGGCATTTATCCCAATTTAGTATGAGATTCTTAACCTCACACCTTGAAAAAACCTTTTCATCATTTAGAAGGAATCCCTCAACAGTATCCCCAAATATGGAGAAGTCATCCATGAAGACCTCTAAACAATCACCCACCATGTCTGAGAAGATTCCCATCATGCACTGGTGGAAAGTACCAGGGGAATTACATAACCCAAAGGGAATGATCTTGAAGGAAAAAGTGCCAAATGGACAAGTGAAGGTTGTTTTCCCTTGAACTTCTAAGGAGACTTTAATTTGATTATACCCTGAGAATCCATCTTGGAATCAATTGAATTGATGACCCGCCACTTGCTCGAGGTCTTGATCAATAAAGGGAAAGGGGAAATGGTCTTTCTTGGTACAATATTTGAGCTTCTTATAGCCAATACAGACTCTCCATCAACTACTAACCCTTTTTGGAAGCATATCTCCATCCTTATTGGTTATTACTATGATTCCATCCTTCTTTAGAACCACATGGATTGGGCTAAGACACTCACTCTTAGCTATAGGATATATGATACCATATTTTAACAATTTAAAAAGTTCTTTTCTCACTGCTTCCATGAGATTAGGATTGAGTTTCCACTGAGGTTGATGACATGGCTTTGAATCAGATTCTTGAACAATTCTATGAGACCCAATAAGTGGGATAATCCCAAGAATATCAGATAGGGCCCATCCAGTGGCTTTCTTGTGTCTCCTAAGGATATCTAGAAGCATCCTCTCATGATCGGCTTCAAGAGAAGAAGATATGATAATGGGAAAGGATTGATTGTCTCCTAATAACACATACATGAGTGATGAAGGGAAAACCGTAAATTCAATATCATAGTGGTTTTCACTTTCCATGAAAGGATGAGACTTTGTATTGAAATCAGTTTCATTTTTCATATTTCTTGAAAAAATTGGTTCCTTGTGAAAATAATTTTCATCCAATAAATTTGCTAGAGTAGTGTCCTTCATAGGTACAGACTCGTTTTCATTTATTTCATCAATGGTATCATTGATAGGTGATTATAGAAAATCATCAATAGAGCTATCTGAAAGAGATTCAAGCCTTGGAGAAAAATTCCCCTCATGTGAACAAAGAAAATCAATATCTTCTTGACATAAACATCCTTCAACAATTCCATGATGTTCCTAGAGATCACTATCAACACTAACAATCCAATTAACATCATGTATCTCTTCAGCATCCCCAATTTTAGAGTTTTCATTGTAGATGTTCAAATATAGACTAATTTTTCCAAAGTTCATGGTCATGTTCAGATTTCGGACTCGGATAACAGAGTTGATTTTTGCAAGGAAGGGATGACCAAGGATGATTGGGGTTTGCTCCCTATGACCTAATCTTTGGTGATTTTCCAGAACAATGAAGTTAACTGGGTAAATGAAATTTTCAACATTCCCCAAAACATCCTTTATGATCCCCTTTGGAACTCGAATACTATAATCAGCAAGTTGAAGAGTGACAGATGTGGGTTGGAGTTCTACGATCCCTAACTGACAATACATGGAATAAGGAATGAGGTTCACACTGGCTCCTATATCACACATGGATTTGACAACATTGTTCTCTCCTATTTCATTATTTATGTAAGGGCATCCTGGGTCTTTTATCTTTAGAGGAAGAGTTCTTTGGATTTTTGTGCTAACATTTGCTACTTGAAGGACTTGGTTCTTATGTGAGAATTTCATTTTAAATGTGCATAGGTCCTTAAGGTATTTTGAGTATGTAGGAATGCTTTGAATGGCATCATGGAGTGTAATTTTTAACTTGAATTGTGAGAATATTTCCCTCATTGTTTCACTCAATTCAGGCTTAGTTTTCCCCCTCAAGCGTTGAGGAAATGGGGAAGGGTGTGGGGTTGTTTTTTGAAGAGTTGTTTCTTTCATATTTTTTTAGCTTCTTTATTTTGTTCGTTTGTTTCATTTTAATTTTCATTAGAGTTTGAATCTTTATGATGTTTTTGAACTATTTGTTCAAGTATCTCAATTGATTTCCCACTTCTCAAAACTGTCACAGCCTTTAGTTGTTCATGAGTTGTTTTGGTGCAACTTGTCCCTCCTCTTGATGTTTCTTATTGAATGGCTTGTGTGGGAATGTGTGCCTTTCCAGTTTTAAGGGTTTGAAGTTCTTGTTTAAGGGATGAGAATTCAGAGTTCATTTTTTACATTTGTTTACACAACTGTTCAAGGATTGGATGAGGGATTGATTGGGTGGGGTCTTGTGTTGGTGGGTTTATCCCAGGAGGATACATTGGTTATTGGACAGGTTGTCGGTGTTGGACAGGGGGATGCTGGTATTGGACTGGTTGTTTTTGTAATTGTTTATTATTTTGAAAACATTGTGTAGTGTTGGGGCTTGGTCCTTGTGGTTGGCTAGGTTGTTGGTTATCATTCCATCGGAAGCCTGGGTGGTCATTATACCTTGGGTTGAATGTGTTTTGGTATTGGGGCTTTTGAAAGTTTAGGGAATTGACTTCAGCAGGTGGTTATCCTAGAAGAACATCCTTTATAGATGTAATGGTTGGGCAGGTGTCTATTTTGTGGTCATGTTTGTCACAAATTATGCAAACAGGGTCTATAGTTTGGATTTCATGGATTTTTCTAAGGACTATATCTTCAACCGTCCTAGTGAGTGCTTCAAGTTTAGGCCTAAGGCTTTCTTCTTCTTTAAGTGTATGAATTCTAGTAGTTCATTGTGGCTTTTCATAATAAGGTGATGTTCCCCATGTTTGGTTTTGTTCAGGAAGGATTTCTAGATACTCATAATCATAATTTTGGGATTTGTTTTTAAAGGTCCCATTACACATCATATTAATGGATTGTTTGTTCCCCGGGCCCAACCGTTCATAGAAAATTCTCACTTGTTATGGAATATAAAAACCATGATATAGAACCATGTTTAGGGTGTCTTTGAACCTCTCCCATGTTTCATAAAATGACTCTCCCTCTTTTTCCAAAAAGTTTTGGATGCACTTTCTTAGTGCAATGGTTTTGTGATGGGGGAAGTATTTTTTTTTAAATTCTCATTGTAGTTGGTACCAAGAGTGGATTGAAAAAGGTATCAGATTATTTAACCAGTTATTTTCTCAGTCCTTAAGTGAGAATGGAATGAGCCTCATCTTAGATGACTCAAGTTGATGTGGTGAGCACATGGTTTCAACAATGTCATTGAACTCCATAAACTGAAGGTAAGGCATTTCTGACTCCATCCCATGGAAGGTTGGAAGGTGGTTTAGGACATGAGGTTTAAAGACATAGTGGGTGTCTTCTAGAGAATCATTCCTAATGAAAAAGGGTGCATTGGTCCAGGTATGTGTAAGGTAGTCATTCATGGTTTGATCGACTTCATTCTGCAAATTTGAGGCTCCCCCATTTGGATTTCCATTTTGGTTCCCACCCAGGTTTATGAGTTGGTTTTAATTGAAGACCCTCCATTGAAATTGACTCAATATTTTACTCTAGGGTATTAGGAAGATTAGAATCCAATGTTTTACATGAATCCTCTATCCTAGGACATTCCACCCTAACTAGTCTGTTTCAGTTATTGCGGGTGTAGGAGGACATGCGCCAAAAGAAAAAAAGTAAGAAAGATAAGAGATAAGAGATATTGGGCGAGAATAGAATAATGGGGGTGAGTAAAGAAAGTAATGGTTTAAGGAACTTACTTGTTCCCCGACAACAGTGCCAAAATTTGGTTTCTCCCAAATTTACCTGAGTTTTAAGGGTCAAGCGGTCTCTTGCAGTATAGCTTGGTTTGTCGAATCCTCAGAGACCTAAGAAGAACAATTAGACACTCAATAAAAAAAGATGGATTTTTGGCTATGATGTGGCCAACATGGGTGGATTTTAGATGGTTTTAAAAGTGCATTATAGATCTATGTGAATTCAAATTATGAGAAAATGAGTTGACCCTAGGTTATTGCTCTGGGAGGATTGAATTAATTCCCTTTTTTACGATTTTAATTTCATTAACTCGATAAGGATTCATGAAATGAATTCTAACTAACCTCATCACATACTGATTAAACACCTTCACAACACATGATAATCACCTATACATTTTTAGTATCATTTTCATGAGAACTCCAAGGTAAAGGATCTAATTAGCACATTAAAGTGGGGTGAATAAATTCAATAATGAAGAGGAAGAATAAAAATCATTAAATGAAAGAAACTCAATTAAAAGAAATTAATAACATGTTGAGAGTGAGAAATAACATTCAATACAGACCCTTGATACTCCCTTGGATCAACCCATAAAAGATATAACCCTCCATTGATGATAATTTCTCAAAGGAATCGGGAAGTAGACTTACGAGGGTGGAATTGAAGAAGTAAAAAACAACAAAAATAACGATCACTCCACCGCTGTGTGATCAAAATCACAAGATTTAGTGTGAAAAAGTTTACATATTGAGGCAACTGTATTATTGAGATTTGAATAAGAATAGAACAGTAGAAGAAGAAGAACATTTATTAAAAACTAATGTGATTCGAACAACATACAAGGGAAGGAAAAATGCTACAAAGACAATTTGGCATAATAACATTACAATAAAAAAATCTACAAGATCCTTAAATAATCCACCAATACTGCCTTAAATAGGAAACAATGAAGAGTTGGATGATCCCCCATTATCCCATGTGCCATTAATTAATTTTATTGGGGAAAGGGGGGTGGAACATTAATGTAGAGAGACTTTTCCACTTCTTGCCCAGAAGTTGAAGAAATATTGATTCCACCAAAATGATGCGCTGAAATCACCTTCTACAAGGACGAATATGAGTGGGCCATAGTATACATAATTGAATCCCCTGATGTCCCCTAATATCCTGTAAACATTCATCCCTAAATAATAATCTTTTCGCGAGATATGATATAAATAGTGGGTTGTTGTTCTGGGCCGCAGAATCTGGCCCAGAATTCAATTTTCAACATGGTCCACCTTACTCACCACCATGTACAACGAATTAGCACTGGATCTAGAAGAATGATTTGTTCCTATATATGTCTTATATCCTCCAATGATATTTGGGCTTCATTGTGCTGGTATTGTGGGCCCCACATATTCATCAGTGGGATGATATCTAACCTACCTTCTCCAGAATTGTTTCCTTTCATCACCAAATATCCCCATCATCCATAATGAATACTCCATTAATCACTGAATGAAAAATGTTCATATTTAAGTTTTTATACATTTCCAAAAATATCAAATTACCATATGGATAAATACATTCTTTAAATTCATATGAAACATTGGCCTAAATTGGTGCATATTAGGCATGAAGTGCACAAATGATGAGAATGGATGTTCCAAATTAAAGTCCAATAACTCAGACCCATAATATCAAAAATGAACATTTAATACCATTAAATTCTAATAAAAATATGTGTTTTTATTGGCTAATCAGTTCATGTTTAACATTTTAGAATTTTTATTTAGTTATTTAAATTTGTATTATGTCAAATAAAATGATTTTTTGTTCTACATGTATCCATAATATTATTTAATAGATTACGGAACCTCCAATAAGAGTACTTAGGATCTATAGAGATAAGGCTACATAGCCAGCCCAATAAGAGAATACACTAGTTGATCTGGTTCTAATGGAAACTATCATTCTAATAATCCAATCTATAAGAAAAGTCACAACCATTACACCAGAATAAAAGGTGGGTCATGCATCAATTTTTTACTAAGAATAATCCATATATATTCAACAGTGATAAGGGACCCCATAAATATGAGGAGTGGCTAAAGTTTGTTGAATGTATCTTCCACATGTTTCTATAGGTTTGTTCCCCTAGAACCTGATCTTTTTTCTAATAATAAACTTAATAATCAGAGGTTCCAGAAGCGTATGAGGGAAAACATTCATTCAATGTTGATTCTCATATTCCTATCGAACTTTGTTTAGGTAGATAATAAAATATCTATGGAGGAGAAAGACATAGTGGTGAAGATAGGGATCTCTAGTGCATTAGTGATAGAATGAGGTTTTCAGAGTTTTCTTTCCAAATATAAGTGGAGTCAAGATGACCAGTATTGAGTTGCAGATAGCATTTTGAAATGGAAATCTGGTATGATTCAGGTGTTAGGTAACCAACGAATAAAATAGATTCACCATAAGCCTAGTTTCTTGTTAAAATGCAAGGTGTGACACACATGCTAGAGATTTATTCATCATCTGTATTTCTATAAGGGAAAATCCTAGTGTAGTAGAGCTAGATCCACATTAACCAAGGGTTCTCATTTGTTACTTGACATAAATAATAGGGTTGGATCTCAAACTCCTACATAGGGATAGGATCATATAGAAAATAAAGGACATGATAGGGCTAGATGTCCATACGAAATAAAGAGTATACTACAGAATACAAAGGAAATGATGGATATCGTTGGAGGTACAGTGTTCATAGTATCATTTATGGTTATGGATTTTTTTGATATAGGTGTTAATAAATTTTTTATATAATCAAAGCATATCAATATATTGGAATTTACTTTGGATCTCATTCATTTAATGATGACTATTTCCACTCCTTTTTGAAAGAATACAGAGGTGAAGTTTATGTGTCCCAACTATCAGATGATGGTTGTTGAATGTGAAACAGTGTGGGACTTCTTAGTTCTATATTTTTATATCTTTTATATTATTATTGGAATGGATTGGATGACTATCCTTAGAGCTCATATTGTTTTTTATCATCCTCAAGTGAAGTTCATCTCTCCTGATGGATTCACTTGAATTTTATATGGTGAGTCGGATCCTTGATTTGGAGGACAAAGTTCTATCTCTCCTAGTTCTAAGTTGATTACTTTCTAGTTATTGTAGTTGTTTCATGATTCTATTGATCCATATCTTAGTGACCCTTTTTATGTAGTTGGGTTTGAGTAGCCCAATGTTTTTTAGATGACTTTTATAGGTTACCATGCTATAAGAAAGATAAGGTATGTATAGACTTCCTTCTATGGATTATACCCATTTATATACTTCCATAACATATGGTTCTTTCTAAATTAGATGAATTAAGGGTTTAACTGAAAGATGTTGAGGCTAATGGGTTTATTCATCCTATAGTTTCACCTCCGGAATCACCATTGATCTATATAAATAAGGTGTATATGAGTACGCATATTTTTATTTATTAGAAAAGACTAAACCAATTGAAAATAATGAACAAATATCCCATGTATAGGATTGATGACTTTTTGATCAGATTATAGGGGCTCAATGGTTTATGGGTGTTAATCTGATATCGGGGTATCATCATCTTAGAGTCTTGGAGAAGGATTTTATGAATACAATGTTCAAGAGAATGTATAAAAAAAATTATTATTTGGTTATTCCATTTTTTATTACCAACACTCTTATGATTATTATTTCACTGATGAAATGAATATTTCATTGGTTCTTGGATTCCATTTGTTATTATATTTGTAGATAATAATCTTGTTTATTCTATATCAGAGAAAGATCAAATTTTGAATCTAAATATCATTCATAGGATCATAAAGGATCAACATTTGTATGATAATACATCCAAAATTAGTTCAGGATTCAAGGGGTGGAATTTTTGGGCCACATAATTTCTAAGAAGGGTGTCTCAATAGAACTTGAAAATATTATGTTGGTTGTGTCTTGGAAGCATCCTATAAGTGTCTTTTAGATTTGGAGTTTATGGAGGTTAGTTAGTTATTGTAGATTCTTTATTTGGGAAATATTTAATATTGCATCTCTCATGACAATGTCGGCTCATAATCGTGTAATGGCTATTTGGAGCAAGTGGTTCCAAACTTATTTTGAGGTGTTGAAAGTGAGACTTACATCATCTCGAGTAATGATTCTTCCTATGATAGGTGTTAGTTATAATGTCTTATGTGATACCTCATATTTGGGTTTGAGTTGTGTTCTAATATAGGGAGTAGGTGGTAGCTTATGGATCACATCAGATAGTCCCTCATAAGAATAATTATCCCACTCATGTCATTGATTTAGTAGCAGTTATGCATGATCTCAATAAGTGGTGCCATTATATTTTTTGGGGATGTTTATAGTGTACTCGGACCTTAAGAGTAAAACGTATATTTTGACTTAGATGAATCTAAACCTTATATAGTGATGTTGGGTAGAGTATCTTTAGATATTAAATTCTTACATTTCTCACACACATAGAAAAGGGAATGTGGATACAAATACTTTGAGTAAGAAATTATTGATCCAAGTAGTGAAAGAATCAATGGGAGAGTGTTACTTGATATGTCTGTTCACTGGGATGCACTAAGATGAAGGGATATCTGATGGAAAGGAATTTCTAGCTTGTACATGATCTAGATCACCCATGGATGATCACATTTAACATTGGAAGGATAATGATGTGGAAATTCAGTGTTTAAGTAGGAATTATTTTTGTGGGGAGGACTCAAGTGATTGGCCTCAGTCTTCCAATGGGGATCTATACTTTTAAGGCAGAAGGGTTATACATATGGGATTGAGGTTTGACTTGATAAAATACAGACATTGATTGAGTTTTCCAGTGTACCATGGAGCAAAAAATATGTAACATGACATGATACATCATTATTGATGGTTAATAATGAGATGATCAATTGTGGGTTTTGTATCACACTGCCTAAAATTCCCAAATATTATGGCAAGGTTGTTAAAACTGTTACCCATTCCAATGCAGAAATGGTATGACATAGCCATGGACATTGTGATTAGGATACCATAGATATCATGTTGTACGGATATGATTTTGGTCATCATATATCAACTCATGAAAATATATCATTTCCAACCTATAATGGAATCGATAAAGTAATAGGATATTGGGAACTTTTACATGTGGGAGTTTATTAGACCTTATGGTGTTCCATCATCAATAACTTTTTATAGTGACCCCCACTTTATATCCTAGTTTTGGACTAGTTTTTTTACATTAGTTGGTACTCATTTGATGTTTAACTTGGATTTTCATCCATGGATAGATGGTAAGACTAAGATTCATCCAAATTCATGAGGACACGCTCTATCCATGTGCATTTGACTTTGGAAGATCAATGAAGAAGATCCTAACATTACTGTATTTTTTACTGTAATAGTTTTAAGGCTTTAATCCTGATGGATATTTTTGATTTGTTTTATATGAGGCCATGTGTGTCACCTATCTGTTGGAAATATGCTAGATAATGCAACTTGGTTGGACTAAGAATTATTCATAAGATTCCATATATTATGAAATACAATAGTAAAATTTTAGTGATGTCTTAGAGTTTCCGGCAATATTTCACTGATCAGTTTCATTGTCTATTTGAATTTAAGGTCATTAATTAGGTTTTTCTTGATTTTTTACATCATTTGGGATATAGGCGCATGGGAGTACTAGGTATGTCGGAACCTCATTATGTCAACAAAATTGATATTATGGAGTGACTCATTAATGGGTATTATCATTTGTAATTAACTACTAATTTTCATTCTATTAATGATGGGATCCATGATTCACAGTCGATGAAGTATTAGCTGGACTCATCCCATGAGTTTTAGTAAGAGAACTTTGAGAATAAACCTACCACCTTATTGGACGAATGACCCATTCTGGTAGTCTACCAATAGTGTAATGTGTTTCATTCCAATATGATCCCATTGTTTTTTTATGGAAGTATGGTAGGGAAACCATGAGATATGGTAGTGTGAGGGTTTTATGATGTAGTAGTGACCTTATCATTTCTAAACTTTGTGAACTTATGAATTTTTATAGCAAAAAATATTTTATAGTTGGGATAATTGTTACACCTTGATATGTGGAACCATTTATAGATATCTCTATGTTTTGTCATTCAATTTTTAGGTTCACTTATGTGTTTTATGTGGAGAATTGTCACACCCGGGTTTGTAGAACCATTTATAGAGACATCTAATGTTTAAAAAATTATTATTTCATATGTTTATTCTATTGAAAATATTTAATTTCATATATCTATATTTTATTGATAATATCATTATTTGGAAAGGAATGGAATTATTTTTAAAAGAAAACCAAATGATGATCTGTAAATGGAAATGAGTTCTTTTATACATGTTTTAGAAACCTATTTGGATAAGAACTAACAGATGCATTTTTCAACATATTATAGATTCCCAATGGTATCCCATTAGGATCTTAAGCTCACATACAAATTTTTCCTTTATGAATTTGTAGCCTTGGTTTGTTAAGATATAGGTAAAGGGGAGAGTGTCAAATAGTGGATTTCACTTCATCTCATAATGCCTTCCATTATGATGGTATTATAATAACTTATGGTTATGTGGGTATTAACCCATGGGTTAATTCATGTTTTATTATATTTATGGTCTTCATGATTTTTTGACTACTTGATTCAATTTTTTTCATTGTGACATCTTTGGTTGACATTGAAATATATTATATTCTAGTTATCCATTATTTTACCATGATTATTCATTTTGTAACATATGTATTTGGAGGTTGAAATCATTCCAATTTTCTTTTGTATGATACCTAAGAACTTGTATCTATCCCATGGAAATAGGGAACATTATTCAAGCCTTGTGGTGGGCTAATTTGGGTAACATTAGGTGTTTACTTGGATAAGTATTTTACAAATTATTATTATAAACTAGGTTGCGTTAAAGCCTATACTCATACATATGTACCACCATATAATATCAAGTGGTTATTGATAAACTAGAGATATGACTATTGAAACTCAATAGGTAGTGTTTCATTGTTCTTTGTATGTTCATTTTCATGACACGCCTCAAGATACCTGGGCAGATTTTGGGTTTCCTAGTATTTTTGTTTAAGTTTGTATACATTTTCTTTAGTTTAAAAAAAATTTAATAGAAAAAAAATATAAATGTTACTTTCATCTTTTCTTATAGATTATGAATCCTCCATGAATAGTTATCAATATTTCAGCAAATTAATATATTGATAAATCCCCCCTGGAGAACCCCCTAGTTGATTTAGTTATAATGGAAACTATCATTCAAACAATACACTCTATGGAAAAATTAACCAGCATTGAATAGGAATGAAAGGGGGTTCATTCCTTAGAGTTTACTAAGAATAATCCTCCAATCTTATGTGATTATAGGGGACCACAAGAATATGAGGAGTGTCTTGATTTGATTTAATGGTTCTTCCACTTCTTGAAGACATTGAAGGAATCTATGGTGGTTTGATTCAACTTTTATACTTGAGGGACCAATAAACACATAGTGGGACTCTATTATGTAAGTTAAGTAACATAAGGATCTCACCAAGACTTCATTCATGGATTAATTCATCAAAACAAATTATTCTATAATACAATGTGAGTGGAAAAGGCAAAGGAGTTTCAGGCCTTTGAGAAAAGGGATTTTGTTATTATGGAGTATGCCACCTATTTCACTGAGTTGGTTTATAATGCACATGATCTTATTACAAATTATTACCTTAAATATCCAAGGTTTGATTTGATTATAAGTCATGGTATTCATTTAATAATGATTCTCATAGTCCTACTATCCTTTTTTGAGGTAGAAAATAAAGACTCTATAGAGGAGGGGATATAGGAGGGAAGAAAGGGATTTCTTCTGTATTAGTGATAGTAGGATGTAGTAAGAGTTTTCTTTTTGGTCAAAAGATGAAACATTATTTCTAGTATCGAGGTGGAGGAAAGAGTATGTAATAGACATCCAAGAAGATCCATGTGATCAATTACCAATTTGGGAAAAAGAGGAACTATAAGCCTAATTGCTAAGTAGCTCCCATGGTGTGTCACAAATTTTATAAATCTAGTCATCATCCATGTTTCTTTTAGAGAGTATCCTAGGTAAATAGATATAGATCCAAATTCACCAAGGGATCCCAATTCTTACCTAACACAAAAATGGTATGAAATATCGAGATCATTATTAGAGAGATTCTTAGGTGGAAAACAAAGTACAAGATGGTGATGGATGTCTGTATACATCGGAGAGTTCACATAAGGAGATAGAGGTAGGACCGACTACAGTGAGAGGTATGATGTTCAAAGAATATCTTATGGGTATGTATTTTTGATATAGGTAAAACTCATTTTTTATATCATTAAATCATAATGATACGTTGAGCTTTTCTTAACAACTCATTCCTTTATTGATGAAACATTCCATATATTAGAGAAAGAATATAGAGTTGGAGTTTATGTTTCATTTGTGTTTGGTGACGATTTATGATTTTCATACTTTGTGGGAATTATTAGTTATAAACATAGATATTTTTTATATTATTATTGAAATATATTGGATGATTATCCATAGAGATCATATTAATTGTTATAATCATCAGGTGGAGTTTCTCTCTCACGATGGAGTCACTTCTATTTTCTAGGGTGAATGGGATCCACAATAAGGAAGTGAATATATCATTTCTATAAAATATATGTAGATCTCTATTCAGTTGTTTGAGTTGTTTCATAAAAATATTGATCAATGTATTAGTGACCCTCTTTGGGGGTTGTGTTTGAGTACCCTTATGTTGTTCTAGATGGTTTTTCTTGGTTACCACCAAAAAGGGAACTGGAGTTCTCAATGAAACTAATTCTAGGGATGAGACCCATTTTTTACCATCATACTATATAAAAACTTATGAATTAAAGTAATTAATCGTTAGGTTCAAGGATCTTGAGGCTAAGAGACTTATTTTTCCTAGAGTTTAACCTTTGGTATCGCTAGATCTCTTCACAATGAAGTCATACATGATCCTTTATATTTTTTATTAACAAAAGCTCATCCAGGAGTGTGTAATGAAAAAATATACATTACCTAGGATTGATGACCTTTTATATCATCTTAAGGGGGATTGGTGGTTTATGAAAATTTATCTAAGTTCAGTGTACCGTAAGATCAGGGTATTTGAGTAATATATACCAAATACATCGTTTAGGAGTAGGAATAAAATCTAAGTATAAATTTTTTGTGCCATTTGGTCTTACCAATTCTTATGTGGTATTCCAGGCCTTAATGAATCAAGTCTTTCATTGGTTATTGGATTCCCTTGTGGTGACGATTGTGGCTGATAATCTCATTTATTCTATATCAGAGTAATATCATGTTGTTTATTTAGATATCATTCTTGGAATCATTAGGTTACATGTCTTACATTCTAAGTTATCCAAATTTCAATTCTAGAATCAAGAAAAAAAATTATAGGCCATGTATTTTCTAATAATGGTGTCTCTGTGGATCCTAAAAAGATTAAGAGGTGATGTATTGGGAGATACCTAGAAATGTGGTGGATATCCAAAGTTTCTGTGGGTTAACATGTTATTAAGATGATTTTTTCAGGACTTCATCATTCTTTCATATCCCATGATATAGTTTACATATAATGGTGTATTTCTTGTTTTGATTTAGTGGTTCTAATGTTATTTTGAGAAATATAAATTAAGATTGAATTCAAATTAGGTATTTATTCTCACTGCATTGGGTGTTAGTTATGAAGTAATTTATGATGCGTCGAGGACGGGTTTGGGTTGTGTTCTAATGTAAGGGAGACAAGCTATAGTTTTGGGATCATGTCAGTTATACACTCATGATAAGAACTATCCCACTCACATCCTTGAGTTCACGGTGGTTATGCATGTTCTCAATAATTGGAACCACTACCTCTTCAGGGAGTGGTTTACATTTTACTCAAACAATAATGTTATTATGTATATTTTCACACAAATAGATCTCAAAATGAGATAGAAAAATTGAGTGGAGTGTCTTCAGACCGTTATATATGAAATGTATTGATCCCATAATAAAGGGAATGTGGTTATTGTCACTTTTAAAAAAGAAACAACCGATTAAAATGTGAAATGATTCAGTGGGAGAGTGGTTATGATGGGCTTGTTCACTATGATTAACTTATATCATGGGATAGTTTATGGGTATGTATTCTAATATTTTAATCAGGTTGGATCACTCATGGATGATCAGATTTTACTTGTTCTGGTTGAGGATGTGGAGTTTTATCATTTTAGAAGGAACCTTTATGGTGGGGATACCTCATGTTACTATCCTCGATACTTCAATTTGGTTATTTGATTTCGATACAGAAGGGTTGTTATGATGGGATTGAGATAGTATTTGATGGATGATGTGCATCAATGGATTTGGAAAGTGAAACCTCTAGAAACCAATATGTACCACTACATGAGACATCATTTCTAGTGGCATGGAATGATATGATTGATTAGTATTTTTGTATAATGGACCCTCACTTTTTAGAAGATTAATATGGAGAATTAGATACATATTGGGTTATTAAAACTATTTCCAATTATAGTGTGTAAATGGGATGAGATATCCATGCACTTTGTGATTGGGATACCTTGGAATCCTAGTGGTAAGGATTTGATTTGGGGTATTATAGATCAAATCATAAAATCTATGCATTTTATACCTATAAAGGAGTCGGTAAAGGTAGAGTGTCTTAGAAAATTTTATTTGTGTGAGTTTTTTTGACTTCTTGTTGTGCCATCAGTTATCATTTTTTATAGATACTCTAACTTTACATCATGGTTTTGGATTTGTTTGTATACAATGATTGGTACTCATTTGATGTTGAGTAGGAATTTTCATCTAAATATGGTTGGAGAGACTGAGTGATCCATCCAAATTCTTGAGAAATTGATATGGGGATTTGTGATTGAATTCATAGGATCATTGGAGAAGCATCTTACCATAGTTTAGTTTTCCTATAAAAATATTTATCAAGAATAAATATGGGTGGTATCATTTGAGTAGTTTTATGGGAGGCCTTGATGGTCAACTCTCTATTGAGAATATGATTAAGAAATGTTCATGGTTGGATTGATCATTGTTCATGGGATGAAATATTTCATGAAAATAATTGAGAAAATGATTATAGTGAAGTACAGTCACCATAAATAATATGTTTATTATCATAATCATCTATTATTATTTGAGTTAGGTGATCATGATTTTCTTAAATTTTATCATCATTTCAGTTGTAGGTAGTTAGGGAAATATAGTATGTTTTCAGCTTGCTATTTTACCTCCAATTTCATATATATTTCATTCCACATGAATAAGAAAATGGATTTATATTATTTAAATATTTTATGTAATTCCATGTGTGTCCCTCCCCTCGCTTATAAAAGGGCTTGTATTCTCCACCCTTATTTACAAACATTGAGACCTCAATATTAGTCAATACAATAAATAAACTATCTTATCTTCATACCATTTATTATTTTTCTTCTTTTATTAACCTAATTCCATCCTATGAATCATTAATTTATAATCCAAAGGAGGTATCTCAAACAATAGGAAACCATCTTACCAAACTCTTTCAAATTTATTTCCTCTTATACTTCCTATAAATATATTTTTTATATCCTAAAATAATTTACCTAGTATAATCAACATACTGAGATTTTATTATTATTATGGTATAACAATTTTCTATTTCCTTTCTATTAAATGGGAAATAAAAGTCTTTCTTGTATATGCAAGTGGACTACTGCCACCACATAATGATATGATTCATTTTATATCACCGCCTCACATTTATGAATTTACTGATGGATTGAATAAATATATTTCAATTTTATGTTATAATTATTACTATTTAATTATAAAATTACTATTTATCTTAATTTAATACATTTTTTTATAAAATGAAAAATGAGTTCATCTATACATATTGGCTATTATCTCTATTAATAGTATAATTCATTATTCTATCAATAAATTTGAATTAGAAAGTCTAAATATGACTACAATGAATATATAAGATTCTTATGTAATATATAATCATTTTATAAATTACCATTTTATTTTTAATTTTTTTAACCTCTATTTAAAAATATTTTAAGGATTGCTCTGAAAAAATAGGGAAGGTCTTGGAATCATTCGTGGGTATAGAGAAAATAAAAATGTGAAAAATGGGCCTTATAATACACGTCGCATGGTTAGTGAATGGTTGGGTTTTTTTTCAAAATTTCATTCCGAATTCAAATAAAACATCAAATCCTCTCAAATATGGGTTTTTAAATAAATTAAAAACACATTTAAAATCAATAAAATAATAAAGTGTTTCAGTTTTACGGTAAATACTTATGGAACCGCCTACCTTTAACGATATTGTAACACAATCATTACTAGAGATGGGAATACTAATGAGAACTAAGTTTAAGTAGATCATGAAATCCAACATATAATATAGATCCATCAAAATAGGGATTAAATCCATCAATGACATGATGATCTATCACTCTCTAAGAGGGATATGAGATAGAGTCATGAATTCACATATTGGAAAAAGATCATATGAGATTGTTGGTGCTTTGATCTCTAAGAAAATATATTATAGGAGTCAATTTCACCTCTTGAGAGCTTCCAAATGCTAAGAAATCATATTATGGTCAAATGAATGTTTTTAATGGTTAAACATGGTGTTTCCATATTTTTAAATGAAACATTTCGAGTTATTAAAAACCGCATGCAAAGTTTGTTGGAGAGGCCTCACGGATAGTGGTAACCATGCACCTTAACCATGCTCCCCCACTAGAATTCTCGATGGGGTTCATGGTTTTGAAACATGGTTAAAATAATCATGCATAAATCATGAAAATCATCACTATTTAAGGGTGCATGGTTTTAAGGTATGGCTACACAGTTAGAAAAAACTATGTACCCCATTCAAGTGGCTTTCAGTAGGGATAATGTTTTATGATGAAAAATAGAAAAGTTTTTCCTAACCATGTTTCCATCCACAGGCCCATGTGCTTCCAAATTTTTCAAAAAACTCCTCAAATAACCCCAAAATAAGACCCAACCAAAACATGATCAATAAAAGTGTCAATAAGTACCTAAAATAAGGTAAATTTATGTTACGTCCTCCCCACCGTAAACACTTTTTGTCCCTTATAATCCTATTGTGAAGATTATATATTAAATAGATGAGGCTATCTATCTCTCATCAGTGTCTCATGATCCTACGATTCATGAAAATAAGAACCATTCTTCCACGGAAAAATGACCAAATGTATCATCATCCCATGAATAACCATTGTCGTAGAATAAAAAATCATTAATGGGTGATCAGTCATGGATAAATAAGGCTCAACATTAAGGTCTTCCCAACAAAATACATGAGAAGAGTTATCAAGAGTCTTAATGATCTAAGATACATGAAACACATTGTGGATCAAATTTAACTACGGTGGATCCTCTAAATGGTATTAAATTTTCCCCATCTAATAAAGAATATCAAAAGGACTCACAATCCATAGCCTAAAATTTCTATAAAATCCAATATGTTTGATACCCAACCTATTTGAAACACTCAATTGGCATAGAATTTATATCAACTTTGTGCCATCACCATTTTATGATGAATCCATTGTATCTTCGTAATCATCTCTTGGACCAAACATGATACACCAAAGGAATATTCAATAATATCTAACAAAAATAATATATATTGACATTGATATTCATACAAGACATCTAAAGGATTCATTATAATAGTGTAACAGTAACTATTATTGTTAGAAAACCCAACCAGTCACAAATGGACATCCCAAGCTCCACTAAAGTCAAGAAGGCATGCACGAAGCATGTATTTCAAAATAATTATATTTTGTTCTATATTACATCCATATACCATTTATATTCCTTTCTCAAACATGCCTTGGATCCCAATTCATCCTAGATTCCTTTTTAAAAATTAGAAGTAAACTCAGTATCCCTAACCGAAACTATAATATAATGAATTTCATAATAACAGATGATCTCTTTCACATGGATATTTCTAAAGTACTTAGCATTAGTTGTGACTTCAATGGGTTTAAAGTGATATTATTTGTATAAAATTTAAAACAAAATAAATATCACATTATTCCCTTATGGTTTACATGGAAAACCAATCATGAATTTTATAAATATATTATTTCACTTCCATGTTTTCACTAGAAGTGGTTAATTAAACCCAATGGTATCTGGTTCTCAACATTGACATGTTTATTATTATAAGAACAGGAAAAAAAGTCAATGATGTATCATCTCATACCTATCCAACAAAATATCCATTATATATCATAGAACATATTTTTGGTTACAGGCTATACTACCCACAAGGAATTATCGAGACCCCCCATTACATATTGTCTCATAGGAAAAGGTATAAAACACTAAATCCAAAAAAAACATAGGATACCTTATAAAGATAATGAACACTCATCGATGATCTTCCCATCATATAGATAGTCTATAATACTGTGGAATTCAACATCAAGATATTATAAAAAAAATATTTCAAAAATAGAGGAAGTCAACTGAACAATCTCTTGGAAAACCTCAATATCATCCTATTAGACTCCTAGATGTTACAGATAAAAGAGATTCATTAAATTCTACATTTATGAGGATTCCTTCGTGCCCTGTTTTATAATTTTCTTGCTCAATGATTCAATTATACCATTCCCTTTACCAGGGGTGTAGTAAATTTCGAAATCAAAAGACTAAAGGTACTCCACCCAATAGTGCTGTTATAGATTCACATATTTTTTATAGAATATATAACTCATGATTTTGAGGTTCAAATAAATAGAAAAACCATTCATGGTAATTCTATCCACTCTAAAAAGCATGCATCACGGCTATGAGTTTAAGGTCATTGTTTAGATAATTATTCTAAAGTGGACTAAGCTATCAAGAACTATAGGATACAATGTGATAACCCTTCATGAGGACACAACCCAAACCCACACCTAATGAATCACAAAAGACCACATAGACCTATAAAGTTTTTGGAAGACTCAACACTAGCACCAAAGACAAAAGAAATTTCATCTATAAAAATTAACACATAAATTTTCCATCCCATAAGAACATCACTCTTTTCTATGTGAGAGTGGTTATCAGATAACTCATCTTTAATATATCTTTACTGAATCTGTGGTAATACCCCAAAAAGCCCAAGAAGCTATGAATCTCAAGAACATTGTGTGGTTGCTCATATATCATCAAATCCTTCACCATTTCATGATCAAATTAAATTCCATGTTTTTAGACCATGTGTTGTAAGAAATACATTTCTTAAATCCATAAAACCAACTTTGACAGCTTGGCAGAATGTTGATTATTTCTATAAATTTCCAAAAATTCTATCAAATGATGCACATGATCCTTTTCAATCATGAAGTATACCAATATGTCTTCCATAAAGACTAATAAAAACGTGTTGAAGTTCTCATGAAATATCATATTTATCAACACTGTAAAAACTATATGATAATTATTTAGAACAAAAGTTATCCCAAGGTACTCAAAGTGGATATACCTACTCCTCATGGTAGTCTTCAAAATGTCTGATTCTTTATTTCATGGTTGGCAATAACCATATCGATAATAAATCTTCAAGAACCACTTTTCTCATTTTAATAGGTTATTAATATCATCCATATATTTCCATGGATGCTTTTTCTTTAATATAAATCGATTGAGTTTTCATTTATCAACACGTAATTAAAGTGTTCCATCAGCTTTATTTACAAAGAGAATAGATACCCCCCAAGGTGAAATGCTCAAACATATAAATACTTTTTATAATAAAACATTAAAATAAGTATTAAACTCTTTAAATATATCCAGTTACAAATATTAATAAGTAATATACACTATATTAGTACAAGTTACTATATAAATGGGGAACAACACATCTCTTACTGATGGAAAGAAAAAGAAATCGGATGAAAATTTATCGGGGAACTTGACAAAATTGGATGGAGATCATAACTTATAGAATCTCTCTCTATCTCTATGTCAAAAACAAACACTGATATTACCCTAACCAAATCCTGAAATGTAGGTTTTCCTATACTCATCCTCACATCCCATTCTCCCTAAAAAACACAGCACACCCCATTAAGAATAGTAAATAAGACCCGTCAAAGATAAAATTCTATTCATACCTTATGAGAAATCATTCAATCCATCTCAAAAATTATGTCAATATTTTTCATGTCATGAACCATAAAATTACAGTTTTTCTCAATATCTTATAAAGGGAAAACATAAGAGGGAAAAAGGGTACCGTACTCTCACTTTGTTTTGAGGGGAATAGTAATATCCCTCATATAATATTAAATATTCATAGGAATATTTAGTAGGCTCATAATATAAGGTGATATAAATGAGTGAGATTCACCAGTATAAAATAAATTATTCACTAATGATGAATCTATATTGAGGGTATCTATCAAATTGGAACCACATCTTCTTCCTCTAGAGAATCTTCCATTGTATGAAGAAGTTTTATTTTAGATGTATGTTGGTGGAATCATGTAGTTCTTGAAGCATCTAATTTCAAAAAAATTCTTTTTAGTGTCGATGATCACATTCCAATATTTAATTAGAAAATATATGGTATAACTTATACAAGTGACCAGAGAATCAACATGAACTACAGATCTTGGGTGCCTCAAGAAAAACCCATTTTGAATTCCCAACGTTTCCACACTGAAAGAAATTAGTAGGGCCTCTGTCAATTAATTGAGAAGGTCTAAATGATTCATATAGTAGATATCTACTACTATACTCATCACTATTTTTCTTCTCCTTCAAGGGAACAATATAACTAACATTATCAGAAAAAGGAACTCCCAATAACCCTAACCTACCAAGAAGGTCATGCTCATCCATCAATTCTCTATCAATCACATCAGTATAAGAAGTGAGATTCAGAATTAAACCCTAGAATCAGATATCTAATTAGAGTATCACATCAAATATTCATTCCTTTAATTTATCATTTTTTACTACCTTATGATACAACAGAAAAATCTCAACAAATAGGTTTACATATTGAGTCATGATATTCTCATGCTACTAGAGGTTGATAAACTTCAGACTCTTTTCCAAAAACATTGAATTTAGATAAAGTAATCTATTAAAATAACTCAAAATTCTTTCCACGCCAATTTCATAGGTTTATTCACTGTCACCAATGGATCCCACTATCTTATAATGGGTCCATCAAGCTTGAAGGTATAATTTTTAACATTTATATCTTTTGGTGTTTCTATTAATTCAAACAATAGCTCAATCTCTTAGAATCAATCCTAAGCCTTTTTAGGTTCATTAGATCCTTGGAAATTTTGTGTATTATTAAAATGATACTCTTCGGAATGATCTATGGATTCATCCCTTCAAGTTTCCACTACCAGATCATGAATGATAATAGGTGTAGGAACCAACCCCAAAGATTTTACAACACACACCACAATCTCAACAATATTCTGCCCCACTAGAGGATTTTCTCACTATTTTCACCAGAAGATTCCTCAAATGTCTTATTCAAATGTCTTCTTGGGGGTATGATGCTACATAATATCAATATAAAACACTGAAACATCAGTAAGGATACACAGATGAAGAAATCAATCAATAAATATTCGAATTTCAATTCCATAAAGTATATTTAAACATTGTGATTATCAATTTACATATATCAAAAGCTGAGAAAATAAAATAATCAGATCAAAATATTCCCAAAATTTAATTTATTCAAACACCTATAGTGAATTAAGGCTCAATATAATGGGAGATGGAAAGGAACTCACTAATAGCTACAACCTAAGTCCTAACAATCCTATCTACTGTCTACCATGATATCCCAAACTATATACTAACAGCATGGAAAGATGAAAAACCTATTGATCAGATACAATTTTATCACAAACTATCTTGAATACCCCGGTAAACTAAAACCCAAGCCATTATTGACATATCCCAAAGGGTTTTTCTGATATCTATGTGTTGGTGACTAGCACTTGGTATTATACAAGAATTAAGAGGAAGTTATTTTTCTATAAATAAATAAGATGATAAAAGAAACGATTCAGTATATAAACACTCATTAAGGATAATGTAATAGAATAAAAGAAGTAAAATAATATCCAAAAAGTAAATCATCAAAAGACACAATATGTACAAAATAAAGTCCTCTAAAACCCATGTAACAATTGGATCACTTATCTTCTAGTCACCTCCTTAACTCTAGTTCTCATGAATCAAAAACAACCACAACCACCAAGTGGAACTTTCCCTTTTCTAGGACCTAGCATAAGGTAATCTTAAAATTCCATTAGGCAGAGGTAGGGTGTGAGATAAATATCCCATTTGGGTCTCACTAATTTTTTCATGAGAAATTCCAGAATAATAAACCTTTTATGATTTAAATTTAAATAAAACAAGTCCATAAAATTCATTTACATATTTTCAATAATTCATGATTTTGATTCAAATAATGGTTAATATATCAAAATAGTCTTAAATGAAAATTTTATATAAATTATTTATATAAAATAGAGGGAATGAATAAAACAGTTCTATAATAAACATCATGTAATCCTCAAATAAAAATAAATAAATTACCATGTCATAATCCCTATGGTATGTTGGTTTCTAGAAATATCATCCATGCACTTCTCATTTATTATCATAAATCAAGTTAGTTGTGAACACTCAATGAATTTGGACATTATATATTTTCAACAAAAAATGATTTCAATTCAAAATATATAAGATATATAAAAATAGTATAAAATTATAATTTTATATAAAAAATTTATATAAAATATTTAGTATGATTATAATAGGTCTATAATCAATGTAATGTAATCATAAAATCAAAATAAATCATAGAACCATGTCATAATCCATATAGTAAATTATTTTCTAGAATTAGGATCCTCAAACCTCTCAATCATGATCATGGATCCAGATAGGAGTGCACACTCAATAAATATACACCTTAATAGGAGACCCATTGTGGGAAATCAATATATAACCCAATTAGGTGAGACATTACAAGAAATCATGTACGGCATGGTTTAGTTATTATTCTCATCATAAATCCATAGTTTGGGTATCTAAGTCCAAGCGTGATTATCCTAATAACCACTAACAACCCAATATCACATGTCATTCAATAAATCCATCAATTAATCATTGAAAAATAAATCATTTCATCTATCTTATTTTAATATCCCAATTTCATTTTTCAATATGCATTATTATTTCAAAACCACATCATAATTTTTCATCAATTTCATGCCTTTTCAAATCACCATTCATTTTTATCTATTTTTATCAAAAAATTCCATCAATCATTTCATAAAATACCCTTTAAATTAAATACTTAATTTTTCTCAAGGTCCACCCAATGATTTCAATTACATTTAAATTTTGTGGGGTTTCACAATTCAATACCATTTTTTCAACAAACATCAAATCATCTCAAATAATGATTTCTAAATCGATTTAAAATTAATTTAAAATAAATTAAGAAATAAAGGGTTTCAATTTTGGGTTAAAACCTTATTTAACCACCTACCTTTAATCATAATATCACATTATCAACACCCAAAATGGTAAAATCAATGAGAATTTCGATGAAGGATATTAAGAAATAAATCCTAAAATCATGATCCATCAAAATAAGAATTATATTTATCAATAACATGATGTTATTTCACTCTCTAAGAAAGATATAAGATAGATTTGGTAGAAACTAAATGTGAGGATTCTCACTTTATGAATGAAAATAAAATGAAATTTCCAATTCTATAACCACAAGGGAAGATGTTAGATGAGTCAATTTCACTAATTGAGAGACTCCAAAAGCTAATGAATTGTATTAGGGATGAATGTAGATGCTTAGGGATTAATCAAAGGGTTTTATTATATTTAATTAAAATTTAATTATAATTACAAACCATGTATGTGGCATGCTAGAGGGGCCTCATGGTTAATAGTAATTTTGTGCCTTAATTGTGTGTCCCTACTGGACTACTAGATGGGGTTCATGGTTTGACTGTATAGTAAAACAAATAGTGTGATAACACTAAAACCCTTATCTGTACAAAGTTTCATGATTTGGAGGGTTGGATATATGGTTAGACAAACCATTCAACTCCTTTTAGTGGATTTGAATAGGGTTCATGATTTCTTAGTCCAATCCACATGGATTTAGTTAATAATGTGGCAACCACAAAAAATACCACATGCATCAATGTTTTGCAAAAAAACCCCAAAATGACCCCAAAAAGAAGACCCAACCAAATAATGATCAAAATAAGGGTAAATAAGACCCTAAAATAGGTAAAAAAAATATTTTACATGACACTTTACATATATGGTTTTGAAATTGTGGATACGATTCTCTACATCAATGGGTTAGAATTAGTGGACATGTCGCTCAGCATATACGGATTGGAAATGGTGAATATTGGATCTACATATATGGCTTAGAAATATTGTACATGAAGATCTAAATTAGCAAGAATTAAATGAAATGAAAATCCATTTTCATTCACTTTATGAATTTATTACACTGTGATTTATGTTTCAGACAACCGGGATGGTCCAAAGCCAGTATGGTTTGTTGGGTTTTACTTTGGAACCTGAGGGCCAAAGAGGTTATTTGATTACATTTTAAATTGAAAAGATGATTTTATTTATTTTAATTTATATTAATCTATTTTACTTATATATACACTATTTATTATACTTTTTATTACATTATACACCATTATTTGTGGCCTACTAAGTTTCATATAGACACTACTCGGGTGGGTGTTGGTACTCGAGCAGATTTCATGGTTTTAGGTAAGAATAAGGGAAAATTCCTAATGATGGATAATTTATTTATGACTTTTCAGATGGATCTTGGTAGAGGGTACTAAACTGGGAATCCATATAGTATTTTGGGATTTATATATTATTTTTTTAGTTTGGGTTCTATTTTGGATCATGAGACTACCATGACATTACAAGTTTATTTTATTGGTTATTGGAACATACTGAGTCTTCGGAATTTATAATGATATCTGTAGTGATATTATGGTTTTATGTCAAGTTATTTTCATTATTTCATTACTGTGATAAAGAGGTTATAGCCTCCATGTGTTTCATATTAGATCCTCACTACTAGTGGTAAGCCACTAGCATATGAGGAGACATGCTTGAGGATACGTAATGAACTAGTTCAGCTATTGTCAGAGTGAGTCGGGATAACATGTTACATAGATGCATTATATGTGAGGTATTTTCTTTTTCTTACTATTTTGGAATGTTAGAAAAGATACTAGGATCTATTTAGTCTTGGTAATGAGACCATGTATGGGACTCTCTAACCCATGTGGGGGGGGGGGAAAGTAACCAGAGATGGGATTTTTGTTCTTGAGGTTTGTTTGTTACATTTGAAATGTTATTTCTTGGGTGGTACACTTCTTGTGTTTTTTAAAGATATATGATATTTTTCTCGTGGGTCGGTATGGCATGATATTTTTTAATAATTCATCATTTTAGGAACTCGAATATTTATGTGACATGCATCACATTAGGAACACATGGAAAAAATGTTATAATCTATTACTCTTAAATAGAAAATTTTGGTTGTTGGAAATAAAATTATTTTCTGATTCTTGTGGTTTAAAATAAATGGAGACTAATAAATAGGGTTTAATAATTTTAAATTGAAATGTGTTAATTTTATTTCTCAAAAAAATTTAAACATAAGGATTTTAATTTATAAAATAACTTTTACATAGATTTTCCTAGTGTCCCTGGATATGAATGGATGGGTGTAGTGATAGTGTTTTACCCATATCTATTGGAATACTATATAAGGTGTATCTTTCTTATTATCAGTTGGGAACCTATAATTTTTAAGAAGGAAAATTATATGTTAAGTACCCTAAATCATGTGTCTTTTCATTGTATGGTGATTCCTCCATGATAACATTTATCGTTATGGTGATGGTATAATATTGTTGATAATTCACCTTTGGTAGAGGGACTAGATCCCTCATTGATTTTATGTGATAGGGTGGAAGGGAAGTTCCTTGATAATTTCACCCTTTTATGTATTTTATGGAGAGAAATCGAGTGTGTGTGACACTGACTATGTTTTATTTGAATAGTTTTTTCTAGTTGTAACATCCACTGACATTCTCTAGAGAGGGTGGTCCTAATGAAGAAATGTTCTATATTGAGTCTATCCAGATGATCCATGACCATTTAGATACTCCTCTAGAGAGGAGGGTTGTGTTTGCAGATTAGATGTTTTGAGGACAAGTGAAAAGAAAGTGGGGTATTCAATTCTAGGATGAGAATATTGATGGGAAGGCTTGGATGGGCTTATAGGAGTAGTTATTGGACCGTTTTTACCTTGAGACATTGAGACAAGAAAGTATTATAAATTTTAGGCATTTGACTTAGGATAATATTTCAGTGATGGATTATGTTACCTATTTCACAGAATTGTAACATTTTGTTTCATCATTGGAAGTATGTGAGTTGGAGAGGAAAAAATGTTTTCAAGATGGACTCAGATGTGAGATCAATTTATTGGTAAATATTTTATTCTTGAAGAATTTTACAGAGGTGGTGAATTAGGATCTCATGTCCAAGGGGAACAAAGAGGTGTTCTATGGAGGTGGGAATATAGTTTTATCTTGGTGATCTAGTAGTACATCCTTAGATAGTATAATGAACTATTATGGTAATTTTTTTATGGTTTTGGAGGGTAGAGTAAATAGGGGAGTAGATCAGCCTCACACAGTAGTAGTCAAGTGGCCTTATATCAGTGACTCAATCCTATTCATATTTCATGTCAGTGCTTCTGATCATTAGTATAGTCTCGAGTTTGTGGAATGATGGGTCACATACATAGGTTCTTCATGAACCCTCGATAGATGTATAGTGATTGGAGACCTAGGATAACACAATGAATTGGGAGGGGATATTATACACCATATCAGTCTTAAAGTTATATCTCAACCAACCATACTAATTGAGGTGGTGTAAGATTTACACTAGGATAGGAGATCCCATATCAGTATATTGGTGTAGAAAATAGGACTTAGAAAAGGGTTCAAGGTAGAGAGATAGGTCAACTGTATGAAATTTAGTCTTCTCATGTTAGCAATGAGGTCAGTTCATTGCCTCTTCAAGCTAAGATTCATGTGGATTATATGATTTCTAGTGCCTTATTTGAAAAAAAAGTTACAAAATCATTTATAACTTCCCATTTTTTTAATGTTTTTTACCTATCAGTTGAGTTCTTATATGGGGTTATATCAATCGACACGCCATTAGGGGTGAAATTGGAGGGAATTTATGGAAATAAAAAGTGTTACCAAGATATTTATGGGTAATGTTTCATCTAGGATTTCTTTTCTCTTGAGATTTAAGGGTATTATCATATTCTAGGAATTTAATTTTTAGTTACTTACTAGAATCACAATTAATATTACCATAGGAGGGTGACTTTAATGCCTCCTGAGGGTGAAATCTATGTTCATCATGGAGAATGAGATATCTAAATTGTTTCTATAGGGAAACCCCTTCAGTAGTTGTGTGATCTCACAACTAAGGTTGTGTGTATTGTTATAGATGGTGGGGGATTGGTATAGGATGTCTTACCTCTTGTGGTGTATTGGTTTTAATATTTGTATATTAAAGAGTTTTCATGGTTACCACCGAAGAAAGATAATGAGTTCACTATTGATATAGTTCCAAGGGACGAGCTAGTTTCAATTCCACCTTATATAATGTTACTAGTGTTAATTCAATAGTTTCATGACCCCATCCCCAAAATGTTTACCCCTCCTGGTCTGGTAATGGGAGAAGAGATATAGTGACCCCCGAGTCCCGCCTCCAATAGTCCCTAGGTTGGAAACTTTCACTAAGGGTATAACAAATAAGTAGATGGGAGACATTACCCTCTAAAAGAAACACATGCAGAAGGAATATATAAGATAGAGAAAAACAAAATCCTTCTCAAAAAACAATATAAAATAAATCCAAAGATTATATATGTACTTTCATGAAATAACTACTTAAATTGAATGAAAAAATGTAGTATCAAAAGAACCATGAAGCCCGAACACCTTATACAAAACCCACAAGCTAGTAGTAACCATCCAGATCTCCAACCTTCTCCAACTACCAGAAAAATAGTTTACATATTGTAGGTTGAGTATAATGGTATACATTGTAGAATACTCCTCAAATCCTCTCATTAAAAAGTAAATAAATAATTCTAAAGTACAGTAAAAAACAATTGAAAGTAACTCATCACCTAAAAATGTATACTATGTTCCAAGCCTCTTCTTGGCTACTCTCACCAAGTATATCATACAGTAGCATATAATATATTAAATAATATAAAGGGTTCTCTTCTACCACTTCCCCACTGGTTTACCACATTTCCCCATCATCATGCCTCCTGAGCATCTCCCTCTAAAAAGGCCATCTCGCAGACACCTGGGCGAACCACCATAACATGCAGCTCATGCGTCAACATGTATCTTGTAAATCACACCACCACGTCCAAATCACCAAAGTATCAAAGTATTTTTGGGAGCCACCATAACATTCATGAAAAGTATCATAGGTCAGGTATTATAACTCAAGCCATTATATACCATACACTTAGTAAAGATCCTCAATACATCACATTTCATACATGTTATACCTATAGCAGTTATTAGGGAACTATATTCAGAATATATGTGTTTGAAATAACCACAAGACATTACAACCCTCTACACATATATATGGGGAAAACTAACCATTATTCATACCATTATAAGTAACTACCAAGAGAATAGAGTGGGGCAAAGGGGTAGTCAACCATCCATCCTCCCATTAGGATGTTGGGGAGACACCCCCAGGGCTCAGAATCCCTAGGGTGTCACTTTACCTTACTATATGGGTGGAGTAGCATATAGAAACACAAAATTTATGAGATATAATATAGCTCACAACCACACTATAGGAATTTCCTAGTCTTAAAATAGCTATAGCTAATGTCTCTTAGACATCCAGCTCCCACAGCTAAGAACAGATATCATATAAGTACACAACCATTTAAAAAGCTACATTGAGTAACTTTATCCATTTTTATAAATTTCACTTTACGTTAATTAATTATTTAACCATTCATTAAAAAATATCATTTTCCACATAAAATTTCATTAGCATTTAAACAAAGATCCATTCCATATAATCATAAGAAAACTGAGTCCATAACTTCTCAAAATCACAACCTCAGCATTGCATCCCGTAAAGATCCAACCCCATGGGTTAAAAATTTATTCATTTATTTG
This sequence comes from Viscum album, assembly GCA_963277665.1. Taxonomy (NCBI): domain Eukaryota; kingdom Viridiplantae; phylum Streptophyta; class Magnoliopsida; order Santalales; family Viscaceae; genus Viscum; species Viscum album. The sequence continues at coordinate 1,830,044,516 of OY728164.1, read as the reverse complement.
ACAACATTATAACCTTCCATATTTATATATATTATAGAAAAACATCTAAAATACCAAACACTGGGGTCTCAACACAGTGAGTAGATGAACGACCTATCGAGCCTTTTCCACCTATAGTAGGAGTGGAGACCCATCCAACCATGATAAGCTAAACCTGGAAAACACATGGAATAACCTACACATCTTCACCACCCTTGGAAGGAGAGTAATAAAAAGAATTTGCCTAAAGGAGTGGGGAAAGGAAAAAAGATAAAAAAATTAACAGATTCATCAAGAATACAACTTTCATATCAATGATTAAGGCAATATTCACCCCATTTAATCATCTTAGGTGTCTTCCCTGACACCACATGCATTAATCGATCTACCTCACTACTCTAGGCATCCACTGATACCACAATAATTGAGCCTTCCTACACTACATACCAAAATATCCCTCCAGGCATATCCATCCCAGGTTCACGTCACATATGGGTCTCTCTATCCCTCATACCACAATAGCCCTCTAGTATCATCCATCTCAAGGTCTCGTCACATCACATTCAGTAAGAAACAAACATGAAATTGGGCTCTTAGCCCTAAAATAAGGCATTCTACCTTCACACATGATGAGATCTCATGGCTGAAAAACATAAGGCACTTGGACTATAAAATCATGTGGGAAACTCAGGACCTATAAAGGCATTATATTTATCACACAATCAGTTCTTGTTCCATCTAGAATTAACTGATTCATTATTCACAAGTTCAACCTATTGGAAAAATAAACAACAAGCTATCAAAACTATTAAAAATTAACTAAACAATTAATTTGACATGCCTTTAGTTATTTTATCAACAACGGTAAACATTATTTAGGTTCATTAACAAATTAAAATAAAATTCCATACTCACATAAATTTTATTAAAATAAAATTTCAATAACAACATCAACAACTGGATTCATGAAGCATGCCTCTTTAATCATTTAGCCAATTAATTATTAATTAATTCTTAAAATAGTTTCTTTACCAATTTCAATCAAGAAAAACATCCTAAAACAAGAAAGTCATAGATATCACGCTATCTAGAATATCATGGGGAAAACTATTATCAAAGAATAAATAAACAACATAATTATGAGAATAATATTAATTCTTTAATAATGTTCAAGTAATTAATTAGGTCAATTCCATTCTGATCCCAGTGGATAAATCATTCCTACTCTACTAATTCACATAATAAAAAGAGAATCAATGAATCATCTACATTAATAGGTTGTTGATGTTCATTACATGAGAACAGACCACAGAACAAATCATGATAACCTCTCTTGAAACAATAGTATCCGCCTGAGGACACCATGGCACACTCACACCATCCAACCACCAATAAAACCCCATTGGGAACATAGATATCATGTTCTATTGCATGTAAAAGTGATACAGGAGGAAACGAAAAAAAAAATAAACCACCATAAAAGAGGTAGATCATACCCTATATCAAAGAAGGATCGAAGGAGGGAAGTAGGGAATTGATCTAGGGTGAGGGAATTTTGAAACATTAATGAGGGGGGTTTCTAAGTCATATAGAGTTGAGAGAGAAGGGAGATGAATCCACAGGGTTTGAAAACCCAAGAGGATGAAATATTTAAAACATATATCAAGTGTGTATTACATGATGTATAATCCCATATCAAGTCATGTAATATCTCATGGTTGATTTTCACTTAAAAAATTGTCACCTCTTCATTTTATTTATTTTTTAAACCCCAAAATACTGCACGGAATGAAACCCTCTTTCATGTTATGTAACCCTATATGACATGAAGTCCTTCCTTGCCTCTAGTCTTTAGTAGCCGAAACTCTCCAGGCTTCTTCTAAGCCTCCTCTGAGCACATCAATCTTCAAAAACATGTCGAGGGTCGATCCACATAGATTTATACCCATACATCAGGTACCTATCAAAACATTATCATCCTCAAGAATTCAAAACTAACCCAATGAGGAAATAGAAAGGGTTCATCCTAACAGCCACCCCACGAGATACCTATCAATGATATAACCACCACAATAGCTCATTCACATCATAAAAGGTACAATGTGACCCCTCTCAAAAACCTCAAACAACTCCTAAATAGTCTCTCAAGGAAGATAGCTCTCAAAAGATAGCAATCCACAACATCCAAAAGAGAACGACGTCTCACAAACAAGAAATGTCTACAACCACCAAATGAATAATTTTACAAGAGATGAGATAAATATCAAATAGATTTGGGTACTGAGCCTGTATCTATGACTCACGTTCCTAGGTAATCTTCTCTATGCCATCATTTCACCATAAGATATGAACCAAAAGCATAGCATTCCTACACAACACCTTCTCGTAGATGACTTGGATCTCTATATGCCTCTACTCAAAGGTTTCATAATCATCAGCATCGATCTAACCCCAATACATGATGTGAGATTTATCATGAAGATAACTATGTTGCTATGACATCTGAAAAACATCATATGTCTGGCTCATCTACAGGTGGATTTCTACCTGATATGCCACAGCTCTAACCCAAGACATCGCCTCTAAAGGCCCAAAAATCATGGAGAAAGATTACTCCAATGAACAAACCTTCACTACCCTCGATGAGGAGTCATATTCAAGAATAAATGATCTCCAATGTCAAACTATAGAGGTCTCCTCCTATAATTATAATAGGATTTATAATGATCCTTCACTGTTGTCATCCTCTCGAGAATCACCTGAACAATCTCTATCATATTCTGTTTCATTTCTGGCTCATGAATTACTAACTCTCTTACCCTAGTCCAGCACAATGGAGATCAAAAAGGTCATCTATAAAAGGCTTTAAACGGTTTCATACCAATGGTTGAGTGAAAACTATTATTGCATGAAAACACAACCAAGCTCAGTTTCCTCATCCATGAACCTCAAAATTCAAGACACAAGAGTGTAAAATTTCTTCAATAGTTGGGATGATCCGCTCTGTTTGACCATCCATATATGAATAAAAAGTAGGGATAAGGAATATATGAGAACCAAAATAATGATGGAGAACACTCTAAAACCTAGAGTTAAAACATGGATCTTGATGAGAAATCATCTTCCTAGGGACTCTGTGGAGTCTCACCACCACCTCTAGATACTTCCTCAACAAAACCTCCACTGAGCTAAACTCCTTGATCTCTATAAAGTGGACTAATCATTTCAAATGATCCACTACCACCCATAAAGTGTCCTAGACTCCTTGAGATTGAGGTAAACTGGTAACAAATTCCCTCAAGATGTTCTTACACATCATGGAAGAACATCTAACATCTAGAGAAAACCATCGAGAATACAATATGCATCCTTCTACTTTTGGTAAACCAAACATAGAGACAAAAACTCCACAATTTCATGCTTCAACCCAGGCCACCAAAATTGACCTCTCATGGCTTGATGCATCTTCATCACACTAGGATGTACTTTTATGGATGAACTATGGAACTCTATGAGAACCTTATCAGGCATCACCAAAGGAACAAAAATCCTTCCCTAAAATAACACTTGTTTTGTCTCACATTCAGAACAACCATTAGGGTTCTCGCAACAAAAAACATAGTCTCCCCAGACCTCCACCTCAAGATCCTCCAACTAGGACTCTTCCACCTACTACACCAGAGATGACTACATTTTCATCTGAAAAAGAGAACCTCTTGCCCAAAATTCTCCCATATCTAGATGTAATACTGAAAGTAATTCCATTAATCTCCAGGAATCATTTTATTTAAGCAATACATTACTTCACAGCTTCCTGCTCAATGAATCGGCTACAACACATCTGTTTCAAGGAGTATACAAAATCTAGAATTTGTGATCCTATGAGAAATCCATCCACTAGTGTTGGTAAAATCTCAAGTGATTATAGGATCAAACATACCATAATATTTTTGGATTGGTGAAGACCACAAAGTTCTTACCAATGATTTAATGTACCCAAAACATCAGGGAAAACACAGCCACCGCCAACTAAAGATTGCGAGTGGCATATTTACACTCATGGGGACTTGACTTCCATGACCTATCAGAAATTACTCATATCAACTGCCTAAGAACACATCCCAAACCAATACTCAAATCATCACTGAAAACCTCAAACTAAACTTCGTCTTTTGGCATACAAAAAACTGGAGAAATGACCAACTTCTCCTTCAGATACTCAAAATCCACCTGACACTGATTCGTACACACTAATATCTAATCTTTTCTTTTCAATGTTGTTAGAGGAGTCACAAATTGAGATAAATTGTCTACGAACCTCCTATAATTTCATACAATACCATGGAAACTCTTCACTTCTTCCACTATCTTAGGGGATTCCCAAGACACAATTTCTTCTAACTTCAACGGATCTACAGATACTCCCATCTTGGATAAAACATTCACCAATAAAAAAACATATCAAGCCCAAAAACACACACTTCATCAACTTCCCAAACAACTTCTCCTAGAAAATAACTCCCAAAATGGCACTCAAATTATCTATATACTCTTCCTAAAATTCCGAGTACACAAGGATTTTGTTGATTTAAACCACCACGAACTTATCTAGGAACACACGGAACATGGAATTTTTTAACCCCAAAAAAATTGGTAGAGCATTCTTCACATTGATCAGAATCAATATGAACTCATAATGCCCATAACGACAATGGAAAGTAGTGTTTATAATATTATTATCCTTTACATGAATCTAATGATATCCTAATAGAAAATAGATCTTAATGGACCAACTTGAACCATTTAGTTGATTAAATAAATCTTCAATGCAAGGAAGAGGATATTGGTTCTTCATTTTCATGTGGATCAAGCAATGATAATTGATACAAAACCACAAATTTTCATCAGCCTTCTTGCTAAAAAAACCGGTGAACCCCACGGTGAAAAACTTGGCCAAACAAAACCAAACTTTAACAGACCTTTGAGCTATATATGCAGCTCCCATAACTCAAATGGTTCCATCATATATGGATACATCAACATAGGAGACATTCCTAGATATGTCTAGATCCCAAACGTGATCTATCTTTGAGGGGTTAACAATAAAACCCCTTCTGGAAAGATATTAATGTACTCTTCCATGACCCAAGGAAATGAAAATTATTGAACTTCTGATAAACACAACATCAGATCATCCATCAAGGATGATATGGAAGGAATATGACTCTAACCCTTCTGAGGGTCTTGATTTCCAACAAACACTAATGGATCCCCATCTACTTTGAAGAACACAACCTGCATCATGAAATAATCAAGGATATCCTACACCAAAAACAAATAATCCATGATGAGGATGAAATCATATGGTTTTATCCATAAATATAGGAAATATCTCCCAGAGAACTATTTCCCCCGCACTATCTCTTAATCTCTATTTACATCAAACATGTCAACTCAGCCTCCAAATGGCATAGTCAATGCCAAAGGCCCTGGAAATATCTAGACCTCAAATTACAAAGCATGTAAATGGGTAGGTGATATGAAGGAGTGATTCACTCTTGAAATAAACAAGGTATGCACCCAAGTAGAAAACATGAAATGGGTACCTTTAATGATGTATGTCTCAACTAGAGAAGGAAAAATTATGGCGTGAAGCTAACCATGACCTTCTACAAGGACTCTCTAACCATGATGAATACCACCTCCGTGGTTGTGCTCTACTCTCCGAGGATGGGGATCTTATCAGGGTTGTCCTCTACCTGCCCCATCTGTTCTCTACTAATTGAAACTGTTGTAACCTACTATTGTAGCCTCCAATGAAACTCTCTCAAAAGAGGAACCTAAAACAAGAAAAAATGGCATGTGTTAACTTCTCATAATGGTTGGGAAATCTCACCGCTAATGACCTTGTACACCATAAGAAAAACAAGTATTTGATCCCTTAGAATAGGCCTGAAATCTTCTATCCCTATAGAAATGATACTTTGAGGGCTGTGACATACCCCTGGATGATCGGAATCTCTTTTTTCCTAAATAATTGCAACCCTAGACCACAACACTGCTTCGTGCAGAATACTGATGACTCCCCTATCATGATGATCTTGTTCTAGATAATGTGATCTCAAATATCTCTTCTCTCTCCAACACATCAAAATACATCTTCAGCATAAATATGGTGACATGGTGCTCAATCTCTAGATGAGAAGACTCCTTGAAATGCCTCTCTATGGCCTCTTATTCTAAAAATAGGTCTGAAGAATAATGCATAATATTTCTAAAATGGATCATGAACTCTCGCACACTGATGATCCCCAACCGAAGGGTATGTAGATCCTTGAGATTGGTCGCCTTCTTGGTCTAGGAAAGAAATGTTGCTCAAAACTAGTATTGAAACTCCTCCCATGAGACTACTAACTTCTCAAGAGGAATAAGAACCATCACTACCTTGTTTCCCCACATGGTATCATCAAATCCAACAACACCCAATTATATTACCATGCCAAGATTGAATTGAAGGCTATCTCAACCTCCTCTAACTAGTATTTTTTTACTACATCTGAAATGGAGAACTCATACCTCTACAGAATTTGGTTCTTAAACTCTCAAAGTGTCCTCATCCAAGTTTCTCCATCATCAACATCTACTCTAGGGTGATCTGCCGGTGCAACCTACTAAAAATATTTTGTGCGGACCTCATGAAGACATCGATTTAGATCCATGCCTACCAAAGAACCAACAGTTAGAGATCCTAACCCTATAATATAGATGTCTTTAACATTAATTATTTTTTTTATTCATATTAGGTTAACCTATCCAAAGTTCTACCCATTAAAAAATAGGTGAAAAGAATAATGATGAATGATCCTTTCATATGCCTCTACCCTACAACTAGTATCACCACATTTAGTAACCACTGTAAGCTTAAAGGTCCATTTATCATATCAGAAAGGGTCCTAAATGCCAATGTATCATCTAGAATTCAATGTTCAGTGTGCTTTTTAATCTTGTCTGACACTGTTTCCCTACTAACCCATGCAACCTCAAATGTTCCCAACTCCAAACTTCTTCTTATCCCTCAACCTGAGCCTTTGATACCACTCTATCATGACCCCCTACCCACAATGTGTACCCCTCTTAGGCCATAAATGTGATAAGAGAGATAGTGACCCCCAATCCCCACCTCAAGTAGGCCCTAGGTTGGTGATTAGCTCTAAGGGTATAGTAAATATGCAGTTGAGAGGCATTACCTTCTAAGAGAATCAAATGAGTAAAAGTGATATATGATAGACTCCAACCAACTCCTTATCATACTATAATATAAAATAAATACAATTTTTATATAAGTTATTTTATTTAATAATTAATACAACTGAATGGAAAAAATTGTACTCCCCAAATAAAGTATGACGGAAGTGACCAAGAAGCTTGAACAGCTCCTGAAAAACCCACAACCTAGTAGTAACCAGTCTAATCTCCTACCTGATTCAACTGACCTAAAAAATAGTTTATATAATTTAGGGTGACTCTAACTGTATACTTAGTAGGATCATCCCTAGATACTCTCATGAAAAAGTTAATAAATATTTATAAATCACAGTGAAAAAAAGTGAATCAAACTCATCGCCTAAATTGGTGTACTATGTTCTCAGACTCACCATGGATACTCTCACCAAGTATCACATACAAGAGAATATAATATAATAAGGAATATAAAGGGTACCCCGCTACCACTTTCTCACTGGTTTCCACATTTCCCCAACATAACACATTCTAAAAACCTCGATCTAAAAAGGATAGCCTACAGACACCTGGGAAAAACACCACAATACACACCTCATGCATCAACATGCACCTCATGCATGGCTCCACCATATCCACATAACCAAATTAACAATGTAGTTTCTGGGATCCACCACATCTCACATAACATGTATCATACATCGAGTATTATACCTCATGCCATTAGAGCCCATACACCATGTATGGACCCTCAAACCGTCACAACCCATACACGTTACACCTATAGCAGTCCTTAGGGAACTATATCCAGAATATATGTGCATGAAATAACCACAAAATATTACGTCCCTCTACACACATATATGGGGAAAATCGTCATTCATACTAGGAAATGTGATTACCAAGGTAAGAGAGTGGGGCCAAAGGGGGTATTCAACCATCCATCTTCCCATCAGGGTGGTGGGAAAAACACCCCCAGGGCATTGAATCCTTGGGGTGTCGGTTTTCCTAACCAAAAGGGTGTATTAGCATATAGAAACAAAAAATGTACATGATGTAATATATCTCACAACCACACTATGGGAATATCCTAGTCTCAGACTTAAGTGCATGTAACATCTCCCAGACTCCCGACTGCCACTGCTAAAACTAGATATCCTAGAAACACACAACTATTTAAAGAGATACATTGAGTTACTTTATCCATTTTTATCAGGTTCACTTTACGTTAATTAATTATATAACCATTAATTAACTATTATCATTTTCCACATTACATTTCATTATCAGCTCATCAAAGATCCATTCCCTCTAGGAATAAGCAAACTGAGTCCATGGATTCCCTGAATCACAACCTCAGCATTACATCCTAGCAAGCTTTATCACATTGCATTAAACATTTATTCATTTATGTATCAACACTACCACATTCCATATTTCTAGGTATTCTAGGAAAACATTCTAAGATACCCAGCATAAGGGGCTCAAAATGGTGAGTAGATGAACTACCCTTCATGTATTTTCCACCTATAGTAGGTGTGTAGATCCATAAAACCATGAGAAGCTAAATATGGGGGGCAAATGGCATACCCTATGCATCTTCAACTCCCTTGGAATGAGAGTATGAAAAACCGGCTACCTCAAGATGTCGGGAAATTGAAGAAAATAAACAAAAAACATATTCAATATGCATCAAACTTTCTTATAAATGAGTAAGCCCAAATTAAACCAATTCCATCATCTTTGGTGTCTTCCCAGACACCACATACATAAACTGATCCATCTCTCCACCCCAGGTGTCAACTGTTGCAATAATAACAGAGCCTTCCTATCCCACGTACCATAACAACCCTTTATGCTTAGACATCCCAGGATCACATCACCTCTAAGCCTTCCTACCCCTCATATCACAACATCCCTCGAGGATCATCCATCCCAGGATCACGTCGCATCACAAGAGGCATGAAACAAAGAAGCAATGGGTCTTTTAGCCTTAAATCAAGGCATTAATCATTCACACACGATGAGCTCTCAAGGCCCCAAAACACAAGAAACTTAGAGTTTATAATAAAGTATGAAACTGTAGACTTACAAATTCATTTTCATGATCACATAATCGTTTCATATTCTATCTTGAATTATATGATTCATTATTCATAGGTTCCAACTATAGGAAACCTTAAACAACAAGCTATCACATCTATTAAAAATTCTTTAAATAATTAATGTTACATGCCTTTAGTTATTTTATCAACATGAATAATCACGATTTAGGTTTATTATCCAATGAAAATAAGAATTAATACTCGCATTAACTTTATTAACATCAAATTACAACAACAGTAACAGCAACCATATTCATCAAACATGCCTCTTTAATATTTTATTTAATTAATATTCAATTAATTTTGTCTTTAGGTTCTTTACCAATTTCCCTCTAGAACAACATGATAAACCAATCAAGGCATATGTAATACCTTGACCCCACTTACCCAGAGTTGATGTATTATTACATAACATTGGCATGATCACAAGAGGTCATGTATCGATAGACTGATTAGTTTATTATCCTTGGAAGTACTAGATACATACAAATGTTTTTCATTACATCATAAAAACAACAACAACAATGTGTCCCCTTTGAACACACTCATATCCCTTAACCTATCCCTATAGGTCAAGAAAAATATACTTCTTCGCATACTAGGAAAAAGAAATCATAAGAAATGGGTGAGCTCAGATGCTCAGTAAAGGTACAAATATAGCGAAAACTATCATAAATAAGCATAAATATTTAAGGAAATGTTTATGACTAAAACCCAAGCCTTTTAAACATAAACATCGGCATAATATGGAAATGATAAATAAAATAATATCATTTAATTATACATAAAGATATTAAACTAGTCAAATAATAAAATGAAATATCAATGTCTAACTTTATAATAATGGAATGCATAATGTTGCAAATCATAAACACATATTCAAGGACTCATACCAAGACTACAAATAATTTTTTGGTCAAGAACTTTTTCCAAGACACTAGTTTGTCTCATGATACATACTGATTCATTGTGGAGCTATATCGGGCTCCACTCATCACATACTAAGTCCAATGAATTCTTCATATGAAAATTTTTAAACATAATGTAAACATTCGTATTAAAACAAGAATATGAAATGTTAATATTTTAACCACAAACCATGAATGGTATAAAAATAACACATTCACGGTCAAACAAAACTCATTAAATACAATATGGATGATTTTATTATAATAAATCAACCTCATTCAAGAATTATGAAGGTTATTGACATAGATGAAAATAATAAGTAAATATATTTGAGTGAAATATCCCCTTTTTCTTGAAAACATTTAAAAGTCTCAATATTTATAAAAAGCTATTAAAAATAGATTTTTGAATCAAATAGTCCCATACCACATTGAAACTTTTAAAAGAAATTTTTATTTTAAAACATTCATGTCCATATAAATAAATATTTAACATCTATTTTTAAACATGGACATTAATGAGAATAATTTAGAAGAATAAATCATTAAAACATTTAAAATTATATTTTAGTTAAAGTTCCTAACAAAATGAGAGACTCATGATGAAAAATAATTTAGGAAATAGAAACATCATAATATCATGAGAATAAAGGTATTCATGATAAACTATGTCAACGTACATTATGTAAACCATATAATAGTGAATTGGTTCATAACAACGAAGAGGTCTCAATGGAATGTAAATTGAGATGAAATCCCTTATAAAGACTATATCCTTAGTTTAAGGATAAATAAATGACATAATTATGTTTGAAAAATATAAATACAATCAATATGATTGTATATTTAGTGTAAATCAATCAGAGGACATTCAAACATATTCTCTTAAAAACAACACCAATTATTTGGATATTTAACCCAATGAATGGAAATTGAGTTAAGATTACTCTTATCAAGTTCATATCGAGGACTTAAGAATTTATAAATGGAGTGATTATGTGTATCAAAAGTATACCCACAAAATGGGGAGTGTGAATTTCTACATAAATAAATAAATAGTGACTCCACACATAATCGTGGAGTAAAATAATCAATCATGTATTGTGTAAAGCCTAAGGAGTGGAAATTGATATTGGAAAATTCCCTTACTGATTTGGTAACTTATGAAACATACCCCCCAAAAAAGAAAGATCATACCATGAAGATGTAAATACCCATAAATTAAATTATATTATAGCAAGAGTACAATCATGGTTAGTACATACACCACAAAAAATTAAATAGTTTTCAATATAGCATGAATCTCCTGGGAATAAAAAGTGAGATGAAAACCCCTTACAATGTACTTTTAAATAGTAGAGGGTAGGTTAACCTCCTGTATAATAGTGAATTTTTTTTTTAAATTATACAAGAACATCATAAAATATATGATATCATATATTATCTTCTAATATTGCTTTGTTAATGATACTTCAATAGTATCATTGTTTTGGTTGTTAACTAATTAGTTATCCTTTATATATTTTGTTACGTTAGTCATGTTTGATATAGATTGTATGTATTTGATTCAAATCTAGAATGATATTAGGTTCTTGAACATTTTTTTAATCCTAAAATGAAAATAATTCTTGAGTGGTTATGATGGGGAATGAATCTCATCGAGTTCATGGAGATGACAATTTGTACATATGCACGAGCGACAATACCATTCTATTGATAGAGAAATAGTATGTAATTAGATGGTATAACATATATATACTGAATAATTAACATGTTATATTTTTTATTTACATCAATTATACTCATTATTCTACCCATCCAAATGATGAAGTGTTGATTAACAAACTACAACGCGACGTGGAGATGGTAAGCCATACGTATGTATGTATGGTGACTTTGTCATTAATAGGATGGTTATAATAATGAATACGGTTGTACCATATTTATAATAACATCACAGTTTGTAGATGATATTGGATTTATTATTTTGTTATGGAAACAACAAAGTGAGAGGAAGTGGAAGAAGAAAATAACTTTGAAAGAGGTGATGAAATTATTACCTCTTCTTCGGGTGTTTCCTTTTGATTTGATAAAAATGGCTCCTTGGGATGGCTTTATGATAATAATAAGACCTCTATAATGAAGTGAGGGTATTTGGGATGATATTTGAGCAGGGTTTGGATGAGACAAATGTCTTTGGAGGTGTGATTTTGAGAGAAGGTGATGTACCCTTTTATAAGAGAGGTGAGGGTCACTTTAGGAAAAGCTTGAAATATTTTTTTATTATACAATAATATTCTATTTATAATGGCTCAAAAATGATTTATTTCAAGTATAATGTGGTTATGGGTCGAAACCCTCTCAAACAATAGGTTTTAGATCAGTTTAGGTCACTGTGTTAACCATATCTTTTAGATTTAACTCGTAGTTAAATAGTTTAACTTTTACCAAGTATTCTTGTATTTTTATAAAAAAGGGTTAGTAGACTAACTATAAAAAGACAAGAAAACCCCAAGTGGTTAATTTTATATATATATAACATTCTATATGTCCTTTTACCAAACCTTATATTTTTAGAAATATAATATCAATTAATAATATCGTAGTTTTTTAAAAACTCATTTATGTCAATTTTGACACTATTTAGTATTTGGTTTTTGTGAAAGTCATAACAACATTATCATTTCGAAAAAAATTATTTAACAAACCCTAAAATGTAATATTAACTGAGAAAATTCGTGGAATACATAAAAAGTCTCAATTTACATTTATTTTAATATTTACAATATGAATTATTTTAATATTTCAATAGTAAGGTAATTATTGCATCATCATTGTGCCATAAATAAATTTAATTATTTAATGTATAAAAATTAAAAATAAAATACCATTATTTATGAAATCTTTATATATTTATAATGAATATTTATTGTTGAATTTATCTTATGTATTACCCTATATAAAAAATGTTTTAGTTATTAAAATTTGAATTAAACACTTTAAACTCTTCTTTAAAAAAAATAATAATAAACGTCCTAATCTAATCCATGTAGACCAAAAGGATCATATTATATTTGTAAGTTTGATTTTCTTCTAAATACACTTAACCAATATAATTATGACATGTGTTAGGATAATTATAATATCATTTTTACATTTAATTACCCTATTTACTTTTAACTGTGATAAATAGAAGTGAAAAGTTACTATTCACCAAAAATGATTTTCATCCAATTGAAGTGCATTTTACATACTGATGTCAACCATGTATCTCAAATTTTTGAAATTCAATTAACAGAAGCGGTAAAATTACATTTTATGAAAATTTGTAAATAAGCCTATAAGGTTGGTAAAAGACATTAAAAAGATCAATAAAATTTCATATATCTAATTTTATTATAAAAAGACTCAAATGAATTACATTGAACTTATATTGTTATTATGAATCTATTTTTACATAAAATTAAATTTAATAAAATAAATAATTATTTAAAAAAAAGTTGGTTTTAAACAATAACGCAATGTTTTTCACTATTAATCAAAAATTTAAAGTTTTCAAAAAAATACCAAAAATTCACCCAAAGATGAATTTGATATTCTAAATTAAAAAATGATGTATATTTTAACAAATTTAAAACATATAAGGTGTATGAATTAATTTAAAAAAAATATACCCGTGGTCAAAATTAGAAAGCGGGTTTTTGAGGAGTAAAAACTATCAAAAGATTTATATGTCTTTATGTCAAATTTAAATGTGAAATTAATTCCAATGAACAAAATTGGATTAAATGAAATAAATATAATCTAATTATACCTCAAAACCATTCAAATTTATAGTTTAACACTATAAATTATTTTGATTAAAAAAGTTGTTTTCAATTAAAATTTAGTATTTTTACTATTCATCAAAATATGAAAGTTATCAGAAAAGTCCAAAAATTTTATCCAAATTAAATTTTTATGTGTCAATTATAAATAAGATGTTTATTTTGTCAAATTGAATATATAAATGTATCAAAATGTTGGATTTAAAAAGGGTTCACCATTAAAACGAGTTAATTTGTTTTTTTGAAAAATAATCCGTTTATCTAAAAAATTGAATTTGTTATTATATTATGTCTAAGAAACAAATAATATGGATTTTAAATTTATATGCAGTATATAAAATTCAATTTTTTGTTATTACTATTCATAACTACTTTTTAAACGGCTATTTTGATAGGTTGTGATGCGCTTGAACTCGGTGTCGCGTACTTCGCATGCTATTGTATTATTCAAAGAGAAATGTATTTTGGAAGCTTGGGGTGTTAAAGCATATATGTCACGCTATCTAGAAAATAAATAGGAAAATAATTATCATTGTATAAAGCAATAACATCACTATGTGATTGATACCAATTCTTTAATCTGGTTCAAGTATTTAATTTGGTTACTTCCATTGTGACACAAAGTGATAAATCATGCTAACACTACAATTTCATATAAATAAATAGATAATACATGAATCCCCTACCCCAAAAAATAATTTATGTTCTTTGCAAGAGAAAGCTCCACAAAATGGATCATGATCACCTCTCCTGCAACAAATTCATCAACCTAAGGACTCCACAGCACAACCTCACCAACCGACCACCACGAAAACCCCATTAGGAACATTGGGATCATGTTACATCACCTGGAAAAGAGAAACATGTGGAAAAAATCAAAGAAACTAATATAATATTGGTAGATCATATCTTATATCGAAGACAGATCGTAGGAGGTAAGTGGGGAATCGATCCTCGATTAAGGAATTCCCAAACATTAAAGAGGGGGTTGCTAAGCCATTTGGAGTCAAGAGAGAAGGGAGTTGTAGCCATACGGTTTGACATCCTGAGTGGGTTAAATGTTCTAAAACGTATAGAAGTGGTGGATAACATGACATTTAGTCCTATTTCACATCATGTAATACCTCTAGCTTTTATTTTGCAAAAAAACCATCAACAATTTATTTAATTTATTTTTCAAACCCCAAAATATTACATGGCATGAAATCCTCTTTCACGTCGTGTAACCCTTCACGACATGATTTAATTCCCCAATTCTGGACATTATTAATTGAAACCCTCTAGGATTCCTCTTAGCCTCCTCTAAGAAACTCAATCATTGAAAACATGAAAAACGTCGATCCACAATGATCTAGGACCTTACAAAGATATTATAAATAAATAGTAATAATTAGATTCTTAATGGTCCATCCATCTGAGTGTGTCACCTTTGTATTTTTATAGTTTTATTTTCCTAGAAGGCAGATGGAATTTTATTCCTTTTTGTTGATTACCATATATTGAATCAAATAAAAATAAATAAATGGTATCATTATCCACAAATTGATGACCTTTAGCATAGGGATGCCTATGTATTCTCAAACATTTATTTAAGAATAGGGTATTGTCAATTGAGGGTGATATTTTCTAATATACCATGGACTAATATCCTAAATAGTTATCGATTATATGAGTACATTACGATGTTGGTTTTGCTGATGAAAACTTTAGCTATGTTTATATCCTTGATGAGACAAATATTTCACAAGTTTTTGAATTAGTTTGTGGTTGTCATTATTTATGAAATATTAGTTTACTCTAAGACTCGATACGGTCATGATAAGCATCATAACATCATCCTATGTACAATGAGAGACTATCATATTTACATCAATCTTTATAAGTGTAATTTAAATATTTAAATGGTGCATTTATTTGATCATAACATCTCACAATATGGTGTGTCATTGGACCTTAAGATGGTTCAAGTAGTTGTTTCTTAGGAACATCCCCAGAATTCATTTGACATCCACTAATTTTCAGGATTAATAGATTTCTATTAAAGGTTCATAAAATAATTTCTCACTTCGTAGTGCCTCTATCAATCATAACAAAAATTCATATTTCTTCAGTAGAATGGGGTATGTGAGGGTGCTTTCTAGGAGTGGAAGAGGCGTTTTACCACATCACTTATTATGATCTTACCCAAACTGGGTAATGAGTATACTCTATATTATTATGAATATAAGATAAAGCATGGGATAGTATTAATGATGGGATATTTTGTAATGGCACATGGATCATAATAGTTGATTCCACACTCAAGTCCTTTGCTATTGTATACTCTCTTCTGAATAGGTTTAGTAGTAGGCAGTATGATGATCCAAAGATCCTTATGTTGAGGGAAATATTTTATAGTGGGGATCTACCTCTTGACTAGTCCATTAATGGTGATGTGGTTATCCATGTTCGTGTTATTGTTTAAATTCATATAAGTATATGAGTGGAGTTTAGGTTTGAGATTCATTATTTAAATTGGTTGGTGAACCATAGTTTGACCAAGATGTACTATGATATTTATAGATAGTATTAATGGTCTATAATGAAGAACTGGATTATAGGTTTTGTGACATTATGCTACACCCTTCAATAGGTGAATGCTGATCATTAGTGTTCTAGTGGCCTATTATAGTGTTTACTTAGTTTAAAATGTGAGTGGGATAATTTTTTCATATATTTCATGGTTGGTCTACAAAGGAATCCTTGGATGTGTGAAGTGATATGGGTTATTATAGACCAATTGACCAATGTATCCCATTTATTTCTGATTCGATGGAATTTTACGATCAAAAATTGGGTAGAATATATGTTTAAAAGATAATGTGTTTTAAAGAGGTTCCTCATATTATCATTTCATATCGAGATACCCAATTTACTTTTGAAATTTTGAAGGGATTTCAGAAGGCACTTAGTACCAAGGTGTTCTTAAGCACTATCTACCACACACAAATAGATGGCCAATCAGAGCCTTTGATATTTGGACCCTTTAGTGCTCAATATATAAGAGGGAACCATTTTATTATTATATTTCAGTGTTCCATGTTGTCATCCTCTGATTTTTTTTATGTATTCTGGTGGTTAAATGGTTTTCAAGATAAGAAAAAATAGGATGGACTTTTGTGATGGTCTTAGTGTAATTTACTTGAATTGTTGCTTTTGAGTTGGTATAAATTGTATAAATCTATGTGTAAGAGGATTTTGAAAGTACTGGTGTTAGAGGACATGCTGAGAGAATGTATCATAGACTTTGGTGGAACCTGGGAGAGGCACCTATCACTTTTTGAGTTATCCTATAACAAGTTCCATCAGATCACTATTTAGATGGAACCATATGAAGAACTATACGAAAGGCCATACATATATCCATTATATTGGTTGAAAGTAGGAGAACCAGATTTATTAGGTCTGAATCTCATACAAGATATGTTACAACAAGTTTAGCTAATCTAAAAACATATGTATACAACCCACAGTAGATAGAATCTATACAAAAATTAGTTTCATAGACATCTAAAGTTTTTAATTGGTGATCGTGTATACCTTCATGAATAACCATGACTAGGTCACCACTAGATTCGTAAAAATGGTAATTTGGTACCTAGTTATCTCATTCCATTAGATAACGTTGAGAGTATTTGTACAATACAATATAGTTTTCATCTACCATAGTGAAATTTTTCTATACATGACATGTTCTATGTGTCACATATTTTGAAGTATCACTTTATACCTTATCATGTGATTGATATTAATGATTTTGATAATGAGGTATGTGCATCCATTGAGGAGAATATTATTCATATTTTGGGTCACATTGAATAATATCTTCATGGTAAGACCATTCATTTGGTCTAAGTGTTGTGGAAGGATGGTCATGTTCAAGAGGAAGCTTTGGGGAGGTAAGTTTATATGTGGTCTTAGTGACATGAACTTTTTACCTTGGAGGATTAGTGATTCTAGGGATTGAATCATAGGGATGATCTTTTATACGGTGAAGAGTTTTAACATTCCAACCATTGTCACAGTATGTTCATATTTTAATTTTTATTACCCTCTATTTTAAAATATTTTATGAAATTTATACCATAAATAAGCTAGGTCTAAAAAATAATATAGGGATTTAGGACTCAAAAAATGTGTAAAATGGGAATCACAACATATTGTTCATTTTGAGAAATATTTTAGGGAAACCTGTGCACCATGACATTTTGGAATAGTTTAAGGGGTAATTATTTTACAGACTATATGGGATGGACAAGAAGCTAAGCGGGTTGGATCTAGATCCATTAACATAGCTTCCACATAGTTTTTCAACCATTTTGGGTGTCCTAGAAGACCATTAGGCATGTGATTACCTTGTATAAAGAATATCACATGATTGGAACTTGTTTTGGAAAACTAGTTCACTAAACTGTGTGCTTCATTAAAAAGTGAGAAATTTCTGCTATTCCCTACCATCCTTTATACGAACTCACTCATATATATCCTTTATTTCACTCCCAATAGCCTACAATGTGATATGAAATTCTCATACCCTTCCAAAGGTGTATATATTTTGATTCTAGGGAATTTGAGGTGCCATATCATATGATTTAAATCATTTAGAATGTCTATGATTCATTTTCCTTCTATTCTATGATGACACACTTCTTAGTTGTCCGTAATATTCTTTGACTCATAATAACTATTTCCAAGATGTTTTATTCATTTGTGGTTATAGTCATTTTAGATCGATTTAATGTTTGAGGTTGGATGGGTGGTTGTCTATGATACTAAGAAAGGTGTTCTCAGATCTATTACCAATAGTTTTGATAGTTTTTATTATCCAGTAGTTTCCCTAAAACACTAATGTTTTTTGTGTTTTCTCCCTTGGTTTAATAAAGTATTTGTGGTTCATAAATTGATGATATAGACCATTTACAAATCCCATCATATTTGTTGGTGATTCTGAGTCCAATTTAATGTCCATCCACGGGGTGTTCCAATTATCATAGAAATATAAAAAAGGGATTTTAAATGGTGAATTGGGTTCTTTACAACATATAAACAATTATTCTTTTCACATGTCTTATTATTACAGTAAAAGGGGTTATTTAGAATAAGTTGGGAATGAAATGTTTTCGGACATGTAAAATGGATCACTTGGGATAATAATTGAAGTAGTAAGTTTAAATGGTTAAATGGTTTTTGAATAAATTTAATAGTTCTATCATATGAATAAATGCTTAAATGGTTTAATTTAATAATTATATTCAAAGGTTCAAATTATAATATCCCATAGTGAATAATTAATGTTCAACAGGGATTTCTGTGTTATCTATGTGTGTTAAACGGTTAACTATGGTGAAACTTGAAAAATTTTACATGATGAATTGGATTTAAAATGGTTAATAGGAAACTTTGCAACTATATTTGGTAAATAGTGGACATGTTTCTCTATATATATGGTTTCAACATGGTGTAAATGACGCACTATATCTATGGGTTAAAAATGGTGGATATAACACTCAATATTTATCAACTAGAAATAGTGGGCATGACACATGAAATCTATGGAATACAAATTTTGAACATGCTCCTCCAAAGTAATAAGAATTTTATTTAATGAAAATCAATTTTCATTCACCTGATTTGCATATTACCATATGATTATTATTCGAAATACAAGCCTGGGGTGAAGCAGGTTGGTATGGTCGAGTGTCACTTTAGAACCCAATGTCAATAGAGGATAAATGATAACAGTTTATTTTGAAAAAAATGTTTTCATTTATTTACTTTTTTATTATTCCATAATAATTTTTTTATAAAATGTTTCTTATACCAGTTATTCCTTTAGACATCGTTGCTGGTGTTATACTATGTTGTACTCACACAATACTTGGGTAATTATTTATTCCTAAGTAGACTTTAGGGTTTCATGTCAAGATAATGGAAAGGAACCAATAGTATATGGATGATTTCGAACATATGGGATGGATCTTGGATGAGGGGTCTCATCTTGACTTCAGGGATTATTTTGGGGATTTTCAACTAATGTTTTTCTTTTGGGTTCCTTTTTAACACATGAGACTACAATAACATGAAATTTTTATTTTATTGGATGTTTCCACTAACTAGGTTTGGGGAATTTTTAATGTGTTATGGGGTTATCTGTTTTTTTATTTATTATTATTTTTTCTTTTTCTTTACTATGATGTAGATAATATAGTCTCCCCACATTTCTCTTTAGACCCATGTGGTTAATCGGTCACTTCTTGTGTATAGGGATTCATGGATGAGGTCACATAATGAACCAGTTCAGTTTCTAGTCAAAGAGATATGGGATAGGATACTAAAATTTATATCATGATTAAAATTATATATATTATTGAATCAATATCAACATGAAAAGACCATAACATCTGAATAGGAACATTCATAAAAAAAGAAGTAGTTGTCACCTTATACATTGATGATAATGAAGTATTGTTAATAAATTAGTGATAATATGATATAAGTAAACCTTATATGGTAATATATATATTTATATTATTTGGGTATAAAATCATAATAAATTTAAATTTATTACAAAGGGAGTTAAAATCAATTATGAAGCAAATTTGGTCTAAGGTAAGGGTTTTATGTTATAGTCTCACTTTTTACAGAGATTATTTATGCTTAAATATAAGATGATGAAATTATATAATCTATCTCTCAAAAATCAAATTGATTTTCTTATCTATAGGTTATTATTCTAAATTATGAATTTTCCTTTCATTTTCATATCTCTATGTATATAAAATTCTAAAAGACATATTTTAATGGAAATCGAAATTGTTTTTTATTCAGTTGGGAATTTATTTCTTCCATGTCATAATTTATTTAAAATGTTTCCAATAATAATTTTAATACTATAAAATGATTTATTAAATTCATTTTTAGAAAATTTGTAATTTTTCTAAAACTTTTTCAAATAAATATTCTTGTAATTTTCTGAATTTGAAACTATTTATCAAAGCAGTGAATATAATATATCTTTTAATACTAACATCAATAATTTATTTTCAAACAATTATGAATATTCTTTTCCTTGAAGCTTTCATTTCAATATTCTATTGTTCTTTTTAAATAATGTTTTTTTCATAATATTCTATAGAACTTTTATATTTTTAATAAGTGACTTCAGAATAAAAAGAGTATTTTCCTCAAGAAATGTTCCAATGATATTTTATAATTATTTTAATCTATGTCAAGATCATCTAATAAATATTGTGTTTTAGTGGAGATATAATATAATTATATTATCAAACATATTACTCTAGTTAGATTATTATAATTATTTTATATTATTACATAGGGAAAATTATTCACATTTCATATAAAAGTTTTAAAATGTGGATTTTTTATTATGTTTTGTTTTGATTATTCACTCCTTTCAAATGAGGAATAAATTAGACATATTCTCTTACTTATGGGACCTTTTATTACCCCTTTATGCTTTAGTAGGTCTCATGAACCAAACTAATTTGGGTATTTGTTGCATGCCTTACCAATTTATCTGTGATGTCCTGGCATAACGCCAAAATATTAAGATTATGATTTCTGATATTATTGATTCTATTAATATGAAAAAAGTTATTGTTTTCCATGTGATTATTTATATTTTTATTTCGTCCATGGAAATATTCCCCTTTTGTATATTGGATATATAACGTGTTTGGTTATTTTTTATTATTTCCATATTATTAATCATGTAATTATTCAATGATAATTTCTATTTAATGCCTTCCCTTATCGAGCATCGAAGCTCACCCAATATTTTGTTTTTTGTTCCCCAAAAAAACAAACAAGTGATATTTTAAGGATTATAGGTATATTCTAGAAGAAAAATAAGTTTTCACTTTAATTTAAAGTTTTATTTCTTATTTTTAAATGTAATTTGAGAATCATGTTTGTATCTACTCTCTTAGGTCTACTAAACTATTAGATCTTTAATTATGTGGTCTCTTGTATCTTAAACAAGTGTAGCAATAAAACCATTGACTCTAGGTTACCAGATTCATTGTGTAGAAGTTGGTATCAAAGTAATTTTAGTATAAACCATGGAAATTAAATTTTGAAAAACATATATTATAGAACATAACCTAATGAAAAATCTGAGGATAAGTATATTTATACGATAATATCATAAAGTTTTAGTGAAGTATAAATTTCATGGTTATACTAGTAAATTTATCCCCGAAAAGATACTAGAATGTGGAGGTGGTTATAGTATAGATACACCAAGGGGTAACAACTCTGAAAGGGTTGGATTGAATATTTACTCGATTGTCACCAGTGCATGATGAGTAGGATAAAGAATTAAAACCTTGTTAAACACTCCCAAGGGGTATAATTTTGTTCATTCTTATTATATTTTCAACCCATTATTAATTATTTTAAAATATTTTTTTTATTTGATAATATTCCCAAAGATACTACTCTTATGATTATAATGTTATAAAAATTTAAATTTTCAATTTTTATTAAGTATTACCCTGTATTAAGAATTATATTGTATGATTTAAAACTCAAAATGTTATGAGATGATTAATTATATTATTATTTTTGAAATGGATCTCTGTGCAATGAATGAAAATTAGATAAATATATATAATCTAGGTAGGTATTTCCCTCCATGAAAAAAATTAATATGGTGATGGATATGAACAAATTATAATTATAATGGTTTAGCTAACATAGGTTATAACTAATAACTATTCCTGTATAGAGAATCTTGCTGATATCTAACATGGTGCAATAATGTAAGACATCTCCATAACACAAAAACCTCCACCATTTAGTGGGAAAACTGATAAAATAGTAGATAAGAAATGGATTGTGCCATTAGAGAATCTATTTCTCAATTTTGGAAGTAGTGAAAGAGATATTTTTTATCATAGTAGTTTATCATCTTATGGGCCATGCCGATCAATGGTACTCATTTTTTCAGAATACTAAGGTTTTTTTAAAAAGGTTGGGACCGAAGCCTCAATTTATTATTTGAAAGCAAAGACCTCTTTAGACTGGGTAGAGGGAGACCCATTACATAGCCCGAAGGCCCAAGGCCAAGTGGCCTGAATACAAGGCTTGAAAGCCCATTTTTTGGCCCAAAGGACCCCTCGGTGAACAGTACTACTACAGTACCCGCGCTGCTACAGTACCGCCACCGCTACAGAATCTGCTATAGTCCCTCCAACGCTACAGTGTTGCCGCTGCTACAGTGCCTCCACTGCAACAGTACCTGGGAAATTCTCCCCTGCCAGGATTCGATCCTGGGTCTTTTTGGATGCCAAGCAGGAGCCTGTACCACTAGGGTACAGGCTCGTTGGCATTCAGAATACTAAGGTGTTGGATGAGAAAATTAGTATAAGGTGGAATGATTTAAAGTAAATTTTATTTGAAAAATGACTTTCGCAAGACCAATGAGCTTATATATAGAGGATATTCCGTGATCTAAATAACAATAAAAAATAAAATGTTTTCAAATATAAATCTAACTTTATAAGGTTAGAACATCTTGTTTTGGATAATGTATATAATCCAATTGGTAGGATTTATCACTTCTTTGATGGGATAAATACTAGCCTTTGAATGGAACTTGTCTTTTAGACATTCTCAATATATGATGGCATAGTATTGTTATCTATCACACCTAAGAAAGAATTATTCAATACTTTTGTTCTGTAGAAAAAAGAATAAAAGAAGTGGTTGGATAAGCACTCTAAAAAAGGAAATATAGAAAATGAGAATAAGGGAATGGGGAAATTTAAAACTTATATAAAACATTGAAACAATCACAATGGGACATAATTTATGGGAATGGAAGTTCTCTTTATGTATGGAAGAAATGGTTATAAGGCTCATGATTACAAGGGAAATAAAGAAGCCAAAAATTCCAAATGCTTCAATTATAAGGATATGGGGAAATATTCAAATGAATTCCCCAAGAATCAAGGATATTTTCCTCAAAGCGGAAAAGGGAGTGAGGCTAAGATTAATATTTCACTAAATCTGAGGTTGAAGTATCTAAAGTTGTGGTGGCATGTAATTTGATTATTGCCTCAAATTTAGTTAATTATTTATTTGATTTCAGATCTTTTTAGTCTTTTATATCCTCTATGTTTTCTAAGAAAATAAGATATTTCCCTAGAACCTTCAGAATTGTGTTTTCAATCAAGTATTATATTGGAAATATTATTAAAATAAATATATCTTGGTAAGTATCCATTACGAGACATAGATATTCCATATTTTATAAATTAATTATTATACATATGGTTGAATTTGATATAATATTTGGTAAGGATTGGATTTTAAATTATAATTAATATATTTACTTAAAATATATAGAGATTATAATTTTTTGTGGAAATATTGAATCCATTATCTTTTGAGGGGACACTGCATCTTCTAAATCATGTCTAGATCCACCTAGAGTAGATCTCCTTCATGAAAGTTCTAAAGAATAAGAGCATTCCCAACCTATGATTGGTAAATGTATCCTTATATTATAGGATATACTATTTTTTAGGAATAAATTGATTTGTTCTGTAACAAACATCCACGATTTCCACTAAAGCATTTGTATGAGTTTTAGATTGATCACATCCCTAATGTAAAGCTAATTTCTTAGAGTCCATATTGGATGACCATAGTGAAATTATTAGAACAAAATAAAAACTACAAGTGTTGTGTGATGAGGCGTTTATATGGTCTAGGTTATCACTATTGGGAGACCATATGCTTTTTTATAAAATAAGGATTTATATTTGAGTTTTTTCATCGATTATAGAGAAATAAATGACATTTTTATAAATAACTTATATCATATTCCCTCATTGATGACTTTATTGATCAACTTCATGGGGAAAAATATTTTTCAAAAATTGATCTTCATTTGGGGTATCATAAAATAAACATAAATAAGGTTGATATACCAATGATTAAATTCTATATAAGGTATGTAAATAAAGAATTTATAGTAATTTCATTTTTATTGACTAATGAACCCTCTATTTTTATGTATCTGATGAATAGTGTATTCAAGGATTACCTTTCTAATTACATTGTGGTATTTATTCATGATATCAAAGAATAATATAAATTTTTTGATGTTGATAAGCGTCATTTTATAATCATTGTTAATGATATTATAGAAAATAAGTGATATGTATAATTGAATAAACGTGAATTATATCATCAAAAAGATTCTTTTCATGGCAACATTGTCTCAGAGGATATAATATCAGTTATTCCTATAAAAAAAAGGTAGTAATGGAATAAATAAAATCATAGAATATAACCATGGTATGTAGTTTCCTTATATTAGTTGTTCACTGATTATTTTTTCAAAACTATGATTTATTAACTAACTCGTTAACCAATTTTACACATAAATGGGTTTAATTAATTTTCTCATTTGAATGTAAGGAATGTTTTGAATAATTAGAGTGGAAATTGTTCATTTAAAAAATATTTAATTTTCCATCATGAAGGGGTGTATTTGTTATATATAATGACGCATTAAAAAAGGGACTTAAATGTGTCCTTGTAAAAAATGATAGATTTTTTTCCTATGAATCAAGAAAGATTATGATTCATGAGAATAATTATCCACCCCATGATCATGAAATATTATTCATAATATTTTCATTGAATATTTAGAGGAATTACCTTTAGTGTAAATGCGGTTAAATATTTACAGATCACAAAATATTGATGAAATATTTTCATAAAAAGATCTCAATGTGAGGTAAAAGAGATGGTTAACTAGAGTTTTGGATTACAATTTAAAAAAAGGAAATCTGGTGAAATCATAAAATTGAAGAGTTAATGTGGGAATATAATTAATTTATGATAAATGACTATCCACATCGATTCATGAGGAGAAAATTTTGAAATTTCCAGGTCAAAATGTCTAAAGGGGGGAAGAAAGTAACAACTTAGATTCAATTATAATATGTAAACTTTACATTCTAAGAAACTATTTCATAATGCACATAGATTCATTCAAGAATTCGATTTAAACTAGAATTATAAAATTTTATATATTTAATTTTATTAAAGGAACTTCATTTTCAAATTCATTTTTTCATAATTATATTTTGTTGAAAGTTTGGGATTTTGTAGAAATAGTTGATTATTGTGAGAATAGTTAAAAATGCCAATTTTATGAAGTATTCAAAATTTTCCTTTCATTTTGGGTGTGGTTTGAACAAAAAATAAGTCTTCTATTATTTAAAATAATCCAATTAATTATATTAGTATAAAAATTATACTTTATTTTAATATAAATCATTTTAGGCTAGAAAGAAACATTTTTCTAAAAACGATTTTCATTGCTTTTTTACTAACATATTTTAAATGTAATTTTAACCAATTACCGAAATTTATTCATTTAAAATGAATTATATATTTTAAATAAACATTATTAATAATATTTAAATATGTTTGGCTCAGTTTTTTTCATATTGAACAGTAAAAACAGTAAATATTTGTTACTACGGTTCATTTAATTTGGGTTTATTGGGGGTTAAACTAATGGATATGGTTATAAATGACACATAAACATGTATAAATATTATTTTATGAATATATTTAAAATAAATTATATCTTATATTATAATTCCTAGCAATTTTAGTCTACTATCACAAAAAATGATTTTATATTATTTTAATCTTTTAAGTAATTCCATTTGCACCCCTCCCCTCACTTATAAAAGGGAACCTCTTTTTCAAAAAAAAATCAATCCATATAGATTATATATTACCAGCCCAAAAACATTTATATCTTCCTTAAATTATTTATTGATATTTTTTTGTTCCCAAAGACCATCCTAAGATGGATTAAAGTATAACAAAAAGGAGGTCTCTCAAAGAAGAGGTAATCTTAATCGACTCTTTAAATTTTTATTTCTTGTTTTACTTCATATAAATATGATATATACATCCTCATATAATTTATCAAGTATCATAAATATACTAATATTTTATTATAATTATTTTCATATTACCTTTTTCCACCTCCATTCAGTCAAATAGGAAATAGAATAATCGCTTGTGTGTATGTGTGGACTCTCTCCTCCATGATGCTATATGATTTTTTTCTATCAAAGAATTACATTACTGAATATAATGATGAATTTATTATACATATACATATATATATATATATCATATATTTATGATATAATTACAATTAATTAATGATAAATTTTTTTTATCTTTTTTCCTTCTTTCTGTTTGAGAATGAAAATAACATTCACGCATACGTACAGACTACCATCTCCCTGAATGGTGTAAATAATTTTCGTATCTCTAACTTTTATAGATGGATATAAATATTTATATAAGTAATATATATTATAATTATATCATTATTAACATTATAGTGATTATATAACCTTGACCAACATGTAAGGATCATAACTGCTGAATTGAGACATACATTAAAATAAAATCACTTAACACCCAAAATGATTATGATAATTAAATATTGTTAATTAATGGGTGATAATATATTATGAGTAAAATATTAATGGGATCATAAGTATTAATAAGATTATTTTATATTATTAAAATTAAATTAAATTTTTTATACAGGAGTTTCAAACCACTGAGAATGAAATTCAGACTAGAGGTAATGGTTTTACGCTAAAATATAACTTTATAATGAGATTGTTTGGGATTAAATTTAGGATGATGAAATTGTATGATATATCTATGAAAAATATTTTTTCCTTAATTCTCCTATATTTATTCCTATAAATTTTGATTTTTTGTTTCATTTTTCTCTTTTGAAGTACTCAGATGTCTGAAGAAATATATATATATAATTAACATTTTTTATGTTTAGTCAGGTATCATTTTCATGGATGACTATATTTTATTCAAAATGTTTTAAAAAATATTTATATTATTCATAAATGGTTTATTAAATTTATTTTTTTATTTTTTTAAATTTCTATAAAAATTTAAAATGAATCTTTTGGTTTTTTCTAAATGAGGAACTTTTTACAAATGGTGTGAACAAAATCAGAGTTTTAACACTTACAACACAAACAAATTTTCCAACCATCATGACTTTTATATTCCTTGATGATTTATTTGCATGCTTCCATGGTGATTTACAAATAGATTTTTTCTATAATATTATATAAAATTTTATATATTAAATAATTTATTTTAAAATAAAAATGGAATTTTCTTCAAGAAATAGTTGAGTTATAATTTAAAAATATTTTTCATCTATGAAAGAATAATTTTATGATTACTGAAAATTATGAAGGATATAATATAATGATAACATACACCATATTACTCTTGTTTTGTTATGATCATTATGTCATACTTTTGACTAGGGAAAAATATTTACATTTCATAAGCTAGTTTTCAAGTATGGATATTTATATTGATTATGTATTGTATTAATTATTCACCCCTTTTATATGATGAACTCATTGGAATTAATATGTTATGAGAGTGGTCTATTATAGACCCTTGATTCATTTTTATAACCCACTAGACAAACCATTTTGGGTATTTTTTGTCTTCCTTACCTATGTACATATGATGTCTTTGCACAAGGACCTGAAGGTAAGATTGTGATGTCTTGAAATTTGCATTATGTCATTATGAAACTAGTTTCTGTTATCCACGTGATTAATTTTATTATTATACAATCCATGGATATATTCATATATTATGATATTAGTTATATTGAATATTTAATTATTGTTTATTTCTTCCATATTATTCATGTTTTATTTATTATGTAATTTTATTTATTGTATGCCTTTCATTACTAAGAACCCGAGCTAACACTTTGTTATTTTTTTCATTCCCTAGGATACCAAGATAGATTATATGAATGATTTTAGGTATATAATAAATGAAATAATAAATTTATCATTATAATTTTGTATTGTATTTCATGTTTTCAAAGGTAATGTTAGAATCAAATATATATCTATTCTCACAAGACTAATAAAATATTTTATCATTTAGGATGGAATATTTTATATCTTGTGAAAATATAGAAATATTACCAAAATATCATGGTTAATTGTTTTAGGATGTTACACTCTATATATAGAGTTATGTCTCCAAGATAAAAAATATTCAGATATATATTTTCACCAATATTTTTTTCTTACACTACTGGAGTTATAGAATATCTAATTATAGAAGTGGAGTCTCTTAAACACATATTAATTGAAGTATGGAAATATATTCTCCAAATCAATTAGAATTCCATCAATGATTCATACATTTTATAATTATTCCATGATCCTAACTCCTTTTTATTTGCATATTCTATGTTAGTTTGTTTGTATACTCATATTTTTATTTGATATAAAAATTTATTTGAATTTATTAGATTAATCAACCAAAGAATTTACCAGAACTAGAAAAGATGATACAATTCCCACTAAGCCCATAAATAAATCATGGTAATATGGATTGGTATGTGAATTATAGGTTTATTATTAAATAGGTTTCAGTGTTTTTAAATCTTATGTGGTTGTTTTTTTCAAAAATATCAACCATGATAAAAACTATCATCTCAATTCTATAAGGGATTACACAATACATGTCCCGAACCAGATCTGGTCACTATAAAAACTAGCACCCAAACCAGCTTGTGATAAGGCCCGAAGGGCATTCCTGATCCCCATGGGCTGGCACAAGTTCCCAGGTATCATAAAATGATGTTTGGGAATGATTTTTCCAATTTTTTAAACATTACACAACAAACAAATTCAATATGACAAATCTGGATTTTTCGAAACAAACCATATTTTTAAAAAAACCATAATTGAATTACATAGTTTAAAATAATTATAAAACACTAAAAAACTATATAATCCCACAATTAACATCTTAAGAACCATCCTCATAGCAAGATTAATCGCCTTCAAGACATCTCTACAAGACACCACCATGAAGTACCTGCTAGAAACCCGAAACACTGGCACCAAAACTATACCCAAACCTTTCACAAAAATAACCAAGTCTACATACACCCAAAAGTGTAATTAGGGAGTTATCCAAAGCCCATTAGGATACCTATACTAATATATTTTAATTGATAAACATTTAGAGACGAAAAGCATGAATGATTTTCAAAACATGAAATGCAAGCTACAAATTCTAAAATATTCACCTTTAACTAAAAACTATTTTCAAGTAGGATATTTTAAATAGTCAACACATTTAAAAATAATTTAATTTCTATTGAAATTTCAATCCAAACACCCCATATACCTATAGTAATATTAATGCATCTAATGAGCACAAGAAACTGGAAAATAACCCCTAGGCACTAGCTCGTTGTGGGTCTTAGGTACCTCGTATGTTGGTGAGAGTAACCATCACAATATCTGTTCTTGTGCATGAACCATTGGTTGGGAACATACCCATAAAGTAGTGGTCCCAAATCATTATCATCATCATATTTTAGTAAATATTGTAACTATTAATCACTATATGTGAAACTATGGCCAAAACCACGGGATCACATCCATACTAGTACACGTCCACCCACCGTTATACTCGGGTTTCCCTCTTGTTCTCAAACATGTTTAACAATCCATGAAATATAATTTGAACATGAAAATACCACTTACACATCACACGTAAACCAAATATCCCAAATGTACATCACACAAACACATCATCCACCTTTCTATTCAAATTTATTATGAAATCCCACACACACAAAAATATCCCACAACACATTTTTCATATCTTTCACAATTCAACACACCCTTCAAAAAAATTATAAAATATTCCACAAGATGATAAACATCACATAACATCCTACTCACATGTTACATAATACCCCTTTAATAACAAAAATCCATTTTTCACATCACACTCACACAAAATAGACCACATCACATTAACAACTCTTTCACATTTCAGAAAATTTGTTAATCATTTTTATAAAACATTTCCAAGATGATAAACATCACATGACATCCCCTATAAAAATTAAAAAGGAACATTTCATTATTTAAACAGTCCAAAAATGTTTTCCAATATTGTTTAACATATTAAATAAATCATTAAACCATTCAAATATATCATAAAACAATTCTAAGGAGTATACCAAAGCATTGCACATAAACCCCATTTCAAAACCATATTTCAAGGAAAAAAATAACACCAATACCAATAAAAAAATAGAATTTTCAGCACTAGAAATATTTAATAAACCACTATTAAGTATTTTAAAATCACCTCAAATAATACCACAAAATATTCACATGAAAACACACACAATTTCATAAAAAACTTTCAAGAGGCATAACATGGTTTTACAGGTAAAACCCATTCAAACACCATCTTTCAAACCTAATGGCACACCAATACCCTAAAAAAAATACTTGGATTCCAAAAAATGATTTAGTAAACCAATTTCACGTGTTATAAAATACACCCAAATAATACCCCAATAGTTACCTATGAAAAACACACAATTTCAAGCTAAAATGCAGCTATACAATTAAATGCTTAACAAAATCAATCGTAAACAATATTCACACCACAGAAAACATATGTGGAATATGAAAAATGAATAAATATATAAATATAACTCATCAATAATTTCTTACACATGGAACCATCTACCTTTTGAGTCAAAATCCTTAAATCTTGGTGTGAAACCTCAACCGCACCTCTAACACACCACTAGAGAGATAAAATCAAACTAAAACCTCAATATTTTACACAAAAGACAATAATTTAAACACTAGGTATGAATCATGGTTTCTGAACAATTTATAACTTAATAAAGGGTGGAAGAATCCCTAATAAAATGGAATAAATCAAAAAGATTACTTACTTTCAATATTTTGATGTTTCCCCCTTCAAAAACCCCATCAAAGATGGGTTCCATGGTATCTAGACGGAGCTTGGAGGCCTCCCATGGATACTGGTGTCAAATAGTGGAATAATGGAGTGGACTATAATTATCTATGGGAGGGAAAAATTGAAAATATAAAAGTATTTTTAATGACCGGGACAGACCTACACAGTTTTCCTGCACAGTTTGGAACCCTGCGGCCAAACCATGTGGCCTGTCTTGGACACCCAAAAAGTGTTGTTTTGCCTCCAATTTGAAGGAGTCCAAGGTGGAAACCGAGGGGGAAATATAGTCCAAGGATAGGTGAGAAAAATTCACAATACAAAGAACTCTTTCCAACCCAAAACTCATCCAACACAATGGTACAAACCACCTCAACAACTTACCCCATAAGTGGTTCCACTTGGAGTGTCACTAAACAAACTCCAAATAACCACAACCTAATACTAAAATTTTGACAAAAATGAAGGAAAAGTAAAATTAAATACCCCTAACACCATTTCCATTGATCAAGAACACAAGAGACACCTATATTTCAAACCCAGAATACCCAGAAACCAAGACAAGGCTAAGAACCGAAATACGATTTGAACCAAAGCATGGAATTGAAAATTTAGATGTAAAAATTCTCCACACCATAAATCTTTCTGCCCTTAGAAATCCACAGTAAATCTAAAATAAGAAACCAAACCTAAATAATAAACCAAGATGCACTCCCTTTCTAATTTTCACCCAAAAAGGCCAAAACACATATAGTGATAATCTAATGAAGGTATACTATCACAAACCAAAACATACATCAATTTACATAAATGATCAATCAAATTCAGGTTTTATCCCAAATTAAATCTCCTCCAACACCATCCAAATAAGATTCTAGCAATTTACCCAAATGAAGAACAACAACGAATAGGGTTACACATACCTTGCTTTAGTCAGACTGTTGGGTGTTCTCCAATCCCCACGTTTATCCAAGAAAGATGTAGGTAGTTAGATAGCTCTGAACAAGACTACCTACCGCTAAGCCAAGACCATGGAAAATCAGAGTTACAATTATGGGGAGACAAAAATGGTCTCCCCACCATAAAAGACAACTTGAAATTTCCCAAGACAGAATTGGGACACTAACAGGGGGAGGTCCGAATGGACTCTGGGTACAAGGGGTAGACTCCCATTAGAAATTTCCAAAATAACACATATGAGAATCATATTGGTTCTCCCCAACATAAGAACCAAGCATCTTAAAAACCAACATGGGGCAGAATAGAATGACCCCAAAATTTAAAAAGTTGGGGTGGTCGCATGGTTATTCCGCACAGTTTGGGAAATAATGCACTAACTGTGGGGATCATTCTTTCCGCATGGATTCCTAGAACACAATCACTACTAATTGTGCACAAACGATGTGCTCAACCTATCGAGCCAAATTCACAACCCTACTCCAAAACTCAATAGATACCAAAGACAAAAAGAATTACATTGGGCGATAACATGGGCACGAGTCCCTCCACCTATTTCAACCTAATATGACCAACAGAAGCAATATGACAACACTAGAGGTTTAAACTATCCAAATCCTTCATAAAAAGGATAGGACTTTGCAGAAGGGTTTAAATGACCTTGGGATTTCCCCTGACTATGCACCATCTTCTCTCTCGGACCTATGGTTGGAGCTCAAAGGATTGAAGCATTTTCAGCCTTGTAGTAAGGCTTTGGAAACCCCTATGCAGTACTTCTTCTTTTGGTGATACAAACAACTACACCACAAACCCAGATGGGTTTACCAAGACAACAAACGATCCAAAACTCACTTTACCTTAACACAAAACCTCACTGAAACATCGGCTTATAGGATGCACACACATCACACCTTGTTTCTTCAGGTGAGAAACAATAGAAGGAAAGGGCACATATAAACACCTTCCTCTAAAACAAAGTATTTTGATGTTTTTCCATGAGATACATACTCCCAACATGACAGAGAATCTCAGTGTATTTTATTACTTAACCTTTACGATCAAAAAAGCATGGGACATCACAACACATCACCTTACATGACCAAAGCAACTAATAGAAAAAATACATGGAGAGGTACCTTATACAATGTCCCCTAACATCACATAATTCTAACAAGTGACCATAATAGCCGCTCATGACCATATTTCCCATGCTAGTGGTTTAACATAAACCCCGGCATCGAAGAGACAACGAGGGACCAATGTGCCTTCATTGACACCATCCAGATACTCATTCACTAACAACCCCATTCCACTTCCACCTCATTTACACATCATTTAATATTACCATTTAATATTAACCTTCTTGGATAATACCCAACTCCTCATTTACATGTTTTTTAATTAAATTTATCTCATATAAATTTAATTAAATAAAGACTCCAACTCATCTTCATTTAAAATAAATTTAATTCTTTTAATCTCAATTTAATTAAATAACTTCTCTTACTCAATGTCATTTAATTAAAATATCTCAACTTTAATTTAATAAAATTAAACTCCCATCTCACTTTATTTAATTTAATTATTTTCAACTAAATTTAATTACATAAATTCTCTAATTCAACATCATTTATTAAAATACTCTCAACCAGAATTTAATTAAATAAATTCCCCTATTCAGAGTGAATTAAATAAATTTTCTCTAATAAAATTTAATTAAATTAATTCTCCATTCATTATCTCTCTCTAATTTAATTAAATTCTCTTCGGTTTAATTTATAAAATAAAAAACCCCATTTAACTTTATTGAATTAAATTTCTTTCAACTAAATTTAATTAAATAAATCCTCAAATTCATCATCATTTAATTAAATTGATTTTAATCCTAAATTCTATTAAATAAATTAACCTAAAACATAAAATTGGGTAAGCTGCACGATTTGACACGCACAGTCTGATAGACCATTTTCAGACTGTGCGTCCACTACAGGACACCCATTTTAACATGCACAATTGACCCACACAGTTTGACTAACTATGCACAACCTTTTCATACACCAATTCCAGGCATGATTCTCCCAAAACCCATCCATCCATCTGGGAAACACATTAAGCGTTTACCCAAGCCCGATATAAACATGTTTAAAATATCCCAACTCACAAAACTGTATCCATGAGCTTTGTTTTAAAACTAAAAAGTCATTTCAATGAAAATTTTTAATAAATTTTGTGTTAAACCCTGGTTAAAAAAAACATAGGACTTGATAGATTTGTATTCACCTATCTTGAAGTCTTCATACTTCAATCTCTAGATTTTATGTTTTTCCTTATTTGCTTTTTTATTGCCTTCATATCTATTTTCCAATTTATCCCATATTCATTTAGTTGTACAAAACCTTTGACCCTTAGTAATTCACTTTCAGAAAGTCATGATAATATATAATTCTTGTCCCTTCCATCATTCTCGATATTCTTCTTTTCAAAAGATGTAAGAGGATTTTTATAATCAATTGGAGGAAACCCATTTGTTGCATCTTTAACAACATCATATCCAATAGATTTAAGATAAGGAAACATTCTATCATTCTAGATATTATATTTCTTTCCATCAAAAATTGAAATACCTTTACTGTTTATAAAATTCATATTCTCTATTAGCAAAGAATAAGAAGAGGGAACCTATGCTCTAATACCAGTTGAAAGTTCCAAATTAGTTTAATTGAATCACTATTATGGGGAGGGTGAATCAGTTTTACTTTTTCTTTTTTGATTCTTTTCAATTAAAATAACCTTTTCCTCTAATTAACTTTTCTATTCCCTACTAAAAATAAATAAAACACACATTTATAAGAACACAAGTATTTACAAGGTTCATTATTCAATAAAAATATATACACTATTGGTATGGAATGAAAATGATCCAATACCAAAAAATCTACTAGAAAAAAATCATTTAATTATAATGAGTAGGATATAACCTTTCTCTCCTATATTATTTTCTAGACAATACATAATTACGTGTTCACCCTCTTAGGACAAATAGGGAAATACTAATTTATTGTAACAATGAATGTTACATGTGCTTCATTTCAATTTCACAAATGTATTAAATTGAAAACACTTCTTCAATTTCTTACCCAGAATATAGTAAGAACTTCTAAGACTTGTTATGAAAAAACCAAGTCCAATTTTCCAAGTATGATTTTCTGAGTTCGATTCCTCCGAGTATGACTCTCTTATATATAATTCTTCCTAGTATGATTCTCCTATGTATAAAAAGTATGACATTGACATAATATTTTATATATGAATAGGAATCACTTTAAATATGATTATGGGAAAATGAGTATAATTATCCTTGTACAATTCTTCCATAGTTCATAAATACCAATATAAAAATCTCAAATTTGATTATTCAGCCTGGTATGATAATCAGCCAAATACATTAATCAGTTGAGTACAAAAAATGTTGAGTATGATGATCATCTAAATTTAATATTTCAATCTGTTCTCTTCTGTATCACTTCTCGCATCGAAACTTTCTCAACAAAAGGATCAATATGAAAATCCTATTATTCTCTATAAAAAGTTAGAGCTTCTCCCTCTTCTATGATGAATATTATATCGGTCAGTAGTAAAGTACAGTATACATTTATCCTTTTATAGGTGACGATGGAGTGTCCTTGGTGGGAATCTAAAAAAATTCCTTCTTAATCAAATTCACCCATAATCTCAATTTCCCCTAAAATCTCGGTTACATTTTGACTTTTAGAACACTTATCAAAATTCTCGATTCTTATACAGTCTTGACATATTCATCATACTTTCATTTCAATTTATAGTCTTATTTAAATTCATGAGTCCAATATCCTGAATCTGATTTCTTTAAATAAATCTCTATATCAATTGAGTGTAAATCTATAATGAAATTTATATCACTTATAAATGTAGAATACAAACATTCTTTTGAATGCCAAGATCCCCCTTCAATGAACAACCAACAAACTTTTTCACCTATTCTCTTTAAATATCTTCACCTTTTCTCTTAACCTATATGAGATAAAATACTTTTTCTTCTCCTCTTCCCTTGACCCATTTAAAAATATAATACAATTTAACTCAATTATGATGGATCTTTACCCAATTGAAACCTTCAAAGTAATTCAACCATTTTTAGATGTAGACTACATTAATAGTCATTTTTTTCATAAATACATTCATAGGCTTAATTTCAACTTAATCAACTACATCCTTCCAAAAACTTGTGCATGTATCATGCCTTTATTCATGACTTAAAATTAATTTGAGAATAGCTTCATTATTGTGAGACTTCAATTGGAAAGTATCATAACTTTAAAATCTTTCTATATTCCTTATTTACTTTACAACATGAGTAATGTTTTCTAGGTATAATCATTCTAGGTATGATCATGTTGAGTACAATATCTTTTCAATCGGCATCATCTCTTTCTTCTCTTCCACCTCGATATGATAAATCTGGGCATGATTTGTAATAACTCTTTTATACTTTCTTCCATAAATCTTGAACCATAAGTTCCTTAATTTACTTAGGATTTATTTGAAATATAAATCAAAAATGAATCATCACATTTAATTATTTGTATTCATGTAGACTTTGATAGAATCAATTCTTCCATACTGGATCTAAAGTGAATCTGATAACTATTTACATCCCAAGAGAATCATTCTCCATGTGATTGATTCTCTCATTCTATATTTTCTATCATTCAAGATAATGACCAATTCCTCATTGTGATCACCCCCCCCCCATTTTAATCCCACGGAAAGTCTGATTCTTTTGAAAACAACCATCAATAGGATTTTCACCAAATAGAAATTGAGGTGATTTTCCTTTCATATTTCATATTCAACTTTCTTGTTAACAAAATAAAACACTTGAATAAGAATACCTTCATCATCTGCTCGGTCCTAAAAATCTCCCCCTTTGGATTTTTTTGTAACCCATGTTCTATAAATCATTGAACACTGTATACTTAAGTATTTCATTACTTATCAATAATTCTAAGCATATGTGAGATAACCCATTGTAGGAAATAAGAGTCATTGACCACAGAACCATATTGTCCAAAATTAGTGATTATGACAACCTTTTACTTTATCCTTCCTCATCACTTCTTCAACTTAATATTTTCTTTAACCACTTTGGAATACAAAACGAATTTTTTTCCTAAAACCACTCCAACAAACAATTAGAATAGTTCACTCACAAAACAATTCTGAATTCAAAACTTACCCACAACTCCATCTTTTTATATGAAATACATTGACTTATAAATCAATTCTCCCCCTTGAAAATATAATTGAAAGGTATGATGAGAGTGGGGATAGAAACGCATGCCTCAACCTTGATGAAAAACAGGTTGAACACCCATGTTCAACTTAATTTTAGAAAATTATTCTTCTAGTAAGGGTTTTGTGAATATGTCAGCAACTTATTCAGATGTTGGAACATACACCATATTTAGTTCATTGTTCAATGAATTATCATTGATGAAATGATATTTGATATAAATATGTTTTGAAATAAAATTTGAATAATATTACTTGCGATATTGATTGTGATTTAATTGTCACAACCTAAGATAAAGGGAAACTTCACTTCAACAAGTAAATCAACTAATTGAGTTTTCATCCACATAAGATGAGTCATGGCTTGAGTGGTAGAAACATACTTAGATTCATATATACTGAGAGTTAAATAATTATATTTCTTTGAATGAAAACTAACAAAATTCTTACCTAGAATGAATACTCTACTAGATGTGGATATTCTATCATCCAAATTTCTTGCCCAATCAGTATCTGAATACCCAAAAAATCAATAAGATTTGAGCTTCCATACCTGATTATAAATTATATTGTAGATTTTATATCTCTAATTATTTTTTCCCATCATGTAAATGTAATTATTTTGGATTTTTATGAAATATTTCACATAATTTATGAGTATAAACAATGTTGGGTCTTGAGGTAGTCAGATACAAAAAACGTTCACTCAACTTTCAGAATTATTTTAGATCAAATTATTTTCATTCTCCATCATTGTGAATATTTGGTCTCACTAAAATCGGTGTGAAATAGGTTTTGAATTTTCAATACTGATCCTCTTAAGAGGTTCCACATCAAAATTTTCTTGAGAAAGAGAAATGTAATCCTTCCTTTGATGTATTTGTATGCTGAGAAAGTATTTCATTTCCACCAAAATGGACATTATAATTACCTTTTTCATTTCTTCAAAAAATATCTTTTAACTACTTTCATCATTCCTAGTATGGATAATTTCATCTATATAAAAAATTAAAATTATGGAATACATCTAACTTTATCTGATTTAGATATTTCATTCCACTCCTCCTTTATTGAAATTTATTTCCCTTCATCATGTAACCAATTTGGAATACCATGGAATCAGAGTTTGTTTTAGGACATAAAATTCCATTTTCAATCTAAAAAAATATTCTTCTTTCCCAATAAAAAACCTACATGGTTGTTCAATATTAACATACTCTTCTTGATCTCCATTTTGGAAAGAAGATCTAACATCCATTGGAAATATCTTGTGGTCACATTGTGTATAAATAGAAAGAAAGATTCTGATTGTTTCAATTATTTCCAATAGAGAAAACCATTCATCAAAATTAATGCCATTAATTTTTTAATACCAATTTCACACAAATCTTGATTTTATTTTTATTACTTCACCTTCTTTATTATTCTTGTTCTAGAATCCTCCCTTTATGAAAATAATGTTTTTGTTTAAAAACATGGGTATGATTTCCCATGTATCATTCGTTTTAATTTGATCTAACTCTTCATTTGTGGATCAAACCCATTCTAGATACTTAAAATCTTCTTTCACATAATTCAAAT
The DNA here is from genome assembly GCA_963277665.1 of Viscum album. Lineage (NCBI taxonomy): Eukaryota > Viridiplantae > Streptophyta > Magnoliopsida > Santalales > Viscaceae > Viscum > Viscum album. Next base: position 1,830,004,658 of record OY728164.1, on the reverse strand, counting down.
CCACGTTTACATACAATGAAGTATTTGTAATAGCATTTAGTGTTCTTCTTATTTGAACCATTTAATGTTGATCTCTAATTATATTCTGACATTCCAACTGCTTTCTTAGCCTATGATGATATTTTCAAGTATCTTTCTCGTCATTGGAATTGGTTGAGTCTGATTATTATTCTTGATTAGGAATACAATTTCCTATATCCTTATCATAATTTTCTTCTTCAACATTCTCAACTTCTTTTTCTTCCTGAATATGTTTTTCTTTCTCCCCTATTTTATTTAATTTCACATCTACAAAATCAAAAAAAATATCTATTTGATGAAGCATCTAAATCATCTTCCTTCTGGATCATAGCCAAGAATGATTTCACCATCACCTTTCAACTCAAACTTTCCGTAATTTTCAACTTTCTTCTATATAATACATATACTCCCAAAAACAATAAAGTGTCTCAAACTTGGAGTTTCTCCACTAAACAATTAATATAGAGTTATATCTGAATGAGGCCTATAAAAACATTGATTCTGAATAATAATAGAAGATCTAATGGATGCCTCCAAAATTAATGAGAGAGTACATGTTCAAGTAAAATGGTTCTTCTCATTTACACAAAACTCTTATTCTTTCTTTCAGAAGCCCTATTTTGATGTGGAGTGTATGGGAAAATATACTCATGATGAATTACATGATTCTACATATAACATTGAAATTCTTTACTTATGTATTCACCATCATTATTAGTTCTCAACTTCATCATTGAATACTGACTTTCTTTCTAATCTTTCCTTCTGAATCATTTAAACATTTTCAAAGAATCTGACTTATGTTTCATAAACATAACACAAGAAATGTGATTAAAACCATCAATGAAATTGGTGATGTAATTATCTCTACTTGATGAATATTTTCTCACTGTACCGTAGATATCATAATAAATATCCTCCAAGGGTTTTTTTGAAAAAATCGTAAATTTCTTAAGTGTGGAATTTGTAATCTTTCCTTTCTGAAAAATAGTTTACCATAAATATCTTCTTCTTGGAAAATAAGGAATTTCATTGACACTATCTCTATTCAATAACATGATCTTATTTATTTGACACATGTTTACCAACATTTTAAGCCACAATTGAATCTCTTCCACCATACTCATGTAACAATTGTTTTTTATTTCACCAATCTAAAAAAATTCCTTTTTTACGTTTTCTTCTTGCAACAATTTTCTCATCTTCATTTTTTTTTTAAAAAAATCCATCTTTTTATAAGATAATGTTTTTACCTTCATCACGCAATTATGAAACAATTATTAGACTGTGTTTCATCCCATCAATGTTTGAAGATTTATTGAATTTTAACTTTTCTTTTCTACTGATGGTTGACTCAACACCTTGGATTTTCAAGGATTCATCATAACCAAATGTCACTCTACCTTCTTTAAAATCTTCCACATTCATTGAAAATTTCAAATATTTTACAATATGAGAATAAAACCCATTATAAAGGATTCAAGTTTGTTATTTTTTTGTAGCTTTCAATAAAATTTCAACAAAAAGAGCTCTTACTTATTTCTTTTTTTTTCTTCATCTTCAGCTTCTAAGAATTTTTCTGAATCATTTTTTCTGACAGTCACAAAATAATACATCCTCTTACAAGGTTTCTAGTTTTTTCATATCCTTCAAAAATACTTTCCAAAGTTTGGAACCTATTTTAAATATTTACTCTACCTTTATCAACCATCTAATACTTCTTATTTTGAGGTAATTGATTCCCCCTTAACCTTTTCCGTTCATAACCTATTAAAATATTGTAGTTTTGTTAGTTGAAAAACATATATTTTTTGTATGTTCGAATCCACCACAATACTAGTAATATCTATAGAAGAATTATTTTCCTCTAAAACATACATATTGAGTGGAATTGTGAATATGTTTCTCAGCCAACTTATTCTTTTTCTTTTAAGAGACTCCAAAATTTCTAATATCAATTGAAGTATTCCATTTATTTTCTGATTTATTGAAACTAGTTGTATTAATAGTTTTTTCAGACTCATAATGCTTCAAAACATTTTGGGACTCAGGGTTCTTTGATACTTCGGAATTCCTGACATTGTTGGTCTTTTCCACATACATGACTTTCCAATAATTCTATACTTTTGAACCAATTACATATTTCCTCTCACCCTTTTAAGGTAAATTTTCTAGAACCTTCTCCATTTTCTCATTCTTATAACTTTCAATAAATTCATTAATAGAGATTTAAAAACATTTATTTTTCTTTTCAACATTAAAATGTTTTTACTAGATAAGTTCCAACTCTTATTCTTTTTCTTTCAGCTTCAACTCTAGATTCTCATTGTGATTCTTTTCTTCAACAAGAGATTTCTCTAAATAATCAATCTTTTTTACCAGCTTTGTTTTTCCATAATAAAAAAATATGTATTTCTTATTACAGAACATTAATATTCCAATTTGTTTCTTTTCAATACTTCTAATATTTCTCAAACATTCTTCCAACTCCTATTTCAAATGATGTTCAATCTGAGTTTCTTCTTCTTCATAGCTACTATTTCTGAATACTTAATCACTTACTGCTACAATATAAGTATTTTCAAGACTATAATCAATTTATTTTTTCAGATTCAACATCACTAGCATCTTCTTCATCATATTTACACAATAAAATTCTTCTTTTGGATTTGATGAACATTCTTTCATTCACTGTGAATTTCAATTTTTCTTTTTCTCCCAATTTATTCCACGATATTCATGGATTTATTTCTTCTTTATCACTAAACTATTATTTCATTATTCAATTATAATTGGCATCAACATTCCCAAAGGATAAAAATTCAAATTATTTCAAGGGAAGTTTCCTTTTGTATTTTTCTATAAATACATTCACATTTTTAGAAAAAAAAGATAAAATATCATCAATATTTTTACATACCTCGTTTTAAGATTTGGATTCACCCACTTCATCTTCAATAAAAATCTTCTTTGAATTTTCATTATTATATGCCTTGAAATACATTTCTCTATCAACTTTTGTTTTTATTTTCATAGCAGTATCCCTTATCATTTCATAAGTGAAGAGAGTGTTTTAAAAATAGTCAAAACGTAATTTTTCACGATCTCTTTCTTCTAATGGAGAAATATTTTTATAAAACTTTTCAAGAAGTATTCTCAAAATATTTTAAACAATAGTAGATTCATATAAATTTTCACCAAGAAATATTATAGTACTAACAAAGTATTTTATCATGGTAAAGAAATCCCCAAAATATTCGTACTCACCCATCTTCAAGTCTTCATACTTCAATCTTTGGATTTGAAGTTTTTCCTTATTCACTTTTTATGGCCTTCACATATGTTTTTAAATTTATCTCAAATACCTTTATCTATGGAATAACATTTCACCCTTAGAAAATCACATTTAGAAAGTGATGATAATATAATATTCTTATCCCTTCCATTATTCTCGAGATTCTTATTTTCAACAGATATAAGTTGATTTTTTAATCAATAGGAGGAAACCCATCTATTGAATCTTCAAGAACATCATATCCAATATACATAAGATAAGGAAACATTATATCTTTCCAGATATGATAATTCATTCCATCGAAAACTGAAATACCTTTATTGTTCACACAATTCAAATTCTCCATCAACAAAGAATAAAAGAAGGGAACCTACACTCTGATACTAGTTGGAAGTTCACAATCAGGGTATATGTGTCACTGAGAGGGGGAGGGGTGAATGAGTGATACTTTTTCTTTTTTGTTTATCATAAGTTGAAACAACCTTCACCTCTTGTTAAAGATTATATTCCCTATTAAAAACAAATAAAACACTAATCCATAGGAACACAAGTATTTACAAGGGTCATTATTAAATTAGAATAGTTACATCCTTTGTATGGTGTAAAAATTATCTAGTACCACACAATACACTAGAAATAAATCCTTATATAATAAAGAGTATTATATACCCTTCCACTCATGTAGTACTTTGTGAATAATCCAAAATTACATGTGCACCCTTTTAGCACAAATAGGGTTATACAATGTTTGTGTAACAACACATGTTAACTATTAATTTTTCCAATTTCAAAAACATATTCAATTGAAAAAACTTCTTAAATTTCTTATCCATAATATAGTAAAACATTCTTTTACTTTTTAAGGAAAAAACAAGTCTAATTTTCATAGTACGATTTTCCCAATATGATTCATCTAAGTACGATTCTCCCTGATATAATTCTTCCCAGTACGATTCTCCCCAGTACGATAAATATGACCTTAACATAATATGGTAGAGATGAATTGGCACCACTTCAGCCTTGGGTATGGAAAACCAAATATGATTCTCCTTGTATGAATCTTTCTCCTTCCGTAAATCCTGGTACGAAAATTGTGAATCAAATTATTCATCCCAATACAATAATCGGCCAAATTTTACTAACAAGCTGAATATAGTAATCAGATAATTATGATAATTATTTAGTATAATTATCATCTAAATACAACATTGTGATCTTTTCTCTTCTCTTTCACTTCTACTGTTGAAATTTTTTCAAAAAATGTCTCGAAATGAAAATCATATTCTTCTCACTAAAAACATAGAGATTCCCTCTATTCTACATTGAACATTATATTGGTCAACAGAAAGGTACATTGTAATTTTATCCTTTTATAGGTGACCCTTAGTTGTATTTCATGAGAATATTAAAACATTTCCCACTTAATCAAATTAACCCTTAATCTAAATTTCCCCTAAAATAACTTGTGCATTTTGACTTCATCAACACTTCTCTAAGATTCCCAATTCTTTTCTAATCCTTACTTCTTCATCAGACGTTAATTTCAATTTCTAGTCCAATTTCAATTCAAGAGTCTAATTTTATAAATTAAATTTCTTTAATATAAAGATATATATCAATTGAATATAAATGTATGAATAAATAGATATCACATATGAATGATGGATACAATAATTCTATTTAATGTCGAGATCCCCCTTGATGAAACATCCAGCAAACTTCTTCTCCTCTACTCTTTGAAATTATTCACCATTTCTCTTTACCCAGTTGAGATGCAAGACTTCTTCTTCTCCTCTTGTATTGACCCAGCTAAAAATATAAAACAATTTAACTCTATTATAATGGCTCTTGACCCAATTGAAAGATACACATAAAGTAAACCCTTTTTGAATTTTTGACTACACTATTGATCATTTTTTGTCTTAAAAAATTTCTTTGGCCACATATCATCTTCATAAACAACCTTCATTCAAAAACTTGTGCATGTATCGTGTCTTTATTCATGACTTTAAATTCATTTGGGAATAGTTTCAGCATCATCATACTTCAATTATAAAATATCATAACTTTAAAATATTTCCATCTTTCTTCTTTTCGTCACATCTTGAGTACGATTTTGTGGGTACGATCAATCTGGGTGTGATCACACTGAGTATGATTTCTTTTCATTTGGTTGCATATATTTCTTCTCTTCCAATATGATACAATAAATCTGTGTATGATTTTCAATACATCTTTTCCCCCTTCTTCAATAAATATTTTATCATAAGTTATTTAATTTTTTTAAAATAGAATGAATTGTGAATCGGAAAACAATAAATTCATTAATTAACTTATGATTTATGTGAAATAAAAATTAGAAAAGTATATTTAGATTTAATTAACCGTAGACATGCATAATTTGATACAATAACTTCTTTCATAATGGATCCATATTGAATCAGATGACCATTAACATCCAGAAAGATGCATTCTCCATTCAATTGATTCTCTAATTCTATATATTTTATCATTTTAGATATAAATCAATTTCTCGTTATGATATCCACCCATTCATGAACCAATTCAAGTCTGGTTATTTTGAAAACAACCATCTTAAGATTTCAACTGAATATATAGTGAGGTGATTTCCCTTTCAAATTTCATCTTCAACATTCATGAGAACAAAAACAAAACTTGAAATCAAATAACTTTATCATCAGCTTGGTCCTATGAATCCCCCCCCCTTGGGATTTTTTTATCAACCACTTTCTATAAATCACTAAACTTTTTATCCTCATGAAATGGTTTACTTATCAATAATTCTATGTCTACATGATCATACTAATTGTAGGAAATAAGAATCATTTATTGCAATTCCATGATGTCAAAACGTAGTGATTTTGAAAACCTTTTTCTTTTTCTTACATCATCTCTTCTTCATCCTCATCTTTTCTTCATCCTCCCTGGAAAAAAAAAATCATATAATGACTCCAAAAATAGTTAGAATAGTTCACTCACAATACAATTCTGAATTCACTGCTTACCCCCAACTCCCACTTTCTATATGAAATACATTGAGTTTTGAAAGAACTATCCCCCATGAAAATATAATCAAAAGTTAAGATGAGAGTGGGGATAGAAACACATACCTCAACCTTGATTTTAAATAGGTTGGAAACCCATGTTCAACCTCAATTTAAGAAATGGTTCTTTTGGTAATGGTTTTGTGAATATTTATGCAACTTGTTCTGATGTTGGAACATACATCTACTTTAGTTAATTCTTACCCACATGCTCTTGGATGAAATGTTTTTTGATATCAATATGTTTTGAAATATATTGTTAAAAATGATTCTTGGTGATATTGATTTTTCTTTGATTGTCACAACCCAAGAGAAAGGTTCACTTCACTTAAACATGTAAATATTCTAATTGAGTTTTCATCATTATAAGTTGAGTTGTGGATTGACTGGTTGAAACAAACATAGAATAATCCATTCTGAAAGTTAATGAAAATTGTTTCTTTGAATTCCATCTTACATAATACTTTCATAGAAAGAATACTCTACCAAATGTGGATATTTTATCATCAACATTTCCTACCCAAGAAGCATCTAAATAACCAAAAAAATCAATACTATATGAGCTTTAATACCTGATTCTAAATTCAATTTTACCTTTCGTTTATTTGATGATTTATTTTCTATCATGTAAATATAATTCTTTGGATGCACTCTGAAATCATCCACATAAGGTGAATGAATAAACAATGACAGGTCATGAGTATTTCAGATACAAAAAAAATCCTATCAACTTCCAGAATTATTTCAGATCAAATTTTTTCCTTATCAATCATTAGAAAACATTGTTCCCACTAAAATAGGTGTAGAAATAGGTTTTTAATATTCCATATTGAACTTCTAAAGAAGTTACTTCACATAATTTTCATGAGAAAGAAAATTTTATTCCTTCCTTTGATTTATTTATAGCATGATAAAATATTTCATTTTCCCCAACATGAAAATTACAAATAGCTTTTTCATTTATTTATAAAATATTTCACAACTAATTTCCTCATTTCAAGAAAATATAATTTCATTAACATAAATTTATATAATGATAGAATACTTCTATCTTTCTCTAATGTAGATATTGTTATATACTCTTTATTTCATGAAATTCATCTTCCTTAAGGATGTGTCCAATTTAAAATACCATGACATCAGAGCTTCTTTTAGTCCATACAAATCCTTTTTCAATCATCCCACAGAACATTCATCTTTCCCAACAAAAAATCCACATGTATGTTCAATATAAATATCCTCTTAAATATCACCATTCATTTATTTGGATTTAACATCCATTTGAAATATCTTGTAGCTGTGTTGTGGAGTAATAGAAAGAGAGATTCTAATTGTTTCAATTCTTTCCACTAGAGTAACGTTTTTAATAAAAATCAATACCATCAATTTTTTAATACCCTTTTCCTACCAATATTTCTTTGTTTTTTATTACTTTACCTTCATCATTCAGATTGTTTCAGAAAACCCACTTTGTTCCAATAATATTTTTGTTTATAGGCTTCGGTATGATTTTCCATTTATCATTATTTTAAATCTGGTCATACTCTCCATTCATGGCCTTAACCAATTCTAGATACTCAAAATATTCTTTCACATAATTTGGATAAACATTCAAGTAAAAAGAAGTAATTGTAATATCATTTGTTTTTCTTCTTTATTGAACATTCTGATTTTGACCTCTAATTATATTCTGATCTTCCACTTCAAGCCAATAAATATTTCTTTTATTATCCAAAGGATATATAATGACCAACCTAAGGTTAGAAGAAATACATAATACTAAGGAGGTATGAATTAATGAAGGATAAGGGCATCATCTCGAACTAGATCAATGTGTTCCGGACGAATACTGCCCACACTAGAGAAAATAAAAAGTCGCACATTTGGAGTCCCTCTTGCCGATAAGAAATTCGCTACTTTGTTTTCCTCTCACTTTGTATGAAGAAATTAGTCTCTAAATGGGAAAAGACCACAAAATTTCGGAATGAGATATACAATAGACCAAGGGGTAGATTCCTTTCCAAGGATAGAGTTTTGAATGATGGTTGAATCATTTTTAATGACTGGTATTGGCATATTATGAGAAATTCAAACATCATGTTCATTAAGTAGAGCCTTGGCCTCCTATATAACCAAGATCCCCTATCTATAGGAGCTACTAAATTCCATGTAGACAGACCCATTGTGATTCTGGAACAATCCCCAACATTGCAGCAGGCCTAGATTACTGGATCCATTGATATTTAGATTCATACCATGAATAGAAGGATGCCAATAAACCCAACTCCCTGGTCTTGCTAGTTCCGGTATTCCCATGAAAAGACTCGTAGAGTATAGGAGCATCTTCAGGGGAGTGATTCTATCTCAAATTTTCACCAAGAGCATGAGCTCAACCACTGGAAACCCAAAATGAACTCATATATCCAAAGTGGAACAACCAGTACCTTTCATGCAAGTGGTATTCCACACCTTCCATATAGTCTAGCATCCCATAGCCAAGATGATATTGCACGTAGTGCAAACAAGTCTAGGAATAAAGTCCCCCTGCAAGATCATCTACTAAAGGTCGTCATCAATTCACTGTTGAATTTCAAGACCTATCACACACCCAATATACATCCACATTTTTTAGACCCATTCAATCCAAAATAATAGATGAATAATCGATTTGATTTTACCTCTATAACAACACCAACATTGGTAGGTGTGGAAAGTACATTTGGACCAGATCACAACATTAGAGGGAATCCAACGATGAAATAGTTTCTGAAGTCAAAAAGATATACTTAATGGGAATGAATTTACACTAGAAAGAGCCATCTCCACAACAATCATCGAAGAAATTTGAGAGCATGTGTCTATAAGCCTTAGTCGAGAACACCCCAAATGATTCATCTGTGAAAATCAAACAGTCGGGTTTAGAAGATAAAATGATGTCATCATAAACTTTCAGTTTTTGTTGATTAATAATGGCATGAATAATTGACAAGAAAAGGATATCATGTGAAAATTAAATACAATGGGTGGGGAATCCAGGAAATCCCCGGGTAGATCCTACCCTATTATCAAAATAGAAGTTAATGTTACCACTCTCTATTATCCACTGAGAGTGTAGGTGAAGGACATGTAAGTGAACTATAAGAGACTTCTGGATCTAGGAAATCTTACCCCATAGAGATTCTAGATGTGGTTCATACTTACCCTTAATGAATTTACACCATAAATATCACCTATCCATTACATCACACTCCAAATTACCTTGTGAATTGTGCATTTTCGTCTCAACACTGTGCAGATTAATGCCCCCATCATGAAAGTGTTTAGACATCCTCTTCCATGAGGCCCAATGATACCTTCCCACCCCTTGATAATCCCATATAAATGTCGTCAAGACCTTCTCAATCTTTATATTCACTTCATTAGGGGACCGAAGGACCAATAAGACATGCACTAGAATGGAAGAGAGAACACAGTTCACAAGAGAAATTCTACCACCGAAAGATTAGAACCATTTTTTCAGTTGTTAATCCGACTTGTGATTTTATTAATCACCCCTTCAAAGTACCCTATACGTAGCTTACTGGAAAAAATGGGATCCCCCAAGTACACCAAGGGAAACTGTCTTTTGTGAAAACCAATCATTTATTCCATTCTCTTATTCCTTCTCTTCGAGCAAGTCCACTGAACATACAGGATACTCTTTGCTCCATTAATATGTTCACCACTCCAAAAATTATATCCATCCAACACTATTTTAATACCATTAATAGATCATGATGAAATGTTGATAAAGAAATTCATATCATCTGCAAACATAAAGTGAGAGACCCTTTGTAACAGATTCCTACATTTGAAGGATTTAATATTCCCATTATCCATATTCCTCTCAATAAGTCGACTAAGGGTTTCTTGGGAGATGATAGTGATGGTATGTGATAGTGGGTCCCCTGGATGAAGTCCTCATACATATTTAAAAGATCTCAACTCTTTACCATCAAGGATATTGAGAACCACGGAGAGATATAACATCTGAATAATAATTCCCGCACCCAACTAGAAAACCCCATACAATTCATCACTCTGACAATATAACTGCATTAAACCTAGTCATATTTATTATCCTTGTCAATTTTTATGACCACATTAGATCCATGTTCCTTTATGTTAATATCTGAAACCATTTCTTGAGAAATTCTAATAGCTGCATGTGAAGATCTACACTTGATAAAACCATATTTCTCTATGAACACCCAATCAAAAAAGTGTCTAGAAATCCTCCTATTAATAATACCAGACAAAATTTTATAAGACACATTACATATACTAATTGGATAAATATGTTTGATGTAAAAATGTTCCTTCACTTTGGGAATTAGAATAAGTAAGGTATCACAAATATCTCAAGGAAGACTACCCCCATAGAAAAAATCTTGAATGGATCCTACAAGGTCGTTTTTAATAAGGTCCTAAGAGATATTATAAAAAGAGGCCAGAAAACCATTGGGGAAAGGGGAACTACCCTAGTTGAGAAATTTAATAGCATCAATAATTTCTTGTTCCCCAATGATAGACATAAAGAAACCATTAAAGGAGGAGGACACGACCTAAGCAATGCAACTGAATAAATCACTATGACCATTGGGAAAACAACCCTGCATATGAGGATTAGCATTGGAAGGAAAATACTTGATATAATTTTCATCCATACCTGCAATGAAATTCGGTTCATTATAATAGCTTCCATTGTACAACCGCAAATTTGTAATGACTATGCGCTTCTTCTATTGGATACAAGCTTAAATGTAAGCTATATTTTTATTTTCTTCCTTAAGCCAAGTAACTCGTGCTATATCAGAGACCACACACTCCTACATAAGCAGAAACTTTCTAAGCTAGTATTTATTATGAAGTAAAGAGTCCAGAATATCATCATCCCACTCTACATTAAGGATAGATTCAAGATGATCAATGTCTTCTTTTAGGGAATCTGAATCTAAAAATCATCCAGGATGATTAGCGATCCAAGACTGGAGATCCAGCTGCAGACACTAATTCTTGTTGTGATATAAAATCCATGTTGTCCCATGCATGGATTTGTTACAATACACCATCACCACATTATGATACTCTTGATTGGGTAACCACCTCTTGTAGAAGAAGAAAAGCTTGCTGTTAACACCCCTCCTATGAAAAGTCAAAAACAATGGAGCATGATCATATATCAAGCGGACCAGATGATGAATCTTAACATATAGAAAGAAATAAATTGCCTATATATTTGTGAAAATGCAGTCCAACCTTATCTACATGAATCTACAACCTCTCTAATTATTGCACCAGGTAAAATTATTTCTTGAATACCACAAATCCATCAACCCAAGATTGTTTACACAAGAAGAAAAGGCATGATTCTCATGCCATAGGTTAATTCCACCACCCTTATTCTTGAAAAAATCTAAAATAGCATTGAAATCACCACAAAAAAACCAATCCTCATTTATTGTGTTGAATGAATCCAGATCCTCCCAGAGATGATGTCATTCTCTCGGATCACACTTTTCATAAATGAAGGAGAATAAAAAATTATTTGCATGTAAACTGATCTTGGTAGAAATATATTGATTCAAAACCTCTAGTTTATCATCAAAAATAGATGGACCCCTTAAAATCTAGATATGGGTATTAATCTAATCACTATGCAGGAAGGATCACAAGTCAAACATGTGAGCAAAAAACTAAAATGTAGGGTTGTTGTTGTTGAGGTTCAAAAATAACCACTACAGAGATATTATTGTGATGAATATCATTAGCCAAAAAATTAGTCTTGATTCAGGATCCAAGACCACAGGAATTCCATATGAGGATCAGAATCATTTATAACAATGGAACCTTGTTTAGGGCACCGGAAATATAGAGCACAATGAAGAGGATGATGAGTTAACTGCCCCATGCCTCAACTAGGATCGAGTACACACACCTCTTGAAACTGAAGAAGAATGTTTAGGAGAATCCTCATCCATAAGATTATAAGGGAGAATAATGAATTTATTAATGAGAGAAATGGGGTAGACTGTCTCTGAGGATGGCCTGAGAAATTAAGAGACATGAGAAGACACCTCAGGCTAAGTTGAATCTTTTCTTCCATCTGAAAATATGTCATGATTGAGAAGACTAGAATCCTATTCAATGATTTTAATACACTACTGGCTCCCCAATGATTTAAGATCTATTTTACAATCATCCACTAAGGGAAAACAACCATCCAACTGTCGACCGCTGAAGAGGAAATTGAAAGTCGAGATATTCTTCACATAACACAAATGATTGAAAATAAATAGAGGAGAGTAGGAGGAGGCAGTCTGTGGGTCAGGATAATGCATTAGAGATGTGTCGGGTCGCTTCCATAAACACCACACATCATATCCTCGAGTATCCCCTACTATAGAAGGCCCAGGTGAAGACATGAGACCAAAATACTCAAGAGGACCCACAGACAATGAGGTCACCATGGTTCATGCATGGGATGGGGTGGTGATCTAGCTGAATGATCCTATTAGCCATTGTACCAGCGCTAGGTGATAAACCCTTCTGATGAGAAGCTGAGCCATGGGAATGAACCTTTCTGCAAGCTGATAGTGAGTTCCCCATAAGGTGAGATGAAGAACAAAGCAGAGGCATAGAGGGTAGTACATATCTTACCACCATTCAAAGGAGTCCTCTACCATCAAAAGGATGGTATATTAGAGGTGATCCTCTAAATAAAGTGCTACACAAATCTAAGAACAAGACACATACTGAAACCGAAGCGTATGTTCATCTACGCATATGAACTCAACAAGCAGGTAACCTATCTTTTCCAAAATTGAAATTTTATGAAACGGTTGGTTAATCCATGTATGACTAACCCAAACTATAGCCTGAGATTATTTATGGCCTCGTTAAATATCCATGGACCAATGTGAAAGCTGGAAGTTCCACCGCCTGAAGTTTCTCATAGATTGTGACCAGGCATTGATGAATTCCCCATGCGAAGCTAAGATGATACAAAAAGACCTCTAGTTCGGAACCAAGATGGTATCCAAAAGTTCTAGCTCCCAAGATTGAATGAAGGTCTGGAAAACTCCCACGATAGGCTTTTTCGCACTGAAAAGAGCCACCAGATCAAAGAGTAGAGCAATCGAGGTGTCTGTGAAGGTAGAGGAAAAAAGAAAAGATATGTACAAGAGTCCGTCATACCCACACAAGAAGAAACCATAGGATCTTCCCCAATACATAACGAAATGACACCCTACACCGGCTGAGAGTTGAGTAGGAAATCCTTCCACAACTCCCAAAGAGGACACTCACCACCACCTAGCCTAAGATAACCCACCCCGAATGTAGACGACGCGGCTAGATGAGAAGAAGACTCTAGAGGGTGATCCAAATCCAAAGGTCACTGCACTTTCATGATTATTGAATCCTACATAATGGTAAGAATGATTTTAAAATGTTACGTCATATACTGCGTGTTCTGGAGACCTGGAAAATGAACCATTCGTCTGAGCTTCCACATTCTTCCTAATCCAATGATGAGATTTTTGTGTATCTTCTTCATCAGTAGAAATGGATGATTTTGATTCTTCTTATTGAGTAGGAATACAAGTATTCGTATCCTCATTAGAATTTTTTACTTCAACTTTATTAACTTCCTTTTCTTCTTGAATATGTTTTTATTTCTCACCTCTTTCAATTACATTCACATCAACAGAATCAAAAATTCTTTTTGTCTCTTTCTTGAATCATTTGTATCTTTCTTCCTTCTAGGGAATAGCCAAGAAATATTATATCCTCACCTTTCTTCTCAAATTTCCATATTTTACACCTTTCTTCTTTATAATACATGGAATCCCAAAAAAAATTAAAGTGTTTCAGACTTGGAGTTTTTCTATAAAACATTTCATATGGTGTCATATCTGAATGAGTCCTATAGAAATAGTGATTCTAAATATAAACAGCATTACTCGTGGCTTGAATCCAAAATTAATGAGAGAGGCCATGTTCAAGTAACATGGTTCTTCCAATTTCCATCGAACTAATATTCTTTCTTTGAGAAACCACATTTTTTTAGGAGTGTATGGGGAACTATACTCATATTGAATTCCATGCTTCTCTAGATTACTGTTAGATTCATCACTTCTGTATTCACCGAGATTATTTTTTCTCATCTTTTTTACTGAATACTCACATTATTTATCATCTTTCATTCTGAAAATTTTAATCATTTTCAAATAATCTCACTTAGGTTTCGTAAACATAACAAAGGTAATACAATTAAAATCATTGATGAAATTGATGAAGAACTTATCTACATTTTTAGACTATTTTTTCATTAGCCTATAAATATAATAATGAATCATCACCATGGGTGCTTTGAAAAAATCTCATCATTCTTATGCATAACATTTTTAATCTTTCCTTTCTGAATAATAGTGCAACACCAATCTATTTTTATGGGAAAATCATGATTTTCTCAGACTCTGTATCTTTTCTACTACATTATCATGTTTCTTTGACACATGTGTCTCAGCCTTTTATGCCACAATTGATTCTCTTACACCATACTCATGCAATGAGAGTATTGTATTTCACCAATCTAAAAAAATCCCTTTTATACGTTGGTTTCTTGTAACAAATTTTCCATCTTATTCATTTTTCAAAAAAAAAAATCTATATATTATAGAGATAATTTTTTTACCTATATCACAAAATTGTAAAACAATTATCACATTGTGTTTCATCCCATAAACATATAGTGATTTATTAGATTGAAAATTTTATTTTCCAATGATGGCTGATTAAACAACTTTGATTCTTAGGGATTCAATATTGAAAAATGTCACTCTACCTTATTTAAAATATTTTACATTATTTAACAATTTAAAATATCTTTTCATATGAGAATAACACCCAATATAATGGATCTACGTTTATTCTCCATTTTTAGATTTCAATGTAGTTTCAACAACAAGATCTTTTACTTATTCCTTTTATTTCTTCATTTTCAGCATTTAAGAATTGTTCATAATCTTTTATTGTTTAGATAACAAAAAAAGACATTTTTTCAAGGTGTATATGTTGTTGACATCATTCAAAAATAGTTTTCAAATATAGGAAGCTATTTTCAATTTTTACTCCACCTTTCTCAACCTTCTCGAACTTCTTCTTTTAAGTGAATTGACTCCCCCTAATCATTTTTCATTTATAACCTATGGAAATATAGAATTTTTTTTGGTTAAACGAACAAATATTTTTTGAATGTCTGGATCCACAACAATACCAACAATATCCATAGAATATGTATTTACCTATGAAACATCCATATTGATTGGAACATTGAATAAGTTTCTCATACACCCTCTTCTCTTTATTTTCTGATCCACCAACCATTCGATTATCAATCAGATTATTCCTCTTATTTTCTTTTTTAGCATAAATAGAAGTATTTAAAAGAAATATGACTTAGATTGTTTCATAATAAATTTCAGACTTGTTGTTTTTTGAGACTTCTTAATTACCAAATTTATTGGTCCCGGACACATATGTCGCATTCCCAAAAATGTTCATTTTAGAAACAATTCTATCATTCTTGTCACCCTTTAAAGGTAAATTTTTTTTAACCTTCTCTGATTTCCCATTCTAAGAACTTCCACCAACTTCATTGATAGAGTTTTGGAAACCTGTATTTATATTTTCATCTTTACTATGTTTTTGTTGGAAAAGTTCCAACTCTTCTTCTTTTTCTTTCAACATTACCTTCATATGCTCATTACAATTCTTTTTTTCTTAAAGATATGTCTTAAAATCACCAATATGTTTTATTATCTTCTCCTTTTCATCAGAAAAACATTCTTGATTTCTTCTTAAGGAACATTCATCTTCCAAATTTTCTTTCTTTTCAACCTTATAAACTTTCTCTGGCATTCATTCAACTATTATTTTAAATGATGTTCACGTTTGGTTTCTTATACTTCATAGATACTACTTCTGAATTCTTTATCATTTACTATTCCAATAAAAGTATTTTCAATACCATACTGAACTGGTTTTTTCAGATCTAGCATCATGTCCTTCTTCTTCTTCATCTAAAGACAAGAAACATATTATTATGGATTTGAAGTACTTTCTTTATTTCCTTGTGAATTTAGATTTTTATTTTTCTCCTTGTTTCTTCCATGATCTTATTGGGTTTTTTCTTCTTCATCGGTATCATCTTCTTTATTTCTTTAAGGAAAATTGGAAGAAAAGTTCTTAACTAATAGACATTGAAAACATTTCAAGAGATGTTTTCCTTTTTATTTCCCTGTACCTATTTTCACATTTTTAGAAAAAAAGGATAAAATATCATCATGATTTTTACATACCTCATTTTCAGATTCAGATTCACCAGCTTCATCTTTAAGAAGATTGTTCTTTGACTTTTCTCATTTTTACCCCTTGAAAGACATGTAACTATCATCTTTTGTTTTTATCTTCATATCATTCTCCCTTATCATTTCATTAGTGATGGGAGTTCTATTTAAATCATTAAAAGATAATGTTTTAGGACATATATATTCTAATAAATAACATTTTTCGTCAAACTTGTCAGGATGTATTCTTAAAATCTTTTCAATAACTACAGAATCATCCAACTTTTCACCAAGACATCTAATAGTACTCATGATGTCATTTACCATAGTAATGAAGTCCATAAAATATTCTTAGTGACCCATATTAAAGTCTCCATACTTCAATATCTATATTTTATGTTTTTCCTTCTTTAATATTGTATTGGATTTATATATGTTTTTCCATTTATCCTATATTCCTTTGTCTATGGAAACACCTTTCACCCTTATGAATTCACTTTTATAAAGTGATGATAATATATCATTCTAGACCCTTCCATCTTTATCAAGATTCTTCTTTTTAGAAGATGTAAGAGGACTTCTATAATCAATATGAGGAATCCCATCTGTTGCAGCTTCCAGAACATTGTATCCAATAGATATAATATAAGGAAACATTCTATCTTTCCAAATATGATAATTATCCCAATAAAACTATAATACCTTTACTGTTAACATAATTTAAATTATTCATTATCATATAATTACTGAGGGGAACCTACGCTATGATTCTAGTTGGAACTACCTAGTTAGCGTAATTGTATCCCTGAGATGGGGAGGGGTAAATCAGTGATACTTTTACTTTATGTTTCTTTTCAATTAAAACAACCTTTTCCTCCAATAAAAGATTCAATTATCTACTAAAAACAAATCAAACACACATCCATTTTAACACAACTATTTAAAAGGTCCATTATTCAATAATAATATCTATTTCATTAGTATGGTATAGAAATGATCCAATACAACACAATCCACTAGAAAACAATCCATGTATTATAATGAGTATGATATACCCTTTAACCTATGTAGTAACTTGAAGACAATCCAAAAGTGCGTGTGCACCAACTTATCAAAAATAGGGTAACAATAAGTTTTTGTAACAACTCATGTTACATGTTCTTCTTTAAAATTTCACAAATGAATTCAATTGCAAAAAAATCATTAATTTCCTACCTAGAAGATTCAGAGAACTTCCAGGCCATTTTAAGTAATGACCAAGTTTGATTTCCAAGCATGATTTCCCAAATCTAATTCCTCTGAGTACTATTATCGCTGATATTATTCTTCCTAGTATGAATCTCCCTTGTATGAAAAATAATAATGTTACAGAATATGGCAGAGATGAATCGACACCACTTTAACTCTGAATACAATAAAACCCAATATGGTTCTCCATATACGATTCTTCCTCGGTTCAGAAGTCCCAATATGAAAATCCTGAATCTAATTATTCAGCTCAATTTGATAATCAATTGAATATATGAATATGTGTAAGATACTGAAATTTTCTATAGTCATCTTGACCACATTTTTGGGTAAATTTGGTTGTTTTTAAGTACCTTTGTTTGGAGTTATGTTTTGGGGTGTAATTGGGTGGGGTACTAAAAATGTTCAAGGAGAGGGGGATGTGCATAGTTTGTGCATGGTTTGTGCACGGTTTGAAAAATAGTGCGCCTAAACCCAAGTAAACATGAAACCCTGGATATTGAGGTCTTCACAGTTAGTGCACGGGTTCCCTAACTGTGTTCCCCTACCAGGGTAAAGTATTCATGCAGTTTTATTTCTTCTTAAAATTCGTTTAAAAATTCTCTGAACCCCCAAAACACCCCCATTTCGTCCTAGTCTTAGTCTTGATGTATTTTGGATGATCCCAAATCGATTTGGATAGGTTCCAAGGTTGTTTCGCCTATTTTCATCAAGATTCAAAGCCCAAATTGAAGATATGTTCTTCTCTCGGCAAGTGGATTTCATTTTGATGCCTATCCTAATCACTCCTTCTTCTTCTCTTGATATTTTAGTGGAGTTTATCATATGTTTATTCGTATCTAAATATCTTTTTTAAGATCTATATCATGGAATGTAGATATAAATTTAGATTGATTAGATCTTAATATTTCTATATCTTTGTTTAGGGATTTAGATCCAGAACATTTATCAACGTCGTTGTGCTGCTCTGGTTTTGGGGATTTCCATTAAGAACACATCTATCAACAAACCGAGGTAGGTGGTCTAAATATAATCCTTATAGTCATGGATTTTATATTCATATGAATTATTTTAGAATTTCTAGAATCCTATAGTAATTTTTTTATTGAATTTGGTTAATAAGTTTGAACAGTTGATTTATCCAACCCTTGTTGAGATAGGTGATTAATTTGGTAATTAATCATGACACTAAGGGGTTTCCCTATTAAATAATTAATTTGGGGAAACTTTTTATAAGAGGTAGGGGTAATAATCTAGATAATAATTCTTGTGTTTAATTTTGAGTTTTTGAAATGGCTAAGTTGAGTTAATTAATAGTGGATTAATTATGTGCCTTTGATAATATAATCGAGATATTTAATTGTGGGATTAATTATGGAAAGATGAGATTAGAATGAGGTAATTAGTTCTTGAAAATTAATTATTGAATATTAATTGTGATATTTATTAATTTATTGATGATTTAATTAATGGTTTGAAGTACTTAGTTAATTTTTGAGTTAACTAATAAAATTGATGTGTCTAACTAAATGTTAAATTAGGAATGGAATTTGGGTGGATAA
This sequence comes from Viscum album, assembly GCA_963277665.1. Taxonomy (NCBI): domain Eukaryota; kingdom Viridiplantae; phylum Streptophyta; class Magnoliopsida; order Santalales; family Viscaceae; genus Viscum; species Viscum album. The sequence continues at coordinate 1,829,985,076 of OY728164.1, read as the reverse complement.
TTAATTGGTAAATTAATTATGGGATAAATAATGGGAACATGGTCATTCTAAATTGAGAAGTAAAAATGGTAACATAGTCATTATACAAATCAGTAAAGATAATGGGAAAATGGATATTATAAATTGAGAAGTATACATGGTTACATGGTCATTATACTTATGAGTAAATAGAATGGGAACACAATCATTATATTGAGGTGGAAGCATGGTAACATTTTTATCTTACTTAAGTTTTTGATATTGATAACTTTGAAAATGTAGCTTTTCAAATTGAAATTAAAAAATGAAAAAAATGTAACATCGAGTTATGGCCTCACACGAGAATATTAGAACTCTGAAAATAGTCGAATCAGGTACTGAGATATCATAACACCTTGAATACTTTGATCTTTGGAATGAACTAGGTATTAAGATATGATATTACCTAGGGAACACTTTGGTCTCCGGTACAAGATGAAATTAGTATTGAGTTATAGGTATCCTTGGGAACCATGGAGTTAATATAGTTAGATAAGAATAAATTAAAATGTGATAAAATATTTATTATTTCATTGTACTTATGTACTTATAGAACTACATGACCTATCTTTTGACTAGACTTGTTTTAGACATCATTGGTGATGGTCTATTGAGTTGTACTCACACCTTATTCGGGCTTCCTAAAAGGTACTCGAATGGATTATATTTTTATAGGATTGGATAAGGTAACAATACATGAGATAGGTGGCTGATTGGGGATAGCTCTTGGATGAGGGGATCAGATATAGTTCAGAACCTTCTTGGGGAGTCTTAGTGTCTTTATTTTCAGTTTCACTATAAACGCTTGAAACTTATATTGGCATAGCATGAATTCCCTTTTAATTGAGTACTGTATTTCTTGTTTGGTTATCTTGTGACATGATTATTGTTATGGTTATATATGCTTTCACATTTTTTTTACATACTTCTATGGGTGTTTTAATCTAGTAAAATAGGGTATAGTCTCCCTATGAATGACTTACCTTACCATCACTACTAGGCGGCACCTCAAACATATGGGGAGGCATGCTTGAGGTCATCTGGAAAACCACCTCAGGTCACCATTGTGTGGAACCCAGGTTAGCACGATTCAATACAGTAATCAGCTGCGTATGATAATTACTAATTATTATCATCATTTGAATACAAAATTGCAATCTTGTCTCTTTTATTTCACTTCTCTCATAGAAATGTTTTCAACAAAAGTATCAATATGGAAATTCTCTTCTTCTATCTAAAATTTAGGAGATTCTCTCTCTTCTATGAAGAACAATGCATAGGTTAATAGCAAATTACAGTGTACATTTCACCTTTTATATATGACCCTTGAGTGGTTTTGGTAGGAATCCAAAAAAAATTCCCACTTAATTAAATTCACCCTTAATCACAATTTCCCCTAAAATCTATGGTTTATTTTGACTTTTTCAACACTTCTCAAATCTTCTCGATTCTTTTACAATATTCACTTCCTCATCAAACTTAGATTTTAATTTCTAGTCTGATTTTTTGAATCTGATTTTTTAAATAAAAATATATATATTAATTGAATATAAATCCATGAAGAAATGGATACCACTTCTGAATTATGAATATAATAATTATTTTGATTGCCAAGCTCCCCCTTGAGAGCGCATCCATCAGACTCTTTCACCTATGCTCTTTGAACTTCCTCACCTTTTCTCTTGACCTTGCTGAGACACAAGACTTCTTCTTCTCCTCTTCTCTTGACCTGTTGTAAATATAAATGAATTTAACTTTGTTATAATTAATTTTTACCTAATTTAAACCTAGAAATTAATTCAAACATTTTGAATGGTTAACTACACTATTGAATGGTTATTTTCAAAAAAAAATCATCAACCTCATCTCATCTTAAATAACTACTTTTATTCACAAACCTGTGCATATATCATGTTTTTCTTTGCGACTTTAAATTTATTTGAGAATATATTTAGCATCATCAGATTTCAATTGGAAAGTATTGTAACTTTTCAATATTTCCATCTTCCTTCTTTCCTTCATAGCCTATGCTTGCTTTTCTGGGTATAATCATTCTAGGTACGATCATGTTGAGTATTATTTATTTTCAAATCTACAACATCCTTTTCTTCTCTTCCACCTAGATATGATAAATCAGGGTAACATATGAAATACCTCTTTCCTTCTTTATTATATAAATATTTAATCATATGTTCTTTAATTAACTTGTGATTTATGTGAAATATAACTCAATAAATCATCATCACATTTAATTATTCGTAGTTATGCAAAATCTGATATAATGAATTATTTCATAACAGATCCAGAGTGAATTTGATAAACAATTCCTTCTAGCAAGATGCATTCTATATTAGAATGATTCTTTCATTGCAAATATTCTCCCATTCCACGTAAATATCAATTCCTCATTACGATCTTTCCCAATTACGGATCCACGGAAAGTTTGATTCTTTTGAAAACAACCATCAATACGATTTTCACCAAATACAAAGTGAGGTTATTTCCATTTCATCTTTCATTTTTGACTTTCTTAATAACAAAAGATGAAACTTGAAAATAAATACATTCATCATCATCTTGGTCCTAACATATTCACTTCTAGGATGTGGAAAATGAATCCATTATCTCTAAACAACATTCTCATTCATCAATGGTAATTACATTCTATTTTTTCCCAACATGTTTTGTTGTTTTTTTACTTTTTAAATAAAAAATGGGTTTTCGACAATACCTATATTATAAATAGTATAGGTGGTTAGTGTGAGCTATCACTTAAGGGAAAACTATTTGATAAGTGCATATGTGCATGGAATGATTCTAGATTGAAATACATGAACCTATTAAATAACTTTTTATTAATAGACTATTTATTTCATAAGAATACTATGATGGTATAGATTAATGTTTTTTAATTGGATATAATGTAAAGGAGCATTATTTTGTGAACTTACAAAACTTATATGGGGTTCAAAACCCAATAAGTCAAGAGACACAAGTCATTTTATTAATTATTTTATATGTTAATTGTACCATAAGTTATACTATAGTATAAATAGTAAACCTCAATCCTAGTAAAGTAGTAATGAGTAAATTCTAACCACAATATATCATCTATTTCAAAATGTATTTCTCAATACCTTATTTATTCCAATGGAATAATGATTTTTTTGGATGTTCAATATCCATTCAAGTTTGGACTAATCAATGAACTACTAGGTGGATACTTCATATAAAATTTGGAACAACTAATATGGTATAAGGGGTTATGTGCCTTTCATAATGGCTCTGTAAAATTTGGTGAAAAACTATTTGGGGGTCATATATGTTAGGTAGTTATGGAAAAATGTGAAGAACTATTTTTATGGATGATCAGTGTAACAACCCATACTCCAGTACCCTGGAGCCTGTTGATATTTTATTATAATGGAATAAATACAGAGGATCTAATAGTTTAATATCCATAAGAAATATATATAAATAATAAATTTTTAATTATATTGAAAATTAAATTACATCATCTAAAAAACATTAAAAACATTCTTATTTCCCTTAAAATTACTTTTTTATATATAGTACACTTATTGGTTACCTAGGAAAAATGAAAACAATATAAAGGGTGAGCTCATATGCACAATAAAGGAATAGAATACATTGGAAGTTATTATGGTGCTAATAAATAAAATTACAGTTTCTATAACAATTGAAACTAAGACGAATTGTTTTGAAGTAGTTGAAATAAGATTATAAAGGGAGGATTTAAGTTTTTTTAATGTTTTTGTAGCAGTGATTCCCTGATGTTTTGGTGTCTTTATAAGTTATGACTATGTTTATGGAAGAATGATTTCAATGATTTATATCTAAGATTTGGTTCATTGAATCAGAATGAGCAGTTTTTTTCAGTTCATACTCTGCATCGTAATGATATGTCATCAATTTTGATGTATTTACAAGTGGGTTGAGAAAATAGGAGTGTCCATACGTCTTCATCACTATTAAGAAATTATAACGAAAATAGGAATCAGAATAAAGAATGGTTAGAATGATTGACATGAGATGATGTTGGGAGAAGATTCAAGAAGTTTCATGAATAATCAAGATGATTTGAGAAGTGTTGAAGAAGTCAAATAATGATCTGAATGTATTGGAAATTGAAGTTTTGGATAAAAAATTGGGTGGGAAAACTTTTCAAAATCCCACTAAAAACAAATTTGGCACACCTATAAATGGAAGATACTACATTTCACTCTCTTATGGATTAAAACATTGTTTACATGTGGATGAAGAGGGAGAAGTTCTAACATTTTATAGAGAAGAGGTTTTCAGATAGGGAGTTTCGGAGGATATATTTCAGATATAAGAACAATGAAGGAATGAAGATCAAATTTAATGATTATCTAATAAAACTGGGTCATAGGACTAGGAAATTATACTGAGATTTCTTTACTAAGGAATAAGTAGTTAAAAATTGTTTCAGTAGTATTTTGGAAGAATTATATTTATAGATTGAGAAATCGGACTGAGGAATCGGACTAGGGTATAAGAGTGAGTATCATTACCATGTCAGGAGAAGTTCTTACCTATTGGTAGGTAAGAAAGTGAAGGATTTTTTTGAAGGCTATATAAGTGAGAGAACATAAGTTATCATAGTAACATTTTTAGAAAGAATTAGTGAATGTTTCATAACATGTTACATATATATTTATTATGTCATTATTTCTAAAATAAGAAAATGCATTGTTGTATTGATCATAGAGCTACACAATTGTAATGGTATAACTAACATGTTTGTAACCACATAATAGGATTGTTTGGTATTTGATTGTTTCCATACTATACCAGGGATGTAGCTACTCTTATTGAGTAATGAAACATGTAAGTTCTTGTGTTCCTGTACATGTGTGATTGTTTTCTTTTTAGAAAGTTGATAAATCCTTAACATTAGGTGAAGGCTATGTCAAAATAATGGAAACATAAAAAAAGATATCATAAATTATCCCCCTCCTCCTATTAGTTATACATTGATCCTAGATTAGAAATATCAATTAGAATCAGAGTGAAGTCTCAATTCGATTACTCTTTGCTAAAAAAATTTCAAGAGAAGTTATGAAAGAGAATTTAAATTTTGTGAATAGAAAGTGGATTCTGAACTTTATTGGTAATAACTATCATATCTATAAAGATTGAATGTGTACTTATTTTATATCTCTTGGGTATGATTTTCTTAAAGCTTCTATAGATGGATTTCCTCCTATTGGTGAAAAGGTTCCTCTTATATTTGTTGATAATAAGAATCTATAAAATGATGGAAGATCTAAGAATGATTTACTATCATCACTTTATAAAAGTGAGTTTCTAAGAGTGAATGGGTTTTCCATTTCCAACGGTATCTATGATAATATGAAGAACATTAATGAAGGCATACAAAAGTGAATAAGGAAAAGTTAAAAATATAGATACTAAAATATGAAGACCTTAAGATGGGTGAGTATTAATCATTTGTTGAATTCTTTACTAGGGTGAATGAGATTTTTATCACAATTAAATTTATTCATGAAAATATAGAAGATTTTACTTCTATTGAAGAGATCTTGAGAATTATTCTAGAAAATTTTGATTCCAAATATTCCTCTTTAGAAGATAGAGATCCAAAAACATTATATCTAGAGTATTTTTATAATAATGTAATCACATATGATATGATAATGGATTAAGTTATGAAAGAAAAAAAAAGTTGATAGAAAAATGAATTTCAAGGATTTCAAGAAATAAAATCCTAAGAAGATTCTTAAAGAAGAAGATGTTGTAGATTATAATTCTAAAAATGGGGTTTGTAAAAATTTTGATGATTTTTTATCCATGTTTTTTAAAAAATTTAAAAGAGTTATAGGAAAGTATAAAGGGAAACATTCATTAAAATGATTTGAATATGGAGATTATGGGAATATTACTTCATATTTATATAGAATAAATAATGAATTCAACAGTGATTAAGATGATAGAAGTTAGAGGAGATCATGGAAGAAACATGGCGATTATGCTAAATCTTATTCCAAAGGGAAAGATAAAAAATTACCCAAATCCAAAAGGAGTATTTTTTTACTAAATATGATGAAGAAAAAGACACTAAAGCTGAATCTGAAAACTCTACTTTGAATTCTAGAGAGAATAATTTCATTACAATAGTTAAAAATGAAGAGTCCAGAAGCATCAGTTCGAAAGAATAAGAAACTCAATACGAATTTCACCTAAAATAAGAATTGAGATAATGTTAGAGAAAGATTTAAATGCTTGAGAAAGAAATAAGGAAATTGAAAAATGATCTTTCCTCAAAAAATAATCAAGAATTTTTTCTTTATGAGAAATTTAAGCTAAAATAAGAAATTTATGACCTAAAGAAATCTATTGAGGGATAAAATAATCATAATGAACATCTAGAAGCTACGATGTAATCAAAAGAAGAAGAATTTGATCATGTTCAATAAAAACATTCTAAAGCATATAAAAGGGTCACAATTTTTTAAGAAATCAATCTCTAAAATTGGAGAAAGTTATGGAAAGGTTGAACCTAAGAAAAATCGTAAGTAACCTTTAAAGGTTAATAACAAAGTTGAAATTGTTTCTGAGAAGAAGAGATCTAGGAAAATTATGTATATGGACAAAATCAATAAAGTGAAGAAGTCTTATATTTCTATAAATTCCGAGTCAGAAATATTCCTAAAAATTTTGGTTATGATGAGGATGGAAATAAAATCGAGCTGAAAAAGAAGGTCCCAATTGAGAATAGAAAGTTTGGGACAAAATAATGTTTGGATGTTAAAGAAAAGAAATTTGTTGAGAAACATGCTCACAACTCAGGATATTATAAAATTTAATGTGGCATATATATTTTCTATGAATAATTCTGGTATTTTGGTGGATTCGGGCATATGAAAAACAAATTTTGGTTTAATCAACTACATTAAAACTATTCCACAAATTATAGAAGGAAGATTTTGATGGGGAGTCAATCTTCTCAATGGAATGATTTATATAATGGTTTTGTAATGAATCTTGAGAAGGTTGGTATTAAAATTGAAAATAGATTACAACCCTTGGAAACTATTTTTGAAATATGTGAACAACCTATAACTATTTTAAATGGTTTCCTTGTTTTGTTACTTACACAAAAAAAAATATTTTTAACAATTCTTAGAAGAGGGATGTGAAGAAAGATAAAGGCAATGAAAAAATATCTTGTTGTGGAAACCACCCTCAAATATTAAATAGGATAAAAACATTTGATATTGTATAGTATATCTTCTTCTCATATGACATAATACCTAAATATGTTGAAGAATGTAGAAGAATTCAAATATATAATAGTGACATTTGGTAATGTTGAATCCCTCGGAATCAAAGGTGTTGAATCTAAAATTATTGGGGAAGAAATTTAAAGTCTAAGAATGACATTTTTTGTTTATGGGATGAAACAAAAATTTCTAAGAGTTTCAAAACATTGTGATAAATAAAACAAGGTTATTTTAAAAAAATAGTGGTTTATTTTGAAAATAGTTGTATATTGAAAGATTGTTACCAGAGTCCAACATACAATAGGAAACATGTTCTGAGTATGTGGGGTATAAAACTCATGGTACTTAACTATGATGGAAGACAATTAGTTGTGGAATAAATTTTTATGTTATATATGTCAGAGAAACATGATAAAGTTATCAAATAGAGACAGTGTTATAATAATTTATGATATCTATAGAAGAATAGATTGGTGGTTCATAGTTTTTTAGAAAGGAAATATTACAAACTCTGTGAATAAGAAAATTTACATTTATTCAGAATGGCCCCTAAAACTTATTCATTAAGATATATTTGGGACAATGAACAAACAATAAACTCATGGATATAAGTAAATAATTACTATTATTTATGAATTTTCTCACATTACTTGTGTTATGTATAAAAAACATAAGTCGGATGCTCTAAAATTGTTTAATGTTTCAGGATAAAAGATGATAAGGAATGTATGTATTCAGTAAAGTAGTTGAGAATAGATAATAATGGTGAATAAAAAAAGAAAACATTAAAATTTATCATCATAAGAATAGAATTTAGCCTATGTTTAGTACACCATACACTCCACAATAAATGGTGTTTCTATAGGAAAAAATAGATGTTTGGTTGAAATGGGGTGAACTATGTTACTTGAACATGGTATCTCTCATTAATTTTGGTGAAAATACATGGGTACTACTATTTATATTCAAAACTGATGTTTATATAGGAAATGTTCATATATGACTCCATATGAAATTTTTTATGACAAAACATTAATTTTTCAATAGGCAAGAGTTTTTGGGAGTCCATTCATCATAAGGAATAAAGGTGGGAACCTTTGAATGTTTGAATAGAGAGAAGAAGATGGAATTTTTATTATCTATTCTCTAGAATAAAGACGATATAGATGTTTCAATAAATTCATAGAATTATTAGTTGAATTTGTTGATGTTAAAGTGTAACATCCCACATTTTGATCTGGATGAAAAAAATCTGGGGGAATTCAAAAATTTTCATTTACTGAATGAGTCATTTTTAAAATGGAGCTTCAGAACTTTTTTCCCGAGAGTTGAGACTGTGATATGTCTTTTAATGAAATTAAATTAAATTAATTAAAATTTAAAGACAAATAAATTAAAAAAGAAATTTTTAATGATAATAGTAATAATAATGAATTTATTATTATTATTATTATTATTATTATTATTATTATTATTATTTGGGTTTTAAGAAAAAACGAAGAGGGATCTCCCCTTCTCCATCACCCACTATGTGTGACATGACCATTGGCTGAACCCTATCTTACAAGATTTCCACCACCTGACTCCCTATTTAAATGACATCTCTACTATTTTTTTCATGAATCTCCCTCGAATCAACATGGTAAGTCCCTCTACTCCTCATCCTCTTCGTTCCCATCCACAATTCGCTATATCAATTACCCCAAAAGGTGTGTCTGGACCCTAGGTATGGGTTCACCTTGTTTTTTCTTTTTTTCTTCCTTTTATAGGGTGTGTGAATGGAATCTCATGTCATGTTCATTCATATTCCAAAAAAAATCATTGAAGGCAAATCATATTAAGAGTTTTAGGTCCATCCATCAATAATTTCGGGTAAGTTTTTCCACTTTTCTTTATTTTCACTCATTTTATAATTGGGTATTTTGTGATTTATGAGTTACTGGTATTTCCTTTAAGTTCTTTGAACCTTTCCATGTGATTTTGATGTCTCTTCTAAATTAGAGGTGTTTAGAGTCGATTCGGTTGTCGTCTCCACTAGAGATAAGTGTTTTATATCTACATCATAGTTTCAATTAGTTAATTTAGGTTCATAAATGTGTTTTTGAGGCCCTAGATTTTAATTTGTAGTGTATTAGTCATTTCTGGAGTAATTTTGATTTTTAATAATCTGTGTAGAGGGTTTTAAACAATTTTGAGGGCGCGCACACATTTTCTCATGTATGAATATATATATATATCTTTCATGTACGTGATCTCTTGTGGAATGGGGAACACGTTCATGATATATATTTATATATATATATATATATATATGAAAGTATGTGTGTGTGTGGAGTATTTTCGAGTGGTCACTGATAAATTAGTCAATCGTCGAATGTTAAATTGGTTCTCCTTTGAGGTAGGATCTCATTAATTTCCACATTTAATTTAAATAATTAATTAATTATTTTCTTACTACATTTTTATTATACTATAATTAATGTCATAAAGTATTTAGATTAAATTTCTATTAATTATGAAATGAGTATGATTATTGGTATAAGTGTTGAATGTGATAAATGATTTCCTAATAATAAATTTCATGATTTTATTATAAAATCCCTTCAATGGAGGTGTGTAGCCTTTAAAATAGAAATATAGAAAGTAGTCTCCTAGTGTTTACTTTTTTTAATTATTTTATGTTGCTTATTATTTGATGTTTTGGATGATAAATGACATGTTTAGGGCCTCATACTATTTTAATAACTGAATGAATTTCCTTCTTAGGTGAATTATCTCTTTTCCCTTGTGTAATTTATTTAACCCAAGAGACCCCATGTGTGTTTGGACTTATTAGGCTTGGAGTTGCCCACATAGGAATTTGAGAATATTCCACAACATAATTAATAATATGTTTTGGTTAATATAAAATGGGATTTTATGGGATAAATTAAATGAGATAGTGACATCCATTGGATAGAGTGACCTTGACACTTGAACCCTTGAACCCATTATTCATGTTTAGGTGAATTGTGTGAGATGAACTTTAATATGATAAATCATACCAAATGACATGTCTTGAATGAATTTATTAGTCTTTATAAATTTTTTTCTTTTTATTGTTTATTAAATTATTTGGTTTGTTTTATCATGTTTGTTGTAACCTTCTCTTATGTAGAAACCCATTTGGGGAGTTCAACTTTCCTCTCAATAACCCCTTTGGGTGAGCCAACCTAAATGGCCTAAGTTTTCTTTATATAAAATTAGGGACATTACAATGGGTTGTGTGTGACACTTTAGTAATTCCTTTAATTGATTAATGAGAAATGAATTTTGAATTGGTTCCCTCTTGATAATGACCAATATTGGACATAATATTTTATCCCATGTGTGGTGCCACATACCTATAGAATACTTGAGGTTTATTTTAATGCAATATACATTATATAAAAAGTTACTCATTTTAAGTTACATGAGTACCTTTCATTTTAATGAACTACTTATGCCTTGTTTGGTGCTCTATTCTTGAGCCTTTTTAAATGTTTTGGATGGATTGTGACACTTGGTAAATCTTGGTAGCTTGAGATGATGAAATTTCATTAATGAAAAATTGGTAAGAGGTATGCTGTTGTAACATTAGATGTTTATAATTCTTTGATTCTGTAGGTATCATTATTGATTATGCCCCTGATAGTGGCTTAAACCATATTAAATTCCTTTTTAACCATGATATCTGGTGAAATTGAGTATCATGTGTTGACATGTAATTGTTTAAGGCTTATTCCATGTAGCTTAAGCCACATACATTGCTTTCTCTATGATATATGAATCTCTTGTTGTTTTAAATGAAATCGGGCCAAGGGGAGAATATGGGTCCCATATTAAAAACCCAAAATTGGACTCCTCATACTTGGTAGGTTACAACATCATGCTCCAAAGAATCGATGTTTTAGGATCTCTAGGCAAGGGCTCCCATGGGATTTTTACTAAACCATTGGGTAATACTGGTTCCCTGATGTGAATCTGAGGATAGACCCATTTGCGATATGTCTATGACAAGCCTCAGTTGATACATAGTCCCTTACATTTGATACCTTGGATGGACTCATAATTTCCACACCAAGAGTGATACTTGGACTTTTGAAAGGATCACCTTGGATGGGCTTGGTGGCATTGGATATTTTGAATGGATATACCATAGAGATACCTTAGGGAAGGGATCAGACTCCATATTTTAAATTGATGGTTTTTAATGTAAATTATGGAGATGCATCCTTCTTTATTGTTATGTATTATGATTTCACATGAGATTTTTCCCTTAAATTACAAGCTTACTTATGTGATGTCATGAGATTTAGACCCCAAGTTATAAGACAAGCATGGGGATATTCCTTCCATGGTTTTTAATGTTACTATCAGCCCTTGTTTATATATTCCTCTATGCTCAACTATAATTTTCATTCATCTGTACTAGGCTGAATTAGGTATTATTGGGATGCAATAAATTTACGAACCCGAACCTAGTTTCTATTCTTTAATTAATCATTTTTATTTATTTATTATATATGAATAACTTCTAAATTTATAATTCATTGTCTGGATTTGGTTAAACACCATGGGTGATGGTATACTGAGATTTATATCTCACACCCTACTCGAGTAACCTCGGTACCTGAGTATACCTTCTATTTAAAGGATCTTGGTTGTTTACTGTATTACTTATACCTAGGAGTTAGGAGAAAAGGATTGAGATAGAGCTCAGGATTCTGATGGAGATCGACTATGGGGATTTTTTTCCTTACATTATAATTTTACTATGTTGTAATACATGTTGTATAGTTTACTACTTTTCATCATGTATCATTACCATGGTGTGCATTCATCTATTGTATAAACTGGAATTAGACACTTTTGTTTAGCTATGTAAAATCTTTCTTCCACAGTTTTTTCAATTATTTAGTACGGTTTACACTATTGTCTTTCATTTATTACATCTTTCGCTACTTGTATTCTATTTATATTGTTTCAAACTGGTGTAAAACTCTAATAAAAGGGTATAGTCTCCCCACTATCACCTCTTGGGATGATTGCTACTAGTTGGAAACCTCTGACATATGGGGAGGCATGCTTGAGGTCATGTAACCCACTGGTCTAGCCACCATTTTATAGATGAGTCATGTAGGGATGTTAAAGAAAGTTATTGAAAAAGAAGAATAATATGCTAAACAAACTCAAGCAAATAAAGAAAATGAAAAAAATAAAATAATATTAGTTAAGAGTTTTGATAAGGATGGAAACAATTGTAATCATACTCAAGAAGAATAATAAATTTCGGCTATTTATATATATGTGGAAGAATATCAAAAATCTCATTCAAGGATGAGGAAGCAATTGGAATCTAAAAAGTTATTACACATACTTCTTTATATTGAAAATTTGGACAAAAAATTTGAATAATGATTTTGAGCATCCAGAATGGGATTAGGCTATGAATGAAGAGTTGTATCAGATAGAAAAGAATGATACTTGGGAACTCATACCTAAACCAAATTAAAGTAATGTTATCAGTACCAACTAGGTTTTTGGAATTAAGTTAAATAAAGATGGTGAAGTGATATGAAACATAGTAATATTAGTCTTCAAAGGTTACTCATAGATTTAAGGCATTGATTTTGATGAGAATTTTTTCTACACTGGTATATTTAGAAAAAATCAAGAATATTTCATGTTATTTCTGCACAATAAAGTTACAATATTTTTTATATGGATGATAAATCATCATTCTTTAATAGTGAGAACATGAGGAAGTTTATATTGAAAAACCATGTGGATTTTTTTGGTGGAAGGATGAAATTTTTGTGTTCAATTTGAAGAAATCCTTGTATAGGCTAAAATATGCTATAAGGACATGGTATTCCAAATTGGATACCTTATTAAGAAATATGTGTTTTAATAAAGTAAGGGTAGATAGTATTCTATATATCCAATAATTTTTGTAATTTTCCCTCATTGTAATTGTTTATGGGGATGAAATTATCATTATTGGGAATGATGAATGATCTTGTGAAAGATTTTCTAAAGACATGAAAAAGTTGTTAGATATTTCAATGCTCGGAGAAATGAAATATTTTCTTGGGTTATGTATCTAAAAATATAAAAGAAACATGTTTCTTTCCCAATAAAAGTATGATATGGAAATATTAAGAAAATTGCCTTGGAATATTCAAATCCAACCTCCACAAAAAATTTAGTATGAACTAAGTTGACTAAATACTGACAAGATAAGTAAGTGGACTCTAAAAAATTACAAAATCCAGTTATAGGTATGTTTTATTTGACTTCCTCAAGAATATAAAATGTTTATGTTATTATATTATATTAATGATTTCAGATTTCTCCAAAAGAATCACATCTATTAGTTGGAAAAAAGATTCCCATATATATGGAAGAAACATCAAAATTTTGGATTCCGGTATGATAGCTTAGAATGTATTGACAATTTTTCATATTTAGATATTGAATGGGTAGGAAATATTGATGATAGAATATCCACATATTGTGGAGTTTTCATTATTATTAAAATTTGTGTTGGTTGATAGAATAAAAACAAAATTCAGTAACTCTTGGCATGGATAGAGCTGAGTATTTTTTTTTTGATGCAAGATGCAACACAAATCATGTGGATGAAGGCGTAGTTGGAATACTTACTTGTTGAAGTAAAGATTCCCTTTCTCTTGGGTTGTGATAATAAAGGTTCCATATACATTAAAAGAAACCTGATACAATATTCAAATTCAAAATATATTAATATCAAATATCATTTCATCCAAGATCATGTGGAGAAGAATGAATTGAAGCTTGAGTATATTCCTACATTGGAACAGGTTTCTGAAATATTCACTAAACCTTTTCCAAATGGAAAATTTTTCAAGATAAGGATGAACATGGGTGTCCATCCACTTCCTCTTCAAGGTTGAGATATGTGTTTCTTTCCCCTATCTAATATAGACTTTGGATAGTGCTATCAAGGGGTAGAATTACTTCATGAATCTATCCATTGGTATGTGACAAAACTTTTAAGGAAGTATGTTTGTAGAGGATTTGTGGGTAAGATGTGAAATAAGTATGTAATAGTGTAAAATATTCTAACGGTTTGTTAGAGGGGTTGTATGAAACTTTTGTATATAGGTAAGTATAAGAAGTGAAAAAAGATTTGAAGAAAAGATAATGAATTTTCATGAGTCGCTACTTTTGGAGAGTAAGGTTTCGATATAAATTTTTCTTATTTAATTTAATAATTTGTCCCACGTAGGCTTAGAATTAATTGATAAGTAATCCATAGCATCAGGTTGAAATATTCAGTAATTTATGAATCTTGTTTGACATAAAAATCTAAAGTGAGATATTATTGGGACCAAGTTGATAGAAAGTTGTTTCTGGAAGCTGGAAAAAAAATTCTGAAATTAGTATATTTTGTTGTGAAAGAAAAGAAATAAATTCACCTTGTATGTATTGATTAAAAAAATACGAAAGCTTGCATTATAATTAAAATATTATATGCCAAATCCTTAAGAAATTCCATCAGTTTATGAAGAATTTTTTTATGAGAAATGGTTCATCAAACTCACCATAAGTCTAAAATAAAATTCTGAATTGAAATGAGTATAATTATTTGATTCTTGATGATCTAATGTAATCCTAATGATTTTTTATGATCTTTGAGTTCTCATGATTCATAACATGTCTTGGAAACTTGTGATGAATCCCTATAAAATAAAGGAGGAGAATAGGTTCTACCAATTGGTATGAGGTTTGGTTGGAATGAAAGATGATGTTGGTAGGATAGAAAGTCATAACACCATCCAAAGTAATATGGATGATGTTATACCAATCCAAATTTTTCTCACATTAATGAGGAACTCATTATTATAATAAGAAGTTTGTCATAGAAGAAATTCAATGTTTTCTGGTCTCATTTAATCAGTGTGAGGTCATCGGAAAGGGTATTTTTTGAAGGATATGATGTTTTGTTTGGAATGTGATAAGATGAATTTTATGGTTTTCAGTTAGACCGATAATCTACATGATAAAAATCTTTAGATACATGAGTTTTTGAATTCCATAAGTTTTTTTGAACCGAAATCAGGAAAACAAAGAAGTTGTCGCTGATACTAGTCAATCGGACGTGGTGTTCCACCAATACATATGATTAATACTATCATAGATCAATTAGATGTAGTGAAAGTTGAAAATAGGAATTAGAGGAATAAAATTTTGTTAAAGTAATTTAGTGAGTGGAGATTTTTGGTACTAATGAGAAAGTTGAGTTTGTTGAGACTGATTCCTGTAAGGAAATCAGAGTCCGATCAACCATATTAAGATCATAAATGTGGTCAACTATTTTCATAAAACGTATACGGGTTAACTTCAGTTAGATCGAGTGGAAAAGAATTAATATTTCCTTAATTAATGGATCAAGAGAGAAAGAAGATGTCACACCCCGACCCGAACCATGCGCCACTGAGTTTTTTTAAAAAAAATAAATAAAATCAAAATCAAAATAAATGAAAATAATAATAAAAAAGAATAAAACCTAAGTTATCTTCCCCCTCCCTCCCTTTCCACACTCGACGCAACAGCTCCCCCCTACTCTTGCTTGCTCGTGCCCAAACCCCCTTCCTCCTGTCGCGCAATGCCAACCCCCCCGCCCTCTTAGATCTCTAATCTCACTCCCTCCCATTAGTGAACCTCCCTCTATACATCCTCTCCCTCTTATGGACTCCTCTCTATTGTGTGACCTCATCGACGCCTCCTTCAACAAGTACTTTTTCTTCTGTTTTTGTCTCAGTCGAACCCTAGGTCATGGGTTGACCAGTTTTTGGGAATTTATTTAATTTTTAGGTGTGTAGTGGCTCTCCTGGGTCTACCTCATGTGGGTTTTGAAGTCTTCCACCGAAGTCAAAGTGATTTGGTCCAATCAGTTTCATCTGTCGTTATTTGAGTTTGATTACTTTTACCCTCTTATTTGTTTAGTTAATTTTAATGTGTTTTAAATTTTATTTGGGTTGTGAAAACTTTGATTTGGTAATTTTTTACCATGTTTATGGTTTATAAATGAGTTTTTTCAAAATAAATTTGTATGGTTTCTACATATTGTTTTGTAATGTTTCTTTAAATGTGTTTTATGCCTTTCTTGTAAAGTGCGAATTATATTTTCGAAGGAACTTGAGGTGCATATTTGTTTGAAATGAGTTTTTATTGAAACATAGAGTAGTTCTGGCATATATTCCTTGTCATGTATTTTAATGTATGAATTTTTTATTTTTTAATCATAAAAAGTCATGTTTTGGAAATGATTTCATGTTTCGTTTGGATTTATAAAAAGGGGCTTTATAGGGAATTAGTTGAGAAAGTGTGTGTTTTAATTGTTTTTGTCAAAGGGGAATTTATAAATTGTTTAAATGGTGTTAAAATCATTGGAAATTGGTTTTTTCTGTGAGTAAAATGGAAAGAATATATTAGTATTTGCATCTAGGACTTTTGTGAACTTTTAGTATGGGTTTTGAATTCTTAAATAATTGGAAGCTAGTTTTCGAAATGAACTTATTTTATGTGTGGGCTTCCTATAGGTTAATTAAATTGTTTGGGTGTCTTATCCATTGGTTTTACACACATACATAGGTACATATATATATATCCTCCTTGCACATATTACCTCATGGCATGGGGAATATGTGTATTGGAATAATGGGTATATATATATAGGAGTGTATGTGTACACAATTGTGGGTCAGTCTTCATCAAATGAGTCAGGTGTCGAATTGTTCAACCTGATATTCTTCATTTTGAGGTAGGTTTCCCTATGAATTATTCTTTAATCTAATGAATTATTGATTTCTTTTTGTTTGATCTATTATTTAATTCTAGTCAGTAATTTATGGTTTTAGAATAATTGATTATTGTGAAAAAAAAATTAGACCCTCTTTGTATTTGAATTTCATGAAACTATTTTATTAAAGGTTCTTACTAAGTGTTTATTGAAATTACCATTTGGAACTTATAAATTTTTTTTGGATTTAAAGTGGTTAATTGAGTTTATTAAATGGGTTTCCAAGTGCATTGTTGGTTTTCAAAGTAATAGTCTGTGTTTCTTCTCTTAGAAATGATTTAGTGTTATGTGATTGCTTGAGACATGTTTGGTACTTTGTACAATTAATTACTTTTAAATCCCTCTTTGGGATGCACCTATTGCCTTGTTGGATGATTATAGGATTGGTTGGTCCTCGGTTGAGACTTCGCTCATGTGTTGATGGCAGAAGTCAAGAGGGAGAAAATACCATGGAGTGATTTGGGGGTGATTTGTTTGCGTGTGTGTTGGTGGTGTAAGATGAAAATGCATGTTTTTGATTTCTTGGATTGTATTTGTTAACTCACCCTCCATTTTTAGTCTAAACATGGGAACCTATCATAGAGAGAAAATTTTTGGTGAACTATTGTTGCACTAGTTTAGATTATGCAATGGCTAGTGGCCCATAGCATGAGATACTTTATTATTATTATTGTTATGGGATTGGGCCCCTCATCCATTCTTCGTAGGGTGACAGTTGGGAATTAGGACATTATGACATCATTGATTAGGTAATTCCTTCAGGATGGACCACATGTATAGTACGTTCTAGATTATTTACAAGCTCTTAGGTTTCACCGATGTCTACTATCACAAATAATTTGATGCATTGTTGTCTAGATGCTCTTATGTGTTATTTCTCCTTGCCCATGTTATATGATTGATGAGCTTCCTTCTGTAATAGTGAGGATTATAGCTAAAATGATAATGTGTTTTCAAATGGTTATGGAAAAAGTTTTTAGAAATTTTTTATACTCACTCTCTCCTTTATAATCAAAATGTCATCTCTCCTTTAAAATTTATATGGTTTCTTCTTGGGAAGAAATATGGTTTTGAATGGTAAAAAGGGAAATGGACTGTGATTTTTTTTATATGGAAAAATGTGTGAAAAAAATACATTTATATATTATATTTCAAACCTGAAATTGATGATTCTTTTGTTTAAAAGAAATACATTTGGGAGAAGATTACTTGGGTACACCTACCGAGTTTTAATACTCACACCTATACTTCATTCTTGATTTTAGTCTCAGGTGAAAGTTTCAGTTTTATCTCGAATGCCATGGGAAATGTTGATTCTTGGGATTGGTGAGTGACCCATAGGGTAATGTGGAGTTTAGTTATGATCAGGTCAAGTTAGTTTTACATTTCAGTTCTTGCTTAGTTGTTCTGTTCAGTTTATTTATTTTTGGGCTGATTTATTATTATTCCACTACTGATGTTAATTTATTTTGGGAGAAATCATTCCCATCTTCACTTTTTTATTCCCTTATCAATTTTTTACAGCCCGGAAGGATTAGGAACACCTATCGGGCCTTGTCACAGGCCGACTTGGGTGATTTTTTCTGGGATGACCCATGTTAGTTCGTTACAAAATGGTATCATAACATAAGTTATTTAAAGGACCTAGATTTCAAAGTGCCCTTTGTTATTTGGGTTGTCAACGTAGATGGAGTAGGACTGTCAGAGCTTCTAGTCTAGGTTTTAGGGAGTGTTTGTCTAAAACATTCTAGGCCAAACCTTGAGTTACTATTGGAATTCGGGTTTTCTTGGTTCATTCATTTGTATGGGTTCCTTGGTATTTGGGAAAATGAAACGAGAGTCAAGACAATTGTCTTAGTGAGCTCGTAAGGTCTGGAAAGCCACGTGAAGCCAGGTACATGGTCCTAAAAGAATATATGTGATGGTGGATTGATTGTCCTATGGTCACCAAACATATGGCTAAGTCGCACTTTGCCACTAGTTTCCCCTGGGGTATTGTTTTGGGTCCTTTTGAGATTTTGATATTTTTGACCCATTGATGATAGGTTTCTTTCGTTTGTACTTAATGTTGGCTGGTTTGGTTTCAGGTGTTTTGTTTATATTTTAAAATTATGTTTGGTTTGAAAAAATGGTGGTTGTTTTATCAAAAATTAGATTTACAAAACCAAAACATTGAATCTTTTTAAGAGTGAAATGGGTTCTTTTTTAAATGGGAGTTATTTTTGAAAAAAATTTGGAGGTTACTAAAGGGTTTTTAGATGTGTGAAATTGGAAAATGAATGTGTAATTTGAAAATTTATTTCTTCAATGATGAAGTTTGGTATTAAAATAGGTTGAGGTATTTTTTACGTGGTTTTGAAAGTGATAATTTTTATTTTATCTGACACATGTTATTCGTATGAGTGATCACATATATGTATAAGGATCTATGTATGTGGTGAGTGGATGGTTATTGTTATGTATGGGTGAGTGATCGAGCTAGCATGAGAGTGTATGTATGTGAGGATAAATTTAATACCAATAGCGGGTGATTGGTTTGTAAGGCTTGTAATGTTTTCGGAAAATGTTCATCAAAAAGGGGGGATTTCAATTTTTTAAAATGTGTGAGTGTGTGATGTTTCCCTTTTGTTTTTGGTGTTTTACACTTTGAAATTTGGATTTGGTGTGTTTGTGGTGTGATTGAAATCGTGTTTTGAGTTTGGGTTGATTATTTGAAAATGAGATGTGGAATTTTGATTTATGATATGTTTGGATTTTGTTTCGTGCTCCCTATTTTTAGGTTTCGTCCCTACTAAGTTCTAAGGGGTTTTAAGAACAATATGTGGGTATTCCTTTCACCATGTGCCTTTCAGTCGATCAAATCATTCGTTAAACGTTTGGTTTTTCCATTTTGGATATGGATCCTGGTGGTTCTCAATATAAGGAGTTTGTCCAGAGGTTTTGAGAGTCGAACCCTACTCATATCCATGGGAATCCAAAACTATCTAACGTTGAGGAATGACTGCGAAATATCAATGATATATTTGTTCAGATTGAATCTCTTAAACCTACTATGCTGGAGCATTCCAGCTTCACATTGGAAGACCTATGTCGGTAATGGTGGAAATCCGTTCTTCAGGCCAAACTGTAGAAATTTTTTTCATACGAATGCTTTAAAGCCTTATTCATCCAACAATATTTTCCATATGATGTGAATAAACTGAGGTGTTTAAGGTTTTATGATCTCGATCAGGGAAATTCAATGGGGTTGGAGTATTCTAATAACTTCATGGAGTTGGTATTATATCTCCCAAACCATTCCGGGGATGAATTCTTGTAAGCTCGACTCTTTGAAAGTGATCTCCGATCATAATTCCTCCTAGTTGTGCCTTTGTTACCTGAGGATTATGAATAAGTCATGATGTGGGTTGTTCAAGTCGAATCTGATTGAGCAGTGTCTAGCTATTTGAGATGAGGCACAAAAAGGTCAGTGTTTCCATCCACAACGAATTCATCTGAGAGGATGTAAAAGTTGTATTTTCAGTGTGGGATGTCAGGGAATAAGAAGTTTTCTTGTTGCAATATCCTATGTTCTGTAGTACCTATGGCCTTTTAGGTCATTTGCATTGGTTTTTATAGTGCGGTTCAAGGAAGTGACATCAGGATAGATCTACTCCCTTAGAGAACCTTTTAGCTCAGTTGGATGAACGCAGCACTGACGCAATCTCAATCAGAATCATTTTTTTTTTTGAAAATGACCTATTTGTATAAATTAATGTAATATGTGGTGTTGTCTTCTATTGTGTGTGAATAATGATGTGGCAGGTCCATTTTTAACTTTCTTTTAATGGGAATGTATTTGTTGTGTTTTTAATGTTTCTGATGTAGAATTTTGGTGTTTGTTGTCCCATGTTTCATTTCTTATGGTTTTTTCTAGCTTTCATTGGGATTCGAGAGTTATTCAATCTAGTGAAATAAATGTTTTTCTAGAGTCCTAATATGGTGAGGAGACCCCCATGATATGTGATCATGATGAATCCATCTTCGAGGTGTTCTTGGATGAACATTTTCATGTTTTTTCCTGCATGACCCCGAACGTAGTAGTTGGATTGCTTAGATAATATTTCGTGTAATGGATGCTCACAGAGATCCCAAACAGGCCACAACTAGTTTCTTTGATTGTTTTTTTGTTAGGGGTCAGGGTGTTCCTTGTTGGGTTTTGTTTAGAAAAAAATGAGTCTCTTCTTTGTAATATCCTTGTTTTTAGTTCGAGATATACAGTCTTCTGTGATGTCTTTAATGGATGTCTAGCCTCTTTTGAGGGTGGTCTCATAGTTTCTTTTTTGGAATATATAGTTTCAGGATTTGAATGAATGAGTTTGTTGGTTCATTGGACTTTTATTTTTTAGGTTTTCTGTTGTTGTAAATCATCTTTTATTTGGTATTGAACAACAAAATATTTTGGGACATTCTAGGGTTATAAACTGTCATAGTGGGGAGGATTATCAAACCCAAACCTGAAACATGCACCACTGAGTTTTTAATATTAAATTAAATTAAATCATAATAAAATTAAAATTATAAAAAAACCTAAGATATCTTCCCCCTCTCCCTTCTATGCTCGAATAAACCTCACCCTCCCCCCCACCTCACTCCGGTTGGCTCGTGCGCAACCCCCCCCCCCCCCCCCCCGCTCCGGTTGGATCGCACCTGACCCCCATACCATCTCATTCCACATGTCACGCGACGCCGACCCCCCCCCCCCCCGAATCTCTAACCTTGCTCCCTCCTCCCATTGAACCTCCCTCTCCACAACCTCTCCATCTAGAGGCCTCCTCTCCCTTGCACGACCTCCCCAACACCTCCTTAGAAAATTATTTTTTCTTCAGTTTTTGTCTCGGTCGAACCCTAGGTCATTGGTTAACCAGGTTTTGGGAATTTCTTCCATTTTAGGGTGTGCAGTGGGTCTCCTGGGTCTTTCTCATGCGGGTTTTTATATCTTCTGATGAAGGTGAAGTGCTGTGGTCTATTCTAGTTTATCTGCCATCGTTTGAGGTTTATTTTTTTTACCCTATTATTTGTTTATTTAATTTTTATTTGTTCTAGATTTTATTTGGGAAGTTTGAAGTGTGATTTGGTAATGTTTTAACATGTTTATCGCATAGAAATGAGTTTTTTCAAAATAAATATTTTTGTCGTGAATACTGTGTTGTAATGTTTCTTGAAAAGTGATTTATGCCTTTCTTGCAAAGTGAAAATTATATTTTAAAAGGTACTTGGGGTGCATATTTGTTTGAAATGAGTTTTTTTATTGAATAATGATGTAGTGTTGGAATATAGGCCTTGTCGTGTGTTTTTACGTATGAATTGAGGATTGTTTAATCATAAAAAGGCATGTTTGGGAATGATTTTTTGTTGTGTTTGGATTTTTAAAAAGGGTCTTTCTGGGGAATTAGATGAGAAAATGTGTGTTTTTCTTCTGTTTTTAAAAGGGGGATTTATAAATTATGTAAGTGATGGTAAAATCAATTGAAATGGGTTTTTGGTGTGTGTAAAATGGAGAGAATCGAATAGTATTGGCATGTAGACTATTGTGCGCTTTAGTATGAGTTGTGAATTCTTAAATAATGGGAAGCTAGTTTTGGAAATGAACTTATTTTATGTGTGGGTTTCTTATAGGTTAATTAATTTTTTTAGGGTCTTCTCGAAGGGTTGTACACACAAACATAAATATTTATATATATATATTTATAAATCCTCCTTGAAAATATTACCTCATGGAATGGGGATTGTGTGTATTAGATTAAGGGTTATATATATATAGAAGTGTATTTTTGTGAAATTGTGGGGTGGTCTTCGTCAAAGGCGTCACATCAAAAAAATTTCTGGGTCCCCTACCTTTTAAGGTATGTTTACTTATGCATTATCTTTTAAATTTAATAATTATTTATTTCTTTTAGTTCCCAATTTTTTTTAATGTTAGTTAGTAATTTATAGTTCAATAATAATTGCTTGTTGTGAAACAATGTAAGACCCTCATTGTATTTTAATTGCATGAATTTGTTTTATTATAGGTTCTTACTAAGTGTTTTATGAAATGACCCTTTGGCCCTTATAAATGTGCTTCAGGTTTAATGTGTTTAATTGAGTTTCTTAAATGGCATTCCAATCGTATTTTTGGATTTCAATGTAATAGAATGTGTTTCTTCTTTTAGAAATGATTTACTGTTAAGTGATTTATTAAGGCCTATTTAGTACTTTGTACAATTAATTACTTTGAAACCCATATTTGGGATGTAACTCTTGCCTTGTTGGATGTTTATGGGAATGGGTGGCCCTCAAATGGGACTTCTCTCATGTGTTTTATTGTTGAATGTTAGAGGGAGAAAATCCCTTGGAGTGATTTGAGGGTGATTTTGTTGCATGAGGATTGGTGGTGTAAGTTGAAAATGCATGTCTTTGATTTCTTGGTTAGTATTTGTTGAATCTCCCTACCTTTTTAGTCTGAACATGGGAACCTAGAATAACGAGAAAATTTTCTATGAACTATTACTGCACTAGTTTAGATTATGCACTGGTTAGTGGCCCATAGCCGGGGATACTCTGTTATTATTATTCCTATGGGATTGGGCCCCTTGACCAGGCCAGGTAGGGCGGTGGTTGGGAATCAGGTCATTATGATGACATTGGGTTGGGCATGCCTTCGGGATGAGTCACATGTATAGTACATTATAGATTATTCATGAGCTCCATGGATTCACTCATGTCTACAAGCATGAATGTTTTAATTCATTGTTGGCTAGATGATCTTTTGGGTTACTTCCCATTTCCCTTATTGTATGATTGTTGAGATTGATTCTGGAATAGTGTGGATTATAGAAATAATAATAAAGTGTTTTTAAATTTTTATGGAAAAAGGTTTTAGAAATGTTTTATACTCACTCTCTCCTTTATAACTGAAATGTCATCTCTCCTTTAAAATGTGTATTGTTTCTTCTTGGGAAAGAATCTGTTTCTGAATGGTAATAAGGTAAATCGACTTTGGTTTTCATTAAATGGAAAAATGTGTGAAAAAATAATTTTATATATTTTAGTTACAACATGAAATCTTTTATTCTTTTGTAAATGGAAATGAATTTAGGAGTAGATTACTTGGGTACTCCTACAGAGTTTTAATAATCACGCCTATACTTCATTTTTGTTTTTTGTCTTAGGTGAAGGTTTCAGTTTGATCTCAATTTCTTTGGGCGATGTTGAGTATTGGGATCGAAGAGTGACATGTGGGGTCAAATGGAGTTTAGTTGTCATCGGGTCTGGTTAGATTAAATTTTTTATTCTTCCTTACTAGTTTTTCTCAGTTTATTTATTTTTGGGATGCTTTATTATTATTATTCTGCTTCTATTTTTTTATATTGGGAGAAATCATTATCATAGTCACTCTGTAGATTTCATTAGCACTTGCTGCTAGCCTAGGAGGATTTGGAATGCCTATCGGGCCTTGTCAGGGGCCAACTCGGGTGACTGGTTCAGGGCCAACCCAGGTTCGTTTGTAATTGAAGAAGTATTGTTGGTTTTTAACAAATGGTTGAAGATTCATCGGACAATATGTGGTATTGACTCTTCTGACTAGAGATGACACCAATCAATTTTCATGAGTCAAAGACCAATCCATCAGACATGGTATGACACCAATAACTTCACCTAACACAAGATCACTGATCTAAGGAATATAAATCAAGACGCAATTTTTTGAAGCATTTTCAAAAAGTTAACAAAGGGGGGCATGATGTTTGTTTCAATCTATTATTGAAGTGCTTCCAAGAAATTTACTTATCTTTATAAGTTGCTAATATATTTACACAATAATTATTTTAATGTTTTATATCTAATAGTTGGTTTGAAGTATCAGAATGAGTAGTTTTTTTTGTTGGTATTGAGCATAATAATGAGAAGTCTTCAATTCTGATGTATTTAAAATTGGTTCAAGAAAACTAGAGTGACCATATTTCTTCATCGGAATAAAGAAATCAAAATAAAAATCAGAATAAGACTAAATTTTTTTTAATATTTTTGAAGTGGGATAAAGATGTGAGAAGATTTGATTATTTTTTACAATAATCGAGAAGAGTTTAGAATTACGAAATACATCAATGATTGAGCTGAAATAAACGGTAAATTGAGGTTTTGGGTAATTTAGTTAAGTGGGAAAATAATTCAGATTACCAGCTAAACTAATTTTATCACACCTATAAAAACAAGAGGGTACATTATAATTTTTGATAGATTAGATCTCTATTCACTTTCACACAAAGCAACAAAATATATTATGTTTTAGATAGAGGATTTTTATTGATAGAGCATTCGTGAATAATTTTTCCAAACAAAAGAAAAAGAAGAAGGAAAATCATATTCAGTGATTGTTTGATCGGACTGAGTCATCAAACTGGGAAATTGGACTGATATTTTTAGAATGAGGCAAAATCAATTCATAATTGTTTCAGTAGTATTCTTGCATTCTTATCTTTCTATTCTAAGCTATTGGGATGAGGAATCAAACCATGGTATCAGACTAAGTATAATTATAATGTCCACAGAAGTTCTTATCTACTGCTAGGTAGGAAAGTGAAGAATTTTTGTTGAAGTCTATATAAGTGAATGTTGATAAGGCTGCTTAGTAACATGTTTAGAAGCAACGGGTGAATGTTTTTTCACAAGATTGTATTGCATCAATCGTGTTGGAAGAAGAACATGCACTATTTTATTGATCATAGTGTTACACAAGTTTAAGGGTATATCTTTATTGTTTATATCCACACAAAAGGATTATTTTCTAGTGTATTTTGTGGTATTGTATTATATTCATACAATACTAAGGGAACTTCTACCCTTGTTGAGTAGTGAATCTTGCAAAACCATATGTTCCCATTGATGTGTGATTATTTTGTTTTTAGTAAAGTGATAATTCCTTAATAGAAAGAGAATTTTATTTCAAAAAATTGAATCTTAAAAGAGAAAAGATATCACTGATTCACCCCCCAGTGATACATTGATCTTTGTAGGGAAATATAAAAATTTACATTATTTATTGAATGAAAAACATTGAAATATATTTTGAAACCCTAGTTTGTTACATATACAACCCCAAAAATTAATGTTTTTATAAATTTTCCATGAATTATCTATAAGATAATTTTGAAATTCTAAGTCAAAAAATGAAATTGTTTTATAAAATTAAATAATTTATAATGAAAATTTATAATTTTAAATAAAAATTATTATTTATTGAAAATTAATTTTTTTTATGACATAATTATATTTATGAATGATATATAAAGTTACAAAGGAAAAAAGTTAATTTATATTATCTTATATACGTTTTTTTATAAGATAATTTTATTAAAATAATATTTATCCTAAAACAAAATTTAGATGGAAATTAATATTTTTATAGTTTCCAAATATACAATAATAAAATTATCTTAAGAGTCACTTAATATCATCTACATAACCAATAATAATGATGTCCAACTATCTTATTGAATAATTGTCATAATGTATTTTAATCATAGTAGACAACAATAATAAAAGAACATGATCATATTTCCCTTTAATATTTCTAGTTGTACTTGTCCATATTTATCCATGATATATAATGTTCTTATGAAATATAATTGACTTTTTGTGTGCCTACTTATTGAAATGGTGGTTATTTTATTGGGTTTTATCATATAATAAATGTATTATTATCAATTAATAAAAAAAAATTCTGAATTTTTATTATGAAATATGTTACTAAACCTTTTCAAATGATGGTTTTTAGGTAATAAAACCTGTACACATAAAAAGATAAAATAAAAAATTTTGAAGTTTACTGAATAATAAATTAAATCATAAATTCATAAAAACATATTATTTATATTTAACCGTTAATTTTATTATATTTAATACAAAATTTCATATTGAAATAACTCTAGTGGTTATATTTTATAATGCTATGATGATGAAAATATTCATCATGCATTGTTAATGATTAGATTACAATGAATTAATTACCAAGAGGATTTGAGAAAATATATATTAGAACTATGAATGTACTTATCAAATAAATGTATATATTTAAAAAGAATCATTAATATAATAAAAAATATATAATTATATATATATATATATATATATATATAATTCATTGAAGTAGGGGGCTTGTAGGCTAGTATAAATAAATTCTCCCTTTTCTCCATTAAGACATATGTTGAACCCTTGTGGCAATGCCCCACTCGGTGGGTTGTCGCTCAACCTGTGAGCTGATATTTTTGTAAAACCATTTTAATAAATAAATTAATATTTTCCTGGAAAAATTATATTCTTATAACATAATTGATAAATATTTGGTTTATTAGAATAAAGGAAATATTTTAGCATTTGTATTTATATTTCAAGAAAAACATTCATTGGAAGACAGAGATTTTCAATTACACCCTCTTAATGAAATTTTTTCCTCGCAATTTTTGTCATTGATAAAGACATACTAAACCCAATTGTTCACTTTATTATTAACCATATAAAGTAAAAATTAAAAATTCCAAGGAGATTTTAATTATATAACTTGTTTTAGTAATAATTAACATAGTTATCTTAAGAAATATAATATCTACCTAACTATATATAACCAAATATTTTAAATCAAAATTCCCTAGAATAACCAAACTCTTCTTTGATACAATCACCAGAATCATTTTCCTGCTTATGAGGGGAAAACAATATGTTGATTTTTTGTGTTGAAATGGTTTTTCCATCCCTCAGTCACCATTTCCAAACAATGGACTATAGTTAATATGTTCAAAAACAACACTATTATTTGCATTTCTAGAAATATTTCTATAATTTACTAAGGGTTTCTCCCAGGATTTATGTTTTTTAACTACGTTTTTATAAATATAATTCTTATGGGTTCTATTAAATTGTATTTTCATACAAACTTTAATAACCCCAACTCTAGTACCATAGGGTCGGTGGATATTTTATTAAAATGGTATAAATCTAGAGGATCCAACCGTTTAATATCCTCATGAAAACCGGATATGTAATAGAGTTTTACATTAAATTTAATGTAAAATAGTATCTTATAAAAAAACATAAAAAAATTATTATTATCCGTTCATTCCATTTATCATAGGTAATACTATTCATCATTTCTCAGGGAAAATTAAAACAATATAATGGGTGATATCATATTCTTAGTATGGGAATAACATATAGTGGATGTAATTATGGTGCTGATAAATAAATTGACAGTTTTCAAAAAATTAAACTAAGAGAACAAAAATAAATACATGGAAAACTTAATAATGAATGGGTTCCAAGATATCAATATGTAGGAGAATAAATAAATTCATTTCCAACATGAAAAGGAATGGGTGTCCGGGTATCAATAACTAAAAACATAGATAAATCCATTTCCAATATAACAATGAATAGATTCCATGATATCAATAACAGGTCATATAGTGAATAGAGACATGAAAAAATAAATTGAGTTATTCCATATCAAATGAAACATAGTGATTAAATAAATCCATGGTCAACATACTAATGAATAGATTTCAGGATATCAATAATTTAGAGAATAAAGAAATCCACAGTGAACATAACAATGAATTGATTTTAGGAAATCAATAAGTGACAATACAGTGATGGAAAATTCATATTAATGTAAATATTAAACATACCCTCAAGGTCATGTTCTAGGACTTATTGTATAATGGGTAAGTATGCTACCATTACCCTTTCTTAGTTAAATCAAGGCCTTGTTCCAAGGCATATTATATAAAAGGTAAGGACACTCCCATTACCCAATCTTAGTTATCTCATTAGAACTATTAGTGCACTCAGGGGCTATATAATTGTACAGCACAACCATCTCATAAATTTCCAATTTATTCCAACGCATATCAAAATATTACATAGAATAATGTTCATGGAATGAAAAATATAAATACTTAGGAAAATTTCTCAATAATACATATTTTATAAGATTTTCTCACATAGATGAACGAATTATATTGTTTGTAATTATTTCCCCCCAATTAAAAAATCAATAATTATATATAAATTTATATTGGTAGGATAAAAATGTAATGAATGTATTAATCATTTATAACTATTTTTAAATATCAGGTAGATCATCTATGTATATCCCTTAAGAGTTTCAAACTAGGTATGTAGTAAGTCATGTTACTATTCACCTGGTGAGGATCAATTTAATGCCCAATATTCTCTTTTTGGGGTTATTATTCCTATATAAAACTATTCTACAGCCACATACACAGGTATTAAACATATAGAGATTCAATTTCTTATAAAACCACTCACACATTACATTAATAAAATTTTAGGATGGTTTTACGGTAATGGAATAGTTCGTTTATTATAGCATCTTCAAAAAAGGATATAACGAGAGTGGGTTGGTGAACTATCATTTTGAATTATTAAAATAGATTGTAATAACATGGAATGAAAAGGATTTATGTATTTTAAAAGGAATCTGAAAAACACAATGTAACAATGTAATTTCAATTGAAAATTAAAGTAAAGGATTGCCAAAATTATTTCCTATCTTGATATTCTGAGGGTAGAGACAAAACTTCAGACAAAATAAATCTCTAATATTTAAGATATAGTAATGTAAGAGACTCATTAGGTGGTATAAAATGAGAAAAAATTGAATTGGGTGTGTGAAAAATTGAAGAGGGTGTGTATTTATACTTGAGGATGGATGGTGTTAATGGTTTAAATAATTATTATGTTTCTATTAAGGCCAATCAATTTTAGGTGGTATTAATTCTAATGTTTCTGGTTAAAAATAAATGTTGTTTATTCTTTTAAAGTTATTATAATACATCAATTACCCATTTAATTTTTTATTATTTAATAAAATACATTTTTATCAAAATAATGAATAATAAATTTGAAAATCACATGGTAATTACATTTTTTTCCATTCAATTATTCTTTTGTATTTTTCTTATAAAATTTTTTTGGAAATATTTTAGTTTTTTTGGATTATATACTAATATATATATATATATCATTAAGATAGATAAAGGTTGATCCACATTTTTAGGGATGATAAGTGTCCATGAAGTCAATGTTGATGTGGATTACACTGGATGGGTCCCGCTATAGTAATTCAGTCAAAAACAATTTCCCAGTTCTTGGATAGGTCTTAAATTTTGAAAAATATTATATGAATTTTTTTTAACATTTCATATAACTGGAGGAACATATGATTAAAACATTATCAAGAGAAAATGTCTGTGTGAATTTAATGCATCGAGATTGAATGAATCTATAAGCATAGATATATTTTGATTAGTGATTCAACCATAACTCCTAGAGAACATTGTATAAGATGATAAAATATTCATGGAGGACACATAAGATAGAGGGTAAAAATTATTTATAATACCACATTCCAATACTCTTCCATTAATGAATCCTCAAATTCTTGTACATTTAGTATATTGAATATGGACAGTCTTCCAAGACAAATTTATTTTCTATAATGATTCAACCACAAATCATTCAATAAATTCATAAATAATATAGAAATTTTAGAAAGATAAATATAATAAATGTGATAAAAACTTTACTAAAGACAACATATCCATATGAACTCATTTAATTTTCTAAATATACATAATATTTATAAGTACAAAATTATAGAAAATGTTTTATTAATTTTATTTATGTAATTTTTATAGGTTTCTAATAAATTTCCTAGTATCTTATAAGATAAAAACCCTATAAAATTTAAACTTTTAATACAAATAATATAGTTTTATTTATAAAATTTACATTATTTCGTGAATGAAAAATATTAAAATATATTTTAAAGACCTAGTTTGTTATATTTTCAACCCCAAAAATCAACTTTTTTAGAAAATTACCATAAATTCACCCTAAGATAATTTGGAGATGATCATTCAAATAATGAAATTTATTTTATCAAATTAATTATATAATTATATGAATTTTAAATTGTAAACAAAAAACATTATTTACATGACATAAATAATTTTTTGATCAATATGAAAATTAATTAGAAATTTTTTAATTTATATTTTCATCTAGAAGTATTTTAGAAGATAATTTCATTAAAATAAAAAATTATATAGAGAACATTAATTTATTATAAAACTTACTTTAGATGGAAATTAATATTTTTATAGTTTCCAAAAATTTAATTATATGATATTCTCAACGGTGACTTAACTGTGTCTATATAATCAATAATAATAATGACCAATTTTCTTATTGACTAATGGTTATAATGAAAATAATAATAGAAAACAATCATATTTACCATAACTTATCCTAGTTATTCTATTTCATATATATGCATGATGTATAAAATTATTATGATATTTAATAGTTTTTTAGTGTGTCTACTAGTTTTAATATTGGATATTTTTTTGGATATGATCGTATAATAAATGTATTATTCTCAATTTATAGAATAAAAATTAATAAATTTTTATTATGAATTATGTTTCTTAATAATTTAAAAGGATGATTTTAAGGTAATAAAAATAATAAAAAAACAATATAAAATAATATCATTTTGAATTTAAATGAGCTATAATATAAATCTGAAACTTATAATAACATATTATTTATATTTAACCATTAATTTTATTATATTTCACATAAAATTTCAAATGACAGTACCTCCAAGGTTTATATATTTTTATTTTTTGATATTGACAACATTAATCATACTTTATTAATGATTAAATTATAATGAATTAATTACCAAGAGGATGCAAAAAGAAATCTATTAGAAATAATAATGTACTTATCAAATAAAAATATATATTAAAAAAGAATAATGAATATGAAAAGAATATATAGTAATATATATATAGTATGTATGTATTGTAACAATTAGGCTAGCGGAAAGTGATGCACCCTTTTGGTCCTTCGATCATAGATTAGTTCCTTGAGGCCATACTGGACTTGATGTGGTGTTGCTTGGCCTGTGATCTGCTCTTCTTATAAAATAATTTTCATAAATAAATTTTATTTTCCATTAAAAGGTAAATGAATTACATAGGGGATAAATATTTTGTTTATTAAAAGAAATGAATTCATTTAGAATTTATATTTATATTTCATGAAGAAGATAAAATTGCTTATAAGACTAGGATGTTATAGTTAGTGCACATGAGAACCTCTATGGTTGTGGAATATTTAAATTAATTGATGCTTGATTTTGAAAAAAACCATTTACCTAACAAAAATATAACCTTATGAAAAATTAGTATTTGAAAACAATATATACATAAAAGTTAGTGACTTTTCCCATGAAGATAATTATCAATATGGTCTATCCTTTATGGAATTTGATATTTAATTCCATACTTTCAGTGGTATTTTGGACATCTTTAATATCATCACCATTATAAAATACCTCATGTTTAATGACACCTTGTTCACCATTGTGTTTTTATTAGATTTCGATATTCTCATTTTACTGCATTTCCTACCCCATCATTCCCATGAAATAAGTACTCTTAGAGAATGAATAGTTACCTAACTAATTAGCCTCAAATACATTTTCTATAATTATTAAAATATCTAGATTATACCCATAAAAATTGTGCATTACTGGAATGGGTAAATCCGTGGTACCTACAAAACTAATTAACACCTTTATAAAAAAAAGGATACATTCTAAAAATGTTATGAAAATAAATCAAAACCAAAAAACTTTGAGTGATACCATATAATTTTAGTACCATGTAACCAATTCATATATATGTTTCACAAGGAAATATTTAAAACCAAAAATATTTCCCTAATAATATATTACATTTAATTTTTATAAATATAACCCATAATATGGATAAAGATATCAGCCCGCCACTTTACATGATGGGAATTCCTTCCTCACCCTTTTTTTACAGAATGCGATAAAAATAAGGATGAAATCTAAAAAAATAAAATTTTGATATATATGTAGATGAATATGAATCCAACATACTCCATTAACTTGTTTCATATTGGAGAAAAAAAAAATGAGAATATAATACTTTTCCAAGAGAGGTATGGTGAAGGTAATTATTCGTGTCTTGGTCGGTAGCCACTAAGGGTGCATAGAGCAAGAGACCATTGGATTGTTATTTGAAAACAGTTCTTTGATGTGATGTTGAAACTATGGTTGAACAATTATGAATTCACTAATTATGATATCAATTGTAAAGGAAATTTATTATTAAATTGATTTTGAATCATTTTATTATTATAATAATTCAAATTCAATTATTTATACTATTAGTTGAGAATCAATAAGTTATTGTATTAGTCAGATATCAATTAAATTATTGGTCAAATTAATAGAAGATAATTATTACATTTTTTTTAGAAATATATATTTTATTTAAAAAAGGACCTTATAAATTTGTAATCTATACATAAAATACAATAATTTAT
The DNA here is from genome assembly GCA_963277665.1 of Viscum album. Classification (NCBI taxonomy): domain Eukaryota; kingdom Viridiplantae; phylum Streptophyta; class Magnoliopsida; order Santalales; family Viscaceae; genus Viscum; species Viscum album. The sequence goes on along the minus strand of OY728164.1, from coordinate 1,829,951,431 downwards.
GAATTTCATATTTTTAATAAATTATTATACCCATTTTTAATATTTGAAATGGTTAGATTATTATATATCTCATTAGTTTTCATAGAAGATAATTAAATTGTATTAATTTCCATAATGAAAATTTTAAATCATGAAAATAAATTCATTAATTTTTTGGTGTATATATAGAGTAATAAACATACCAAAATAAAATATAAAGCTCTAGAGAATTTCTCCTATTATATTTTTTAAAAACTACAGAAACATCCTAAGTTATTTTCTAAAAATTGTGATACTAGATATCTGAACAACATTATATTGAAATTGGAGTTGTTAGAACCCATTTTGATTAAATTAAGGAAATATATTCTATATGATACATCGTGTTCACTTGATGATTTTGTCAAGTGTAATAATTATACTATTTTGTAAAAATGTTAATTTATAAGAAAATGAAATATATCTGATGGTTTATTTAATCATAGTCTTAAACATGATTGTCTTATTGACGTGAATATTGTTTCAAAAATTCATTTTGTATAATCTTTGGAATGTTTTAATATTTATAATGAATTTCATTTTTACATCAATATTATTGTTGTTAAATAAATTATTAATAATAATTTAATACTAGATATTGAAATTGATCATAAATGAATATTTAAATTGTGTATGTAGGCTAAAAAATCAAGAAACCTTATCATTTAGTTGAAAGAGATGCATATTTTCTTTAACTAACACACATTGATATTTTTTAAGTCAATGACTTATTAACTAAATACTATAAAAAATATCTTATAACCTTCATTGATGATTAAATCATATTTTTTAATCAATTTATATTAAATTTTAATGATGAATCAATTGAAAAATTTATCATCTAAGAAAATGAAACTACATATCAATATTAGAAGAAATAGAAATAGTTATAATCTAACAGAGTTGGAGAATATGTATCCAAAAAAATTCTAATATTTCCAAAATATATTAAACATGATTAGACATATCCGAATTTTTTCATTATATTGTGATAACTAAATTAATTATTAATACAATGAAATATTTTATTGATAGGATACTTTTGATATATAAATTACTAATATATTTATAGGGAGATGCATTGTATATGAAATTTTGTATTATAAATTAATTCACTCCTAAACATAAGTAATCACTCTATTTGATGTCTGAAATGGAAGAGTTCTATTAATATGATACTTCCATTTGTGGGGCTTCCTTTCTAAAGTATTGGTCCTAGAACACAAAAAGAAAAAACTCTGCGTTAAAATAGCTAATGTTATCTTTCATGGGTATATTTAGATGTCATAAAAATTAAAGTTATTATTCATTAAATATAATAATTACATCATAGATAAAAATACTATTATTTATTTTTATGAAGTGATATTATTTGAGGATATTTTTTCCATTAAAATTGGAGTCCACTGTGATGTTTCTATTTTTTATTATGAACTCACATTGAGGTTCATTATCAAACATATAGAGAATTTGAAATTTGTGGATGTAAATACAAATTGTAATTTAATTTTGAGTGGTATTGATAAATTTTATTATATTATGAGGAGTGAAAGGAATAATTTCATCAACTACATTGGAAGTGATTTCATTATTTACAATTTTGAGGATGAACCTACAACATTTCAACAATATATTTATTTATATGATTAAAGGAATTAAAAATGTGTGGTAAAAAGTGAAATTTAATCATTTTTTATAATTTAACATGGGGGTAAGGTGACCATAAACCAAGGTTAAATATTTTTAGATACAATTGGATATTTTAAAGGAAACATAATCTGGATTGAACCACAAATAAATTTAAATCCAAAAAATACATAATGGGTTTGGAAAAAATGATGGAATATTCTACTTTTATATATATTCCCTATTTGATCATATGAGTACTATAAGAATGAAAATCATTCCCACTTCCCGATATTATTCCAATATTGATCAAATTGATGTAAAAAATATTATTTCATCATAGTGACATTAAATATGTTATTTATATGGAAAAACTGTAAGGATTTTTTCATCTTCTAATGATGATAAGATTGGTAAATTAATTTACTATTTAAATTGACATAATCAATATCTTATGAAATTTATTGAGCAATTTGAAGGAGAAATTGTATACCAGTGTTTCAAAATAATTAAAAGATAAAATTATGTATTCTATAAAAAAACGGGATTCTTGTATTTTTTTGTACTAGTTTATTGATGACAATATTTTTCTGGTCCAATAATGTGATTATTAATGAGAAAAACTATTTTTTGATAGTTATATTGAAATGAATGAAATGGGAGTTTAAAATTTTAATTTTCTGCCTAGTTTTTTTTCTTTACATTGAGGAAATAATAATTTCTTAGTATCATTATTTTGAAATAATTATACAAAATAAATATTGTTATAAGAATGAAAAAAGTGTTAAAATAGTATATGATCCTTTTTAAAATTAATTTTAAGAAATAAGACTGTTATACACATGTATCGGTTAAGGTGTTATCAAATAATTATTAGTTTTCAACATCTTATAGACGATAAAAGACTATATATTTATTTTCTGGTCATAATGTTTTCAAGAAACAATATTTTTTCTAATAGAACCCATTATTATACACTAGAAATTGATTAGGGTTTCAACATTTTTTAGGCCACTCTTAGTGTTCCATTAATTACTTGAAGGTGATGAATTTCAATTTTTTTAAAACTTTTTTACTCAAAATGGTATCAATACTATCAGGTAGGGTGTTAAGATTACATCCTTGGAGATTTTGAATTGTTTGGATTCATTTTTTTGGGGGGGGGGGAATTGGGGAATTGGGATTATTCCTTAAATAAATTCATGGTTTATAATCATGACACATTGATAGAATATCTCCCCAATAAACACTACTGGAGTTATATATATTTGTGATTATGGAAATATCCTCTAAATATTAATTTTATTGGGGTTTTGTAATTTTTTAGTAATAGTCTAACTTATTTTATATAAATTATATGTTTTATGGATTTATTTATTTAATTAGTAGTGATTTGTTATAATAAAACTTGTAAAGGTTATTTAAAAAAAAGAAACCATATACTCTTGATAAAATTCCTACAAAAGACCCCTATCACTCCTCCCTCCTTTTCACCTATACCCCTACCTAATCCCATCATTCCCCCTCCCACTCTATTGATCATTTCCTATCTCCCTATATAAGAACCCCTCCCTCACTATTTCCCATCATCACTCCCTACCCATCACCCATCATCATGATCCCTATCTGTCATCGCAAACACTTCCTATAGTTGAATTTTTTTCCTTCTATATTTTAGATGGTTACTATCTTCATCCATCACTTTAGCACATCCTTCCACCACCCCCTCCCAAATGGTTTCTTTCATTTACTATTTTATTTTTCACCTAATGTTTTCATTGATTATGTGTTCAAATTTTCTAGCCCTATTTTTTCATTTTTTTTCATTGATTCCATGAATTTTTAACTAATAATCATTCTTTATTATACCTAGAATATTGAGTGATTTATAATCATGATGAAATGAATATTATTAAGATATTTTTGATATTTTTTTATATTGTTTTAGACATACTAGATAATATTCTTTATGATTTTAACCTTATTTAGGATACATATAATTTATATTTAGAATTTTATTTCACTAATTGGAATACAATTGGTTTAGAATTTATGATTTTCTAATGATAAAGGAAATATTACTAATAATTTTTATTATAATTTGTTAACTTCACTAATTTTAGATTATTTAACAAACATAAAATTTTTATTTTATGATATTGGTGTTGAGAAAACAATTTATAAGTTGATGAGTAAATTACAGGAAGATGATAGTGTGATATTATGGATTGATGTTTAAAAATAACATATGTAATAAGGTATTGACTAAGTAATTATTTATTAAAACATATTTATTTTAGGATATTTAAAAAATATATTTTAATATTTTCAATTACAGTATGAATAAAAAATTAAAAAATAGGTCTCATAATAATGAAAAAATAGATGATCAAAAAAGAAACTAATTATGAGGATGGTTTTTTTAATGATTCTCTAATTTTCACCTTCTTATTTTGAATGATTCACTATTATCATTTGAAACCCCAATTTGTTTCATTAATTCAGTGAATTTTTAACCAATAATAAATTTTATGTGTACCCAAAATATTGTTTTCCTTTAAAAATTTAAAAAAATGGTGGAAGGAGAGTAAATGTAAGGAGAAAATATGAGATTATTAATAACTAACACATTTTTTTATAAAATTTATCCATCACACCAATAAACATGAGTTCATTTTGAAATGAAAATTTCTCATTTATATATTAATTATTATTAATAAAAAATTATGACTTTCATATCTTTTGTTATTGATAATTTATTTAGAAAATAGATATGTTCATAAAAACCAAACTCATTTTGACTGGTGTGGTAGTCGAATTTAATAGAAACAGTTATCTAGTTAATGAAAACCAATTCATAAAAAAATTATAGTGGTATCTACTATAATTTTATACATGAAGTATTATAATAAAGAAATTATTCTAAATATTGATAGACTATTTATACTATAATTTTAATGGTGTTATTTTTAAAAAAATGGTGTTAATACTCATTTGTTAGTATCATCATTGTCCCATATAGTAGGAATATTAATAGTTATTGGCCTTGATTTTTCTATTAATGTATCTTCTTCAATGCATCACTTGTGAAATAAATTTTCCCTTAGAATTTAGTGAAGAATACATACATCTTTAAGATCAAGAATCCTATGAAGGAACCAAAGATAGTTGAAAGAAATTTGTATATAACTCTTTTTATACAAGAGTAAAATTCATATGTTGCTTATTACACACGGAACTTGTTCACCAAATTTGGAGTTTATCACCCCAATATATTGACTTTTGAATGATATATAATATTTTGGAAACTTATAAGGCTTCTTATTATCACCCCTCATAAAAAATCCTTTTTCCTATATTTATTTTCTAAAGAAGATCTCATTAAATCCTAGGAACATGTTTCTTAAATTTTTGATAAAAAAAGTCACCTCCAAAATATTGTTGAGTCCACATTGACTATGAAGTATGTGATTAGGGTGTAATTATATGTGGATGGGGATCTCTCTAATAACATTATATATTACATCACACTTCTTGTAGGGACATTCATTGATATTTTTAAAGGAACCAATTTTTAGGATGGTATGTGACTTAGTATTATATACTCTACTGTACCAAACCTAGGGTCGAATTAGGAATGAGATTCTCATATACAAGAGGGGGTTAAATTGTACTTTTAAAAATCCCTAGGAAAATTTAGAATAACCAAATTTCACAACACCTCAACATTCTACAGACTTTCTTGATTCTGGAAAAGTGATTCTGGAATTGAAACATAACAAAATTATACACCCACTAAGATTCTACATTAAAGCGTATAGAGTCTAACTAAAACAGATTACAAGTAAGGAAGTATATGAAAGTTATACTATCCTTAACAATAAAAATGCAGTGTAAAACCAATGGAGTACAGCTACAAGTAAAAAACAATAATTCTTTTCACCCAAAGGGAATGGTATCCAACAACCCTGGATAAGAGGTCCCTTGATTTATACTTTCAATAATGTATGTCTTACCCATACTAGGGTAAGCCCTCGATACGAAGATAGGAGTATGTATTTCTATCCCTGCAAGCCCTCATCTATCAGGTAGTCAGCACCTTTTTCTTCCTCAGCATTGAAGCCCTCATCTTCAAGGTGTTGGAACCTCTGTCTTCCTATCCTCGGAAGCCCTCGATTGTAATCAACAACAATCAGAGTTGCATGAAGCAAGTCTGTACAAGGAAAAGTTTTAAAAATTTGTTCATAATTTTGGCATGAATCTTTGAGAGTTAATAAGAGCTTCTCTCCCTAGAAATCACTTCAGTATGTTCTGATCACCAAAATTCCAAAAGCATTGAACACTTTCAAATGAGCTCCTATTTATAGGTGAAGCTACAATGGTCATCTCCCTCCCCCACCGGTTATATTTTTCCTTGAATTTCGGAGGGACTTGTATATGTGTCCCTCAAACAAAGGTTAGTCAATAACTGAAAGCACGATATCGTTTTGTAACGAAACAAGTGTAAGTGTGTGTAAAACTGATGTTTTGAATGTAAGTGAATAAAAGTTCGGAATGTAAGGAAAGAGAAATTTTGGAGTCTATAGTACTAATATATTTGGATTCTCATTCACTAAGGAATTCTTAATGAGAATTCGTAATCACATTTCATTATCAGAATTCGTAATGAGAATTCATAATCAAAATTCTTCAATAGAATTCGTAATGGGAATTCATAATCAGAATTCTTCACTAGATTTCTTAATGAGAATTCGTAATCATAATTATTCAATAGAATTTGGAGTCTAACTACATGAGAGTTCATATCCATAATTCGGAGTTGTATTTTATTGGAATTCGTATCCAGGATTCGGAATAGAACTTCATGAGAATTCGTATCCAGGATTCGGAATGGAACATCATGAGAATTCTTATCCAGGATTCGGAGTGGAACATCATGAGGGTTTGTATCCTGAATTCAGAATGGAACTGCATTGGAATTCGTATCCATGACTTGGAATGGAACTTTATGAGAATTTGTATTCCGGATTCGGAATGGAACTTCATGAGAATTTGTATCGAGGATTCGGAGTGGAACTTCATGAGAGTTCATATCCAGAATTTGGAATGGAACAAAGAATACCTCATATCTATGTATTATGTGTTTTCGAGGTTTTGAACTTCAATACGAATTTTATAATATGATATGATCAAAGAAATCTAGGTAAGGGTAAATTTATTTAAGGAAGGAAATTTTCTTTATAGAAGTGAAACAGGGGTAAAATAAAATTTTCCTTAAGAAAAGTTTTTTCTGATTTTCAAAACAAGAAGGAATGGAAAAGTCATAAGGAAAACTTTATTGACTCAAAAATCTCCCCCTTTTTAAAAAGCAAAAAAATCCTTATGAAAAAGAATATAAGGGCTTAGAAAAATTTCATTAGACTTTGAAATTTAAACTTAACTCCCTTTGTTCATAGATGATGCTGAATACAAATAACTCCCCCTTAGGCTTTGGTACTCTAAGGATTGTATTCTGGATTTATATAATGGAATTTTCATTATCATGAGAATGAAAAACTTCTTAATGAGAAATTCCCCATTAGGTAATCTCCCCCTTACTTAGGGATTGTTTTTCATTACTTAGAAATTTTTCTTCTCCCTTTTAGATTTTTCCTTCTACCTTTTGAGTTCTTTTTCCATCTACCCCTTTGTGATTTTCAAAAAGAATATAAGGTAATGGAAAAGAAATATAGTACCTGATATATTAGTAAATACATGCAAGTAAAAAAAGAAACCACGATTATATTATAGTTGGATGAGTTTTTACAAGGAAAAAAATGCAACAAAAGATCAGATTGAGTCTATTTTTCTTCCTTTTCCTTGGGGATTAACTTCTTGAGAAGGGTTTTCAGCTTCTTCATGTCTTTCTGGTCCTCCTCAACTCACTTTTCTAGGGCTTCAATTATTTCATATTGAGCCTTCGGCATCTCAGACTGAGCATTAAGAAATTCATTCTACTTTTCAAGCTTCTGTTTGATCTCAATCCGGGGATCTCTTTCCCCTTTCCAACTTTGAGAAACTGAGTTAAGCTTCCCATTCATATCTTTCACTTGTTGATTCAGAGAATTTTTCTCAATGGTCAGCTTCTCCTAAAGATTCTTTAACTTTGTATCCTCAATATAAAAATCCACTTTGACATCATTCTGAATGTTTTCATACTTTGTCAAATCCTTATCAACTTTCTTTGACCATCAAGTCATTTTTCTATATGATTTTCTATGCACATCATAGTTGATAAGAAAATTTATATTCTCAGACTCTATCTTCACAAACTTATCCATCACCGTGGATATGGATTCTGATTTCTGATTTAAGTGGTTTTGAAGCATCTGGAATCATGATTCTATGGTGGGAAAGATCAGAATTGTGTCTACCAATTTCTTCAAGGACTCAACAAAAAAATCATGTCCCAGTGCTAATGATTCCGAATCAGACACCTTTCTCGGGGATTCTTCTTCCTCAATTTCCACCAACCTTATTCTACATGAACCACTAACATCATTCTTCCTTATGATGTATTTTTTGGGGGTATCTATAAGCACTTTCTTACCCTTATCAACATTCGGAATGGTTTCTTCATCAGAAGATTATTCCTCACCTTCAGATAGTTTAACAATATTATAATCATCTGGTTTCTCCTTATCTTCTCCTTCTTCAAGAAAGATCATCTCATATAATTATTCCTCAAATAGTTTATTCTCTTTTTCTTCTTCATTATCATCATATTTCTTACCATCTTTCTCATCTCCCTTTCCCAGAGTGAGAATCTTTGAGGACTCGGCCTTAGAAGTTCGGAGTAGTGGATTTTCTTATGGGTTTTCCTTCTCTTGATACTCTTCAACTTATTAAATCAAGTCATCTAGGTCACCACTTTAATCATCCACTTCTACTTATTCTTCCACTTCCTCTTCTTCTTCTACTTATTCAAAAAATTATTCTTCAACCTACTCACCAACTTATTTCTCTACTCCCTCAATAGCTTCTTTCCCTTTAGATTTTTCTGGAGTGAAGAAATTCTTCCCAGGGGTCTCTGGTAAAGGATCAACAAGGAATGTTTCCGGAATGGGAATATTCTCAGAGGATACTTCTGTGGATTTCAAGATGGATTGTACAACTTCATCTTCAGACATCTTCTTTTTCATCTTCTTCTCTTTTTCTAACTTCTCAAGGTATTCAGCCATCTTCTCCCTTATGGATTTAGCATCAGCAGGGTCCAATCCGAACTGAGGTTCCCCTTCTTTCCATTTCTCTTTATCATCCCTCCATTTAGAAACCACCTCATCTGGATATGATTTATGTTTCTTTGGCTTGGGAGGTGCGGATTGGGGTTCCTTATCCTTAGGAGTCCTGTCTTCATCCACCACTTCTTTAAATTTTCTCTTCTTACTAACCTTCTTCACTAGCTCAGCTTTCTCCACATTTTCCGGATTGGATTCTGCCTCTTCCAGATTGGCTTTAGCCTCTTCCTATGGAAAATTATAAAATTATTCTATTTCCATAGAGTAATCCATATTCATCCTTTTCATGGTGTCATCACTGATATTCATTTCCTTACAATTTTGTGCCATATATTTGCATTCAATCTTGAATGACTCCAGACACCAAACTATCAGCATTGATAGTAAGGTAGGGTACATGATGATTTGGTCTCTCAAATTACCATCCTGGATGTTCTTGATTGTCACAAGAACATGCCTCATTAGATTGATTTTTCTTCGATTCACCATGAATTCTATGAAATATATATCACACTTCTTTATGGTATCTTTGTCAAACTTTCTTGGAACCCAGAAACCTTGTACCCATAGATGAAGGATCATGTTGTTAGAGTAGAGGTGAGAAATCTTGGATGTTTTTATATCATCAAGCCCAATAAATTGTAAGGCCTTCACCTTAACAAACCTACCTTGAACATCTAGGAGTTTGTGTGAACAAAACTCAGCTTCTTCATTGTATGCCATCCCCACCAAGCTTGTAGCCTTGGTGTAAAAAAGTTTTTAGGTCTTCCCATAAGACTTGAAAGAAAATTTTTCTATTCCTTCTTCCTCAAAGAATCATACTGATTCATTGAATTCTACATGCAATTCTAGATAGACCACATCTTGAACACCTGTCTTATATATGCAAACATCTTCCCAACCATTCAACTTGATATTCTTAGAAATGATAAAATCATACTTGAAAAAGATCAGATGAATCAATATTTCCATGTATATTTCCCATTTCAAGATCAGCTCCATGGTAGACATTTATTGAGATGTGGCTTCTACAGTCATTCAGAATTGAGGAGCAATGAATGATTCGGAATGAGCTTTAAGAACTGAGGCATAGCTTCGAGACACGAGTGCTTGGAGATCGATGTGGGACAGCATTAGGGGTCCTATTTATATAGTCCATGCTGCTGACCTTTGATCTTCCAAAACCAATATAACGGTTGAAAAACTCTATTATCTGATCTGACCATTGAAATAATACCCACAATGAAATCTTGAATCCAATATTTTGAGGTTTTAAGAAAAACATTCGGATTTAAGAAGAAACGAATCCGAGAAATTTTTAAAAGAAAAAAAAACTACCAGCTAAAAAACGAATTACGAAAACTTAAGTAAGGATGTCATACCTTTCGGATTGGCTAGGAAGCTTATTTGTAATAGGTGATATTCTTCTTGAAAAAATTTTGACTATGAAAAACTCACTATGAAAAATTTTGAGTATCAAAACTCGATTATAAAAATTATGAGTATGAAAAATCCCATTACGAAAATTAACATTATGAAAATTCTCATTACAAAAATTCTCATTACTAAAATTCTCATTAAAGGATTTCCATTACAAAAATTTCCATTACGAAAATTCTCATTATGAAAATTCTCATTATGAAAATTCTCATTACTAAAATTCTCATTATGAGGATTTCCATTACGAAAATTTCCATTACGAAAATTCTCATTACGAAAATTCTCATTACTAAAATTCTCATTACGAGGATTTCCATTACAAAAATTTACATTACTAAAGTTTCAGTTCCGAAAATTTCTATTACAAAAATTTAGGACTGAATAATTTCATTACGAAAAGTTTAGTTCCGAACATTTCATTACGGAAATGTCAGTTCTGAAAATATTTCAGTTCCGAAAATTTCATTACAAAAAGTTCCTCATTAACAAAATTTTTATTATGAAATTATTTTAGAAAACTAAATATATAAAAAAATATGAAAAAAATAAACATGAAAATATCATTACGAGAATATGAAAACATCATTACGAAAAATATGAAAAGCTTGAATAACAGATGTACCCCCCTATGGAAAGGAGTTTATTACTGTGAGGAGAATGGTTCAACAAGAAGTTAATGAAGGAAAATTACCTTACGGTTATCATTCCTACCTTCGGTTTAATTTACTCAAATCTATCAGAGGGTAATGATTTTGTGAAAATATCATCAATTTGATCATGTGTTCCAATAAATTGTAGAATGATATCTTATTTAAGTGTATGATCCCCAAAAAAGTGATGTCTAATATCTATATGATTTTCACGAGAGTGATGTGTAGGGTTTTTACTAAGATCAATGGTACTTGTGTTATCACACAAAATTTGAGTCTTGTTAAAACTCAAGCTATAATATGTGAGTGTGTATTGCATCCACAACACTTGATCACAACAACTTCCAACTACTACATATTCAGCTTCAGTAGTGGAGAGTGCTACTGAATGTTGCTACTTTCATGACCAAGAAACTAATGAATCTCCTAAGATATGAAAAGTTCCGGATGTACTTTTTCTATCCATTATAAATCCCCCAAAGTCAGAATCTGAAAAACTCTTTAAAACAAAATCATTTCGAGAAGTATTAAATAGTCATATATCCATGTTTCACTTTAGGTAACGAAAAATTATTTTCACTTCCTTTAAATGAGATTCCTTAGGATTGGATTGTATCTTGAACATAAGCATACTAAAAACATTATGTATGGTCGACTAGCTGTTAAGTAAAGTAGACTTCCAATCATACCTCTAAAAGATGTTTGATCAACTGGTTTCCATGCTTCATTAAGATCACGTGTGTTTGAGTGACCAGTAGGAGTACTTATACTTTTTGTATTGTCATACCCATACTTTTTAAGTAGATATTTAATATACTTATGTTGGGATGTGTAGATTACTTCTTGTTTTTGAGAAATTTGAAAGCAAAGAAAAAATGTTAACTCACCCATCATACTCATTTCAAACTCATATTTCATTAGATCTGCAAGGTAATCACTTAAAGATTGTTGAGTTGAACCAAATATAATGTCATCAACATAAATTTGAAAATAAAAAAAAATTATCTTTATTTATAAAAAGAGTTGGATCTGCATTTCCCTTAACAAAGTTATTTTGAAGCATAAAACCTATAATTCTATCATACCATGCTCGAGGTGCTTGTTCAAGGCCATAAAGTGCTTTGGAAAGTATAAAAACATGATCAGGATGTTTTGTTTCTTCAAAGCCAGGAGGTTTTTCAACAAAAAGTTTCTCTTGAACATAACCATTAAAGAAAGCACATTTCATATCCATTTGAAAATGTTTTAAATTGAATAATGCTACAAAGGAAAGTAAAATACGAATAGATTCAAGTCTAGCTACTGGAGCATAGGTTTCTTCATAGTCTATTTCTTCTTATTGATTATAGCCTTTAGCAACTAATCTATATTTTTTTCTAACAATGACTCCATTTTCATCACACTTATTTCTAAAGACCCATTTTACTATGATAACAGAATTTTCTTTAGGTAGTTCAACCATGGTCCAGACTATATTCATTTCTAATTCATTTAGCTAATCTTTCATGGCTTTTATCCAATCATTATCTCCTAAAGCTTCATTAGTGCATTTTGGTTCTAATTGGGAAAGGAGTGATAGATGTTCTATTTCATTTCGTAAGGAACTTCTAGTCCTTACAGGTTGATTGAAATCACCAATGATTCTATCACTGGGATGATTCTTTAGAAACGACTGATTTGGGTTTTGTAAAATCTGTTCATCAACATAGGGTAGGAAATCTTCTGGGGTAAATGTTTCAGAAGTATCTTTTTGGACTTTTTCTTTATCAGAAGGATTTTCTACCAATGGTTGATAATAAGTTTTTGAAAAAACATCCGAATATGTATGTTGGGTTTGTTTAAAAACAAAAGGATCAGTTTCATCAAATTTAACATGTACAGTTTCTTCAACAGTGCAAGGGTTTTTGTTGAAAACTCTATAACCCTTAGAAGTTGTGTAGTTTCCTATGAAAATTCTTTCATCAGATTTTGGTGCGAATTTGTGTAGGTTATCCTTAGTATTATGAATGGATAACTTGCATCCAAAAACCATAAAGTAGGAATGTCTAGGTTTTCTACCATTCCATAACTCATAAGGAGTTTTATTAAGAAACGTTCTAATCAAAACTCGATTTATAGTGTAACAAGAAGTACTTACAGCTTCATCCCAAAAATCATTAGCTACAGAATACTCACTCAACATGGTTCTAATTATCTCGTGAATAATTCTATTTCTTCTTTCAACAACACCATTTTGTTGAGGTGTTCTGGGTGCTGAGAAGATTTGAGTAATAACTTTTCTACTACAAAAAGTTTCAAAATCAAAATTTTGAAATTCTCCTCCATGATCACTATGAATAGATTTCAATGGAAGGTTTTTCTCATTTTTAACTTGGGCTCTAAACCTTTTGAAATAAGAAAATGCTTCAGATTTATTTGCTATAAAATATACCCACGTAAATCTAGTGTGATCATCAACTAAGACAAATACATAATAGTTTCTCACAATGGTTCTAGTTTGTGTTTGACCAAAAAGATCCATATGCACTAGCTGTAATGCATCAGTAGTTGAGACTTCACCGACTGATTTAAAACTTGATTTATGTTGCTTTCCATATTAACAAGGGTCAAATACTTTTGAACAATAAAATCTAAGCTCCAGTATATCCTTAACTAAACCTTTATTAGAAAGTTTACATAAGTTCCTAAGGATACAGTGTCCTAACCATCTATGCCACAACCAAGAATATGACAACCTTTCTTTTTATTACAACTTAAACATGATTTATTACATAAAATGTCACTTGATACAATAATGAAGATCGATAGGTTTAGTGTCTTTGGGGCTTAGGATCATTACATAAAAACTTAAAACATGAAATACAACATCTTTATTGAAAACTTCCTTTACATGACCACTACATTCCTTCGTACTTAGCATTGCATGGGATAACCTGAGGACTTGCATAAGAAAAGGGTGAGCTATAAAGCCCAGTAAAGGAGTACACATAGAATAACATGAGGAGTACAATAGATGTTAGACAATAGGCATATCAATAGAGCATAAGAAAAACATGAACATAGAGGCATGATAAATCATGATAATCATAACATGGAAATGTGGCAACAACACTTAACATGGAATTAGCTTGAGCCAAGGCTCATTGCACATGGAGCATGAGTAAATACTCATTGCACATAACCCATGAGTAAACCCTTGTTGCACTTGAATTAGGATGAGTCAACTCTCATTGCACATGATGTATCATGATACTATACTTTACCCAATGCATTGGAGGGCTATAAGGGCGCACCCTTCTTAAACATTTCATTTCATGCATAAGTGTGCCCCATGGATCATAAAACATAGATTCATAAAACATAATCATTTATTCCACGATAAAGGAATGTGGAATTTATACATGAAACATTATAATTAATAAGTAAATGTGCATAAAGGTGAATACCCTTGATGGAGAAATGGGCATGGTATTCACTATACAATGACATTGGCTATGAAAATCAGTGCGATTTCGGCAGTGTAATGGCATGACATAAGAATTCATTAAAAAATGGTTGATGAGAGAGAAAGGGGTTCCTCATCATATCTAAATGTAATGGACAGTAAGGAGGTCATATAGATACATGTTCCAACAATTGTAATGGAATTTAGATTCATGATACAAAAGTATTGCTTGAATGTAATAGAGGAGAGAGAAGTTCCTTTTGGAATTTCGACATAGTAACTGGTCTACATGGGAGGAATTTAATGAGAGAGAAAGGGGTCTCCCATCATTCAAACATAAATAGGGAAGTATGAGGGAGGTTCGAAACCATACCCCAACATTCATAAATGAAATTAAAAGTCAAAACAACTTAATGAGAATTACACAAAAATGAGAAAGGAAGAAAAAACCCTTACTTGGAAGTGTGCTTACAAAGGCTAGAGAGAGGCTTGTGAGAGGCTTATTGGGAGCTTGGGGTACCTTGGGAGGATTCTAGAGAGAGTAAGGTAGAGGTTGGACGAACTCGAAAGGTTTTGAGTGAGGAGGAAGTGGGAGCTTGGGCGGGTTTATATAGGAAATGTGAGGAAATTCTTTATTATTTATATTTGGGTCCCCATACATTAAATTAATCCAAACCACAAACCATCCCATGGTTTTTTCCCATGGTTTTTGAAAAAGGGAAGAGGAAGATAATATTTTATAAGGAGAAGTACCGAACTTCATAAAATATTAGGGTTGCTTATGTGGAGGTGAGTCACACTCCCATGGAAATTAATTTAAAAAGGCAAGGTGTTGAATAAGTTTTGAGGGTTCCATTAATGCTTTGAAAAGTAAGTCAAAAAAACCCATAATCACATTATTTTAATTCTAAAACATATATTGGCAGAACATAAATATTATAGTATTTTATTACATCACTATTTGGTCATTATGATGTCATAAAACACATTATATATTTAAACGGTATTTAATTTTTACCCAAAAATTTGTCTCGCAGAAAATTTTGAAAAATTCACCATTGGATAATTTCGATTTCCTGATTCCAGAAATAAAATTTATTTTATCTAAATAATTTTCTAAATATGTTAATTTTCAATTTTAAAATAAAAACCGACATTTATCGAAAATTCACGGGTTTTGACAGAAATTGATTTCAAACCTTAATAAAAAAATTTATTGCATCCATAAAATTACAAGATCATATAAATTTAATAAAAATTAATTTAATAATATTATTATTATTTTATTTAAATATTATTTAATTCAAAAATACCTTAATTTAATAAAATATATATTTATTAATTAAATAATAACTAAAAACACCATTTTTACTTTAAAAACTAATTACAATGTATCAAAAATGACTAGAAATTATATTCATTATTATATACAAAAATAATGTACATGAACATAGTACTACTTATTTGTTACATAACCCCTTAAAACAGCCGCATAAGACCTAAGGGTAAGGTGTGCGATGGTGACAGACTCCTGGGGTGGCTCGGATAACATCGCTCAAGTGGTAATTTCAATCAACTTCCACTTTTCCCGTAGACAGTCACGTTCGAGCTTGACATGATGAAGCTCAGCTTGGGATTGGTCAAGGGAAAAGCCCAAAGACGCCGCCTCTTTTCTGAGCTCCGAAAAATAGGCTTCGTCTGGGGAAATACTACTAGATGATGCCATCGCTTCCTTTGTCTGATTAAATTGGATTTTTTAAAGTCATATACTTATACTGATCATGTGATCACTGTTCAATGGCTATATTAGCAACGGTCACAATTCTTAACATAAAACCAAAGAAGTTGACATTTTATATAAACATAAAGAGACATTTAATTAGATCAAGAGGGATTTCCATTAAAGAAACTTTGGGTCATTACAATATTCCCCCCTTAAGAAATTTCACCCTCGAAATTTTTCTTTTCCCACATTAAAAAAATGTGGGTAACTCAGCTTCATCATATCCTTTGATTCCCAAGTCACTTCTTCAAACTTGTGGTTTCTCCACAACACCTTTATGGGGGACATTGTCTTATTTCATAGAACTTTTTCTCTATGATCTAATATCTTCACTGGTTTCTCCTCATAAGAAATATCATCTTCCAATTGTACCACCTCAGAAGAGAGTACATGTGAAGGGTCCGTTATGTACTTCCTTAAGAGGGATACATGAAAGACATCATGTACGTCGGACATAGTAGGTGGAAGATCTAGTCGATAGACCACAGCCCCGACATGATCAAAAATCTCGAAGGGGCCGATGTTCCTTGGACTTAACTTCCCTTTCTTTCCAAAACTCATTGTCTTCTTCCATGGAGATATGCGTAGAAAAACCATGTCTCTAAATTTAAACTCAAGGTCTCTTCGACGATTATCTGCATAAATCTTCTGTCGACTCTGGGATGCCTCGATATACTGCTGAATGGTTTTCACCTTCTCCACCATTTCCTCGGCCATTTCTGTTCCAAGAAGCTTACGTTCATCGACCTCATCCCAACATGCCAGTGTTCTGCACCTTTTCCCATACAAGGGTTCATATGGTGCCATTTGGATGCTCAAGTGGAAACTGTTGTTATAAGAGAACTCAACCAGAGGAAGATGTTGATCCCATCATCCTTTAAAGTCCATTGAGCATGCTCTCAACATATCCTCAAGTGTTTTGATAGTCCGCTCGGATTGTCCATCAGTTTGAGGATGATAGGCCGTACTAAAGTTCATTCCAGTATTCAGAGCATGTTGAAATCTCTTCCAAAACATTGAGGTGAATCTTGGATCTCGGTCAGACACAATAGATAGTGGTACTCCATGAAACCTTACCACTTCCCAGATATATATCTGTGCCAGTTGATCCAAAGGTAAATCCTCTTGAATAGCAATTAAGTGTGCAGTCTTTGTAAGATGACCCACAACAACCCAGATAGCATTATTGCCTTTGGATGTCCTTGGAAGTCCGGTGACAAATTCCATAGTGATGTTCTCCCATTTCCATTCTGGTATGGGAAATGGTTGCATCATCCCCATAGACTTTTGCCTCTCTGTCTTCACTTGCTGACACACCAGGCACATTGATGTATATTCAGCGATCTCCTTCTTCATATTTTCCCACCAAAAGTTTTCTCGGAGATCTCGATACATCTTTGTGCTCCCTTGGTGAATAGAGAAATTTTAACTATGTGTGTCATCAAAAAGATCCTTCTTCAGCTCCGGACTTGATGGAACACATAGTCTTTTCCCAAACCACACAATTCCTTCTTCATTAACATTAAACTCCGAAGATTTCACCTTTTTGATAGCTTCCACTTTTTCTTGAATTCCCACATCATCCTTTTGAGCATCCTTTAACCTTTTCAAAAGATACTGTTGAGAAATCATTTGTGAAAAGATTGATGATGTTCCTTTCTCTATGATTCCCATGTCCATCTTCATCAAGTCTAAGAAGATTGGATCCTTCTCAATTCTCATCATTGATAGAATCGCTGGATCCTTTATACTTAGGGCATCTGCCACCTAGTTCGCTTTCCCAGGGTGGTAATGTATTGAATAGTCATAATACTTGATGAGATCTATCCATATTATCTGGAGCATATTAAGCTATTTCTGTGTGAATATATATTTAAGACTCTTGTGGTCAGTATATATCTCACATTTCTCCCCATAGAGATAATACCACCAGATTTTCAAGGCAAAGATCACTACCGCCAACTCTAGATCATGAATTAGATAGTTTCTCTCATGTATTTTCAAATGCCTTGAGGCATAGGATATCACTTTATCATTCTGCATCAACACACAGCCTAAGCCCTTCTTCGAAGCATCACTGAATACCACAAAAAGTTCCTCACTTGTGGGTAAAGTGAGCACGGGCGCAGTGATAAGCCTTCTTTTCAACTCCTTTAAGCTTTCTATGCATTAATCACTCCATGAAAACTTCCATCCCTTCCGAGTTATCTTGGTAAGAGGGGTGTAAAATTGTGATAAATTCCTCAAAAATCATCAATAATATCCAGCTAACCCCAAGAAGCTACGGATATCCGTTACTGATGTTGGCCTCGGCCATCCCTCAATTGCATCTGTTTTAGAGGGTTCCACAGATATCCCATTGCTTGTGATGATATATCCCAAGAATGATACCCCCTTCAACCAGAACTCACAATTTCTCTACTTTTCATAGAGCTTCTCATTGCACAAAGTCTCTAGTACAGTTCTTAAATGCTCCTCATGATCCTCCTTGGTTTTGGAGTATATTAGAATATCATCTATAAAGACTACCACAAATTTGTCTAGGTAATCTCTAAAGACTCTATTCATCATGTCCATGAAGATTGAGGGAGCATTAGTGAGTCTGAAAGGCATTACTATGAATTCATTGTGCCCGTATCTTGTACAAAAAGCAGTCTTGGGGACATCTTCCTTCTTCACCCTTACCTGATAATATCCTGACCGCAAGTCCACCTTGGAGAAGTATTGTGCTCCACACAGCTGATCAAACAAGTCATCGATTCTTGGGGTAGGATACTTGTTCTTTATCATGATTTTTTTAATTTCATGATAATCGATGAAAATCCACATTGACCTATCCTTCTTCTTTACAAAGAGGACTGGTGCACCCCATGGTGAAGCACTTGGGCATATAAACCCCTTATCCAGATTCTCCTGTAGTTGTTTCTTTATCTCTTAAAGATCAACAACATCCATTCTATATGGAGTCTTGGATATTGTTAGTGCCCCAGGTATAAGTTCAATTGAGAACTCAACATCTCTTCTAGGAGGAAGACCAGGCAGTTCCTTGGGAAACACTTCCGCGAATTCCCTCATAATAGGCATTTATTCAAGGATGGTTTCTTCCTTAGACTCAATCATCTGATCCAGATACGCGTGCTCATAAGGCAGTAATATCCATGCTTGAGATGATGGAGCTAAAGGAGATTCATATTCCTCCTGACACTTGTAATGAATCGGGGGTCGATTCTCCATATAGAGTGTGATTTCCCTCTCCCGACAATTTATGTTGGCTCTATATAAGGAATTCCAATCCATACCAAGAATTGTATCAAATTCCACTAGAGGGAGTATGATGAGGTTTTTCGGGATATTCAATACACATATTATAACAGTGGAGGACTTATATTCATGGGATGGAATGATTTCCCCATTTTCCATACTCACATACATCTTTACTTCCATGATTTGTGGTGGTGCTGGGATTGTTCTACTAAACATTCAAGATATAAAAGAATGTGTAGAACCTGAATCAAAAAGTGTGTTCGCTATTATTGAATGAATAACTAGAGTACCTGTCACCACTTCATTTTCGGGGTTCACTTCGGCAGAAGTGATGGAAAAAGCTCTTCCTTGCTGCCTTAGAGGTTGTTGGTTGTCTCTGAAAACCCTTGGATTAGGGCACTGATTTGCAAAATGACCCGGTTCTTTGTATTTTTATCATTGAACAACGTGTTGAGGTTCTAATAGAGTGTTCCTCTCCTCTGTCGCAGCCATGGGTCTTTCTTGCCGACAATTAACAGCTAGGTTCCCGTCTCTTCCACACCTGAAGCATTTTCTTGTCCCCTTAAGGCAATTTCCAGGGTGCATCTTTCCTCACTTTTGGAAAGTGGGTTGTTGGATCTTCTTAGCACCGTTGGATTTATCCATCAGACCACCAGCATTGAGTTCCACCTTATGCTTCTTGTCCCCATGATACCCCTGAGATTCCCCGATCGACCTTGAGGGCACATCGGACAATTTCCGCATAGCTATCGAAGTCACGGATCTCTAATGCTTTCCGCAAGCTAGGATTCATCCCACCAAAGAAGTGCTCAACCTTGCATTTAGGGGTAACAACAAAGTTGGAAGCGTATCGTGCAAGACTTCTGAAGTTTGACTCGTACACTCCAACAGATTCTTCATCTTTTTTCTTGAGATACAGGAATTCCATTTCCATCTTAAGCCGGAGGGTGCGCGGAAAATATTTATTGAAAAACATTTTCCGGAAATCCTTCCATTCCAACGCCTTGATCTCCTCCTCAGGCTTCGTATTTTTTATCAACGTCCACCATTGATCATATTCACCCTCCATACGATAAGCCACTAAGAGAACCTTGTCTTGTTCATAACATTGAAGGATGGAGATAATCTTTTCAATGGAGTTGATCCATTGTTCAGTGATTGTGGGATCAGATGATCCACTAAAAGTAGGAGGCCTTTGTCTCATGAAGCTCTCGATAGCGACTTGTTTTTTCTTAGGGGGGGTTTAACATTCCTCTTGACCCATGTTTCTATTCAAAACTTGAGTTAGATGAGAGAGAAGCGTGACAAAGTTCGTGATTCCCGCTCCCATTGGATTTGGCATCTCATTAGTACAGTCATCACACTGATCTTCACAATGGTTGTTAGCCCGAGTCCTCCTATTACTGGCCATTGGCTGGAATAAAAGGAAAGTGAGAGGTAACACATAAAGGGTAATCCAAAGACAAAAGTTGATGACTTATAAATAAACTTTCATTTCCTTAACTCATGAGTCTATAGGCTTCAATCTAGGCTTTTCATGATCTACTTTCTAACATATATTCTTAGGGGAATTTTTTTAATTCTTTTAATAAGGGTTCATACTAAGATTTTGAATTTATGAAAACATATCCCCCGGGAGTGTCGTAACCAAGAGTGAAGCAAGGCCCGTTTTTGTGCACCAGTTCCCATTCGAGCCTAGATCAAAGCGGTGTTTTCGGGTTTTACCCCTAGGATACATCTGTGCCAGAGCCACCTCTACCTGCTCGTATCCAGACAGGGATGTATTTATTTAATAAACCACATACTCAGTACTTACCAAAACTTAGGGATGTTTTTATTATACTTAGTCTTGTATCTAAGGAATTACTAGGGTTTCCTAATCCCAAAAATAACTAAACCTATCCTCTGATACCAACTATGACAACCCTGCTTTTTATTACAACTTAAACATAATTTATTACATAAAACTTCACTTGATACAACAAAGAATATTGAGAGGTTTAGTGTCTTTGGGGATTAGGATCATTACATAAAAACTTAAAACATGAAATACAACATCTTTATTGAAAATTTCCTTTACATAACCACTACATTCCTTCGTACTTAGCATTTCATGGGATAACCTGAGGACATGCATAAGAAAAGGGTCAGCAATAAAGCCCAGTAAAGGAGTACACATGGAATAACATGAGGAGTAAAATACATGTTAGACAATAGGAATATCAATAGAGCATAATAAAAACATGAACATAGAGGCATGATAAATCATGATAATCATAACATGGAAATGTGGAAACAACAATTAACATGGAATTAGCATGAGCCCAGGCTCATTACACATGGAGCATGAGTAAATCCTCATTGCAATAAAGCACTAGTAAACCTTGTTGCACTTGAATTAGCATGAGTCAACTCTCATTGAACATGACGTATCATGATACTATACTTTACCCAATGCATTGGAGCGTTATAAGGGTGAACCCTTCTTAAACATTTCATTTCATGCATAAGTGTGCCACATGGATCATAAAACATGGATTCATAAAACATAATCATATATTCCACGATAAAAGAATGTGGAGTTAATAAATGAAAATTTATAATCAATAAGTAAATGTGCATAAAGTTGAATACCCTTGATGGATAAATGGGTATGGTATTCACTACACAATGACATTGGCTAAGAAAATCAGTGTGATTTCGGCAGCGTAATGGCGTGACATAAGAATTCATAAAAAAAATGGTTGATGAGAGAGAAAGGGGTTCCTCATCATATTTACATGTAATTTAAAGTAAGGAGGTCATATAGATACATGTCCCAATAATTTTAATGGAATATAGATTCATGATACAAAAGTAGTGCTTGAATGTAAAAGAGGAGAGAGAAGTTCCTTTCGGAATTTCAGCATAGTAACGTGTGTACATGGGAGGCATTTAATGAGAGATAAAGGGGTCTCCCATCATTAAAACATAAAGAGGGCAGTATAAGGAAGGTGTGAAACCATACCCCAACATTCATAATTGATATTAAAAGTCAAAACAACTTATAGAAAATTAGACAAAAATGAGAAAGGAAGAAAAAACCCATACTTGGAAGTGTGCTTCCAAAGGCTAGAGAGAGGCTTGTGAGAGGCTTATTGGGAGCTTGGGGCACCTTGGGAGGATTATAGAGAGAGTAGGGCAGAGGTTGGACGAACTCCAAAGGTTTTGAGTGAGGAGGAAGTGGGAGCTTGGGTGGGTTTATATAGGAAAGGTGAGGGAATTCTTTATTATTTAGGTTTGGGTCCCCTTACATTAAATTAATCCAAACCACAAACCATCCCATGGTTTTTGCCCATGGTTTTTGGAAAAGAGAAGAGAAAATTAATATTTTATAAGGCCAAGGTCCGATCTTCTTAAAATATTAGGATTGCTTATGTGGAGGTGAGTCACACTCCCATGGAAATTAATTTAAAAAGGCAAGGTGTTGAATAAGTCTTGAGGGGTCCATTAATTCTTTGAAAAGTAAGTCAAACAAAACCAAAATCACATTATTTTAATGGTAAAAAATATATTGGCCGAACATAAAGATTATAGTATTTTATTACATCACTATTGGTTCATTATGATGTCATAAAACACATTATATATTTCAACGGTATTAAATTTTTAACCAAAAATTTGACTGTCTCAGAAAATTAGGAAAAATTCACAGTTGGATAATTTCGATGTCCTGATTCTCGAAATAACATTTTTTTATCTAAATAATTTTCTAAATATGTTAATTTTCACTTTTAAAATAAAAAATGACATTTATCGAAAATTCATGGGTTTTGACAGAAATGGATTTCAAAACTTACTAAAAAATTTAATTGCATTCATAAAATTATAAGATCATTTATATTTAATAAAAATTAATTTAATAATATTATTATTATTTTATTAGAATATTATTTAATTAAAAAATCCCTTAATTTAATAAAATATATTTCTTAATTAAATAATAACTAAAAACACCATTTGTACTTTCAAAACTATTTACAATGTATCAAAAATGACTAGAAATTATATTTATTATTATATACAAAAATAATTTATATGAACATAGTACTACTTATTTGTTACATAACCCCTTAAATTAGCCACATAAGACCTCAGGGTAAGGTGTGCGATGGTGACAGACTCTTGGGGTGGCTCGGATAACATCGCTCGAGTGGTAATTTCAATCAACATCCACTTTTCCCGTAGACGGTCACGTTCGAGCTTGACATGATGAAGCTCAGCTTGGGATTGGTCAAGGGTGAAGCCCAAATACGCCACCTCTTTTCTGAGCTCCAAAAAATGGGCTTCATATGGGGAAATTCTACTGGATGATTCCATCACTTCCTTTGTTTGAGTAAATTGGATTTGTTAAAGTCCTATATTTGTACTAATCATGTGATCACTGTTCAACGACTATATTAGCAACGGTCAAAATTCTTAACATAAAACCAAAGAAGTTGACATTTTATATAAACATAAAGAGACATTTAATTAGATCAAGAGGTATTTCCATTAATGAAACCTTGGGTCGTTGCAAATAATGATCTTCCATTGCACGAAGGCAAGGTAAATCTTGGCTCCTAAGATCTTCTATGTTTAGTGTGTAAACATTATCTTGCCTATTGGAAGAAAGAATAAATTCTTCCTTGGAATTGTGTACTAAGCATTTATCTTTCCTAAAATTTACAAGGTAGCCTTTATCACATAATTATCTTATGCTAATGAGTTTGTTCTTATGACCCTTAACAAATAAAACATTTGAGATCAAAGTTTTTCCAAGAAGAACGATGGTACCTATACCAATAATTTCTCCCTGAGCATTATCTCCTAAAGTTACTTTGACTCCTTTCGTTTTGATAATATTTTCAAAATAGTATTTGTTACCAGTCATATGCCAGGAACATCCACTTTCCATGTACCATGTGTTATTGTTGGTACTTCCCATATTTTCCTGAAAATAAGAAAAAGTTATGTTTTCGGAATCCAGACTTCCTTGGATCCGGAAATCTCAGAAAGTAAAATTTTGGGTACCCACATCTTCTTACAAAAATAAGCTTTATGAAATCCTAAAGATTGGGATTTGGTTATGGAACAATTCTTTTCCCAGTGACCACCACAATGACATTTAGTACATAATGGGGCACTTTGAGGAACAAATTATTTGTTACTAAAAATTGGTTTGGAACTTGTATAACCAAAACCAGAAGTATTCCTTCGAGGTTGGATTTGTGAATAAATTTTATATAAATTCTCTTTAACTAGGATAAAGTTTAACAAACACTTCCACATGGAAAATATTTCAGATTTGAGTTTGATAACTAAGTTCTAGTCTTCAAAGACATCTGACTTTAGGCTAGATCTAGGCTCGAAAACATTTTTATTAGAAATTACTTTTTCTAGATCTTTAGACAGTTTATTCTTCTTAGAATTAACTTCCTCGTGATATTTTTTCAATAATTTCAAATTCATTTTTTTTTCTTATCAAGATGTTTATAAGGATATGATATTTCCTTAGTAAGAATATCATTTCTAGAATTTTCCTTAACATGATTTTTCATGAGTTTTGAGTTTTCAATCTCCAGATGTTCAGCAAACCTAGAAACTTCTTCATAGGTATGTAAAGTATTTTCTACATCAGAATAAGATCCTTTATCAGATGAGTTATAATATTTACTATCATAATCATTATGGGAAACGCTGGTCAAGGATTCATCATTGTGTACATTATCCATAAAGCAATGATTATCAATTTTTAGCCTGGCTATAATACCAATATTCTTCTATCCAAAAGACTCATAATCAGAAGATTCATCCGACGAGTCTCCACCACTGGCACTCCATGTGTCATTATCTTTCAACATTTTCTTAGATTTGTTCTTGTAATATCTTTTTATGTTTCTTTTAGAATGTCTCTCTTTTCTTTCTTTCTTCTTTAGCAAGGGACAATCAGGTCTTATGTGTCCAAATCTCTTGCATTCATAGCATGTGATTTATGAGTCTATCTTATCTTTCCTCTATTTCTTCTTGTACTTAGATTAGAAATTTCGTTGTCCAGCTATCATGTTCATCCTCCGAGCAAGATTAACTAACTCATTTTCTAAGACTTCTCTCTCACTAGATTTGGAGTGGATAACAACTTTCTTATATATAGATCTGGTCACTCTCTTAGGAGTCTTATTTTTCATGTGATTTGAAGTTGTAGTAAAAGAAACACTACTATTCCCATTTTTATTCTTCATGTTGTCAGCATATCTCATCATTCTTTTCTCATATTGTAGAAGAGTTCCAAAAAGTTCATCAATAGAAATTTGAGTAACCTTTCTGTTTTCATCAATAGCAGTTTCTTTGATTCCCACTCATTGGGTATAATATCTATGATCTTATCAACAAGAGGTTCATCATCCAAACCATTATCTCCCATATATTTTAATCTATTCAAAATAGTCATGAATCTCTAATGCACTTTACAAATAGGATTTACTTATTGAAAATTAAAACCATGATACTCAGCTCTAAGCATGGCTCTTATAGTCTCAATCACTTTAGATGTACCAAAATGTGTAACCTCTAACTTTTTTCAGATACAATTAGCTGTTTCACATGACGAGATTTGGCTATATATGTTCCTAGTTATTGGAAAAAGTAAATTATTGTGTACCTTGTAGTTCAGTTGATATTCTTGCATTTCCTGGTTGGTAAAAGTTCTGATTTCTTGTCAGGAATTTTATAGTCACCAGTAATCATATCAAAATAATCTAACCCATTATTTATAACAAAAGGCTTCATACGATCTCCCAAATATTCATAGTCATTCCCAGAAAAAATAGGTGGTCATGTAAGATTTAACTTGTTAATAGACCCAACATTAATTCTTTCCATTCAAAAAAAACATTGGCACACAATCTTGTTAGTAGTATGAGTTTGTAATCACGAGAAAATATTCTATGCAAGAAAAATTGAATCTCTAAGAAAAAAGTGAATCCGAACTATGATTCCGAAAAATATGAATCCGGAAAATGTAATTCCGAGAATTTACATCTGAATCTAATCATGAGATTAATTCAGATTGAACCAAATCCTCTAATACTAATTGTTAGGATGGTATGTGACATAGTATGATATACTCTACTATAAAAAATGTAGGATCGGATTAATAATGAGAATCTCAGATACAAGAGGGGGGTGAATTGTACTTTTAAAAATCCCTAAGGAAATTTAGAATAACCAAATTTCACAACACCTCAATGTTCTAAAGACTTGCTTGATTCTGAAAAATTGATTCCAAAAATGAATCCTAACAAATGTTTACCCCAACTAAGATTCTACCTCAAAGCGTATAGAATTCATCTAAAACAGAGTACAAGTAAGGAAGTATAATAATGTTATACTTTACTTAAAAAAACAAAATGAAGCGGACAAACAATGTAGTAAAACTACAAGAAAAACAATAACTATTTTCACCCAAAAAGAAGGGTATTCAACAACCCTGGATAAGAGGTCCCTTGATTTATACTTTCAAGAAAGTATGTCTTACCCACACCAGGGTAAGCCCTCGATACAATGATCGGGGTCTGTCTTGCTATCCCTACAATCCCTCAACTATCAGGTAGTTGGAACCTCTATCTTCCTCAGCAAGGAAGCCCTCAACTTTAAGGTGTTGGAACCTCTATCTTCCTATCCCCGGAAGACCTTTATTGTAATCAATAACAATCGGAGTCGCACGAAGCACGTCTGCACAAGGCAAAGTTTGAACAAGCTGTTCAAACATTCTGCACGAAGCTTTGACAGTTAATAAGAACCTCTCTCTCTAGAAATCACTTTAGGATGTTCTGATCACCAAAATTCCAAAAGCTTCGAAAACTTTCAAAAGAGATCCTATTTATAGGTGAAGCTCCAACGATCATCTCTCTCCTGCAACGGTCATATTTTTCCTTGAATTCCGTAGGGACCTGTGCATGTGTCACTCAAACAATGGTTAGTCGATAAATGCAAGCATGACATCATTTTGTAATGAAACAAGTGTCAGTGTAAGTAAAACTGATGTTCGGAATGTATGTGAATAAAAGTTCAGAATGTAAGTAAAGATAATGTTAGGAGTCTATAGTACTAAGATATTCAGATTCTGTTTCCCTAAGGAATTCTTAATGAGAATTCATAATCATAAATATTTATCAGAATTCGTATTGAGAATTTGTAATCAGAATTCTTCACTAGAATTCGTAATGATAATTGGTAATCAGAATTCTTCACTAGAATTCGTGATGAGAATTTGTAATCATAATTCTTCACTAGAATTCGGAGTCTAACTATGTGATAGTTTTTATCCATAATTCTTAGTAGAACATTATAGGAATTTGTATCGAGGATTTGAAATGGAACTT
Organism: Viscum album; assembly: GCA_963277665.1. Classification (NCBI taxonomy): domain Eukaryota; kingdom Viridiplantae; phylum Streptophyta; class Magnoliopsida; order Santalales; family Viscaceae; genus Viscum; species Viscum album. The sequence goes on along the minus strand of OY728164.1, from coordinate 1,829,923,526 downwards.
CATGTGAATTCATATCCAGGATTTGGAAGGGAACTTTATGAGGATTCATACCCAGGATTCGGAGTGGAACATCATGGGAGTTCGTATCCAGAATTCGGAATGGAACTTCATAGGAATTCATATCCAGGATTCAGAATGGAACTTCATGAGAATTTGTTTCCAGTATTTGGAATGGAACATCATGAGAATTCGTATCCAAGATTCGGAGTGGAACTTCATGAGAGTTTGTATCCAGAATTCGGAATGGAAAACAGAATACCTCATATCTATGTATTATGTGATTTAGAGGTTTTGAACTTCAATCCGAATTTTATACTTAGAAAAATTTATGATATGATCAAAGAAATATTGGTAAGGGTAAATTTCCTTAAGGAAATTTTCCTTATAGAAGTGAAATAGGGGTAAAATAAAATTTTCCTTAAGAAAAGGTGTTTGTGATTTTCAAAACAAGATGGAATGGAAAAGTAATAAGGAAAACCTTATTGACTCAACATCAATTTCACTTTAAAGATATGTTTCCACATCCATATTCATCTATAAGGCCAGACATCTTCATATTATATAAATTTTTAGCCATCGTCTATATCTCTTCTTAGGTATTTCCCCTAAACATCCCCAATTTATTTAATTTTTCTTTAGGAGGGAACTATTTCATGATTATCCTCTTATGTATATGAATTATGGTATTGCATCTGGTTCTCCATTAGGATAGATTAGAAGCATAAGTAAATAGGGAGAATAAATTAGTCACTATGGACTATTCATATTTTTGGCAAGATTAAGAGTATAATCCTTTACCTTATCTACCTGGGAAAAAATACTATGAATAAAAGAGTATTTTACCTCTTATACCATTTATCAAATATAATCATGTGAAATTTGTAACTCGACCTCTTAAAGATGTTTTGGTTTCTTTTAGAAAAAAAATATTCATTATGATATAACAATATGGTCATGTATGGTTATATAGGTGTGGAATGATCTTATTATCTAAAACACCCCCCTCTTCAATGAAATTTATAGATTTTGAAAGCTACTACCTAAGAACATTATAGTGTATGGATATCTCCATATTTGAATATCAGTTTATCTCCATAGGTCACATGTATAAAGGATAAATATAAAGATCCACACTTCCTAGTTATGTTAGCTAATCCCCTTTATGTTCTGGTGTTATTAGGGATAGAATTATAGGATACCTCCACCCCTCTCCTCCACTTGAGTTGTCACAATAAAAAGAATAACTCTTGGTAATTCTATATGGAAATATTAGGTGGAGTTTCTACTATAGAAAAAACATGGAATAATATATTGGATGTATATATATCTCCCTAAGGACATGAATCCAAGGACTATAGGGCCTCCACCCCATATTTACAATAATCTCTAAGATAATTTATAATTTCAGGGGATATTACATCCTAGTAAAGTGTTAATATATTATTTATAAATCAAAGTCCTCAAATGTATCTTTGATTTCTATCCTAAAACCCAAATATTAGTATTCTCATATAAATGAGTATACAACTTATATTTATATGAGAAACAATGTGGATAAAAATCTTATAAAATAAAAATGTGTTCTCTTTGTTGAAATAATACATGTTTTAAGAGTTATTGAATAGCAACTCCCAACACATAATTATCAAGGCAACGAATATTGATTAACAGATTCTTGTTACCTTTATATATGTGAAGAGTGACATGGTTGAAAAGGAACACATGTGGGATTTTTTTTTCCTATTATGATTCTAGAATAAACTTTGGTTATTTGGAGATTAATTTAGCATCATTCTCAATCAGTCTAATAAAACTATTCCAACTTCTTAAAGAATATTATACTGGACTTAAATCTCTTTTTAATGAACAAATTTTCAATGGATATTTCTCATATATGGAGTATTTATACTTGGTGTGAAAATACAATAAATGGTGTTCGAATAAACTCGATTAGTCTTGATATATGTCTCTCAAATCTGTAAAAAAAATTAATTTCTTATTATTTATATTATTAGTTTGTCATGTTATTACTCAAACCAATCCAATTTATTAATACAAATTAAGGTCCTTAATGTTGAGAATAGAACTTTCGCCTTTTCACAATAATACATCCATGATTTTTTCTTCACAAAAATTACACAAGACACATAGAATATTCAAATGAAAGGACTACCAAGGTTGGTCCTTCGCATGAATATCAAATGTCTCAATAGTTATCTGTAAATATGGGTATAAGATAAACCTATTAAAAACCTAACTATAGAGGGACTGGATAAATAAATTCAATATATTTATAGTATTATAATAGAATATTCATATAGTAACCTTATCTGAATAATGATGGATATTAAATATAAAATTGTCTAGATTATCATTTATGATTATAGGATGTAATGGGAGAGATCTAATAATGTTTTTGGAAATTCTAAAATTAGAAAATCCAATAGGGTTTCACCAGTGGTGATGGTCGACCCCATCATCCCTCCTCCTCCACAGGGGGGGAGGGACCCACTACGGTCTAACATGGAGATAGACCTTGGGGATTCACCGCATTAATATTCCATGTATCCCTCTTATCTTTACCAATTATCTCTTATTTCACTAAGGTGAATTCCCTAGTGGGAGGGGTCCCAAAACATCAACTATCTCTCTAAGAGTTCACAAAATAATAATATTTCCTTTATCATTCATTAGTGGCTTATCTTGGCTAGTGATGGAAACTAGTTATTGATTTTGATATATTTTTAAACCTATATTGGTGAATTAAGAGTTATAAATTTCTTAGATTATTGGACCCTCGACATGTTTCTATTCCCTTCATTGAAGAAGACAATTTCTCCTTAGCCTTGTACAATGCGAGGAGTTTTTTATGGTTTTTTATTATTACTATTAAAATTTTCATAATAATTTAACATGAATCCTTAAATTATATCTTCAGTGATATGGGTAAAATTATAATTTATATCTCTACTATTTCAAAACTCTACAATTATCCAGATACTTGGAAACACTGTCAGTAGATTTCATAACATTGACAGTATGTCCAAGGCCAAGTTCCATTAATTTTTTCCATTAATATTTGTGTAATTTGAGATTTCTAAAACTATAGTTAAATCAATTTGGATTTTGATTGAAGAGGATTTTATGTTATTCTATAGGTTTCATTTCAACTCAAGTCACATTTTTTATTCTTCATGTTTTTATCAAGGGAATATAAGAAAATGTGTTTCTATATTCATATGAGGAAAGGAAACCCAATTATGGATGGTGAACATAATGCATCTTCAAAGGTAAGGAAAATTCTGGGGTCCCCCCCCCCACTGTTTTTTCAGCCTCATATGAAAATTTTGTTTCCTCAAAATCTATCATGGAATCTCATGTTCAAGTAAGTGTGGGATAACAGCCCAATGTTAACATACATAGACAATACATAATTTTTTGCAGAATACCTAAAACATTATACAAACATATTCCCAAAGACCATATTATTTATTTCCTTTGGAAATATATAAATGTAAGCATTGGAAAATGAGTGAGATACATTATCTCCCAATATGTTCTCCAAGACTAGAACCCCTCTTAAACACATCGTAAATAAAATATATCTTCATAACTAGGGCAAGGAAACATAAAAAGGGGTGAACTTATATGCATATTAAGGGTTAAAATGGGAGATATGTAAGCATAAATATGGGAATAATGGTATGAGATCATGATAATAACATTACAATATTGTACCATCTGTATAAAAGAACATAAAAATGAATCACATAATAATGATTATCATTTCATACGGAATGAATCATAAGGGGATCAAGACTATAATCCATGAAATAATAACATAGGAGTAAGACATGGAATTTTGGCATACACATAAAAATGTAACATCATTCTTTGTAAGTCAAGACGCAATGCTAGAAAATATCAGGTAAATTCATTGGCACTACACCTACTGGGCGGGACACACCACCATCCATAGTTTCAGTCTTTTCTTGGTATGATATTATGTTTATACATCTTCCCATATTGGATAAGGTTTCCCCATATTCCCATAGTGGATCGGGTTCCCCATCTTCCCATAGTGGATTAGGTTTCCCCATCTTTTAAAAGTCTACCAAGTTTCCCCATCTTTCCAGAGTGGATTGGTTTTACCAATCTTATCATAGTAAATTGAGTGTTCCCATATTCCCAAATTGGATTGGGTTTCCCATCTTTCCCTAGTATATCAAGATTTTCAGCTTGATTAACATCATTATATTATGATATATAAATATTTACCTAATGCATTGGAGAGACATATTGGTCCCACCCATCTCATAATGAATAAATACATACATGTTTCATAAGATCATAAATATCCATATCATAACCCATGAAATGAAATGAGTCTCATAAACGTGTAATCATATCTTAACCTATGGAAATGAGAGAGGTGTCATAGTCATTTCATCAAAATATAACCCCTGAAAAAGAATTGGGTTTCATAAGAATATAACCCGTATAAGAGGGACGGGTTTCATAAACATCATTCCATATAAATGTAAACAATTGAATAAATAATATGAATGGTTTTATTGGATCATATCCCCAGTAAAGCATAAACTATAACAAATTTTTTCATCTTATATGAAGAAGTATTTTGAAAGATCACATGAAACATTTATTAAGGAAAATAGTCTTTATTTGAAAATCATTTTTATAAAACCATTTCAAAATCATTTTGTTATAAAATAAGATAGAAAACCTTTTAATTGAAAACATTTAAAGTGGTATCAAAACATTTTGAAAACCATTTTCCTCACAAACATAGAAAAAAATCTTGAAATTTTTTTGAAATTTTTTTTCATAAAAACATAGAAAATGATATTGAAAATATTTTGAAAACCATTTGTTTAAATTAAATTTAAAACTTATTAATAATTATTTGAAATATTTTTAGAAAACTTAGTTTTGAAAGAACAAAGATTCTTGGATGAAGAGAGTGGTAAAGTAAAACTTTTTTAAAAAAACTTTATTAATAATATTATGTACCAAATATTGGAAAAATGGAACCAATACATGACTATATAATGAATAACCAAAGTATAAGAAAATTCATGATTGGTATTGAAATATAGAACATTATATTTCATCAATAAAATCATAATCATAAACAATCTCGATAAACAATGATATTGTTTCAATAAACTCATATCACTTGGTATCATTGAATCATACTCCCCCTATAAGAAAATAAAATTAAATGAAGCTTAAAATATCATTAAAATAAATATATTCATGATATAACATGTCAATGGGTAGTTTGTATGAATTTTTTAATGATATAGCTGCATAACATGGCATGTGTCTGAAAGAAGGTAAATGGAGACAAAATTACATTATAGATTTGGTAACATTTAAAACAAAAACACTATGAAATAAATATAATCAAATATAAATTTAAATACCCATAAATTTAAGTATAAATTCATATAATATATATATGGGTATTATAAACACCACATATAAGAAATATGATGTTAACAAGGATTTTGTCTCATGGAAAATAAAAGTGAGAAGATAAATCCCTAACTACATGATTAACTTTAGAATTAAGATCCCCATGAGAGAATAAAATTATATAAAGTGATTAATATCATTAAATAAAGGAAATTAATGATATAAAATTTCATATAGAAGTATAAAAACTACAAAAAAATAAGTGAGTGGTGAATATGGAATGTATCACATGGATATAAAAATTTGAGATGAAATTCCCTTACTATAAGTCTTGGATTTCTTCATACACGTTAAAAAATCTTATATAATAAATATAAGATTATTATACATATAATATAGAAACATGTTATTATATCTAATAACATATATTATTTTTATTTGACTTTATATTACCCATTTATTAACCACTCCATGTTAATGTTACGTTTTGGATAATATCAGCTTTATTTTTCATATATGTTTTGACTTGTTATTCTTGATCCTCTTACTTAGATCATGATTAACTTATTTTTAGATTGAAATAATTTGAATAAATATAAAAAATATTCATTATATATTTATGTAAAAAAATCTATATATGATATATGTATGAAATGGAATACATCGTACATGGAGTGGATAGGTCGTACGTACACATGAATGTTGTTTCTATTTCATTGTAACATTTGAAAGAAAGTAAGTAAATGATATATGTGAATTTATATATATATATATTATAATTTAATTATAATTATTATTTTATATATATCTAATATTTTCACTAAATTTGTTCTTAATACATTTCATGTAAGGAGTGAACAAATCACATCGCTTTGAGGAGGCGGTAGTCCACACTTCCCCAACTGAAATTATCGTACATACACAAAATGGATAGCGTAAAGGTATGTATTATATAATAATTAAAGACGCATAAATACATCATAAATATCATATTTAACATATTAAAATATATTTTACATCATAATTTCCAACTATGATAGGCGGTAAAGGAAAAACTAACAACGTCATTTGCTGAGGCAGAAGTTCGCAGTACGCAAGAATGGTAAGTTTGTTACCCATTAGATATATGAGTGTGTTAGTGTAGTTATAACACTTATAATAAGAAAATATAAGTTTATTTATGATACTTATGTTATTATATAGTTATTTAATAAGAATAATTGATTTGGTGGAGAAAGAAAATAATATAAAGGATCTTGAGGAAGGATGTTACCTCTTCTTTAGATAACACTTATTTAGTTGCACAAAATGAATTAATTGGTTGTATTTAGGCCAAAATGGGGGATTAAATAAGAAATTTTGGGATTTTGGGATCTTATTTGATCATATTTGTGGTGATAAAAATCACTTGAGAGGTGTGAATAAGTGGGAGGGGTGAGTACCTTTTTATAGTGGGGGAGTGGCATTCTTGAAAATTTTTGAAAAGTGAATTTAATCTATGTTTTTTCTTTGAAAACTGTATCCAATAATCGAACATGTTCTATAAAATGTATTATAGGGTCAAACTATTTCTCGAAAATGGAATTTGGAAAATTCTCTAATTCATGTTTGTCCTTATGTATATGGTTTACTCCTTTATTAAGATAATTTTGCTATTAATAATTGTAATTAATTTTAATTATATTCACTAATATTTTTGATAAAAAATAATATAACCTTATTATAATTTATAATATAATCTAATTACATATATGGAATATATTTTTTCAATTTAAAATCACATAATTGGTAGAAATTAATTTAAATTTTATCCTGCAGACAGGAAAATAAAGTGGGTATTTAAAGTAAAAATATTTATTCTATATGCAATCCATTTTTTGTGAATTTTTATATCCAATTTAAAAGTGAAATTAATTATAATGATCTAAATTATATTAATTGATGTATATTTAATCTCATTAAACTTTAAAACCAATCACAATCATAATTTATCCTTATAAGTAAATTACATGAAAAATTAGTTTTAATTAAAATCTAGTATTTTTCAAAATTCATAAAAAATGATATTCACAAAAAATACCAAAATTTTTCCCTAATATAATTTATATGTTCTAATTTAAAATATAAAGTTTATTTTGAATTATAGAGTCAATAAAAGTTCCAAATAATTGATTTAAAATGGTTTCTTCATTAAAAAGTGGTAAAATTACTTTTCAAAATAATATATCCTTCTGTTTTTAAAATTAGATTGATTCTTACCTAATACCCATCAAATATATTGGATAAGTTTAAAAAACATTTATTTAATATATTATATATAAAAAAATTTAAAACATTAATCAAGAGTGGTTTTTTAATTTATTGAGATAAAATTTTGTTTGTATATAGAAAAATAGTTTTCATAGAAAAGTAATTTCTCTATTTTAAAATAGTAATTACATTTAATTCTAAAAATTGATAACCAAAGGATTCATTTTATATACATTTATAAATCATATTCTCACAAATTAGTTAATCATATTTTTAACTTCCATTTCAATAGCTATGTGGTGTCTCTAATAATATTTTATAATAATATAAATAGTATATTGTAGTTTGGTAAAAAAATATCTTTATGTGTTTTTAAATATATAAAGGGAAATATGTATTGTGTGTAACACAAGTCAAACAATGTGTTTTTCATACCACAGGATATTCTATGGATTTCATGTAGTGAAAAATTAACTTGCTTTTCCGTGAAATGAAATCCAAAATTAGTGATTTCATATAAAAAAGTTATATTAAGTGTTAAGTGAAATGAAAAATATAAAAAAGATTAAATTAATTCAAAATAAATCAAAAATATCTGGGTGTTACATTCAACCCCTATAAAAATATATTTCCCCCTCAAAATTCATCTGGGCTATCTAGGATTTAATACTTGAAAGTTCTTTTCATAGAAACCCAAATCGTAAATATAAATATTAAAACTTCCTTTAAAAAGGGAAACTAAGAAATATTACGGTTACCAAAAGTGAAACATAACTACGTTTCTGCATAGGATAACATAATTGGGACGTGAAAACGTATACTTAGAGGAAAAGCATAAATATTTGTAGAGAGTGATTGAGGTCAACAATTACAAACAAATGAATTAAAAAATGAAAGTTAAGGGCCTCAAATTCATAATTTTTTTATGATTTAAAAGGAAATCCGTTCAAAAAAAATAAGGTATTAGGATAACATTTTATTTCTAGAATGTTTTCATAAATTTTATTAATTTTCATGGAAAGATATACTTAGATGATGTCAGGACAACCGTACCATTTATAATTCCTTTATGAAATTCCATTTCATCTCTCATTCCAATAATTAAATTTATATTTTTCATTCCTGAAGCATTAACAGATCATGAGATCCGTGAATACAATGATTGGACATTCCCTTTGTTTTAATCACAAAAAAAATGTCAAAACATGTCATAAATATGCATAAATCCCCATATGGAGTGATAATAATTTAATCTCTAAAACATTATCCAAAGGTTATAATAAAACATTCCATAAATGGTTAACCATATAACCCTTCTAGAAGATAAAAATCCAAAAATCTATAAATAAGTTCACTAAATTTATCAAAAATAGCTTAGCATTGATCCCCCATATATCATAAATTATCTATTGGTTTTTCCATTCCAAACATGTGAATACATTAATTATGTATTCCTTTAAAACATGGTAATAGCCATAATTACCACAATTCATTATTGAAAACATGCATGTTTTCTTATTCCAAATTATATTTGATAAATTCCTTAAATTCAAAAATGTTGTAAACTTCATCAATGATAGAATAACCACTTATCAACAAATAATTATTTAGTTCCAAGTTAATCAGTACCATCCAATTCACTTATTCATATCCAACATTTCTTTTTCCAAATAACATTATCTTAACATAAGGAACATCTTAAGGATTATATTCCCTTAGTCAAAATGTCAGCTTACCATTAAATGAATTTTTCATCCCATCAAAAAAATAAACATAGACTTTTAAATCATGAGAGAGAAACATAAACTAAACTATAATTTTATATTTCATCATTCATATAACATAATTATTCAATATAAATACATAAAAACATCAATTAACCTACTTCATACTTAATACATAATAAGGATACCTCATCCTCTTACTTAATAAAATTTTATTTCACATTTCACCTATAGTCTTATCATCAGTAGCAATATGACTATTATTCATAACACCTTTCTAATTATCTTCAGGAGCTTTCCACTTAGGAAATTTATTTTCATAATGATCATTCATTAAAAATTTCAATTATTTAACCTTTTATGATATCTTCGAGAGGCCAATATTCACATCCATTTCATTAACTGAACCCTTTATTTTTCCTTTACACTTACATTCTTAGTGTCCTTCTTTTCCATAGTCAAAACATATTTTTGTTCCACTAAGACATTCACTTAAGTGATTATTTCCACATTCTAGACCCAAAGGAAAATAAATCTTCTTTCCTACAAGGTCTCCATTACCCGAACTCTCAGTGAACTTTTTCCTTCTATTTGTTGGCGATTTTTCAAGCTAGTTAAGATTCATGTTGTTAATCATGTTCCTTGAAAACTGACTAGGCATGATCAAAACATCCATCAATCTAGTGACTATCCCATTTGACTTCTCATCAGAAAATTTTCCATCACATTTGATGTTAAATCAGTTATTTCTAGTTCCCTCTATTTACTAATATAGTAAAGCATTTAGTAAGAAACAATTATCATAGTGAGTAACCAAATAATCATGAAAATCCACTTATAGGATATCTAAATTATGACACCTTCCTTAATCTATGACACCTTAGTTTTATCCTAAGTTATATATAACCAAGTTCCATTTAAATATTTCATGATGGTCCATAAAGAGTTAGTGAATTTCCAAAGCATATTCCCTGGGATTTTAAAACTAGGTAACCAATAAGGCCCATTTTCAGGTACTAGGTTACGCTCGAGACAGGTCTGATGCACCTTATCAGAGTTGTTACCTTTAGGAGTATATATTCCACAACCATATCCACTTTTAGTATCTAGGAAGGTATATAATTCTAGGAAACCACTTACTCTATCCTTTACCAAAATTCCAATACATTTTCCTAAACATTAAATCATCCTTAGACTTATCCTTAGAGACACCCTTAGACATATCCTTAGAAATATACCTAGGAATCTCACTAAAGTTTTCACATTCTAGTTTCCAAAGTTTTACTAAACGTTCACTATGATTCCAACTATAACAACCCAATCATAACGTATATAGAAATTACATCATTTTTTAGGATACATAAAACATTACACAAATTGACGCCCAAAGACGGTATTATATTAGTGCCTTTGAAACATAAAAATTTAAACACTGGTACATTTGTGAGATTAATTATCTACCAATAGATTCTAAAATATTATTACCCCTCTTATAGAAATCATACATAAAATATATCTTCATGACATAGAGAAGGAAACATAAAAAGGGGTGGTCTTAAATTCTTAGTAGAGGTTAACAAGAGAGATATGTAAGCATAAACATGGGTGTAAGGGTATGATAAAAAGATCATAACATTATAATATCATACCCTACATATCAAATATCATAAACATAAATCATGGAATAAATATTATCAGTTCATAAGGAATGATTCATATGAGGATCAAGTGCATAAGGCATGAAATCGTAACATAGGAGTAATACATGGAATTTTTTATAAACATAAACTTGTAACATCATTACCTATAAGTAAAGACCTATTTCTTGAACTTATAAACTCACTTAATGTGGACTAGACCTACTGGGAGGGACACTCCACCATCCCCAGTCATATTATTTTCCTTTTAAGGGATTAGGTTTTCCCATATCCCATAGTGGATCGGGTTTCCCCATCCTCCCATAGTGGATCAGGTTTCCCTATCTTCCCATAGTGGATTAGTATTCCCCATCTTCTCATATTGGATCAGTTTTCCCCATAGGTTTCCCCATCATCTCAGAGTGGATAGGGTTTCCCCATATTCCCATAGTGGATCGGGTTTACCTATCTTCTATAGTAGATCAAGCCCATCGACTTGATTCTCTTCATGGTCTCATAAGATATAAATCTTTACCCACTACATTAGAGGGATAAATAGGTCCCACTTATGTCATAATTAAATCATACATACATGTGACACAATATCATAACCCATGAAATGAAATGGGTTTCATAAATATGTAATAATATCTTAACCTATGGAAAAGACACAAGTTTCATAATCATTTTATCAAAATATAACCCTTGAAAAGAAGTGGGTTTCATAAGCATATAACCTGTCGAAGAGGAATGGATATCATAAAAATCATTCCATGTAAACATAAAACATTCAAGATAGAATATGCATGGTGTTATTGGATCATATCCTCAATAAATCATAAACTATATCAAAGTATTTCATCCTAGATAGATAAGGATTTTGAAATATCAAATGAAACATTTATCAAGGAAAATAGCCTTTATTTTTAAAAAAATTATAAATCCATTTAAAAAACATGTTCTTATTAAGGAAGCTTAAAAACCTTTTTTCCTTGAAAACATATATATAATATTTAAAACATTTTGAAAATATTGTTTCATTTAAAACTTATAAAATAATCATGAAAACCTTTTGAAAACCTTTTTCCTTGAAAACTTATAAAAGAATCCTGAAAACATTTTGAAACCCATTTTACTTAAAAACATATAAAATAATATTGAAAAAAGTTTCAAAACTATTTATTTGAAAATACATGGAAAAAATATAATTAATTCTTGAAATCATTTTTAGAAAACATGATTTTAAAATAATACATTTTTCCGACCCAAGAAAGAGGTAAATTTAAACATTCTTAAAAACACTTTCTTAATCATATTATGTAGAAAAGAGTTTAAAAATGGTTCCAATACTTTAATATATCATTAATAACCAATGGTTAATAAAATTTATTAGTTTTCTTGAAATATGGATCATAATTATTCATCAATGAAATCATAATCATAAACAATCTCAATAAATGATTTGATTGTTTCAATAAACTATTATCACTTGGTAACTTTGAATCCTACTCCCTGTTTAAGAGAATAAAATTAAATTAAGATTAAAATATCACTAAAATAATTTTATTCCTGATATAACATGTCAAATGTTATTTCATATTCATTTTATAATGATATAGGTTCATAACATGGAATGTGTCTCAAAGATGGTAAATTGAGACAAAATTACATTACCAATTTGGTGACATTTGAAACATAAAACATATAAAATAAATATCATAAAATGGATATTTAAATACCCATAAAAATAATTATAATAATCATATAATACATCCATGGTTATTATACACACCATGTATTATAAATAGAAGGTTAATTGTGATCGTGTCTCATGGAAAATAAAAGTGAGACAAGAAAACCCTTACTAATTGATTAACATCAAAATAATGATCCCTATGAGAGAATAATATCATTTTAATATTTTAATATCATTATATAAATGTAATTAATGATATAAAATTTCATATGGTAGTATATACACCACAATAAATAAGTGAGTGGTGAATATGGCATGTATCACACGGAAATAAAAAGTCAGATGAGATCCCCTTACCTTAAGTCTTGAATTTCATCATAGACGTTAAAACCTCAGGTATAATAAATATAATTTTATTATAAATATAAAAAATTATAATATTATTATATCTAATACCATATATTATTATTTTTTATTACTTTTTATTACCACTTTATTAACAACTCTGTGTTAGTGTTACATTTTGGGTAATATCCGCTTTATTTTTCATATATGTTTTGACATTCTGTTATTGATACTCTTACCTATATAATGATTTAATTATTTACGTAATTTAAAACAAGGTATAAATAACATATATATTTTTTTATATATGAATTTATAATAATATATATAATATATAAGTATGAAATAGAATACATCGTTCTTGAAGATGTTAGGTCATACATATGCATTAATGGTGTTTCTGTTTATTTTCATATTGAATGAAATAAATAAAATAAAATGTATGTATGTATATATATTATAATACTATTATAATTATTATTTAATATGTATCATATAAGTTCACTAAACGCATCGTTAATAAATTCCATTTAAGGTGTGAACAAATCACATCTCTTTGAAGAGGAAGTAGTCCACACTTCCCCAAACCAAATTATCTTACTTACAAAAATATAAATAATGAAGTTATATGTTATATAATAATTATATAGTCATAAATAAATCATATATATCATATATAAAATATAAAAAACGTTTTCCATCATAATTACCAACCATGAGAGGTGGTAAAGGAAAAATAAACAACATCATTTTGTGAGGCGGCACTTCACCGTACATAATAATGGTAAGATCATTAAATAAAAATAACATAGAATATTTAGGATACCATTTTTATTATATAATAATGGAATAATAATAATTCATGTGCTGGATAAATAAAATAAAATATAGAATCTTGATAAAGGATGTTACCTCTTCTTTGGGTAACTCCTTTTACTTTTCATAGAAGGGCTTCTTTGGTTGAATTTATGCCCAAAGGGGGGATTCATAGAGGAAGGGATTGATTTTGGGAGCCTAATTGAGAAGATACTGGATAATACAATGGTATTGAGAAATGTGAATAATTAGGAGGGGTGAGTTCCTTTTGTAGTAGAGGAGGAGTGGCATTCTTGTAAATTTTTTGAAAGGGAATTCCACCAACATTTTTCTTATTAAAAGTGTATCCAATAATGTAAAAAATAGATAAAATGGAGGATAGGGTAGAAATATTTATATACAATTTATTTTTAAAAAATTTCTAGGTTGTTTTTGGCCTTATGTTTAAGGCTTTGTCCTTTAATAAGCTAATTTTCCTCTTAATCGTTATAATTAATTTTAATTACTTTCAATAATATTTTTGGTAAAAGACTAAGTTGAAATTATTTGAAATTATAAATTATTATAATTCCAAATATTTAATCCATTTTTTAAAATTATAATCATATATGTGGCATAATGTAATTGATATTTAATCGCACATATAGGATGAGAAATTGGGTTTTTAATGTAAAAATGCTCAAAATGTTGGTAAGTTTTAATATCCATTTTCAAAATGAAATTGGTTAAAATAACATAAATTTTATTAATTTTTACATATTTAATCGAATTAAACATTAATACCAATAAAAAAATAATTTATACATAAAAATAAATTTGATGAAAAAGAAATTTTTTAATTAAAATCCATTATTTTTTACTATTCATCAAAAAATGAAACTTCATAGAAAAATCCAAAATTTAAAACAAATATAATTTATATGTTAAAATTTTAAATATGGAGATTATTTTGACATATAAATTCAATAAAAGTTCCCAAAATTTTATTTTAAATGGGTTATTTATTAAAAGGTAGAAAAATTATTTTTTGAAAGATTATATATTTTTATTCATAAAATTTGATTTATTTATATCTTATACCTATAAAATCTATTGGATAAGTATAAAAAAAAATTATTGAATATATTATTTATAAATTTTAATTAAAACATTAATCAAGAGTTGTTTTTTTAATTGATTGAGATAAAATTATGTTTGTACATAAAAAAATATTTTTCTTATAAAAGTATCTTCCCTATTTTCAAATAGTTCTTATATTTACTTCTACTAACTATTAAAAAATGATTCATTTTATATAAATGTGTAAATAATATTATCACAATTTATTTAATCATAATCATAACATCCATTCCAATGATTAATTGGTAGCTATAATAAAATTTTAATAATAATATTAATAGTATATTATAGTTCAATAAAAATAAGCCTTGTGTGTTATAAAAGTTATCGAGGGAACTTTGATTTATGTATAAAATATGTAAAACATAGTTTTTCATGTATATCATGCTATTATATGTTTTTCATGTAGTGAAATTTAAACTTGTTGTTGCATGAAATACAATCCAAACTTAGTGCTTTCATATAACACAAGCTATATTCGGTGGTAGGTGAAATACAAAATATCAAAAAGATTAATTTAATTTGAAAACAAATCACAAAATATTCTGTTGTTACATGAGGCACAGTCCACAACTTTTTAACATATAAATAATACAGTTATAATTGACCCCTTTACAAGGAACTCCCTAATATTCCCTTGAGTTTTGGGTTTATCCCAAATATGCTAGAAATAAAATGGAAAGGAATGAAGAGGGACTTACTAAAAAACTACTTTTTAATTCAGAATAAGATATCTATATAATATTTCTTCCTTCTAGAACCTTTTCATATAAAACAAATCCATGAATACATTTTCAGTACCAATCCAATTCTTTTGTTATAGAAAATTCTAATAGAAATGGTAATTATGGTAGGAGACATCACTCTCCTGTGTATGGAGCCCATTCAAATTTAAATCTATCAAATAGACATGAAACATTAAATAAGGTTTCCCAAGACAGAGATAATAGATGCTGTAAGAGAGTGGTGTACAGGAAAATGAAAATCCTTGATTAGCTAGATCTGACTAAGGTATCTATAGATGAACCAGTAGATATCATGGAATCTACCCCATAAGGTGTCTCACAGGATTATAGTGACTCTAAAGAAGACTCTTTTGATGAAGGAATAGTTTATAAATATCATCTGAAGAACAAAGGTATGATGAAAGAAAATATATCTAGTAATTCTATATTTTATAATGCATAGAAATAAAGGGGGTTACTTCTCTTAATACGGGGAAAAATACTAGGTTCTATAAAGAATATTGTTCACATAAAAACCCCATGGTGACAACGTCAACTAAGAAGGATCCTAGAATTATTGATCTATGTATTTCATCCTCTTAGGAATCTATGAAAGATAATGTCTCTATAGTGTTGGGAGGATAATTGGAAGACTATACAAAAGGGGAGATTCTTCCCTTCCATTTATCAAATAAAATGAAGGTTTTTTTGGTTATTTTCAATAAGGATTATGACAAATAAATCAAGGATGTAAAGCCTAGAGAAGTTGAGATGTCCCTTGAAGAGAAATACAAGCTAAATTATATAGTGGACCCTATGATCTTGGATGAAACATGTGAACATAAAATACTCTCCCATAAGGACTGGAAATTTATGTAGGTGGACGGTAACTCATTTACATTCGATAAATTTTTTGGTCATTTAATTATTATTTATGTCCATAGAAGGTCTTCTACACATACATCATACTCTAGACATTAAATATTTATCATGGAAGTATCAAACCATCTTAATAATGATCTTTGGTGAATACTTCACCGCATAAGGATTTTTCTAATATTTGATCCAATTATTTCTTGGAATCTTGTGTGGAATAGTTTTTATTTGTCTCATGTCTAGTGACTAATTTTAAGGTTCCAACTAAACCCATAAAATTAGTTTATTTGATAATAAAAGTACCTAATTATAAATTAGGATAGATCTTAGATGTTATGGATTAATAAAGAAGATAATATTACCAAATACTTCTATGCCTCATTTAAATAGAGTAAATATTTGGGAAAACAATACCTAGAACGTGAAGATGGGTATTATAAAATTTATATCAATATGACTTCTCCTAGGAAGGTAAATATTTCACTAACTTTATCATAGGTAATAAAAATCTATTTTCTATCAAAGGTATAATGAAGCACTCTAATTCTTCAATTTCATTACCTTAGGAATCGATAGTAACATAAATCGATGTACTGAGAGCATCTCTGAGATGGATGATATCTGTGAATCTATCAAAAACATAAAATTAATGATTTCATTAGAAAATAATTACATTTTATACTCATTATATTTATTGTATTTTGTATTTTTTAAGGAGTATATAATTGTAGATATATATGAATATTTCAAAGGTGGGTCAAAGAATTATATATGACATCTCATATTATATTAACTAAGGTGATGCATTCTAATTAAAAACAATAAATAAAATTAATAAGTATTTATAATTTAATATATAAATTCATGGAAATTATTTTAAATTATATACTTAAGTTACTTATCCACATCCATGTCTTATAGGAGAATCACGACATTATCAAATTTTGAAATATTTAAGGATATATTTCCCTCACATAAGAGACGATGTAAAATTTATATTAAAAAACCCTTCTAGTAGAAACTATTCTAAGGATTGATATGAAAAGAATATGAAAAAATGTAGTGGAACTATATTATTATAGTAATGTATTTTATTGGTTTTTTTGAATGGATTTTGGAATTGTCCTTCCATAATTATTCTTTAACATGGTCCATAGTGAGGCCTATAAGAAATATGTTTAGATTTTTCAAATATATATGAGGATTGATAAATTACACCATATTTATTCTATGTTTTTTCATTCTCACATTGGAATTCCATGGTAAACATTTCCACCAAGAATTATAAATAATAACAATATATCCTTACTGGGGGTGGTGCAGGTTCTCAAGAATTTCACATTTATTTTTGGTTGATGACATGTTATTAATTATTAGTGTAAAAATCTTACTTTATATTATTCTTGGAAATCATGAGAAGATATAAAAGGTGTAGTGGGAAAATTTTGAATCCAAAAAAAATTATTTTGTTTCATAATTGTGTTCTACCCAGAGAACTCATCAGATATAGCAGTGGCCTAGCTTTTATAAGGTGAACTTTCCCATGGATTCTTGGGATTATTATTGATTAATGGGAGGATATGGTTCTAAAAAATTTATGTTCTAGTTAGTATGATAATAGTAATATTCTAAATTTTAAAAATGATAACTTATCATTCAGTGGAAGATTAACCCTGATCAATAGTGTTATCTTATCGATCCCTATACATACCCTTTTAGTGACTAAGGAAATGAAAGAATTAATTAGAAACATTGAGAAAATTCTTTGAATATTTCATTAAGATATATACCCAAAGTTTAAAATAAACTCTGATATATAGAATAGGATCCCATAAATTATAGAAGTAAGAGGAATCAATATTAGATATTTAAAGGACTTTATGCAATATATGTAGAAAACACTCATGTGGGGAATCATCATTAGTTATTCATTTTAGTATCTTTGTGTTGGGAAAAAAATATTGATAGGATTTATATTTTATGAAAAAATGGAAAGTTATTTTATAATACATTTAGAAATGCATGAACATTTTTATTGAGCCCCTATTGAGCCAATCATGTTGGATTATTAAAATGGGAGACTTTTTTTGATAGATAATTAGGTAGGGTATCGTGTAAAATTACTAGGTTATCCAACTCCTAATATTAGATTAAAAATGTCATAAGGTCAACCTAACTTCATCAATAATGTTTTGAAATAGAATATAAAATATATTTATAATAAAATTATGCTTTTGGTGAAATATGTGAGATACAGATGGATCACAAGTGTCTAAAGTATATATTCTCATATAAATAATTCAACATGAGGCCAAGGTGATGGCTTGAACTACTCAAGGATTATGATTTTACCATACACTACCACCCAGGAAAAGAAAATACGGTAGCATATGCATTGATCAGGAAGGATCATGGATTTCTCAAAAAATGTGGATTGACAAGGATCCTTTGTACAAGGATTTAGTGAGGTTGGATATGGGAATTATCAAAGAAGGTGAAACATCACAAATTTTTCATTTGTTTTCCCAGCCATCGTTATTAGAAAGGATTAAAATATCTTAGCCTGATGATGAGAACCTACAATATAAACTTAATGATTTGAAATAGGGGAAGTTTCTTAACTTCGTATGTGAAGATGGAATTTTGAAATTTGGGAAGAGGTTATGTGTTCCCTCTATACCCAAGATAAAAAGAATTATTTTATGATGCCCATAGATCGAATTTATCTATACATCGTGGTAGCACTAAAATGTAAAGATATTTCAAGGATCACTACTGGTGGGACATCATGATGAGGGAAATTATTGATTGTGTATTAAGATGATTAGTCTATCAACAAGTGAAGGCTGAATGACAACATCCTAGAGGAGTCTTGATACCACTATCAATTCTAACATGGAAATTGGATGACATCACCATGGATTTTTTCACTAAATAATGCAAAACTCCAAGAAAAAAAATGATGTAATATGGGTAACTGTAGGTCAACTTACAAAATTTGAACATTTCATTATTATATGGGAGGATTTTCCACTCAAGAGTCTTGCATGACTCGATATCATTGATGTTATAATACTTTATGGATCTCCACTTTTAATAGTTTTTTATCGTGACCCGTGATTTAAATAAAAATTTTGGAAAATTATTTAAAAATATTTGGATATTAAGCTTTTTTTGACTACTGCTTATCATCCTCAAACTGATGGTCAATCAGAAAGGAAAATCCAAACATTATATAACATGTTAAAACCATGATCTCTTGAATTTCAAGGTATGTGGGATTAGTATTAACCCATGGTGGAGTTTTCCTAAAATAATAGTTTCCATTCTTGTTTTCAAATGGTTCCATATAAAGCATTGTATGGAAAGAGATGTTGTACACCAACATGTTGGGATAAAGTTGGTGAAGAGAAGCTAGTGGGCCCAGAGCTTGTATAGGAAACAACAATGAAGTTAAGTACTATTCATGGTCATATCAAAGATTCAAAAAGTATATGAAAAAGCTAGGATGATAAGAAAAGGAAGGATTTGGAGTTTCAAGTGGGAGATCATGTTTTCATAAAAGTATCTTCATGGAAGGGTATCATAAGATTTGGGAAGAAAGAGAAATTGAGCCCAAGGTGCATAGGACTAATTGATATTTTGGAGATAATTGGATCTTTTTCATAGCATTTAGCTATGACACCTAGCATGTCTAAAGTACATAATGTGTTACATGTCTCATTGCGAATAAAGTACATCCCAAACCCAACGCATGTCCCTGCTTCTGAAGTTATAGAATTGGAACCTGACCTATCTTACTGTGAAGAGACTATCTAGATTCTGGAAACCAAAAAACATGTGTTGAGGAATCAGACAACTTGATTGGTAAATATACTTTTTAAAAATCATAAAATCGAAGAGACAACAGGGGAGCCTGAGATTATTATGAAAAAGAATTACACAAATCATTTTGTGAATTAACATTATGGTAATTTTGAGGATGAAATTTTTGTAATGATGGGATAATGTAAAACCCCAAGATTCAACCCATAAATTTAATATTAAATTCATAAAACACTAAGTCTCTACAGAACACCGCTTCATTATAACCTGGCCAAACATAATCTTTCCACCTCTGTGATTTGAATTTCGAAAAACTGACATACACGGTTTCATTTAGTAAGATATTTAGAGTCTTATAAGGAAAACATATTTTTTGGTGTATAGTAACTAACCCTTATGAATAGTAATATGACAATTATGAATAGTAAATCATTTTATTATTTTGTTGTCTTAGGGTTATATGATAATAAGATTTGAATAATTTTTTAAGGTGATATAAAACGAAATGTAGATTTAAAAGTTTTATTTTTTGAATAAATGATGATTTTATTGAAAATTAAATTAATAATATTTCGAAAATTATTTTTAAAAAATTGAGTTCATTTTTGAATTCTTCAGAGTGAATTTTTGGGATTTTTCTAAAATACTGGAATTTTTTTATGAATAGTAAAATATGATAATTTATCATATACATAGATTATTTGTTAAATTCACTATTACCTGCATCATGGCTGATGTAAGCACACTTGGTTTGAACTCACATGCACATATTAATATTATTGGTAACAAGAATCAGTACTACTGGTTTTCTTTGGAAAAATAATAAAATAATAAAATAATGAGTAAACTAATGGGAAAACCCTTCTCTCCTCCACATTAAAAACCCCCCTCACTCCCACTTCTCTTAACTCATCTAAGACATGAATCTCCTCAAATTTCTGCCAAAATACCCTTCCCTAGTCACTCCCCATGTCCATGACCTCTTGGTCTTTCCAAAGGACCAAAAACCATTCTCTTAAAGAGATTCTCTACGATGTGAAATCAAGAGGTAAATTCACATTCAATTTCCTTAAATTTCATTTCATGTTCCATCCTATTTGTTATCCTCTCATCACCTCCTCTATCCAAATGACCATTATAACTCCAATATCATATATATAATTTAATTAAATCATTTTAATATAATAACCATAATCAATATCCTTATTATCTCTCTTTTATTTTATAAAAAAAATCATCATCCGTGAGGTGCCAATTTACAACCTTCTTGGATGATGATGTTTCGATCTTTAATTTCCCCTTCAATAATGGTCATTAAACCATTTTTATGGTTAATCCAAGCTATAATATATCTACTATAACCTATTTAATATTCAGTAACTAGTATATGTACATAATATTAAATCATATGACCAAAATAGTTCCTAATTATCAAAATACTACTAAAATAATCTAAGTGATGGTCATTAGTATTTCATCAAAAGATTCATTCGGTTTCAATGTAAGCAAATGATATAAAACACCATTAAAACCTATTTATGTTCATGAATTATTTGTAAATTAAATTCTATATATTTACATCCATTCCTCATGAACTCTATTACTTGAAAACAAGTGAACCGATTATGAAAATCATGAAAACGAACACTTTGGAATGACAGAATTAAATATTATAAATTATCAATAAGGACATATATATGAACTAAAAAAATTATGATAAAATAAATACATGTCTAATAGGTTCTAAATTAAGTTATTAATGTTTCTAATATCATATTCTTGGACCATAAGTTCAAGAAAGAATGATTCAGACTTAAGGTAAGGGTTTTCTACCTGAACCTCCATTTTCATTCGGGTTAATCTTATTCTTTACAAACCATAATTAAATTCTTTTTTATTTATATTTACTCCTAATATATACATTTATAATGTTCTATATATTTTTACAAACCATATTTCTTGTAACGACCCATAATTTCTATGTAAATGTATTTTAATTATAATGGAATTTTATGAGTCCGCAAAAATTTACGGCGCATGATTTTGAGGCCCAGTTTTCCCGGAATACATTTATGAACTTTTTTTCAGGTACATGTAGTAAATGAACGAGTGGATTTTTGTAACTTTTGAACCGGTTCTCATAATTGAAATTTTATGACACCGTTAAACTCACAATGCTGGTATTCGCTTATGGAGACCTTCCCCTCGACCGTAGTAAGTCAAGGGTGAAAGATAGATTTTGGTTTTTACGTTGGAATGAAACTAAAATAAAATAAACATATATTTTATTTCTATTTTTACCTCTCTGCATGGGTTATGGAGGTGGGGACCACCCAAACTAAAACCTCCATTTTGAAGTCAAAGGTGGGGACCACCCGATCCCATTTAATGGGAGGTAACTCTTGAACATCCTCCCATTATTTAATTATGAAAACTCCCCATTAAATTTATGGATCCAACTATCATTTCATGAAATGTGTCAGCTTTTTAATTGTGCTAACATAATTAACCTTCTTAATTCAAATTATATTGGAACCTTTTTCTTTTGGTGGGAAAAGGAGAAGGGGAGAGCTTTTGGAAGGATTACACTTCCCTAATGAAGAACACCTACAAAAGAAGAATGTTCTCCAAAAATGAACCACCTCCATAGAAGAGAGATTAATCAACGAACGAGCCCAAGATTGGAGGTGTGTGGCAGGTTCGACGAACGTCAAATTATACCTCACGCCAACACCAACGAACGAATGAGGTAGGGTTTGATGTTTTAAATACCTCCCTTACATGTTCTTCATGTTCATCATGACTCAATGGTTGTGAACCACTTGCTACCACACTAATGCGGAGGGTGCGGGACAAACAAACACGGCCTAATCCCTCTGTTGTTTTCACGGTTGGTGTATCCAACACGGTGGAGAAAGGTGGTGGCCCATGGAGGTCGGCCGCATGACGGGGTGGCAGCGCGCGTCCGCGCTACCCGAAAATAAAGGATCATGGCTTGCGCCCAGTGATGAAGGGGAAGGTGGCTGGCCTTCACCCGGCTGCAGAGAGGCGGCCCCCGATGCACCGTCGTCAGAGCAAGGGAAAACAGCGGATGGTGGAGGTGCGGCTGGCGTTCATCTTTCCACGGAGTGGTGGCACACAACGCACCCCCGGGGGGACCCAATGGCTGGTCGTTTGAGCCGGTTGAGCTGGACCGAGCGGTACCCGCTTAGGTCCCACGTGCTGGCGGGCAACCGAATGGTTGAGTCGTTCGGTGATTGGGCGGGGGGGCACGCAATCCCCCCCGTGTGCGGCCAGGCTGAGCCAACATGCCAGACCACCAGGCCAAGCCGTACAGTGTAGGCCAGGCCTCCCAGCGTGGGTCGGGCTTCCCTACGCGGGTTGGGCTAACCTGAAGTAGGTCGGGTCAGGTTGGGCCGGGTCGGTCCTACTAGGTCGGACCAGACCTGGACCAGTTTTGACCCATTCCATACTTTTCGCCATAACTTTGGCACCGAGCATCCGTTTGATGAATCATCTACGGTGACGGAAACCTTGGAGCGAGAAGTTTCATTTGGTATACCCCACTTGAGGTTTGGAATAATTCGGGGTATGGTCGGGTTGGATCGAGCACGAATCAAACCGGGCCCTCAGAACTAAAAGGCTAATAACTTACAGACCGAGCATCTGATTGATGCACCATATATTGCTTTGAGAACCCTATAATGTAGTAGTCGTTTGGGATACTTCTTCATGGGACTTCATGGTAGTTGGAGTATCAAAAAGTATCTTGTGGAGCGGACTCTCCTGGAGACGATCAAGCTTAGTGCGGGTACCCTGTAGCTGGCTGTGACGAAGTACTAGGATCCTATTTGGGTCTGATGACGTACTAATGTTTACTAGGATCATGTGTGGGTATTATGACTTATAGATGATGTACTAGGATCATCTGTGGGTCTGATGACTTACTAACTATGTACTAGGATCGTGTGTGGGTTTGATGACGTACTGACGATGTACTAGGATCATGTGTGGGTCTGATGATGTACTGACGATGTACTGAGATCATGTGTGGGTCTAACGACATACTAATATGAAATAGAATCCTATGTGTGTCTGAAGAAGTACTAAAGATGTATTAGAATCTTATGTATGTCTTATTACTTGATAATGATGTACTAGGATCCTTTGTGGGTTTGAAGATGTAGTAGGATCCTGTATGGATCTGATGATGTAGTAGGATCATGTGTGGGTCTGGCGATGTACTACAATCCTCTGTGGGTCTGATGATAATTTAGGATCCTTTGTGGGTCTTCCTCTTAATATAATAATATGATTTAGTAGTTAAATCTAATCATCTCTACTACTGTATCTAAGATATACCTTGTGTGATCTGAGTTTGTACTTGTGTGGTATTTACCTTTGTGATATTCCTTCCTTTGTTGAACAGTTGAGCTTTGAGCTTTTGGTTTGGACCCTATGTTTTCCTCATGATTAAGATGTGTATACTTGATAACTTACGTATAGGTATGGGATTGTACTTAAGAAAGGTTTTCAGTTGATTTCATGCTTATTGGTTTACCCTTTGTGGATTTTGTGAGACCTTGAGGGTCTTAGGGTCCTCATTAAGTATTGTTATAATCACCCCTGTAGAAGATATGCCTGCACCTTGTTGTGTTTGGTGCAGACGACGGACAACGCTAATTGAGGATGAGGGTACCAGGACTGGAGGTAGCTCGGATGAGGACATTAGACGAGTTGTACCACAGAGATGACCATTTTTAAGTTGTACATATTCTTTAGGTAGGATCCTTGGTGGTTGTTCATATGAGTTATTCCATTTTACTTGTTATTTTTTAGTTTTCATGTACATTCTAATTGGGCTTGTATTCTGGCCCCCTTTTTCTTAATGTACTCACACTTTTACTATACAGTTTACTCATGTTCGGTTTTTGCTGTGTTCTCGGTTGCATGTGTTTACAGGATATAATGGAAATTCCTTCCCAGTTTTAGGGAATTTTCCTTTGGTTCTAGTCTCCAGCCCCTAGCCTGGGGAAGGCAGGATTGGGGTAGTCACGGCATGGGCCCTGGGGGACGGTTCGTGACAAATTGGTATCATAGGAGTTAGTTCTACCGTAGAACATAGGACTTTGATCTTTATTTTCACGGAAATAGTGTTAAGTGTAGTGAGTGTGATTATCAGTTTAGGGAACCCAGTGTTGGTGTGGTGACTGACGTATCCATACACTAGGACCCTGACTTCTGATTTCCTACACAGTGCATGATAAAACTGATTGTGTGTGTGTTTTTCAAGAGTTTTATTTGTGATTTTTTTGAGTCAGCTCACCAGGTATAACTTATTGAATGGGGTGCGCCTATTTCTTTTCAGGATGCCTCCATGCAGACAACCATCTAGGGTTCCGATTATAGTACGCACTGATAGCCCACCAAGCGATGAGGCCTCGGTGCATGTCCCTCTTCCAATAGAGCCACCAGAAGAGGCACCAACGGTACCATTACTAGTTGGGCCACTGATTCCACTAGCCCCAACAGCAGAGAGTGCCCGCTGATTGTGCTTGTTGCATGAGTCCCAGCACCAGAGGCCACCATGGTTTAGGGAGAGATGTACCCACATGTGGCTAAGGATTAGCTAGAGGCCGTCGTGAGAGTTTTCTGACTGGTAGGGACACCAACAGATCTCATGGTGATCCTTGCGTTCAGACTTCTACAGGAAGTAGTAGGCAGATGGTGGATCTTGATTCTCCAGGTTCACAATGAGATGACACTGCTATGGGCAGACTTCGGGAGCTTGTTTTGGGCAGAGTTTGTCTCAATGAATCCTCGCGTAGTGTGCATAAACGAGCTTCTTAATCTGCAGCAAGGCAGCATGACTATGGATTAGAACGTAGTGAGGTTCACTTACCACTCACGCTACTCCACTGATATTGTGCGGGACCAATTCTTCAGTGCCCATACCTTTGAGCAGTGACTCGTGCGGGAGATCAGGGCTACAATGACTTCTCTCAGCATCCCGACATAGGTGGGGTGTTAGAGAGATACCTCATAGAGGAGTGTTTTCATGCTCCGCAATCACCAGTAGCGAGAGCCACCACCGGACGTCACATAGAAGAATCTTCTGTAGCTGGCAGCTGATAGATGTCATAGAGGTTTAAGAGGACCAGGAATACAAGTGGACAACCTCATGATTTAGGATCGGTTGTGTAGGGTACTGGAGATAGAGCCAGTCATGTGAGGAATAGGAAGTGATTCAAATGCGGCGGGTAGGGTCACATGGCTTGTGACTATCCGAACCATGGTACGGATGATCAGCAGATGGTCGAGGGACCTGCCAGGTAGAGTCAGAGGTTCGACCATGGAGGTCTGCACGGAGTAGGTGGATGCGGTAGAGAAGCTGGACATGCAGCTAGCGGTGGGTGATGATTCGAGATGTTACTTCCACCACCCACAGGTGGTCCACCCCGACCACTGGGAGCAGGTGGATAGGGGTGAGCTCAAATCCAAGTTGCTAAGGTCTACAACTATGCTTCTTCGGAGATGATACAAGGTACGATCTGTGTCTACTCCACCATAGTTGCAGTTCATCTAGACACTGGTTCCAGTCATTCATTCATTGTCACTACCCTTGTTTAGGGCTCGGAGATTCCGATGGACCCGTAGGCTAGATCCTTATGACAAGATATTCCTACGGGAGGGGATTCAATGATTACGCACTGGTGCCGACAGTGTGAGCTTACTCTAGGAGGCGAGAGCTTTGGCTATGATCTCCAAGTAGCGACATTGAGGCCTTACAACGTCATCTTGGGTATGGATTGGATATCTATAGTCCATGCTCAGATTGATTTCATTAGGCGCAAAGTGCGGTGTGTCTGCATGGATGGGACCAGGTTTACCTTCATCATCTAGAAGGGATCCTTTGCAGCACAGGATGGACTTACCGGGAGGAGAGTGCACCCGATCACTCATCAGTTGGCTAGACTTACCCTCAAATTAGTTGATGTGGAGAGCCCAATATATCCTGTAGTGGTGGACTACTATGAAAATGTATTCCCTGATGATGTTTCGGGTCTATCTCCTCACAGAGAGGTGGACTTTTACATTGACTTGTACCACGGGACAGCACTGATATCCACACCAGCATATCAGATGGCTCTCGTGAATCTTCGTGAGTTGTGGGTACAGCTGGAGGACTTACAGGTTAAGGGATTCATTTAGCCCAATGTTTCTCCTTGGGATACCCTGATATTGCTCACCAAAAAGGCAGATAGGAGCTTGAGACATTATGTTGACATCGACACCTGAACCATGTGACTATGAAGAACAAGTACCCACTCCCGAGGATTGATGACCTCTTTGATCATCTGAAGGGAGCATGGTGTTTCTCGAAGATAGACCTCAGTTCAAGCTATCACTAGCTCAGGGTGTGAGATGAGGATGTTCATAAAACTTCTTTCAAATGTCGGTATGGACATTATTAGTTCTTTGTTATGGCTTTCGGTGTGACCAACATCCTATTAGTATTCATGGGACTCTTGAAGATGATCTTTCAACCATACCTTGATTGCTTTGTAGTAGTCTTCATCGATGACATTCTGATCTACTCGGTTACTGAGGAGGATCATGCCTATCGTTTGCAGATGGTTCTAGACACACACTAAGAGAACCAGCTTTATGATAAGCTCTCAAAGTGCCAGTTATGAATCCGAGAGGTGAACTTTCTGGGAAATGTCATCTCAGAGGCTAGAGTTGCAGTGGATCGAGTGAATATTGAGGCGGTATATGCTTGGGAGCCACCCAAGAGTTTGACAGGGGTAAGGAGTTTCCTGGGTTTGGTTGGATACTACTGAAGGTTTGTACTAGATTTCTATAGGGTTTCAGCACCTTTATCAGCATTGACGAAGAAGGGGAAACCCTTCGTGTGGTCAGAATGATGCCAGTGGAGCTTTCATGAGTAGAGGAAAATACTGAAAAGTGCCCCCATCATGAGGCTTCCAGAGGAGGGGGTTGGGTACATAGTCTACTACGACACATCAGGGACCGGGCTCGAATGTGTCCTGATATAGGAGTGAGCAGTTCTTGCATATGGTTCTTGGAATCTAAGACAACTTGAGCAGAACTACACTACCAATGACCTGGAGTTAGCAGTAGTGGCCTCCACCTTGAATATGTGGCGACATTACTTCTTGGGCGAGCATTTTACAGTCTACTCGAATCACAAGAGTCTCAAGTATATCTTCTCACAGAAGGACCTAAAACTAAGACAACGAAGTTAGCTTGGGTTCCACCAGGACTATGACTTCGAGATTGTCTATACTATAGGGAAGGGGAATGTTGTAGGAGATGCAATCAGCAAGATATCTGGTATACAAATTCTAGGTGAGGCGATGGAGAAGCTGGCCGTTTGCAGATATCCTTTTTGGATCAATATGGAGAAGATTTTCTTCAGTCTCTTACGGTTGCTGCCCCACTTTTTCAGAGAGTCTTGGAGGCATAGTGCGGAGACACAGACTTCGAGGCTCCACGTGCTCAGATATTCATAGGATAGGCACCTGATGGATTTTTTGAATGTGGGGAGCACGTCATCCTCTTCAGAGGACATACCATGGTACTAGTGTCACTTCGGGAGGAAGTGTTGAGAGAGTTCCACACATCCCCTCTAGTGGTACATCCAAGAATGGTGAAGATATACCAGGATCTTCGACGACATCACTATTGGTCGAGAATGACAAAAGTAGTAGAAAAGTTTGTCTCTCGGTGCCTCACTTGTTAGCAAGTGAATGCGGAGCATCAGGTACCAGCAGGTTTTTATCATCCTCTAGAGGTCCTAGAGTGGAAGTGGGATGGGATATCCAGGGAATTGATTATGGGACATCCAAATACATATAGGGGTCATGATTCTATATGGGTGATCGTCCACCGACTCACCATGCCGGCCCACTTCTTACCGATAAGAGAGAAGGGTTCAGTAGAGAGATTGGGACGCCACTATGTACGGGAGATTGTGCGGTTACATAGAGTACCCTCGACGATTGTCTCTGATCATGATACATGTTTTACTTCTTGACTATGGAAGGTGTGTAGGAGGCTTTCATGATGCATCTTCATTTGAGCACCACCTTCTATCCTCATACAGATTTCCAGAATTAGCGGACCATTCAAACCCTCGAGGACATGCCGCATTCTTGCGTCCTCGACTTTGGTCATAGTTGGGAGGATCAGTTGCCTTTGGTGGAGTTTTCATACAAAAAAAAGCTATCACTCCACCATTGGGATGGAACCTTTTGAAGCATTGCACAGGTGACCTTGCATATCACCTTTGTGATGGACTGACCTAGGGGAGTCAGCACTAGTGGGACCATAGATGGTACAGGCTACCACAGAGAAAGTGCATATCATCCGAGAGTGGATGAAGACTGCACAGAGTAGGCAGGAGTATTATTCCAACAGAAGATGGAGACCTCTTGAGTTCTAGGATGGTGACGACGCCGTTCTATAGGTCTCACCCTGATAAGGTTTACAGAGATTTGGCAGAGGCGGAAAGTTATCTCTGAGGTTCATCGGACCCTTCCAGGGCCATAGCAAAGTTAATGAGGTGGATCACCACTTAGCTCTTCCACCTCA
This sequence comes from Viscum album, assembly GCA_963277665.1. Lineage (NCBI taxonomy): Eukaryota > Viridiplantae > Streptophyta > Magnoliopsida > Santalales > Viscaceae > Viscum > Viscum album. The sequence continues at coordinate 1,829,893,456 of OY728164.1, read as the reverse complement.
GTTGCACTGGGTGCATGACCTCTTCCACATATCCAAGTTGAGGAGATACGTGCATGATCCTATCCACATCATCGACCACATCTTGCTGGACATCGACGATGGGGAGACATTTACTGAGGTTCTAATAGAGATTGAGAATCTACAGGAGCGGGTCTTTCATGGGCATTTGATACCTCTGGTGCGTGTTCGCTGGCAGAATGGGAACCTCTAGGAGAGCACATGGGAGTGAGAGGATCAGATTCATTCTTAGTACACCCACTTGTTTTCCTAGTTTTTTGATGTGGATTTTGGGGACGCAAAGCCCTGATGTGGGGAGAATGTAAAGACCTGGAATTTCTATATGACTTTTTTTTAATTATATGGGAATTTTATGAGTCCATGAAAACTTACGGCGCATGATTCTGAGTCCCGGTGTTCCCAGAATGAATTTCTGAATTTTTTTTAGGGTACGTTCAGTAAACGTATGAGCAGGTTTTTGTAACTTTTGAACTGGTGCTCGAAATTGAAATCTGAGGACACTGTTACACTCACAGTGCCGGTATTCGCTTAAGGAGACCTTCACCCCAACCGTAGTAGGTCGAGGGTGAATGATAGATTTTGGGTTTTTCATGGAAATGAAAATAAAATTTTATTTTATTTTATTTTATTTCTATTAAAACCTCTCTACATGGGTTATGGAGGTGGGGACCACCCAAACTATAACATCCATTTTGAATTCATAGGTGGGGACCACCAGAACCCCTTTAATGGGAGGTAACTCTGGAACATCCTCTCATTATTTAATTATTCCAACTCCCCATTAAATTGATGGAGTCGACTAACATTTAATGAAATGTGTCAGCATTTTATTTGTGCCAACATAATTAACCTTCTTAAGTTAAATTATATTGGCACCTCTTTCTATTGGTTGGAAAATGAGAAGGGGAGAGATTTTGGGAGGATTACGCTTCCCCAATGAAGAAAACCTCCCAAAGAATAAATTCCTCCAATGAAGAACCACCTCCATAGAAGATAGATTATATGAGGAATGAGCTTAGGATCGGAGGCATGTGGTGGGTGCGACGAATGTCGACATCTTCAACTTCTTCCCTACACCAATAACAATGAACAAACGAGGTAGGGTTTGATGTTTTAAATATATCCCTTACCCATTCTTCATGTTCTTCGTGACCCAAAATTTGTGAACTACTTGCTATCGTACTAACATGGAGGGTGCAGGCCAAACGAACATGGCCCGATCCCTCTGCTATATTTTTTGGTTGTTGTATCCTACATGGTGGAGAATGGGGGCGGCTAGTGTAGGTCGGCCGCATGAAGGGGTGCCAACGGGTGTCTTCACTTCCCGAAAAGTGAGGGCCATGGCTTATGCCACAGAGATGAAGGGGAAACAGACAGCATTCGGCTGATCACAGAGATGAGGCGTGCGACGCACCGTCGTCATAGAAAGGGGTTGCGAATTTCCTGGCCGCGGTTGATGGCGGAGTCACGGCCAACCTTCGATAGGACGTAGAGCGGTAGCACACGATGTGCCACTTGGAGGACCCAAGGGCCTGCCAATTCGGCCGGCCGAGCAAGACCAACCAGGACCTGCTTAGTTCACGCGTGCTGGCTGGCAACCGAATGGCCGAGCCATTCGGTGATTGGGGCAGGGGGCACGCGATCCCCCCCACGTGTGGCGAGGATAGGCTACCAGGCTAGGCCGCCCAGCTCTGGACGGGCCTCCTAATAGGCCTAACGGTACCGAAGGATGGGCCAGACCCAGCTGGTCAGGTCAGTTCGACCCGAACCGGGTCGGACCAAGTCGGACCGGACCCAAACAAGTTTCAACCCATTCCATATTTTTGTCCATAACATTGGCATCGGGTGTCCGTTTGACGAACATTCTGCCGAACCAGAAACCTTGGAGAGAGACGGTCCTTTTGGTATACCCCACTTGATGTTTGAATAACTTTGGGGTACAACTGGGTTGGATCGAGCACAAATCCAACCGGGCCCTCGGAACTAAAAGGCCAATAACATACAGACCAGGAATATGATTGATGCATCTTCTGTTGCATTGAAACCCCTTTTAAGTTGCGGTCCTTTGATAACTTATTAATGGTACTTTTTGGTAGTTGGAGTATCGACCAGTAGCTTGAGAAGCGGACTCTCCTAGATATGAGAAAGCTTCCTGTGGGTGCCCTATAGCTGGCTGGGATGATGTACTAAGATCATGTGTGGGTCTGACGATGTACTGATGTGTACTAGGATCATTTTTGGTTCTGATGACATACTGAGGATGTACTAGAATCTTATTTGGGTATGATGACATAATGAAGATGTACTAGGATCCTGTGTGGGTCTGACGACGTATTGAAGATGTATTAGGATCTTTTGTGGGTCTAACGACGTACTGACGTGTACTAGGATATTATGTGGGTCTGACAACGTACTAATGATGTACTAGGATCATATGTGGGTCTAACGACGTACTAACGACGTACTAGGATCCCGTTTGGGTCTAACAACATACTAACGATGTACTAGGATCATGTGTGGGTCTGACGACATACTGACAATGTACTAGGATCCTGTGTGGGTTTGACGATGTACTGACGATGTACTAGGATCCTATGTGGGTCTAACAATGTACTAGGATTCTGTATGGGTCTGATGAGGTAATAGGATTATGTGTGGGTCTAACGATGTACTACGATCCTCTGTGGGTCTGATGATAATTTAGGATCCTTCGTGGGTCTGCCTCTTAAAAGAGTAAAATGATTCAGTAGTTACATCTAATCATCTCTACCACTGTATCTAAGATATACCTTGTGTGAGCTGAGTTTGTAACTGTGTGGTACTTATCTTTGTGATATTTCTTCCTTTGTGGAACAGTTGAGCTTTGGTATTTTGTGTTGGACCCTATGTTTTCCCCATGATTGAGATGGGTATACTTGATAACTTAGGTATATGTATGGGCATATACCTAAGTAGGTTGGTCAGTTGATTTCATGATTAGTGTTTCATCCTTTGTGAATTTAGTGAGAACTTTAGGGTCTCGGGGTCCCTACTGAGTATCGTTATACTCACACTTGCACAGGCTATGCCCGTAATTAGTTGTGTTTGGTGAAGACGACTGACAGTGCTAACTAAGGATGAGGGTACCAGGACTGGATGAATCTCGAAGTTGGAAATTCGATTAGGCGTACCGTAGAGACCAGCGTTCGAGAGATGTACCTACTCTTTTGGTAGGATCCTTGGCAGGTGTTCACAGGAGTTGTTCCAGTGTACCCGTACTTTTTTAGTTTTCCTATACTTTCTAGTTGGGCTTGTATTTTGGCCCCCTTTTTCTTACTGTACTCAAACTTTTACTATAAAATTTACTCGTGTTCGTTTTTTGTTGTGTTCTTTATTGAGCGTGTTTACAGGATATAAAGGCAATGCCTTCCCAGTTTTAGGGAATACGCCTTCGGTGCTAGTCGCCAACCCCTGGCCTATGGAAGGCGGGCTTGGGGTAGTCACTGCACGGGCCCCGGGGGATGGTTCGTGACATTTATACTTTCTTCAATGGGGATTTATATGTTTTAAAATGATTTTTTAAAAATTCTTCCTGTAATACAATCCCAATTCAAGGGAATTTCTCAAATTCTTACCTATTTTCAAGGGCACACTATAATATGTTTTGGGAAAAAAATTATCTTAATAAAATATCTCATTTTATTATGAAAATACTATCTTACTGCACTTATGGTTTTATACAAATATTTTTCCAAAAGAACTCTTATTTTCGAAGTAAAATAGTATTTATCTCAAGAATTACTCAGTGATTTTATAAGAGTGTTTTCATCTATTTCAACACTAGTTTTGATTATTATATACTATTGAGATTAATATTTTATGATATCATATATCATATTTAATTTAATGGTTTGTGATTATTTTGGTTTTGGATGTGCTATCATAAAACCATTCACCAATTTACTCTTAATGGTTAGTGTTTATGATTAAAAAAGGGAAAGTTATTTGCATTTCATATATTAGTTTCAATATAAATGTATATTTTGTTTATGTTTATCCCCATTCATATGATTAATGAATTGGACTTAGTAAGTGTTGAGAGGGGACCTATATGGCCCCTCGGTGCATCGGTAGGTCTCTTGAGACAATCTATAGTCTTGGAAAGAGGCCTTCAAAAAATTGATATTTATGGTCTTGGAACGAGGCCTTGAATGTATGCTTCTGATGTCTCACATTATGTATTCCCTCAATATGAAAATAATATTGATATTTCATGTTGTTATTCGACTAGTAGAATGACCATGATTATGTTTTATTATGGCATTAATTATTCATCTCTTATTTCTTCCATAATGTGTTCAAGTATATTTTTAAAGGAATGTTTTTTAGTTATTCACCATTCTTAATGATTATGTTTATGATATATTCCAATATATTACATACCCTTAATGAGAAATTTAGATCACCCCTTTCTTATGTTTCAATTTCTCTATACATGAAGAAGTTTATTATGATTGACCTGAAAGGATAAACTTATAGTTGTGTATGTTCCCCAAAAAAATCATATGTTGTATTTCATTTCAATTTGTAATGTTAAACATATATATATATATATATATATATATATATATTTTCCAAATCTAATAAACTACTTAGTCCGTTGGGATTCATAATCCTTGTTTGTATTCAAATTTAATAAAATAAGTTATCGGCTCTAGGCAACTAAGGACGGGTCCTTACAGTTGGTATGAAAGGAAGTTTAGTATAAAACATAGAAACTGGATTTATAGAAAATAGATTAGGGAATAAACCCCTAAGATAGTCTATGAGGATAAAACATACAAGAAAATACTAATATTTCTAGTAAGGAATAGATTATGAGCATATTTCTAGAAAATAAATCCATGTCTAGATACTACAAGTGGAAGTGGTTTTGACACAAATGTACCTAGGAGTGAAACCTCCAATAAGGAGTTTTGGGCTTGACCCGGGTATCCTAGTACCAGACTACATGCCTTACCGTGCACCTTGTTGGACACAGCTAGGGGATATTCTTTGGATAATTCTCATTTTTTTACAATCCATTATGAAGGATTTAAATGTAAATTTTTCCACAAATAAACCCTTTTTATGATTCTCATTATGATTAACAACCTCATCTAGTGTATGACATTATTTAGAGATGGCACCTAGTGGAAGGAATGGAAACCAAATGAATACGCATATCTCATTTAGGGATTTTCCTCTGATTCAAGATAATGATGTTGTCTTTTGATCTACTACTGGTGCTAAGCAACTTATAACTATACTAGGTCAACTGACTTAGGTTATGAATAATAACCTTCCTCGTATGAAGAATCCTAATCCACAACATGGAGGAGTTATGTTGGACCGATTTATACGACAATAGACTCCATCATTCAATGGGACTACAAACCCATTTGTAGCTGATCATTGGATAAGTTCTCTAGAAAATATGTTTCTCACTTTGGGATATAACGATAGAGAGAAGGTTGTTGTGGTAGTTTATCTTATATAGGTAGATTTAAATCAGTGGTGTTCTTTAATCGAAAACACAAAGGATGAGGAAGAAGTAGATGAGATGTAATGGAGGTAATTTATGTAAATATTCCCAGAAAAGTATTTACTCCACCAAGAACGAGGGGATATGGAAAAGTAATTCCAGAACTTGAGGCACAAGGAGGATGGAAATATTTCAAAGTATGAAGCTAACTTTACAAGTTTAGAAAGATATGTTGTAGACTACATACTTAATCCAAGGAGCAAAATTGATCGATTATTTTATGGTTTAAAACCATTCCTCCGAAGGGCACTAGTCTCCTAAAGTTTCTCATCATATGAATATATAGTCTCAAGTGCTATCAAGAAAGAAAATGAATTTTCTATGTCTTATGACTTTATAGGAAAACAATAGAAGAAGAGGGATGTTGAAGACACTGGAAAAATAAATACGGAAATGGGGAATTAGGGAAGATTTGACCTTCTATCCTGCAGTAATTATGGGAAGAAACACCCTAGAACTTTCTGAAGGGAATGGGAGTTCATTACAACTGTGGGGAAAAAGGCAACCTATCTCGGGATTGTAAGGGGAAGAAAGAAGCTACCAATGTTCAATGCTACAATTGTAGGGATATGGGACATTGTGAACATTAATTTCCTATGAATAAGGGAATGATTCCCCAAAGAAGGCCAAGGGAGAAAGGCCAAGCTTATGTGGTCACAATTGATGTGGTTGAAGTTCCTAAAAATGTGGTGGAAAATACTTTAATCATTTCCCAGAACATAACCAAGGATATATTTGATTCTGGATTATCTCATGATTTCATATCTTTCTAGTTTTCTTAGAAAATTATATATTTCCTATTTGATTTAATAAGGGAGTTGTCCGTCAAATATTCTAAGGGATGTATCATTATAAAAAATTTGTGTTAGGATGTCCCAAATATAGCATATAAACAAGCTTTATCTACTAATTTTATTGTCATGCCCATGATTTAATTTGATATAATCCTTGCTATGGATTGGATTTTGAACCATGATGTGAAAATTTATTGCAAGAATAATGAGGTTGCAATTTTTGAGGATGATGTGGAATCTCTTATCATTAGTTCAAAAACATCACCATCTGATTCTCATCGAGATGCACCCCCATTAGCACTAATAAATTCAATTATTGGAGATTAAGGGAATACAATAACTATGGGTGAGGGAAATAGAGTTAAAATATAGGATATATATATTGTTCAAGAATATGTTGACGTCTTTATAGAGGATTTACCTAGACATCCTCCAGAGTGGGAAATTGAGTTTTCCATTGACTTAATTCCTAATTCAAGGCTCATATCAAAGACCCATTATATAATTTCCATTGTGGAATTAGTGGAAATGAATAAAAAACTAGAAAATTTGAGTGATAAATTATTTATTCTCCTGAGTGTTTCTCCATGGGGAGCCCTTGTTATTTCCGTTAATAAGAATGATGGATCTATGATATTGTGCATTAACTACAGGGAGATCAATGTTATAAAAATAAATAACAAGTATACCCTACCTCAAATTAATGATTTATTTGATCAACATCAAGGAGATTAATATTTTTAGAAGATTGATCGTTGATCTGGATATCATTAGTTTCTTTTGAGGAAGGAAGACATTCCAAAAATATCATTTCGAACCATGTATTAGCATTGAGAGTTTACATTAATTCCTTTTGGACTGACTAATGCACCCTCTACATCCATGGATCTAATGAATCTATATTCAAAGTAACATATTGATGGCTTTGTGGTGGTATTTATTGATGATATCATGGTATACTCTAAAATATATGAAGACCATGAAAATCACTTGCACACTATTCGAAATACTCATAGAAAAAATGAATTATATGGGAAGTTTAGAAAGTGTAAATTTTGGATTCAATAATTTTCCTTTCATGGACACATTATCTCTAAGGATAGAATATATATTGATCCTACATAGACAAAATCTATTCAATAATGGACTACTCTAATGAACATAACTGAGGTATGTAGTTTTATTGGTTTAGAAGGTTATTATTGGTGTTTCGTTGGAACTTCAACCATTTATCCAAACCAATGACCAAGTTTACAGGTAAATGGGTTATGTTCTTATGGTAAAAATAATGTGAGGATTTTTTTTTGAAGAATTGAATAGGAGATTAGTGAATGATTTGATCCCAACCCTATTATCGGGAATGATGGGTTTGTGATCTATAGTGATGTATCAATGAAATGACTTGGTTGTGTCCTTATTTAGAATGATAGAGTTATGGACTACGCATCAAGAGAGTTAAAAATTCTTAAATAAAATTGTCTTGATAATGATATTGAGTTAGCTATTGTGATCTTTTCTCTAAAAATATGGAGACACTATCTCTATAGTGAAATATCTGAGATATATACAGATCACAAGAGTTTAATTATATCTTATCAATGGAAAAACTCAACATGAGGAAAAGGTGATGGATCAAAATACTCAAGGACAGTGATTTTACCATACACTACCACCTAGGAATGAAAAATAAGCTAGCTGATGCATTGAGCAGGAAGCATCATGGAGTTCTCAAAAAAATTGGATTGACAAGAATCCTTTGTACATGGATCTAGTGAGGATAGATATGGGAATTATAAAATAAGTTTAAACATCAGTAATTTTTCATTTGGTTTCCTAACCATCTTTATTATAAAGGATTAGAATCTCTCATCCTAATGATGAGAATCTTCAAAATAAAATTAATGTTTTCAAAGATGGGAAGTTGGATGAATTTGTATATAATGATGGAATAATAAAATTTGGGAAGAGGCTATGTGTTCCCTCTATATTGAAGATAAAAATGAAATTATTGGATGATTACCATACATCAAATTTCTTTATACACCATAGTAGCACTAAAATTTAATGATATTTGAAGGAACATTTCTGGTGGGACAACATTAGGATGGAAAGTTTTTATTATGTATCAAGATACTTATTCTCTCAACAAGTGAAGGTGGAATGACAACATCTTAGATGAGTCATGAAACCTTTACTTATACCTACATGGAAATGGGATGAGATTACCATGGTTTTTTTCACTAGATTACCCAAAACTGCAACAAATATTGATGCAATATGGGTAATTGTTGATCAACTTACAAAAATTTTACATTTCTTCACTATGAGGGAGGATTTTTTCCTAGAGAATCTTTCACTTCTCTATATCAATGAAGTTGTAAGACATCATAGAGAACCACTTTCAATAATCTCTGATCGCGATACTCGATTTACATAAAAATTATAGAAAAGTCTTCAGAAATATTTGGATACTCAGCTTCATTTGAGTACATCATATCATCCTCAAACTGATGGGAAATTAGAAAGGGTAATCCAAAATTTATAAGAAATATTGAGATCATGATCTCTTGATATTATAGGTATTCATAATTAGTATTTATCCTTCGGGGAGTTTTCCTACAATAATAGTTTCCATTCCAGAATTCAAATGGCACCATATAAAGCATTGTACGGAAAGAGATGTCATACACCAACATGTTGGGATGAATTTGGTGAAAGGAATCTAGTGGTCCCAAAGGATGTGTAAGAAACAACAAAAAGGTAAAAACTATTCAAATTCATATCAATGCTTCTCAAAGTAGAAAAAAAAATTCTATGCTGATACTTGAAGGAAGGATTTGGAGTTTCAAGTGGGAGATAATGTTTTCATAAAAGTATCTCCATGGATGGGTGTTATATTATTTGGGATGAAAGGGAAAATGAGCCCTAGGTACATAGGCCCTTTTTAAATTATAGAGAGAATTGAATTTGTTTCATTTCATTTGGATATGTGACCTAGCCTATCTAATTTACATAATGTGTTCTATGTCTCAAGGCTGAGAAAGTACATGCCAGACCCAACACATGTCCTCACTTCTAAAGGTATAGAGTTGGAGTTTGACCTATCTTACTGTGAAGAGCCTATCTAGATTCTAGAAACTAAAGAACCAGTGTCGAGGAATCGGAAAACTCAACTGGTAAATATATTTTGGAAAAATCATAAAATTGAAGAGTAAACATGGAATCCTAAGGAGCTTATGATGAGGAACTACCCAAATCTTTTTGTGAGGTAACATTCTGGTAATTTGGAAGATGAAGTTTTTGTGAGGAGGGGATAATGTAAAACCCCAAGATTCAGAACATAAAATTAATATTGAATGCATGAATCACTAAGTCTCTACAAAACACCACTTTTTTATAACCTATCCAAACATAATTTTTCCTCCTCTATGATTTGAATTTCGAAAAACTAACACACAATGTTGCGTTCTGTAAGATATTTAGAATCTGATAAGACAAAATTAATTTTTGGGGAATAGTAAGATACCCTTATGAATAGAAATATGACCCTTATGAATAGTAAATCATATTATTATTTTGTTGTCTTAAAGTTATAAGATAATTATATCTTGATTAATTTTTCAAGGTGATATAAAATGAAATGTAGATTTAAATTTGTTATTTTATGGATAAATTAGGATTTTATTTAAAAATAAAATTAATAATATAGAGAAATTTATTTTCAAAAAATGGAGTTAATTTTTTAATTCTATACAATGAAAAATTGTTAGGGTGAATTTTTGGGATTTTGTTTGAATTACTTAAATTTTTTATGAATAGTAAAATATATTAACTTACCGTATATGTACATTATCAGTTAGATTCATTATTCCTATCATCATGGATGATGTAAGAACACTTTTTTTGAACTCACATGCACATATTACTATTATTGGTCATAAGAATCAAAACTATTGGTTGTCATTGGAAAAATATTAAAATAATGAGTAAAATAATGGGAAAACCCTCATCTCCTCCACTATAAAAACCCCCTCACTCCCTCTTGTCTTTAATCCTATAATCCTTGAATATCCACAATGTTCTGCCCAAATACCCTTCCCTAGAGACTCCCCATGTCTAGGAGATATTTTTCCTACAAAAATACCAAAAACCCTTCCCTTAAAGAGATTCTCAAGGAGGTGTATTCAAGAGCTAATTTCACATTCTATTACTTTCAATTTTATTTCAACTTCCTTTCTATTGTTATCCTCTCCTAAACTCCTCAGTCCAAACAACCGTTACAACTCCAATATCATCTATATACTATAATTATATTATTTTAATGGAATAAACATCATCAATATCATTCCTCTATCTCTTTTATTTTATAAAAAAAATCATCATCTCTGAGGTGCCAATTTACAACCTCAACGGATGGCGAAGTTTCATTCTTCAATTTCCCCTTCAATACTGGTCCTGAAAACATTTTTATGGTCCAAATGGGATATAATATATTTATTATAACCTATTTAATATTCATGAACCAATATATGTACTTAATATTAAAACAAATGACCAAACCAGTTCCTAATATTCAAAATATCGCTAAAATAATCTAAGTGATTATCATTAATATTTCATCTAATGATTCATCCTCATTACATGTAAAAAATGATATAAATGACCATAAAAACCTATTTATATTCATAAATAATATTTAAATTCAATTCTGGAGATATACATCCATTCTACGTGAACTCCATTACTTAAAAACAAGTGAACTGCTTATGAAAATCAAGAAAATGAACACTCTGGAATGACAGAATTCAAATAATAAAATTTCAAAAAGGACATAAATGAACTAAAAAAATTATGATAAAATAAATACATGTATAATAGTTTCTTAATTAAGTTATTAATTAGTCTAATTTAATATTCAAGTACCATAAGGTCAAGAGCGGAACATTCGAACTTAAGGAAAGTGGTTTCTACCTGAACCTCCATTTTCATTCGGGTTACTCTTATTCTCTACTTACATCAACTAAATTATTATTTATTCATATTTATTCCTCATATATTCTGTGATAATTTTCTATATATGTGTACAAATAAGAATCCTACTTTCATTAAGGGGGAGTTATATGTTTTAAAAGGATCTTTGAAAAAATATTCCTGTAATACAAGCTCGATTCAAGGGAATTTCTCAAATTATTACCTATTTTCAAGCACACTATATAATATGTTTTTGGAAACCATTATCTTTATAAAATATCTAATTTTGTTATGAAAATAATATCTTACTTCACTTCTGGTTTTAAAAAATGTTTTTTTCTAAAAGAACTCTTCTTTTCGAAGTAAAAGAGTATTTATCTCAAGAATTACTCAAAGATTTTATAAGAGTATATTCATCTATTTCAACACTATTGATGATTATTATGTATTTTTGGGATTAATATTTTATTATATCATCTACCATATTTAATTTTACGGTTTATGATTATTTTTAATGTAGATGTTCTATCTTAAAACAATTCACCAATTTACTCCTAATGGTTGGTTTTTATGCTTAAAGTTCAAGGAAAGTTATTTATATTTCATTTATTATTTTTAATATGAATGAATATGTTGTTTATGTTTATCCCTGTTCATATGAGAAATGCATTGGACTTAGTAAGTGTCGCTTGGGGCCCAATATCGCCCCTCGGTGCATCGGTAGGTCTCATGAGACAATCTATGGTCTTGGCATTCGGCCTTGACAAAATGGATATTTATAGTCTTGGCACAAGGCCTTGGTAGTATAGTTATGATGTCCCTAATTATTCATTCCCTCATTATAAAAATATTATTGATAGTTCATGTGGTTATTCTACTAGTAGAATACCCCTGATTATGTTTTATTATGGCTTTAATTATTCAGCTCGTATTCCTTCCATAATGTGTTCAAGTTTATTTTTATAGACATGTGTTTTGAGTTAATCACCATGAATATTGTTTATATTTATGATATCTTATACTTTATTACTTACCCTTACGGAGCATTTGAGATCACCCCTTTCTTATGTTTCATTTTTTCAGGACATGAAAAAGTTTATTATGATTGACCTGGAAGGATAAACTTTTAGTTTCGGATGTTCCTAACAAAACTTATATGTTGTATTTAATTTCAAGTTGTAATGTTGAACTTATGTATATATTTTTTTTCAATCATCTAAACTACTCGGTCCTTTGGGATGCATATTCCTTGTTTGTATTCCAATGTAATAAAATAAGGCATCATCTCTGAGAAACTTGAGTTGGTTCCTTAGAGTTGGTATTAAAATAATTTTAGTAGAAAACATAGAAAAAATATTTAGAGAATGTAGATTAGGGAACAAAACCCTAAGACAGTCTATGAGGATTAAACATAAAATAAAATTTTTAATTTCTAGTAAGGAATAGATTATGTGGATATTTCTAGAAAATGCATCCTTGTTTGGATACTACAAGTGGACATGTATCTGGAAAAGATGTACCTAGGAATGAAAACTATGACAAGGAGTTTTAGGCTTGACCTAGGGTATCTTAGTACACGACAATGGGTCTTACTGCGCTCCTGGTTTGACACTCCTGGGTGATATTCTTAGCATAATTCACATTTTCTTTATAGGAAATTATTAAATATTTAAATGTAAATTTTTCTTCAATGAAACCATGTTTGTGATTATGAGAATAGCTATGTATATAATTTTAATTTATGTTAAGAATTTTTTCTATGTTGATATTACACATTATGATTCATATCATAATATGGTGTATGACATTTTTTAGAAATGGAACCTTGTGGAAGGAATGGAAACTGCATGAACACGTGTATCCCATATAGGGATTGCCCTCAGATGCAAGATAATGAGGTTGGCTCTGGAGCTACTACTATTGTTGAGCAACTTATAACTATATATGGAAAACTGATTCAGGTTATGAACAATAAACTTACCCATATATATCATCCTAATCCCTAAAATTTAGAATCTATGTTGGATCGATTTATGTGACAACAACCTCCATAATTATATTGGACCACAAATCCATTCATAGTTGAGTAGTTGATAAATTCCCTAGATAAGATATTTCTCTCTTTGTGATGTAACGAAAAAGAGAATGTTGTCATTTCATTTTATCATTTATCAAGATATGCGGATCATTGGTGGTCCATAATCCAAAAAACAAAGTAGTATAAATAAATTGAATATATGGAATGGAGGTATTCTAAAGAAATATTCCTAGAAAAATATTTTCCCCCTGAACAACGAACAGATATGGAAAAGAAAATTCATGAATCTAAGGTAGAAGGAGGATGAAAATGTTTCAAAGTATGAAGCAAAATTCACTAGGTTATCAAGAAATTCCATATAATACACACATAATCCAAGGATCAATATTGATCAATTCATTTATAGTTTAAAACCATTCCTTTGAAGGGAACTATTATCCTATAGTTTCTCATCATATGAAGACATAGTCTCAAGTAATATCAAGATGAAAAAGGAATTTTATATTTCTTATGAATTTAATGGAAAATAAGAGAAGAATTGGGATATAAAAAATATCAAGAAAAGGAAATAAGGAGATGGGGAATAAGGGAAGAGTTGACCTTCCAACGTGTAGTAATTGAGTGAAAAAACACCCAGGAACATTCCTGAAGGGAATGATAGTCTGTTATAAGTGAGTAGAAAAATTCCACATATCTCAGGATTGTAAGGGGAAGAAAGAATCTACCAATGTTCAATGTTACCATTTTAGGTATATAAGACATTATGCACGTTAATTTCTTAATAGTTGGGGAATCATTCCCCAAATAAGGCCAATGGAGCAAGTCCAAGCTTATATGGTCACAACTGTGGAGGGTGAAGTTCCTAATGATGTGGTGGTAGGTACTTTAATCATTTCCTTGAACATAGCCAACACTTTATTTTATTTTTTATCATTAAATTATTTCATATCTTCCCAATTTTCCATGAGAATTATATATTTCTAATTTCATTTAATAAGGGTGTTTTTAGTCCAAACTCTTAAGGGAAGTATCATTGCAACAAAGATGTGTCGGGGAGTCCCCTTTATGGAATATAAACATGCTTTATCTATTTATTTTATGTTCATTCCCATTATTTAATTTGATTTAATCCTAGGTATTTATTGTTTTTAATACCATTATACAAATATTTATTGCTAGAATAAGAAGGTTACAATTTTTGACGACTATGTGGAATCCCTTATCTTTAGTACAGAAACATCACTATTAAATTCTCATTGATATCCACTCATACTATCTCTTCTGAATTCAGTTATTAGGGAGGAATGGAATTCAATAACTATAGGTGAGGAAAAGAATGTTTAGATATAGGATGTGCTTATTATGGGAGAATATGTTGACATATTTCTAGAGGATTTACCTAGACATCCTCCAAATCAAGAAATTGTGTTTTCCATTAACTTAATTTCTGATTCAAGGCCCACATCAATGACCCCTTATAGAATTTCCACTGTGTAATTAGTGTAATTGAATAAACAACTAGAGGAATTTAGTGATAAATGATTTTTTCACCTTAATGTTTCTCTATGGGTATCCCTTGTTCTTTTTTGTTAAGAAGAAAGATGGGTCTATGAGGTTGTACATTGACCACAAAAAGATCAATGATATAACAATAAAGAAAAAATATCCCCTATATTTCATTGATGATTTATTTTATCAACTTCATAGTGCTCAATATTTTTTAAATATTGACCTTCGGTTTGGATATCATCAGTTTCTTATGAGGAAGGAAGACATTCCAAAAACAGCATTTCGAACCAGGTATGGGAATTATAAGTCTACATTAATGCCTTTTGGATTGACTAATGCACCCTCTATTTTCATGGATCTAATTAATATAGTTTTCAAGGAATATCTTGATGAATTTGTGGTGGTATTTATTAACAATATCTAGGTATAATACATAAGGTATGAATATCGAGAAAATCACTTGTGCACTATTCTGAAGACTCTTAGAAGAAATTAATTATATAGGAAGTTTATAAAGTGTGAATTTTGGATTAAATCAGTTTCCTTTTGTGGCCAAATTGTCTCTAAGGATAAAATATTTGTTGATCCTGCAAAGAAAAAGGTGTTCAGGAATGGCCTACTCTAATGAATATAATTAACGTACATAGTTTTATAGGTTTAGCATGTTATTATTAATGTTTCGTTCAGAACATCACCCGTTTAGCCAAACCAATGAAAAATATTACACATAAATGAGATATTTTTGTATGGAGAATAGAATGTTAGGACTATTTTGATGAATTGAAGAGGATATTTTTGAATTCATTGATCCTAACCCTACCATCAAGGAATGATGGATTTGTGATCAATAGTGATGAATAAAAGAATGGACTTGATTGTGTCCTTATGCAGAATGATAGAGTTATTGAATATTCCCAAGACTATTAAAAATTCATGAACAAAACTATCCTACTCCTAATCTTGAGTTAGTTGTCTTTTCTCTAAACATATGAAGACATTATCTCTGTGGTGAATGATGTGAGATGTATACGGATAACAGGAGTCTAAAGTATATCTTCCAATATAAGGAACTCAACACGAGGAAAAGGTGATGGCTCAAAATAATCATGGATTATGATTTTACCATACACTACCACCCAGGAATGGAAAATAAGGTAGTTGATGCATCGATCAGGAAGGATCGTGGAGTTCTTAACAAAATGTAGATTGACAAGGATCTTTTATACATGGATCTCGTGAAGATGGATATGGGAATTATCAAAGAAGGTAAAACATCACTACTTTTTATTTGGTTTCCCAACCATCTTTATTAGAAATGATTAAAATATCTCTTCCAGATTATGAGAACCTTTAAAATAAAATTAATGTTGTGAAAGTGGGGGAGTTGGATATCTTTATTTGTGAATATGGAATTCGGAAATTTGGGAAGAGGTTATGTGTTCCCACTATACCCGAGCTAAAAAAGGAATTATTGGATGATGTACATAGCTCTTATTTCTCTATACATCTTGGTGGCACTAAAATGTATAGATATTTGGAGGAACACTTCAGTTGGGACAACATAAAGAGGGAAATTGATGATTATGATCAAGATGATTAGCCTGTAAACAAGTGAAGGTCGAATGACAACATCCTAGGGGATTCATGAAACCAAAACATATTCTTACATGGAAATGGTATGACATCACTATATATTTTATCACTGGATTACCCAAAATTTCAATAAACAATGATTTCATATGGTTAATTGTTGATTAACTTACAAAATTTGAACATTTCCTCACTATAAGTAAAAGTTTTCTACAAGAGATTCCTACACGAATCTAAATCAATGAAGTTGTAACACATCATAAAGAACCTATTTTAATAGTTTATGATCGAGATCCTGAATTTACATAAAAATTATGTAAATGTATTCAGAAACATTTGGATACTGATATTCTTTTAAGTATTGCTTATCATCCTCAAACTAATGGGAAATCAGAAAGGAAAATCCAAAATTTTTAAGACATGTTTAGATCATTTTCTCTTTACTTTTATGTTATGTGGGATCAATATTTACCCTAGGGGGAGTTTTCCTACAATAATAGTTTCTATTCCGGCATTCAAATGGCACTATATGAAGCATTGTACAGAAAGAGATGTCATACACCAACATGTTGGGATGAAGATGGTGAAAGGAAGCTAGTGGGCCTAGATCTTGTGAAGGAAACAACAGTAAAGGTAAAGACTATTCAAGATCATATCAAATATTTTCAATGTATACAAAAAGGAAATGTTGATAATTGAAGGAATCATTTGAAGTTTCACATAAGAGATCATGTTTTCTTAAAAGTATCTCCAAAAAAGTATGTTATAAGATTTGGGAAGAAATGGAAAGTGAGCCCTAGATACAGAAGACCTTTTGAAATTCTAGATATAATTGGATATGTTGCATATATTTTGGCTATGACACCTAGAATGTCTAAAGTACACAATGTGTTCCATGTATCATTACTCAGAATGTACATGCCAAACCCAATGCATGTCCTCACTTCTGAAGGTATAGAATTAGAAAAAGACCTATCCTACTGTGAAGAGCCTATCCAGATTCTAGACACTAAAGAAAACGTGTTTAGGAATCTGAAAACATGACTGGTAAAGATACTTTGGAAAAATCATAAAATATAAGAGCCAACATGGGAGCCTATGGAGCTTATGATGAAGAACTACCCAAATCCTTTTGTGAGGTAACACTCTGGTAATTTCGAGGATGAAATTTTTATAAGGAGGGGATAATGTAACACACCAAGATCCAATACATAAATTTAATATTCAGTTCATGAAACACTAAGTCTCTACAAAACACCACTTCCTTATAACCTAGACAAACAAAATTTTCATACCTCTGTGATTTGAATTTCGAAAAACGAACTTACATGGATGTGTTTAGTAAGATATTTAGAGTCTCATAAGACAAACTTAATTTTTGGTGGATAGTAACATACACTTATTAATATAAATATGACCCATGTGAATATAAATCATATTTTTATTATTTTTTCTTTGGTTTATAAGATAATGAGATCTTGATTAATTTTTCAAGGTGATATAAAACGAAATATAGATTTAAAATTGTTATTTTTCAAATAAATTATAATTTTATTTAAAAGTGAAATAAATAATATTTAGAAAATTATTTTTAAAAAATGGAGTGCATTTCTGAATTCTACACATCAAAAAATTGTTAGGGTGAATTTTTGGTATTTTTCTAAAATACACAAATTTTTTATGAATAGTAAAATACGGCAATTTACTGTATATATAAATTATCAGTTAAATTCAATATTCCTACAAACATGGTTAAAGTAATCACACTTGGTTCGAAATCACATTTACATATTACTATTCATGGTCACAAGTATCAATACTATTGTTTTTCTTTGGAAAAATAATAAATTAGTGAGTAAACTAACGCGAAAACCCTCCTCTCCTCCACTATAAAAACCCCCCTTACTCCTTCTTCACTTTACTCATATAATCCATAAATATCCTCAAATTTATACCCAAATACCCTTCCCAAGTCACACTCTATTTCTAGTATCTTTTGGTCTTTCCAAAAGACCAAAATCCCTTCCCTTAAAGAGATTCTCAAGGAGGTAGATTCAAGAAGTAAATTCACATTCTCTTTCTTCCAATTTCATTTGAAGTTCCTTTCTATTGTTATCCACTCCTCACCTCCTCTATCAAAATGACCATTATAAATCCAATATCATCAATATACTAGAATTATATCTTGTTAATGTAATAATCATCATCAATATCTTTACACTCTCTCTTTTATTTTATAAACGAAATCATCTTCTGTGAGGTTCCAATTTACAACCTTCGTGGACGATGAAGTTTCATTATTAAATTTCCCCTTCAATACTGGTCATGAAACCATTTTTATGGTTTAAATATGATATAATATATTTATTATAACAAATTTATTATTCAATAACCAGTATATGTACATAATATTAAATCATATGACCAAACTAGTTCCAAATAATCAAAATACAAATAAATAATCTAAGTGATTGTCATTAATATTTCATCTAATGATTCATCCTAATTACATGTAACCAAATGATATAAATGAACATTAACTCATATGGATGTTCATATATAATATTTAAATTCAATATTTGAGATTTACATCCATTCCACTTGAACTCTATTACTTAAAAACAGGTGAACTGATTATGAAAATCAAGAAAACGAACACTTCGGAATGACGGAATTCAATTTTATAACTTATCAATAAGGACATAAATGAACTAAAAAATTATGATATACTAAATACATGTATAATAGGTTCTAAATTAAGTTATTAATGAGTCTTATTTCATATTCCATGACCATAAGGTCAGGAGCAGAACATTCGGACTTAAGGTAAGGGTTTTCTACCTGAACCTCCATTTTCATTCGACTTACTCTTATTCTCTACTTACCTCAATTAGATTATTATTTATTCATATTTAATCCTCATGTATTCATTAATAATGTTATATATGTTTGTAATAACTAGAATACTAATTTCATTTATTGGTATTTATATGTTTTAAAATGATCATTCAAAAATTCTTCCAGTAATACAAGCCCGATTCAAGGGAATTTCTCAAATTCTTACCTATTTTCAAGGGCACTATATAATTTTTTTTTGGAAAATGTTATCTTCATAAAATATATCATTTTATTATAAAAATAATATCTTACATCACTTCTGGTTTTATACAAATACTTTTCCAAAAGAACTCTTCTTTTCGAAATAAAAGAATATTTATCTCAAGAATTACTCGATGATTTTATAAGAGTATCTTCATCTATTTCAACACTCTTATTGATTATTCTTTATTATTGGGATTAATATTTTTTGACATCATCTACCATATTTAATTTAATGTTTTATGATTATTTTGACTTTGTATGTGCTATCTAAAAACCATTCACCAATTTACTCTTAATGGTTAGTGTTTATTATTAATGATCAAGGAATGTTATTTAAATTTAATATATTAGTTTCAATTTGAATTTATATGTTATTAATGTTTATCCCTGTTTATATGAGGAATTAATTGGACTTAGTATGTGTCGGTTGGGGCCAGATATTTCTCTTTGGTGCATCGATAGGTCTCATGAGACAAACTATGGTCTTGGAATGAGGCCTTGACAAAATGGATATTTAAGGTATTGGAATGTGGCCTTGACAGTGTGGTTATAATGTCCCGTATTATGAATTCCCTCATTATGAAAATATAATTGATAGTTCATGTGGTTATTATGATATTATAATACCCATGATTATGTTTTATTTTTTCATTAATTATTCATCTCTTATTCCTACTATAATTCTTTCATGTTTATTTTTAAAGGAATGTGTTTTTAGTTATTCACCATTACTAATGATTTTGTTTTGATATCTTTTGTTGTATTACTTACCCTTAATGAGTGTTTGAGCTCAACCATTTCTTATATTTCATTTTATCAGGTCATGAAGAAGTTTATTATGATTGACCTTCAAGGATAAACTTTTAGTTGTGGATATTCCCAACAAAACGTATATGTTGTATTTAATTTCATGTTTTAATGTTGAAATTAGGTATATATCTTTTTTACAAATATATTAAACTACTCTGTCCTTTGAGATGAATATTTCTTGTTTATATGAAAATTTAATAAAATAAGGTGTTAGCTTCAGGTAACTGGGGTTGGGTCCTTACATTACCATTTTGTAACATCCCAAACTGAACCACCGGGTTCATGTCAAATGGTCACATGACCTCATGTGCGCCTCCTCATATGCAAGAGGCCTCCAACTAGAAATGAGGTCCTAATTATGTCAGATGGAAGACTATACCCTCAGTATAATTTCATAATATTAACAATAAACAATAAACAATATAATAAATAATCTAGGTAAACATGTGGAAAGGTACACATGGAATACATTTCATAAAAATTAAAGAAACTCCTAAAAGTAGAAATTTTGCCCAGGGTAAATAACAAAGATTGGTAAAAAATGAAAAATTACAATTCCCGGTAGTTTTCATCCTATAAAACCAAAATCTCATCATTATTCAACTTAGATATCCACCACAGAGTCCTTTCGCTTCACTAGATCCCTCATAAACATAATTATTACCTCAAAGTGCATGAGTAGGTTGTGAGTACAAGACACAATAAGAAATCACCAATTTTTCCTTAACCAAATATTCTCAAGTATAAAATTATATTCAATAATAATGATAACTGTGTAATAATCATAAACAAACAATCCAAAACTGAGTGGTTGTGAACTGAAAAAGCTACCACAAACCCCCAGATTTACCTTCTTTGTCTCTTTGCAGAAGGATAATCATGGTGTTAGAAGATTCAATGATTATCCACAAGGATAATGAATCATTCTACTCGACATTGTGTTATCATGATACTCGGCATCATTGTGCATCATGAAATTCATTTTATTAGCATCCCCTAGGAATTGAGAGCTACTCAGCATCCCTTAGTCATTAAGAAACACACCCCTTGGTATCCTTTATTCATTGATTTCATCACACAGAATCCTTGAGGCATCACCATAACCCTACCCTCTCTATAGTTCTCTCATTGACAACATCGCAAATCATGCCCACTCCCCATCAAAGGGATAAATATGTCATGATAGTCCACCTTCCTTGCGTTCTAATAACACTACCAAAAAAGAACACACATCATGGTAGGATACACAAGCAAGTATAGCACATCATCCTAAGTAAGTTAGAATATAAATACGTGTAATCATCATCGGACATGAATAATAAGATATAAATTAATCATGGAAATAAGTGTCACATAAGGTCCTTGGGGATACACACACCCACGTGTGATCATAATATAGCATGGTCATTAAATATGTCTATGCATAAATCATATTAAGAAAAAAAGTGTAACAAAGCCCAAAAAGGAGATGAAATTACAACCTCAAAGTCTTAAACATTAAAGGAAAAGTCCTTCAATGGTTTCATCACCCAAACCATGTTCTCACACCAACCATAAAATATTATGGTAGGTCAAGGATTCCTAAAACCAAAATTAGATATTTTATTTCAAAAAGAAATAAAATATCAAATGCGATAATACTCTATCTCTCTCCTAAATAATTTCTAAATTATCATTTTAGGTTAAAAAATGCACTCGTAATATTTTCATCAAGAATAATTATAAATACATGTTTAAAAATTTATATCTCTTAATTAATTCAAGAACACATGTGGTATTCCTTATAATAATTCTTTAATAAAACCATATAATTATCCTTGACAATTTTCATAATTATCCTCTTATAATTCTATATATTTTTCACTTTATAATTTTCCTTATAATTATACCTCATAATTCAATAATTATCTTTTTTAATTCTGATTATAAATTATCCATTTATTATTAAGTGAATATATCTATTTATAATCATCATTGGATAATCTGATGAAATTATTGATTTATAATTCTTATAATTATCTTTGATAATTTCATGCAGTTATCGTTGAAAGTTTAACGGAATTATCTTTTGATAATTCAAGAAATTATCTTCATATAATACATTATCCTTTGATAATTTACATAAAATACCCATTTATAACTATCATATAATAATTTCATATAAATTATTATTTGATAATTCTCTATTATTATCTTTTGATAAACTCACTCATATTTGTCTTTAAATTATTCTTTTTAAATTATTGATTTAATGAGAGAAAAATTGGATTGAAAATACTTTACTTTCTTTTAAAAAATATCCTTTACCTTATATTCATTAATATAAATCCAACGACACAGATGGTGCCTAAATCCGATGAGTACTCGAGGAGATATTAATGAGAGAAGTTTTAATAAATAATAAAATAGGAGAGGGATGTGAGAAAATTGTGAGAGGGGAGAGTACAAAGAGTGGGTATGAAAAAAATCTCCAAAAATCCGTTTTATATTATTACTATTTTCATTTTATTTAATTTTATTTTAATACCATTTACAGTAATGATATTTTATTTCATTCCCAAGGCATCAATCCCACGCCTAACACATCACATTCATTACCCCTTTACACATTTTTTATTCCTCATTTAAACATTTATTTAATCATCCATTTAATATGTATAAAAAGTTATTCATGTATATATATGGAAATATAATATATATATATACACACACAAAAAACATATATATATATACACACACCAACAATATATATTTACGTAACCAATGTGTATATATATAAACATTATATATGTATATACACACGTATATAAATAGTCGTGTGTTTATATATATATATATATATATATAAACACAACTGCACATGAATATATATACATATATATTTACCAAATATATGTTTATAATTTAATTTTTCACAAAAAAAACAATATTTTACCAATTTAATAATAACAATAATAACAATAGTTATTATTATCAAATATGTCCCAATATTGCCACCATTAATTTTTGAAGTTAATCTTGAATTTCATCCAAAGCTTAATGGCATAGTGATTATATTCATCACATTAAGACATTCCATATTTTAAATCATTAAAAATCGTTGTATTTTCAATCTATCAAATTGTTGCGGCACCATCAGTGGTGGTCTCCACATTTAAATATTGAATAAGATGAATTAATTTTTAAATAAATTAATTTTAATTAATTAAAATCCGAATAATAATATATTTAAATATTAAAAAGGTATAGTCATGTGTGATGTTTCCAAAACCCCGACACGTATAAGAGTTATGATCCTCCTAGGATAAACCCTAAATCCAGGACCTAACTGTGATCTCATATTTCTCATATGAAACACCATTTGGGAGATACTAAATTATTTTCCAAAATAATATAATAAAAATATGTAATAACTTGTCATCTCATGTGACCTTACCAAATGCTCGACATGCACAAATGTTATGCCTCGCCTAGGGAAAACCCCACATCCCAGACCTAACGGTCGTCTCAGATTTTTCATACAATACCCCATTTGATAGATATTTAATTATATTGGACAAATCACATGTGCATATACTAATACAAAAATCACCTTTAGCGATCGTCATCTGACCTCTTTTGGTGGTAACAATTGGAATGTTCTTAAAGTGAATTGTGGCCGCCATTAGCTGTCGTGATAGGGGTATCTCATATGAACATGTCTCCAGTCACTAGAAAGAGTACTAGAAACCACCATAGGTGGCCACAACATAAAAACAAATGGCGACCACTGTAGGTGGTATCTAATACTGTAAAAAAATAAAGGCATTAGTGACCACCTAAGGGGGTCTCCAACCGGCATAATGTTTCTAAAATTTCACATTATTTATAGATATCTCATAACAGAAACAAAAAATCAACTGTCAAAGAAAATAAATAACAAATAAAAAGAAGCGATCCAGACAAAACCTATGGTCCAAACTTCTAAAAATACTACCAATATTCTGTCTCCATCAACCTACTGATATATATATATATACAAAAAACAATTAAACAAATCAAATTTAAAATAATATATTTACCATAAATAAAAATGATTTACTTGATTTATAATATAAATAATAATCAAAAAAATTGTACAGAGAAAGCATCATAAATACAGAAATGAGGAAAATATAATCTAAAATATATTATTGCACTATTTATTAGTTAAAAATGATTATTAAAAGTTTAAAACCATTTTATCACATACCGATCAATTCGAACATCAGAGTGATGCACATTTGATTAAAATATATCACATATTATTCATGGAATGTTCTCATAGTTTTTTAATGTAAATCATAATTAGTTTTCTCATTTTTACCCCCTTATAAGAGATATGTCATTTTAATAACACAGGACAATGTTACCGATAATTTTCCATCATACCAGGTAATATAAGAATTTGATGGATATGGTGTTTACTCCTACAGATCAAAAACATATCGGTGATCATTCTCCTACAATTTAATGTCAATTATAGTGTTTTTTATCGGTATTAGAACCTTTTATATGACTTTTCACATAAATCCAAATTTGAGAGACAAACAAAAATTTCAATCATACCAAGTAATTCGGGTATTCGATCAACCTGCGATGATTCCAACATATTTTAAATGACAAAAAGATCATTTTATAAATATTTCATGTCAATTCGAGCATTTTTTATCATTGTTGACCCCTACACACATATTTTTACATTATTAAACATATAGAAGTAAATGTGAAAATGTAATTTAAATTGTATCGACCATTCCAAGAATCTCATTGACTGGTAGCTGAAATATAATGATAAGAAATCACTTAAGGATTATTTTCCTAAGTTTTCTCATCAATCTAAATGTATATAGTTGATTATAAATCCATAATTGGTAAAATTTCAATTTAATTAAAATATAAATGTGGTTAATTTATTAAAAATATAAAAATAATATAAGATATTCAATTTTAACAAGTAACCAAACTAATAAAATGAAAAAAGCCATCAAGACCTGATTTATTAAGTAGGACCATGGTAGAAACTTATGAGAGGATGAAGTTTTCGAGTTAGATCCTATTAAAAATATTCATACATAATTAGATATATGTGAATATAAATTTTTAATTCTTAATTCAATCATAATAATAACACATTTATATTCATATATTCTTTGACCCATAGATGCAGATGCCTCTGCAAAATAATATGGATCTCGTGTATGTTCCCTTGACATGACTGTAGTCATAGAAAACATTGGTAGTTAAACACCCATAGAAAATATAAAATATATATATATATTAAATACATAAAAAATTAATAGTACATAATGAAATCAGGTTTTTGATGGGCTCAATTTTTTGATGTTTTTGTTCATTCCAAGGTTAGGAAATGTTGGCATTCACATCAACAATACTAGATTAGAAAAACCCTGTTACAAGGATAAAGAGGGATATGTGGATAACATCATCATAGGTATTTGAATGGTTGAAATATAATTTATCAAAACCCTTGGTTTTTTAGGTCATTTAACTTAATATTGATTTAATGACATTGCAGGTACTCTTTAATTTATCTTTTCTTGTTTGTTAAACTGTTATTGTTTCTTTAAAAAATGTTATTTGAAATATTTTTATAAATTTTCACCACTAATTCACTCTATTCATCAACTTTATATCACTAACCTGTAATTATTTATTTTATATTGATGTATATATTTTATTTTTGTTATAATTGTATGTTTTCCTATGAGAAAAACTATATTTTATTTCATGTGAAGATAATAAATAATTTTTTTAATAGTTAGAGTAGAGTTTTGAGTAAAAAAACTACTTTTAAAAACTTTCAAAACAAGTACTTTCAAGTAAATACAATTTAGCTCTCAAAAAGATCACCAGATACTATGGGTCATAAAATTCTACAACCCATAAATGCATTTGATAATAATTGATAAAATAATTTCTTTTTTCATTTACTGGATTATGGCCTTGATTATATGACACCATGTTGTTGAGACATAGTATGATTATAAGAATACCATGGGGATATTAATTCTTTATAAGTTTATGATAAATTATTATAGGAACCAAATGAGATATTTTACTTTATTTGAAAAAATTAAGAGTGTGTAGACTCATAAAAAATATAAATAACAAAAAAAATTAATGAAAAAAGTTGAATGTCCAAGTAAATCACAAGATCCAAAATTAACAAAAAAATCCACAATGTAAAATCTTCTATATAAAAAATAAAATTAAACAATATATTGAAATACATAATTTATACCATTGTAATAAAAAACCAAAACAAAACACACAAAAATACCTTTATATTGTAAATAAACAATTAGTTCTATGTGACATAATGGAAAATAGTCCATTAGTGGAAAATCCAACACAACAATTTTAGTAAAGATTTAAAATTCTTATATTCATTGAGTAGAAAATATATTAATTGTAAATGTATATTCATTTAAAATATTTCTATAAAATTACTTCAACCATTCCAAATATGACATAAATTTACTTCTCATAATAAGGTAACTAAAATTACAAATTTATGCTTTTTTATTAAAACAAAAAAATAGAAATGTTTTAATTATATACATATAAAACATTAAAATACAATAATATTAATATAGTAAAATTTTAACAGGAATTTTGGGAATTTAAGTGGTGAATTATAAATAAAATATACAGTAAGATCAAGCTTTTTTATTTACACACACTTGGTATTTAATCTATATGAAAATTGAAATCAGTTTTTTTTTGGGTGAGGACCTAAAAACAAATGTAAATCAAGTTGGATGATTTTGAATTGTAAGACATGGAAAATAAAATTTAAATTAACTATCTTTTGTAGAGATAATTCTACTCATGAGACATAGTTCCTATCTTATTTCATCTAATTTTTTCATTTGGATTTGGATGTATGACCTACAGCCACAAAATTGGTAAATAAAATGATCAATTCCATTCATCAATGTAATAATTGATGTAAATGAGTAGAGAGAACGAAATTAGAAAACCAATTTCTTATCTAATGTTCTAGAGATCATCTTAATCTAACATGGTATACTAAATTTACATTTAATTTATTAGAATAAAAAATGAAGAAGAAACCTGATGTGATAGTCCAACATTATAGGACACGAGTTTGACTAGTTTGGGTTGGGAAATTGTGGGATCAATTATAATTGGGTTGATCAATCTAGCATGAATAATATTTGGTTAATTTTTGGGTAGATCATTATAGACCCATATAAACTATGAAACATGAATAAAAATACATTGATAATATGAAATATTACAAATATGATAATAAATAATTTTATAATATATTTTATTCTTATAAACAATTTAATTTAAAATAATTTATTATATTAAAATTCATTATTTAGTTCAAATTCTACAACAAGTTCAAATTAAAACACGTATAGCATATATTTCATATTAATCAAATTATTTTTAGTCTAATTAAAACCTATATAGTTAATGTGTCAATGAACCCCAGTTACCATGTTTATTTCATTGTAAAACCAATGTTTGATTTCATAAAATCCAACTTTATCATACTCACCATTAATAATGAATAGAATTTTCACTTTAATAGAAGGATAAAACATAATCAGGATGCATAAGAAAACAACCTCTCTTAGGTTTTTAATCCCAGGTTCCAAAATTAAATGAATTACAATATTAAAAACAATCCTATTTAATAATTGAACATTTATGAAGGAAAATATTTGTGTGAACGCCATATGAAATAAAACGAGTTCACTTTTATGAATTCACCATAATAAAAAAATTCATAAATGTTACTAAAAAATAACACCAAAACAAGTTCAATAAGGTGAAAAATAACAACAAAATAAATCATGATGGTTGAATTCAAAAATGTAAGAAAGGAAGCATGAGTTTACTTACATGGTTTTCTTTAAGAGTTAAAAATATTTCCATGGATCTTCAAAATATCTTTCTAGTGAGCACTCAAATATTGTTGGTCAGTTGTGTTTTTAACAGAGGGTGATCCCTTGGACAGAATTTATATGTATTTTTTGGGGCCTATTAATTCAAAATTTAGAAAAAAAAAATTATGTTTTTAGCATTAAATTTCCTTAAATGAAGAATGGTGATATTGTTGGTCTCGATGCCTTCTTTGGTTGGTTTGTTTCATGATTTTTTACATGGATACACAAGCCCCTGAAGGTATAAATATTATTATTTAGATTATAAAGGATCATTCCATAGATATTTTCTACATAAGTTGTAAGATGTTGCTTGAAAATAAAATTTGGGTATTTAACTTCAATTGGACATGATTTTTCCACACCACCAAATCCACCAACATTTACAAAGTAAATATCAACTCCTTGTGGATACCTATGGAATATCTAGAGGAAACCAAAAAAATATCTCATTATGTGAAGAAAAAAACGTAATGAATAATACATTGATTGACAATTATTCTAATAAAAATATGATAAATTTACTAACTTGTTTCATCCTACAAAATAGGATTAGTAAGGATGATTTATTGTGCTAAGATTCAGAAATACCACATTCCTTTAATGTGAATTGTAGTGATAAAATCATTTTGAAGCATTGGAAAACCAATAGGCCAATATGTCATTGTTATCTTGGGTCTTAAATCCACAAGAGAAACTGATTGTTATAAGGATGATTTTGAGAGTAGAAAGAGAGAAATTAAAAATGGTATAGACCTCAATATCATGGAAAATGGTTTGAATTATCTAATCAAAGATACAAGTTGATTAAAATTCAAAATATCACCACTATAGAAGGCACTTCTATATAATATAAGAATTAATTTTTTTGTTACCTGTAAAGCCCAAGTATTGAGAAATACATGGTATGAGAATCTCTTAGTTCTCTTATTACTTCTCATTCAACAATTTTTGTTGGATTGACTCATCTTTAGTGATTTACCTTTGAATTAATGAATTTATATGCTGATATAACCAAATTTTGAAAGAGTCAAATGTTTGATGAAATATACAAAAAATTAATCCTCATATATTTTCAACAAATTCATAAGTAAAATATCAATTGGATATGATGTATTTATTAAATAATTTACTATCTTTAGATCACATAATAAATTTATTTGTGGTTTTCCTCTTAAATATTTAACAACGGCTAGAAAAATAGAATAAAATAAAATGTTAACTCCGGTCCAAATTTCAATGTATATTACTAAGAAATTTGATTATCGCTATTAAATGATAGTAAAAAATAAATATTATTTAGATCCAACAACATATTTACAATTCAAGGCATCCAAATATTATTCTTCACATGAAACATATTTTATTATCAAATAATATAATTTTATTAAAAATAGATTCTAAATATTTTTATTTCTACAGAATATGACTTAAAAATTATATTTTAAAATTAGAAATGAAAAATGAGAATCATAGATCTATATAGCTTAGAAAAAGTCCATATGTTATAAGTTTAAAATGAAATAATATCTCATCTCAAAAATATTATCATGTTCATCGCATTGGATCTTCAAAAACAAAGTAATTGTAAACATGAATTTAGATAAATCATTTCCAATCAATTAACACATACTCTATTTAGTGAAACATTTCTATACAACTACACAAAACTAGATCATGACTCAAAATTCATGTTTCAATAGTTCAATTAAAAAAATAAATCATATAAATAAAATTAATGATAAACTCCAAAAACAAAAATCAAAAACCTAAGTCAATATCGAAACCCTAAAATAGAGTTTTTCCGATGAATCAATAATCACATATTTTATAAACTCAAAATTAGGGTTTAACTATGATAATATGATAAATATAGAATCAATTTATAGATCCAGTGTATAGAGGAAGATCTAGATAGGACAGGCTCACCCAAAGAGGATGGCGACGAGTGGAGGTGGTGGGCAGACCGCGGTGGTGGTAGAGGGGGAAGTGGTGGATCCTTCAGGGGTCCGGTGATTGGGTAACAGATAGTATATGATGACAGGAGAAGGTGGTGGAGGTTCTGACCCTGGTTGAGGTGAGGGTGAGGGTGAGGACATGAAAGTAGAATTGGGTGCGTGAGAGGAGGGGGAGTGGTGGCAACTCTAATATCAGGCGTGACAAGGGTGATGAGAGGGTTTGGGTGTGAAAAGAGTGAGGGATAAGATGGGTAAGGGGGAGTGGGTACATGAGGCAACAAGGAGTAGCGGAAGCTCTAATAGCGGGTGTGCCGATGGTAAATAGAGGGGGAAGGTATGGTAAAGTTTAGGGATAGAAAAAGTATGTGGGGGTGCATGATAAGTGTTTTTTCCTTTTTTGGTGTAGGGACTGCTAGTGGGGGGTCTCCCATTTGAATAGCTGAAAAATACTTATTTTCTAGTAGTGGTAAAATAATATATTTAATATATTTATTTCATCTGTTTTGAGGCTATATAGACTACATAATCTCACACTAACTCAGTTCCTAACTCTGAATATATTCCTTATAATATTCCAAGATTCTAACTGGGCTTTACCCTTATGAAAATCCTTTAAAACATTTATTAATTGATTTTTATTTAAAATTTACATTTTCTCATAGAAATACTTCCAAATTATTAACAAATATTGAATTTATTATTTTTTTTAAAATTTGGATATTGAAATTTACTAGGCCTCCTAAACTATTTTAGGGTAAAGTGAAAATAAATTTAACTTGGAAAATAAATGTAACTCTTAAATTTCTCTATTCAACTACATCATAAAATCCATTAGGAAAAGTGAAAAATCTTTTTTATGGTAACTAATGTAAATATTTACATTTTTCCTTTCCATCATAGCCTAAACTATTTTATGAGATCAATTATAAATCAATTTTTATTTTGAATGGACTAATATTTTGAGAAACAGTTCATGTCATTTTCATGATAACTGAATATAACTATTTACATTTTTCTTTATCATTATATATCTTAAACACTTTTAAAATATAGAGTGAAAAACACTTGATATTAATTTGTAATAATAGTGATATCCACAATATAAATGGAAACTAAATGTAACACATTACTTTTCTATTTACCACCATATCCTAAAATTCATAGAAGATTAATGAAGTACCCAGTTTTAGATATATCAAGGAGAGGGGAGGGGTGAATTAGTGATGTTATTTTTACAATTTCTTCATTTAAAATCAACCTCTATGAATATTTAAGATATTTATCCCTATTTCTTTAGTGTCTCACTTATACTATATGAAAAAAAATTAAATCACTAAAAATTACACAAGGATTTTTACATGGTTTTCCCCCAATGTCAGTGACTAATTCCTTGTTGTGTTTGGGATGATCTGAGACACAAATTCTCTACTAATAAATCAATTTTAAAACAATATATCCCTTAAATTCCCAATACAAAGACTATCATGATTTTTTATCACTAATTTTTATATTTGGACTTTTAATGGGATATTTAAACTAGAATCCTATTAGTTTTATTTATATTTACTCCCACCAGTCGATCTATCACCAATAAAATATATAGTTTTTTATACTATAATCTCTAATATTATTAAATGTCTTCCAAATTTTCTATAAATAAGACTTCAAATTTCATTGTCTTCTAATATAGTGATTTTTTTCCTTATTCTAATTCAATTCTAAACTCACTGATCTTATATAATATCAGTAAAATAAACTTTTATCACCTTCTACTATATAAACTTTTCAGCTTAAAATATTTCACTTCTACTGAGAATCTAATATTTCACTAGTATTTCTAGTACATTAAATGTCAGTTATCACTCTCTAGAAACAATACAATATGTTTTTTCTCTAATCTGGTTTACATGACTGATTTAAAAATTAGATTCACACCCAACTGCACTATTAATACGAGTTCTTTTCAATATCCCAACTCATTTATACATGAAAATTGTATGCATGTGCTTCACATAGATTTTTCAAAATTTCCTTCTCACAAATGTATGACATGACACTACTACATATTCGGAAAATTCACAACTTTGTTATATACTTATTCTTGAAATACTACTACTGATAATGTAAAAACATCATGCTCTACATGTGAACCTCACATAATACAATATGTTGTATTTATCATGAATTCATTCATGCAATAGTGTTTATGTAACTGCCTCTTTTCTTCCTTCTCAGAAGGTTTTATATGTGGATACTCTGTTATTTGATCGCATAACTATATACACAGTACAATATTATCTGACGTTATAGTTACATGTGAAAATTAATTACAAAATTCAAGTGTATTATTTTAATAAGCATGATTTTATGGAACATCACAAACATCATGATGTTTTTAAGGCTTTGGAAATCTCGGCACAAATTCATGGAAACTTTTTGTGAATATAGAGCTCCCCCTAGACACTTTTTTATCTTCTCAAACCTCTTTTTCTATAATTCCAATCGTTACCCAAAAAATGATCACATCTGATATTATTTATAACTATATATTAATTGATATACTCCACCTCCTCATCTTATCATTCCAACCACCACACTTCTTGTGAAACACACCACCATAGATCATGTTCTTTACAAATAAAAAATCATATATTCATATGAATATTTTTATATTCAAACTCACACATATGTGAACATATGTCTCACTATATCATAATAAAAGTTGGTTATCCAGAATGAAAACTAATTTTCGTACATTAATTCTATAATGTTCATATCTAATGAAAATTTAATAGTCATCTCGATCTATAGACACATCGATATGAATAAATTCCAACATGTGCAGCAAACCATCGGGTGGCTGAGGTTGAAGATGAAGTTCCCTCAATCGGATGACTGAGATATAATTGATCAAAATTTGTAGAATATTTTTATTACTTTTTAATTAATAGGAACAACAACTTAATTTTTTTAATCCTTCATTAAGTATTTATTCATCCTGGTGATCGTTAATTACGCAAAAATAATTCACAAAATTCACAATCTGGCACTGAAGGTGGCACCAAGATAAACTATCACACACACATATAGGGATGGTATCTCTCTCCTTCCACCATATGCATTCCTACTATTCCTTCCTGAACAAGGATCATTCCTTCCCCTATAAATTATAGAATAAATATTTCAGTACTAGAAATAGAAACATTAGTAGTGTATTTTTTATAATTTATGGTGTTCTGAATCAATGAGACATTTTTCATTATATTTTTATAAACCACTATGTATTGATACATATATATTTACTTCATAGTGATTTATTATATAAAATAATTTTTTTAATTATCATGAAAAATCTATTTTCTTGTTGTTTTCAAATGTTAGTGATTATTCACAAAAATATCACTAAAAACATAATCATCTTCTAAATATATCTCTAAAATATTTTTAACATCAATTTATAAATATAAATAAAATTATGAAATCATAGTCAATTATGTTAGACTATATTTTTTCTATGGTTTTATAAACTATTTCTTAAAATAGAAATTTATTTTGGTTTGTACTATATTGGGAAGTGGTTAAAACCTCATACAATAAACCAAAAATAATTAAAAAATCCATTGAATAATTTAATAACTACTAATTATGGTATTCTAGTAACAAATTTCATATATGCACACATTTCTATTGGATTCCAGATATCACAAAAAGAAAAACCAATGCATATATAATATATTCAACCAATATAATATAGTATGAATTTATATTGACCATCAACATAAAAAACATATATAATAATATTAAATAATATTTTATGTTAGAAAATATCCATATACAACATTTTCATTAATATTATAAGTTATAAATTGTCTGAAAACACATCAGATGCTTTATTACCTCAAATCCCCTTTAATCCACCCAGATAATTCTTGTTTTTCATCAACGTTCTTCCTACTTTCCAACTCTATTACCTAAGTTTAAAATAATTAATTATATTACTAATAAACATAATAAAATAATATTAAATAAAATTTAGTTAATTATGGAATATATATGACCAATGTTGTGAATAATTAAAAATCATTAAACCAACCATTATTACTAAAACCAGAATAATAAAATTATTTAATGTTTGAAAAAAAAATATTGCTAATTGAACCAACCTTTAGGTTCTATTAAATAACACCTAATGAAAACTCATTAAAAAGAATGCTATAAATCACTAAACCAACCAATAAAGCTAATATTTTTTCTCTATGTTACTATTTTTTTCTATTTAACACATAAATTAAGTAAAAGTATAAATATTTTCATAATTAATGTTATCACATTAAAGTAAAAATAGATAGTAGTGACATGTAAAAAAACCTTTCAATGGAAAATATTCCCTGGTATTAATGTTATAGAGTTACACTATAGTAGGCCTATATTTGAATGAAATCATATCAACATAGAAAAAAATATCTTCAAATGAGATTGTCCCACTCAATTGAATATTTTATCTATTGAATCTAAATACATCCAAAAAAATTTAGGCACTCTTACTCTTTGTAACATTCAATAATATAACCTTTTGGATGAGATTTATTTTTCAATTTACAATTCAAATGACCAGGATACATAATATAAAAGAGTAATAAATTAATAAATAAACCTAATAATTATTGACTTATAAATTTATAATGCATTAATAAAATTAAAATTCAAATTAAGTAGTTGTTAAAGGATAAATCCATAAATAATGTATGGGTCCTCCATTTTTATCTTCATTTTCCAAATGCTCAGTAAAATTAATAATCAGAATGAAATAATATGAGGTAAAGACCATCTATAAATGGGAAAGTGTCTGTAAAATTATTTCCTGAATTTTATCAAGTCCAATTGGGGTAATGGTTTTCTTAGTGATCTCTCTAAAAAATGTGAAAATTTTGATTATAAATACACCTATTATTTTAGGAAAAAATTATATTGGAAAAGGTAATAATTACTCCAACAATATATGTGTTTCATGAAATTTAAATCCATGTAATTTATGATTATTCCAATTGGAATATCTTGAAATGTTACTTAAATAATCATATGATATATTAATATTTTTCATCTTTGAAGAAAAAATCTTTTAATTGATTTTTAAATGAAAAAATTATTATTTGATGCTTCCTACTTTCATCTTCCCATAGGCCATGAGAATTTACATAATCTTTTGATTCCCTAGACTCATTAATAAATCCAAGAATAATAGTGTCATATACATTCTTCTTAATGTATGTAATGTCAAGAATATGATGTAACAAATTTAATTCTAAACATAGAAGTTTGGAAAATATTTTTCTCTTCCATATTAGTGATCTAGTTATATATAATTACGTTTTTACCTCTATTCTCATTATCATTTAAATAAAAAAAATTCTGAAATCTATATAAAAAATTCATAATTAGTTGAAGATCCATCATCCTGATATAAGTTAAGTGGAATTCGTAAATATGTTTTTCTAATAAACATGGACTTTTTATGTTGAAATAAATGACATGTATCGATGATTTGATGATAAAACATGGAACACCATGTTTTACTATAAGGTAGTAAATGATGCCCAAAATTTATATTTCATATTAGGTAAGCCAAACCAATGTGTATATTCTAACTAGAAAATTTTCATAGTCTTGGAATGTTACAAAAGTTCTGCATTAAGGCACCATTAATTTTAAACATTTTTATAGTTTACGAATAATATGTTTCTATACTATCATTTCAATACCCATATAATTCTCAAAAGAGAGATAGTATATAGACATCAATGTCATTTCTAGGCATCTTTGTTGGAGTAATAACCATTGATATGGTAAAAGAATTTTTTTTGCTTACACATCAAAAGATGTATATTATAAAGGATTAAATCATTTTTCCATATGTTATAACTACTTATTAAAGTCCCATAATGGTTGATTTTATCACTATCCAATAAAAAACAAACATTTATATATTGAGAGTACAAATTTGGGGTTCATTAATCAAATATATTCCATAATTTTTAATATGTTGGATATCACATGAACCCATCATTATTATTATCCATGATAATCCACCTAAAATGACTAGATCTTTTAGTAGACATAAAGTTTTTTTTCAATAATGGTTTTAAAATAAAAAATTTAAAATATTGTAAAAGTATTTTTTTTATATGTACTCATGGAAGTGCATTGATTCAAACTGGAATCATGAAATTTTTACTTCTATATAGAATTAAAACATCTTTTTAAATCTTATTTGATCAAATATACTCCTGAATATTGTATAAAATCATTGAGACACACATGCATCATGTTATAATTGAGTCCAATATTGATAATAAACTTATTTATCTCATAAAATGATATTAGTTTGTTAGCTTCATAAAATTTATCATTTAACATTTTGAAAATTATGGGCATTATAATATTTTTAATTCCTTAATGACACTCAATATTGCACCATTTTAGTATAAAAGGGTGTTTTTAACACTAATAAAATCCACCACGTGATTATTGATTTCTATCATTGACTATTTCTAAAAATATATTTCTTCAATAATTTTCTCCTTATATTGGTTTCTAAAACATAATCCATTAATATGTTATCTACTTTATGAGGTTATCCTCAAGTATTGAAATCATAATTAATATCTATTAAAACAAAACATAAATCAACAAATGTGTTTCCATGTTGATAGTGTTTCCATACTATTATAAGAGTATCATTTACTAATCTCTATATTTCATTATCCATAATCAAATTATAAACATGTTAATTTTTATGGTGGTCATCAATGCATGAAATTTTTATAATGACTAATTCTCCTTGCAAAATCCACCACATAAATTGAGGAGGAAGTCGTTTCAATATCTTGTGCTCAAATACTTTAACCATCTTCAACCACCATCTATATTTAAATTTAGGACATGGAAACTTTATTTTTAAATCAATGAATCGATTAGATATTAAAAATAGAAAAAAAAAATCTCAAAATAGATAACATATATTGGTGTGTTCTGAGGTAATGTTATCCAACATTTATCACTTTCTAATTTATTTACTACACCATCAAATATAAAATAAAGATATATATGTACATAATAATAATAGAATAGATTTTAATTAATTAAAATATCCTTATCATTATTTAACTTGTAACATTATAAATCCTAAGAATACAAGAAATAAAATCCTTACAAAAACAAAAAAATCTCCCTTGTCCATGATTTTTATTAAAAAAAGGGTGAAAAAACATCAAAAGTGAAATCATGGAGTTATAAAGTATTGAAGACCAATTGTATCATTATATACCTAATTTTCAAAATTTAGAATTAAGGAACCAGAGTTAAAAAATTGTTCAAATCCTTCTAACAAATTCGATTTTTGAGCATGAATGACTATTTCCATATTACCTTTACAACATGTGGGGAGATTATAGTTTCCATATTTAATATATTTATTCAATTCATGAAGATATAGGTAATTGACTAATTGGGAAATGAATAATATGATTAACATTTAACAAGTATATTTTAGTCATTTTCCTCAACCTTTAAGGAGATAACATGATCTGATCATAACTTAAGACCATTTAGGGGGGTCTAAGATATCATAATAAGAGAGATACGAGGTTTATATAAGGAATTAGGGGATATTAAAATAAAAACTTATGATTCATGTCAAACCCATCCATTTTACATGAACCATTTTTACCATGATACAATAATATTTAGTATGAAATTAAAGTTAGTAGAATTTCCAAAGACCCATTCAGTATGTATCATCGCGGCCCAAACCACCAGGTCTGATCTAGAAGGTCGCATGACCTCATGTGTGCCTCCCCATACTCAAGAAGCTACCAACTAGTAGTGAGGTTCTGAGTCTATCAGTTAGTAGACTATACCCTCAGTATCATTTCATTGGATCAATAATGAATAACAAATAATATAATAAATAATCAGAGTAAACACGCATAAAGCCAAATATGAAATACATGTCATACAAATAAAAGCAGCTCCCAAAAGTGGAAAGTGTGTCCATGGTAAATAATAAAGATAAGTAAAAAATGATAAACTGAAAGTCTCACTAGTTTCTATCTTAGACCTCCAACATCTCCTCTCTCCTCAACTCAACTATCCACCATAGTGACCTTTCCCATTGCCGGATCCCTCATGAAATATACAAGTGAATCGAAGTAACCAAGTAGGGTGTCAGTACAAAACTTAGTTGGACACCACCAATGTGTCTTTAACCTGATGTGATCAAGTATATAAGTGTATTCCATAATAATTATAAATTTGTAAGAATCATAAACATACAATCCAAAATTTAGCGGTCGTGTGCTAACTATGATGCCACAAACCCTCAACCGTGCCTATTTTGGCTCTATGCTGGAAGGATAATCAAGTTGTCAAAAGAATCGAAGATTTTCCATGAGGCTAATGAATAATACTTCTTGGAATCATGTGATTGTGAAACATGGAATCACTACACTTCAAGGAATTCATGCTCTCGTCATTCCATATGCATCTAGAAACATACCCAATGGTATCCCCTATCCATCAAGTGCATCACCTGTCATCCCCGAGGCATCTTCTTATCCCTACACTATGTATATGTCCCTTGTTGTAAAAATCAAAAATCATGTACACTTCCCCTCGAAGGGATAAACATTTCATGACCGTTCAGTTACCTTGGGCTCTAAGAAAAATACAAAAAAATATCACATGGTATGGTAGGATATACAAGATATCATAGAACATCTTTATAAGGTAGAACAAAAATAAATGTGTTCAACATTGAATATTAATAATAAGGTACAATATACTTAATGAAAGAAGTTTTACGTAAGGTTATTAGGTATACAAACACACCCACATGCGATAATAATCTTGCTCAATCATCAAATATGTCTATGCATAAATCATATTAAATAAACATGTGTAATAAATCCCAAAAAGGTAAGGAACAGCCTACCTCAAAGTTTTCAACATCAATGGAAAAAAATTTCAATGGTTTCATTTTATTTAATTCAATTTTAATTCCATTTATAATAATGATATTTTAATTTTTTTACTCAATACATGAATCCCAATACTAGCACCACACATTCATTACCCCTTTACACATGTTTTATTCCTCATTTAAACATATATTAAATCATATATTTAATATATATATATATATATATATTAATGTATATTTATAAATGAAAATATAAAATATATATATGTGTGTGTGTGTGTGTGTGTCTATATACACAAAACCATATATATATATATATATACACCCACATATATATATATTTCTGTTACTAGTATATATATATATATATAGTCACACCAGTATATATATACATATATATTTATAATATATATATACAATTTAAATATTCCCACACGAACATTATTTTCTCAATTTAATAATAATAATGATAACAAAAATATTTATTATTATTAAATATGTATCAACATGGTCACCATTAAAGTTTGAAATTATTCTTTTGTTCATCCAAATCTTAATGGTTGGGTGATTATATTCATCCCATTACAGTGTTACATATTCTAAATCAATCAAAATAGTTGTATTTTGATGCTTCTGGATTGATGTGGTGTTACCAATGGTGGTCTTCAATTTAAAATGTTGAACAGTATGAATTAATTTTTAAATAAATGAATTTTAACTAATTAAAATTTGAATAATTAAATAATTAAATATTGAAAAGGTGTTATCATATTAGATGTTTTCAAACACCTTAAGCGCATAAAAGTTATGTCCCTCCTAGGGTAAACACCACATCGTGGACCTAATTGTGGTCTCATATTTCTCATATGATATGTCATGTTTGAGATATTAAATTATTTTCAAAAATAATATAATAAAAGTATTAAATATATTATCCTCACATGTGATATTACCATATGCTCGATGCAGACAAATGGTATCCCTCGCCTAGGGAAAAACCCATAGATCATACGTAACGGGTGGTCTCAGATTTCTCATATGATGCACTATTCAGGAGATATTGGATTATTTTGGATAAGTCATGTGTGTGTGTGATATAGTCTATTTAATATTTTTATTTCTTCTCCATTGAGGCTCTATAGGTCTCTTAATTTTGCACTATCGCAGCGCCTAACTTCGAAAACATTCCATATAACATTCCAAGATTCTAACTAGGCTTTTACCCTTATGTATAGCCTTTAAAACAATTTTTAAAGTTATTTTTATTGAAAAATTGCATTTTCACCAAAAAATACATATAAATATCAACAAATAGGTTCTTTATTATCTATAAAAAATTAGGATATTACAATTCTCCCCCTCTATCGTCTTCTTGTCCTCAAGAAGTCTCTCTTATAGTCTTGTTCAAAAATATCAGGCCACTAAGCTCAAACATAAGACCCACTTTTCCACTTTTTCTCTTAGATTTTTCCATGCTACCAAAAAATATGAAATAGTGGCACTATCTTTCCTTGAATCACTAACTCACTTTGATTTATGATGTGCACCATATGCTCCTAAAAGGTCATTAGTCTCTAGCTCAACATAATCACAATAAATAACATGTGCATGGTTGGGTTTGTACCTCTTAATTTGTGACACATGGAACACATCTTGCCAACCCTGATAATGATAAGGAAGGTACAGATGATAGGCCACTACCTCTATCCATTTTATGATCCAAAAAGTTTTACCAAATGATATGGTAGCTTTCCCTTCTTCCTTAGACATTTATATCCTAACCATGGAATCACTCACAATAAAACGTGATCATCCATAGTAAACTCTAAGGGTCTCATCCTTTGGTCTTCATAAGATATGTGTATACTCTGAGCAGTGATAAACCTATTTACATTCAGATCCACTCTCTCATAGGCCACCTTAACCAAATCAGACCCCAACCACTACATCACATGCCTCATGCCAACAAAGGTGATTGAAATGGTCTCCCATAAAGTGCCTCATTAGATTCTATCTAAATCTAAGCCTAGTAACTATTATTGAATGAGAAATATTTCAATTCTAGCTGATCATTCTATGCTCTATTTAACTCTATCATGAAAGATCAAAGCATATACTTCAATATGTGTATAGTCTTCTTGGACAGTCTGTTGGTTTGAGGGTGGTATGGTGTGCTTAATCTCAACTAATTCCCTAGTAATTTATACAAGACCTACTAAAATACAATATAAAATGTGAGTCTCTATCTGAAATAATTCTCAATGGAACTTCATATAGGTGTATAATTTATCAAACATAGAGTTTTACCAACTCATCCACTAAGTGAGTCTCTCTGATCAAAAAGAAGAGGTAATACATTATTAACCAATATACAATCAACCAGTCTCTATCACAACTCCTCAAGGTATTGGGTGACCCTATAAAAAAGTATATCATTATTTCCTCTCACTTCCACATAGGTATTGGGAGTGGTTGTAAAAACCTACTAGGATATGGGTACTTATCCTTTACCCTCTGATAGGTAAGGCACTAGGAGACAAAACAAACAATGTCTCTCTTTATTATGCGTACTGAGTGGCCTAATAAGTATACCACATTCAGTGTCATATAGATGTATTTAGTATACTATGGGTTAATGGATCAAATTTGTGTGTCATCAACCTAATTTTGGAATGATACCTAGCATTATAACCTTTAAAATTTGATACCCTACTTACACAAGTCTATATATCGACTACGCTAATATGGGGTGGTTGTATGTTATTGATTATGTCATCAGTTATTTCTTAACTAATATGGGATCTTTACACTCATGATGAGAATTAGATATGGTCCCTAGATTGAGATAGATTATGGTAGTGTGCATCCACACCATGATATTGTAAATATCTATCTGGATAAGGGACTTGTGATGTACATGTCTATAAGGATGAATGACATTTTATGTATTCATCAATAAGATCGGTCTAAACTCATATAATTGGGAACTAATGAGTTGGATATATGTTATTTACATGATTTTCCATGTCCCACAGTCCCTTAATGTATGGGGAAAAGGAAAAATATGAGAATTCATGTTTTTATATGATGTAGACCGGTGGGCACATATATAGAGATACATGTGATTGGTAGAGATCAGACTAGATCCCTTTATAGATTATGTAGCAATGAAGATTTTCAAGATTCCTCTTTTTTCTTACATATATTTCTCTGGATATTCGTATTTATTTTCAACACTATAAAGTCATATAGAGTCAAACATTGTATTTGACAGAATGGGGATAGATTTTGACTTAAAGAGCTACTCTAAAAGTGTTTTGTAGTCAATACAAAAATGTTTTTGATGGGTATTGATGAGGTATCACATATGATTTGATACAAGGTGAAGTTAAATATAGTTTTCCAAATTTTTTCTGGAAGATATCCAAAATTATTTTTTGATATGGTTTCCCAAGTCATTATATATAATGTAATATAAGGTGAAATGGAACAAATTCTATTAGGCTTGGTGTAGTGAAAGATTCATGGAGATATTCCTTAAATCCTCTTAAATATATATATATATATATATATATTTTATGTCTTGCATAAAAATGTCTATTTTCATGTGAAAAGTAGACCAACATTTATACAGCTTACAATAATAGTTATTATTTTTATAGTTTGATCGTCTAAAAGACTATCATTTAATAAATCATTTCATAAGATGAAATGATTGGGAACAATTATATTAATATGATGAATGAATTTAATGGAAATGGAATTTATCCATGTGTTACAATGCATGAATTAATGATATAATTCCCAGAGAGTGTCCTTGGGTGATTATATGTATTATTGTCGAGCAATGGTATTATGGGTGAATTTATTATGTCAGTAAAAAAATCCCAAATATACATAGATATATCCTTCTAATTTTTCATGTTGAGATTCATGAATAACAGAGGAGAAAAGATAATCCTTAAAGAAACACATATGATTCAGGCGTAGCCCATGGATACACAAAAGAGGTGGGATTATTTTTTTATCAACATAGTCATTTAAATGAAAATCATTTGATGGAAGTTAAAGATGTTTTAGTGTCTCTTCATTGTATGGTACACCTATTTACGACATTTTTTCATTTCATTTTTATTTCAATGTTTCATTAATCTTTCTTGGTAGATCCTAGAAATTTTTTTAAAATCACTTTCATATATTCTAATAATTGTTATTGGACACTTAAAAATGCCATCACTCATTAACAATGAGACAATATGTAAGTATTGGAAAAAGGATAAAGATTTTATTGGGTTAAAAAAACACATG
This sequence comes from Viscum album, assembly GCA_963277665.1. NCBI lineage: Eukaryota > Viridiplantae > Streptophyta > Magnoliopsida > Santalales > Viscaceae > Viscum > Viscum album. The sequence goes on along the minus strand of OY728164.1, from coordinate 1,829,849,854 downwards.
ACATGTTTGATTTGAATGGTATCTAAGTGGTTCCATATTTTTTAATGAGAATAAATGTTTTGAGGTACAACTAAGTTTCATAATGGAATACATTTAGGTTCCATAAGTACCAAGTTCTAATGTACCATGATTTTCAAGGAATGTGTAATATTGGTGTAGAGTTTCAAAAGAACAGGGTCTAAAAGAAGTGTACCCTTAAGGATTTAGGCTTTTAACAATAATTATAGGAACAATGCAATGGTTTTATTCTATAATGAAATATTTTATATTTATAGATGGTGGAGATACCATAATTCAGAATGATTCAAGAAGTTTGAGAAACTCATTTTAGTGAGACTTAGTAATGAAGCAAGAATTGGATTCATGAATGTAAATGAAAGATAACACAAGTTTCTCAAGGAAAGAGGGTACTATAGAAAAAAATATGTTTTTCTAAAGAAGTAAGTGGATGGTAAGAAATTTTTTAAGACATAGTTGGTTATGAATGGATTTCAATAATTGAAAGGAGTGGATTTTATAGATATTTTATCTCTCATTGTGAGGCACATGACGAATTATATGGTTCTCAATCAGGTTACCATGAATATTCTATTTATTGAACAACTTTATCTCAATGTAGAATTCATTTATGAAGATATAGAGGAATAGATCTACATAGAGAAATCATATAGTTTCATATTGTATGGAATGGATGTTATTATGTGCAAGCTCAAATGAGGTATGCATGGGGTTAATAAGGAATCTAGTTTGTGGAACCTGCAATTTGATTCCCTCATGGCAGAATGAATGTTATTTAAATGTAATTTGGATCATTTCTATAATCACAAGGTGTTTGAAAATTGTAGTTATTCATTATTCTTCTCTATGTTGATGGAATTAACTTAGATGGACTAGTGACAAAGATTATAGGGATTTTGAGGGATAATTGTTTCAAAATATTCTACATGAAAGATATTTTCTCTTCAAATAGGGTGTTGGGGATGAGGATTGGAAGAGACTATATTTTCAAAATATTGTTCTTGTCTCTATTTAATTACATACATATGGTGTTGGATGGATTTGAAATGAGCGATTCTAAACCGATTAGCACCCAATGGTTGGACACATAAAATAATATGAGAAGACACCTAAATTGGATAATAATTATACTTATATAGTTAATTTTCATATACATCATCTTTGAAAAGCCTGATGTATGACATAGTTTTTACGAGTCCTAGTTTTATATCATGTGGTTGGTATAGTTACCAGGTTCTTGATGAATCCAGGAAAGCATCATTTTGAGGTTGATTAGTGGATTCTCTAGTATCACAATGGTTTGGTTATTTTAGAACTATATTTTGATATAGTCTATCCATTACAAGGGTTTGAATATTCCATATTTGGAAAGATACAAAGCTAAAAAATATCACCACTAGATTTCTATTCAATTTTGGTGGCACAATCATGAACTATATTTCGATACATCAATTATTAATATCATTTTAAACCAAAAAAGTATACTACATTGTGTTTAAAAAAGTTGGGAATGATTTATTGTTTTTGGAGGAATTGGTAGATAGAATAATAATAAGGAAATAAATAGAATTATTTTAATATGAAAATAAAAGTGTGATTCAGTTGGACACGAATCTGGTGTTTCACTAATGGATAAAACACATTTAGCTAAATTGCCACTTCATATGGAAGCTTATGAAATATGAAATTTTAAAACTATGTAAGGTGAGTGTAAGTCAGTTGTTGGTGGATATACTGACTTAATTCATAACATTGGAAATTCATTAGTGGTATTGTGCTTCAATGGGTCTGGGGTGGCTTGGTGGTTGAGAGGTAATGGACATAATAATGGATAGAAAGAGGTGTTTTAGAACACATTGAATAGTATCCTAGAATACCAGTTCATAAATCCTCGAAAATGATTCTCAAGATAGAGATTGTTATGATTTGATTGAGAAGTAATTTTCTAGATAAGTACAATAACTTCCATAGTGGAGAAACATCTAGAACTGTGATCAAAATTCAAATATTAAAGGAAGCTATGACAAAAATTCGGAACTCGGCCAATGGAATCAGTAGCTTCAAGAATTTTTTATGTGGTTGGATGAGTTTCAGACACACTAATCATTCATTGGATGTGGAAGTTTAGTCAGTGTGATCAATGAGTTATTGGCCTTGTCTATGATCAAGAAGTGGTTCATCTATAAAGATCATATGGTAATGCAACCAACTAGACTAGTTACCTACTATGGAACTCATCTATAAATAGATATGTGGGGTCACTTATACAACAAATTTCATTTTCCTAATTAAACATTTCTTACCTTATTCTTTGGAGGGACTTTAGAATCCTATTTTGAAGTTACCTCTTCATTATATTCTATTTATGTTGTTCAGTTTTCTATGGATTTAGAATTTTTCCAAACAAAATTAATTATTGTGTTTCTTTTTCGAATACTATACTTTTTTTCTTTCTTACATTTTATTTTTGTGTTATGACTACTTCTCATCTATGTGTAGATAATTCATGGATAGAGTGAGGTTATTCTCTGTTCTAGATGCATTGCTTTTTGGAATCATATGTTTTGGACCTTTTATATCTATGGTTTCCTCCATTAAGGATTGTAAAGATTGTCTCATTTTGGAATGATAGTTTTAGATCAATATATATACACATTTAATATAATTTGTTTTATTTTAAATATAGTATATAAATATATGTAAATATATTAAGGAAATAAAAGATTTTTTGTTTCGCACGGTTTAGTTAAAATATTACCATTTTATTCTAATACTCGATTTCCACAATTATATGTAATATTGGACATGAAAATATAAAATCTAGACACAAATGATCCTCTAGGAAGCAAAGTTAAAAAATAAGAAACAAAAAAATAGTAAAAATAATAAAAATATAAATGTAGAACACCTCCAAAATTTTATGATGCCTCGACACAACTCTGAAACTATATAGTTCAAAATGTAAAACACAAAAAAAGTAACATCAATGGAATCAACTAGAAAATAATTGATCTACAAAAGAAATATTATTAAGGAATTTTTCAAATAAATATTTTGGTAGAAATTGTTCAGAATATCTTTTATATCTTGAGAAGGATGGATCTTCAATTTTTCACACTATCAATGATGATATCAACTATCTATACAAAAAAACATGAAATATTTGGTTTTTTAACACAAAAAATAAAAAACATTTCCATTTCATAGCTTGTAGGGTTTAAAATTATACTAGATGTTTAAGGCCCATTAGATGCCAAAGTTGAAATATCTCAGCCTGAGCCCGCAGTACTTCCTGTTCACTAGATTGTAGCACCCCACATCGATGCACTCCTCATAGAAGACGGTCTTTATCCCTATGAATTCCACCATAGGGACTCTGATCACCCACCATACCACTTATCATACCTTACCATCCTGATCTTTCATAACCCACACCTCAAAGCCCTCCCCCAACTTGCACACCATGCTCAACCACCCCATACTCCACCACCTACTTTGGCACCCAACACCATCATAGAAAAATCATCATAAAAATAGTTCAAAGTCCCTCCTATAGTCCTCAATATCTTCTTATGCCTCCCCCTTCATCACCGGTTTCCACCTTCCTCTGGCATCAGAGTTCAGTACTTCTATGTTGGTGAAGTGACAATATAATATACCACCTCAACAGATAGTGTGCTCGTCTCTGCATATGATAGACACATACCAAGGTAGTCCAAAATCACCCTAGAGGTACCTCCATGACTAGTCATGAGAGTGAAATACATTGTTATATAGGTTTTAAAGAAATTTGGTCCCTTCCCTTTAATATAATGGTGGGACTTTGAGTGCCAAACGATTTTATTATGGTGCGGGGTTGAATGTAGCACTTTTGTGGCCATGGCTACAATGGGAAACCACATCATAGGGATTGGAAACTTGAACCATTGAAATGTGGTCGGATTTTATTTTTAAAACTATTGGATCTAAGGTCCTAACACATAAAAAATAAGAATCACAGGTTTCATCATCACTATGAACTCCAATCCCATCCTGGGATACTAACCCTGGTCAAAAGGGTCTCCTAAGTCATGTTCTTGGTTATGTGTGTCATTGTAGTTTCCACTAGTAATTGAGTCATAGATGAAGGTTTAAGAGGTGTATATGAAGGATTTGTTCTAAAATATATATCTAGATATGGTTTCACTCTTTTGGAATAGCCTTTGGGATAACATGGACACCCACATCATTGAGTTTCAATCCCAGTAGAGAAGTCGGGATCAACCGATCATGTTGAGTGATCTCCTTGCTAGAATCTCCAAGATGGTTTCCTTCAATAACTGACATGAATCCATTGAGTGAATAAGGAATCTTTCTCTTATATTGATCATGGTACTCATGTATATATTTTATATATCCCAAACCCTATAAAATATTAGTAAATTTTTGGGATATATAAAATATGTTATGTTGAGTAAAATCAATATTCTTAATTGATCGATATTTTAATGAACTTCAATTTATCATATTTATAATATACATATGTTTGTGAAATTTAAAATATTACTATGTCCAGAAAAATAAAAATATAAATTTTAAATATAAAAAATAATTTAACATTAAAATGCTAGAATATATATTTTACAAAGTAAAATTTTCAATATTCATATGAATTATATTTAAATATATATAAATATATATATAGTTAGATTTTAATATATTTATAATTTATGATATATAAAATCATAGTAAATGAATATTTCAAAAACAAAAATTTATTGAAATAATTATTATAAATATAATTAATGTATGACCCCTCTCTATGTGTGTATTATATGCAATGGATGAATTTAAAATATTATAAATTTTCAAAATTAAACCCCCATTTGGAATTTAAATAATTAAAATTTGAAATTACAATATATATTTTAGAAAAAAAAATATAACACGTTATCTAAAATAATGAGTTCTATGAAAATATAATTAATAATATTTTTAATATATAATATTATTTTATTATATTTATTATATATATTAATATATTAATATATTTTCATATATGTTTATATATATATATATACATCATGGAAATTTAAATATATAAATTTTTTGTGTGTGTATTTATCTAATTATAATTAAATAAATAATAATAATTTATTAATATAAAATAATATTTATATAAATACACACATAGAGAGAGGGAGATAGATTCCAATAGAGAGGGGGAATATAGGGGAATTAGTTCATTGATTTTCAAGATTATTCAACCATTCCTTAGGTATGAGTGTGGGGGTTCAAACCCCATAGACCTCCCAAGACTATTTGTATTTTTTAGATGACATTTTACCATAGCTAAAATATTTACAATTGATAAGTGGGCCTTTTTTATTCCTTTTATAATGTAATGATTGAATCCCACATGTTTTATAAAAAACTAGTTATTGTGACTCTTATACCTCTCCATTAACCTTGTCTATCAAAATATTAGTTGACAGTTGAGTTTTATTAGACCATTTAAAACCTAAGCATACAATATGTACTTCACTATAATTTTTATTGGTTTTTTAAACTCTAAATAAGTTTTTCTGCAATTATGGTCCATTTATGAATCCATGACAATTTTTGGTGTGTCAACGGAAAAACACGAACACATACACATTATAACACCCAAATATTTTAGTTTACATTATGTTAAAATAATATTATGTTCGTTTTCTAATAAAAAATGCACTACCAATATTAAAAGTGAATGTGATATACTATAGTCATGTTTTATTTACATGATAACAGATGTAAGTTGTGTTGAAATATGGATCTTAGCCTACTAATAGATATAATGGATTTTAAAATGGGGTCATCATTTTAGTGGGAGATCGTTTAATAAAATTCATTATTAAATGGTTTATAATACATTATACTCATATTATAAAATCTTCTAATTTAAATAATATCATAATAATAATCAAGAAAACATTTTTAATTAATCGTTCAAAATAAGTAACTTAATGTAAGTAGATCTTAATACTGGTAACTTATGAAAAGTTCTTAAATAAGATTGTTAATTTAAGAGATGTTATTAAGGAAAATTCAATGTGATAAAATAGTTCCTTCCTCAGTAATCAAGTGTTGACGTTGTTAAACAAGAGAATATATATTCTTATAGAATCATAGAGTGACTCATTTATGGTTTCAAATTTATAGCATACAAAATAACCAAAGGAAACTTTGTCTCCAATCATGTACTCAATATGATTGGGTACATCAATGATTTTAGTCTCATTTTCTCTATATGATTGGATACATAAAATAATATTCAATATTATTTAGTATTATAAATTACATGGTGATACTATAGTTTTTATTAAAAATTTAATGGTTATAAAAATCAATTCTATTGTTCTGATAGATATTTTATATCGATTGCATGATTTACAGGGGTAGTAAATATATAAAAGGTCGGAAAGAGAAAATAATTAAAGATGAAATTTTTTTCAACTAATGGTGAAATGAATTTTATTCATTTATAACTTTTTTACTTAAATAATGGATAAAATTATCTTAAGAAGTTTATTTTATCTCATTTAACTCTTGAGAAGAGAATGCAAATAATATTTTTTAAAATAAAATGAGATGAGTTGTTTTTAATACACACAGTTATGCTTTTTCATGTTCTATAACATGATTTAGAGGGAGATTAAAATGGCCTGTTATAGTTAAGGAATTCATATTATTCCCATTTATAGAATTTTTCTGAAAAAGTGAATGAATTCAAGAAAATTTTTCCTAATATTCTTAGATATTTTATAATGGATGAACCGTGAATATGATTTCTTGAATCTTATACCATATGGATAGTACAAGTGGGAAAAATTTCAAACCAGAAGAGGAAAATTTGGTTAAAAATATTAATAATTTTTTTAAGAATCCTATCATGACCATTGAAACCTAAGGTTGTCAATAATAAAGAGTAATAATTTAATATGATTTATTTATCCAATATATACATGAATGAGTTTTTGAAACTCCAAAGAATATCCTTTTTAGGTATGGATGTTATAGAAATTAGTTATTTTATTTTTAAGGTTTTATGATTCCAAATGTATATTTTAAAATTCTTCGTAAATATATAGGAGATAAAAATAAAAGGATTAATTAATTGATCTTGTATTTTATATTCATGAGATTAAGTAAATAGTTACTATATAAAGGATTTGAATATAAGAGTTTCTATCAATAAAATGGATATAAGTAAAAGATATGTATCTTTATCATATTTCACTTATGTGATCAGATAATATGTTTCATAATAAATATTGGGTATTAATAATTATGAGATGGTTAAATTAATAAACATGGATTATAGTTAATTATTTTTATAGAATGTTTTAAGAAGAATATTAGGATAAAATTATTTATCTAGGATAATGTTTTTATCCAAATATTCATAAAAATTTGTGGGAATAAATTCCTACCACCCCTATTTGGTATATTTTAATAAATTATTCTTTTAAAATGAAAAAAAACCAAACACATAGAATATAAAATTTTCTACGAAAACAATAGTTTATTTGTTAAATATTCCTACTGAAAGGAAATAAATGTTATTTCCTAACATAAAAGGGTTTGTGTATCTTAGAAATATATTCTAAAGAAAATATGTTGTTTAAGAGGCTAGTGGGAGTATGTTTGGACTTAAATAAGTTCAAAATAAAAAAATAAAGGATAATATCAATCATAAGTTAATGTTTTTCCACTTAATATCATAAATTTTTTTGGATATTTTATAGTAAATACAAATGTAATGTTTTTAATTTAGTTAACATTTAGAAACTGGATATTTCTATTATACTAGTTTAAGATAAAGTGTTTTTCACTCAATATTATAAAATAGTTTAGGATATGTAATGATAAATAAAGATTTAAAGGGTTAAATTTTGTTATCATGAAAACGAAAGACATTATTTATGGAAGGATCATACCTGTAAAAATGAAAATTGAATTACAATTGATATCATAAAATAGTTTAGGGTATGGTGGTAGAGAAAATGTAAATAGTTACATTATATACCATAACAATGTGATATCACTTTTCCTTTAAAGATTTTAGAATGTGGTGGTCAATAAAAATTTAAGAGTTTCATTTAGTTACCATATTAAATTGATTTTCACTTTATCAAAAATTATTTTGCGTGGAATTTTAAACAATAATGTAAGTAATTGCATTATTTCTAGGAAATATTATGATCAAATATGGTTCGTATGATGATTATGATGAACCCAGAAATAGTTCTAAAGAGACAATATAATTTGACAACGTACCATTTTATGTTTTGAAATTAATAATTTTGTTTTAACAGTTAAGAATATGATTCCTTATTATTACCATTATGTAAAGAGACTTTATTTAAAGATTTTAATCACTAAAGAGTTTAGTGGTATGGTTTTATCATATTGTCACATTGATATGTGATAGAGATTGAATTTTATGTTATTTGTTAACAAAACCTAGATAGTATAGAAAATATATGGCTAGTATGGTATCTTTTCATTTATGTTATGTTAAACTGATGCCTATGTTATATTTTTAAATTATTCTTAAATATTTTAAGAATATTAAAATGTATCATATTTAAAGGAAACCATCATTTTATCAATTTTTAAAATTGGATATATAAATGAATAAATAGATATAAATTTCATGAAGTGTATTTATGCTTTTCCTCTCAATGTATGACATTTATTTTATCCCTAACGTATTTTCATCATGGAGTACTATAGGTTATTAAGAGATGTTAAGGTTATTGTGAGAATAATTCTTTTATAGGGATACATAATATCATTATGAGAAAGAAAACAAATAATGGTATTCTTTATGTACGTTGGATGACTTAGTAAGTATACCACATGGAGTGTCACAAAAATATCTTTGGTATATAAGGGGTCCATGGATCATATTTGAGTCCCCACTACCTGAGGTTGGTGAGATACCTATCATGATAACCTTCATACTTTAATAACCTACATACATAAGTCTATATATTGACTTAACTAATATGAGTGTGGTTGAGTATGTTGTTGATCATGTGGTCAGTTAGATCCTAACAAATATGGGATTTTTCCTCTCATATGATGTGTATGACATATGGGTCCTCGATTGAGATAGACTATGGGAGTGTGTGGCCACACCTATATTATATATATATATTAGGGAAATGTGATGTTCTAATCCACAATGATGAATGAAATGTGATATAATCATCGATAAGATTAGTCTACACTCAGAGAATCAAGAATATATGCATTTGATATATGGGATTGACAAGATGTTATGTCTCCTATAGTCACTCAATATCTTGGAAAAAAATATGAGAATGAATGTTTTCATATGATACAAAATGGTGTACATAGGTATATAGATACATGTGATTGATGGAGATAACGCCAGATCCATTTATTTCTTAAGTAGAAATGAGGAATTTCAAGAGGACACTCATTTCTTACATATATAGAACTACAGATTAATATTTGTTTTAAATGATATAAAGGCCATCAGGGTCACTGTAACATCTTGACCCCAGAATCATGGAGCCAGTGAATTATTTTAATACATTATCATAATTACAAGGAATCAATTCCCGAAGGACCGATCAGTTTACTAGTGCTATAAAATAGATTACATACAAAAACATTATATTATAATTTCTAAGATAAAATACATCATATATTCTTTTTATAATTTCATTATTCCCCTAGCTTAACCATATATATCAATTATATTATACATCTTGTAATCATGGGAAAATAAAAAATAAGAAAGGGGTGAGCTTATATGCTCAGTAAGGGTAAATAATTCAGCGGAATCTATAAACTTTTAAGACATGATGTATAATAAAAATAGTAGCCTTTAAAACCTCAAATTGAAGATAATATGAAAAAAATAAATCAAACATTACCATTTAATCTTTCACATGGATATTCTACTAGTCAAATAATCACATGTAATAACTAATTTCGTAACGAGGGGATGCATAATTCCAAACATTATAACTACTACATCAAGCCCTTATGCTAAGACCATTCAAAAATATTCTATCAAGGCCTTATGTCAAGACACTAGTTTGTCTCATTAAACCAACTGATTCATCTAGGGGATATAGAGGTCCCCGTCCATCACTTACTAAGTCCAATCCATTCCTCATATGAAAAGGTTGATACATAACTTATACATTTGTATTAAAATTAGAATAAAAAAAGTCAATTTTTTAATCATAAACCATGAATGGTATAAAAATAGAACATCCACAGTCAAATGTATCATATCTCATACAATAAAATATGGGAGAATTTTTTTTAATAAATCAAACTCAATCAATATTAATATTCAATAAAGGATTTTTACATACTTGAAAATAATCAGTAAAACTCTTTGAGAAAAATATCCATTTTTCAGGAAATCAATTAAAAGTCGCACAATTTATAAAGGAAGTCATTTAAAATAGGTTTTTGAATCAAATTTTCCCATACCAATTTGAAACCATTGAATTGAATTAAAATTTAAAAACAATCATGTCCATATAAATAAATCATTAAAATCATTTTTAAAACATAGACATTAATTTAAAATATTTAAAAAATCATTAAAATATGTAAAATTATGGTGTATTTAAAGAGTCCCTTCCACAAAACCTTAAAATATTCCGTTCAAAAAATTTAATGATACATGTACATTGATTATAAATATGTCACAATAAATACTTAGAGATATATAATCTCGGATAATAATGAGATTGAGGAATTGACCCTTTTTTGAGGTTTGATACTCGTCTTACGAGTCCAAAACATATGTATAATGTTTTTAAATATAATATTAACTTATATAAGAATCATAATAATATTAATGATATAATATATGATTATTTTAATACATTAAATTACCCTTTTATTAACAATTCGATGTTAATCCAACATTTTGGGTAATATCGCTTTGTTTATCATACGTGTTTTGACTTGTTATTCTTGATAATATTACTTAGATCATGACTTACTTACATCCAGAATATATAATATGATTTATATATCATATATATTCAAAATATAAATACATATAATATATATATATATATATAATATAATAAACCATTCATGGAGACGGTACGTCGTACGTACGCATGAACATTGATTCTGTTTTCTTATCGTATTGAATGGAAGTAAGTGAAAGACATATAAATACATACATATATATATATATCATTATAGTAGACATATTATGGAATATATTTCATAATTATGAATAATATATTTTTTATAATCATTCTTGGATGGTTAAAGTGGAGAATGAATCTCATCGTGTCGTGGAGAAGGTAAGCTATATGTACGCACGAGAGTTGATATCTTTACTTTAATGATTAAATGATATGGAACTGGATGGTATATTAATTATAAATAATAATAATCAGGTCATATTAATTATTTGTGTCTATTATACTCATCATTATACCCATCTAAATAATGTAAGTGGAATAACAAATTACACCACAGCGTAGAGACAGTAAGTCGTACGTAGGAACACATGGTGATATTATTATTCGCAGGATAGATAAAATGATGAATATAATTGTCCCATGATTATATTATCATCTCATTATATTTATAATATTGTATTTATTACTTTGGTATGGTAACAATATAGAAATAACAAGTATAAGAAGAAAAGAACTTGGAAAGAAGGGATAAAATGATTAACTATTCTTTGGGTGTTTTCTTTTTCATTTGAACAAAAGAAATCCTTAGGATAGCACTCTACCCAATGTTTGTCCACTAGGATTAAGTGAGGGAGATTGGGAGTTGAAATGGGAAGATTTTTCTGAACCAAAAGGCTTTAGAGGTGTGAGTTAAAGAGAAAGGGAGGTTCCTTTTTATAAGAGAGGTGAGGGGAACTTTAGGAAAAATATTGAAATATTAATTTATTATAAAAGGATTTTTGGTTTCTAATAGCACAAAAATGATTTATTTAGATAATTATATTATTATATGTTTAAATCCTTTCAATCAATAGGTTTTATACATGTTTATGTCATAAAATTAACCTTATCTTTTAGATTTAACCCTATGTAAAATAAGTTAACTCTTACCATGTCCTCTTGTATTTTTATAATACATGGTTAATATCATTACTATAAAATTACAAAAGAACCTAAAGTGGATCATTTATGAAATTTTTATCACTATTAATTTTATTTGGTTAACCATATATTTTTATGATTTTTATATCATTTAATAAAATTGTATTTATTTTATAATCTCATTTATGTCAATTTTGACACTATTTAGTAATTGATTTTAGATAAAGTTGTAAAAACATCATTACTTCATAAAAAATCCATTAAATAATCCATAATATGACAATTTCATCTATAAAATTCGTTTATAGATTCAAAATGATCAAATTACATTTATTTTAATATTTATTAATTCATTTATTTGAATCATTCATTAATGAGGTAATCACTGCATCATAATTGTTTTATAAATAAATATATTTATATAATGTATAAAATTATAAATAAAATAAAATGATATAGGAAATATTTTTATCTTATTAATATATATTTATAGACAAAGATATAAGTTATATATCCCTATGTTAAAATTGATTTAGTAAAAGATATATGGTTATGTTATAATTATATTTACATTAAATTATTTCTTATAACGTGTCATTATAACACCCAAGTGGTCCCATGGGGACATAAAATCTTATAACGGATTACAATTGTAGAAACTATCTCATCCAATAGGATTACGGTATGTGTTATGATATTTTTATATTATTATAATATTATTTTTTTTCCTTCTTTACCAGATTTACCCTTTAATCGTGGTAAATAAAAATAATTACTGAAGTTAATATTCATAATTTCAAAAAATAAAAGGTGCCTATTTAGACAATTTAGAACATATGATTCAAAATATGGAATCTATTTTTCCAAAATCAAAATACAGTGTTGATAGAAATTAATTTAAAATTAATTCTCATTGTCAAAACTAGAAAGCGGGTTTTTAAAAAGTAACAACTATAAAATGATTTACATGTGTTTATGTCCAATTTAAATGTGAAATTACTTCCAATAACCTAAATTATATTAAATTATAATAATATAATATAATTATACTTTAAAACTACTCAAATATATAATTTAACACTACAAATTATGTTGATTAAAAAAGTTGTTTTCAATTAAAATTTAGTATTTTTCATTATTAATCAAAATATGAAAATTATCAGAAAAGTACCAAATATTTATCTAAACAACATGTTTTAAATTAATATTTAGTATTTTTCACTATTAATCAAAATATTAAAGTTATTATAAAAGACCAAAAATTTATCCAAACAAACTATTTATGTCCCGCTTCTAAATAAAACTTTATTTTACATTATCCATTCCTTCAAAAAATTGTGTCCTCACAATTTAAACTCAGAATTGAAAACAAGGGGATTGAAATTTAAAAATATATTAGTTGAAATCCCAAATTTAAAAATGGATTAATGAGGCCTCTATTTCTAAATAATGAAAGGTAAGTGTGAAGGTTACTTGGAATAACACATACAAAGGTTCTATGTAGGAAAACATAGATATAGAAGAGAAAACTAACCGTCAAGTTCTGATGGAGAGTGATCGAGAATATTATTAGGATAAATTTGAAAATATTAAATCCATAAATCTATGATGATCCAAGGGACCATTTTATTTATCTAAAAAAATACTAAGAAAACATTTTTGGTTTTCAAGATCCATTCCCTAAAATTGAAGAACATTAGTAGAAATTCATAATTGATTTTAGTACAATCTAACCATTGGTCATAATTTGAACAATTTAAACTTCATCTATTTTTCAAGGAAATAATGTTGAGTTTTTTATTTCTTATGTAACACCCCAAGCTTCCACGGTTCGCTTCACTTTGATTAATACAGTAGCGTGTGTTGTATGCAACTTCGAGTTCTAACACACCACAACCAATCAAACTAGTTGTGATGATAGGAATACCCACTTTTTGAAATTTTATAAATTTTATAATTCAAAATGGACTTCATTTTTGGATTCAAAATATCAAAATTAGCTTACGGTGAATTTTTGGTACTTTTCAGATAACTTTCATATTTTGATGAATAGTGAACATTACTAAATTTTAATTAAAAAAACGTTTTTAATCAAATTAGTTAATAGTGATAAATTATGAATTTAAGTGATTTTAGAGTATAATTAGATTATATTTTTACCATTTATTCTAATGTTGTTCATTGGACATAATTTCACATTTTAACTGGACATAAGAAAGTGTCAATCTTTCGATAGTTATTATCTCTTAAAAAACGCTTTTCTTTACAACGGGAATTAGTTTTAAATTAATTTCTTCCAATTATGTGTTTTGAATTTAGAAAAACGGATTCCATATTTAGAATCCGTGGGTACAAATTTTGAAAATTGGTAACTTTTATTTTTTGACATTTTGAATAATTATTTCGGTAAATATTTTATTTACCATGGTTAAAAGGTAAATTCGGTACATAAGGGTAAAAAAATAATATTATAATAATTTAAAATTACCCTAAAACGTGTCCTACGTGTATTAGTTTCTACATGTCCGACCATGGTCATCTTTGAGTTGATTTTGGGACCCCATGGATCTACTTTTAAGTGATAATGACACTTTATATTAATTAAGTTAAAGTAAATACAAAAATGACATAAGCATATATCTTTTAGAAAAATAATTTTAACATAGGGTTATATATGTTATATTTTAGACTTTAATTATTCATTAGAAAACTAAAAATATTTCCTACATAATGATATTTAATTTATAATTTTTATACATTGAATAATTACATTTATTAATGACACAATAATGATACAGTATTTTCCTTATTAATGAATGAATCAAATAATTAATATTAAAAGTGTTAAAATAAATATAATTTTAAAGATTTGATAACATAAAAAAATTTGTTCATATAACATTTTATTATTGTTTAAAGGAATTTGGTTTGAATTCATAAATTTTTTAAGACTATAAAAAAAATCAATTATTAAATAGTGTCAAAATTGACAAAAAGAAGTATTTAAAACAAATATTATATTATTAATTGGTATTCTATTCCTAAAAAACTAAGTTTCTGCCAAATGACTTATATAACATTATATATTTTAATAATGGACCACTTGAGGGTATCATGGAAGTTTATAGTATGTTTATTAACCATATAATATAAAAATATAAAGAGACATGATAAATGTCAAACTATTAAACTAAGAGTTAAATAAAAAAGATAAAGTTAATATAGTGACTCACACCTATCTAAAACATTTTAGATGAGTGGTTTTCAACCTATCCCCACATTAAACTCTAAATAATCCACTTTGGAGCCATTATAAACTGAATATGAATTTATTATAAAATAATATATTTTGCTTTTCCAAAGGTGCCCCTCACTCCTCATATAAAAGGGCACTCCCCCTTCTCACTAATTCACACTATCAAAGCCATTTGGATCAGACAATCTCTGCCCAAATATCCTCCCAAATTATATAATTTCAACCTAGAGTCCTTAGTTTGATCATAATGCCAACCTATGGAGCCCTTTTGATCAAATCAAAAGAAAGAACCCGAAGAAGAGGAAATGTTTTCACCACACTCTTTCAAGTTCCTTTCTCCTTCAAATTCTTCTTTATTTGTTATTTCCATTCTAAAATAATAACTCCAGTATATTCTATATACTGTTATGTTAATAAAAATATGGTACAACCATATTCAGTATTCTATCCATCCTTTTAATGACATGTCACCATATGTGCGTACGTACGGCTTACCGTCTCCACGTCGTGGTGTAATTGTTATTCAAAAACATTATTATTTCGATGGGTATGAAAATGATGTGTAATTGAAGTAAATAATAAATATAAAATTATATTGATTCGGTATATATTATATAACATCTAAGTATATAATATTTTAATATCAAAAAAATGATATTGTCGCTCATACGTACGTACAGACTACGTCTCCATGAACGTGATGAGATTCATTCCCCATCGTATCCATTCAAGTCTAATTCTCATTTGATTATTAAAAATAATGTTTATGGACTTGATATCATTCTAGATATGAATAAGATACAAACTATCCATAACAAACATGTCTTATGTAACAAAAAATATAAAAGAAAACGAGTATGTTAACACCCGAAATAACGATAATACTAAGATATTATTAACAAAGCAATGTTAAAAGATCATATATGATATCATATTAATGTATATGATTCTTGTTTAATTTAATAAAAATTATTTCACCATTATATAGGAGGTAAACCAACCCCCTACCGAGGAAAAATACAAGGTAAGGGTTTATTTTACAATATCTTCATTATCCGAGGTTGTTTAAACGTAATTATCTACTAGGACCTCTTTATAATCCACATCAATGATTCATAAAAATTTATTTCAAAATATTCTTACTATTTTATAGAATATGGGTTAAAGTCATTTATACCATTTCTTGACTTTTTATAAGATTTTTATAAAGGAATCTTTCCATCGTTTTCCAAACAAGGTCCTTTTTAACCTTTTCGACAAAATTTAGGTAAGAATGTTTTATTAAATTATACGGCGGGTGCGGCTATTTACTGCCTTTGTAAAATCGTCGAAGATTCCCTTATAATTGTACAAGAATATTTTCAATGTAAATTTTTTCTTTTATAATTATGTGACTTTTAAATTATTTCAAAAAAAAGGATATATTTCTCTCAAATAGATTTGATTTCATCTATGTCAACATCCTTTAATGGATTTTTAAGCTTATTTGAAGTTGATTTATTATGATACAAAACTTCAATATTGTATTGAAGGTTTTGTGATATGTTAGACTGTGGTTTTATTTTTATACCATTCTTGGTTTATGGAGAAAGTATTTACATTTCGTATGCTAGTTTTAATACAAATGTTTATGTTATTCTTAAACCTGTTCATATGAGGAATGCATTGGAATTAATAAGTGACGGGAGGAGCCCGCTATAGCTTCTTGATGCATCGATAGGTCTCGTGAGACAAACTAGTGTCCTGGTACAAGGCCTTGACAAAATCTTATTTGTAGTCTGGGCATAAGGCCTTGACTATGTGGTTATGGTATTCTGGAATTATGCATTATGTCCTTATGATATTGGTTATTGATATTTCATGTGAATATTTGACTAGTATAATATCCATGTAAGTAAGTTAATTACATTATTTCATTTTATTTCTTCCATATTATGTTGAACTTAATGTTTAAAATGATTTTGTTTTAGTTATACATTGACTTAAATGTTTTTTCTTATTTATGAAAGTTTCCGCTATATTGTTATCCTTACTGGGAATTTGAGCTCACCACTTTCTATGTTTTATTTTTCCCAGGATGTGAAGAAGTATTTTATGAATGACCTGTAGGGATAGAATGAGGTTATATGTAGGGATAGTATGGGGGTATTGAGTGTATTCTATGGAATATGTTGTTGTAGTTTTTCACTTTATGTTGTAATTTAAACATTGTGAATGTATCTATTGATTCAAAGGCTACTAAACTAATCGGTCTTTCGAAACTTGATCTTCTGTGATCATGCCAATGTTATTTAATATTGCACCGACTCTGGGTAACTAGGGTCGGGGCGTTACAGTTGGTATTAGGGTATCTTTATTACAATCCTTCGAAGCTAAATTTAGATAAATTCTAATTAGAGCACATAGACCTAAGATGGACTTTGAGTATTAGTATAGAAGAACTTCCTCGAATTTTGGTATTTTAGGGATTTTGTGAGTTTTCTGAGAAATACATCCCTGTTTGGATATGAGCATGTAGAGGTGGCTCTGGCACAGATGTACCTAGTGGTAAAACCCAAAAAAACCTCTTTGATCTAGACTCGAACGGGAACTGGTGCATGATAACGGGCCTTGCTACACTCTTGGTTACGACAATCCCAGGTGATATGATTAGGATAATTCACATTTTCATTACAAACCATTATGAAGGGATTATGAGTATATACTTCCTCAAAGAAAACATTTTTATTATTATGGATTATATCCATAAAAGGTTCAACTCATGTTAAGTGTTTTACAAGTTTGGATTTATGTATTGCGATTCATAAACTAATTTAGTGTATGACATTGTATAGAAATGGCGCCTAGTGTATAAAATGGAAACTGTATCAATGCACACACTCTATGTAGGTATTTACCTCCTACTCAAGATAATTATAGTGGAGCTGGTGATGCAACTAGTGATGATTAGCTAATCACCATACTGGGACAACTCACTCGGGTTATGAATAATAACCTTACTCATATGGAGTACCCTGATCCGCAGCACATATGATCAATGTTAGATCGCTTCATGAGGAAACGACCACCAACATTCAATGGGAGTAAAAATCCCTTATTATTTGGGCAATGGATAAATTCTTTAGAGAAAATATCCCATGCCATGGGAAGTAGTGAAAGGGAAAAAGTTATCATGGCAGTTTACCGCCTCACTGGAGATGCTGACCAATGGTGGTTATTGATTCAAAACACAAAGGAAGATGGTGAAGTATCAAATATGGAATGAAGGAGATTAAAAGATCTTTTCTTAGAAAAATAATTTCCTCATGACCATCGAGCAGATATGGAAAGGCAATTTCTGAGTCTGATACAAAAGGAAGTTATGAATGTCACAAAGTATGAGGCTAACATTACAAAGATATCAAGGTATGATGCTGATTATATAAGTTACCCATGATGTAATATTGATCGTTTCTTTGATGGGTTAAAACCATTTCTTCGTCCAGCATTAGTTTCACAATCCTTCTCGTCGTACGAAGATATTGTATCGTGTGCTATCAAGACAGAAAAGGAATTCTCTAAGTCTTACGACATTAAAGGAAAAAAGAGAAGAAGAGATCTATTGATCACACTGGAAATGGAAATAATGGGAAGAAGGGGAAAGTTGAATATCCATCCTGTAGTAAATGTGGGAAGAAACACCTTGGTACTTGCTTGAAGGGAATGGGAGTCTATTACAAGTGTTGTGAAAAAGGCCACCAAACTCCTGATTGCAAGGGGAAAAAAGAAGCTACTGATGTTCAATGCTACAACTATAGGGAGATGGGACATTATTCAAATGAATTTCCTTAGCGTCAGGGGAACTTACCTCAAAAAAGGCCAAGGGATAAAGTCCAAGCATATGATATCACTACTACTAAGTTAGAAGCTCCGAAAGACGTGATAGTAGGTAATTTATTGGATTCCTCAAGTTTGTCATATGTATTATTTGATTCTGGATCATCGTATTGTTTCATATCTTCCCAGTTTTATAAGAAAATTAGATATTTCCAATATGATTTAACAAGTTTTCAGTCAAAACTCTTAAGGGAAGTATCATTGCAACAATGTTTTGTGAATCAGTCCCTATTAGAGCACATAAATGTTCTTTATCTTCTGATCTCATCGTCATATCCATGATTGAATTTGATATAATCCTCGGTATGGATTGTATTTCAGACAATGATGTGATGATTTATTGTAATAATAAGGATGTTACTATTTTTGAAGATGACGATAAATAACACCTTATCTTTAGAGCAGAATCATCACCACCTGATTCTTATCTAGATCCACCCCCAGTAGCTCAACTAAATTCAATTATTGGGGAGGAAGATAAGGAAATAAATTTGGGTGAGGAAATAAATGTTCAAATAGAGGATGTAAATATTGTTAGAGAATATTTTCATGTGTTTTCTGGAGATTTATCTTGACATCCTCCAGAACGAGAAATTGAGTTTTCCATTGATTTAATTCCCGATTCAAGGCCCATATCGAAGACCCCTTATAGAATGGCCACTGTGGAATTAGTTGAACTAAAGAAACAACTATAGGAATTGAGTAATAAGGGATTTATTCTCCCTAGTGTTTCTCCATGGGGAGCCCCTGTCCTTTTTGTTAAGAAGAAAGATGGATCTATGAGTTTATGTATCGACTATAGGGAGATAAATGCTATAACAATAAAGAACAAGTATCCCCTACCTCGAATTGATGATTTATTTTACCAACAACATGGATATAAATACTTTTCTAAGATTTTTCTTCGATCTGGATACCATCAGTTGTGTGTGAATAAGGAAGACATTCTGAAGACTGCCTTTCAAACCAGGTATGGGCATTACGACATTATAGTAATTCCTTTTGGTCTGACTAATGAACCCTATATTTTCATGGATCTAATGAACTGAGTTTTCAACGAATATCTCGATGATTTTTGTAGTTGTATTTATTAATGATATCTTGGTATACTCCAAAAGATACGAAGATCATGAAAATCATTTGTGCATTATCCTGAAGACTCTGAGAAGACATGAATTATATGGGAAGTTTAGTAAGTGTGAATTCTAGCTTCAGGAGATTTCTTTTCTTAGCCATATTGTCTCCAAGTATGGAATTTTTGTTGATCCTTCTAAGACCAAGGCCATCCATGAATTTCCAACACTGATGAGTATAACTGAGGTATGCAGTTTTATTGGTTTAGCGGGTTATTATCAGCGTTTCGTCCAGAATTTTTCCAGATTAGCTATCCCATTAATGAAGCTCACACGTAAAAGGGTAAAAAAAAATTGACAAAAGAGTGTGAAGAATTTTTTGAGGAACTAAATATAATATTAGTCAATGCTTCTATATTGACTCTACCATCAGGGAATGATGGGTTCTTTATTTATAGTGATGCATCGAAGAAAGGACTCGGTTGTGTCCTTATGCAGAATGATAGAGTTATTGCCTATGCATCACGACATCTTAAAATTCATGAGAAAAACTATCCTACTCATTATCTTTAGTTAGCTACTGTAATCTTTTCTTTGAAGATATGAAGAAATTATCTCTATAGTGAAAAATGTGAGATTTATACTGATCACAATATTTTGAAGTATATTTTCTCACAGAGAGAACTCTACATGAGGAAAATAAGATGGCTTGAATTACTCAAGGATTTTGATTGCACAATACAATACCACCTGGGGAAGGAAAATAAGGTGGTAGATGCTTTGAGTAGAAAGGATCATGGTGTTTTGAAAAAGATGAGAGTTGAAAAGGATCTTATATACATGGATCTAGTAAAGTTGGATATGGTAATAACCATGGATGTTGAAACATAAATGATTTTTCAGAAGGTTTCCAAACTATCTTTACTAGAAAGGATAAAGTGTTCTCAGACCGGTGATGAAGAGATTCAAAAGAAGATTAAAGCTGTGAATGATGGTAGATTGAGTGAATTTTTGTATGAAGATGGAATTTTGAAATTTGGGAAGAGACTTTGTGTTCCCGATATACCTAATCTAAAAAGTGAATTTTTTGATGATGCTCATAGTTATAATTTCTCTATACACACTAGGAGAACCAAGATGTATAGAGATTTGAAGGAACATTTTTGGTGGGACAACACGAAAAGGGAGATTGCTGATTTTGTGTCAAGATGTATCTTTTTTCAACAAGAGAAAGCTGAAAGGAAACATCCTGGTGGAGTCATGCAACCTCTTCCCATACATGAGTGAAAATGGGATAATATCACAATGGACTTTGTCATGGGACTACCAAAAACTCCTAGAAGGAACGATGTGATATGATTCAATGTTGATCGTCTTACCATGTCAGCACATTTTCTTGCTATACGTGAAGATCTACCACTCGAACGTCTAGGAATACTATATATTAATGAATTTGTGAGACTTCGTGGAGTACTGCTATCAATTGTTTCGGATCGTGATCCCCGTTTTACATCAAGATTCTGGAAAAGTCATCAGAAGGCCCAGGATACTAAACTCCATTTGAGCACTACCTACCACCCTCAAACAGATGCACAATCAGAACGAACTATTCAATCCTTAGAATACATGTTGAGATGCTGCTCACTAGACTTTCAAGGTATGTGGGATCAATATTTACCTATGGTCTAATTTTCCAATAACAATAGCTTCCATTTAAGTATCCAAATGGCACCATATGAAGCGTTATAGGGAAAGATATGTCACACACCAACCTGTTGGGATAACGTTGGTGAAAGAAAACTTTTAGGCCCAAAACTTGTTGAGGAAATGATGGAAAAGATAAAGGTAATCCAAAACCACATCAATGCACCTCAAAGTAGGAAGAAGAGCAATGTCGATAACCGAAGGAAGGATTTGGAATTTTAGGTAGGTGATCATGTTTTCATGAAGGTATCTCCATGGAAGGGTGTAATACATTTTTCTAAGAAGGGTAAATTGAGTCCCAGGTACATCGGATCATTCGAAATTCTAGAACTAATTGGGGTTGTAGCTTACCGTTTGGAAATGTCGCCAAGTCTCTCCAAAGTTCACGATGTGTTCCACGTATCACTATTGAAAAAATACATGCCTGAACGAACGCATGTACTCACCTATGAGGAATTAGAACTGGAACCTGATATGTCTTATTGCGAAGAGCATGTCAAGATTCTTGATATGAGAGAACAAGTGCTGAAAAACCGGACGACTCTTCTGGTAAATGTTCTATGGAGAAACCATAAGATGGAAGAGGCAACGTGGGAACCCGATGAACTTATGATGAAGAACCACCCAATTATTTTCATGCTGTAGTATACTAGAAATTTCAAGGATAAAATTATTTGAAGGAGGGGAAAATGTTACACCCCAAGCTTCCACAGTATGCTTCACTTTGAATAATACAGTAGCGTGTGTTGTATGCAACTTCAAGTTTTAACACACCACAACCAATCAAACTAGCCGTTATGAATAGTAATACCCAATTTTTGAAATTTTATAAATTTGATCTTTCAAAATGGATTTAATTTTTGGATTCGGAATATCGAAATTATCTTAGGGTGAATTTTTGGTACTTTTCGGATAACTTTCATATTTTGATGAAAAGTGAAAATTACTAAATTTTAATTAAAAACAAATTTTTTAATCGAAATAATTAATAGTGAGAAATTATGAATTTGAGTGATTTTAGAGTATAATTATATTATATTTTTACCATTTAATCTAATGTTGTTCATTTGACATAATTTCACATTTTAAATGGACATTAGCAAGTGTCAGTCTTTTGATAGTTATTATCTCTTAAAAACACGCTTCTTGTTTTAACCACGGGAATTAATATAAATTTAATTTCTTCAACTTATGTGTTTTGAATTTAGAAATATGGATTCCATATTTAGAATCAGGAGGTCCAAATTGTGTAAATAGGTATCTTTTATTTTTAGACATTTGGAATAACTATTTCGGTAAATATTTTATTTACCATGGTTAAAGGGTATATCCGGTAAATAAGGGTAAAAAAATAATATTATAATAATAATAAATTACCATAAAACTTGTTATAACCTCATTGGTTGATACATTTCCGACCATGGGCATCTTTGGGTCGATTTTGGGACCCCATGGATCCACTTTTTAATGATAATGACACTTTATATTTATTAAGTTAAAGTAAATAAAAAAATGACATAAGCATATATCTTTTAGAAAATAAATTTTTACATAGGGTTATATATGTTATATTTTCGACTATAAATTTTAATTAGAAATCTAAAAATATTTCCTATATAATGGTATTTTATTTATAATTTTTATATATTTAATAATTAAATTTATTTATGACACAATAATGATGTAGTATTTTCCTTATTAATGAATGAATCAAATAATTCGTATTATAAATGTCAAAATAAATATAATTTAATGCTATGATGACATACAAAAAATTTATTGGTTAATGTGACATGTTAGTATTGTTTAAATTAATTTGGTTCGAATTAATAATGTTTTTAAGTCTTTAACAAAAATCAATTATTAAATAGTGTCAAAATTTACATAAAGAAGTATTTAAAACAAATATTATATTATTAATTGATATTCTATTCCTAAAAATATAAGGATCAGAAAAATGACTTAGATATGGTTATATATATTACTAATGGACCACTTTATGGTCTCTTTGAAGTTTATAGTATGTTTATTAACCATATAATATAAAAATACAAAGAGACGTGGTAAATGTCAAACTATTTAACTAAGAGTTAAATCAAAAAGACAAAGTTAATATAGTGACCCAAACCTGTCTAAAACCTATTAGATGAGTGGTTTTTACCTATCCCCGCCTTAACCTATAAATAATATACATTGGAGCCACTAGAAACTGAATATTAATTTATTATAAAATAATATTTCCAGCTTTTCCAAAGGTGGCCCTCACCCCTCTTATAAAAGGGAATTCCCCCTTCTCACTAATTCAAACCATAAATGCCTATGGATCTGCCAACCTCTGCCAAAATATCCTACCAACTTCCCTAATTTCAACTTATAGGCCTTAGTTTGATCAGAAATCCAACATAAGGATCCCTTTTGATCAAATCAAAAGGAAGAACCTGAAGAAGATGTAATGTTTTCACCACCCTCTTTCAAGTTCCTTTCTTCTTAAACTTCTTATTTCTTTGTTATTTCCATTATAAAATAATAACTCATGTATCTTATATATAATTTTATGTTATTATAAATATGGTACAACCATATTCAGTATTCTATCCATCCTTTGAATGACATGTCACCATACATGTGTACGTACGGCTTACCGTCTCCACGTCGTGGTGTAATTGTTATTCAAAAAATTATTATTTGGATGAGTATGATAATGATGTGTAATTGACGTATATAATAAATATAACATTATAATAATCTTGTATATATGATATACCATCCAATTATATAATATTTTAATATCAAAATAATGATATTGTCGCTCGTGCGTATGTACGGACTACCGTCTCCACGAATGCGATGAGATTCATTATCCGTCGTATCCATTCAAATATAATTCTCATTTTATGAATAAAAAAAATGTTTAAGGACTTTATATCATTCTAGATATGAATAAGATACATCCTATCCATAAAAAACATGGCTTATGTAACCAAACATATAAAAGAAAACGAGTAAGTTAACACCCGAAACAACGATAACACAATGATATTATTAACAAAGCAATGTTAAAAGATCATATATGATATCATATTATTATATATGATGCTTGTTAAATATAATAACAATTAATTCCCCATTATACAGGAGGTTAACCAACCCTCTACCAAATAAAAGTACAAGGTAAGGGTTTATTTCACAATTTCTTCATTATCTGAGGTTGTTTATACGTAATTATCTATTGGGACCTCTTTATCATCCACATCCATGTTTCTTAAAAATTAATTTCAAAATATTCTTAAAATTTTATAGAATATGGTTTAAAGTCATTTATACCCTTGTTTGACATTTTATAATATGTTTATAAATGAATATTTCCACCATTTTCCAAACAAGGTCCTTTTTAACCTTTTTGTCAAAATTAAGGTAAGAATGTTTTTTTAACTTATATAAAGGGTGCGGCTATTTACCGCTATTATAAAATAGTCAAAGATTTCTTTATAAGCATACACGAATATTTTCAAATTAAATTTTTTCTTTTATAATTATGTGACTTTTAAATGATTTAAAAATATAGATATTTCTCACAAATAGTTTTGATTACATCTATGTCAACATTCTTTGAAGGATTTTTATGCTTATTTGAAGTTGATTTATTATGATAAAAAACTTCCATATTGTATTGAAGGTCTTGTGATATATTTGACTGTGGATGTGTTATTTTTATACCACTCATGGTTTATGGAGAAATATTGACATTTTGTATACTGGTTTTAATACGAATGTTTATGTTATGTTTAAACTTGTTCATATGAGCAATGCATTGGACTTAATAAGTGACAGGTGGAGCCCACTATAGCTCCTCGATGCCTCGGTAGGTCTCATGAGACAAAATAGTGTCTTGGAACAAGGCCTAGAAAAAATTGTATTTGTAGTCTTGGCACAATCCCTTGACTATGTGGTTATGATAGTCTGGCATTAAGCATTCCATCATTATGATAGTGGTTATTGATATTTCTTGTGATTATTTGAATAGTAGAATATCCATGTCAATAATTAAATGGAATTGTTTCATCTTATTTCTTCCATATTATGCTGAATTTCATATTTAAAAGGCTTTTTTTTTAGTTATACATTGCCTAAAATGTTTATACTTATTTATGAAAGTTTCCGCTATATTGTTATCTTTACTGGGCATCTGAGCTCACCCCTTTCTATGTTTTATTTTTCACATGATGTGAAGAAATATTTTGTGAATGACCTACAGGGATACTATGAGGTGACCTACAGGGATAGTATGGGGGATTTGAGTGTGGTCTATGGAAGATGGTGTTGTATTTTTTCACTTTATGTTGTAATGTAAACTTTGTGAATGTATCTAGTGATTCCAAGGCTACTAAAATAATCGGTCTTTTAAGAATTGATCTTTTGTGATCATGCCAATGTTATGTAATAATGCACCAACTCTGGGTAACTAGTGTTGGGGCATTACATCTTTTGTGTTGTAAGATCAGGAGATCTATAAATAAAACCATAGGTCATTCCATCTATCTCAATAAAAGTTAGCACGGGTTATCACATATGCATAAGTCCACCTATAGTGAGATAATACATTAATCTAACAAACTTCAACTGGATTGAAACTTATATTATCCATAAATTGATAAATTTAAAATCCTTCCAAAAACTATAAATCTAAAATATTATAAATAGGTGAACAAAATTGGATTAGAAATTATATCCCATATCTCATAGGTCGGTTCTTGGTTTTCATATTCCAATCATGTGAATAACTTTATCATTTATTCTCTTGAGTCACGGTAACAACCTGAATTATCAGATATAATTATTTAAAACATGCATTTTTATTTGTTCCAAAACATATAGGATTATTCATTATGTCTCAAAAAGTTGTATACTTCATCCATGATTGCATAACACTTTTGTCGACAAATCCAAAATCTGATCTCAAGAAACTAACATCATCCAATGTACTTATTCAAATCTAACATATCTTTATCCAAACATTATTATCTTAATATAAGGAACATATTAAGGGTTATATTTGCCTTAACCATATGTTATCTATATATAATCTTACCCTTAAATCAATCTTATTTTCCATTATAACAATTCAACATATTCTTTAAAATCCTTAAAAAAAATAAACTGAATACTCCTTATATAATTAATTTATTCATAATTCATGCATCTAGATACATAAATACTTAAATCCTTCCAGTTTAATGTTTGGAATTGAATAGGTCCTTCCTTTGTTTAGAGAGAGATTCTTATGTCTAGGAATTTATTTGGATAATTCCAATGATTTACATAGATGAGACATTGAACTCCATAACAATTGGTCACTCTATGGCCCTTTTTCTAGCAGAGATAACATCTTACCATCGATTTGAGGTATTCATCAAGGTTCTTCATCCCTTCATCTTGACATGTAGGACAACGAATCTTATTTAATCTATGATTCTTATATTTTGAACATTTTTAAACGTTCATCTTCCTCTTATGCAATGTGTTAGTAAAGTCATAAAAGATCACATTGTTAATCATATATTGTGATAATTGATTTAGCATAATATAGATATCTTTCTCTTCAGTCATTGTCCAATTTTGTTGCTCAAAATCACAATATTTTCCATCAAACTCAATGTTAATCCAATTACATCTGGTTTCCTCCATTAACTAAGACCAAAAAGTATAGGGTGAGAAACATATCTCATTGAAGAGAACCACATAATCAAGGGAATTTACATTCAATCTATAACAACATAGGTTTAGACCTAGGTTATACATGATCATTACCCTAATTCTAGGGGGTTCTTCAATACTTATCCTCAAAGTCAATTGTAGGGTTATGATCCCTAATCAATTTACAAGGTTGTTGCTAAAATTACTTTGATACAAATTGTAATTCCCTAACCCCAGAATCCCAAATTCAGTGCATTATTTTAATACATTGGTATGATTACGAGTAATAAAGTCCTAAAGGACCGATCAATTTCATAGTCTTGGAAAATATATTACATACATGAACTTTACATTACAATTTCTTACATAAAATAAAGAATAGATAATCATTTTATAACTACATTATTCACCTATATTAACCATGTATATCAATCATAATACAATTCTTGGAATCATTGGAAAATAAAACATAAGAAATGGGTGAGCTCATATACTCAGTAAGGGTAAATAATTCAGCGGAAGATATAAACTTTTAAGGCATGATGTATAATAAAAACAACAGGCCTTTAAACAAAAACATGAACATAAAATCAAAAAAATAAATCTAATATTACCATATTAACATGAACATAGATATTCTACTATTAAAATAATCACATGTAATAACTATTTTCATAACGACAGAATGAATAATACCAGACATAATATCCACTCCGTCAAGGCTTGTGCGAAGACCATTCAAAAATATTATGTCAAGGCCTTATGCCAAGACACAATTTTGTCTCATAGGACCTACTGATACATCGAGGGGCTATAAAGGTCCCCACCCGTCGCTTATTAAGTCCAATTAATTCCTCATATGAAAATTATGAAACACAACATAAACATTCGAATTAAAACTAGCAAATGAAATGTCAATATTTTAACCATAAACCATGAATGGTATAAAAATAGAACATCCACAGTCAAATGTATCATAATTAATTAAATAAAATATGGATGATTGTATTATAATAAATCAATCTCAATCAAGTATAATATTTAATAAAGGATGTTGACATAGTTGAGAATAATCAGTAAAACTCTTTAAGAGAAATACACCTTTTTCATGAAATCATTTCAAGTCACACAATTTATAAACGAAATCATTTAAAATAGTTTTTTGAATGAAATATCCCCAAACCAATTTGAAAAATTTTAAAGGCATTAACATTTTAAAATAATATTGTCTATATAAATAAATCTTTAAAATAAATTTCAAAATATGGACATTAATTAAAAAGATTTAGAAAAATAAATTTTAAAATATTTAAAATGATGATATAGTTAAAGAGGACCTTCTTGAAAACCTTAAAATATTCCTTTTTAAAACATTATTATGAGACATGGACACATATTATAAATATTTCCCAGTAAATACTTAGACATATACAATCTCGGATAATAATGAGATTGAGGAATTAACCCTTACCTTAGGTCTGATACTCTCTGTATGAGTTTGAAACTCATGTATAATGTTTTTAAACATATTATTAACTTATATAAGAATCATAATAATATTTATTATATCATATATGATTCTTTTAGGACTTTATATTACCTATTTATTAACAATTCTAAGTTAATGCTACATTTTAGGTAATATCGCTTTGTTTATCATACCTGTTTTAACTTGTTATTCTTGGTCATATTAATTAGATCATTATTTACTTACTTAAAGAATGTATAATATTATTTATATATCATATATATTCATAATATAAATACATATAATATATAGATATAAAAAATGTAATACACCGTTTAGGGAGATGGTAGGCAATACGTACACAAGAACGTTGATTCGGTTTTTTATCGTATTGAATGGAAGTAAGTAAATGAAATATAAGTAAATATGTATATATATATATGTAATTATATTAGACTTAAAATGAAATATATTTAATAATTATTTATAATATATTTTTTATAATCATTCTTGGATGGTTAAAGTGGAGAATGAATGTCATCGTGCCGTGGAGATGGTAAGTCGTATGTACGCACGAGCGGTGATATATTTCCTTTAATAATTAAATGTTATAGAAATGGATGGTATGTTAATTATGAATAATAATAATCATGTAATATGAATTATTTATTTCTATTATACTCACCATTATACCCATCAAAATAATGTAATGTGGAATAACAACTTACACTACGGTGTGGAGACGGTAAGTTGTACGTAAGCACGCATGGTGATATTATTATTATTAGGATGGATAAAATGTTGAATATATTTGATGCATGATTATATTAACATCTAAGTATTTTTATTATAATTAATTTATTACTTTGGTATGTAAAATTATATAAATAATAAGTATAAGAATAAAAGAACTTCGAAAGAAGGGATAAAACGATTACATCTCTTTCGGGTGTTTCCTTTTGATTTGAAAAAAAGGGCTCCTTAGGAAGGATCTATGCAAAAATTTAGGCCTATAGGATTAAGTGAGGGATTTTGGGAGGAGAAATTTTCATGGTTTGGTAGAACCAAAAGGCTTTATAGGTGTGAGTTAAAGAGAAAGGGAGGTGCCATTTTATAAGAGAGGTGGGGGAACTTTAGGAAAAATCATGAAATTTTATTTTATTATAAAAATATTTCAGATTTATAATAGCTCCAAATTGATTTATTTCAAGAATAATATGAGTACGGGTCTAACTCCTCTCAACCAATATGTTTTAGACATTTTTAGGTCATAAAATTGACCTTATCTTTTAGATTTAACACTTTGTAAAATAAGTTAACACGTATCATATCCTCTTGTATTTTTATACTAAATGGTTAATATATTTATTATAAAATGACAATATAACAAAAATTGGATCATTTTTTAAATTTCTATCACTATAAAAGTTATTTTTTTGAAATTTATATTTTTAGGATTTTTATATCATTTAATAAAATATTATTTATTTTAAAATCTCATTTATGTTAATTTTTACACTTTAAAGTAATTGATTTTTTAAAAAGTCATGTAAAATTTATTCCATCAAAAAAAGGCATTAACACATCACTAATAGTCCAATGTTATCCATAAAATTCTTGGACAGCATCAAAATGTTCAAATTACATTTATTTTAATATTTATAAATTATTGTATTTGAATCTTTCATTAATGAGGTAATCATTGCATCATAATTGTGTCATAAATAAATATATTTATCTAATGTCTAAAATTTATAAATAAAATACCATGATGTAGGAAATATATTCATCTTTCTAATTGATATTTATATACAAAGATATATTTTATACAAATCAATATTAAAATCGATTTAGTAAAAGATATATGTTTATGTTATAATTATATTTACTTTAAATTAATTCTTATAACATGTCATTATCACACCCAAGTGGACCCATGGGGACCTAAAATAGTCCTAAGGATGACCATGGTTGTAAATATCTCATAAAATAGGATTATTTAATGTGTTAGTCTAGTTTAATATTATTATTATATTATTTTTTTACCTTTATTTACCTGATTTTCCCATTAACTATGGTAAATAAAAATAATTACTAAAGTTACTATTCATAATTTAAAAAAATAAAAGGAACCTATTTATACAATTTGAACCTTATGATTCAAAATATGGAATCCATTTTTCTAAATTCAAAATATAGAGTTGGAAGAAATTAATTTAAAATCAATTCCTATTGTCAAAACTAGAAAGCGGGTTTTTAAGAAGATTAAACTATCAAAAGACTAACATGTGTTTATGTCCAATTTAAATGTAAAATTACTTACAATGACCTAAATTATATTAAATGATAAAAATATAATATAATTATAATTTATAACCACTCAAATTTAGAATATAACACTATAAATTATTTCAATTAAAAAAGTTGTTTTCAATTAAATTTAGTATTTTTCATTATTCATCAAAATATGAAAGTTATCAGAAAAGTTCCAAAAACTTATCCAAACTAAATTTTTATGTACCACTTCTAAATAATAATTTAATTTCATCATTTTGAATATATAAAAGTGTCAAATATTGGATTTAAAATGGGTTCTCCATTAAAAGGTGAAAAAACTGCATTTTTTATAAATACTTCTTTTATCTGAAAATTTGATTTTTTTTCTTTATATAATGTCTAATAAAAACCAGATATGAATGTTAAAATTATATAGGATATATAAAATTCAAAATTTGTTTAAGAATATTCATAACATCTTTTTAAACAGCTAGATTAATTGGTCTTGATGCACTTGAACTGGGTGTTTTTGAACATCACATGCTATTGAATTTTTGAAAAAGTATACCGTGGAAGATTGGGGAGTTAAATTATCCCTTTATTCAAAAAAATATGTCCTCTTAATTTAAAATATGTAATGAAAACTAGGGGTTTGACATTTTAAAATATCATATTTGGAATCCCACATCAAAAGATGCATTAATTAGGCCTCTATTTTAAAATAAATAAAGGTAAGTATGAAGGTTACTTGGAATAACACATACTAAGGTTACATGTAGAAAAACATGTACATGGAATAGAAACCTAACCATAAATTTCTAAGTGACATTGATAGAGAATATTATTAGGAGAAAGTTAATAATCAGAAAGCCATAAATCTATGATGATCGAAGGGAACCTTTGATTAATCCAGAAAAAATATTGGGAAAACATTTTTGGTTTTAAATATCCTTTCCCTAAAGCTGAAGAATAGGAGAAGAAATATTTACTGGATTTCAGCATAACATCGCCATTGGTCATGCCTTGAACAATTTCCACATCATCTCTTATTCAAGGAAATGAAGTTGAATTTTTCATTTCTAAAGTGTTGGAATATCCGATCTATAAATAAAATGATAGTTCATTACATCCATCTCAACAAAAGTTATCATGGGTTATCACATATTCATAAGTCCACCTATATTGAGATAATACATTAATCTAA
Source organism: Viscum album (assembly GCA_963277665.1). Classification (NCBI taxonomy): domain Eukaryota; kingdom Viridiplantae; phylum Streptophyta; class Magnoliopsida; order Santalales; family Viscaceae; genus Viscum; species Viscum album. Next base: position 1,829,817,183 of record OY728164.1, on the reverse strand, counting down.
AAAACTTCAACTGGACATAAACTTATACAATCCATAAATGTATAACTTTACAATACTTCTAAAAACTATAAATCTACAAATTTAGAAAGAGGATAACAAAACTAGATTAAAATTTATATCTCATATCACATAGGGCAGTTCTTCGTTGTCATATTCCAAACATGTGAACACCTTCATCATGTATACTATTGAGTCACGGTAACAACCGGAATTATCAAATATCCGTATTGAAAACATGCATGTTTCTATGTTCCAAAACATAGTGTATTATTCCTTAAGTCCCAAAAAGTTGTATACTTCATCCATGATAGCATAACCCTCCTTTTGACAAATCCAAAATCAGTTCTCAAGAAACTAGCATCATCTAATTTAGTTATTCAAATTCAACATATCTTTATCCAAACATTATTATCTTAACATAAGGAACATATTAAGGGTTATCTTTACCTTAATCATATGTTCTCCTAATATAATCATAGCCTTAAATCAATTTTCATGTCCATTATAACTATTCAACGTATTCTTGAAAATCCATAGTGAAAAAAATAAACTGAATACTCCTTATATAATTCACATATTTGTAATTCTTGGATCCAAATACATAAATACTTCAATCCTTCCAATTTAATGGTTGGAATAGAATAGTTCCTTTTTTGGTTAAGACGAATATTCTTATGTCTAGGAATTGAGTTGGATAAAGCCCATGATTTCCATAGATGAGTCACTGAACTCCATAACAATTGGTCACTCTATAACCCTTTTTCCTGTAGAGATAACATATTCTCCTTCATTTTAGGTATTCCTCATGTATTTTATTCCCTTCCTATTGACATGTGGGAAACCAAATATTATTTACCCAATGCTTCTTAAAATTTGAACATTTATAAACGTTCATATTCCTCTTACGTAATGTGTTAAGAAATTCATCAAAGATAACATTGTTAATCATATATCATGATAACTAATTCATCATAATCACAATATCTTTCTCTCGAGCCATTCTCTGATTTGGTAGCTCAAAATCACAAGATTTTCCATCAAACTCAATGTTAATCCAATTCTTTCTGGTTTTTTCCATTAAAAAAGACCAGAAAGCATAGAGTGATAAACAGATCTCATTCAAGAAAACCACACAATCAAGGGAAGGTACATTCAATCTATAACATCATCGGTTTAACCCTGGTTTATACATTATCGTTACCAAAATTCGAGTGGGTTCTTCTATACTTAAGCTCAAAGTCAATCGTACGGTTATAATCCCAAATTTAAATTTTCCAAATCTATTTCCAAGGGTGTTGCTAAAATTTGTCTAATACCAACAGTAATGCCCTAACCCCAGAAGCCTCGAGTTTTAGAATTATTTTAATATATTGTCATGATTAAAAGGATTCAAGTCCTGAAGGACTGATCAGTTTAGCAGTTTCGGAAAATAGATTACATAAATAAACGTTACGTTACAATTTCTAACATAAAATACATAATAGATAATCCTTTTATAATTCCATTATTCCCCCAGATTAACCCTGCATATAAATCATAATACACTTCTTGGAATCCTGGTAAAATAAAACATAAGAAAGGGGTGAGCTCAGATGATCCATCAGGGTAAATAATTCAGAGGAAGGTATAATCTTTTAAGGCATGATGTATAATAAAAACAGAAGCCTTTTAAACATAAACATAAAAACAATATGGAAAAAATAAATCAAATATTACCATATAAACATGCACATGGATATTCTACTAGTCTAATAATCATATGTAATAACTAATTTCATAATGAGAAAATGCACAATGTCGGACATAATAACTACAACGTCAAGGCCTTGTGCCAATCCCATTCACAAATATTCTATCAAGGCCTTGTTCCAAGACACTAGTTTGTCTCCTGAGACCTACCAATTCATCTAGGGGCTATAGAAGGCCCCACCCTTCACTTACTAAGTCTAATACATTCCTCATATAAAAAGGGTGAAACATAACATAATCATTCATATTAAAACTAACATATGAAATGTCAATACTTTAACCATAAATCATGAATGGTATAAAAATATAACATCCACAGTCAAACATATCATAACTCATTCTATACAATATGGAAGATTGTATTATAATAAATCAACATCAATCAAGAATAATATCCAATAAATGATGTTAACAAAGTTGAAAATAATCAGTAAAACTCTTTGAGAGAAATATCCCTTTTTTATGAAATCATTTAAAAGTTGCACAATTTGTAAAGTCCTTTAAAAGTTGTTTTTAAATAAAAGTGTCTCATACAAATTTGAAACTTTTAAAATGAATTAAAATTTTAAAACAATCATGTCGATATAAATAAATCCTTAAAATCATTTTGAAAACATGGTTAATTAAAAATATTAAGAAAAATAAATCATTCAAATATTTAAAATGATGATCTAGTTAAATATTACCTTCCATAAACCATAAAATATTCATTTTGAAAACATTTTAATGAGACATGTACATGGATGATAAATATTTTCCAATAAATATTTAGTCATATACAATCTCGGATAATAATGAGATTGAGGAATTAACCCTTACCTTAGGTCAGATACTCTTTGTACGTGTATGAAACATTTATATAATGTTTTTAAAAATATTATTAACTTATATAAAAATCATAATAATATTTATGATATCATATATTATTCTTTTATGACTTTATATTACCTGTTTATTAACAATTCCAGGATAATGCAACATTTCGGGTAATATTGCTTTTTTTATCTTACGTGGGTTGACTTGTTATTCTTGATCATATTACATAGATCATGATTTGTATACTTCCAAAATTTATAATATTATCTATATATAATATATATTCAAAATATAAATACATATAATATATAGATATATAAATTTTAATGCATCTTTCATGGAGACAGTAGGTCGTACGTATGCATGAACGCTATTTTAGTTTTATTATTGTATTGAATGAAAGTAAGTGAATGACATAAATGTATATATATATCATTATAGTAAACTTATTATGGCATATAGTTCATAATTATTAATAATATATTTTTTATAATCATTCTAGTATGGTAAAGGTGGAGAATGAATCTCATCGCGTCATGGAGACGGTAAGCCGTATGTACGCATGAGGGACGATATCTTTCATTTAATGATTTAATGATATGGAACTGGATGTTATATTAATTATAAATAATCATAATCATGTCATATTCATTATTTATGTCTATTATACACATCATTATACCTATCCAAATAAAGTAATGGGGAATAACAAATTATACCACAACGTGGAGACGGTGAGTCGTACATACGCATGCATGGTGATATTATTATTATTAGGATGGATAAAATGATCAATATAATTGTCCCATGATTATATTAATCTCTAATTATATTTATTATACTATATTTATTACTTTGGTATGAAAAAAATATTGAAATAATAAGTAGAGTAAGAAAAGAACTTTTAAAGAAGGGATAAAACGATTACCTCTTCTTTGGGTGTTTCCTTTGGATTTGAACAAAAGGGATACTTAGGATGGCTCTATGCCCATATTTAGGCCTCTAGGATGATATGAGAGAGGTTGGTAGGAGAAATGGGCCAGTTTTTGCCGAACCAAAAGGCTTTAGAGGTGATAGTTAAAGAGAAAGGGGTGTTCCATTTTAAAGAGAGGTGAGGGAAATTTAGGAAAAATATTGAAATATTAATTAATAAAAAAATGATTTTATGTTTATAATAGATAAAAATTAATTTATTTGGAGGATAATATGAGTATGGGTCTCAATCCTTTCAATCAATAGGTTTTATACATGTTTAGTTCATAAAATTAATCTTATCTTTTAGATTTAACCCTTTGGAAAATAAGTTAACTTTTACCATGTCCTCTAATATTTTTATACTACATGGTTAATATATTTACTATAAAATTCCAAGAGAGCCTAAAGTGGAACATTTCTGACTTTTTTATCACTATCTAGGTTATTTTTCTGAACTTTTGATTTTTAAGATTTTTATTTCATTTAATAAAATAGTACCAATTTTAAAATCTCATTTATGTCAATTTTGACACTATTTTGTAATTGATATTTGATAAATTCATAAAAACTTGATTCATTCGAAAAAAAAAAGTTATTAAATAATCCCTAATATTAAAGTTTCATCCAAAAAAATCATGGATGGCATAAAAATGTTCAAATTATATATACATTAATATTTATAAATTCATTTGATTGAGTCCTTCATTAATGAGGTATTCACTGCATCATGATTGTGTCATAAATAAATATATCTATCTAATGTCTAAAATTTAAAAATTAAATACCATGATGTAGGAAAAAAAATTATATTTCTAATGTGTATTTATAAATATATATTATAGTTATATAACCCTATATTAAAATCGATTTAGTAAAAGATATATGTTTATGTTATAATTATATTCACTTTAAATTAATTCTTATAACATTTCATTATCACACCCAAGTGGTTCTATGGGGACCTAAAATAGTCCTAATGATTCTCATGGTCAGAAATATCTCATAAAATAGGATTAAGACATGTTTTGGGGTAGTTTCATATTATTATAATATTATTTTTTACCCTTATTTACCTGATTTACCCTTTAACCATGGTGGATAAAAATAATTACTGAAGTTACTATTCATAATTTCAAAAAATAAAATAAACATATTTAAAAAAATTGGACCTTCTTATTCAAAATATTTAATCCATTTTTCCTAATTCAAAACACATAGTTGGCAGAAATTAATTTAAAATTAATTTTTGTTGTCAAAACAAGAAAGTGGGTTCTTAAGAAGTAAAAACTATCAAAAGATTGACTTGTGTTTATTTCCTATTTAATTATGAAATTATTTAAAATGACATAAATTATATTAAATGACAAAAATATAGTATAGTTATACTTTAAAACCAATTAAATGTATATTTTAACACTATAAATTATTTCAATTAAAAAAGTTTTTTTCTTTTAAAATTTAATGTTTTTTACTATTCATTAAAATATGAAAGTTATCTGAAAAGTACCAAAAAATTCTCCAAACAAAAATTTTATGTCCCAATTATAAAAAAGAATTTAATATCATCAAATTTAATATATAAAAGTGTCAAATATTGGATTTAAAAATTGTTCTCTATTAAAGGGCGGAAAAACTGCATTTTTTGAAAAATGCATCTTTTATCTAAAAAATTGAATTTTTTCTTATATTTTATCTAATAAACACAAAATATGAATGTTAAAATTATATAGGATATATAAAATTAAAACTTTCGTTAACTATATTCATAACTTCTTTTTAAACGGCTAGTTTGATAGGTCGTGGTGCGCTTAAACTTGGTGTTGCATACATCGCGCACAATTGAATTATTTAAAAAAGAAGGATACTGTAGAAGATTGTGGTGTTACATTATCCCCTCCTTCAAAATCTTTTATCCTCACAATTCAAACATGGCATTGAAAACTAGTGGTTTAACATTTCAAAATAACTTAGTTGAAATCTCACATCAAAAAATGGATTAATAATGCCTCTATTTTAAAATAAAGAATTGTAAGTATGAAGGTTGCTGGGAATAACACATACTTGGCTTCCATGTAGGAAAACATTGATATGGAAGAGAAAACTAACCATAATGTTCTGATGGAGAGTGATAGAGAATATTATTTGGATAAAGTTAAAAATATGAAATCCATAAATCTATAATGATCCAAGGGACCATTTGATTCATCCCAAAAAAATGTACTTGGAAAACATTTTTTGTTTTTAATATCCATTCCCTAAAGTTGAATAACATGAGAAAAAATACCTAATTGATTTTAGTACCCGAATGGCCTGAAGGGCTTCATTTTTATTTATTTTTGATATCCCCCCTTTCAATGGATGAGAGGGAACCCTTACAAGGCCCGTAGGCTCAGATGTTACATGGCCCGGAGGCTTAGGAGATTACATGACCCAAAGGTCTTAGGAAATTCAACCAGACAATCTACAGGGAACTGCTCCTCCCCAACATCTGCATCATGATAGTAGCTCTCCACCATCGCATGTCCATCTGTCTAGGCTTCCCATGTAAGCATAGGCTGGTCCCAATGGCATAGTCATTCCCTTTCATTCTAAAAAATCCATTTGGCTTTGATCTGGTGAGTGCACCTAATCTGAATCCTCTTCTAGGGCTACTCCTTTTTTTTGTAGTGTGTCTAGGGAAACTGCATGTGGCCTGAAGGCCTTGAGGTGGCCCGAAGACTTTAAAGGTGGCCTAAAAGCCCTACTGATTCGAAGGCCTGGGTGACCCGAAAGCCTTAAGGACTCCAAGCCCAAACTGGGGGCCCAAGGTAAATAGTTCGAGATACTACAGTACCGAACAGTAGCTACTACAGTGCCTGTACAGTGTACAGTTCTTCTACAGTACCGTAAAGTGTACAATACTACTAAAGTGCCTTCTACAAGACTTCTACAGTATCCCAAAAATATTCCTCTACATGGTTTTGAACCTGGGTCTTGTGGATGCACATAAGGATACCTCACCAACTGGGCTGAGGCTCATGTGCCTTGATTTTAGTACAATCTCACCATTGGTCGTGCCTTTAACAATTTCTACTTAATATATTATTCAATGAAATGAAGTTGAATTTTCATTACTAAAGTGTTGTAAGATCATGCGATCTATAAATAAAATGATAGGTTATTCCATCTATCTCAACAAAAGTTAGAACATTTTATAACATATGCAAAAGTCCACCTATATTGAGATAATACATTAATCTAACAAAATTCAACTGGATTTCAACTTATACAATCCATAAATGGATAACTTTACAATCCTTCCAAAAACTAGAAATCTAAAAATTCAGAAAGAGGTGAAAAAAATTATCTTAGAATTTATATCCCATATCTCATAGGGCAGTTATTGGTTATCATATTCCAAACATGTGAACACCTTCATCATTTATTGTCTTGAGTCATTGTAACAACCTGAATTATCAGATATCCTTATTTAAAACATGCATGTTTCCTTGTTCCAAAACATATTGGATTATTCCTTAAGTCCCAAAAATTTTTATACTTCATCCATGATAGAATAACCCTCTAGTCAAAAAAAATCCAAAATCAGTTCTCAAGAAACTAGCATCATTAAACTAAATTATTCAAATCCAACAAATCTTTATCCAAACATTATTATCCTAACATAAGTAACATATTAAGGGTTATCATTACCTTAATAATATGTTCTCCAAATATAATCTTACTCTTAAATCAATTTTCTTGTCCATTATAACAATTCAAAATATTCTTGAAAATCCTTAGCGAAAAACATAAACTGAATACTCCTTATATAATTCAATTATTCAAAATTATTGGATCCAAATACATCAATACTTAAATAATTCCAATTTAATGGTTGGTATATAACAGGTTATTCTTTGGTTTAGAAGTAGATTCTTATTTCTTGGAACTGAGTTGGATAATTCCCATGATTTCCACAGATGAGACATTAAACTCCATAAAAATTGGTCATTCTATGACCCTTTTTCCTATAATGATAACATCTTCCCCTCCATTTGTGGAATTCTTATAGGTTCGTCTTCCCTTCCACTTGACATGTAGGAAAAAAATCTTCTTTACTATATGCTTCTTAAAATTTTAACATTTATAAATGTTCATCTTCCTCTTATGAAATGTGTTAGGAAAGTCATCAATGATAACATTGTTAATCATATATTTTGATAACTGGTTCAGTATAATCATAATATATTTCTCTCTAGTCATTATCTGATTTTGGTGCTCAAAATTACAAGACTTTTCATCAAACTAAATGTTAATCCAATTCCTTATTGTTTTCTCCATTAACTAAGACCAGAAAGAATAGGGTGAGAAACATATCTCATTGAAGAAAACCACATAATCAGGGGAAGGTAAATTGAATATATAACATTATAGTTTTTACCCTAGGTTATACATGATTGTAACCAAAATTCTAGGGGGTTCTTCTATACTTATTCTCAAATTCAATCATAGGGTTATGATCCCTAATCTATGTTTTCCAAATATATTTCCAAGGTTGTTTATAAACTTCATCTAATACCAAATTCAATTCCCCGGCCCCAAAATCTAGGATCCAATTCATTATTTTAACATATTGGCATTATTACAAGGAATCAAGTCCCGAAGGACTAATCAATTTAGTTTTCTTAGAAAATATATTACATACATGAACATTACATTACAATTTCTAACATAAAATATGGCATAGAAAATTATTTTATAACTCCATTATTCCTTTAGATTAACCCTGCATATCTGTCATAATACACTTCTTGGAATCCTAGTGAAATAAAACATAAGAAATGGGTGATCTTAGAAGCTCGATAAGGGTAAATAATTCAGTGGAATATTTAAACTTTTAAGACATGATGTATAATAAAAACAGCGGACTTATAAACATAAAAATGAACCTAATATGGAAAAAATAAATCAAACATTACCATATAAACATGCATATGGATATTCTTCTAGTTGAATAATCACATGTAATAACTAATTTCATAACGAGGGAATTCATAATGTCGGACATAATAACTACTACGTCAAGGCCTTTTTCCAAGACCATTCAAAAATATTCTATGAATTCCTTGTTCCAAGACACTGGTTTGTCTCATGAGACCTTCTGATGCATCTAGGGGATATAGCGGGCCCCACCCTTATTTACTAAGTCTAATGTATTCCTCATATGAGAAGGGTGAAACATAACATAAACATTCGTATTAAAACTAGCATATGAAATGTCAATACTTTAACCATAAACCATGAATGGTATAAAAGTAGCACATACAAAGTCAAAATTATCATAACTCATTCAATATAATATAGAATATTTTATTGTAATAAATCAACCTCAATCAATAATAATATCCAATAAAGGATGTTGACATAGTTGAAAATAATCTAAAAAACTCTTTGAGAGAAATATCCCTTTTTCATGAAATCATTTAAAAGTACCACAATGTATAAAGTAAGTCTTTTAAAATAGGTTTTTCAATCAATGTTTCCTACACCAATTTTAAAATATTTAAAGGAATTAAAAATTTAAAACAATGATTTCCATATAAATAAATCCATAAAATCATTTTGAAAACATGGACATTAATTAAAAATATTTAGAAAAAAAATATTTAAAATATTTAAAATGATGATATAGTAAAAGTGTACCTTCCATAAAACCTTAAAATATTCCTTTTGAAAACATTTTTATGAGACATTGACATGGATGATAAATATGTTCCAATAAATACTTAGACATATACAACCTCGTATAATAATGAGATTGTAGAATTAACCATTACCTTAGGTTTGATACTCTCCATATGAGTTGGAAACTCATGTATAATGTTTTTAAACATATTATTAACATATATCAGAATCATAATAATATTTATTTTATCATATATGATTCTTTTATTACTTTATATTTCCTGTTTATTAACAATTCCATGTTAATGCAACATTTCTGGTTATATAACTTTGTTTATCGTACGTGTTTTGACATTTTATTCTTCATCTTATTACATAGATCATGATTTACTTACTTCCAGAATGTATAATATGATTTATATATCATATATATTAATACTATAAATAAATATCATATATAGATATATAAAATGGAATACATTGTTAATGGAGATGGTAGGTCGTACGTATGCTTTAATGATGTCTCTGTTTTCTTATTGTATTGAATTGAAGTAAGTGAATGAAATATAAGTACATATATATATATATATAATTCCATAGGACTAATTATGGCATATAATTCATAATTATTAATAATATATTTTTTATACTCATTCTTGGATGGTTAAAGTGGAGAATGAATCTCATCGCGTCGTGGAGATGGTAATCCCTACGTATGATTGGGTGAAGATATCATTCTTTTAATGATTAAATGATATGGAAATGGATGGTATATTAATTATAAATAATAATAATCATGTAATATTCATTATTTATGTCTATTACACTCATCATTATACCCATCCAAATAAAGTAATGTAGAATAACAAATTACACCACAGCATGGAGACTGTAAGTCATACGTACGCATGCATGGTGACATTATTATTCTTAGGATGGATAAAATGATACATATAATTTTCCCATGATTATATTAAAATATAATTATATTTATGGTGCTGTATTTATTTCTTTGGTATGGAAACAATATAGAAATAGGAAGTATAAGAATAAAACAACTTTTAAATAATGGATAAAATTATTACCTCTTCTTCTTGTGTTTCCCTTTGATTTGAACAAAAGGGATCCTTAGGATGGATCTCTGCCCAAAGTTAGCCCTCTAGGGTTAATTTATAAGGTTTGGGAGGATAAATGGTAAGGTTTTGGCCGAACCAAAATCCTTTAGAGGTGTGAGTTAAAGAGAAAGGGAGGTTCCCTTTTATAAGAGATGTGAGGGGAACTTTAGGAAAAATATTGAAATATTAATTTATTATAAAAAATATTTTCCATTTCTAATGGATAAAAATTGATTTATATCGAGTATAATATTAGGATGGGACTAAATACTCTAAAAATTAGGTTTTAGACATGTTTTGGTCATAAAATTATCCTTATCTAATAGATTTAACCCTTTGTAAAATAAGTTAACTCTTACTATAACCTCTTGAATTTTTACACTACATGGTAAATATATGTACTATAAAATTCCAAGAGAACTTAAACTAGATCATTTATGAAATTTTTATCACTATACATTTTATTTGAATAAACTTTATATTTTTTTGATTTTTATATCATTTAATAAAATAGTATTTCTTTTATAATCTCATTTATGTCAATTTTGACACTATTTAGTAATTGATTTTTGCTAAAGACATAAAAAATTTATTACTTAAAAAGAAAAGGAATTAATGCATACCTAATATACCAATGTCATCAATAAAATTATTTTATGGTATCAAAATGTTCAAATTAAATTTATTTTAATATTTATAAATTCATTTAATTGAATCATTCATTAATGAGGTAATCACTGCATCATAATTGTGTCATAAATAAATATATTTATCTAATGTATAAAAATTATAAATTAAATACCATGATGTAGGAAATATTTTTTTCTTTTTAATTTATATTTATATACATATATATTAGTTATATAAACCTATATTAAAATATATTTAGTAAAAGATATATGTTTATGTCAAAATTGTCTTTACTTTAAATTAATTCTTATAACATGTCATTATCACACCTAATTGGTCCCATGGTGACATAAAATTATCTAAATGATGGCCATGGTCGTATATATCTCATAAAATAGTATTTTTACAAGTGTTAGGGTAGTTTAAAATTATTATAGTATTATGTTTTACCCTTATTTACCTGATTTACGCTTTAACCATGGTAAATAAAAATAATTACTCGAGTTACTATTCATAATGTCAACAAATAAAAGGTTCATATTTAAAAAATTTGAAACTTATGATTCCAAATATGGAATAAATTTTCCCAAATTCAAAACACAAAGATCATAGATATTAATTTAAAATTAATTCTCATTGTCAAAACTAGAATGCGGGTTTTTAAGATGTAAAAATTATCAAAAAATTGACAAGTGTTTATGTCCAATTTAAATGTGAAATTACTTCCAATGACCTAAGTTATATTAAAAGATAAAAATATAATCTAATTATACTTTAAAACCACTCAAATTTTTAATTTTACACTATGAATTATTTTTATTAAAAAAGATATTTTCAATTAAAATTTAGTATTTTTCACTATTCATCAAAATATGAAAGTTATCAGAAAAGTACCAAAAAAATTTCCGAACAAAATTTTTATGTCGTTCTTCTAGAGAAGAATTTAATTTCATAAAATTGAATATATTAAAGTTTAAAATATTGTATTTAAAAAGGGTTCTCTATTAAAAGGTGGAAAACTACATTTTTTTAAAATACTTCTTTTATATGAATAATTGAATTTTTCCATATATTATAAATAATGAATACAAAATATGAATTTTAAAATTATATAGGATATATAAAATTCAAAATGTGGTTAATACTATTCATAAAATCTTTTTAAAAGGCTAGTTTGATAGGTCATGGTGCGCTTGATCTTGGTGTTGCGTATATCACACACTACTGAATTATTTAAAATGGAAGCATACTGTGGAGGCATGGGGTGTTACATTATCCCCTCATTCAAAAAATTACATCCTCACAATTTAAACTCGATATTTAAAACTAGTGGTTTGACATTTCAAAATTTCTTAGTTGAAATCCCACATCAAAAAATAGATTAATGAGGCCTCTATTTTAAAATAAAGAAATGTAAGTATGAAGGTTACCCGAAATAACACATACTAGGGTTACATGTAAAAAACATTGATATAGAAGATAAAACTAACCATCAAGTTTTTATAAAGAGTGATATAGAATATTATTAGGGGAATGTTAACAATATGAAAGCCATAAATATACAATGATCCTAGGGACCATTTGATTCAATCAAAAAAATTACTGGGAATATATTTTTTTGTCAAGATCCTTTCCTTAAAGTTGAAGAGCATGAGAAGAAATACTAACTTGATTTCAGTACTATTTCAGCATTGGACATTCCATGAAAAATTTCCACACCATCTCTAATTCAAGGAAATGAAGTTGGATTTTTCATTTCTAAAGTGATACAAGAACATGTGATCTACAAATAAAATGATATGTCATTCCATCTATCCCAAAAAAATGTTATCAGGGGTTATCACATATGCATAAGTACACATATAGTGAGATAATACATTAATCTAACAAACATCGACTGGAGTGTAACTTATACTGTCCATAAATGGATAACTTTAAAATCATTCCAAAAACTAAAAATCTGAAAATTTAGAAATAGGTGAACAAAATCCGCTTAAAATTTATATCCCATATCTCATAGGGAAATTATTAGTTGTCGTATTCCAAACATGTGAACACATTCATCATGTATTCTCTTGAGTCATGATAACAACCCGAATTATCAGACATACTTATTTAAAACATGTATGTTTCCTTATTCCAAAACATAGTGGATTATTCTTTAAGTCCCAAAAAGTTGCATACTTCATCCATGATAGCATAACCCTATTCTCGAAAAATCCAAAATCAGTTCTCAGAAAACTAGAATCATCTAGTTTACATATTCAAATCCAACATATCTTAATCCAAACATTATTATCTTAACATAAATAACATATTGAGTTTTATCTTAACCTTAATCATATATTATTGAAACATAATATAACCCTTAATTCCATTTTCTTTTCAATTATAACTATTAAACATACTCATGGAAATCCTTAGCGAAAAAACATAAATGGAAAAATCCTTATATAATTCACTTATTCATAATTCTAAGATCCAAATACATAAATACATAAATCATTCCAATTTAATGTTTGGAATAGAATATGTCCTTCTTTGGTTTAGAGTTATATTCTTATATCTAGGCATTGAGTTGGATAATTCCCATTATTTCCACATATGAGACATTGAATTCCATAACAATTGGTAACTCTATGACCCTTTTTCCCACAGAGATAATATCTTCCCCTCTATTTGAGGTATTCCTCAAGGTTCTTCTTCCCTTCCTCTTGAAATGTAGGAAACCAAATTTTCTTTACTCTATGCTTCTTAAAATTTGAACATTTATAAATTTGTATCCTCCTCCTGTGAAATTTGTTAGGAAATTCATCAAAGATCACGTTTTTAATCATATATCATGATAACTGATTCATTATAATCACAATATATTTCACTCCAGTCATTATTCAATTTTTTTCCTCAAAATCACTAGATTTTCCATCAAACTCAATGTTAATCCATTTATTTCTGGTTTCCTCCATTAACTAAAACAAGAAATCATAGGGTGAGAAACATATCTCATTGATGGAAAACACATAATCAAGGGAAGGTACATTCAATCTATAACATCATATGTTTAACCCTAGTTTCAACATGATCATAACAAAATTTTTTGGGGGTTCTTCTATACTTATCCTCAATGTTAATCATAGGGTTATGATCCCTAATCTATGTTTTCCAAATATATTTCAAAGGATGTCAGTAAACTTCCTTTAGTACCAACTGTAATGCCCTGACCCCAAAATCTCAGAGCCAGTATATTATTTTAATACATTGACATTATTACAAGGAATCAAGTCCTAAAGGACCGATTAGTTTAGCAGTCTTGAAAAATATATTACATACATAAACATTACATTACAATTTATAACATAAAATATATCATATATAATAATTTTATAACTCCATCATTCCCATATATTATCCCTTTATATCAATCATAATACACTTCTTTGGAATCCTTGTAAAATAAAACATAAGAAATGGTTGAGCTCGGATGATCAGTAAGGTTAAATAATTCAGCGGAAGCTATAAACTTTTAAGGCATGATGTATAATAAAAATAGCAGCATTTTAAACATTAACATAAACATAATATGGCTAAAACAAATCAAACATCGCCATATAAACATGCACATGGATATTATAATAGTCTAATAATCACATGTAATAACTAATTTCATAATGAGGGAATACATAATGTCTTACATAATAACTACTACGTCAAGGCCTTGTGTCATGACCATTCACAAATATTCTATCAAGGCCTTATGCCAAGAAACTAGTTTGTCTCATGATACCTACCGATGTGTCGAGGGGCTATAGTGGGCCCCACCCATCACTTATTATGTTCAATGCATTTCTTATATTAAAAGGGTGGAACATAACATAAACATTTGTATTAAAACTAGCATATGAAATGTCAATACATTAACCATAAAACATGAATGGTATAAAAATAGCACATACATGGTCAAAAATATCATAACTCATTCAATACAATATAGAATATTTTATTATAATAAATCAACCTTAGTCAAGAATAATATTCAATTAAATATATTGACATTGTTGAAAATAATCATTAAAACTCTTTGAGAGAAATATTCCTTTTCCATGAAATCATTTAGATGATTCACAATTTATAAAGTAAATCGTTTAAAAGATATTTTTGAATCAAATTTTTTCATACCAATTTTAATATTTTTATAGTAATTAAAGTTTTAAAATAATCATGTACATATAAATAAATCCTTAAAATCATTTTGAAAACATAGACATTAATTAAAAAAATAGAAAAATAAATATTTATAATATTTAAAATTCTGATCTAGTTAAAGAGTCCATTCCATAAAACCATAAAATATTCATTTTGAAAAAAATATATGATACATTGACATGGATGATAAAAATGTCTCATTAAATACGTATACATGTACAATCTCAGATAATAATGGGATTGAGGAATTAACCCTTAACTTAGGTCTGATACTCTCCGTACGAGTTTGAAACTCCTATATAATGTTTCTAAACATATCATTAACTTATATCAGAATCATGATAATATTTATGATATCATATATTATTATTTTATGGCTTTATATTACCCTTTTATTAACAATTCCAAGTTAATGCAACATTTCGAGTAATATCTCTTTGTTTCTCGTACGTATTTTGAGTTGTTATTCTTGATCATATTATGTAGATCATGAGTTACTTACATCCAGAATGTATAATATGATTTATATATCATATATATTAATAATATAAATATATAAAATATATATATTTAAAAAATGGAAGACATAGTTCATGGTTACGGTAGGTCGTACGTACACATGAATGTTGTTTCTGTTTTCTTATCATAATGAATGGAAGTAAGTGAATGATATATAAATACATATATACATATATATATATAATTACATTAGACGTATTATGGCATATATTTTATAATTATGAATAATAAATTTTTTATAATCATTCTTGGATGGTTAAAGTGAAAATTGAATCTCATCGCGTCGTGGAGACGGTAAGTCGTACGTACACATGAGTGAGAATATATTTCCTTTAATGGAAAAATGATATATAAATGGATGGTATATTAATTATAAATAATCAAAATCATGTCATATTAATTATTTATATCTATTATACTCATCATTATACCCATCCAAAGAAAGTAATTTGGAATAAAAAATTACACCACAGCGTGGAGATGGTAAGTCGTACGTATGCACGCGTGGTGATATTATTATTATTAGGATGGATAAAATGATGAATATAATTATTCCATGATTATATTAACATATCATTATAGGTATGATACTGGATTTATTACTTTGGTATGTAAACAATATAGAAATAAGAAGTATAAGAACAAAAGAACTTTGAATGAAGGGATAAAATGATTACCTCTTCTTCAAGTGTTTCCTTTTGATTTGAACAAAAGGGATCCTTAGGAAGACTCTATGCCCAAATTTATGACTCTAGTATTAATTAATGGAGGATTTTAGGAGAAATGGGAAGGTGTTTTCCGAACAAAAATGCTTTATGGGTGTGAGTTAAAGAGAAAGGGAGGTGTCATTTTATAAGAGAGGTGAGGGGAACTTTAGGAAAAATATTGAAATATTAATTTATTATAAAAATAATTTCGGTTTATAATAAATAAAAATTTATTTAGTTAAGGTATAAGATGATAATGGGTCTAAATACTGTCTACGAATTTTTTTTAGACATTTTTTGGTCAAAAAATTAACCTTATCTTTTATTTTTAATCCTTTGTAAAATAAGTTAACTCTTACCATGTCCTCTTGTATTTATATACTACATGGTTAATATCATTACAATAAAATTCCAAGATAACCTAAAGTTGATCATTTATAACATTTGTATCACTATCCAAGTTATTTGCGCGAACTTTAGATTTTTATGATTTTTATATCATTTAATCAAATCGTATTTATTTTAAAATCTCATTTATGACAATTTTGACACTATTTAATAATTTATTTTTTATAAATTCATAAAAACTTGATTCCTTCAAAAATAATGGCATTAACTCATCCATTATATGGAAATTTCAACCATAAAATTCATTTATGGTATTAAAATGTTCACAATACATCTATTTTAATATTTATAAATTCATTTATATTAATATTTCATTAATTAGATAATCCCTCCATCATAATTCTCTCATAAATAAATATATTTATCCAATGTATAAAATTATAAATAAAATAAAATGATGTAGGAAATATTTTTTAGATTTCTAATGACTTTTTATAGACATATATATCAATTATATAACCTTATATTAAAATCTATTTAGTAAAAGATATATGTTTTAGTTATAATTATCTTTACTTTAAATTAATTCTTATAACATGTCATTATCACACCAAATTGGTCCCATAGAGACCTAAAAAAGTCCTAAGGATTCCAATTGTAGGAAATATCTCATCCAATAGCATTAGTACATGTGTTAGGGTATTTTAATTTTATTATAATATTATTTTTTATCCTTATTTACCTGATTTACCCATTAACAATTGTAAATAAAAATAATTAGAGAAGTTAATATTAATAATTTCCAAATTTAAAGGTACCTATTTACAAAAAATTTACCTTATTATTCCAAATATTTAATCCATTTTTCCAAATTAAAAACACATAGTTGGCAGAAATTAATTTAAAATTAACTCTCGTTGTCAAAACTAGAAAGTGGGTTTTTAAGAAGTAAAAACTATTAAAAGATTGACATGTGTTTATGCACAATTTAAGTGTGAATTTACTTCTAACGACATAAATTATATTAAATAATAGAAATTTAATATAATTATACTTTAAAAACACTCAAATTTATAATTTAACGATATAAATTATTTCTATTAAAAAAGTTTTTTTCAATAATAATTTAGTTTTTCACTATTCCTGAAAATATGAAAGTTATCAAAAATGTACCAAAATTTATCCAAACTAAATTTTTATGTCCCAATTCTAAATAATAATTTAATTTAATCAAATTTAATATATAAAAGTTTCAAATATTCGATTTAAAAAGGTTTCTCCATTAATAGGCAGAAAAACTGGTTTTTTTGAAAAATACTTCTTTTATCTAAAAAATTAAATTTTTCCTTATATTATTTATATAAACACCAAATATTAAAGTTAAAATTATATGGGATATATAAAATTTAAAATTTGGTTAATAATATTCATAATCTCTTTTTAATTAGTTAGTTTGAGTGATTGTGGTGCGCTTGAACATGGTGTTGCTTATATCGCACGTAATTGAATTATTTAAAAAAGAAAGCATATTGTGGAAGCTTGGGGTGTTATAGTCATACTTTGTGTTTGAGTAAATGGTGATTTATTTAGACTCGTAGATATAATTAAAAGTGATTTATAGTTAATCCAATATTATATTTGATCAGTATTCATAATTTATATCATATAATGTGATACAAGGTGATGTTATTAATAGCTTTCCAAAAGCATTTTGGGTGATATCCAAAAGGAATTTTTCATATGGTTTCATGAGTTATTATATACGATTCAATATAATATGAAATGGTACAACGTTATTAGGATTTAGTTCGAGTTTAATATTAACAAATATATTCCCTAAATCCTGATATATATATATATATGTGATTTATATATAAATATATATTTATATATAATTGATTGCATGAATATTTTTATTTTCATTTGTAAAGGGGTATAACATTTGTAATTATTATAATAATTTTTATCATTTAGATGATTCTATGTTCTATGTGGCTATCATTTAATCAACTATTTCATAAGTTAAAAATATTTGGAAAAATTCGTTCATGAAATGAATTCATTTACTATCCATGAAATTTTTCCATGTGTTACAATGTAGGAATTAATGAGATAACACCCAGAAAATTTCCTCAAATGATTATATATATTACTATATGTTATGGTAGTATGGATTCTTTTGTAAGGCCTAGCCGAAACTCCTAAATATACATAGCTCTCTTATTCTTCTTCATTTACATGATGAGATTCTAGCACATTGTGGGAGGAAAGAGAATCGTGCATGTACTACATGTGATTTAGGAACTACATGTGTATTCACTAATGAGGTGGGATGATTTATTTTCCATTTATTAATTTCTCTTAAACCCATGTGATGGAATTTGAAGATGTTGCAGTGGATATTTGGTGCAAGGTACACATATTTATAGCATATTTCATTTCAATTTTATTATGTGGTTTGATATACTATTCATTGTAGATCCTATAAATTAGTTTTTAAGTCATATCCACATATTATAATAATTTTTATTAGACTCTTAAAAAACCCTTAACTCTCTAATTAGGATATCCTATGGAATAAGGATAATGTTTTATTTGGGAGAAAAAAATTTCCACATGTTGAGGTTTATTTGAATAGAGGATGGGTAGTTTTAAATTTATTAGTGTATACATATGTCTGATAGGTACAACTAAGTCATAATAGAATATGTTTAGGTTCTATAAGTAATAAGGTCTGATGTTCCAAACTAATCAAGGAATGTGTATTCTCATTGTAGAGTTTCAGAAACATAGTGATTATATAGAGTGTAACCTTAAAGACTAAGGCATTGAACCGTAGTTAGAAGACCAATGTAATGGTTTTATTCTTGAATGGAATATTTTCTATTAACTGATGGTGGAGAACCGAAAATCTAGAATGAGTAAATTAGTATGAGAAACTCATTTCAATTATATCTATTAATGAAGGAATAATTTGATTCCTTTTATATTTTTTATACAAGAAAGATAATAAAATTTCACATGGAAATTGGGTAATGTGGAAATAATGGGTTTTTTTAAAAGTGGAATTGGATATTATGAAATGGAATAAGGTGTGGTTTTTTATGACGGGATTTGAATGATTGAAAGAAATGAATTTTAGTGATATTTTCTATCATGTTGTGGTTTCGATAGAGGTTCTTTTTCATCAACAAATTGATGTTAAAATTGATTTAATTTACTAAAATTTAGAGTAATATATCTAAATAGATTAATTGGAATATTTCATATTGAATATAATAGAAGGTTTGGTGTGTAATATCAATTGGGGTATATATGGAAATATGTAGTAACTAAGATAGTGGAACCTAAATTTAATGAATTTATGAAGAATGGAAGTTCGTTTAGTGAAATGAACAACATTTATATAATCATTAGTTGTTTGAAAATGGGTGTTTCTTCATGATTATTCTTTTCAATGATGGCATTCACTTAGCTAGACTAGTGATGAAAAGTTTGGGAAAGTTGAAGAATGATTTGTTCAAAAGATTATAGATGAAGGATCTTCAATACTCAAAGTGGATGTTAGGGATGAAAGATTCTAGTGTTTTAAAATAATATTTGTGTCATAGTCAGAGTACATATGAATGGTGCTACAGTGATTCTGAATAAGTGAGTCTAGACATGTTAACAGCCTCCAATTAAACACTTCATATTATTCATGGGGAAGGAACATAAAATTGAGTAGGAGGTAGTGTACATTGTGATGTTTCTATATGCATCATCTTTCGGATGTTTTATCTACACCATAGTTTGTACAAGTCTTGTTATTTCTCATGTGGTAGGTATAGTTAGCATATTCATGGTGAATCAGAGAAAGGATCATTGGGAGGATGTTTAGTAAATTCCCTAATATCTCAACTATTTTTTGGATCTAGAACTCTATTCTGAAATGGATAATCCATTAAAAAGGTTTTAAAATGCTAAATTTGTAAGAGATGTGGACTCAAGGAAGAGAACCACTGGATTTTTGTTTACTTTTGGAGGAACTATATGTTTTTTCATGTGATTACATGAATTTTTTATTTTGTTTCATTACAATCTTACATGTTTAATATTATCATATGTACATATTATTTAATTTGATAATATAAATGTTTATATCACATGTGTTTATGTTAATTATTTATATTTCATAATATGTTTAAAGGTTTAGTGTTAAATATATTTAACATAGCATGTGTTATTATATAATTCTATTTATAATATTTAATAAGATTTAATGTTTTTATCACATGTTATATTAATATATTATAAATAATTTTATATACATATATATATATATAATTATATGTATAAATGGTATATATATACACTATATTCTTCTTCTTTGGGTATTCATTATGAAAATATTCTCTAATGCAATCACACTCGATTAACAGTAGAATGGTTTAAGAATCATCATTCTCACCACCTATGTCTATGTGAAATATCATCCTTTATTGAAATATACCCTACCTCAGTGGTTATTATTCTTCATACATCTCCAAACCCCCAACATCTCTGGTTTCATCAGCTTCAAGCATAGAAGCACACAACAGAATCACCACCTTCATGCGGTAGTTTTGTACCTTCTATGATCACCAGCTTTTTCGCATAAGGTTTATGCTTAGATTATCCCCATAGTTATCCTCCTCATCTTTTTCAAGTCTTTATCAGCTCATCTAAAAGTTGCACTGCTTGACGGTAGCATCATAGTTCTTCAACATGATAGTAGTCTCGTCACCTTACAATGTGCCTTATTTATTTTCACTTCAATGGAACCACCGCTCCACTTTGAAATATCATCTATCACCAATAGTAACACTATTTAACTACAATAATAGAAATTTCCTCCAATGAAATGGTAGTACCACCACCCTTCCATAATAGTGTTGAGTCATAAGTTTTACTTCTAACTTTTCCATTCCATTAGTTTTTTAAATCACAAACACTTTCTTAAAACTATGTTTGTGAATTTTTTATGTCCCAAGTATTTTAGTACATTTTTATAGAAAATATTACTTTATAACATACATAGAAATCTTTCAAATATATTAAAAATATAAAATTTACATTCTTTAATACAATCTATAATATTTATTATGCGTCTAAATAATCATACTTTCCTTTATTCAAACCAGTAGTTAGACTTATGTCTTGTGTACCATACTTACAAAAGTCATGAATATCAGACTAATTTTGGTATATATATATTGAAATAAACCTCATAAGGATTAACATATTGACAGATGATGAGTAATTACATGGGACTATCCTATGTTTATAATCAGAGTATCTAATAATTGTTTCTATCATAAGGAAAACATTTGGCATTATAATTATAAAAAAAGAAAATAACATTGTACATTTAGTTGTGACATAAAATTTTGAGCTATCAAAGAGACAAATTTTTATGGCCATTGAAACTAACAAATAAATATGATCATTGGAGCTTCACATATAAATATCTAGTCACTTCAATATTTGTGAGCTGATCACATTTACAACTCAATTTGTCCAATGTTTTCTCTCCATGAACATCTCATTTCAAAGTCTTTTTAAAACTTTTGAGAGTTGTAGTTCTAAGTAATCCTTATCAAGGTTGTTTCCTTTCGGAAAAAAAATCTTTTTAAATAACATGTCCCATCATTATTATGATTGGGGAATTTCGAGGATAGGAAGATGGTGAATCTGATCCATAAAATTGAGGGATTTGGGGGCTATGAAGATAGATATTGTTCATCATATTGAGGATTCTGAGGCTAGGAAGATAGGGATTATTCTGATCATCATATCGAGGGATTTCTTAGTAAGGAAAGACAAAATATATAGTAAGTATAAAATTTTGGAAACCTTTAGTAAACATTATCGACTACCTTAACTCTTAAGGTTAAAAGAGTGTATTCTTTTAATATAACGTGTATGTCATTTTTACATTTTCTAGCTATAATTTTCTTATTTTTACAAGTCTATTTTGATGTGCATGTAATATAAAGTTAGTATTCATACTTATATTTCTATACTATTTGTTTTATCAGTGTAATTGTGATTACAATATAAACAAACATTGATATAATCATATTAACTGCGATTCTCATTCTTTCACTTTGATCATTGGATGTAGTCTGTGTACAATTATTTACTTTATGAGTTTTTTTGTTTTCATTATTTTAATATTTTTAAACTATAATTCCCCTCCCCCCCACACACACACATCTTGTATGTATATCTATATAAGTTAATCTTATGATCCAACAATTGGTATCAAAGGAGGTTTCAATGGCTTATATAATTGATAAGTTTTTACTTTATTTACATACTACAAGTTATTTATGTTTTGATATATTATTTTTTCTTATAAAATTTGTTACACTAACATGTATTTATAGAAAATATTTTTTATTGTTTTAAGATGGAGGGTATGAATGTTGGATCTATTGACAATAAGAATACTATTTGACAACCTATATTTGATTGGAATGACTATGAGTATTGGAGAAATAGAATGAAAACTTTTGTGATCAACTTTATAACACTTATTGGAAAATATAATATTTCTGATAAAAAAGTTTCAACTTTTACAAATACTGAGAAATTAGAATATCTGTTAAACTACAATGTCAGAAATGCATTATTATGTTCAATGACAAGGATATATATAGTTAGATATCATCTTGTGAATCTTCCAATTGTATTTGGATTAAATAAGAAGTAACACATTTTGGTACATCCAAATTTATGGAAACAAGAAGAGCTATTCTTAGAGTCAATTACCATGACTTTGATTTTCTACCTCGTGATAAATTTTCAAGATTCACCAATGATTTATGACTATTATAAATAGTTTACAGTCTCTTAGAGAAAAATTTCTTGATGAAGATATTTTGGTCTAAAAGATTATAGACATGATTCCCAATGAGTGGGAATCTAAACAGAATAGTTGTGGATAATACAACAAATATTTCAAGTCTAAATCTTAATGATTTGATTTGTACTCTCATGTAGTATGAGGGAAGACTTAAAAGAGACGTTAAGAAAGATAAAATGGAAAATGATGGTGTTTTTTTTACAATGTCTATCATATCTACTAAAGTACAATCACATAATAATATTGTGAAATCATTAAGAAGGAATAAATTTGATGTTCAAAATGATTCAATTTCATAACCACATTTATAAAATGAGCTAGTTAATCATTCTATAATAATGAACAAGATTATTGGAAATAAATATTTCTAATAATGATAAAAAATTAGAGATATGGATAAAGTTGAAAAGATGGATTTTGAGGTCACTTGTTATGAATGTAAGACAGATGGACATATTTGACTTGATTGTACGAATTTGAAAATGAATGACAAGAATGAAAGAAATTAAAACTGAAATGTCAAAAAATATTATAAGTCAAAAGGAAATAAAATTTTTTAATGATTCTATCACATGGAGTTCTTGTAGAGTAGATTCTTATGAAAATTATTTTGATAATTAATGTTCAGAATAATGGAACATTTCTATTTTTTAAAAAGTACTCTTAGTAAATCAATGCCATATTGAAAAGGTACACACTTCTGAATCCCAAGATAATATGTCTTTAAAATTCAAATTATCCTAATAAAAAAAATTCTACATACTCAATGAAGAATCTTCCTTAGTATAAGATAATACATGACCTAGTTCTGATGAATTTTATAGATTTGAAAAGCTATTATAAAATAAAAAATGTAATATTTTTAAAAAACATGATAATTTCAAATCTAAACATGTTAAGACAGATTCAGGAATAACTATTTTGAAAAATTAATTATCATAACATTCTAAATATCTTGATAAAACTAAATTTGAAAAAGAATAAATTTAAAAATGTTTTGAGAATGTTTTTTTGAGAAAAATTGTTTTCAAATTTTTTTTAATAGACTTAGTTCCAGCACTATTTCTAATGAGGATAAGAATTTAGTTGAAAAATAAAAATATGAAAATTTCTATTTTGAATAAAAATTTATCAATGTTTACCACTAGTAACTAAAATTTCAATAAAATGTATAAAAAAATAAAATTTATAGTGATAATACAAGAATGGTTTAAATATATAAAAACTTGTTTTTATTAAAAATTACTTTTTTCTTAAATGTGAACGTTTTTTCACCATGTTCCATTGTGGCGGTCACTGGAAGAAAATTTTTTCTTTAAATAAAGTGCAATATCTTGGTTTTCAAAAATCATACTTTTCAAAAAAAATGTGGTTACCCAAAATACTAAACTCTTATAATACCGGACCTAAGAAGCTTTGGGTTCTAAAAACTAATCTTTTTGTTTTTAAGAAATTAAATAAAGTGCCAACAAAAAAAATATTTAGTACATGGATAGTGGATGTCCCAGGAACATGACTGGAAAAAAATGATTTCTTAAAGAAGATAATAATGATAAAAGGTGGAAAAATAAATTGTAGAGATAATTATCAATGAGAGATTATCATAATAGGTAACATTTTTTCTTGTAAAATCTTATATTTCAAATTTTTTATTTGTTTTAGGACTTAATAACAACTTTATAAGGACAATTAAATTATGTGATCAAGGTAAACTTGTGAACTTTAGGAATGATAAATATATTGTACATAGTTCCAATGATGAATTCATTTTTTTTCAATCTACGTGAGATTTTTTACACACTAAATTTAGAAGAACTTAGGATCTAACAATTACCTTGCCTTAGTGAAATGGAATATCAATATTGGTTATGGTATAGAAGGTTTGGACATTTTAACCTAATAAATGTAGCTAATTTTAATAGGAAATTAATTATTATAGATCTACCAGAACTTTGGTTTGATACTTTAAAACTCTATGACCCTTTATAATATTTTAAACAACATAAATAATGTTTTAAATCTATTAGTGAAGTCCCAATATCAAATGATTTATAGATAGTGTACATGGACATATTTGGTCACACACAAACTAGAAGTATTGGTCAAAAATACTATGTATATGTATTAGTTGATTACTACACTATATAGACTTGGGTCTATTTTATAACAAAGAAATATTAATCCTTTAGTTATTTTAAACCTTTATATCCAAATTTAAAAATGATAAAACCCTCTCCTTGATAAATTTTCATTGTGATCATGGTGGAGAATTTGATAAATTGTGATTTTAGATATTTTTAAAGTAAGAAATGTATTAAACATAACTTTCAACACCAATAACACCCTATAAAAATGGTCTAGTTAAAATAAGAAATATAATTCATTAAGATATTACTATAATCATGATATGTTAATACTTAGTTGCTAAGCATTTTTTCACTGAATCGGATAGTAATTCCTGAAATATTATAAATAGAGTTTTAATTATACCTTTTATTAATAGAACTTCTTATGATTTTTTGATATGAATAAAACCAAAAGTTTATTAATTTGATGTTTTTGGTTTAAATGTATTCATTATGAATAATAACGACAATCTACATAAGTTTTCACCCAAATCCAATGAAGTAATATTTTTAGGTTATTTAACTACTATTTAGGCGTATAGATTTTTTAATAAAATTTATTTTACTATTGAGGAAACAGTATAAGTTAAGTTTGATGAAAATAATCATTTTGTTTTCAAACAACCTAAAACTATATCAATAGATGTAATTTCTAAAACCGATTTTCAACCATTTTTAGATTGTTCTTCTCATAAGGAAATAACTTAAGATTATGTTTTTGAAGTTATTTCTTGGGAAACTTTTATACCTATTATTGAACAACATACTTTTGAAAACCCATGAAGTCAGTTGATTCATAAGGATTATCCTATTGAAAGTATCATTGGTGATTTAGATCAACCAGTTAGGACAAGAAGTTCCTTTAGAAATGAAATTGAACATCTATATTTCTTATCTAAATTAAAACCTAAGAATCCTGATTAGGCTTTAGGTGAGGAATATTGGATTTGGGAGATGAAATATGAACTCAATGAGTTTGAAAGGAACAAATTCTAGAATTTAGTTGAACGACCTATAGAAACTTCTATAATTGGAGTAAAATGGGGTTTCCCAATAAATGTGATGAAAATTGAATAATAGTCGTATATATATCTAGACTTGTTGCTAAGGGTTATAACCAACAAGAGGAAATAGATTATGAATAAACTTATGCTCTGATACAAATTCTTGAATTTATATGATATAAAACGTCCATAATATGTTTATAAACTTAACAAAACACTATATAGACTAAAAATTCCCCTATATCTTATTATGATAGGTTAAATAGATTTTTGTTTCAAAACAAGGGAGTTGTGGATCAAACACTTTTTATAAAATAAGTAAATAAAAACATTATGATTGTACAAATTTATGTTTATTACATTGTATTAGTTTTAAATAAAAATATTTAACAAAATACTTTATGGATATAATGAAGTTTGAGTTTGAAATGAGTATAATGGGTGAGTTAACAAATTTCTTTGGTTTAAAATTTTCAAAAAAAAATAGAAGGAAAATTTATATCTCAATATAAGTGCATAAAACATATTATTAAGAAACATTTATAAAAACATTAAAATTATTATTAATTTTATTGGTACCTTTAATAATTTAGATCTTGATGAGGCTGGGAACTAGTTCATCAGAAAACTTTTAGTGGTATGATTTTAAACTTACATTACTTAACTGCTAGTCATTCAGATTTAATGTGTTCAGTATTCTTATTTGAAATATATCAAGATAATCCAAAAGATTACCATCTTAAAATTGTTAAATAAGTCTTTCATTATCTTAAGGGAACTATGGATTCAGGCTTATTTTATTCTTATGAAAAAAAATTGAAATAAAATGTGTTTCAGATGCTAAATTTGGTGGATTTATAATAGATAGAAAAAGTACATCTGGAACTTTTCATTTCATAATTGATTCTTTAGTTTCTTTATCTTTTAAGAAAAAAATCTCTAGAACTTTCCACTACTGAAGCCGAATATGTGGCATATGGATGTTTTTGTCATCATGTGTTGTGAATGCAACACACACTCATAATCTATGGCATGAGTTTTACTAAAACTCAAATGATTTTTGATAATACAAGTTCCATTGATTTATGTAAAAACTCATCACATCATTCACATGATAAGAACCTAGATATAATAAATCATTTCCTTTGGGATCATGCACTAAAAGGATATATAATTTTACAGTTCATTGGAATACAAGAACAACCTGCTGATATATTTACAAAACACCTTACTTCCGATAGATTTAAATATATTAAATAGAATCTAGAAATTATTAATGAAAATTTATTATTCATATCTAATTATTATTTACAAATATACTAACATTAATATACTCTTTTATAATAGGATTACATATGCTTTTGTTTTTTAAAAACTTTTAGTTTTTAAGAAGAAGAAAAATAAGTTTTTTAAATTGTTTGTTTTTCTAAAAAAAATTACCATAATGAGTTTTATGGACTCAAACTTTTATAATATTTTCCAAGTTATAACTCTAAAACATCTTTTTGGACTTAGAGATACTTATAAACATTCCAGACTCAAAATGTTTTACAAAATTTTCTTCATTATTAAGAAACTCTCATGATTTGATTTCTTTTTTAAATTATTGGAATTAATTTTCCATTTAAAAAATATAGTACTATATATTCTTTAGAAACTTTAATAATCATGTTTCTTTTTAAATATATTGTAATAAGACTTTATTACAAAACAATCATAATATATTTATTTTACAAAAACCAAGAATAATAGGTTAATCATACTGATGAAACTTTCCACTCTGAAAGGTACTTTTCTATTATTTTAGTTTTTTCACTATTTCATTACATCAGTTTATAATTATTCTGGTTGTTATACTTTCAATATTGATAAAAAAATCAAAACATTTAAAATAAAATATTTGGAATGATTATGAATTCGATAAAAGTTTTAAAACCTTGAGGGTTCAAATTAACATTAAAACATTATTCAATTTAATCTTGGTTTTCAGATCAGAAAGGGTTTCAATCTCAACCATTGGTTTCAATATGGACGTTTAACCTTCTCTCATAGCTTCTATATAAGGGTGGGTCACCCCATTCTCCCACTTCGATTCTTAGATATTTCACTCCTGATCCTTTTCACCCTTAAATGCTGACAGTTTGATTATTTTATTTTTTATTTGATCACCAGTCTCAGTTCCCAATATGATGGAAACCAAACAAGATTACAAGAAATGATTTTTATCAAGAAAGAATCATTGAGATATATTTTTTTATACATTCTATAAATCTTGCAAAAGGTTAATTTACTTTTAAGGGTGGGAAACTATTTTTATAGAAAATCCAGATGAATATTTTGATCATTATTATCCATAGATGGTTACAGGATTTTATGTATCCATTAAATTTGATAAAGAATATGGTAAGAATAAATTTTCCTTTACCATTATTATGAAAAATATATAATATGTCATTTGAAATATTATCATATCTTTTTGGAATTCCTTATGATGGAGAAGCGTTTTGACCATCTCACAGGTTATCGGAAAAACATGGAATGTTTGAGAAGAATAAGGGTGAATATTTATTGTTTATGTACTATGATAATGTAAGGAAAGTTTCACATCATACTTCAAAAACAAATTTATATCCTTTTGTATGCATGGTTATCTTATCCCTATGAAAGGTTATATGGATACATTAATTTTGTTGATGTCTTTATATAATATTATTTGTTTAATATGAGGAAAATTGACTTGCTTATGTTTTTTTCATTACAGTGGATAATATAAAAAGAGATTACCTAAAGTCAAATACTATAATTTTTCTAGTATTCATCAGCAAGATGATAGTGAAGTGTATGGAGATGTTTAAATTTGAGAATAAATATTACCCCATAATAGACAATTTTTCTTTAATTGGTGAAGATATAATGTCAAGAATTATTTTTTTTATTCTAAATCAAAAAAAATGTTGAAATGATTGATGGAGTTTCATTGGAGGCACAACCATCAATGAAATTTGTGGAAGTTATGAAGAAAATAAAAGTTTCATCTTCCCCATGTGTGAACCATAAGAAATAAAAGAGAATGTTTGATAAATATTTTAAGAAGATGATGTTACATAAAGAATAATTGAAACCAAGGGATATAGAATTTGGACTTGTTCTGGATGAGAAAAGGCCTTGGAAATTAGGATTTTAGAACAATTATAAGAAGAAGATATAAGAAATGAGAAAATGAAGAGGTTGTAAAAATATAGAATTATAAAAACCCTATTAAAATATTTTGATAGAGATTTTGAGAATCTTGTCCTTCTGATTTATCACATTGATCAAGTCATTCCAGAATCTGACCTTATTTTTAAAGAAACTTCAATTTTTCCTCCTAATATACCTTTAGTGGATGATAAGGGAAATTTAAAACAAGTTGTTGAATCTTCTCCAACCATTCATGAGAAATAATTGGTATCTAAATTTTTTGGTAAGGAAACATTGAGAATAACTAGACAATTAGAGGGGGATCTTAATAAGGAATATGAAGTATAAGAACAATAATATTTTGAAGAATAATAAATAAAAGTATAACTTGAAGAAGAAGAAGAAGTTGAAGAATTAGAAGTAGAAGAAGAGGAAGAAAAATTAGAACAAGTTCAAAAGGAAAATACTAAAACTAATGAGGAATCAAAGAATAAGGAATCATCAGATTCATCATCATCCTCAACACCTTTAAATTCACAATCTAGTAAGGATGATAACTCAAAAATTTATCAAGATGAAAAATCTTCATCAGAAATGGAATAAGAGTCATATTCTAAGGAAGATGAACTGGATCAACATTCAAATACCAGGACCGATAATAAAGAAGAAATAGATAAAGATGTTTATATTATGATTGTTTTATAATAAACAAATGTTCTAAATAAGGTTCCAAATAATGTTTAAAATAAAGGTAAAATAGCAGATGTTGAATCCAATAGACCAAACCCTCCCTGGGTTGAGCCCAATTAATTTATACTCAAGAGAAACAGTTTAACAAAAGGGTTTTTATTAAATTTTCATTAACATTAAAAGTTTGAGTGATCAGATTCTATATCTATTGAACATTGAGCTAAGACGTAAGTTTATTCACTAATATTTGAATGAGAAATTGGAATCACTTAAAATTTTGACCGAAACAATGATCAAGATAAAGACCTATTTTAATTTTTTTCAATAAATTTTAAATCATAAAATTATTTGTACAATAAAATGGTGAGATGTTCTAACTATGTGGATATCAATATTCATGAACGTGATGATAAATTTTATAAAGTTAAGAAAAAAAATTTAGAAATGGATGAATCCTTCCATATGTTTTTATAATATGTTCCCAATGTAGTAAAGTTTGTAGAAGGATTCAAAGATTCCACAGATGATCAGATAGATGATGTGAAAGTCTTGAAAGAAAAGATCTGAGACAAGGAGTTAGAGATGATTAGGCTCATATATTGTGAAAATGAAATCATCATTATGAGGAAAGATAATAAAGGGTTTTCTAAGGCAGTTAAAATACTAAAGACTAATGTTTGTAAATAGGCTATTCTAGAAGAAACGATTTCCAATCCTGAGAAGGATTGACATGTGTTCAAAAAGATAAACTCTTTCTTGAAGACCCTTGTGAAGAAATATTAATCTTTTCTTTTTAACTCTCAATGTATTTTTATCAAAAATTTGAATCATTTATGAATTTATTTATATTTTCATTCAAAACCTTTGTGAAAGAATGTTTTACAATTATGATTGGATATATGTTATTTCGTATTATTCATGAATGATTAGGTAGTTCAATATTATTTTGTATTTTTTTTCTAACTTTTCATAAAACTTAAGATACTTTCTATTTCCTTTTTAAAAATTAAAAAGGGGGAGAATGATTTATAAAATGAGAGAATGATTTATAAAAATGGGTAGAAGATTTGATAAAGCGGGAGATGTTTTACTTAGGTGGAGAATTTTTCTTTAAATGGGATAAATATTCAAAGGGTTGATGTTAAATAATATTCATTGTATTAACAAGTAATTATAAACTTGGGGACAGTTATAAGGAACAACATCATAGTTCTTAAAAGAACAATGGGCTATAAGTTTTTCTAGTTATTGTTCATTTATGTTTTATGGTTTGTGCTTTCCAAAAAGAGAGAGATTTTTGATTTATAAGTTTTACTTCTTAATTTTTCATTCCTTTAGTTTTTGAAATCACAATAACTTTCTTAAAACTATGTTTACAAATTTTTTATTTCCTATGTATTTTAGTACGTTTTGTAGAAAACATTACTTTCTACCATATATAGAAATTTTTATAATGTATTATTAATATATACACTACATTCTTCAATATGATCCTTCAGGTTGAGTATTCATCCAATTAATCGGACTTACCCTTATTCAAATCATTTGTTAGACTTCTGTCTTGTCTATCATAATAACAAATTTCATGACTATTGGACTGATTCTAGTTTCAATACATCAGACTAACACTCATAAGGATTATCATATTAACATATGATAAGGAAGTCCATCAGACTATCCATAGTTTATAATATTGGTGTCTAATAATTGTTTCTATCGTAAGAAATATTTTTAACATTGTAATGGTACTAAAAATGGTATTTGACATTTAGTTATGCCAAAAAATTGTGACCAGTCAAAGATTCATCTTTCTAAGGCTGCTGCAACTAACTTGGAAATATTATCTTTAGATCTTCACCAATAAATAGCCAGTTATTTGAAGTGTTGGGAGATGATCACATTAGCAACTAAATCTGTCTAAATTTTTCTCAGTGTCAGCATCTCACTCCAAACTCATTGTAATACTTTAGAGAGTTGTGGTTCTAAGGAATCATTTTTAGGGTTATTTCCTTTAGAACAAAAATTCTTTTATAATCATGATTTTTTTAATTGTTATAATAAAGGGATTATAAGGATAGGAAGATGGTGAATATGATCCATTATATCTAGGGATTATGATGATAGGTTGACAAACATTGATCATCATATTAGGGGCTTCTGAGGATTGAAATATAGATCTTATTCTAATCATCGTATCGAGGGACATTCTAGTAAGGAAAGAACTAATTTAAAGTATGTATGAAAACATGGATACTTTTAGTTAAGGTTATTGAATACCTTTAATCATAAGGTTAAAATAGTGTATTATTTTAATATATCTTCTAAGTCAATATTACTTTTACTAGTAATTATTTTTCTTGTGTTTTGAAGTCTATTATGCAATGCATGTAATAGAAATTTAGTCTTCGTACTTATCTTTCCACATTATTTTTTTATTGGTGTAATTTTGATTATGATAAAAACATACATTTATATAATTGGATTAGCTATTATTATGATTCTTTCACTCTAATCATCATTCGTAGTCTGAGTCTGATTATTTACGTTAAGAGATTTTATGTTCTGATTAGTTTAAACTTTTTAAACTATAATTCAACCACCCCCAATCTTTTATGTATATCTATATAAGCTAATATTATGATAAAAAAATGTAGAACTATTAGCACTAATAGTGGAATAATCACTCCACAGTTGTAAAATCACCGTTGTTCACCAACGGTAGCATGCATAAGTCCAGTGCTTGATCATAGCACTATAAGTGATTCCCAATGATATCATGTAGGATTCCATCGCTCAATGATAGAACTGTAAGTGATTAACAATAGTATCATGAATCATTATTGGATTTATTGGATGGTAGTGGTATATCTCTGGTGTTAACACCTCTCTCCTCTTCTAGTAGTAGCAGTCCCATATTTTAGTTCCAGTAATCTTCAGTGGAAATAGTATAAGAACCTAGTTCTTTATTGAGGAACAGAATCATTTTCTTTTTATATATTTTCGGTTTAAATGATTAATTATGGACTAATGTGATTACCCTTGAGTTCATGGGTGTATTAGGGGAGTCTAGGGCTTGATTTTTCTAGAGCATGGATTTTTAGAAGAAAGGGGAAAGCACCATAGTTAGTAGAAATTGTGCGGGGTAAGTCACACAGTTACTACTAACCATATGAGACTGGAATGTGGGGTTTTGTAGGTCTTATGGTTTGAGGAAACCATGTGGATGGAGGTGAAAATCAGTACGATAGAAACTACAGTTTTTATAGAGGGGTTTTGCACATTTTTTCACGGTTAGTCAAATCATTTGTAGTGATTGTGATGTTTCCTCCTTAGAATAGGAATGGGTGCATGGCTGGGGAATGGTTTGGCCAAACATGTGGCCAAACCATGTGACTTGGTTTTTGGGGTAAAATTACACAATTTCCCTTAAAATGTTTATTACATTAAACCTATTTCTCTTTTATCTCACTTTAGCTAGAGGTCAAATTTGGGAGCTCTCCTTTGACGCCTAAACTAGGATTTGAGAGATATTCACCGTCAGGACTTGGAATCAAGAGTCATTCATCTCATTGGATACATTCCAATGAGTACTCAATTAATTTTGATATTTTATTCATTTAATTTTGGATTGATAAAGTTATTTAAGTGATAGATATTATGCCCTATTTCTAGGTTCTTCATTCATTATTCATTTTCTCCTAATTTGATTCAAATCAATAGTTGATACTAGACAAGCACTATAATAAAAACCTATAGTTGTTGGTCTCATGATTTTCCTTCAATTTTGAGGTATTTATATATTTTTCATTGTGTTTCACGCCCAATTTTTGGAGCATCGCCTTTGAAATGGAATTTAATCATTGATTTTAATGGATATGTATGACATATAAAATTAAAGAGACCATTTGACAGATGATTAATGTTATGAACCGTTAATTTGGACCACCCCTATGGTGTTTTGTTTAATTAATTGGACCACCATGGGTGGAATATGATTTTGAATACCTTTTAGGTGTGTCGTTTACCCATTTCCATGTTCTGTCTAATGATAAATTTTAATTATGGATTTAATTGTAATTTAATTTATTAATGAAAGGGAATGGATTACCATGTCCCTCATCTTGGACATGTTCTTACTCACTTATTTTTTAGTTACATCTTATAATGAAATGACCATGTGATATAATTAAGAGGTTATGCCTTCTAACATAAGCCATGATTTGAGCCACCCTCTAGGGTGCTTTTAAATTAAATGATCATGGTGATGACCTTTACATAGTTTAATGTTAATAAATACATGTTCATTATATTCCTTGGCTGACACATGGGTTCATATACGAACACCATCAACAGACTCATTTGGAAACTACCTTGATTAAGCCCTAGTGACACTTGGACTCCCTAGTGGACGATCAAAGATAGACTTATAGGGGTTGACTATCACACACCCAAGTGATACTTGGACTCCTTATGGATTTTCAAGTAATGACTCATAGGGTAGTTGATTATATATTCCATGGGGAACACTTGGACTCCATTTGTGGAGCGTTGAGGACAGACTTAGTGATAAATGATGTTATACCACACCTAGAGCAATATCTAAGTTCTTATGAGGATCGACATGGATGGGCATGTAAGGTGATGGGTTTATGTTAAGCCTGGATTGATATTTGGATTCTAATTTAGGGATCCCAAGGATGGGATAATGTTCTCAATTGAATAAATAATGAAATGATATTTATGATGTGTTTTCCAAGATAAAGCACAATCTTGGATTCGTTTAGTGACTTACACCTTCTTGATGGCTAGGTTAGGCATATCTTGATTGTATATATTTATAAGGGAAGCTATTATAAATTCTAGGTATCAAGACTTATTTATTAAAATGATACTGAATGATTAAATGAAACATTATTATAATGTGATATAGGACTGACTGTTTATTCAACTACATTCTAGATAAGGATGAAGCAGGTAGTAGTGGACAGGAATCCATGGGAAACCAAACCATTAAGGGTTCTTCACTTCTGTACTTATTTTACATATTATATTACAACCTTCACATTGTTATTATTATATATTCACTGACTTTGTGGCGTTATAAACAGGATGGTGTCCTATTATGATTTTATCTCACACCCTACCCAGGATACCTTTGTTAACCAAGAAGATTATATGACTATAGGTATGGATAAGGGAAAGTTCTCGGATATAGGTTTTTGATTTCTTCTTAGGATCATGGGAGAACAGGACCAAGCTGAGGTGCTTGATTCTAGATAGAGATATATCTTTTTGGTCTTTTTAGAATTTTGTTACATGTATTGTGCACTATCCATGTATACCCATTTTGGATGCTTTGTAGAGACATGATTTATACCATTAACATATGTATATGATATTACTTCTAGAATTTTTTTTTACCTATCTTGGTTATTTATATCTTATTCAATTTTCTATTGTTAGCTTGATTTAAAACATCCTCTGTTGAATTTTATGATTAATACCATTGTGTTATGATCTAATAGGAGGTCATAGTATCTCCACAGATACACCCTATGCCTTCACTGCTAGTGCACAGCCTTTGGTGTTAGGGGAAATGCACTTGAGGCATTATGGCCAACCAGGATCGGGGAACCTTTTAGTGGCATCTGGGTTTGGGACATTAAAAAGTGGAATCATGGGTTACTTTCTACTTTTATTTACAATTTTTAGATAGTAGAATGGGATATAAAGGAATAGTAATTTGGTAATGAGTTGTTCATGGGCATAGCTAACCCACCTATAGGAAAATCTAAATTGCCACGAATGAAAAGTGTTGTTTTCATGACTTTTCCTATTATAGTTGATTTGATTCCACTATTGAGTGATACACTTTAATTTAATGTTATTATTGATATGATTGTGGGTTCTATTTTTTCAAAACCTGATGAGATAAGGGTATTCCATCTAACAAATCATTTTAGGAACCTGTTAAACTTCACATGCCATGAATTATTCCATGCCATATAGGATGCATTACTTAATTTCATGATGTTGTGATATGTTTCATGGTTGATATACCTACTTCTTGATAAATTATTGTGCAGGGAATTAGGTAACATGATTGTTACTTAGTGTTTATTCCATAACCTAAGTAGTGTTTTCCTGATTAGGATATAACATACACCCTAAGTAGCCAATTTGGGCATGTTGAGTCATGGACCATGAGTCGTATGGACTTGAATTTGTTATGGTGTGGATTAGGTGGACATCATATTTAGGTTCATGAGGAGTATGGTTCCTTATGGATCAAAAGTGCTGAACAATTTTGTTCAACGATTTAAAATGAATGCAAAATGAATATGAGAATAAAATAGAAACTGAAATTGTTTATAGTAGATAACTTGACTCGGGCCTGAAAATAGTAGTGTAAAGTATGCAGTACCTCTTGATTATATATGATCTGTATTTATCCTGGATCTATCTCTAGGAGAAGTCATAGGGTGTGATTAAAACATTGGAAGTCTTATACCTATCCTATTGTAATATATGTACCTTTAGTAGTCGTTGAATCCTGGTCTAAGGCATGTGCTTGGAATTTGTAGTGATATGCCATGACGAAGTCCTCCGGTTCTAATCTAGGAGGGTGGTGGCAACCATGCTCTAGAGGTGGTGGTCCATGGTATACTAGAAGATCCTTTAGTAGTTCTAGTTGAGGCATAGTGATTTTATTGGACATAGGTTATAAGGAATATTTCTTTGAAGGATTTATGAATTTCATGAAGACCATTTATGGAGAACCACAACCTAATCTGACTATGGAAGAATTGACATGTATGTTCTAGTAGTAGCATCCATCCATGTTTTTGGGGGATGGTGTACCATAGGCTATGGACTCTGGGATAGAGGCCATGCCATCTATCTTTGATCATATTGATACACCTCCTAAGAGGAGGGTAAATCTCGTTACTTATATGTTGGATGATTCCTCTATGATGTGGTGGGATTTCATTACTCGGATAGATTGTCATTGGGAGAAGGATTGGATGGATTTTCACATGGCCTTCTATGATTAATTATATCCTGAGACATTGAGGAATGATAGAGCCCAAGATTTCATTCACTTGGAGCATGGTGTGTTATAAGTAAGGTATTATTCATCTCCTTTTACAGAACTCTAGTTCCTTTCACCTATTCTCATGGGTAACGAGTTACGCAAAGCTGGGAAATTCAAGGATGCTCTTAGGTATGACATCTAATCATAGGTGAACATATTTTGGATGACTACCATTTATAGAATATTGAATTAGGTTCTTATTAAAAATTGTAACCTAAGAGAGGCTAGGGGTGACATCCATGGAGTTTCAACACCTACATATAGTACTACATCGAAAAGCAGAAGGAAGCATTGTTTGAAGCTTACACATGGTGATATTAGTATCCAGAGTGTATAATCGAGTAGCTATGTGAGGTTACACCAGTGGGGTTGATTGGTATATACAAGACCTCAATTTATGAGGGACCCATTCAAGTACATACCTTGTAAAAAAAATTCCCATCTACATCCCTATTGAAAAACATTTCCTTAGTTAGTCAGTGAGAGAGGGACTGTAGTAACTCCATGTGCAGGAGAGGGGTCAGCAGCTTCTTGTCAACAGGGAGTTGGAGTATATCCAACCAATTAGGTTGAGGTGGTGGTCCTAGTTGTGGTAGTCAAACCCTAGATTTACAGTGATAGTAGAGTGAATCTATTCAAGTTATCCAGGTTATATCAAAGGACTGCGAATCAAGCAAGATATATGAAGTGCAACTGACCCCTGAGTAGTAGAGTCTCATACTTTCTACTATAAAATGTAGTATTATAGTATCCTATACTTTAGAATATTCTCTTTTTAATAAATATGGTTCTGATAGATTTATATTTGTTCCCATTATAGAGAGCCTTAGGATCATCTTTCAGTGTTCTGATGGCTTTATGATGCATTATACTATGTTGGGGATTTGAACTGATGATGTACGTCAGTTCAGGGAGTTCCCCCATGAGATTGGTAGGTTTCACTTCATATGGGACCTCTTTTTCCTCAAGATGATAGGTTTTGACATCAATCTAGGGATGGAAAAGTTGTTTCCCTTTCAATATTTTTTTATTTCTATTTCCAAATGGTCACCTTCACATCACCATAGGGTGGAGATTTTATTCACAATGGAGAATGATATGTCCAATAAATAAGAGCTCGACCCAATCATCATGGGTTGAGCGAGATGAAATCACAAATTCCAAGTTTATATCTGGATAATCGGGGAACACATCAGGCATATTTCCCTCCATTGGTTGATCATTTTAGGGAAGTTTTCCTGGATGACTATTTAGAATTACCTCTAGTGAGAGAGGTAGATTTCTCAATCGAGCTAGTCCCATGAGCTGCACTAGTATCTATTTCTCCTTACAGGATGGATACTACTAAGATACAGGAGCACAAGAGTCAGATAGAGGATTTATATATAAATGTTTTTATCTAATACTATAATTATTTGTGGGGTTCCCTAGTCCTTTTTTAAACAGTTGGATGGTACACTAAGGATATGCCTAGATTACCTGAAATTGAACCAACTAACAGTTAAGAACTGGTATCCTTTTCCATGGATAGATGATCTTTTTGACCAGCTCCAAAAAGATTGGGTGTTATTGAAGATTTATTTGAGATCAGGTTATCAATAGGTGTGTGTTAAACCATCAGACATACCACACATATCCTTTAATATAATGTATGGTCTATATGATTATTTGGTTATGTTGTTCAGTCTCATGAATGAACCTGTAGTCTTCATGGCACTGATGAAATGAGTTTTTCGTTATTATCTAGATTCATTTTTCATGGTACTTGTGGATAATATCTTGGTGTACTATCACACTCAATATATCTATTCCAAACATCTTGAGATCATATTTGATACACTGAGAGAGAATTATTTATATGTTAAGATCATAAATTTTCACTTTTGGATGGATCAAATTCACTTCCTAGGACTCATTATCTCAAAGAGAGGAGTATCAATTAACCCAAATAAGGTGAGAGTTGTATTTTTGTAGAAGTAGGCCAAGAATTTTTTTGATATATGGATTTTCTTGGGGATGGATAGAAATTATAGGCATTTCATAAAGTATCCTCATGCCTAAAAGTACCACTCACGATCTTGACTTAGAAGTATATGAATTTTGTATAGTCAGATGCATGTGATTTAGCCTTTAAAGAGCTAAAAGGGATATTTACTTTAGCACTGTTACTGATTTTTTCAGAACCCAGCAAAAGCTACATTGTGTATTGTTAAGTATTAGCTATTGATCTTAGATAAATGCTGATATAGGGGGTAGAGTCGTGGATTAAGGGTATCAATAGTTGAGAATACACGAGAGGAATTACCAAACACCTGATCTCAATCTATATGTAGTTGTAAGTGTATTCCACTATTAGAGACACTATTTACAGTCAGATCATTTTGTGGTGTACACAGACCATAAAAGCCTCAAATACATATTTACATAGTGTGACTTAAATTTGAGGTAGTGAAGGTGGGTTCATTATCTACAGTGTTTTGAATTTGATCTTGCCTATACGCCTAGTAAAGTAAATGTAGTGGATGATAAAATGAGTAGGAGGAATTAGATACAGGAAGTTTAGGAGGCCAGTAGAAAGTGAAAACTTATGTCTTTGTTCATTGAGATTCTCTTGGAGGTGAAAGAAATTTAGGGGATGACTTTTCTTTCATCCATATTTGGGACCTATACCCTTATGGATAGAGTGAGGATGAGGAAGATATAGGATTATGATGGCCTAGTCCTATGGGTGGGTGTGGTAGGTGACGAACCTCATCCTAATAAGACTATAGGTGATGATGAAATTATGCCTATACAAGGCCACGTATGGGTTTTAGAAGACATGCATGGAGAGTAGATGCAATACTTTTATGGTACATCTTGTACAGTGCATCCCAGTTTCACCAAGATGTATATGAATTTATATCACCAATACTGGTGGGTCGGTATGAAAAGTGATGTATCTTGTTTTTTGATGAGGCGTTCCACCTGTGAGTAGGTGAAGATAGAATACCAATGACCATCAAGGCTTTTATAGTAGCTTCCCATTTCTGAGTGTAAGTGGGAATACATTCTGATGGATTTTGTGACCTGTTTATTAAGGTCACCATGAGGCTATTATTTTGTTTGTATTTTTGTTGATAGGATAACAAATTTTGGTCATTTACTACCTATCATGGAGACCTTTTTATTATATGAGATTTTTAGGTTGAATGTCTCTAAGTTGTATGACTTTGCAGGGTCCCTCGTA
Source organism: Viscum album (assembly GCA_963277665.1). Lineage (NCBI taxonomy): Eukaryota > Viridiplantae > Streptophyta > Magnoliopsida > Santalales > Viscaceae > Viscum > Viscum album. The sequence goes on along the minus strand of OY728164.1, from coordinate 1,829,776,243 downwards.
CTATCATTTTAGATAGAGAACCCCAGTTTACTTCATTGTTCTATCAAGGGTTGAAGAGGGAATTGGGTAAACAGGTGATTCTGAGCACAACATACCACCCTTAGACTGATGGCCAGTCAGAGCACACTATACAGGTGATTGAGGACATGTTGTGGGCATGTGTCTTGGATTATGGGGGATCTTGGGAGAGGAAAATACCCCTGGTTGAATTCAACTACAACAATAGCTTTCAGGATACTATACAGATGGTTCCTTATGAGGAATTTTATGATAGGCCATGTTGAACACCCCTCTACTGGTTAGAGGTAGGAGAGGCATCTATACTTGGATCTCTTCTCATATAAGACACTATAGAGTAGGTTCAGTTGATTCAGAATCATATGGATACTGAATATTCTTGATATAAATCTCACATCGATTATCGTCAATAACTTCTAGTTTTCGTGGTTAGGGATCTTGTCTTTTTATGCATTTTACCAAGGCTGGGACACATGATGATCATGAGAAATGGTAAGATTTCACCATGATATGTTGGGTCGTTTGAAATTCTGGAGAGAGTCGAGCTAGTCTCCTGTCAGTTACAATTAACTCATATTTATCATTTCATGCATGATGCCTTCCATTTATCTCAGTTGTGTTGTTATCATTCAGACTCATCTCATAAATTTCAACCTAATGAGGTTAATTTATAGGTAGATGTGTCATTTGATGAGCATCATATTCGTACTATGGATCATAACATGAAGGTTCTCCGAGGCCATTCAATTACTCTGGTATGGGTGCTATGGCAGCATGGTTTGGTATAGGATGAGACTTGGGAGTGGGAGACTTATGTAAGATCATAGTGGAAATACTTATTCACAGATGGTGCTTTGCCACCATTAGAAGGAAAATTCAGGGACGAATTACTTTAAGGGGGGTGTTTGTAAGAACCAGGTTCTTTATTATGGTATGGAATATTTTTCATTCCATCAATTTTCAGTTGAAATGATTAATTGTGGCCTAATGTGATTACCCATGAGGTCACAAGTGTACCGGGGGTGTCTGGGGATTTTCTGGGCCCATAGCCAGAATTTTTGGAAGTAAGGTATAAGTCACACAGTTAGTAGAAACCATGCGGGGAAGGTCGCACTGTAACTACTAACTATGAGAGGTTGGATAGTGGGGTGCTATAAGTCACACAGTTTGAGGAAACCATGTGGATAGAGGTGCAAGCCTGTGCAAGGGAACTTGATGTTTTTAAAAGAGGTGTTTTGAACGGTTTGTGAACAATTAGTCTATCCATGCACAAAAAATGTGTGGGTGCTCCCTTAAAAATGAAGTGGGCGCACGGTTGGTTCATGGTTTGGACAAACATGCAGCCAAATTGTGTGACCTAGATTTTGGGGTAAAATCACACAATTCCCATTAAAATTTGTATAACTTTAATCATATTTCTCTTCTCTCTCAGATTGTACGACGGTGTGATTTGGGATCTCTCCTTTATTTCCTAAACTAGGATTTGAGAGATCTTTTCCATCTGCACTCAAAATCGAGAGTCATTCATCACATTGGATCCACGCTGGTGAGTAGTCAATTCCTTTTCTTTTGTTCTTCATTTAATTTTGGATTGATGGATAAATTCATGTGAAATCTAATATTCCCTAATTTTATGTTCTTCCTATTTAATTTATTTGTCTCCTGATCTGAGTCGAATCAAGAGATGATACTTGATAATCACTCTGTTATGGACATACTGTAGGTGATCTCATGATTTTCCCTCAAATTCGAGGTGTCTATATATCTGTTTTTGCACCGCGTGCCTGATTTTCTATGCATTTACTTTTAAATGAAATTTAATCCTTAATTTAAATGGATAGTTATGACCTATGGAATTAAAGAGACCCATTGACAAATGATTATGGTTATGAACCTTGAATTGGAACCACCCCTTGGGTGTGTTGCTTGATTTATTGGACCACCATGGGTGGAAAATGAATTTGAATACCTTTTAGCATGTCATTTACCCCTTTCCATGGGATGTTAAATGATAAATTTTTATTGTGGATTAAATTGTAATTGAATTGATTAAGTGAATGGAATGGATGACCATGTCCCTAAGCATGGCTATGTTCTTGCTCCCTTATTCTTGAGTTACTTCTTATAATGAAATATCCCCATGAGATAATTAAGAGACTAATCCTTCTAAGCTTAGGCCTTGACTTGATCCACCTTTTGGGATGAGGTTTAAATGAAATGATCACGGTGAAGACATTGACATGGTTAAATGATAATGAAGGCGTGTTTATTATATGCCTTGGGTGACACATGGGTTCAAATACAGACATCATGGACGGACTCATTTGGCTACTACCTTGTTTATGCCAAAGTGACACTTGGATTTCTTAGTGGACTATAGAGGATAGACTCATATGGGATTACTATAATGCATCTATGTGATACTTGGACTTATTATGGATCTCCAAGTATAGAATCAGAGGGCGGGTGATTATATATGCCATGGGTGACACTTGCGGACCCTTAACCGGACACTAAGGATGGAATCAGTGAGTGATGAAGTTATACCACACCAAGAGTGACACCTGAGTTCTTATGATTATTTCTATTGATGATATTGTAAAGTGATGGGATAATCTTAATTCTAGAGTGATACCGTGATTCCAATTTAGGGATGACAAGGAAGTTCTTAGGTTCTTAATTGAATAAATGATGAAATGATTTATATGATGCATCTGCCAAGCCATAGCACATCTTGGATTTGATCAGTGACTCACACCTTCTTGATAGCTAGGTTAGCCATCTATTGATTGGATATATTTTCTGGGGAAGCTAGTCTGTGTTCCATGTCTTGAGACTTATTAATTAAAATGAGACTGAATGATTAAATGAAACTTGATTATAAATTGATATAGGACTAACTGTTTATTCATAGAGATTCTAGTTAAGGTTGAAGCAGTTAGTAGTGGATGGGTGTCCATGGGAACCTGGACCTTTAAGGGTTATTCATTTAAGTACTTCCTTTACATGTTCTATTAATGTCTACACAGTATAATTTTTTATGTATCTCTAACTGGATTTCATTAGACATCATTAGGGGTGTTCTACTAGGATTTTATCTCACATCATACTCGGGGTGTCTTTAGTACCCGAGGAGATTATATGACTGTAGGTTTGGATAAGGGAAAGTGCCCTGGTACATGTTTTTTATTGCTACTTAGGAGCAGGTGAGCATATCTATATAAATATAAATATATAATATATATAAATAAATAAAATTGTGTATAATTATATTTATAGATACACATATATATAATATATTTATGTATGTTGTATGTATGTATGTATGTATGTATTTAATTTTAAAAACACACAAAAAACATATTTTATAAATATATTTAAAATAATCATATAAATATATTTTAATATGAAAATGAATATATGTATAAAAAATATAACCATATATATATATCATTGAATGGATAAAAAAGCAACGTGGATGAGTGTTAAGGGTCTACGTGTGCAAAGGAGAGGTCTCGGGTTCAAATCCAAGGGGAGATAGGGGTGTGTGGGTTTTCCTAGCACTGTTAAAGGTGGGGGGCATGTCTTTGTCTTGCACTTTTAAATGGGTTTTCAAGTGCGTGTATTTGTATTGTGCTATTAAAGGGGGCTTCAAGCACTAATAAATGATGTGGCCACCACCTCCGATTTTTTTTAATTGTAGATTTTAAATATATATATATATATATATATATATATATTGACTTAAATCCGCACTTTTATTTTAGCATAGATAAAAGACCCCTTTTATCAGCGTTTAAATCAATAGCTCTTTTTTAGAACTATTGATTGTTTTTTCTAATGCTTTTAAAATCCATTTTTGCAGTAGTGATATTTGAACAAATTTACAAATAATAAATCAATTTTACAAATAAATATTTAAACATATATCTAGAAAAATTTATTTTTAACACATATAAACCATATGGAAATGAATATTAACTATTGATTATTTTTAAAATAAAAAATTATAAATTTTATATACATTAATTATAAAAATTTATTAATATATATATTCACATGTAATGTCTATATATAAATATGTGTGTGTCAAAAAAATATATATATATTTATGTGTGCTGTGAATTTGATCGAACCCCGATTGAAACCGCGAAGCATTTCGAAACAAAAAATGTAAGATCGATCGTAGGTGAAGCGCATCATTGAGAAAGCAGATGTTGTGTTTTCATATGATGATGATAATAAAAAATTGAAATACAAATACAAAAGAATAAAATAAGTATAGAACACAATGTAGAGCCAAAAGTTTATCTTATTTCATTAACATATTTCCATATTTATAGAGTACATGAGATCTGATCCAACAGTGAGAATATTAAAGGTTGGCCACTAAGAGGGGAATTAATTGGGAATTGATGAGTCATCATTATTGTCATAATTATGACATCCATTAATAACGTTTCATAACACTCCCCTTGGATTTCATAATTTCATGGAAACATATTTAATCATAACATAAAAAACCTTGTGGGAAAAATAAGTGAAACCAAAATAAATGATTTCCTTGTCATGATACCTCATTAAAAACCTTATCCGGAAAACCGAATTGGAAAAAACCTGATGTAGGGAAAAAGAGTACATAATTCCCAACTCCAACTGATTATATCATTTAGTTGTGTCTTCAGGGGATCAATTAATATTATTATTTAATTATGTCTTCGAGACATGGGAGGAAGACCATAGGTAATAATAAATGGTCTCATTAAAAATTAAAACTCATGGGGAAGATCAATAGTTTCCATTAATTAGAGATATTCATAATAATTTATAACATTACCTTGAATATATGTAAGATGTATGATTGTCTCATTAAAAACCTCATCAAGGAAAAACACTTCAGGGGAAAACACTTGATTAGGGAAAAAGTGTGCAATAACATCAAGTCCCTAAAGTGTTTCCTCATTAAAAACCTTGTCAAGAAAACACAATGGAAAAAACATGACTAAGGGAACAAGAGTACAATAATTACATCTCCCATTCATAATGATCATCACTACATTTAACACATAGAATGTTTATCATCAATTCATAACCAAAACACTCAGTTTTGAATTTTGGAATAATAATAATTCATACCCTTTAGATTTCAATGAAGGGGAAGAACATTAAATTTCATTATAATATGATTTTTTTCATTTTCCAGGTACATATGCACAAGTACAAGTATATCCTTCAGGGATAAATAAAATGTTTATTTATATTTAATCTTTCTGGTATAAGTGTGTTCATCATCAATACCTTATGTATGAAATCTATCACTCTTGGAAGTAAGAGATTAAATTATTCATTAAGGGTAAAACAATCCCAAAATTTAATATTTCATCTTTGGGATGATTAATCAAAATACTTGGACATCCCATGTTATTTCATGATCAAATAATTCATTGATTTTAGAAAACTCTTTAAGAGTTTAGATGTTTTTCAAAAACACCTAAATAATTTGATAAATACAATGATTCATATAAACCATGGGATGATAAATTCAATTTACATTCTTCCTTAACATAATATGGATACATATTATTTAGTTCAACCCATAATTTATCAGATTGGGTGAAACATTAATACTTAATATGCTTTGGGCATTTCAAACCCTTTTGGGATTCATATATAAATATCCAAATTTAAAAGGACGAATATTTCTTATAATAAGATCATCGATATTCAATAGTCTTGATAGTTTGGATAATCAATCTAGAAAATTATATGTTAAACATTTCATATGTTCCTTTAATAATTTTTTCCTATTATTATGATGTCAACATCTGTCAAAATCCATTGCCATCAATTAGTTTTAAAAGCATTCGTAGAAAATATATCATCAACAACATTTGATTGAGATCTCATAATTTTTTCTGGTACCAATGTCACTTCAGGGACAATATCAAAAAAGATATAATGTGGTTGATATATTCATTTTCATATTAAATGGAAAATGTATTTATTTCTATCTACTCATGATGAACAATGATTTTATATAATCATTTCAACCATGCGTCAGGTGTGTATAATCAGACTATTGATTTCCAACATGTTACATTCATGTATGTGTGGTGAGTGTCATGTCAATGGTTTTGCATGACCATATAATATATGATACTCTATATTTCATTTAATCAACATGTATAGCATGCAATGAATACTCACCAGTAGAAAATAACACATGTGATCATTTAGTGGATGCATCTTTCATATAGATGTATCACATGGTAGGTGGGCGCGCCCATATATACTTCTTCAAAAGTATATGGGGAATTTATTTCCATGCTAGCTGCTAATGATATAAATAATTTACGTCAAAAATGGGTACCTCATGGTAAATTATCATACATGGGGAATTCATAATGGCTTAATGATAATAAATTCATTGATAATTTTGTAGACATGCATCCATTAAATAAATTCATCATTCTCCCCCTAATGGATGTCTAATATGTTATAAATAAATCGATGTTCATGTATACTTGATTCAATATCTTTCTTTATAATTGACCCCAGATTGATTAAATCATCATGTCATATATTTGATGTTCCAGGATCGGTAATCTTCTGGTTTACCATTATTGATTCGATTGTACATAACAAATTATTCATAATCACTTTTATGAATGCTTGTTACATATCGAGGTACCTCTTTTGTCTCCATATGATATTAATTTTCTAGAATACCATTCGTATATCTCATTTAGAGTTTAGATATAACAAATCATTAAGAATTTGTACTACCAAGTAGGAATATATTTTCTCTTATGGAGTCGTTTATTAATTTTCACTACCCGTAAATGTACTTATATGAGAATATACTAACGCATATATGAGTTCTTTTGAAGCATTTAATTAAAATTATATAAGATCTATAGGAACATTCATTGTGAAAGATCATATTTGTCATTATAATTTCTACTTATGGTGGTTGATGAATTCATAATATAATCATAATGGGTTAGGCCCATCACCAAGTAGATAATTGAATAATTTAGAACTTCTGGCCAAAATATTTTGGAACTTCATGCCCAAATATTATTTTACAATACATCTAACTAGGATTGGAGCCCCCCACGTCTTTTGAAGCTAGTGAATGAGGTATCGAGAACCAATGAGGAAGAATCTTCTGGATTCACAACACACCTTATTGCCATCCAAAATTATAATTCATAAACAACATTCACTTTATCAAATGAAAGATAAATCATTTGATCAAACCTTATCAACTCTCAAATATTAATGATATCATAAATCTTAAAAAAATCATGAATAATTTCATTCGCTTCAAGGAATGAAATATAGCAATTAATACTACATTGACATCAGGTAATTCATTTATTCATTGGATTTCATGATCCATGAATGATAATTTATTATTTATCAATAATGATCATCCTGTATAAAATATAAATTTTATTGATTATAATGATCATTGCTTTAACCACTTCAGCTGGTAAAATCATTTTCATAATATATATCGGATTATCAAAACAGTGTAATTCAATCATTTTGTTTATGAATTATATGAACAACGACATCCACTTATGGGGATATATGAATTACATGAGATGATATTGATAATCCATAAGAATATGATAAATAATATTATTTCCCTTGATATTGTTGTTGCAGGAATAATAAATGATAAATGAAGATATAATGTCAAAGGACATTATTTTCATATCATCCTTCAGGGATGCAATATTTTATAAATATCGATATAATTCATTGTGCTCTACAAATATTTATTATCATCAAACCACTTCGGGTGGTTATATTTTTATTATTTTTTATAAAAAAATACCACACAATGATCATTCGTAAAACATCATATTCACCTTGAACTTGATTTATAATAAAAGCAGGTATATTTGAATTCACTTTGGGGAATGAAATAAATATTTTCAATAAATATTCTCATTCACTCTAGGGAACAAAATATAATTATTTGTTTGAGTTTTATAGTGTCTTCAGGACAATTTCATGAATATTCAATTCAGTAATTTCATCAATTTCATTCACTTCGGGGGATTAATATATATATAATATATTTATGCTTGTTCATTAAGAATATTTAATTTCTTTAAAACATTTTATAAGAAATAAATTAAAGTGAAAATAAATTAAACAAATATATACAAATATTAAAAGTAAACATCATCTCCATCATGAACCTTTATATAGTATAATCAAACTTCACACCTTCAGGGTGAAAAAGAAATAAGAGATATCAAATTTCATGGTTCATGGAATGATTAGCGAACTTCGGATCATCGTACGATAGGTATGTGATGATCATCAAACTTTGGCTCGACGTACGACGGGTACGCAATGTTCTTCAAACTTCAACTCCACATACAAGGGGTATGTGATATTCATCAAACATCGGCTCAACATACGATGGTTACGAAATGTTCATCAATCTTCATCTGGACGTACAACGGGTATGCGATGTTTATCAAACTTTGTCTCGACATATGACGGGTATGTGATGTTCATCGAACTTTGTCTCGACGTACGATGGGTACGTGATGTTCATCGAACTTCGTCTCGATGTACAGCGGGTACGCGGTGTTTAACATTCAACAGTTTGACATACGATGGGTATGAGATGTTCATCATTCAACGGCTCAACGTACGACAGGTACGTGATGTTCATCATTAAACGGCCCGACGTATGACGGATATGTGATGTTCATCATTCAACGGCTCGATGCACGACGAGTACGCGATGTTCATCATTCAACCCCATCTGGTGGTGTAGTTTTTTATACATTTGAGGAATGATGTTTGTCTCAGCATCTACTACATAGGTTATTAATCAGACACATTCTCTCCAAGGAATAAAGTGAAAATTTTCAACCATGAGTCATTACAACTCTTTCGACGTTGCTCCTCAAATGAGTAGAGTCGACGCGCATACGAAAGAGTATGTCAAAATAATAATGTTTATAAAAACATGTGACATACCTTTTTTCAATGAGATTTTTCTTATACCGATGATGGTGATGAAGATAGCGACGTCCCGATGCGCAATGTGGAGAAGAAGATCATGCTGATAACGTGTTGTGAAACTGATCGAACGCCGATTGAAACCACGAAGCATTTTGAAACCGAAAATGTAAGATCGATTGTAGGTGAAGCGCATCATTGATAAATTGGATGTCGTATTTGCGTATGAGGATGATAATAACATATGGAAATACAAATACAAAAGAATACAAGAAGTATAGAACCCAATGTAGAGCCAAAATTCCATCTTATTTCATTAACATATAGTCATATTTATATTGTACATGAGATCTGATCCAACGGTGAGAATACGAAAGGTTGACCATTAAGAGGGGAATTAATTGGGAATTGAGGAGTCGTCATTATTTCCATAATTATGACATCCATTATTAATGTTTCAAATAAATTTGTATATTCTAATATATTTAAACAAATACATATATGTAAATATTTGTGCATGTATGTGTGAAATATAAATGTGTGCATGTGTGTGTATGTGTGTCGATATTGTATAAACGCATCATATATAAATGTATTTTTCTAAAAATATCATTATCATTAAATATAGTTGATAAATGTATTTACAATAAATATTTATAAATACATTATAAAAACTATATCTAAATAATCAATTATATGTAAATATGCATGGATATATGTGTAAATATATAGATATATATGTGTGCGTGTGAGTGTGTGTGTGTTTGTAAACATGTATAAAAATTTTATCTAAATACATAATATATAGACATATTTTAAAAATATATTTTAAAATAATTATATAAATCATATAGAAATAATTATTATACATTTTATTTAAAACATGATTAACCATTTTTTACATATTTAAAAATGTATGAATATATACACTTATATAAATATATATATAATGTTTAAATATACATATGTGTGTGTATTAATAAATGAATATATATTTATATTTGTGTTTATATTCTAATATATGTAAATAAATATCAATATATAATATATTTAAATAAATATGAGTATATATATATATAATATATACATACAGACACACAGACATGTGTAAATGCACATGCATGCACAAAAATATATTTTATACATGTATTTTAAAATAATTATATAAATATACATAAATATATGGATAAAAATGTATTCAAATATATATAAATAAATAATAATATTGTAAAATATAACGAAAACAAGATAGAGGAGTGGTAAAATGGTTTTCTTTGCACATGTAGGTCTCCGGTTCAAGTTCTGGAACATGCGAATGTGTAGGTAGCGGAGCAGCGTTCAAGCGCTGAAAAGGGGGGTTTGTGAGCACTGTCAAATAGGGGTGTTGGCCGGCCACTATTGCAGATTTTTCCTTTAAAATCTTGCAAAAAGGGCATTCATCGCGCTAAAAAACACTGATAACTGAAACACTATTAAAAGGGGGTCACTTTTATTAGCGTTAAAAAACACTGAGAAAGGGTCCTTGTATTAGAGCTAAAAAACACTGATATAATGTGTCTTTTATCATCACAAAAAAACATTTATAAAAGTAAAAAAATAATTTTTTAAAAATAATTTTTTCCCAACAAATTCGGATGAAGGACCAACCTCCCTTTTATCAGTACCTCGACCCCCCCCCCCCACATATTGCTTGTCTAACCACCATCACCCACTAAAAATATGACATAGGGTTTCCTTATGTCACAATTACATATAGCTCATCTCAAGCTTCAATTTGATATGTTATAGAGCTCAAACAGACACTTCAATCAAAAGTTATGACTATTTGAAGTTCAAGTTACGTTTTCAAATTATTGTATATCTATTATTGATTTTTTGATTTTTTTTTTTTAATCTTGAAATTGTCATTAAATGGCTATAACTCAATAATAATTAGCAAATTATTAATTAAAAATATTTTAAAATTAATTTATAACACATTTTCATTCAATATCTTATATATTATGCGTAAATGTCTATTTAACCTTATCTAAAACATATTTAAAAAATATATATTATATTTATATCAATATAAATATATAAATATATTAATATATTTTTTAAATGAAATATATATTTTTATCCACACTAGTAAAAAAATGATAATAAATATCCCTTTTATCAATGATACTATAAAAAGCGATGATAAAGAGTGGTGCTACGTAAAGTTGTTTATGTGATAGTGACCATGACTAAAAGTTAGTGATATCCGAGAGTGCTGATAAATGGTGGGCGAGCGGTAGAAAAAAATAAAAATATTTATCTAATTGTATTTGTGTGATCTTTATCATCATTTTTTGCAAAATTGATAAATATTGTACGCTTTTTAGGACATTTTGGTTGTTAGTGCTTTTTGTGTGGTTCATGTTTTGGAGGACTGAGAATGTTGAGAGAGTATCGATCATGTGGTGCAATTGATGTTGCAATGTGTTGGATTCCACTGTTGGGGAGGAATTGTGGCTCTTTGAGGATTTGGTATATGTATTTTCATGTGAGACTTATTTTCATTCCTTGTGTAATGTATTATTAGTATGCAAGCCCCACGAAGACGAATGTGGTGACAGGGGGGTTTGGGGTTTAGGGCGGCGGTCGTGGGGTCGAGTCCCTTGGTCAGTTCTATTTAATTTCATGTGTTGTAAATAAATTTTATTATTATTATTAATATGCAATATAGTGGCCACACTGGCTTTTTTATGACCCCTTGGTCGTTAGTTCTATGTTTGAGTCTCATTTTATTAGGCATTTCTATTTTGAATTTTCAGGACTATATCACTGATTCTGAGTCATGAGCTAGGATTTAGTCTAGAATTTCCTTTGTGTTTGGTGAGATTTTTGTAAAACAAAAGAAATGATTTTATAGTTTATAAATGAAAAGAAAAGAAAAGAAAATATTGTGATTGATATCCTTGTGTTTGGATCAATAATTAGTAAAAGAAAAGAAATGATTTGGATTTATTTCCATCATGTTTGGAAATTTTTAAAAGAAAAGAAAAGAAAATATTTTTAATGCAAATGACAAAAATAAAGTTTGTTAAAAAATAACACGTACACACAAGATTTAAGGCCATACTTTCTCATGATTAAAAACAATCATATATTAAATCCCTATGAACACCACATCTATCACCATGTTAACAATTTTTGTTAAATGACACAAATAACCTTTTAGAAATGTATTTTTCATACCTTTTTTATAAAAAATCACAGATATAATAATTTTGATTTTAATCAATAATTATATTTCATATCACCAAAATTAGGTAGACATTAAACTAAAGATATGTTAATAATTTTTTTAAAATTTAAAAAAATTAATTAAAGATAATCAAAATTATTTAAATTAATTTATTAATTCAAAATTAATAATTTAAGGTAATCGAAATTATAAATTCAAAATTAAAAATTCAGAATAATTATAAATTCAAAGTTTTTAATTCAAAATAGTAGTTAATTCAAAGTTATTTATTCAAAATATTTATTAATTCAAAATTATTTAAAAAATATTTATATAAACTATTAATTTAGGATATTCATAATTATTTATAATAAAAATTATCTATAATCAAAATTATTTATAAATCATTAATGATTATTTATATACACATAATTAATTATAATCAAAATTGTTTATAAACACATTATCAAAAAAAATATTTGACTGTTATTATTAATTACAAATTATGTTGAATTTAGAAAAATCATTTTTTATAAATTATGTTGAATTAAATTTATTTATTTATCTATAAATTATTTATGCACATATTTATTCATTTATTTATAAATTATTCATTATAGAAACTCGAGATAATTTTGAGAATTTAAAAAATACTCAAACCGCAAATGATTTCTGCATGATTTCTCCGTTCTTTTAACAAACCCAAAAAAAAAGTTTTTTTTAGTCATATTACTACACTTCCATTCACTCGAATGTCTTGCACCCTTCCTCCATTGAAACAAGAGTTCCTCCCCGTAGCTTCCGAGCTGGATACACTGGTTCCTCATAGCGCAGAGCACGTAAGCCACGAAATCCAGGGCAATGAGCACGGCGATGAGGAAGTAGAACCGGTCCGTGTGCCCAGAGTTGAGGTCCTCGGGGATATACCCAGGGCTGCTACCCGGTGTCATGATCCCACATCCACCAGCATGCCGCTGACGAATTTGGAAAATATTTTTGGGTCGGGCAGAAAATAAATTTTTAAACTTAAATTTGATAGTGATATTGAGAAAAATTAAATATAATGTTTAAATATGTGATTCTATGTACAGACACTAGAAGATAGAGATTAAGAGGATTATAAAAAAGAGTATATTCAAAGTGATCATTTAAAAAATCTTAAAATAAAAAGAGATTCATATTAAGGGGAAGAAAAAAATATGAATTTTGATTAGATTGATTAAAAGATTCTTAAATAATGATATTATTAAATAATAATAAAATGATCTAAAACATAAAGAATCAACAACAGAAAACTACGAGAGAAAAATATTTGAAAAATATAATCCTAAAATTATGTCCTAAAGTTAAATAATATTTTCAAAAATTATAATAATACAGAAATTCTAAATTTGTCGATGAGTAAAATTCTAAATAAAGATTGAAAAACTTGATAAGATGAAAAAAAAATTAACTGATGAAGAAATGTAGAGTGAAAATAGTTTGTTTACAAAAAAAATAGAGTTTGAGAATAGTAAAAAGTGTAGGAATTCAGAAAATAAATGAGATAACAAGTTCTCTGGACAAATTTGATGATTGTGATAAATATAGAAAAGAGAAGAGATATTTTCTATTCATTAAAAATAATTTAACATAGAAATGTAGAAGAAACAAAATAAAAGATGAAGCGAAGTAAAGAAATTGAATTACAAAAAAGGGTAAAATGGGAAAGTTTCAATTAGTTAAAAAATTTAGATATTAAGAATTTTTAAAATATTTAAAAAAAGATAGTTAAAAATTAAAAATTAAAAATTAAAAAACTGAATAAAAAATAATAAATGAGATTAACAACTACCATTATTTTGTTCTAAATTCCTAATTTAAAAAAAACAATATGTTTTTTTATAAAGAACGCTAAAATATCCTAATATATATATTAAATGTAAAAGATCAGGAATAATTATGGATTTAATATAGTGTGCATAAGGACATGATTTAAAAAAATTATATATACTGAAAAAGAAATAGAAAATAAGATTTCCATTTGAGGAAAACAAATAAAGATGTATTTTTTTTAAAATATCTGAATAAAAGCTTTGGATCATTCAAAAAAACTGGTTTTATGATATGAATTTGATCAATGAATAAATAGAAAATATAGATATATAAAACGACCTAGTTTTTTATTGGATTTTGAGATTTTCATTTGATTTTATTAAAATACAAAAAAATGACCCAGCATCACATCCTACAAGGTTCTATATCAGATCGGAATGTGAAGACCTGTCGGACAGCAATGTTCAGGTGGTCCAGACTGGGATTTTTTTTTTTTTACGTTTTTCTTAAAAAAAAATTCTGAAAAACGGCATAGGTCAAAAAAAAATTTAAAAATACGCTACAAAGGCGGCATCTGCGATGCCGCCTTTGTATTAGCGCACAAAGGCGGCATCTGCGATGCCGCCTTTGCTCCCCCGTGCCGCCTTTGGCCCGGATCGATGACATGGCAAAGGCGGCCGGGAGGAGGCCGCCTTTCGCCTCAGGGTAAGGCGAAAGGCGGCATCGCGGAAGCCGCCTTTGGCCATACGCAGAGGCGAAAGGTGGCTTCCGCGATGCCGCCTTTGCCTGAAGTCCCTATAAAAGGGCGGCCACCCCCCCCCCCCCCCCCTCTCCTCACTTCTTCATTGCAACTTATCTCTCCAATTTGCTCTCTCTCTCTCTAAATTTTTTTTTGCTGTGCGAGCTTTTACGAAGCTTCATTTAGAGGTATGTTTCTTTATTTAATTTAATGTTTTTATTTAATTAATTTAATTTTGTTTAGTTTTAAATCTTTCATTTGTTAAGAAGTTTAGGTAGTTCTTAATATTTGGTTATTTAGTTTTTGTAATTAGTTATATATAGTTTTAAATAATTACTGTTAGGTAGTATAGATTAACTTAAGATTAACTTAAGATTAAGTATTTAGAAATTTTGGTAGCTTAAAGATTATGTGGTTATCTACGCAATTAAATTCCTGTCTGGATACAAACAAGTGGATGTGGCTCTGGCACAGATGTACATAGGGGTAAAACCCGAAAACACCGCTTCGAGCTAGACTCGAACGGGAACTGGTGCACGATAACGGGCCTTGCTGCATCCTGGTTTGACACTCCCAGGGAATATGCTTAAGATGATTCATATTTTCTTTATAAACTACTAAAATTTCTAAGAGAAGAAAAAGCAAATCAGTATATTTATCAATGATAAATGATAAATATAATTTTATAGAATGAAATAAGGATATAAGAATTAACGAATTAAAGTTATTATTAGTTAATTATAAAATAATAGAATAATTAATGATTAGTTGTTATTAGTTAATTTTAGAATAATTAATAAATAACATAGGATTAAAACATGAATTCATATAATGATTAGCTAACGATACTAATGATCAGTATATTTATCAATGATAAATGATAAGTATAATGTTATAGAATCAAATAAGGACATAAGAATTAACAAATTAAAGTTATTATTAGTTAATTATAGAATAATAGAATAATTAACGATTAGTTATTATTAGTTAATTTTAGAATAATTAATAAATAACATAGGATTAAAACATGAATTCATATAATGATTAGCTAACGATACTAATGAACATATAAAGTGAAATGAAGAAGAACAAACAAACTAAATAAAAAGGCGGTCTAAAATTACATTCTAATAAATATCATATGGTGAAACATCAGTGGCATAGTTTATGGTATAGAAAGGCGCAATAAAATTACATTATAATAAACATCATATCGTCAAACGTAATTGTTAATATTTTGTTACACTATCATAATTTTGATGAAAGAACACATTTTTGACGTAGAGAGCCATGTATGCTTGTGTGTACTGTTATGGGGAGATTATTCAAACTGAGCAAGGAGCTTCTTACAGTACACAACCAATTACGGTGGTTAGTACAGTGGATTGTGTTACCATAAGTGACCTTCAAGAGAGAATTCATGTTTCCTTAAATTTGGGACCCGATCAAGAGATAATGTCTATGAGCTATAGACATTTGCAATTTCCAACAACAATGTGGCATATAGCTTGTCCATTGGTTGCTGATGCGCAGTGGGTCCAAGCAGTTAATTTATTTTCTCAACGGTTAGATGGTACCATGATGGAGTTATACGTTGTTGTTGCTACTGTACAACAACAACGTCCACTTGTACAAAGACGTAGAAATACAAGAGTGGTTGAAGACAGTCTACCTCATGACATTGAGCCTATTCCAAATGATGCAGCAGAAGAGGACAACCTAAATGATCTTCCGGATATACATGTCAATCCGACTTCTGATGAGGAGTTTCGTAATGATGGATCGGATGGCGACAACAGTGCTGATGAGGAGGGACCAACAAAAGATAGAGAGGAGGTTTTGAGAAATGCAGTTGTTGTACATCAACCTCGGTCAATAAATCATCCACCATTATTTTCATCTTGGTCAGAAGCAATGACACGTGTGCCTGAATTCGATAATACTGTTCTCACACCGGCAACTGAGTTCCCTGGAGTTGTACCAGATAGGTTTAGTGAGGTGGACAAAACCTTATATATTGGAAGGAATTTTCCCAGTAAAGATGCCTTAAAAAGCACGTTAAAGAGATTTCATATTGAGAGAAACTTCAACTATGTAGTTCACGAATCATGCCGTAGTAAATATGTTATACGGTGCGTGAAGTATGGGGATGATTGTAGATTTCGCTTAAGGGCTATTCCAGACATTACCTTTGGAGGTTGGAGAATCTCAAGGATTGAGGCGGCTCATAGTTGCGTTCAGCCAAGTCTCACACAAGATCATACTTCATTGGATGCAGAATTTGTGTCATCTATTGTTGTTGAGATGATTAGGACATGCCAAGATGTTCCAATATCCCTTGTGCAAGAGAGGATTCTACAGAAATTCGGTTATAAGATTTCCTATAATAAGGCATGGATGGCGAAACAGAAGGCAATTGTGAAGGTATATGGTGATTGGGATGACTCATATCGAGTATTGCCGCAATTGCTAGCCATACTGAGGCATCATAACCAAGTTGTCTTCCATCTGGATACAAACGAACATGTGTCTCCTGATAATCGACTTGATCCATCTCGTGTTCAATTTCATCGGTTGTTCTGGGCATTCCTTCCTTGTATCTCTACATTTCGTTTTTGCAAACAATTTATTCAGATTGATGGAACATTTCTGTATGGAAAATACAAGGGCGTATTGTTGATTGCGGCAACCCAAGATGGAAACCGTTCACCTCTTCCGCTTGCCTTTGCCATTGTAGAGAAAGAAAACTATGAATCATGGAGTTGGTTTCTGGCATGTATCAGCAACCATTTCACCAACATTCAGGGAGTTTGTTTGATATCTGATCGTCATCGAGCAATTAATGAGGCAATCAATGCAGATCCTGATACATGGAGATACCCAAATGCACATCATCGGTTCTGCATTAGACACATTGCTAGCAATGTACATAAAAAATTCCACAACGAACCGATGAAGAAGGCAATCACGAGGCTTGGTACGTATTTTATTCATTCTGTTTTACTGTTTCAATATAAATATAAAATCAATTTACGTGAAATATCATCTACGTTTTGTAGCATATGAGTCGGACCAACGATGATTTGAAGAACGTTTTGAACAAATTCGTCAGGCTAATCAAGAAGTTTATGATTATATGATGCAGATTCCAAAAGAGAAATGGACATTGGCATACGACGGGGGAAAGAGGTACGGACACATGACGACAAACATTGTGGAGTGCATCAATGGTATCTTCAAAGGACTTCGCAAGCTACCTATAACCGCATTAGTTCAGGAGACATTATATCGATGCGTGAAGTACTTTGTGTATAGACAAAAACTAGCATCAGACAGAATACATCAAGGGATAAGATATGGAATACACTTTCAACGAGAGATTGAAAAAAATATTGAAGAAGCTTCTGGTTATCACGTATGTCTATTTCGAAGAGAAGACTCCCGATTTGAAGTTCAAGAGCGTTCAGACCCCATCACAAATCACGTCGGTGAAAAAATGGTGGTATTACTGGAAACAAGGCAATGTCAATGTGGAAAATTTCAGGCCTTACGGTTTCCATGTACACACGTCATCGCAGCATGTGCCTCTGTGAACATCTCATGGGAAGCATATGTTGATCCAGTGTACCAGATGGATATCATTGCCAACTGTTATGCTGCACCATGGACACCTATTGGGGAGTATCGTTATTTCCCAATGCCTGAAGGCCAGCCGATAGTGATACCTGACATGAATCGGTTACGTCCTTGTGGGAGACCAAAGGCGAGTAGGATGCGTAATGAGATGGACTGGCCTAAAGAACAAGGGCAGAGTTTGCGATGCACAATATGTCATAAAGAAGGTCATAACCGGAAGCGATGCCCTAACGTTGTTGGGTCGACTTCACAGTCTCATTCATAATGATGTATTGTCTTCATTGTGACATTCCCATATTGTAAACTAAATGTTGTTATCTCTTTTTTAGAAAACTGTTCTATAACAAATTTATAGTATCATAATAATTAGCATAAGATATTGAATACATACAATTAGATAAATTCTAAAAACATCATTACTAATTGACATGGTTTATCTTAATCCAATCCATAAGTAGTTAATCACAAAGCTCGCCCAAAATATGTGTAACCAAATTCAAGACTCAATATTTTAGATAACATAACTTATTTCATATTAATATTCATGCTTTCAAGAAATAACTTTGAATATGAAATAATAGAATTTATTTCAAAACTCCGAAAGCGGAACACTTAACCCATATTGAAATGTGTATGTCAGTTAACCCATTAACATGTTTCCCGGACGTTAATATTAAAAATTTTAACCCTAAACCCTCCAACCTAAACTCCAATCTAAACATGCAGGATATTTTAGAAAACTGTTCTATAACAAATTTATAGTATCATAATAATTAGCATAAGATATTGAATACATACAATTAGATAAATTCTAAAAACATCATTACTAATTGACATGGTTTATCTTAATCCAATCCATAAGTAGTTAATCACAAAGCTCGCCCAAAATATGTGTAACCAAATTCAAGACTCAATATTTTAGATAACATAACTTATTTCATATTAATATTCATGCTTTCAAGAAATAACTTTGAATATGAAATAATAGAATTTATTTCAAAACTCCGAAAGCGGAACACATAACCCATATTGAAATGTGTATGTCAGTTAACCCATTAACATGTTTCCCAGACGTTAATATTAAAAATTTTAACCCTAAACCCTCCAACCTAAACTCCAATCTAAACATGCAGGATATTTTAGAAAACTGTTCTATAACAAATTTATAGTATCATAATAATTAGCATAAGATATTGAATACATACAATTAGATAAATTCTAAAAACATCATTACTAATTGACATGGTTTATCTTAATCCAATCCATAAGTAGTTAATCACAAAGCTCGCCCAAAATATGTGTAACCAAATTCAAGACTCAATATTTTAGATAACATAACTTATTTCATATTAATATCCATGCTTTCAAGAAATAACTTTGAATATGAAATAATAGAATTTATTTCAAAACTCCGAAAGCGGAACACTTAACCCATATTGAAATGTGTATGTCAGTTAACCCATTAACATGTTTCCCGGACGTTAATATTAAAAATTTTAACCCTAAACCCTCCAACCTAAACTCCAATCTAAACATGCAGGATATTTTAGAAAACTGTTCTATAACAAATTTATAGTATCATAATAATTAGCATAAGATATTGAATACATACAATTAGATAAATTCTAAAAACATCATTACTAATTGACATGGTTTATCTTAATCCAATCCATAAGTAGTTAATCACAAAGCTCTCCCAAAATATGTGTAACCAAATTCAAGACTCAATATTTTAGATAACATAACTTATTTCATATTAATATTCATGCTTTCAAGAAATAACTTTGAATATGAAATAATAGAATTTATTTCAAAACTCTGAAAGCGGAACACTTAACCCATATTGAAATGTGTATGTTAGTTAACCCATTAACATGTTTCCCGGACGTTAATATTAAAAATTTTAACCCTAAACCCTCCAACCTAAACTCCAATCTAAACATGCAGGATATTTTAGAAAACTGTTCTATAACAAATTTATAGTATCATAATAATTAGCATAAGATATTGAATACATACAATTAGATAAATTCTAAAAACATCATTACTAATTGACATGGTTTATCTTAATCCAATCCATAAGTAGTTAATCACAAAGCTCGCCCAAAATATGTGTAACCAAATTCAAGACTCAATATTTTAGATAACATAACTTATTTCATATTAATATTCATGCTTTCAAGAAATAACTTTGAATATGAAATAATATAATTTATTTCAAAACTCCGAAAGCAGAACACTTAACCCATATTGAAATGTGTATGTCAGTTAACCCATTAACATGTTTCTCGGACGTTAATATTAAAAAATTTAACCCTAAACCCTCCAACCTAAACTCCAATCTAAACATGCAGGATATTTTAGAAAACTGTTCTATAACAAATTTATAGTATCATAATAATTAGCATAAGATATTGAATACATACAATTAGATAAATTCTAAAAACATCATTACTAATTGACATGGTTTATCTTAATCCAATCCATAAGTAGTTAATCACAAAGCTCCCCGAAAATATGTGTAACCAAATTCAAGACTCAATATTTTAGATAACATAACTTATTTCATATTAATATTCATGCTTTCAAGAAATAACTTTGAATATGAAATAATAGAATTTATTTCAAAACTCTGAAAGCGGAACACTTAACCCATATTGAAATGTGTATGTCAGTTAACCCATTAATGTTATATTTACATTTTACACTTACGACTCATTTTCTTTGTTTATATGCAGATGGATGATACCATACTACTCACTCAGCAGCCTACCCATATTTCGTAGGCCGTGTTAGAGGGTCATCCAGATCGATCTGTGAAGGTGCGTCGAGCGCACCATTTTCATCACATGGAGCCTCCACATGCCATTAGACCTTACTTGCGTCGTGCTGGCTTCTATGGCCTTGCCGTATCAGATTTCACATTTGTAGATCATTACCTACTTGCTGCCCTCGTTTAGAGATGGAGACCAGAGACACACACATTCCACTTGCCTGAGGGGGAGATGACCATCACCCTCGAGGATGTCGCAGTTCTTCTCGGTCTTCCTATCCAGGGGAGACCCGTTATTGGACCCACTCGTGCAGCTTGGACAGACCTTGCTCAACGCTTGTTAGGCGTTGATATTTTGTCCGACCGTAGGGCTACAGATGGATCGTCCATATCTATGCGTTGGTTGGAGTCGCAGATTCCACATTTATAGGATGATGATGATGAGCAGACCGTCATGCGTTACGCCCGTGCATATATCTTACGACTCATTGGTGGGACCATGTGTACTGATCACTCAGGGATGCACGTGCATATGATGTATCTACCCCTACTAGAGGACTTTGATCGGGCTGGGACGTACAGTTGGGGATCAGCCTGCTTGGCATACACGTACAGATCATTATGCAGACTATCCCATAGGGACCGTACAGGTCTTGGAGGATGTGTCATCCTTATTCAGATGTGGGCATGGGAGCGCATCCCATCATTCCGCCCTGACCTTGCTGGTCCACCGGTCGAGATGGAGGTGCTGCATGACGCTCCGCGTGGACGCTGGTATGATAAGTCATTTCTATTGGTTTTTTATTCTACTATGAGTTATTGACTATAATTTCTCATTATTTGTCATTATCGTTGTATTTTACAGGTGGTGTCAGCGACACAATTTCGACGTGGTTCCGAGACAGCATTTGGGCGTATATCGGCTACAGTTGGACTGTCTCTTACCTGATCAGGTATGTATATACAATCTATCACTGTCTAACATTTTTAATAATAACATCAATTTTGGTTTTTAGTTGGGTGTTTTTTTGACAAAATCACTTGTCATTTCAGATTTCATGGCTTCCATACAGGAGTATTATGGACCAGTTGCCAGCATACTGCACTGTTGGTCTTGAGGATGCTATGGCTGTAGTGCCCCTCATTCACTTTCATATTATTGAGTGGCAGCAGCCTGACAGGGTCATGCGCCAATTTTTTCGTACTCAGCCGATTCCATTACCATCTAGACAGACAGACAAGCTTCATGGGATGAAGCTGACAGGGAGGCAGGATGATGACTGGTCCCAAGTACATGCGAGTTTTATCGACTGCTGGCACAGACGTGCAGAGTTACGTATTCAAGGTGTTCCTACAAATCGATTCTCTCTTTCAGAGCAGGTTGACTATGCGCCCTGGTATAGACTAAAATCTATACTGTATCTTACCCAAGCTGGCATAGAGATGCAGAGGATGGTAAGTTAATAAATTCTTATTACTTTGTTTATTGAATTATTTTCTAATTCCATTTGAATCTATTTACAGGGAAGTCACACAGAGCAGCTTGTTCGCATGAGCGATGAAGAGGAGGAGGGGGTCTTTAGCCGGGCAGCCGTCCATCCTACAGCGCTGGAGGCGAGGGCATCTTTTCATGCGCTTTCCGAGAGCATCTTCACGCGTCTGGCTCGGAGACAGGAGGTTCCTGCCCCAGAGGAACATCCTGCAGCTGCTGCTGGTGCTGAGGAGCCACGACCACGGCGACGTAGACAGCGTCGTGCTGCACGTGAGGCATCGCCTGTTCCACAGGCAGAGGTCAGGCCTCTAGTAGTCCAGGATCAGCCTATTCAGGATGTGCCTCAGGTGGCATGGGATCCGTCTTTCCTGACAGGATATCCGTAGTTCTCTCCATCTTGGGTTCCAGATCCTTCCCAGCCTTGGATTCTAGAGCCGTCGTCATCTTGTGGTATAGCTCCATCACAGGCTTCGTTCCCCTCTGCGATGGAGGCAGGTCCTTCTACCACCCTAGTGGGAGAAGGATCTGAATGGCAGTACGAGATGCAGTTGACAGCTCCTCCAACTGACACACAGATGGAGGATGCGACAGTCCACGTTTCAATGCCCGAGGATCAGCCTTCTCCAGGTCATCAGACTCCACTGCGCACTCGACGCGGACGTCCTATTCGCATACCTCCATGTGGGACGGAATCTCCTCGCCACAGACATATGCATTGATTGTACATTATTGTTTACATGTTTTATGTGTACTGAAATCAAAATACTATTTTTACTTGTTGGTCAGAGTGGAATCTCAGGAGGGGGTAAATTAGGTTTTATTTATATATATTTATATAACCATACGAACATAATAATAAAACATTAATAATTACTAATTACCTAATTACAGATTATATAATTAATAATTCTATTACTAATTAACTATTTAATTAGTATATAATTAATATTTATATTACGAAATAACTAATTAATTAGTATATAATTTTTAATTTGGTAATTAGTGTTTATTAATCGTTAATTATATAATAACTAATTACTTAATTAGTAATAAAATTATCAATTATATAATACTTAATTATTACATATATAATAAATACTTAGTTAATTAGAAATATAATTAATAATTATAACTAATTAATTAGTAATTAGTAATTATTAATTAGTTAACCAGTAATATAAATATTTATTATAATTATTCATTATAAGAGGGTTTGCCCTGAAAATCATTCTGCATTTTCGATGTGGAATTCAGGTTCTATCTTTACTGTGCAGTAGATTCTGCATTTCCGATGTGGGATTTTGTTTCAAGTACGTCACTTTGAAATACAATAAAAGATAAACTATAAGACCAACATAAATGAAACATAAAACATGGATTAAACATATAAAAAATAGTTTAAAACAAAAGCAATTTACAAAAAAATGTTAATGAAAAATAATTTATAAGCTTTCAAAACCGCCTACTTGAAACTTAAAATTGTTTCAAGTACGTGACTTTGAAAGACTGTAAAATATAAACTATAAAACGAATATAATTGAAACTTTAAACATTGATTAAACATATAATAAATAGTTGAAAACAAAAGAAATTTCCAAAAAAAAGTTGATGAAAAGTAATTTATAAGCTTTCAAAACCGCATACTTGAAACTTAAAATTTTTCAAGTACGTGACTTTGAAAGACCATAAAACATAAAATAGAAGACCAACATAAATGAAACTTAAAACATGGATTAAACATATAAAAAATAGTTTAAAACAAAAGCAATTTACAAAAAAATGTTAATGAAAAATAATTTATAAGCTTTCAAAACCGCCTACTTGAAACTTAAAATTGTTTCAAGTACGTGACTTTGAAAGACTGTAAAATATAAACTATAAAACGAATATAATTGAAACTTTAAACATTGATTAAACATATAATAAATAGTTGAAAACAAAAGAAATTTCCAAAAAAAAGTTGATGAAAAGTAATTTATAAGCTTTCAAAACCGCATACTTGAAACTTAAAATTTTTCAAGTACGTGACTTTGAAAGACCATAAAACATAAAATAGAAGACCAACATAAATGAAACTTAAAACATGGATTAAACATATAAAAAATAGTTTAAAACAAAAGCAATTTACAAAAAAATGTTAATGAAAAATAATTTATAAGCTTTCAAAACCGCCTACTTGAAACTTAAAATTGTTTCAAGTACGTGACTTTGAAAGATTATAATTATATTACTAATTAACTAATTAATTATTATATAATTAATAGTTATATTAATAATTAACTAATTATTTATTATATAAGTAATAATTAATGAGTAATAATTAATAATTAATAATTTAATGAATAGCTATAATTAATATTTATATTACTAATTTACTAATTAATAATTACTAATTACTTATTAATAATTATTAATTACTAATTATAATGAATAATTATAATAAATATTTATATTACTAATTAGCTAATTAATAATTAATAATTACTAATTACTAATTAATTAGTTATAATTATTAATTGTATTTCTAATTAACTAAATATTTATTATATATGTAATAATTATATTAATAATTAAATATTATATAATTAATGATAATATTACTAATTAACTAATTAATTATGACATATTTAATTATTAATAATTACTAATTAATAATTAAAAATTATAATGAATAAATGTAATTAAAAATTATAATGAATAAATGTAATTAAAAAATAAAAAAATATATTTTTAAGAGAAAGGCGGCATCCGCGATGCCGCCTTTCACCCGCAGCGCAAAGGCGGCATCGCAGATGCCGCCTTGCCCCGAAATGCAAAGGCGGCATCCCAGATGCCGCCTTTGAGGTGCAGTTTTAAAATTTGTTTTGCCGGAACCGTTTTCTGGAAAAAAAAAATTTTAAAAACGTAAACAAAAAAAAACCCTCCAGACTGAGCACCCAGCACTTGCCGTTGTCCTGATCGCAGCACCCCATGTCGATGCACTCCACGTACACGGCCATCTCTATCCCCAAGAATTCCACCGGAGGGACTCCAATAACCCGCTCCAGCGCACCCCACTCCTTCCCCTCCGCATCTTTCATAACCCACACCTAGAACCCCTCCCCATGTTCGTGCACCATGCCCAGCCGCCCCCCGTACTCCACCAGCTGCTCCCTCACCCAACTCTGCTGCGAGCTGCTCACTGGGAACGGCAGTTCAAAGGTTCTCCACCTGTCTGCCGCCTCCCCCTTCATCGCCGGTGCCGACCCTCCGGTGGCGTCGAAGGCCAGGATGCATCTGTTGCTGAGGAGCCAATACAGCATGCCGTCGCAACAGACGGCGGGCTCATCTCCGCAGACAATAAACACGTCCCACAGCAGCATCAACTCGCCCCCCGAGCGGCCTCCACGCCCAGTCGCGAGATTCGAAGACTTCACAATGGAGACCTTGGAAGAACTCGGAGCCCTCCTTGAGAGATCGGTGGGGCTTTGAGAGGAAAAAAAATTTGTAGTGGAGCGGGGTGGAGCGGAGCACCATCATGGCCATGGCTATAGTTGGAAACTGTGTCCTACGGTTCGGTAGCTTGCGCCACTGCCGTATGGTTGGATTTCAGAGGATAATTTTTTAATATGGGTTTTAAAAAAACAAAAATTAGGTAAAAGGGGTTAGGTTTCCGATATTTTTAAAACTGGATCCAAGATACGTGAACCCCGTCCACGCATCACTGACCCCGGGAAGATGCGTGAATGAGGTTCACGCATCTTAACCGCGCTGAAGGATGCGTGAACCGCGTTCACGCATCCTTCACGAAGTTGATGAATGATGCGTGAACGGGGTTCACGCATCCTACAGTAACTTTTTTTTTTAATTTTTATTTTTTGTTTTGTTTTGTTATATATATATATATATATATATACAAACAAAACATAAAATTCAGCAGAATTTATCTGCTATTTAATATCCAGCAGAACTGTCATTACAGCAGTCTGGATTCTGACAGAAACCACCACCCATGGCTCTCTTTTATAAGAGAACTTCCCAGGAAATCATACTGCATTTCCGATGTGGGATTCAGGTTCTCTTTTCCTGCACAGAACATTCTGCATTTCCGATGCAGGATTCTGTTTCAAGTACGTGACTTTGAAAGACTGTAAAATACAAACTATACGACCAATATAAATGAAACTTAAAACATTGATTAAACATATAATAAATAGTTGAAAATGAAAAGAATTTCGTAAAAAGGGTTGATGAATAATAATTTATAAGCTTTCAAAACCACCAACCTGAAACTTAAAAAAGTTTCAAGTACGTGACTTTGAAAGACCATAAAATATAAACTATAAGACTAATATGAATGAAACTTAAAACATGGATTAAACATACAAGAAATAGTTGAAAATAAAAACAATTTCATAAAAAGTGTTGATGAATAATAATTTATAAGCTTTCAAAACCACCAACTTGAAACTTAAAAATGTTTCAAGTACATGTCTTTGAAAGATTATAAAATACAAACTATAAGACCAATATGAATGAAACTTAATATACGGATTAAACATATAATTATTAATTACATAATAATTAATTAGTTAATTAGTAAATTAGTAATATAATAAATAATTATAAATATTCATTACAATTATTAGTTATTAATTATTAATAATTAATTATATAATAATTAATTAATTAATTAGTAATATAATTTTTAATTATTATTATAATTATTAATTATATAATTAATGATTATATTACTAATTAACTAATCAATTGTTATGTAATTAATAATTAATAATTATATTACTAATTAACTAATTAATTAATATATAATTAATTTTTAATAATTAATAATTATATTGGTAATTAACTAATTAATTATTATATAATTAATAATTACTAATTATAATTAATAATTATACTACTAATTATAATTACTAATTATATTACTAATTATAATAAATAATTATATTACTAATTAATATATAATAATTATAGTTAATAATTATAGTACTAAATAACCAATTAATTTTTAATAGTTAATCATTATATTGGTAATTACTACTTAATTATTATATAATTAATAATTAATAACTAATAATTAATAATTAATAATTATAATAAATAATTATAATCACTAATTATATTACTAATTAATCAATTACTTATTTTATAATTAATAATTATATTACAAATTAACTAATTAATAATTATAGATAAATAAAAAATAATTATAATTAATAAATATATTACTAATTAGCTAATTAATTATTATATAATAAATAATAAATAATTATATTTAATAATTATATTATTAATTAACTAATTAATTATTATATAATTAATAATTAATAATTAATGATTATAATTATAATTAATAATTACTATTAAGATTTATATTACTAATTAACTAAGTAATTATCAATTAATAATTATACTACTATTAACTAATTAACTATTATATAATTATATTACTAATTAACTAATTAATTATTGTATATTAGTAATTAATAATTAATAATTATATTAATTATTAACTAATTAATTATTAGCTATTTGTTATATGTTTAATCCATGTTTTAATTTTCATTTATATTGGTTTTATAGTTTGTATTTCATAGGCTTTCAAAGGCACGTAAACGTATTTAAGTTTCAAGTTGGTGGTTTTGAAAGCTTATAAATTATTTTTCATCAACATTTTTTTATGAAATTATTTTTATTTTCAACTATTTCTTATATGTTTAATCCGTATATTAAGTTTCATTCATATTGGTCTTATAGTTTGTATTTTATAATCTTTCAAAGACACGTACTTGAAACATTTTTAAGTTTCAAGTTGGTGGTTTTGAAAGCTTATAAATTATTATTCATCAACACTTTTTATGAAATTGTTTTTATTTTCAACTATTTCTTGTATGTTTAATCCATGTTTTAAGTTTCATTCATATTGGTCTTATAGTTTATATTTTATGGTCTTTCAAAGTCACGTACTTGAAACTTTTTTAAGTTTCAAGTTGGTGGTTTTGAAAGCTTATAAATTATTATTCATCAACCCTTTTTACGAAATTCCTTTCATTTTCAACTATTTATTATATGTTTAATCCATGTTTTAAGTTTCATTTATATTGGTCGTATAGTTTGTATTTTACAGTCTTTCAAAGTCACGTACTTGAAACAGAATCCCGCATCGGAAATGCAGAATGTTCAGTGCAGGAAAAGAGAACCTGAATCCCACATCGAAAATGCAGTATGATTTCCTGGGAAGCCCTCTTATAAAAGAGAGCCCTGGGTGATGGTTTCTGTCAAAATCCAGACTGCTGTAATGGCAGTTCTGCTGGATATTAAATAGCAGATAAATTCTGCTGAATTTTATGTTTTGTTTGTATATATATATATAAAACAAAACAAAACAAAAAATAAAAATTTAAAAAAAAAGTTATTGTAGGATGCGTGAACCCCGTTCACGCATCATTCATCAACTTCGTGAAGGATGCGTGAACGTGGTTCACGCATCCTTCAGCGCGGTTAAGATGCGTGAACCCCGTTCACGCATCTTCCCGGGGTCAGTGATTAGTGAACAGGGTTCACGCATCTTGGACCCAGTTTTAAAAATATCAGAACCCTAACCCCTTTTACCTAATTTCTATTTTTTTAAAACCCATATTAAAAAATTAGCCGCTTTCAAACGTAAAACTCCGGGATCCGCCCCACCGCTCGACAAAGCATAAGCCCAGGATCCGTCGTCGCTACAAACTCCACTCCCCTCCGGGGCAAGTAACCTTGGTCGAAAGGGCCGCCTGCATCGCCTTCTTGGTTACGCGCATTTCCACCGCCGGCGTCGGGCGCAGAGATGAAGGCGTAGGAGGTTTCATGGATGGAGTCTTTCTGAAAGATCAACCCGTAGATAGTGTCGCTCTTTTCGGTTAGAGTTTGGGGGAACACAGACTCCCACATTGCTGAGTTGTAGTCCTGATACAGATGCCTTGACTGCCCGACCGTGTGGAGGGACGTCCTGGCCAGAATCTCCATCACAGTTTCCTTCGGCGGATCACACGAATCCATTTCATAGAAGCGCCTTTGTCTTACAAGAATTGTGGTACTCTGTATATATATTATCTTTCGAACCCAACAAAGTCATTGCAAATCTATGGGATACTAAAATATGGAAATGTTTTGGACATTGCAATTATGGAGAGTGAATTTGAATTTTGGTCGTTTCATTAACATGTATTTATTAAATTTATAACCTAGTTTGTTGTAAAAAAATATTAAAAGAAGAATCCACCTAGAAATGAATTACAAAAAAACCATAAAAAAGAAATGTTTAAATTAGCTAAGAAATTCCATATTGTGAATTTCAATTAACATAAAAAAATATGGTTCAAAAATAAAAATAAAAAATAAAAATAAATGACTTGATGATATTTTTTTTAAATAAGATTAATTTATACATACAAATAAGAAAGACTCATGATTTAAAATTTAAGAAATGTTTGAAATTTATAACTATTGTTATGAAGAACGGTGTTTATTAATTATTATAAATGGGATGAGAATACTTGAAAATATATTTAACAAAAAAATAAATACAAAAAGAAAACAATTTTTTTGTTCTAAAATACAAATTTAAATAAATAATCATACGTTTTTTACATCGACAAATGATACATTAATCACGGAGATCAACAATAACAAAGTCATACATCCATGGAGGATAAAGATCAATCCAGAGATGATTCGCGTCAAAAAGGCCATTGGAGGGCAGATGGTGGGCTGCTTCATTTCCTACCCTTTTGATGAAAGAGAAGGACTAGACTGTGAGGCTTTAACTGAGAGACTGGATTTTCCTGATGAGGGATACAAAATATTAGAGGCTACAATCATTAAACCTGATAGCCTTGATGAATGTGAGACAATATGATTCAATGTGGATAGTTTCCCATCCAAATTCTTTTTCAAAATTCAACCCGGCAAGGACAGCGAAGGCTTCAACAACGACGATCTCCCAGAGGGCGTGGTTTGATTCATTTTTGGCAACTATAATATGGCCATGATGGTCCCAGGCCAAGAGTCTAATTCCAATAACTCAATCCTTTGAAATGGACGCATCAACACTGATCTTTAAGATCCCTTCTGGGGGAGGGCACCATCGTGAGACAGTTGTGTGAGTGTCAAAGGGCCCATGCTGATCAGATTCTCGATTCCAACCCTCGATCTAGGAGTTATCTCATTCCATCTAGACCCCAGAAGGCATTGCAGTGTGATTAATGATGAAGTCATTTCGTCAAACCCAGATGATCCAAACCATGATGCACCATGAGACAACTTTATCAGCAGTGAAAGAATAAGACCACAACATCAACATTGGTGGATGGTCTGGTGCCTTATCCGGCATAAGATCCACAATATAGCCCCATGAAGTCCATATCTCCTCCACCCTCGGGCACTGGAAGATCGAATGTAGAGGAGATTCCATAGCGCTCGAACAGAGGGGACATTGCTTGTCATTTGTAACATGAAGGGAAGCGAGGAAGTCCATGGTGGAGACAATACCATTACAAACCTGCCACCAGAAGTATCAGATTTTCAGGGGCCATTCATATGCCATAGAGTTTTCCAAAGCCCCTCCATTTCCTCGGACTGAGCATCAAGAGCAAGCCTATATCCTGACTTCACCGTATAGGATCCAAAAAAATCTTTGCTCCAAAATAAACATTCTTGACCCGCATCCTTCACAGAGAGGATGTTAAGAATAATCCTCTTGTCCCTATAATTTAACCAAGAATTGATTTTATCCATAGACCACCCAGTCCCATGATCATCAAACTAGCAACGAACATAGGCATTCTCAAAGCCAGGATAGGCTGGGAAGGTAGCCCACATACAATCTTTGTCGATCAACCAGGGATCATTCTAAATGTTAACTTTTGTACCATCACTAATCTTCTAACCTAACCCTTTATTAAGTAAAAATATTGATCCCCAAATAATTCTCTATAGAAAGCTAGGGAGGGGGATAAGAGAGTAGTTTTGGAAATCCGAGTGGGTAAAATATTTTTCATGAAGAGTCCGCGCACAAAGAGAAGATGGATGGATCATAAGGCACCAGCCATGTTTGGCCAAAAGGGAATCATTAAAGAGATGAATATCCCGAAATCCCATTCTACCACCTATTTTAGGGTTTTAGAGAAACTTCCAAGCAATCCAGTGTATTTTTTTTCTTTCATTATTGTGACCCCATAATAAGTTAACAATGCTAGAGTGAATTTGGTCAACAATCGCTCCAGAAAGCTTAAACAGAGATATGATATAACTGGGAATAGGCTGCAGAGTGGCTATAATTCCCCGACCACAGTTACCCAGAGTCGGTGAGTTATTTTAATACATTGGCATGATTACAAGGAATAAATTTCCGAAAGACCAATCAGTTTAGTAGTCTTGGAATATAGACTACATTCATGAAAGTTACATTACACATTAGAAAATAAAACACAACATAAATTATCCTTTTAGAACACCATTAATCCCCTAGATTAACCCTACTTATCAATCATAATACACTTCTCAGAATCCTGGGAAAATTAAAACATAGAAAGGGGTGAACTCACATGCTCAGTAAGGATTACAATATAGCGGAATCTTTCATAAATAAGAATAAAAATTTAAGCCAATGTATAAGACTAAAAAAATCCTTTTAAACATAAAATTAAGCATAATATGGAAATGATACAATAAAATAATTCCATTTGCTTATTCACAGTGATATTCTACTAGTCGAATAATCACATGAAATATCAATAGTAACTTTCATAATGATGGAATGCATAATGCCAAACTTCATAACCACATATTCAAGGCCTTGTGCCAATACTAAAAATAAGATTTTGTCAAGGCCTTGTGCCAAGACACTAGTTTGTCTCATGAGACCTACCGATGCATTGAGGAGCTATAGCGGTCTCTACCCGTCACATACTAAGTCCAATGCATTACTCATATGAAAATTACTAATCATAACATAAACATTCGTATTAAAACTAGCATAAGAAATGTCAATACTTTATCCATAAACCACGAGTGGTATAAAAATAGCACCTCCATAGACAAACAAATCACAAAACCTTCAATACAATGTGGAATATTTGTATCATAATAAATCAAATTCGAACAAGTTTAAAACCCATCAAAAGAGGTTGACATAGATGAAAATGATTTGTACAACTCGTTGAGAGAAATATCCCTTTTTCATGAAAACATTTAAAAGTCACACAATTTATAAAGGAAGACATTTAAAAAAAATTTGAATCAAAGTTTCCCATACCACTTTGAAACTTTTTAAAGGAATTAACATTTTAAAAAACATTGATGTCCATATATATTTAAACCATTAAAACCATTTTGAAAACATCAACATTAATGAGAATGGTTTAGAAGAATGGATATTTAGAACAATTAAATTGATGTTTTGGTAAAAAGTCCCTTAAAAAGAATCCCTTTGAAAACTATTTTATGAAACATGGACATGGATAATAAATATTTCCCAGTAGATGCTTACGTAAAAACAACCTCGGATAATAAAGAGATTGTGAAATTAATAATTACATCGTTGTAATCGATCAAATCATATGAACAATATTCAATAACCACCAAATTAATTTAAGAATATCATGAATATAAAGAGAATCATGATTATATATATCAAATGTTAGTACACAATACACCACATGCAATAAGTAAGTGCTGAACAATGGAAATCTCACGGAATTAAAAGTAAGATAAGAAACCCCTTACATTGCACTTTCCTTGGGTCAAGGGTACGTTTAACCTCTTGTATAATGACCATTATATGTTATTATATTATACCAGAACCTTATTAATATTTATGATATCATACATGATTCATTTATGACTTTATACTACCCATTTAATAATGATTTTTCATGTTAAATTAACATTTCGGGTAATAATCACTTTCTTTATTGTACGTATTTTAACTTGTTATTCTTGACCGTATCAATAAGATCATTATTTAAGTACTTACAAAATAAAAACCTTGATTCATATATCATATATATTTAGAATATAAATATTTATAATAGATAGATATATGAAATGAAAAACACCATTTATGAAGAAGGTAGGACGTACATATGCATATATATATATATATATATATATATATCTCCAGTAGCATTATTATGTCATATATAACATACTTATTAGTAATATATATTTTTATTAATGTCGATGAATGGGTAACATTTAAATGAATCTCATCGCGTCGTGGAGACGGTAATCCGTACGTACGCACGAGTGAGAATATCAATTCCTTAAAGGTGTGGAATTGGATGGTATATTAACTTTACAGAGAAATTATCATGTTATTTTAATTATTTATATACATATTACTCATCATTATATCCATCCAAATAACATAGTGTTGAATAAAAAATTATACCATGACGTGGAGACAGTAAGTCGTACGTACGCACGCATGGTGACATTATCATTCTTAAGATGAATAGAATAATGAATATGGTTGTTCCATATTTATAATAACATCACATTATATATAAGGTTATTGAGTTATTATTTTGGTATGGTAATAAAAAAAGAAATAGTAAGTGGAAGAATAAAAGTACTTGAAAGAGGGTGGTGAAATCATTACATCTTCTTCGGGTTCTTCCATTTGATTTGATCAAAAGGGCTCCTTATGTTGGATTTCTGACCAAAGGAAGGCCATTAGGATGAAGTTAGGAGAGTTGGGAGGATATTTGGGCAGGGTTTGGCTAAGCCAAATGGCTTTGGAGGTGTTAATTTGAGAAAAGGGGAAGTGCCCTTTTATAAGAGGGGTGAGGGGCACCTTAGAAAAAACATAAAATATTATTTAATAATAAATCCATTTTTGGTTTCTAATGGCTCAAAAATGAATTATTTAACGTCTATGGTGGGGATGTGTCGAAAACCACTCAACCAATAGGTTTTAGACAGATTTGGGTCACTATATTAACCTTATCTTTTAGATTTAACTCTTAGATAAATAGTTTTACATTTACCATGTCTCTTTGTATTTTTATTTTATATGGTTAATAAACATACTATAAACATCCAAGAGAACCCCAGGTGGTTCATTAATGACATATATAATATTATTTAATCCATTTTGATGACCCTTAAATTTTTAGGAATAGAATTCCAATTAATAATATTATATTTATTTTAAAAACTCTTTTATGTCAATTTTGACTCTATTTGGTATTTTGTTTTTGGTAAATTCATAAGTGCATTATAACTTTGAAATAAATTCATTTAATCCACTCAAATATTTCATATTAAACTATAAAATTAGTGTAATTCATAAAACGTCTCAAATTACATTTATTTGGGTATTTATAATATCAATTATTTTAATATTTCATTAATAAGGTAATTACTACATCATCATTGTGTCATAAGTAAATTAAATTATTTAATGTCTAAAAATTATAAATAAAATACCATTATGTAGGAAATTTATTTTTCTTTCTAATTAATATTTATAGTCGAATTTATTTTTTGTGTAACCCTATATTAAAAATGCTTTAGTTATTAAACATTGAATTTTACACTTTTAACTCTTCTTTGAATTAAATAATAATAAATATAATAATCTAATCTAAGTGGACCTAAAGGATCATATTTTATTCCTATGTTTTTTATCTAATTACACTTATCCAATATAATTAAGACATGTGTTAGGGTAATAATAATATCATTTTACCTTTAATTACTCTATTTACTTTTAACCGAGGTAAATAAAAGTCAAAAGTTACTATTCACCAAAAATTATTTTTATCTTATTGAACCACATTTTACTTACTGATATCAACTGCGTCTCTCATATTTTTGAAATTCAATTCATATAAGTGGTAAAATTATGTTTTATGTAAATTTGCAAATGCTCCTCTGAGGTGGGTAAAAGACGGTAACAAGTTCAATAAAATTTTTATATATCTAAACTTATTATAAAATGAATCCAATGAATTATATTGAACTTATATCGGTATTATGTATCTATTTTGACCTAAAATAAATTTAAATTAAATAAATAATTATTTAAATAAAAATTCGGTTTTAACCAATAACTCAGTGTTTTTCACTATTCATCAAAAATTGAAAGTTTTCATAAAAATACCAAAATTTCACCCTAAGATAATTTTGATATTCTAAATTAAAAAATTAAGTCTATTTTACCAAATTCAAAACATATAAGTTTCATTTATTAATTTTAAATTAATTCCTGTTGTCAAAACCAAAAGGCGCATTTTTAAGAAATAATAACTATCAAAAGATTGATACTTGTTTATGATAAATTTCAAAGTGAAATTATTTCCAATGAATAACATTGGATTAAATGGAAAAAATATATAATCTATTTATACTTCCAATCCATTAAAATGTATAATTGAACACCGTAAATTATTTTGATTAAAAAAGTTGTTTTCAGTTGAAATATAGTATTTTCACTATTCACCCAAATATGAAAGTTTTTAGAAAAACACCAAAAATTTATTGAAACAAAATTCTTATGTCCCAATTCTAAAGAAGAAGTTTATTTTTTCAAATTTAATATATAAATGTTTCGAATATTGGATTTAAAAAGGGTTCGCCATTAAAAGGTGGTAAAATTTCATTTTTAAAAAAAATACTTCTTTTATCTAAAAAAATGAATTTGTTTTGTCATTATGTCTAAGAAACTCATAATATGGATTCTAAAATTATAAGGACTATAAAATGTTCAAAATTTAGTTAATACTATTCATAACCTCTTTTGAATGGCTAGTTTGATAAGTCGTGGTGCACTTGAACTCGGTGTTGCGTGTAGTGAAAGTTACTGAATTACTTTGAAAAAATAACGGACTATGAAATCTTGGGGTGTTACAACATATTTGATGAGTGTTTCCTTTTCCACTTTATAAATTCTTTTTGGTGTCCAACGTTGGATTTTTTTTCTCTATTCAATCCACCGTAGAAGAGAAATTTTCTTTTTTTTGATCGGTCGACAATCATGGGAAGCCCAAGGTATTTGTTGTGCTTATCAACCATTTGAATACTAGCAGTGGGACAAAGCTCTGATCTCTTGGTTAGTGGTACTCCAGTGCTGAAAGATATTTCTGACTTTACCTGATTGATCGCCTGTTCAGAGGACCTTTCATAAAGGCAGATCACACGACAGATAGTAAGACATTCATTATGGGTAGCTCTAGATAATAATAAGAAGTCCTCTGCAAAGAAAATATGCGACACAGGTGGGCTGGACCGACAAATATTTTCCCCATGAATCAAATTAGAGTAAGCTGTCAAGGAAATGAGGTTAGAAAAAACATCATCCACCATGATGAAGATAAAAGGGGAGAGGGGATATCCCTTGTGAAGGCCTCGGGTGGGTGAGAAGCCTTGGGTGAGACCACCATTGACATTGATCCGAAAAGACATAAGTAAAAACACAGTGCATGATCATATCTGTCCATTTTGAGCAGAAACCCGTTTTTTTCATAACGAACCGAAGAAAGTGTCTTTCCATTCCATCGTAAGACTTGGTCATATCCAGTTTCCAGGCCATAGTAACTTTTCTCGAATGAGATCGTGTTTTCATAGAATAGAAAACTTCATGGGACATAACAACATTGTCTATGATAAGACTTTTTGCTATAATGACACTTTGATTTTCAAAGATAATGGCTGGTAGCCACATTCCCAAACAATTGACCAAAATCTTTGAGAAGATATTGTAGAAAATTTTAAAAGGATAATTGGCCTGAAGTCCAAAGCCAAGAGGGGTTTCTTAATCTTTGGGATGAGAGTAAGAATTGTCTCGTTAATAGAGAAGAGATTGATTTCTCTAGCCCAAATACCTTTTATCAGAGGTCAAATGTTGGGTTTGAGAAAGTGCCCATATTTCATGAAGAAAATATAATAGAACACATTAGGACCTAGGGATTTTATGGAAAGGATATGTTTAAGATCATGAAGAATCTCATCATCCAAAAAATCTTTTGTGTGCTGGAGATTCATCTCATCGGTGATCACATTTTTGATGCACGACTCATACTTACAAGAAATGGTGGAATTTCCTACAGTACAGAGTTCTTGAAAATAACATGAAATAATATTGTAGATACCTTCATGATTGGTCAAAATTCTACCATCAGGGTGACATAGGCATAAAATATTGTTCTTGAGACACATATCTGAAGCCTTCTGATGAAATTATTGTGTGTTTGCATCCCCTTCTTTAACGTGGGTTTAATGTGCATTCATTGCCCAGAAGCATTCCTTAATGCGAAGAGCCACATCCAATTCTCTTCAGATAACACCAATTTTGGGGAGGGTACCATCAGTTGGAGGTCGGGAATGTAGGATGTTATGTTGTATTTATAAATAGTCAAAATGCTTTTTGGGTTGAAAAAACTTTTTATTTCTCCAAGACCTCAGATTAGTAGCCACCTGCTAGAGGTTAAGACCAATATTTGTGTTACCACCCTTCCAAAAAGATTAGATGACTTATTCACATTCACAGTCTCTTTCCCATAAGATTTCAAACCTGAAGGGTTTCCCAAATCTTGGGATGCAGCTATTTTGAGACAAATCAATAACAATAGGCCAGTTGTCCAAACAATTCGGCGCCAAGTGGGCAATATGGAACATCTTGAACATGTTGATCCATTATTTTGATCCCAAATATATTTCTAGATTCTCTTCAATGTGTGTGCATTCTGTGTTCCCTCGAAACCAGGTGAAGGGACTACATGCATAGCCCAGATCAGCCAAACTCGCCCTAGTGATGGCATGCCTGAAGCCTGACATTGAGGCAAAGCATCGACATACACCTCCACATTTTTCATTCTGGAGCAGAATCTCATTGAAATCACCACCAAAGAGGATAGGGCCAACATTCCTCTTCGTAGTGAGTAAAGAAGATCCTAGAATTTCCATTTATCATTTTGTGATGGCCATCTGTAGAAACCAAAAAATGTCCATGCTGGAGAGAGGTCATCATGGATGGATGCAGCCACATGGTTCGAAGAGTATGAGATTATTCTGACGTCAACACTATCATTCCCAAGGATACAGATTCCCCCTCAGTAGCCTTGGCAGGGGACTGAGAAGCCACACAGAAAGCCACATTTGATTGAAATACAAGTATTGTCCTTATTTTCGAGTATGGTTTCAAACAAAAAACCATATCGGTGCGGATTTGTGTGCAATGATGCTGGAGCATCCGAATTGTTCGTGGGTTTCCAAGCCCAAAACAGTTCCAACATAGGGTTTTCATTGCTCTTGGTGGGGATGGAACATGCCCACTTCTGCCTCTGTAACATTTAAGAACTATACATCACCTGCATCTTTCCACCTTTCAGGATGGATTTCAGTTAACTCACAAGTCTCCAATCGCTGTTTATTCTCATCGAGCATCATATTAATATGATCGCCACCACTATCTATACAATTTATCCTTTTCCATGTCCAATGGTTTAATAGAACATATGATGTTATCCCAATCATATCAGTTTCATCCTGGGAGGTGGTATTTGGAACAACAGACTCTGGGCCATGAATAGGTTGTGGTGATTCAATACGCAGTTGCTATGAATCTGTTCCTAGGTTTGGTGGTTCCTTATATTTTAAGAACCATGTTTTTTCTATAAAAGACTTTGTTATATTCTTGATGTTATTTCAGAGCAGCGCCTTCATACGGCGTGCGATTCCGAGCCCCTGTGTGGCCGGAATTAAATTTTTTGTGCATTCACACTGGGAATGCCAAATAAATGGGATAACTCCTAAACGATAATGCGGATCCTAAATATGAGAGTACGGGTGGGTCCAAAATGGTGTGTTTACCCTATGAACGACATAAAATATGTCGTCACGGGAAGTTTGGACCTCTCTACCATTAACGGGACATTAAATAGATAAATAAATAAATAAATATATTCGTTTAATGGTATAACTCATGTAACTCTTGAACGAAAACTCGGATCAAAAATCTGAGACCACCGTTGAGTTCAAAATGTGGTGTTTTACCTAGGCGCGTCATAAAATGCGGAGGCACGGGTTTTCAGGATCCCGCACCCTTTGGCACGTGTTTTGTTTATGTTTATAAATAGAGGAGGGGGTGGAGAATTCATTCTCCATCCAACTCCCCCTTTCTCCTCCCTCCCTATATATCTCTCTCTCTCTCTCTAACCTTCGATAGATCGACGAAGATTCCCTGATGGATCGCATCAGGAGAGGATTGAGAATGTCAGCGGAAATGAGTAGATCAATCTGAGGTAGGATCTATCTCGTTTTAAGTTTCAATTTGAAATTTAATTTGAAAATCCTTCGAAATACCTTAGTTTCATCATTTAGTTTATCATAATTGATGGCCGCACGAACAAGGCCATCAATCCATGAAGGGAAATCCTTTGTTTCATCTGTGTTTGTCATTCTTCGCGTATACTGTTCAATATTCCCGGGTACCAATTAGACTATCTGATCTCTGATTAGAAGGCAGGGTGATCATCTTCACGTCGCCAGGAACCAGCGGCAAGTTGTGGTTTCGCAGTCAGGTCTTCGGATTGAGCACAATGGCTCGTTGAAGGTGTCACCAGAGTAGGGTTCACCCGGTGGAGAGGGGTATTCGGAGGCAGCAGAGGTGGCCGACGGCTCGGTTGGGCGAGCGGCCAGCGGAGAGGCGATGGTCGGGTTTTGTTGGCGAGTTGGTTCGGAAGAGTAGGCGGCACCGGGGGTCAGGCGAAAAAGCAGGTGGATGCGGCTGCCACTGCGGCGGAGCAGCGAGCGGAGGAGTGGAGATGGGCAGTGCGGCTGCGGCGATGCTGCAGGAGGCGGAGCCGCCGGTGTCTGGAGGCGGTGTGAGGCAGGGGGCGTCGGCTTGTCACCCTCGACAGAGGAGCCCGATTCATGGCCTCAGTTGTGCGGAGGAATCCAGGACCCGCGTATTGCGGGTTCTGCTAGCTTGCTGAGGAAGACCGGCCAAGGGGCCAGTCTGCTAGGAGACGAGGACCCACGAAGCGCTGGTCCTCCTGGGCGACGCGGCGGAGTCCGGCCAATTGGATGGTATCGTTTAAAAAAACAAACAAACAATAGGATAAAAAAGGACGTGCGCGACAAGATAAAAAAAGGCGTAAAATAAAATAAAAGAAATAATAAGTTTATAATAATAATAATTTTTTATTATTATTATTATTATGAAAATGATTTATAAATAATAAATCATCCACAGGGTGTCCAATTTTGGGCAACGTCTGCAGCCGCGGAATCCTTGAATCGAGACTGAGTTTTTGAGATGGTCTCAAGAATTTTTAATTCCCGAGATGAGGGGAGTGGTGGCATGACACGTACATTAAGTGGATTGGCATTTTTCTGGGAGTTCTTGTTTTGGATGGCACGGGCACATCCGATGTCTAACTTAAGCGCCGTCAGTGGCATTGCGACCCTGGCATCGAGAAGAAGATTTCAATGGGGTTTTTGGGCGCTGAAGCCG
Organism: Viscum album; assembly: GCA_963277665.1. NCBI lineage: Eukaryota > Viridiplantae > Streptophyta > Magnoliopsida > Santalales > Viscaceae > Viscum > Viscum album. Next base: position 1,829,735,060 of record OY728164.1, on the reverse strand, counting down.
GAGTTGAGGTGTGGGACCCATGGCCCGTCTTTTAAACTGCGAGCCGTGTTTCACAAGTTTTTCATCAGACGTCCGTTCGGGGCGTGTGAGCAGTCGATTCTGAGAATTTTTCTAAGGGAATTGCAATGGCGCAACTCGTCCACTTTAATTCATCATGATGGTGTGGGCCCCACGAGGTTCATTTTGGGAGTTGGCGTTGATTCCCACCTTTTTCACCGGGTGTCCGTTTTGGACAAGTGTTTAGTCAATCTTGTGTACTTTTTTGAGAGGATCGCAATGGTGTGATCTGTTCGTTGTGCTTCGGGACTGAGATACGGGTCCCACGAAGGACTGATCGGGTGCAGTACAGTGAAATGCATCTTTTTCTCTGGATATCCATTCCACTCAAGTGTGCAGTCAATTTGATGTGTCTTCCAGAGGGGATCTCAATGGAGCGATGCACCAGACTGCTTTTGAGGTCGGGACTCGGGATCCTGGGACGTCGTTCGTGCATAAAGTAGTGTTGGCGACTTTTCCATCAGATATCCATTTGAGCCGAGTATGTAGTCTATCTCGTGTGTTTTTTCACGAGGATTTCAATGGGTTAATCAGTTCGCATGAGCAGAGCCTCTTACGTGCTCTTATTAAATGTGGAAGCATGAAAGGTGCTCTGTTGGTGTTTCTTCCTATGGTGTTTGTAGGGAACCCTTGGCGATTAATCGTGTTCACTCCCATGTGAGTGATGTAGATGTTTAAAGAGATGTGGTTGGCTGTGCTAGGGCCGTGGAGGAAGCAGGTTGGAGAAATTACACATTCACCCTTCAAGATGACTTTGGGTGCCATGCGTTCGATAGAAATTGGGCTAGAGATGTGATATACTCTGGGAGTATACGAGAATGCTGGGAGGTACATTTTGTAGTTTTACCCAGGAATGTTTGTGTTCATGTTTTGGAGATGAGATAAGGTCGCACATCGTGTGGGCCCCTTGGGCGTGTCGTGTTCTGCTTTACATAACTTCGACCTCTCGCGACATAGAGGGCCCTCCTATTCACGATGGTTTAGACCAGTAGGGTTGAGTGGTTTCCCCTGGTACTGTTCTTGACGGTCTGATCGGTGAAGTTGTTTGGGTTTCCCTTTTTCCTTTATCTGTGTGAAATTTTAGTATCACATCCTTTCGTGTTCCCTGGTAGAATTTTGAGGATTCGGTGTGACCAATACATCACGCGGGCACCGATCCTCTCCTCAGGAGGTTGTTTCCAATAAGGATGGCCAGAGCAGTTCTAAGTACACCCTCTACCGGGGCAGGGTAGTGGGTCGCATGTCGACTTCTTCCAGGTCTACCATCCAGCAGGGCTTGGGAAGTGGGTCGCCTGTCGACTTATTCCAGGTCTACCCTCCAGCAGGGCTGGGCAGTGGGTCAACTATCAACTTCATCCAGGTCTACCCTCCAGCAGGGCTGGGCAATGGGTCGCCTGTCGACTTCTTCCAGGTCTACCCTCCATCATGGCTAGGCAGTGGGTCCCATGTCGACTTCTTCCAGGTCTACCCTCCAGCAGGGATGAGAAGTGGCTCACATGTCGAATTGTCCCGAGTTTACCCTCTAGTAGGGCTGGGTAGTATGTCGCCTGATGATGTATTAGGTTTTACCCTCCAGCAAAGTTGGGTAGTGGGCCACTCATTGGAATTTCAAACTCAGACCCTCTTATGAGGCTAATTGGTGACTTTTCTCTACGACTACCGGAGTGGGACCCTTGGTTATACGGGTCAGTGATGTGACAGCTTGACTTTGAGGACCTCTCAAATTTGTGGTAGTTATGAGGTGTGGTTTGAATTTCCCCATAACTCTCAAGAACGGGGGGCGCTTTCCCCACCGAGACGCGTCCTTGTGATGCGACCTAAAACTCTGCGGGTAAGTCAGTGCCGCCCAAAGATGATAGTGTTGAGGTGCTGTGATTTGAGCCCCTTGACTTGCAGTTCGGGGCAGATGTACGAGATGCTGGGCATTGATGGTGTTTACTTCTGGGACTACTGTCTAATCACTTTCTTGGGTTGATTTAAGGGAAGGATATCCCCTTACAATCATGTTCAGGTTTCCAGTTTGTGCATATGGATATTTATATACCATGTTCCAGTACCCACTTCTTGGGTTTTTGTTACTCTCCTTCCAGGAGAGGCAAGGACGTGTGGGGTATGCCATGTGCTTTCCGTTTCTAGCTTCTCGTGGTTGGACGATTCTACTCTCCGCCTATAGGTAGCGAAGACTCTATGAGAGGTTCGTCTTCTCACCGTTCCTATCTCCTTGTATTTGGATGAGTCTAATTCCTTCCTCTTGTTGGGTTGAGCTATACTCTTTACTTCACTCTCAGTTGTACTCCTTTACTTTTCCCCATTTGATCTACTTCTCACCTCTTCTGTACCTCCTTTGTTGCTCTCTCGAGCCTTCAATTCATCTTACTGAGTATTTTTATACTCACCCATGCTTGGGTTTTGCCCGATATTGGTGTGCCCTTGCAAACGACGGGCAGGTTGGTCGTGACTTCAGCAGAGATTAGGAGTTCGGAATCATGGACCGCGTGCGATGGTCGTAGTCGGGTTCCAGGTGTGGGACTCTCCTAGATTTTTACTTTTGTTCACCAGTTGCTGGGTTGTGGCGCTTTTCTGGTTGGGCACGTGTTTTTCCCTTTCCTTTTCAGTTTACCTTCAGCACTTGCTTTGTACTGTTTAGAGGTAGATGCACTTTTGTGGTTGTTTATAGCAGTTGGTACTTTACTTTACTTTTCTTTTTTTACTCTGTACTTCTTCATTGAGTGGTCTGCATGTGTGTATACAAGTACTTAGGAAAAGGCCCCCTGGTTTGTTTAGCTTTCGGCGCTTGTCTCCTGCCCCTGGCCTATGGAGGGGGGCTTGGGTTAGTTGCAGCTCGAGCTCAGGTAGGTTCGGGTCGTGAAAAATTGGTATCAGAGGTGGTTCGTTCCTTGGGACGTTTTTCACGTCCCTAAAAAAGAATTGGTTGAGATCTAGCGCAATAGTGTCAACATGTCTCGAGAGAGGCTCTCAGGCCAGGGAGTCCAGTGACGGTGCGACGACCAATATATCCATTCACCAGGACCATAATAACCCGCTTGTCGACTCAACATGCTGAGAAACCCATTTCAGGGGAAATTGGTGTGTGCATCACATAAGATTGAGCCTTTGACTGTCCTTCTTGAGTCAGCTCCCCAATGTTGTTGCTATTATATACATATATGCTGATCTAACCACGACACTTTTTTATAACATTCAGGATGTCTCCATGAAGATAGCCAGCCAGGATACCAGCTTTGGTTTCTGACGACGACCCTGTGAGCGACGAGGCCTCAGTCCAAGACCCATCATGCGAGTCACTTACTCCTGGTGGGCCGGTAGCAGCAACCCCACCTTTTGAGCAGCAGATAGCTCCAGCAGAGCAGACAGCGCTTGAGTGCAGGTTGAGCACGCTCCGTGAGTTCCAGTGACAGAGACCACTGAGGTTCATTGGTGAGCCATACCCTTAGGCAGCAAAGGTTTGGCTCGAGATAGTGGTTTTCCTCTTCAGTCTTACGCAGATGCCGGCAGATCTTATGGTGGCTTTGGCCACCATCCTTTTCCATGGAGCAGCTGGGCGTTGGTGGAGTCTGGTGACTCAGTTACTTGATTAGTCATCACTTTAATGGGGTGAATTTCAGCTACTATTTCGTGAGGAGTTTTACCCCTGCTTCTTACGCTCCGTTCGGATCTAGGTGCTCATGTAGTTTCATCAAGGGGGGATTACCATGACTGAGTACGCGACTAGGTTCGTGGACCGTGCACGCTTTTACCCAGACTTGGTCCATGATGGCAACTTTTGAGTGTGAATGTTTGATCAGGGTCTCCGCAGAGAGATTCATGCTATCATAGAACCCTTGGGAAATCCCACTGATGTCGGGGTGCTAGAGAAGGTGCTGGTGACAGAGAGCTTCCTGTCGCGTTCTGCAGTTGGTGGGGGCAGCAGGCTCAATAGAGCAGAGACGTCTGCCACAGCTAGTGGGCATCGGCTGGCAGAACCTCGACGCAGGTGGCTTTCCGATAACCGGACTCAGGGGCGTGGTCGTACACCATAGTGGAACCAGAGGGCACCAGTGCAGCCCGGAGAGATTCGGTGTTATGCTTGCGATAAGCGATGTCAATTGGCATGGGACTGCCCGACCAGGCATGCTAAGAATGTCGGGCAGGAAGCAGGTGCACCATCACGACAGAGGCAACACCATGATCAGAGTAGCGCCCAGAGAGGTGGTGCTAAAAGAGGAGCGAGGGGAGTTGGTAGTGGGGGATGACTTTATGATGTCTTCCCATCACCACCAGGCAGTCCACATCAGGCTCCGGGAGATGACAGTTTGGACCACGGATAGCTGCAAGCTTTGGATATCTACGATCCTGCAGAGCATGAAGTGACAAGAGGTACGCTTTACGATTCTTCTAATTTTTGAAGTAGAGTTGTTAGACTTAGTGTGTGAAATGCATTTCTCCCTACCCCTTGTTTGAGTTGTTACCAGGGTGGCGCGGGGCATCGGCATAACTGTGTGTTAGTAAGGTAGAAGGCATGGGACCCTTTTTCTTTAGTCGATGGTGTCGACTCCTTTGTTCTCTTAGCATGTAAGAGAGTCTGGGTCATGGGACATCGACTATGAATCCTTGTGTGACCAGATATCCTTAGGTGTTTCACTATATGGATATTCTGAAGGAAGGAATCACTAGTCCTTGTCAAAAGTTCAAATAGTGATTTCTAGTCGCAACGTGCGAAGTAGAGGTTCGATCAGGGAGTTGAGCTACCCCCGAGGGCCTTCGGGCCATTTGAGACCATGCGAAGGGATGGAGAGGTTGTCTACCGCCTTTCCCTATCCCCCAAAAAGGTTGGATTGGGTGCACGACATCTCCTGCATGGCTTAACTGAGGAGACATGTGCGTACTCTTATGCACGTCATTGGTAAAGGAAAACCTCACATGAACAGATCAAATCCTTTGGTCTGTGTGCGGTGACGCGGGACTGTGCAAGAGTTCTTCTGGGTACGGAAGAGCCAGGTGTGGGCTTAGTACCCTGAGTTGTTCTCTGGTTTTTCTTTTCAAAGATGAAAATCATGAAGGAGGGAATGATGTAAGAACCTGGTTTTTTCTATAAAAGACATTGGGATATTCTTGATGTTATTCTAGACCAGCGCCTTTAGATGGTGTACGATTTCGAGCCCCCGTGTGGTCGGAATTAAATTTTCAGTGCGTTCACACTGGGAATTCTAAATAAATGGGATATCTTCAAAACGGTAATTTGGATACTAAATCTGAGAGTACGGATGGGTCTGAAATGGGGTGTTTACCCTAGGAACAACATAAAATATGTCGTTGCGGGATGTCTGGACCCCTCTCCCATTAACGGAACATTAAATGGATAAATAAATTAATTTATTTATTTGTTTAATGAATTAACTCCAGTAACTCTTGAATGGAAACACGGATCGGAAATCTGAGACCACCGTTGAGTTCAATATGTGGTGTTTTACCTAGGCGCGTCATAAAACGCGGAGGCGCGGGTTGTCAGGATCCTGCGCCCTTTGGAATGTGTTTTGTTTATGTTTATAAATAGAGGAGGGGGTAGAGAATTCATTCTCCAGCCAACTCCACCTTTCTCCTCCCACTCTGTATCTCTCTCTCTCTCTCCAACCTGTGATAGATCGACGATGAGTCACCGATGGATCACAACAGGAGAGGATCGAGCATGTCAGCAGAAATGAGCAGATCAATCTGAGGTAGGATCTATCTCGTTTCAAGATTCAATTCGAAATTTAATTTTAAAATCCTTTGAAATCCCTTAGTTTCTTCATTTCGTTTATCATCATTGATGGTCGCACGAACAAGTCCAGTAATCCATGCGGGGAAACCCTTTGTTTCATCTGCGTTTTTCATTCATCGTGTATACCGTTCAATATTCTCAGGCACCAATTAGACTGTTGGATCGCCGATCAGAAGGTAGGGCGTTCATCTTCACGTCTCCAGGAACCCGCAGAAGGTCGCAGTTTCGCTGTCGGGTCTTCAGATTGGGCACAATGGCTCGTCGAAGGTGTCATCGGAGCAGGGTTCGCCAGGATAGGAGGGGTCTTCGAAGGCAGCGGAGGTGGTCGGCGGCTCGGCTGGGCGAGCATCCAGCGGATAGGCGGTGGTTGGGTTTCGGCGGCGAGGCGATTTGGAAGAGTTGGCAGCACCGGGTGTCAGGTGAAGCAGTAGGTGGCGGCGGCTGCCGCTGCGGTGGAACATCGAGCGGAGGAGTGGCGACGGGTTGTGCGGTCGCGGCGTGCTGCGACGGTGCTGCGGGAGGCGGAGCTGTCAGTGTCTGGTGGCGATGTGCTGCAGGGGGCGCAGGCCTGTCACACTCGGTGAAGGAGCCCGAGGCATGGCCTAGGGTGTGAGGAGGAAGCCAGGACCTGTGCATTGCAGGTTCTGCTGGCGGGCTGAGGAAGACCGGCCAAGGGGCCGGTCTGCTGGGAGACGAGGACCCGCGCAGCGCGGGTCCTGTTGGGTGACACGTCAGAGACCGGCCAGTTGGCTGGTCTAGTTTAAAAAAAACAAACAAACAAAAGGATAAAAAAAGGAGGTGCGCGGAAAGATAAAAAAGGGGTAAAAATAAAATAAAAGAAATAATAAGTTTATAATAATAATAATATTATTATTATTATTATTATGAATGTGATTTATAAATAATAAATCATCGGCAGGGCGTCTGATTTTTGGCACAGTCTGCAGCCATGAAATCCTTGAATCGAGACTGAGTTTTTGAGATGGTCTCAGGAATTTTTAATTCCCGAGATGAGGGGCGTGGTGGCATGACACGTACGTTAAGTGGATTGGAGTTTTTCCGGGAGTTCCTGTTTTGGATGTCGCGGGCACATCCGATGTCAGATTTAAGCGATGTCAGCAGCGTTGCGACCCTGGCGTCAAGACTAAGATTTCCAAGGAATTTTCAGGCGTTGAAGCCGAAGTTGATGCATGGGCCTCACGACCCGTCTTTTAAGCTGCGAGCCGCATTTCATAACTTTTTCATCAGACGTCTATTCGGGGCATGTGAGTAGTCGATTATGAGCATTTTTTCGAGGGTATTGCAGTTGCACAATCCTCCCGCTTTATTTCAGCATGATTGTGTGGGCCCCACAAGGTTCGTTTGGGCAATTGGCGATGATTTCCACCTTTGTCACCCGGTGTCCGTTTTGGACAAGTGTTTAGTAAATCTTGTGTACTTTTTCGAGAGGATCGCAATGGTGTGATCCGTTCGTTGTGATTGGGGACCGCGATGTAGGTCCCATGAAGGACTGATCGTGTGCGGTACAACGATATTCATATTTTTCTACGGATATCTATTCCACTCAAGTGAGAAGTCAATTTGACATGTCTTCCCGAGGGGATCACAATGGTGCGATGCGCCTGACTGATTTCGGGGCCGAGACTTGGGATCATGGGACGTTGTTCGGGCATAAAGTAGTGTTGGACACTTTTCCGTCGAATATCTGTTTGAGTCAAGTAAGTAGTCTATCTCGCGTATTTTTCCGCGAGGATTACAATGGGGAAATCAGTTCGCGTGAGCGGAGCCTATTATGTAATCTTATTAAATGTGGAAGCATGAAAGGTGCTCCGGTGGTGGTTCTTCCTATGGTGTTTGTAGGGAACCCTTGGGGTGTAATCGTGTTCACTCCCGTGTGAGTGAAGTAGATGTTTAAAGAGATGTGGTTGGCCATGCTAGGGCCGTGGAGGAAGCAGGTTGGCGAAATTACATTTTCAACCTTCAAGCTGACTTTGGGTGCCATGCGTTCGATATCCATTGGGCTAGAGATGCGATATACCCTGGGAGTATATGAGAATGCTGGGAGGTACATTTTGTAGTTGTACCCAGGAACGTTTGTGTTCGTGGTTTGGAGATGAGATAGGGCCACATGTCGTGTGGGTCCCTAGTGCATGTTGTGTTCTGCTTTATGTACCTTTGACATCTCGTGATGTAGAGGGTCCTCCTATTCACGATGGTTTAGACCAGTAGGGTTGAGTGGTTTCCCCTGGTTCTATTCTCGACGGTGTGATCAGCGGAGTTGTTTGGGTTTCCGTTTTTTCCTTTAGCCATGTGAGCTTTCAGTATCACGTCCCTTCATGTTCCCTGGTAGAATTTTGAGGATTTGGTGTGACCAATTCTTCACGCGGGCACTAATCATCTACTCAGGAGGTTTTTTCCAGTAGGGATGGCTAGAGCAGTTCCAGGTCTACCCTCTAGCAGGGCTGGGTAGTGGGTCGTCTGTCGACTTATTCTAGGTCTACCCTCCAGCAGGGCTGGGCAGTGGGTCGCCTGACGACTTCTTCCAGGTCTACCTTCCAGCAGGGCTGGGCAGCGGGTCGCCTGTCAACTTCTTCCAGGTCTACCATCAAGCAGGGCTGGGTAGTGGGTTGCCTTTCGACTTCTTCCATGTCTACCCTCCAACAGGGATGGGTAGTGGGTCGCTTGTCGACTTGTTCCAGGTTTACCCTACTACAGGGCTGGGTAGTGGGTCGCCTGATGATGTATTAGGGTTTAGCCTCCAGTAGGACTGGTCAGTGGGTCAACCGTTGGCATTTCAGACTCAGGCATTCTTATGAGGCTTGTCGGCGAATTTTCTCCATGAGTACCGAAGCGGGACCCTTGGCTGTATGGGTCAGTGATGTGACAACTTCACTTTGAGGACCTCTCGACTGTGTGACTGTGATGAGGTGTGGTTTGATTTTCCACAGAACTCTCAAGAATGAGGGGAGCTTTCCCCACCGTGATGTGTCCTTGTGACGCGACCTAAAACCGTGCGAGCGATTAGTGCCACCCAAAGAGGATAGGGTTGAGGTGTGATGATTTAAGCTCATTGAATTGTAGTTCGGGCCAGATGTACGGGATACTGGGCTTCAATGTTGTTTACTTCTGGGACAATTGGCTACTCACTTTCTTGGGCTGAGCAGTGGGATGGATATCCCCTTACGAACTTGTTCGGGTTTCTAGTTTCAGCATATGGATATGTATATACCTTGTTCCAGTACCCACTTCTTGGGTTTTGGTTACTCTCCTTCCAAGAGAGGCGAGGACGCACGGGGTATGCCACGTGCTTTCCGTGTCTAGCTTCTCATGGTTGGACGGGTTTACTCTCCTTCCATATGTAGTGAAGACTCGACGAGACGTTTATCTTCTCACCGTTCCTAGCTCCTTGTGTTTGGACGAGTCAACTTCCTTCCTCTTATTGGGTTGAGCTATACTCTTTACTGCACTCTCGGTTGTACTCCTTTACTTTTCCCTGTTTGATCTACTGCTCACCTTTTCAGTACCTCCATTGTTTCTCCCTCGAGCCTTCGGGGCATCCTACTGTGTATTTTTATACTCACCCCTTCTTGGGCTTTTCTCGCACTTGGTGTGCCCTTGCAGATGATAGACAGGTTGGTCGGGACTTCAGTATAGCTTAGGAGCTCGGGAGCTTGGACCACGTGCGGTGGTCGTAGTCGGGGTTCCATGTGTGGGACTCTCCTAGCTGTTTACTTTTGTTCACCTGTTTTCGGGTTATGGAACTTTTCTGGTTGGGCACGTGTTTTGCCCTTTCCTTTTAAGATTACCTTCAGCACTTGCTTTGTACTGTTTAGTGGTCGATTCACTTTTTGTGGTTGTTTATAGCAGTTGGTACTTTACTTTACTTTACTTTTCTTTTTACTCTGCACTTCTGCATTGAGTGGGCTGCGTGTGTGTGTACAGATACTTTGGAAAAGGCCTCCCCGAGTTGTTTAGCCTTCGACGCTTGTCACCAGCCCCTGGCCTATGGAGGCGGGCTTGGGGTAGTTGCGGCTCGAGCTTGGGTAGGGTCGGGTCATGAAATATATTTTGACATCGGTCTGAGTGTTGGTAAGGAACTATCATTCATAGACGCCGAAACCCGACTTGAGATGACCGTCGGGCATGTATTCTGACTCACATGCTTTTCCCCTATTTTGACCACAACCATTGCACTGTACAAAGGCCCTTTTTCCGCTCACTGGTTTTCTTGACTGTCTTTAGAAAAATACAGTGGTCCAAGCATGATGACCTTATTGTGTTCTAGTTCAGACTTCTTAGAGAAAACCTTTGCATGTCGGTCTCGATCCTTTTGATTTTCCACTTCCGAGACGAACGCTGGTCCTGCAGTTTTAGTGTGAAGCCAAGGGCCGTATTGCAGAATGATATTGCCTTGTTCATTTTCCTTCTTCAAGTCACAAAATTTCTCCAGGTGTCCAATACACCCATAGTAAAAATATAAAATTGGGATATTTTCAAAATCAAAAGATATCCAGGTGTTAGAGTCATCAATTGATAAGAACAAACCCCTCATTAGTGGATGTCTCACACTGGTAGTTGGTTCTATGCCTTTGTCTGGGCACATCGCGCCGGGGGAGGGGTGGGGGGGATATGTCAGTGAGGAAGTGATTCAGGCACTGATCTGAACAAGAGAACCGCCGCAGAAAGGTTATCGAGGACCACCGCACCCTAGGAAATAAGATTTAATACTGGAGAGAAGGACATGATTTTAAAAAATATATATATACTGAAAAAGGAATAGAAAATAAGATTTCCATATGGATGTGAATATATAAATATAAAAAAGGGAAAACATTAAGATGTATAAAATTTTAAAAGATCTCAATAAATCCTCTGGATTGTTAAAGGAAATTGATTTATGATATAAATTTGATCAATGAATAAATACTAAAATATAAATGTAACACAACATCATTTATCATTGGATTTTGAAATTTCGATTTGATTAAAAGCAATTTTTAACAAAATAATTTTAAAATGATTCAGAATATTTATTTTTAAGAAAATAAATATAGAAGTTTTTTACTTTTTTTTGTTTTATTAAGAAATATCGCTTTTTTATTTATAAATCAATCAAGTCATTAAAATCAATAGAAAATTTAAATTGGGGGTTTTTTAAGTCAAAAAAGAATAACAACACCGCATCACAACTTTTATGGTTTCAAATCAGCGCTCCTACAGAACACTCAATAAAAACGAGCAAACTTTATCAATGCTAGATAAAATCACAAATAATTGTTCCTTTTATCATAGCTAAAAACAGCGTTGTTAAAGAGTGGACCTTATCAGCACTTAAAAAACGATGACAAATGATATCCTTTATCAGTGATTTTTTTAAGCGCTGAAAAATATCATCCTTTATCATCTTTTTTTAATGATGCTAAACAACACACTTTATCATCAATTTTATGTAGTGCCGATAAATGGAACTTTCATCAATGTTAAAAAGTGTTGATAAAGCGTATATTCTATTAAAAAAATTATATCATTAAAATTCATATAAATATATTAATGAAAATATGACATTATTTATTAAATGTGATTTATATTTGACTAAATATACATTTTCACTTGATATATAACATATTTATTTAAAAATATCATATAAAATAATATATATATTTATATATATAATTCTATTAAATATTCTTTATATATTACAAAATATGTATTATAAATCATATAAATTTACATGTCATATATTTCGTGAAAAACCATTCATAAATTAATTAAAAATATTTAATATCAATTAAAAAACATTTACTAATTAAGGCATTTTGTTTTATCGGTGTGATTTTGTTTTATAAATTTGACATATATATCAAATAATAAATATTTAATTATTAATGATTTTTTTTGATAAAATATGTTACACATAATATGTCATACAATAATTTCACACGTATACATATATGAAATTAACTCAATTCTATAGAGACAAACATACACAAATAATATAGATTGTTAATATTATCATTTTATATTTTTATTTAATAATATTGAATATTTAATGTCCAATATATTATGTTTTTAATTATTATATTTTATTCATTTTCTATATTTATATTTAATATATAATAATTATTACTATTTATAATATATAAACCTATTATATTTATTCATTTTTATGAATAATTATTTCATTAATAAATTTTTTAATATTTTTGAAATTTATTCATTTTTTATTTTTATTTTTTAATATTTTTGTAAATTTTATTCATTTTTAATATTTATTTATATTTATTGATTAACATTTATTGTTTTTAATACAATTATAACTTACATAATTAATATATATCGATTTTCATATGAACATATATTCATTTTTTTTAAATTTATATAATTAATCTCTTATTAATTTTTTAAATATCTTTTCAATATATTCATATTTTAATTAAATTTCACCAATTTTTAACATGCATTCATTGAAATCTAAGATTCAGAAATTAATTAATCTCTTGTCATGTGAGAGATCCTACTCCATTGGTGTCATCAGGTTGAGAGGCATGGGGAGACTTTCCAAAAGCATGACTCTGGCCCTTCCTCCTTGCATCATTGGGTTGAACCCCCATTCCCTTCTTACGACAATCCTTTACCAAATGTACACTCAAATGACAGAAATATTCCTCCTATAGTTGGACCTCTTATGACTAATCACTTTACAGCCAAAACAAAAATTTGGGACCTTTGCATAGACAATTCTGAAAGTGAATTCAACCTTAAGAGATGAGAAGAAGACAATGTCAACAAGAGTTGAGGAGAGGTATACTTCCATTAGAATACACATATAATGACCAAATCTGATGTTATTAGTTTCCTTATCAATTTTAATCAGGACAACAATATAAAGCATAATATCATAAAGTATTATTGGGTGCTAAAAGATCCAATTAAGACTATAAATTCTTCCCCAAACTTGAACAAAAGAATTCTTATGATCAAAAGGATTTAAATTATAATCACATTATTGAATGTGTAGATATCCCGGCTTGAAAGAAATGGATCAAAAACCCCAAGCCTTCACCGTAAATTCCTCAGAAGGGAAGGGATGATGAATGTATCCATGCCACATCAAGATACATCTCCAGGACATAAAACCCTAAATAGAGGATAAAAAAACAAGGTCATCCATCCTTCATGGCATAGAACCAAACAAAATAATAAAATGACCAATAACAGGATTTTTACCTAATTCCATCCACTTCGCAATGACATCCTCATCGATAATGATGTGAGAAACATTACTCTTCTTCCAAATTCATCTGGAATCTAAAACCTTAAATTGAAAAAATATGCAACCTGAAACATCATATCCCTTTCCCGTAAAAAGGCCTCCCTATAAATCAAATAAGGGTATGAGGATCGTAGCATCCTTTCCCATTACAAAGCCACCATGGACATCAAATCGAGGGGACATGAATCATATTTGAAGCATCCTTTCCTATCACTACGCCACCCTGATCAAAGGAATCAAGCGAATGTTCGAGAATCATAGTCTAAGTAGCCCAAGCCAAAGACCCTCCAAAAACAAGATCATATCCCTTCTTCGGAATTCAATTGAAATTAGCTACTACTCCACCCTAATCAATGGAATCAGCAAGGGTTTGAGAAACATGTTCGAATTGGCCCGAGTCGAAGACCCTCCATAAATGAGATCATTTCCCTTCTTTTGAATTTGGATGGAATTTTCTGGTAAGCCACCCAAATTAAAGGAATCAAGCCAGGGTTCGTGAATCAAAGCTCAAGTAGCTTGAGCCGAAGACCCTCTTGAAATGAGATCGAATCCCAAATAGTGTGGAAGAACCATGGCTGTTGAGTGAACCTAGAAAATGCAAGAATCATAATGAGGAGGCTCTCGAGCCCCAAACCGCATCGCACCACTCCTTTAATTTCAATATGAAAATTAATTGTTAATGTTTACTACAAAATATTAATAATTAAATAAATTATATTAATAATATTTTAAACAATATTAATTAATACTATTAATTACTATTTAAAATATATAATGTATCATAATTATTACTATAAATTAGTAACTAAAGAATAATTTTAAATATTTTATTATTAATTAATGTTTATTATAAATTGATGTTTTTAAATAGTAAATAATATTGTTTAATTAATATTTTTAGTAATTATTATTAATTAGCAACAATTATTTAATTTAATATTAATGATTTAATAATAATTAATAATAATTATTTTAACAATTTATTCACTATTAATAATATTTTGTAACTAAATAGTATTTCTACACATTTATTTGTATTTGTATAATAATAATTATTAGTAAATGTTTACCTAATATTATTAATAATTAATTACATGTTGTATAATTAAAATTTAATTAATAACTAATAATTATATTATAATAATATTATTTTTAATAATTAGTTTTAAATATTTTTTGGTAATTAACATTAGGTAGTAATTTATATTTCTTATAAATAAATATTTTTAAAAATTAAATCATATTATTTAATAAATATTTATTAGAAAAAAATAGTTAATTAATTAATAATAATATAATAATAATTAATTAACAATAATTAATTAAATAATATAATCAATATTATTAAAATTTAGTAATTAAATAATAATTTTAAATATTTATTAGTAATTGGTTAATGATGATTATTGATATTTATTAATAAATTAATAATTAATTTGTTAATTAGTAAGTACTACTTTTAATAAGTAGTTAATTATTTATTAATTACTAATTAATTAATAACTAATAATTATATTATTATTTTTAATAATTAGATAGTAAATAATAATTTTAAATATTTATCAGTAATTAATATTACCAAGTAATTAATATTTATTAGAAATTAAAATTAATAAATTGTTAATCATATTGTTTAATTAATATTTATAACTATTTAATATTGATATTTTCAAAAAAAGTAATTAATATTGATCAATAATTAATGCTAACTAGAAAAAATTAGTTAATTAATTAATACTAACGTAATTAAATCTAATTAACAATTAGTAATTCGACAATTTAATAATTATTATTAATATTTAGTAACTAAATAATAATTTAAAATATTTTTTAGTTATTATTTAATAATAATTAATAATAACTAATAATTAATTAATAATTAAAATTTTAATTAGTAATTACTATTATCCTTAAGTAATTAAATAAATCTTAATTAATAAATAATTAATAAATTTTAAATTTTAAAAATTTATTTTTAATTAAAAAGTAATTAATATAATTAATTATTATTTAAAATATTGTTAATATAAATTAGTTAATTATTAATATTTAGTAGTAAAAATTTATAGCTAATCATTATTTACAAATTATTATTATTATTATTTATCTGTAATTGGTATTTATTATTAATTGATTAAAAATGATTAATATTAATATATTATTAATTCGGCGTAGGAAAGGGATAACCCGAATCCCATATCGAAAATCTAGAATGATTTCTAGGGAAACTCCTCTTATAAAAGGGCGCCCTCGTTGAGGGTTTATCTCAGAATTCCAGACTGCTTTAATATCAGTAATACTCGATATTAAATTAAAGTTAAATTTTGTTAAATTTTTTTTGTTATATATATGTAAACAAAAAAAAAATTAAATATAAAAAAAATTAAATATACAAACATGTATATTAAAAATATGTTTTTTTGGCTCAAAGGTGACATCAATGATGCCTCATTTCCATACAAGTTTCCAAAATAATTTAAACCTAGACTCATTTAAATAATTATTTTAAAAATGTATATTTAAAAAACTCTTCATTCCAATATTACAAAATGAAGGGTTCCCTTAGTGCTTTTCAAGACCAAAGACATCTCACGTACGACCTATCTTATTTCACCAAGTCTACCCCACTTGTACTAACAATACTTGGGTTAGGAATTCAAAAAATCCAACCCTTACAAGACTAACCAAAGAATCATAGGAACCAACACATGAGTGTTTATCCCTTAAACCCAAGACCGTTTTATGTGCCCAAACTATAAACTAGGTAGCACTTAACAAACACCATTTCACAAGACAGAATTTCTACCCCTGCCTCACACACCTAGAAGTACCTACGAACTTGATCAAACTCTCCCATAGGTTTCCCCCAAAGATCACAAAGCACCAACTCCAAAACATAGGGTCACACTTAAGGAAGGGTTACAAAACTCTCCCCCTTAGCCCACACACCAACCTATATCTCACATAGGTCACAACCCTTTATAAATCAATCACCTTTATCCCAAGGTCACAAAACACCTAATGTTTCATACACTGTGACACCCAAAATTTTATGATATGTCTCTTTTTAAATTTAAGATCTTCGATAGTTTTTGTGGCACGAAACACTGAGTTTAAAACCGTGATATTCTATTTAAAATGTGACCGTTATAACATAGCCATTAAATTGGTGGGAATGAATAATATTAACTACATTATGAAATTTTTATATTTTATATTCAAACAATTTTTTTTACAATAAATAGAAATATTTTTAGATGCATAAGATATGAATAAATCTAATTTTACACACAAAAAAGGTTATATTTTTCTAACGGCATTTTTACCATCTTATAATGGCGTACTTTTTTTAAATAAAAATTTTGATGTTTTATAAATTCAATTTCACAAAATAAACTTAATTTTTAAAATAGGAATTTCAAAATTATATCAGGGTTATTTTTTGGTATTTTTCAAAAAATATTTATTTTCTAACGAAAAGTAAAAAATACCATTTTTATAAAATTGTTAATTTCATTGTATTAAAGCCTCGTTATGATTAGGATTTGATATAAATGGAACTTAATAAATATTTAGTTATAAATAATATAATAAATTTCATTTAATAATCATTATATATTATTTTGGTATAAGTACATTTTTTGGCTTAAATATACATTTTTTAATAAAACTGTTTTTCATTGCATTTTGCGAGATTAATTTTAAATTAAATTTAAAAACTTGTGTTTTTAGAATATTTGAAAATAGATTTCAATTTTGGATTCATAATTTCCATATTTATTAGGTAGTATCCTTTTATTTTTTATCAATATGAATAGTAAAATTGGTACTTTTTTATTACTATGGTAAATTGGGTAATTAACGTTAAAAATAAAATGATAAGGATTAAAAAATTACCCAAAAACATTCAATTTTCTTTATTGTTTTATACTCAAACCTTGACCCCTATTATTCAAATTTTATTTATTTAATGGACACTTTCCCATGAGAATTACTATTATATTATTTAAATTAAGGAAAATCACAATTGTCACTTTCTTTGTCTTAAATATCTATTATGTGTCCACATGTATACAAAGGTAGGTTTTGAATGAATATAAGTATCCATTTTGAACTTAATATAATTATTTTCATGATATAAATTTATTTTAAATTTTTGGGATCCATTTAAATGAGGTTATGATATTTATAATATTTTATTTAAAGAAAAGACAAAGATGTTACATTCATGTTTTAATAACTATATTATTTTTAACATTGTTTTATTTAGAATATTTCTTCGACTATAGATATCATTTTTAAATCTAAAATATTTCTCTATATCATGGTATTTTATTTTTAATTTTTTGTTAAGAAATAACTACGTTAAATAATTATACAATGATGATGCAATAATTACTTTATTAATGAAAAGAATCAAATAAATGATATTAAAAATATTAAAATAAATGATATTAAAAATATTAAAATAAATGATATTAAAAATATTAAAATAAATGAAATTTGATTTAATTAAGGTTCTAAACAAATTTTTTGGATAATTATGACATATTAGTCGTGTATTAAATGTTTCTGTTTGATGTTATCTTACTGTCGTGTTTTCCTTAAGGATAAAGTAATGAATAGTGTCAAAACTAACAATAATGATATTTTATCAAAATGAAATTTTATTAAATTATTGAAGAATCATAAGAAATATTTAAAATTTATAAATTATTTTTATTTGGTCTAATATTTCATTAAATATTCAATTATGTTCTAATTGACATTTTATATGTAAGAATTCCCACCTTTTATATTAAAAAAATTGTTACAATGATTAATTAAAATATGTTAACCAAAGTCAATCAAAGTGATAAGGTTAAAAATAATGACAAAACATGTCTAAATTTTATTTTATGATGAATTAGAACATTATATCATCTTATATTTTAATCCTTATCCATTTTTTTATTTGTATAGAAAATTGATTTATTATAATTTAATATTTTGATGTTTTCTAAGGGTGCCTCTCACCTCAATTATAAAAGGTAACTACTTAATTCATTTCATATCACCACATATAGACTTATATATCAACAAAAATCTATCAATTTATCCTCATAATATCATTATCCATGTTCTGGAGGTCCTAGTACTCAAAAAAGACCAACTCTAGATCCTTTTATAAGTGATCTAAGAGAAGTCTGCTGAAGAAGAGGTAATCATTTTTACCAACTCATTCAAACTAATTTATTATTTTAATTCAAATTAATGTGTTTTTTCCCTTATAAAGTAATAAATATAGTATAATATATATTCTAATATGTTATTATGATTATGATACAACCATATTCT
Organism: Viscum album; assembly: GCA_963277665.1. Taxonomy (NCBI): domain Eukaryota; kingdom Viridiplantae; phylum Streptophyta; class Magnoliopsida; order Santalales; family Viscaceae; genus Viscum; species Viscum album. The sequence goes on along the minus strand of OY728164.1, from coordinate 1,829,716,632 downwards.
ACCGTTTATCTATCCCATGAAATACAAAAGAACTGCATGTATGTACGCATGACTTACCATCTCTACATAGTGGTGTAATTCATTTTCTATGTTCAACATTAAAAAATGGTTCTAAAAATGTATTAAATTATTAAATATTATATTTATTAAATTAAAACTTTTATGTAAAATTTTGGATCTATACCCTATGCAAGAGAATTGAGACTTTTACGACAAAACAAACATAAAGAATAATGTAATTAATGCCCGAAATAATGAAATGAATAAATATTATTAATAAATGAGTTTTAAAACGTTATAAATGAATAATATATGATACCATAAATATTAATATGGATCTATTATAAGTTAATAATATGTTTAAACCCATTATACAAGAGGATCAGACATGTACGGTTGAAATCGGACATAAGGTAAGGGTTTCTCATCTAACTTTTACTATTGTGAGATACATATTTATTCAAACCTCATTTCTTTTGTGCGGGGTATGTATAAAAACATTATATATAATATTATGAATCTATTTATATTCATGGTATTAAATTTTTTATTTTATGACCATTAATTTTATGGGGCATACGGTTCGACTGATTACAATGTGGTAAAGAAATTCATCTCAATCTTCTTTCATTAATGCATATTTCGATGTTATACACCCAACTTATTTTATTAGGTGTATATATAGTCTCCTTGAATTATCATATCATGAATTTATTTATTCTTATTTTATTTAATGTTTTGTTAAATTTTATTCTTTCATGGGGATTTTGATTTAAATGTTTAAACTGGTATGAGACATTTTGAATATTTAAAGATTTAATTTCACAATCTTTTTTCCAAGTCAATATTATTGATATTAATTTAAATATTTTTTTTCAATATATATAAAACTATTATAAATGAAATTTTATGTCTACTTTTAATTTCATTCAAATGTTTTTGAAAAGAGACTTTTTATGTGTTTTATATGGAATGTTTTTCAAAATTTAAAAGGAATGTTTTTAAACATATAACGGAATGAGAAAATTTTCCCACATTCAGGAATCATTAATTATTTTTATGTTTCCTTTAAAATATTACAATTATATTTAAAATGAAAATATTTTCTCTTATGATTTCACACCTTTTTTATAATAAGTTATTTTCGTGTTGAAAATGGTATTTTCCTCAATAATTTTTTCAGTGATCTTATCTATGTCAACATCCTTTATTGAATCCTATGATTTATTGAGGTTTATATCTTATGATAATATTTACCATATTTTACAGTATAGTTTATGATCATCTTGACTGGGTATGTACTATTTTGGCACTATTCACTAAATTTCTCTGGATGGTTTACGATTTTGTTTATTGTATGGTGTATTTACATTTTGTATTATAGTTTAAATATTATTCTATATAATGATTATTTTTCAACCCTTTAATGTTGGAAATGAATTGGACTTAGTAATTTTTGAGTGAGGCCCTCTATAGACCCTCGATGCATTGGTAGGTCTCATGAGGCAAACTAGACCAAGTTTTGACCATGGACTTACACAATTATGTAGACTTCTTGGCCGATGCCTTGATGATATGTTTATGATGTCCTAAAGTATGAATTCCATCATTACGAGACTATTTATTTGTATTCCATGTGATTATTAAACTATTATAATATCTATGGTTATGTACCATTCTCATGTAATTATTTGTATTGAATTATTTAACCATCGTTTATTTATTCCATATTATTCTCAAGTTATTTATTAAATGGCATGTGTTTTTGTTATTTATATCACCATATTATTTATGACCAATTATTGATGATAGATTCCATTGTATCTATATCTTTAATTATAATTTGATCTCACCCATTTCTTATGTTTTATTTTCCCCCAGATATGAGGAAATATTCTGTGATTGTTATGGAGGGATATACTAAGGGAAAAAAATGGAATTCTTGATCTGAATTATTTAGGATTTAATGTTTTTAAATGTAATTTTTATTTCAATTATGTATCTAATTTAACAATACTACTAAACTATTCAGTCCTTTGGGATGAAATCTCTTGTACTCCGTACCAGTATAATATAGTAAGGCACTGACTCAGGGATACTGGGGTTGGGGTCTTTATAGTTAGTATTAGAGTAGGTTTAGTAGAAATATTGGGAATTATATTTAGGAAAACACGGATTGTAGAATATATTACTATGATATAATTTTAGGATAATTATATAATATCATCCTAAAAACCCATTCTTATGAGATTATCTACGAATAAATTTTTCATTTTATGTTTTTTATTTCACTAGTTCTTTGATTTTACATTATTTTTCATAGTGATGTGATCTAATATAATGTTTTTAATAATTTAAAAATGGAACCTCATAGAAGGAATGGGAACCTTATCAATTCACATGATCCAAAGAGTAAGAAGGATCATATCTTTTATGGTATTATGTCAATATTTCAAAGGGAACAAGTGTACTAAACATTCTCATCATAAGAGGACATAGTATCATATGATAATGAGATCAATAAAGAGTTATCTAAGTATTATGGATTTAGAGAGAAGAACGAGAACAATAGTATAACTAGGAAAAATAAGGACAAAGTAAATAAGAGAATAAATTATTTTCCCACATGTGATAATTGTGGAAAGAAACAACCTAGTACATGCTTAAAAGGAATGATAGTTTACTACAAGTGTAGAGATTAAGGCCATAGTTTTTGGGATTTCAAGGGTTATAAAAAGTATTCCAATGTGAAATGATTCAACTCCAAGGATATGAGACACTAAGAAAATCAATATCTCAAGCGTCAAAGAAATATACCCCAAAATAAGAGAATGAATCATTATCAAACTTATGCTTCTACCATAGATAAAGAGGAATGATTAATATGCCTATTTTTTTGATCCCAAAATTATGTATTTTAATTATTTTATAAATTATGTACTGGTCATAAGAGTTATAGAGTAAATAAGTATTGTACTATGGTACTTATTCATTAATGAATTGGAAGCATGTGATGAATAACATCAGAAACCTGGAGAAGTTATTCTATTGTAAATTGATCTTTCGGAAAACATATGATATAGGATAAAGAACCCTAAATATGTGTTTGATGTTGAGATAATAATAAATATACTTATATGTGACATTATTGGTGACCATGATGGTGGTTAGTGATTTGGCTAGTTATTTGATGATTAACTAGATGTTTTGGATTTAAGGTATTAATATATCTGGTTTGTGACAATAAGAGATACATTATTTTGTGAAATCTTATGTTAAGTTGATTTTGGAAATTTAGTAACCATCCTTATAAACTTTTGGCCTTTGAATTTAGATAGACAAATTTTGGATGATTCTTTAGATTAGTAACTTATGGAATGGATTAAGTTGAACATTGAATACTATTTTTTTAGGTTAAAGTATTATTTATTATAATGGATATCATGTGATAACCAATTTTGTTTCAGTAGAAATTTAAATTTTGAAGTAATGAATTTTAAATATTATGAATCATAAATGTGCTTCAGGCATAAAATTGTTTCTTGAATATTCATCACCATATTTAAGAAATGATGTGAAGATATATTGAAGCACCACCAAAGGATGAGATTATGACATGGGAAGGAATTAAGTAAGATTATTTTATCAAGTTATTATCTGGATAGTAAAATAAACCCTAGAATATAGGAAATTTATTTTAGAAAAAAACATTATCTATTTACTTTTCTTCCTAAGAAATTAATGCTCTTTTAACTGATCACAAATTTACAGTTTTGTGATAGTAGAATTTCTTGCAACCATGTTCTCTATCACTATCCATCAGAACGTGATTGTTATATTTCTATTCCATGAAAATATTTCCTTTGATATTTTTATATTTTATAATCCTATTTTTTGTGGTGACCTTCACATTTCTCTTTACCTCTTTTTAAGAGGATGTTTTATAGAGCCTTTTTACGATTTGGGACTTCCCACAAAGGACATCTCAAGTATCAAAATTTTACTTTTTAAGTACAATTTTAAATTGAGAGAACACATTTTATTGAAGTATTGGAGAGTGTAACACCTCATTATTTTATGGAATTTATCTTTTTAAATTTAAAACATTTGATAGCTTATGTTGCAAGCAAGGCCGAGTTTAAAACCATGATATACGATTTAAAATGTGACCTTTATAAACTTAGTCGTTAAATAGGTGAGAAAGAAAAAGTATTAGTCACGTTATAAAATTTATATTATATATATGAAATAAAATATTTTTACATTAATCTAAAATATTTCTTGAGGAACAAGTTATGAATAAATCCAATTTTACAAATAAAAGGCTATATTTTTCTAAAGGCAGTTTTACCACCTTTTAATGAAACTTGTTTTAAATCTAAATTTTGAAAGTTTTATAAATTATATTTTAAAAAAATAAACTGAATTTTTAAAATAGTAATGTAAAATTATCTTAGGGTGGATTTTTGGTATTTTTTTAGAAAAATTTTATTTTATAGTGAATAGTGAAAAATACTGATTTTTTTTATAAAATTGCCTATTTCATTGTATTAAAGCCTCATTATAATTTAAAATTAGAATAAATGTAACTTAAGAACCCTTTAGTTATAAATAATATGATTCATTTCATATTAATCACATTTATATATTAATTTGGTATAAGTAAATATTTTGGCTTAAAAATACATTTTTCTAATAAAATTATTTTTCATTTCGTTTTGGGGGATTAATTTTAAATTAAATTATGAATAATATGTGTTTATAATTTTTAAAAATGTATTTCATATTTAGATTAATAATTTCAAAATTTATTAAATAAATTCATTTTATTTTTGGTCAATCTGAATAGTTACTTTGCTAAATTTTTATTACCACGTTAAAGGGAAAACTGAGTAATTTAGGTTAACAATAAAATGATAATGATTATAATATTACTATAAAACTTTAAAAAAACTATTTAATGATTTATTCTAGACCTTTAACACCTAATTATTGAATTCTAGTTATTTAATGGACACTTTCTTTAAAGAATGACTTTTATATTATTTAAATTAAAGAAAATCACAAATGTCACTTTCTTTGTCTTATATATCTCTTATGTGACCACATGGGGAAAAGGGTAGGGTTTGAATGAATATACGTATCCATTTTGAATTTAGTAAACTTATTTTCATTATATAAATTTATTTATGATTATTGGGAGCCATTTGGATGAGGTTATGATATTTATAATATTTTATTTAACGAAAAAACAAAGATGTCATGTTCATATTTTAATAAATATATATTATTAATATGATACTATTTAGAAGATATATTTGACTATAGATACTATTTTTAAATTTAAAATTTTTAAATATATCATTTTATTTTCTCTATAATTTTTAGTGAATAAATAACTACATTAAATAATTAATCAATGTGGATGCATTAATTACATTATTATTGAAACACTCAAAAAAAATGATATTATGAATATTAAAATAAATAAAATTTGAATTAATTAAGGTGATCTGAAAAAAATGGATTATTTTGCCATATATTAGGTGTATTAAATGTTTTGTTTTGTTGTTATCTTGTTTTTGTGTTTTTCTTAAGGCTAAAGAAATGAATAGCGCCAAAATTGACAGTAATGACATTTTATCAATATAAAATTTTATTAAATTATTTAAAATTCATAAAAAAAATATTAAAATTTAAAAATGATTATGTTTTGTCTTAAATGTCATAAATTATTCATTTATAGTCCAATTCACATTTTATATTTAAAAATTACCAACTTTTAATACTAAATAAATTGTTACCATAACTAAAATTAAAATATGTTAACTAAAATCAATCAAACTGATGAGGTTAAAAACAATAATAAATAATGTCGAAATTTTATTTTTTTTATGATATTAAGTTCTTATATCTTCTAATATTTGAATCCATACCGTTTTTTGTCTTTTTGTAACATCCCGAGCCATATCACCATTAAGACGGTGGCCAGACCGGTTGCCACATGACCTCAAGCACGCCTCCCCGTATGCCAGAGGCCTTCGACTAGTAGAGAGGGTATCGGTAGGTGATAATTGGGAGACTATACCCTCTTATCAGACTTGGGTAAAAGTATAATACAATAAATAATAATCAACTACAGAAGAACTAAGTATCAAAGATAAAGTTGCAGAAGACATATTCATATATTCAATTTTATAAAAGGGGCCAACACTAGTTTACACAATAGATGAAGACATGAAATGGTAATGATAAATATATGAAAGAAGTAAATAGTGAAAAATGATTCCCAATATAATTCAAAAAGAAAAGTAAAAGATAGAAAAGCCCCACAAGCGATCTCCTTGAGCATCTCGAGCTCCAGCTCATTCCTTTACTCCTAACTCCATGTATGAGCAACACAACAAACAACCTAGGTACTAATAATATAAGGTATACTCGGGTACCAAGGGTACCCAAGAAGGGTGTGAGATACAAATCCTAGTAGTTTGGAACCCTTTGATTTCTAGCTCAATTCCAACAGTGTAATATAAATTTAATACTGTGTAGGTATAAGGATTAATAAGAAATGAAATAAATAAAGTCACCCGTCCAAGTTCCTATGGGACATCTATTGTCTATACCTACTTCAGCCCTTAGTTGGTGTCTGAACATGTAACAAATTCAATAATTTATTATTACCAATTCATAAATAATTCTCCTATTAACAATATTATAGGTTCAATGATGTAATAAGACAAACTGTAATAATATCTACTAGTGAAGTCCCAATGTAACAACCAAGGTGATATAGACCACCAGGGTCACCAAATCAGTAATAACTATAGCCTGGATAAGGATAAGAGTGTAATTCAAGTATCATAGTCTAATTAATTTGATAATAATAGGCCTACTGAATCCATGGTGATCATCCAAGGTAAAACTAGGCTAATTAGTGGCTTGGAACTATGGGATTTAAACCTGGAACCTACTTTCCAATGATGGATCCAAGTAGTGTATCCAAGGAATACTTTAATACTATGTGAGGGATCCTATGGTGTCATACCGTTCATACGATAATAGATAAGGATCGAGATCTTGGTTGTTCCCAATATAAGAAATCCACATCCTTGAATCAGAATGGGTTTCCTGAGTGCTCAAGGAATTCCCCGATAAGAATCCAAGGCAAGCTCAAGTCAAGACATTCATGTTTGATAATGAGGTCACATAATATTTCATTTGGTTCAATCCTTTCATTTAATTAGTGTGATAAGGCCATGTATCATGCAACCATTCATTTAATCCATTTAAGATATATTCAATAATAAAGTTTCACTTCACTTCCTTCCATTAACATGGTAAGGGTTGCTACAGACATGAAACCTATTATTCATTTATGAACATGAGCCTATCCATGGAATTCCTACATGTGAATCCATTTATCACCAAATGTATAAGTATGATAATCCATTGAGTCCATCCATGGAATTCCTACTTGGGAATCCATGTGTCACCGAGGGTGTTAATAATATTCAATAAATTGAAAATAATTTAATAATCTCATTAGATGGTTCTTCATCATGTATTAAATATTTCAATTAATTCAACTCATTCAATTTACCAAAGCATGTCAATTGTAATCATATGTCTCCCTGTGTCACTTATGAGGTTTCAATGGAAAAATTCAATCACCTACACAGGTAATTCCAATAAAAAATAGTACCAAGCACTTAAATGGTGTCTTGTCTCTCTAATCATTTAAAAAGGAAAACTATGTTCCTATAATTACATTAGGGGTCATGTCCTAAAAATGTCATATTTCAAATGTAACATCAAAGAAATAAGGAAATATCAATAAAACAATCCAATAAAGAATAAATGTTTATTCACTGCCTTTATCTTTAAGACAATGCACCTTCGTTTGAGGGGTTTTGTTATAAAATCTTGATATTTCTTATCACACAAATTATTTATTAAATTTATAATTTTAAATAATGAAACATGATAAATTCTCATTTAAGATTCATTTAATCTAAATACTGTACTGTATGAATTAAATTCTAACAAAAGTGCAACAAGAAGTTTGTTAAATCATTTATAAAAATTGAGGACTTGGAAAGGGACCCTACCTCAGGGTGGAAGCAAGTTGAACACTCCACTCTTGGTGCTCTCTAACTAGAATATGTTTCTCCCCCACTGAGCATATGAACCGTCACACACATGTAAGGACACCTAGCCCCTATGAACACACTAGTATGTCCATGAACATGCATAAGGGGATCCTTATATATATGTTTATATGAAAATTCCTATCTCCACTCACCTACGTATGCATTTTTCATATATATATACATAGGCACACCTATCCCAGTACATGTGTATTCACTGCCATGGATTAATATTCACATAATTAGGGAACCCCCCCATATATATATACTAATCTAAGCATACACAAGAGAGTCACCTTAGACCTAGCGACACGAAATCACATGGAAGTGACCAGTGCACTAAAAATTAATTATAAGGAACCTTAAAACATATAAAGATTCCAATTTAGAAGGTCAAAATCCAAGAAATGAGAATAAAATCTCAACTCAGATGGCGGTGATGAACCGAATCGATCCGAACTACTTCACCTGCATCGACGATTGTCAGAACACATACAATCATGTCCTGAAAGACCTCCCCACGACCTAGCATCGAAGGAAAACCAAAATCAAGTCAACCCAAATGACCTAAGGTTCAAAAAAACCCTAGCGGTGATGGATATGATGAAACAAAGACAGGAAAAGGGAGTATATGGGAGGATATGGCTTACCATGAAGGATCATGTAAGAAATCATGAGTGATCAGACCAAAAACAATGATCTAAGGAGGTGCCATGTAGGGGTGGCATGAATTGAATGTGAACCCCCTTTGAAGTGCTCTGTGATGCATGTCGAGAAATAGAAGGGTTTAGGAGAGTGTTTAATGTTTTTTTATTTTTAATTTAATTTAATTTAATTAATTAAAAAAATTAATACACATCATGATTTGGACCACACGATTAGCCAAACTACGCGCCGACTGTGTGACACCCCTCTACTTAAGAGACTCCACTAACACGATTTAAGAAGCACGGGTAGCCTAACCATGCACAGACTGTATGAAAACCTATTTCCACCTGAAACAATATGCACAATTAATGTTATGATCCGCATAGTTTTCAGACAAAATGTGTGCCCTCTACAGGTCCTTTGAAACCTACCTTTCATGGTCCGATGCTCTGGAAACTCCTTGGGAAACTCGAGAAAGTTCTCAGGCCTTCTCCCATGTCCAAAAACATATATTTTAAAGGTTCCAACTCTCAATATTCCATTTTGAGGCTCATTTTAAAACCAAACACTCATTAGCAATCTTGATCAAAAAAACATAAACAAATGTTTCATGATTCCAAAAGCCACGATCACAATGTCAAAACATACAAATAAGGTCAATGAAATAAGGCTGAAATTTCAAAATTCCCATGTCTTCTGAAATCCATCCCATGTATTGGGATGAAACTGATTCTTTAATGCTCAGGTCAATGAACTTGGAGATGACCTGAGACCATACTCAACACCACAAGAGATTTATTTTATATTTTTATCTCCTAATAAGACCGTTATCCTGGACAACACCATGAATAATAGTCCATTACTAAGAAAAGAAAGGATCAAATGACATGTGAAGTAGCCGACCATGACTGAGGCATGTCTGAACTACCGAAAATGAGCATTAAATGTTTCTAAGACCCATAACATGGTCAAGAAAGACATGACCACCTATCCAAAGAACGGTGTCAGTTTAAAATTGAAAGTCCTACTAGGGAAAATGACACCAAACATCAGAAATATCACATAAATTGCATGGAATTTAAATTCTAAGGGTGCTACCTACCACGGTCTATCCCCATACGAAGTACAAGCGTCGACCCTAACAATAGGTCATGTAAAAAAAATCCATTAGGATTAAAATACAATCATATATTCCATTTATAAAGTTTAGGTTCCAAGGAAACTCAAAGAATCTTTAACTACCCTTACATGAGGGTTTTCAATTAGGGTACACCACTACAGGTTCCATTTCCAAGCCCTTTATATTTAATCAATGTTAATAATTAATATCCAAAATATTTAATCAAAATATTAAGTACCATTTTTCAAAATAAATCACAAGGTACTTGATTTTATCCAATGCCCCAATGGAAAAACATGAATGTTTTATAAAACCCTCTTTTAACCATTAAACATTTATTAACATCCCATCATAAATAGGAAATTTAGCATCTAAATTCATTTTTAATAGACAAAGAAACCTACAATGGTCCCATTTTAAACAACATAAATTCATCAAAATGAAACCCAATATCAATTTTCAAGTCATTAAAACTTTATTCACCCATATTGGGTCATGTCAAACAAAAAATCCCCAACTTACCTACTAGGGTCCAATTTCACATTTAAGCATTTAACGAATTCATTTCAAGTTAAAACTAAATATTTTTCACATTTATAAACATCTCAAGGTACTGCATGTCATTACATTTAATATAGGTTTCAATTTCCTAATTCAAGAAGCTCCCATACACATAATGGATTGAAAATTGGCTCCCATTAATTGTAACAAATTACATTTCAAAATTTAACACGCTAAAAAACAATGGTTGAAACATATGAGTGGAAATATACCAACCTATAAAGTTCCCATACACTTTATATTTTGGAATTTGGATCTCATTTACTAAACAATTTAACTTTACAATTAAACGTTATCATCCTTTTACAAGGGATCAAATACATGAGTTATTTTTTCCAACTTATAAGGCACCCATACACCTTAAAACTGAAAACCAGATCCTGAAATAATCACAACCATTAAATTTAGAAACACAACCAATTATATATCAAAAAGGAAAGGTGTGTCATCATAAAAACTAAACACAGATAGAATGCTATTTAGCACAGAATCAAGGAATATTATCACCCAATTATGTTAAATATATTACTGAAACATGATATCTATATACAAGTCATGACATACATTCAAGTCACACAATATAGAACATTAATCGGCCTACATATGCAACTACATGACATTGCACTATGCATGACATCAGAATTTCTATGTGCCTAATATGAAGCATGATGTGTTTCATCCATTCCGTATCAAGAACAGGGTAAAATTACATAATGTTCATAAATAATAAGCAACAGAAAGTAAACCAATCACTCAAAGTGAAATCATATAAAATGTAATAGCGAACAAAATATTCAATAATCCCAACCATGGACACAGTCATTTCCAGTACGTGGGGTGATCAGTCCCAAGCATGTATTTTAAACAAGCACTAACACATTCCTAGTATCCTATCTACAAACCGAAATAGTAAGACAAAGAAAAAAATTAACCTCCTATGATACCACTTTTTAACATCCTATCCCAGCTCACTACTAAGACAGTGGCCGGACAGGTCACCACATGGCCTCAAGTGTGCCTCCCCATACACCAGAGGTTATCAACTAGAAGTGAGGGTATAAATAGGTGATAATGGAGAAAGTATAACCTCTAATTAGAGTTGTGAAGTGTTATAACATAGTAAATAACAATCAACAATGGAATCACTAAGTAGAAATGATAAAACAATGGAATGAAAATTATTATATGCAATTTAATAAAAGTGGCCAATACTAGTTTACACAATATATGAATTCATGACATGGTGATGATACATATATGAAAGAAGAAAACAATACAACAATCTTTCCAATACAATACAAAAAAAAGGAAAATATAGTAAATCCCCATGGGCGATCTCCTTGAGAATCCTGAGCTCTAGCTCGATCCTTTTCTCCTAACTCCAAGTATGATAAACATATCAAACAACCTAGGTCTTACAAATATAAGGTTTAATCAGGTACCAAGGTTATCATATCAGGGTGTGATATATAAATCTTAGTAGGCCAACACCCACCAATGTATAGCCCAATCCCGACATTGTAATATAAATTAAATAGTGTATATGTATGAGAAATAATAACAAACAAAAATAATAACATCACCCATTCAGGTTCCTATGGGACACTGGATGGATATACCTCATTAGAACCTTGGCTAGTGTCTGAACATGTAACTATTTTAGTAATTGAGTATGAATAGTTTATAAATAAGTCACCTATTTACAATAAAGAAGGTTTCAAGATGAAACAAGGAAACTTATATTGATATCTACTAGTGCAGTCCCAAGGCAACAACCAAGGTGAAGTAGACCTCAAGGGTCACCAACTCAGTAATAACTATATCCTGTCTAAGGGTAAGAGTGTAATAAAAGTATTATAGTCTAAGGCATTTGAAAATAATACAAATACCAAATCCAACATGATCATCCAATGTAAGATAGGGATAAGCAGTGACCAGGCCCTATGGGATTTAACCATGGAACCTACTTTTCAATGTTGGATCCAAGGAGTGTATAAAAGGAATCCTTTAATACTATGTGAGGGGTCCTACTATGTCATATCGGGCATCTAGAAATACACATGAATCAGGATCTTGGTTTCTCTAAAACTAAGAAAGCTGCATCCTTGAATCGGAATGGGGTTCTTGAGTGCAAAAGGAATTCCCCGATAGGAATCCAAGGCGAACTTGAGTCAAGACATTCATGTTTGATAATGAGGTCACATAAAGTTTCATTTGGTTGAAGACTTTCCTTTCATTAGTGTCATAAGTTCATGTAGTGTAAAACCATTCATTTAATCCATTTAATACATATTCAATAATCTCTACTACCTTCCATCAATATGGTAAGGGGTGATACAGACATGCAACCTATTAATCATTTATAAACATGAGTCTGTCCATGAAATTCCTACATGGGAATCCATTTATCACCCATGGTATAAGTATGATAAACCATTAAGTCCATCCATGGAATTCCTTATTGGAAATACATGTGTCACCCAAGGTGTTAATAACATTCAATACATTAAAAATAATTTAATAATCTCATTTTAAGTTTAATCATCATGCATTAACCATTTCACTTTTTTAAACTCATTCAATTTACCAAAGCATGTCAATTGTAATCAAATGGATCCATGGGTCACTTAGGAGGTGTAAATGGAATAAGAAAATCACTTGTATGGGTAATTCCAATCTAAAAACTGGACGAAGAACTTAGATGATTCTTTGGCTCTTTAATCATTTAAAATGGAAAACTCCATTCTTCTAATTCCATTAAAAGTTATTTCCTAAACATGTCATATTTCAAACCAAACATCAAGGAAATAAATAAATATAAATACAACAATACAAGAAAGCATAAAATTCTATTAACTACTTTTATCTTGAATACAATGCACCTATGTTGGAAGGGTTTTATAATAACATCATGATATTTATTATCACACAAATCATTTATTAAATTTAGCATTTTAAACCATGAAACCGTCTATATTCACATTTAAGAGGAATTTAATCTAAATAATTCACTACATGAATTAAATTCTAACCAAAGTGTAACAAGTAGTTTATTAAAGAATTTATAAAATTTTAGGACATGGAATGGGACCCTACCTCAGGTTGGAACCAAGACATACACTCGGCTGTTGGCGCTTTTTAACTAGAAGTTTCCACTCCCCCATTGAGAATATGCACCTTCAAACACATGTAAAGACACATAACCCCTATGCACATACCTGCATGGACATGAACATTCACAATAGGGTCATTACATTTATGATTATATGCATATACCTATCTCCAAAAGACCAACTCTATATCCTTTTATAAGAGATCTAAAATAAGTCTGCCGAAGAATAGGTAATCATTTTTACCCACTCATTAAAATTCATTTCTTATTTTACTTACTCTTCATGTGTTTTTTTACTTCTAAAATAATAACTCCAGTAAAATCTATATACTAAGATTTTATTATTATTAGGAAACAATCATATTCTATCTTTTATCCATCCCATAAAAAATGAAAGCATCGCACGTGCATACATACAGTTTATCGTCTCCATGTAGCGGTGTAATTCATTTTCCATGTTCAACATTAAAAAATAGTTATAAAAATGGATTAAATTATTAAATATTATATTTATGAAACTAATTTTATTTGGAATATTTGGGATTTATACCCTATTCCAGAGAACTGGGAATTTTATGACAAAACAAGCATGATAAATAATGAAATTATCGACCGAAATAGTGAATTGAATGAATATTATTAATAAAAGAGTAGTAAAAAATTATATAATGATAATATATGTTACTATTAATATTAATATGTTTCTATTATAAGTTAATAGTATTTTTAAAACCATTATAAATGAGGTTTAGATATATACAGTGGAAATAAAACCTAAGGTAAGGGTTTCTCATCTCACTTTTACTGCTATGAGATATATTCTTTATTCATCCATAATATATTGTGTGTGATGTATCTATTATTACCTGTTATATATAATATAATGAATCTTTTTATATTCATCATATTCAATGTCTTATATAATTATCATTAATTTTATGGGGCATCTGGTTCGACTGATTACAAAGTGGTAAGTGATTTTGTCTCAATCTCATTTCATTGAGGTGTATTTTGATGTTATACACCCACCTTATTTTATGAGGTTTAAATAAAAATCCATTGAATTTTAATATCATTATTTTTTTATTATAATGTTGTTTAATGTTTTTTTAAATTTTATTCATTCATGGGGCTTGCGATATAAATGTTTAAAGTGGTATGGGACAATTTGAATATTTAAATATTTAATTTAAAAATTGTTGTCTCCATGTCAATATTCTTGAAATTATTTTACATAATTATTTATATGGATATAAAATTATAATAAAGGAAATTTTATGTATTTTTATAATTTCATTAAAGGGTTTTTGAAAAGAGTATTTTTATGTGTTTTATATGGAACCTTTTTTAAAATTTAAATGGAATATTTTTTTAAATTTATAACAGAATGAGAATATTTTCCCACATTTATGATGCCTAAATTTTTTTGAAGCTTCCTTTACAAGATTATAAGGATGTTTTCAAAGAAAATGTTTCGTCTTATGATTGCACAACTCTTTATGTATAAGTGATTTCACTGTTAAAATAGGTATTTTCCTTAAGATTTTTTAGTGATATTATCTGTTTCAAAATACTTTATTGAATACTATGCTTTATTTATGTTTATCTCTTATGATATTATTTATCATATTTTATTGTTTTCTTTATGATCTACTTGACTGGGGATGTAACATTTTGACACCATTCACTATATTCCTCTGGATGGTTTATTATTATGTTTATTGTATGGAAAAATTATTTACATTACATATGATACTTTAAATATGAATGTATACATTAATTATGTTTCACCCCTTTCATAGGAGGAATGTATTGGAATTAGTAAGTGTAGAGTGATGTCCGGTATATCCCCTCGGTGTATCAGTAGGTCTCATGAGACAAACTAGACTGGGTTTTGATTGTGGCCTTACCCAATTATGTATACTTATTGACTAAGGCCTTATTGATATGTTTATGATGTCCCGCATTATGGATTCCCTCATTATGAGACTATTTTTAAATATTCCATGTGATTATACAATGACTAGAATATCCATGGTTAAGTTTCGCTCTCATTTAATTATTTATATGATAATATTTGATCATATTTTATTCCTTCCATATTATGCTCAAGTTATTTTTTAAATGGAATGTGTTTGTGTTATTCATATTACCATATTATTTATGCCAAATTATTAATGATATCTTCCATAGTATTTATAACCTTACTGAGCATTTGATCTCACCCCTTATGTTTTATTTTCCCCAGGATACAAAGAAGCCTTTTATGGTTGTTATGAAGGGATATAATAAGGCAAAGAATTTAATTCCTGAAGTAAATTCTTTGTGTTATAATGTTTTTAAATGTAATGTGAATTTTAATTATATATATTGTTTACCAATTCTACTAAACTATTCCGTCCTTTGGGATGCGATCTCTTGTACCCAGTACCAATGTAATAAAGTAAGGCACCAAATTTGGGATACTGGGTTCAGGGAATTTATAGTTTTTATTTGATCACATTTAGTAGAAACCTTGTGAACTTGATTTATAAAAACATAGATTAGAGAATATGAACCTATGATAGGCCTTGAGGATAACTATAAAAGAACATCCAAACAAACCATGATTTTGAGATTAGCTACACCTAAAATTTTCAATTTATGTTAAGTATTTAACTATTTTTGAGATTATAAATTTTGTTTCATAATAATATAATCTAATATAGTGAATGTAGTCATTTAGAAATGAACCCTCACAGAAGGAATTAGAACCTCTCTAATGTACATGATCCAAAGAGTAAGAATGGTCATATATTTTATGGTCGTATGTCACTCTGTCTAAGGGAAGAAGTCTCCAAAAAATCTCATCATATGAGGACATAGTATTATATGATAATGAGTCAAAAAATAATTATCAAAGTATTATGGACTTGGAGAAAATCACAAGAACAAGAGTACAACTAGGAAAAATAATCATAAAGGAAAGAATAGAAAGAATTATTTTCCCACACGTGATAATTTTTGTAAGAAACACCCTTGTACTTACTTAAAAGGAATGATAATTTACTAAAAGTATGGGGATAAAGGACATAATTATTGTGATTAAAATATTAAGAAAAAGGTTTCTAGTGTGCAATGCTTTAACTCCAAGGATATGCGACACTGCACAAATCAATGTCTCAAGAATCATCGGAATATACCCCAAAAGAGGATAATGGATCATGGTCAAGCTTATTCTACTACCCTAGAAGAAGAGGAATGATTAACATGACTATTTTTAGATTCAATAATTATGTAATTAGAGTTTTTTATCAATTATGGATTATTCATAAGATTTATAGAATAAATAACGATTGTATTTCCGTACTTCTTCTTTAAGGAATTGGAAGCATATAATGAATAACACCAGCAACTAAGAGTAGTGATTCTTTTATAATTTGATCTTTTGGAAAGCACATGATATAGGAAAGATAACCATAGATATTTTATTGGTGTTGAGATAATAATAATGAGATGTTTATGGGATAGTATTGGTGATCATGAAGGTGGTTAGTGATTTTATGGTTTACAAGATGTTTTGTATTTTAGGAATATATTCAACAACCTAAGATTTTAATATTGGTAGAATTCATGTTTTTCATAAAGGTTTAAAAAGGATCAAGGTATTCATATATTTGGTATGTGAAAATACAACTACATTATTTGGGGAAATATTGTGTTAAGTTGACTTTGTAAATTTAGTGAACTTCATTCTAAATTTTTGGCCATTCAATTTATATAGAAATATTTTGGGTGATTCTTAAGAATAGTTACTAATCAAATGAATTAATTTTAACATTCGATATTATTTTTTGAGTTAAAAGTATCATTTATTCCATTGGATATCATGTTCTAATCATTTTTGTTTCAGTAAACCTTTAAAGGTTGAAGGAATTGCTTGTAGATCATAAGAGTCATAAAAGTGCTCGAAGCCTAATTTTTTTCTGGAATATCCATATCTAGATATATGAAATGATCTGGATATAGATAAAAGCACAAAAAAATGATGAGATTATGACATGGAAATGAATCAAGTAAGTTTATTTTCTCATGTTCTTCTCTATATAGTAAAAGAAACCATCAACTTGAGGAAAATGATTTTGGCATAAATTGTTGTCATTTTTATTTTATCACTAAAAATAAATGGTCTTTTAAATGATAAAAAATATATGGTTTTGTGATGTTAGACGTTCTAATTAAAATTTTCTCTATCACTCTCCATTAGAACTTGATACATAAGGGTCTTCACACACACTGAGGTCCACATACAAGGGGTGAGAAATAAATCTCAATAAGTCTCTAGCAATAGTAAACCTATAATCTGTGTAAAAAATAAGTGCATGAACATGTGATATACCCAACCTAGTTAAAAAAAATATATGGGACAAAATAAACAAATTAAAAAATAAAGTGGGATAAAAAACAACCCCAATATCTAGTATGATATCCTTGTTAAATCCACACCCACTTTGTCCCACACAAAAGGACCGACAACACATGTTTAACCTAACTAAATGAAATTAGGTGCATCCCCCATATCATCACCGCAACTCCAATATGTATAAAAATGTATCAGGCATGAATGTTAGACCCTAGGGTGTAATTGTAAGCATATAAGATAACAACATGTAACTATATTGGGCTCTAGGACTCCAATGACCCGATCCCAACTAGAAATAGAAACTAAACCAAAACCAATATAACCTATCCAGCACACGATAGTCCTGAAAAAATATTCATCTCTATAAAATATAAAGTTGGGGAAAGGTAAATCCCATAAGTCAGGTTCATCAAAAAGTCTCAGAACACAGACACCCAAACCCTATATGGGTAAGTATCCACTAGACTATGGGAGCGTCACTCTCTTCCATATCACCCATTAGTTCCCTATGACCATATAACTATTGGAATGATGTAGGTGGATTGATTTGGATGAATTTGGGAATAATTACAGTGTCCCAAAATGCACACCAGACCACAATTTTTATGGTTCGATAGAGCACTATAGTGGTGTAGAATTTTTACATGATTACTGTAGCATCTTAGACTTTAGAGACATCGATACTATAGATCAGTAGACTTCCAGCCATCAGTTGCTATATCATAGTAGACATACCATGATGTTGTTGACATACTTACATCATCTTCATCATTAGCTCATATGATTTAGGGTCTCAATGACTATCTAAAACTCTAAAATTTCCATGTAATTCTACACCCAATCATAGTAAAATTTATACCTCTCCATGGATTTAGGGATCATTTCCAAAACCATGAAAATAATAATTTCCTATAATGGACTGGACCTCTCTGGTCCATTCCTTACTAAAATATAGTGTTTATGGTGTTCTGGAAGGTCAAGGTGTCCTATTGCAACACTTTTCCACACAAAAATCCAATTTTGTTTACAGTGTTTCTATGATGGTAACTCATCCAATGGTAATGGTATCTCATCCAACGGTGGTGGTAGCTCATCCAATGGTGGAAATAGCTCATCCAACGGTGGTGGTAGCTCATCCAACGGTGGCAGTAGCTCATCCAATGGTGACGGTAGCTCATCCAATGGTGGTGGCAACTCATCCAACAGTGACGGGACCACGTTCTATTGGTGGCGGCGACAAGTCCAATGGTGACAGTAGATCATCCCAACAGCAATAATGACTTGTCCAATGCTGATGGTATCTTGTTCCAACGGTGGAGGTGAATCATGAATAGTGTTTCTAGCTGCCAACAATTTCACTCCTTTGATGTTTTCTTTGAAATAAAATGCATTCAAGTCATTTTTAAGGTAGTTAAGGCCAATTAAAATCCCATAACGCCTATCTTTATTTCCTTAAGGTTTTGGGTGCCTTTACTCGGTCAAAATGCATGAGCTTCACCAGATATGCCTTTAATAGACAATATAAGTTGTATCTTAAACAACTGCTCTGTTAAATATTCTAAAGGGCTGATATATCTTCCTCCCTTTTTTTCCCATTTTTCCCCAATGAGACACACTTTAACCATTCCTTATTTCTCATAGGATTCACACATTGTGATATACCATTGGATCATGTTTTCCCTAGAGTATTTCCTGCTAAATATGCACCCCCTATTTTGGTGCCACCAGGAGGTGTCGATCAGTCTTTGATATAAGGTATTTCTACATCTGATTTCTAGGTTCCCCGATATGTTTCCTCATATTTCTCATTTCCATGTGACAGCATGTGATATCCATGTTTCTAATGGATCTTTCTAAGTTTTTGGTTGGTACGATGGTGTTGCGGAATTCTCAGGTAGATGCAGTTGCTATGGGAGGGGTCATCATGATCATTAGAGTTGACCTGTTCTCATGTAAAGAACGACAAGAACCTTTTGAAGTATTAGATTCATGGCTTCTCTATTCTATTCACATGTAATTATAGAGTAAGAATGATTTATCCCAGTGGATCACAATGTAATTTACATAAATAAATATTTAAATCGATTTAAATAATTGGTATCCATCGTAGGTTGCTGCCCCTTTTTTTCTAGATAGTGTGATATCTTTTCCATTATTTTTAGCATGTTGTTCTAAATGGAATTTGGTAATGAAAATAAAGATATAATTAATTGTAAATTAATTGGATAAAGATATAGAGTCATGTTAACGAAGAGATTAAATGTGATTAATTAATTAAGGAATTAATTAATGGTGTTTCTGTGTACAATAAATTAGGGAATTAATTTATGAGATTGAATGTGATTAATTAATTGTGAATTAATTAATGGAGATGTGTACAATTAATTGGTGAATTAATTAATGAGATTGAATGTGATTAACTAATTATGGGGTTAATTAATGTATTTTATAGGGTCAATTAATTGGTGAATTCATTAATCTGGATTGAAACGTTAATGCAATTGAATGAATTGGATTAATTAATTATCAAATTAATTAATAGGGATTATTGTGTAGATATATTTTAGTGACTAGTTAATTAATTGTTATAATTAATTATAAAATATTCATATTATTGAATTGAGGTAACTAAATGATGTACTAATTATGATATATTGAGATTTGAGAATTTAGATAATTAATTGTAGAGTTAATTATGAAATATTTATATTGTGAATGAGATAATTAATTGTGGAATTAATTATGGGATTTTAAGTTGTGAATATTGATTAATTAATTGATGAGATAATTAATTGGATTGATGTACTTAATTAGTTGGGTAATTAATTAATGGGGTTTAAGTGATAAACTAATTGTTAAATTGGAAATGAAATTCATGTGATTAGTTAATTGTTGAATTAATGAATATCATTGATGTGATTAGTTAATTATTGAGTTAATCAATATTATTGATGTGATTAGTTAATTGTTGAATTAACTAGAGTAACTGACCTGATTAGTTAACTATTGAATTAAGTAATATTATTGACATGATTAGTTGATAGTTGAAGTGATTAGTTAGTTTTTTAATTAACTAGAGTAATTGAAATGATCAGTTAATTATTGAATTAGTTAATATTTTTGATGTGATTAGTTAATTGACGAATTAACTAGAGTAATTGATCTGATTAGTTAAATTTTTAATTAATTAATTTTATTGATGTGATTATTTAATCGTTGAATTGACTAATAGAATTAAAGTGATTAATTAATTTTTGAATTAATTAATGAATTTGATATGATTAATTAATTATCAAATTAATAACATTATTGACATGATTAGTTAATTGTTGAATTAACTAGAGTAATTGGTGTGATTTTTTAATTGTTGAGTTAACTAGAGGAATTGATGTGATTAATTAATTTTTAAATTAATTAATGTTCTTGGTGTAATCTATTAATTGTTGAATTAACTAGAGGAATTTTCAGGACCCACCTTCTTCAAGATGAGGCAAGGGATAACAAGATGTCGAGAGATTCCTTCCTCAAGATGAAGGAGAGATAATGACCCCCAAGTCCCGCCTCCAATAGGCCCCGATGTGGCGACCAACACCAAGGGTATATAAATATCACAAAAATAGGAGGCATTACTCTTTTTATATTAACTATGATCAGGAGATAAATGTATCAACCATGAGAAAATCTAATACACACACACATATATATATTTATATAAAGAAATCATAATTGATCCCGCATGCATGTTCAAAGTAAAACTGCTAGAAAAATACAAAGATGTATGTAAGGTATGTACCAAAATAAAATCTAAGTAGCAACACGGTAACCTCCCCCAACCTCTAATATAGTAAGGTCCAATACAGTCTATTTAATCTCCTTGGAAACCTAAAAAAGGTTTTATATACATAGGGTGAGAATATGAGTATACACAGTAGGGAAAACCCAAATTCTCTCATGAAAAAGGGGGAGAAGCATAATAATGACCCTGTGATAAAATAATAGAAACTCAAAAGCACCTGACAAGTTATACTATCCATCACAACCTCACTAAGGCCCTCTCACCAAATAACGCAAGTCAGGTAAAGTAAAGTAGTAGGAACATCGATATTTTGGTACCCCACACCACTTACTACTGGTTAAATTCTCATCCCTAATGGAGAACTCCCTGACGCTACCATGCTTGTCCACAATCCCCACTATCACAACCTACTTGCATACACATGAACCACACACCACATCACATCCTTCCCGCAGACACCAGGGCCTCATCCCGAAGACACTTGGAAAATAAATCACCTCTCACACAACTAATACCATAAGTCTGGAATTAAACCTCAAGTCATTACAACCTACCTGAAGTGTCTTGGGTGATCAATGACTAAAAGAGGGAGGAGGATAAATTCAGTAACCATCCATCTATCCTCCCATCGATATGTTGGGAAAGACACCATCCCCCATAACAATGTGGGGTTTCGTCACATAGTGCTAAACACGGATGGGGTGTGTATAGAAACATAAGGAACTAAAAGTTTATATATATAGGTAACAAACACTCAACTCATCCTATGGGATTCCAAACATACAACCAGCCCACTTAAAACCACCTTTACTGCTACTACCCCTATATGAACGTACCACCGTGAATGATGGTCACTTGAACGCCACTTCACTACAAGACCTAACTCAAAACATACACCCAGCCAATTCATTTAACCAATATTCATTCTGCATTATCAAATCATTCATTTATTTATTTCCATCCCCACCCGGGAAACTTCCAAACACTACAAACATTATAACGAGAAGCAACCATACCAACCATTTCTCAAGCCAGACAAGGAAACAAGGGAAAATTGTAAGGGAAACCATTCTAACACTCACAACATGAAATCATGAAACAACCTAATCCTACAGCCTCGTTTCTCAACCACTACCCAAATACAGTTCCACAACATAATAAATTCATCCATTTTACAATCAATCAATCTCTCAACCTAAGATACCATCACACCACCTATTCCACCCCATCCACACAATCACACAACTACCACCACCAAAACCCACACAATGAACAAAACCCAATATAACACAGAACAAATCCACACCTATCAATCAGGGTGTATTCAAATTTGGCCAATAATGTTCTTTAAATTCTACTTTAACATGTAGAGGTGATCACACAAGGGTTTGTACCCCAAGGAATCCATTTGTTTAACCAAGTGTATGAGATTAATCGTATTGATATTTGAATAAATTATCCTTAGGGAAACAACAACAGTTATAAATCATCACCCATGCATAGGTAAAGACCACCAATGAACATGATTTTTAGAGGCCACATGGCCATAATAGATATCATCATCAACAAAGATAAAAAATAAAACAAGCGATCAACATAAATATACTATTAGCTCGTAATCAAGTCTGTATCTCATCATTAGCATTTATCATTGTTAAAAGTAAGATTATATAGTTTTTCAAAAAATAACCTTACAACACCCATCATGTATGATACAAAATTAACGAGAGACAATAGAATGCCTACATGGTACAAAAGGAGACCAAAACTCCTCGTGCCATAACAGATGGGTTGCACAATCAGGAGATTCCAAGGAAAACTGAAGTGGTGAGCTAAGACACAAGGACATCACTCGTTTGGAGAAGAATGGGTCTCGATGAACCAATAGAAAATGGGGACATGCTGGGAAGAGAAGATCTCAGTTTAGAATGTTTAGATCCCATATCAACGGAAGGGGAACCAGTTTCAAAGACCATTAAAGTCGGATCGTGGACAAGGTCATGTGGTTTTACTATCTCAAAGTCCCAGAGCATTAGGATATTAAATATATAATTAATATCCGTTGAAAACCCATTATAAATGTCCAAACAAGGATTTAAAATTTATTTTTGTCAAATAATACATAAGAGGGATGAAACTGGAAAAACTGGGGAAAACTAGAAATGAGTCACTGATGGGTGAGTCAATGACAGCAAGCCACCGACAGCGATCCACCAACAGTTAGTCAACATTGCTGAGATACCGGCGCTGATCCACTGATGCGACCTACCGATGCCATACTCACCAATTCCCTGACTCACCGATGCCCTGACTCACCAATGGAAAAAAAATAGAAATTTGGAAAACTCTTGAAATGAGCCGTTGTTGCCTCCCAAAACACCCCAAATACCTGATTTTGACAAAGTAGTAGATCACAGATGTTCGGGAAATCACATCAAATCCTCTAAAACTATTATCTCTCTTGAGAATTAAAAAAAACCCTGAAGAAATAGGGGTCTGAACAACCACCATGTAAGATACCTCTCAAGTATAAAAACACCTT
Source organism: Viscum album (assembly GCA_963277665.1). Lineage (NCBI taxonomy): Eukaryota > Viridiplantae > Streptophyta > Magnoliopsida > Santalales > Viscaceae > Viscum > Viscum album. The sequence continues at coordinate 1,829,692,304 of OY728164.1, read as the reverse complement.
GTTGGAGGGAAACCTCAATATCCAAGAGAACTTCTTCCAAGATTTTCCAATCTAAAAACTGAAATACATACCACACAAGCACTAGAAGTCGCATCACCTGAACATATAAATCATGGAATTACTTCCCCCATGTCAAGATACTATCCTCTTTGGGCGGCACTAACTCCCTCACACAAGATTAATCGCATCCGTATTAATGTGTCTTGATTAGGGATCAGGTCCTCCCCTCTTCATATGTAAGGACTTTATCATACTTCACGTAACAAGGAAACAATTCATATTATAAAAAAATGTTCGTGCATTATATTACAAAGCAAAACAGATGATAAAAACTCAAAATAACTCAGAGTACTGGGCAAGATTCTGCGTCTCTCACTCCCATGTACTCTCCTCCAGGCCACCATGTCTCCACAACATGAGAACCAAGGGAATGGTACTTCCATGCAGCACATTCTCATGACGATTCTAGATCTCCACTGGTCACACCACGAATGTTGTTTCCTCCTCAATATCCAAATTTCCCCAATCAATTACATGAGAGTCATTATGAAGATACTGAAAAATTTGAGAGACATGAAAGACATCGTGGAACCTCCTCAACTGTGGTGGTAACACCAACTGAAATGTCATCCTTCCAACCCGTCCCAATACCTCAAAAGGTCTGATGAACCTGGGAGAAAGATTACCCCCTCTTTCAAACCTCTGCTGCCCACATCGAGGGGAAAAATTCAAGAATACGTGGTCCCCAACCTCAAACTCCAAAGGCCTTATCATGAAATCTACATATGACTTATCTTGGTCTTGTGCTACCTTCATCCTCTCACGAACAAGATACACATTCTCAATCATACTATGCGCCATGTTTGGACCCATAACAGATGCCTCCACAACTTTCGTCCATCACAAGGGTGAATGACATGGACTATCTTGTAGAGAATCAAACAGATCCATACCAATAGAAGAGTGATATCTATTATAGTAATAAAACTCTACCAAGGGAAAATATCACACCCTGAAATTGACTAAAGTCTAAAACAAATTCCCATAAAATGTCCTCCAACATCTGGATGGTCCTATTTGTTTGTTCTTCTGTCTCAGGGTGGAAAGTTATGTTGAGTCATAACTGGTTTGTAAATACCCAGAAACCCCATGGAATTTTTTTAATACATGGGATTTTTACGAGTCCGCAAAAATTTACGGCGCTTGATTACGAGGCCCAGTGTGCCCGGAATCAATTTATGAATTCTTGTTCAGGTACATTCAATAAATGTATGGGCAGGTTTTTATAACATTTGCACCGGTGATTGGAATTGAAATTCGAGGCCACCATTGAACTCACAACGCCAATATTCACTTAAGGAGACATTTACTTTGACGGCACAGAGTCGATAATAGAAGTTAATTTTTTGGTTTTCTAAAAATAATAATAAAATAAAGTGTGCAACACTTTATTTTATTTGAGCCACCAAGTATGTGTTGGGTTGTTAAAACCTACCCATGGAGGTTGGAGGTGGGGCCACCACACCTTAACCTCTCCTGAGAGGATATGGAGGTGGGGCCCACCTGAGCATAATCTCCCATGAGAGGTTACAATGTGGAGACCACACGAGACTAAAACCCCCCCAGTTAATGGGTGGGTGGAAAATCTCTCAACTAACCTCATTAATGAGGGGGGAGTCCCTTGACCTCTTCAACCATTTATGTTTCCTCCAACTCCCTTTTAATTAATTACACAATGCATAATTTATTATGCCAATCCTCCACATTTATTAGACGGAGCCAATTAATTTATTCTCTCTTTTTGAACTAAATGCCAATGAAATAACAGATAACAAATCTATTATTTTTATTGGCATTATTCATTTTGGTGGAATAGAGGAAGAGGAAAGTTAAGGAGAAAATATCCCAATGAAGAACGAGGAACCTCATCTTCCAACGAATAATGAAGAACGCCAACAACATTCTTCGACTTCCTTCCTTGGATCCTACCATCATGGAGTGTCATCCACGGCTGATGCAACTCAGGATTGGGAGTGTGTGGCGCACGCGATGAACGTCGAACAATGAATCAATGGTAGGGGGTTTATTACTTGAAGATGTTTTACCTTTTCTTATCCTCTTCAATGGTTAGAAAGGTTTTGTTTGCAGATGTGTAATTGTTTAACTATTTTTATCGATGAGCCGAATGATACCTCCCTAAATGCGGAGGCTGCGGGTCAACCTAACATGGCCTGACACCCTCCATCAATTTTATTCTTGGTGTTCTTTCACATAGCAATGTAACAACAATTAGGTGACGGAGGAAAACAACCAAGGCCGTGCTACCAACGGCCTCCGTGGACTGTGCCGCCCCTGTGGAATTTCGCACTGCCCCGGCTGAGCCTGCATCGGCCCAACCTCCTGGCCGACCGTGCTCTCGAGTGCCCCGGCTGAGCCTGCACCGGCTCGGCCTTCCGGCCGACCGTACCACCTGCACACCCCAGCAGAGCCCACACTGGCCCAGCCCTCCGACCACCTGGCCGCCGCGCTGGCCACACCCTGGCCGAACCAGCCGCTTGGCCGCCCGTGCTGGCCGCGCCCTAGTTGAACCGAACGCCTGCACTGGTCGCACCCTGGCCGAGCCAGCCGCCTGCACTGACTGCATCATGTCCAAGCCAACCGCCCATGCTGGCCACACCCTGGTCGAACCGGCCACCCCCGCTGGCCGCGCCCTGGACGAAACGGCCGCCCGTGCTGGCCGCGCCCAGGCTGAGCCAGCCTCCCGCACTGGCCGCGCCCTAACAGAATTGGCCGCCAACCTGGAAGCCGCCCGACCGCCTGCCTGGCCGCTCCCACATCGGCCGCTTGCTGGCTCCCTTGCGGCCTCGCGACCAAGCTGGCGAACGAACCCCCCTTCTGTCCCCCTCGCGCTGCCCAGGTCGAACAATACCGATCACACTCTTCAGGTCGTGTCGCGCTGAGCCACTTACGCGGTGACCTCCGAGCCTAACCGCCCCCGAAGACCACTAGGCTGGGCCAAACAGGGTTGGTTCGGGTCGGTCCGACCAGGGTCGGACCAGACACGGGCCCACCACTGGCCCTTTACATCCTTTGGTCGTAACTTTGGCACCAGACAACCGTTTGACAAACCGTCAGTGGTGATAGTTTTCTTGGATCATGACGGTCCCTTGAGTATGCCCCACTAGATTTTTGGTGGTTTTGAGATACGGTTAGGTTGGATAGTGCATGAATCCAACCGGGCCCCCGAGACAAAAAAGCTAACAACTCACAGACCGGGCGTCTGATTGACGCGCCGTCTATTGCATTGAAACCCCAATGATGAGACAGACTTTTGAGATACTTCTTCATGGGACTAGGTGGCAGTTGACATGTCGACACTTATCTTGAGGAGAGGACCCTCGTGGGATCAAGCGTGATTTGTGGAAACTGTGGGGACCCCGACTCCAAAAACCCAAGAGTCGATGCCTTCTGAACATGATGTGTGTCTTTAAATAAAAACACGCATTGAAAACACACATCATGTCCCATACAGAGGATTGTGTGTGGTTCGGGTTCTGGGAAACCGGCAACTTCTGAAACTATTCATCTTTTAAAAAGATAATACCTGAAAATTTTAAATCAAAACGTAGGGTGACCATGAAATACTCAGTAAGGGGTTTCAAAAATAAAAACAATGTATCTTTTTGAAAACATTCGTTTAAAATTATTCTCTTAACGAAAACGGTAACACATAACATCAAAATGCTCAATCAATATTTTCAATAAGTATATCAAACACTAATGAAATTTATCAAAGGAGTAATAATGGTCATAATAAACAAGTACGACCTGTGATTACATAAGCATAAAATTAAAGAGTTAAGAGTAATGCATAATCAGAGCTGCGCATAAAAGAAACAAGTTCAATTTTATTTACTGGTTGTTGTCTTAATAAGCGATAAATAGAAATCATGCTCCAAAATTATATTAGTGAAAAAAGGGATCTTTATAAAAACATAAAGGCAATGGTCATGAAAGAATGTGCATTTTATCATGAAAAGAACTTGTAACATAACTTGAATTATGTGGCATCAACAATTAACTTAGAAAATCATTTCTGTATCACCAAGTTCCATCCCCAAGGTGTCATTAAAAAATACCAAGTTCCATCCCAAAGGTATCGTTAAAATTGTAATATCTAGTGGTTACATCTTTACCCAATGAATTAGAGTGCTATCAGGACGCACCCTTAAATTTGTCTTTATTATCATGTTATCCACATCATTCATACTTTACTTAAATGGTTTGTATATTCAAGATGTCCCATACCACCTTGAATAACTCATTTATTTTCATTTTTTCCAAGGTGTCCCATACTACTTTGGGTAATCTAATTTCTTAGTTCATTATCATGACATGTCATAGGCGTGCAATATGTACAATAACAATTAAAATAAATAATGAACCATTACACATTTTACTAATTCATGATATGACAGTTAACATTGTAAAATATGTCAATAAATAATCAAGGGCATACATAGTTTAGTAAACATTCTTTGTACACATGCTAATTATTAAATCATATAAAAGGATGATATAATAAATGATGGATCTTTAAAAATTATTAGTTCATAGAAATGAAATGCGTAAAGAAAACATTTTCCATTGGTTATGGTGATAAACAAGTCATTAAACCATAGCTTGATAAACTAATAACATTCACCAAAGCAGGTTCTTTGCATAATAAGATAATAAATGGACACAACATGATTACACGATCCCAAATTTCCTAAATCCTCTGACATATTTTAATCAAGCCAAAATGCATCCTTTATCTTAAAACACATCATGGGAAATGTTAAATAAGCTTCTTTAATAAAACATGATTTTCATAAAATAAGATTTTACTTAAAGGTTGATACCCATCCCTTAAAAATCATAAATTTGATTTGTATTGGTCTACATGTATATGAGTGCATAGATATATATATACAAAGTTTTCAAATAGGGGGTTTTCATGGTAAAACAGTTTCAAACAACCCTCATTAATAAATAATGCCTAGTATAACATACTGAATATTTTTTCGAAAATCGAAAATAGCTTGATTTTGGGTTATAAATACATCTATATACCTATACAAAACTGTATATTTCGAATATTTATATATGTATAGGTTTTATGAAATAAAACCGAAAGAAAAGAATCAAAACATAACACCCAAACGTCATTTCCAACATAGTTCGATCCAAAAAAGAAAATATAACCTATATATAAAAATAAATAGGTAACCCGTGTATATGAACCATATTTTAAAGGGTTGGTTTAAAAAAATCAAGATAACCCCTTCCACTTGTAAACTTTGTATTAAATTTTTGGAAAACCCCCTGAAACCCTTTTAAAACTGGATGGTTTTCATTATAAATAATTATATATATATATATATATATATATATATATATATATATAAACTGTATATACCAAAACATAGAAGGGTAGTATTTCATAACGAGGGAAAACATAAAACATCCTTACTTTTACCCTACTGAAAACATGATGGAAATCCCTTTTAAAAACATTACAACCCGAGGGGTTTGTATTAGGTATATATATACTTATATAAACTGTATATATCGGGTGTATATAGTGTAGGATTCTCCAAATAAAATGAAAGCAAAGCATGAAATCACCCTTACTATGATTAAGGAGGATGCTCAGATCAAAAGGGAGCTCGTTGGCATTACTGGAGAGTTCGAAAGGAGTTCTGGTGGAGAAGAAGACGCCAGGGCTTCATGAAGTAGGAGGGGGTTTTGTAGGGCTTCAGTGCACAAGTGACTCAACCAATGGGTAGGTCGGCATGGGAAAGAAGAAGAAACAGTGGCCTAGGAGGGGGTGTGCGGGGGTTAAGAGGAGCAGTGAAAAGGAGAAGCCGAGGCATCCTCGAGTGCATGCCTACTAGTGCGGGACCCCGACGCGAGGAAGAAGATGCTGAAGAGGTCGACGCGGAAAGGAATGGATAGCCTGAATTAAAATCAGAGATATCAGATAGTTGGAGGAGGCGCAGGAATTGGGTTGATCAGTTTAAAAGAAATCGAGGGCCGTGATTAGATCTCGGGAGAGATCGGACGGTCTCAGAAATACGCGGGGGAGATCGCGTGGCTAAAAGGGTCATACGGATGAGATTGAAGCGGAAATCGATCGGACGGTTTTGATCGTGCAGAATGAGCCCCACATTAAAATGAACCACGGATGAGGCATGGTTTATAATACAGAGTGCGCTTCCTTTGGGGCAATAACACCAACACACACACACACACTGGGGCCTTATACACGCGCCCCATGCGGGCCTTGGACCAAAACTACATAACGCACACTGCGGGCCTTATACATAGGCCCGTGTGCGGCTGGACGAAGCTATGCTCTGCTCGGACCTGGTTGACACCTCTACACCACTCCGGGATCCCGATAATCGGTACTGCGGGTCCCAAGGGGCTTTGTCTCGGCCTTGAGGGCTTGTCTCTAAGGGATGCCCTCGGCTTGGCCGGGTCCCAACATAATTTTTTAATTAAAAATTTATTTATATATACAAAATAAATAGGATAAGTATACATAGTTTTAAAATATTGTAAAATATGAATATTGGTAAAAATTGAATTTTTTTACAATGAAATAAACTGTTTTAAAATTTTCAAATCTAAAATTCCATTCTATGATATGTAGAATAGTTTACATTTTCATATAACCCTTTTTAAAGGATATATATATATATATATATCATAATTAACATGCCAAAACTTTGTAAATAACCCAAAAAAACCAATTTATAATATACTCTAATATTTGATTCATAAAACTCTTTTTTTTAAAGACCAATAGTTTTAAAATACATAGTTTTAGAGATCCAATAAGATATATTTTTCAATTTTCATGGATACCCATTAAACATAACTTTCATAACATTCTAAAGTACTATGTTTTCAATAATATAGGTATCCATCAGGATTTTGTAAAAACAAATAGATTTATTTTCAAGAATATTCTTTTTATTTTACAACTATGATTTTTTTTGAAAAAAAATATTAGAAATATTATAATATTTGAAATATCAAAAGATTATAAGAGCATTACAAAAACCAATCTTTTATATAAATATAAAATTTATCAATGGAAACCCAAAGGTTATTTTGAAAATCCCAATGGTTATATATATAACAGTCATAATTTCTTATAGGACCATTATAAAAAATGGGTGTAGGGTTTTTCATAAATTCAAAACACTTGACCCTAGGTGGATGTCTCTCCTCATACCATTGGTGTTGAGTATGTGTGTCGTGGCTCTGGATATTATATTTTTCACACTGATGGACCCAGAAGATGAAAACTATCCAATTACTAGAGTTGTGATTCTTAGAAGTCTTGATGTGGCCATGTTAAGTCTTGCACAAGGTGTTATTTGTTAGTTTGGGTGTTTGTAGCAATGTAACATTTTAATGTATAATAGTTATCTTAATTCCCCTTTTTTTAAATCTATTTAGTTTCAATCCCTTTATTGGTATCAAAACAAACCATGTAAATCAAGAAACATCATTATAAAACATATCATTGTTCACTCAGACTAGATCATAAATCCTGGGGCGTCACATTATACCCCCCTTAATAGAATTGAATCCTTGCAATTCCTTTCATAAAACACAATAAGAGGAAGTTTCTAGTTGATTATACCATATTCCCGATCGCGGGAAATAATCAGGTGAGCTAAGTGGATGACCAACATTGATTCTTAGCTCCTCATGTTCTCTGATCCAGATAAATTTGGGGTAGAAGTGGTTGAACTCCTGTGCCGAACACTTGGGCTTCTAAAAGGAGGTTCGAACAGTACAAAGTTATGAAATGTCCCTATGAACCAACATACGAAGAACTCGCTGAATTATGTAATGTTTGAGAATATCTAAATCATTGACATTGTTGTACAGGCTAACGCTGAGGAGTTGGTACATATAGATTGCACAAAAATTTCCCTATAAGGCACATTCATGAAATTTTAATTAGGTCGTGTAGTTCCGGCCTAGGGTGAAACACAGGAAAATCCCTTCGTGGTACTTTCCCCTTTGCTCACGCTCGGCCAATTGTGTTGAGCCTATGTGGTAGAATATGGAAGCGTTCCCTTGATAGGTGCGGAGAATCTCTGGACCGTTTTTCACCTCAAACAACTGTTTGCACGTTCCTCGTAGGTTTGCAATGGGACGATACTCATCTTCACATGTTTTGATCGCAAGTATCTCTAATATATTGGTAGGAAGAGATAGCATGTGAGTTTGTCCTTCCATCTGAAATCTTATAATGAGAGTTCAATCACTTGAAAACCATTCGAAGGTATAAAAAATGACAGGGATGGGAAATGAAACATTTTAAAAAAGATAAGTTTATTATTAAGTCCGTTCTTGAGTTTCCCTTAGTGACTTACTACCCGCACTCTGCACAAAGAGGCAAAACTCCCTATCTCCTCAAACCAAACGCAGGCTGAGCATTCAGGGTCAAACTCATGGGGGAAACTGTGACATATCCTGAGTTTAGAATGAGGGGTATGAAGTTGGGAGACGTTAGAATACACTTGTTGTCTACAAGACAGTCAGGTGGATTCATCTTCTAGTATTCTGATGTTCAAAAAATCGCCCCAGAAGCCGAAGTTCAAGATTTGACAGAGGTAGGCTACTCGGAGGTCACCGACAGTAGCAACCTCTTGAAAAGAATCGAGGATCATAAAACCAAAGTCCTCACATGATGTGAACACCCAGAAAAGTCCCTCATGGTACCATCCCCGATGCACATAGGAGGGAAACTGGGTCATCATCATAAAGAGGTAATCCACTCCTAACCACCGGTGTAACTGAAGCACCCGTGGTGAGTTGGACACATCGTAAAGGTGTTTGCATGTCATACGAATATGGGCATAGTTTAGAAAATCCTCATGGCTAGCTAAAGACACAATGGTCTCTAGGGCCTCAGTGGGGAGAGACAAAAGATTAGTACCTTCGTTTTCCATCTGAAAATTAAGAAAACTCATTTTTTAAGTAATACTGAAGTATATTTTTTCTTATTTCAGTTATGGTTTTCCAGAGTTATCCAAACCGAACCTCTGATACCAATTGTGAGGACCCCGACTCCAGAAACCCAAGATCCGGTGCCTTTTGAACATGATGTGTGTATTTAAATAAAAACATGCATTGAAAACACACATCATGTCCCATACAAAGGATTGTGTGCAGTTTGGGTTCTGGGAAACCGACAACTTCTGAAACGATTCATATTTTAAAAAGCTGATAACTGAAAATTTTAAATCAAATTGTAGGGTGAGCATTGAAATACTCAGTAAGGGGTTTCAAAAATACAAATGGTGTAAATTTTTGAAAACATTTGTTTAAAATTATTCTCTTAAGGAAAACTATAACACATAACATAAAAATGATAAATTAATATTTTAAATAAATATATGAAACACTTATTACATTTCTCAAAGGAGTAATTATGGTCATCATAAACAAGTACGACATGTGATTACTTAAGCATAAAATTAAACAGTTAAGAGTAATGCATAATCAGAGCTGCGCATAAAGGAAACAACTTCAATTTTATTTTAGGATTACTATCTAACTAAGTGATAAACACAAATCATGCTCCAGACAGATATTAGTGAAAAAATAGAACATTATAAAAACATAAAGGCAATGGTCATGAAAGAATGGGCATTTTATCTTGAAATGAACTTGTAATATAACTTGAATTATTTGGCATCAACACTTAACTTAGACAATCATTTCTGTATCACCAAGGACCATCCCCAAGGTGTACTTAAAAAAATTACCAAGGTCCATCCCCAAGGTATTGTTAAAATTGTAATCTCTAGTGGTTACATCTTTACCCTATGCATTGGAGCGCTATCAGGGCGCACCATTAAATTTTTCTTTATTATCATGCAAGCCACATCGTTCAGACTTTACATAAACGGTTTGTATATTCAAGATGTCCCATACCACCTTGAATAACTTATTTATTTTTATTTTACCTAAGGTGACCCATACCACTTTGGGTAATCTAATTTCTTAGTTCATTATCATGAAATTTCATAGGAATGCAATATGTACAATAACAATTAAAATAAATAATGAACCATTACACATTATACTAATACATGATACCATAGTTAACATTGTAAAATATGTCAATAACTAATCAAAGGAATACATAGTTTAGTAAACATTATTTTCCCACAAGATAATTATTGAAGCATATAAAAGGATGATATAATAAATGATGGATCATTAAAAATTATTATTTCATGGAAATAAAATTCATAAAGAAAACACTTGCCATTGGTTATGGTGATAAACATGTCATTAAACCATAGCTTGATTAACTAACAACATTCACCAAAGCAGGTTCTTTGCATAATAAGATAATAAACGAACACAACATTATTACACAGTCACAAAATTCCTAAATCCTCTAACATATTATAATCAAGCCAAAATACATCTTTTATCATAAAACACATCATGGGCGTTGTTAAATAAGCTTCTTTAATAAAACATGATTCGCATAAAATAAGATTTTACTTAAAGGTTGATACCCATCCCCTAAAAAAATTTGATTTGTATTGGTCTACATGTATATGAGTGCATAGATATATATATACAAAGTTTACAAAGAGGGGGTTTTCATGGTAAAATAGTTTCAAACAACCCTTATTAATATATAATGCCTAGTATAACAAACTGGATCTTTTCTGGAAAACCGAAAATAGCTTGAGTTTGGGTTATAAATACATCTATATACATATGAAAAATGGTATATTTTGAATATTTATATATGTATAGGTGTTATGAAATAAAACTGAAAGAAAACAATCAAAACATAACACCCAAACATCCTATTCAACATAGGTCGATCCAAAAAAGAAAATATAACCTATATATAAAAAATAGGTAACCTGTATATATGAACCATATTTTAAAGGGTTGGTTTTAAAATAATGTCGGATAACCCCTTCCACATGTAACGTTTGTGTTAAATTTTAGGAAAACCCCCTGAAACCGTTTTATAACCGGATGGTTTTCATTATACATAATTATATATATATAAACCATATATACTAAAACATATACGAGTAGTATTTCATAACGAGGGAAAAACATAAAACATCCTTACTTGTACCCTACTAAAAACACGATGGAAATCCCTTTTGAAAACATTACAAACCGAGGGGTTTGTATTAGGTATATATATACTTATATAAACTGTATATACCGGGTGTATATAGTGTAGGTTTCTCCAAAAAAATGAAAGCAAAGCATGAAAGCACCATTATCGTGATTAAGGAGGATGCTCAGATCCAAAGGGAGCTTGTTGGCTTTGCTGGAGAGTTTGAAAGGAGTTCAGGAGGTGAAGAAGCCACCAGGGCTTCATGATGCAGGAGGGGGTTTCGTAGGGCTTCGGTGTACAAATAACTTGAACAATGGGTAGGCTGACATGGGATAGATGAAGAAACAGTGTCCTAGGAGGGGGTGTGAGGGGGTCAAGAGGAGTAATGCAAAGGAGAAGTAGAAGCATCCTCAGGTGCAGGCCTACAGGTGCGGGACCCCGACGCGAGGAAGAAGACGTTGAAGAGGTTGACGCGGAAAGGAACAGAAGACCTGGATTAAAATCGGAGATATCAGACGGTTGGAGGAGGCATGGGAAATGGGATGATCGGTTTAGAAGACATCGAGGGCCATGATTAGATCTCAGGAGAGATCGAACGGTCACGAAAATACGAGGGGGCGATCACACGGCTAAAATGGCCAGATGGACGAGATTGATGAGAAAATCGATCGGACGGTTCTGATCGCCCGGAATGCGTCCCACATCGAAACAAACCACAGATGAGGCGTGGTTTATAATACAGAGTGCGCTGCCTTCGGGTAAATAACACCAACACATAGACACCGAGGCCTTATACACGAGCCCAATGTGGGCCTTGGCCCAAACCTATGAAAGGCGCGCCGCGGGCCTTATACATGGGCCCGTATGCGGCTGGACGGTGTTATGCTCCGCTCGGACCTGGTTGACACCTCTACATCGCTCCGGTATCCCGATGGTCGGTACCTCGGGTCCCGAGGGGCTCAGTCTCAGCCTTGAGGGCTTGTCCCTAAGGAATGCCTTCAGCTTGGCCGAGTCCCAACATAATTTTTTTATTAAAAAGTTATTAAGATAGAAAAAATAAATAGGATAAGTATTCTTAGTTTTAAAATAGTGTGAAATATGGATGTTGGTAAAAATTGCATTTTTTTACAATGAAATAAAAAGTTTTAAAATTTTCAAATCTAAAATCCCATTCTAGGCTATGTAGAATACATTACATTTTCATATAACCCTTTTTAAAGGATATATATATATTTCATAATTAACATGCGAAACCTTTTTAAATAACCCAAAAAACCAATTTATAATATACTATACTATTTGATTCATCAAATTCATTTTTTTAAAGGCCAATAGTTTTAAAATACATAGTTTTAGAGATCCAATAAGATATATTTTTCAATTATCATGGATACCCATTAAACATAAATTTCATAACATTTTAATGTACTAAGTTTTCAACCATGGGATTTTGTAAAAACAAATAGATTTATTTTCAAGAATATTCTTTTTATTTTACAACTATGATTTTTTGAAAAAACATCTTAGAAATATTATAATATTTGAAATATCAAAACATTATAAGAGCATTACAAAAACCAAATTTTTATATAAAGATAATCATTATCAATTAAAACCCAAAGGTTATTTTGAAAATCCCAATGGTTATATATATAACTGTCATAATTTCTTAAAGGACCATTATAAAAATAAGGGTGCAGGGTTTTTCATAAATTCGAAACTCTTGACCCTTGGAGGATGGCTCTCCTCATACCATTGGTGATGAGTACATGTTTCGTGGCTCTGGATATTATATTTTTCACACTGATGGACCCAGAAGATGACAACTATCTGATTATTGGAGTTTTGATTCTTAGTAGTCTTGATATGGCCATGTTAAGTCTTTCACATGGCGTTCTTGGTTAGTTTGGGTGTTTGTAGCAATGTAACATTTTAATGTATAATAGTTCTCTTTATTCCCCTTGTTTTATATCTTTTTATTTTCAATATATTTCTTGGTATGAAAACAAACCATGTAAAACAAGAAAAATCATTATAAAACATATCATTGTTCACTCAGACAAGTTCATAAATCTTGGGGCGTCACAGAAACCCTGTGGCCAGCTGTGCTCTGATGACTTTTCCTGGATCATGTGTTGGTCTGACAGTACTAATGACTATTCCCGGATCATGTGTTGGTCTGAAAGTTCTGAATTCTATTCCTAGATCATGTTTTGGTTTGACAGAATAGCTGGTCCTGGATCATGTTTTGGTCTGAAATCTCTAACGAATTTACCTGGATCATGTCTTGGTCCGACAGTTCTGACTTCTGTTCGTAGATCATGTGTTGGTCTGACAGAATAGCTGGTCCTGGATCTTGTGTTGGTCCGAAATCTATGATGATTCAGTGGCTATATCTGATCATCTCTATATCTCTACATAAGTTTTATACATGTGTGTGCTGAGTCAGTAACTCTTGTGTTTCCTCATGTTTGATATGGATTACTTGATAACTTAGGTATATGTATGGGCATATACCTAGGCGGGGTTATCTGTTGACTTCATATTTCTAGTTTATCTTTGTTAGATTTTGTGAGTCCTTGAGGGTATCGGGGTCCCTAATGAGTGTTTTTATACTCACCCCTGCACGGGCTATGCCCGCACAACGTCGTGTTGGATGCAGATGACAGACAGAGCTGACCGAGGCTGAGTAGCAAGTCTGGATGGTACCTGGAGGTGGACCATACGACGAGTCGGTGCACGGAGGAGACTGGTGGACGTGGAGTGCTAAGGAGGCCACATGTACCTACCCTTTAGGCAGGAACCCTGAAGGATGACCCTGCGGCTGCTTTACTTTTCTTTAGTTATACTTTCTTTTCAGTTGTACTTGTACTTTCCTATTGGGCTTGTATTTCCGTCCCCCTTTACTTTTTATGAACTCTTTTATATACATTTTTGCTTAGAGTTTTTCTTCCAGCTAATACTCTGTTGTGTGTGTTTACACTTTATAAAGGCAATTCCTTCTAAGCTTTATGGATTTACACATTGGGTTCTAGTCGCCATCCCCTGGCCCACGGAAGGCAAGCTTGGGGTAGTCACGACACGGGCCCCGGGGGACGGGTCATGACATGGGTGCCAAAGGAATGCTGCAATACCCTTCAGAAAAATTATGTAAAATATGTGTCCTAATCTGAGATGATGGATGTTAGAACTCCATTCAACCACACCACCTCATCCACATACCTTCGTGCTAAGGCATAAACTGTGCTTGACTACTTAATCACTAAGCCATGAGTTGATTTCGTCAACCGATCCATTACAACCCAAATAGCATCACATCCTCCCAGATCCCTGGGTAATCATGTGATGAAATCCAAAAAAATGTCATCCAAATTCCACTAAGGGACATCTAAAGGCTGCAAAAAACTAATGAGAACACAGTGCTCAATATTCACTTGTTGGAACACTAAGCACTTTTCCACAAACTCCACCACTTCCTACTTCATCCTGGGCCACCATAACTATTCCCTAAACCCCCAGTGCATCTTGGAAACTCCTGAGTGTACCGCTTGGTGTGAGATATGAAACTCATGGAGAACTTCCTCACACATTACCACTGAAAAAACATCTTCTCATAGAACAACATCTGATTCTGACCATCATCAAACCATCTCTCAGGAGAATCACCCTGGTCAATGTGATCAGGCATCACCTCCACCTCTTAGTCTCCCCACTAAGACTTTTACACCTTCTACCTCAAGGATCAATACACCATTATCTGAAACATATGGCATCTGCCAACATCCATTGATGCATCTAAGTACAAGGCGTCAAACTCCTCCATCACACTCTAAGCATCTTCCGATTTCTTAACCACTTCCTTATGCGACTTCCTTCTCAAAGCATCAGCCACAATATTCCCCTTTCCTGAAGTTTAAGAGATCTGAAAATCATAATCCTAGAGAAACTCCATCCATCACTGCTGTTGTAAGTTCAGATCTCACTTGGAAAAAATGAACATCAAATTCTTGTGATCCATGAAGACCACAAAATGCTCCCCTATGAGATAATGTCGCCAAAACGTTAGTGCGAACACAATAGATTCTAGTTCTAGATCATGGGTGGAAAAGTTACATTCTTGGGGACATAACTTCCTAGACCCATAAGGTCACCCCCCATTGCTGCATCAGCATACACCCTAAGTCTAGATGGGATGCATTGAAAAACACCTCAAACATCATCCCTTCCACTAGCAGCATGACCACTGGAGCACTGAACAATATACCCTTTAGATAGTTGAACACTATCTAGAACTACTCTCCAAACTCAAAAGCTTTTCCTTTTCTGGTGAGAGCCATCAATGTAGCTACTACATGAGAGAAATCAGTTACGAATTTCCTGTAGAAGCCTGACAGACTGAGAAAAATGTGAACCTCTGCCACATTCTTGGGTGCTACAGAAGAAACGAATGCTTCATCCTTCATTGGGTCCACTGATACACCCAGATGAGACATCACATGTCCTAGGAAGTAGACCTCTCTTGTCCAAAACTTGCACATCGTTTGTAGAGATGGTATTGTCGAAGGACCTCTAGGACAGTCTTGAGATGCTCAGTATACTCCTCCTCTAACTTCGAGTAGTTTATGATGTCATTGATGAATATGACAATGAATCAGTCTAGTAACTCACGAAGGACATAGTTCATACGCCTCATAAATAAGGCTGGGGAATTCGTAACACCAAACGACAAAACTACAAACTTGAAGTGCTCATACCTGCACCTGAAAGTAGTCTTTGGGATGTCACCCTCAACTGATCATATCAAGACTATAGATCAATCTTGAAAAACCAACATGATCTCCCCAGCTAGTCGAAAAGATCATTTATCATCGGGAGAGGGTAACGGTTCTTGACCATTATGTGATTCATTCTATGTTATTCTATGCAAAGCCTCATACCAACGTCTTATGTCTTCACAAAAAATAATGGAGCACCCTATGGTGACACAATGGGTCAGATGAAACACTTCTTCATCATATCATCAATATGAATCTGCAACTCTCATAACTCAGAAGGTGTCATTCAATATGGAGTCATCGAGATTAGATGAGCACCGGGATGTAAGTTTATTCTGAACTCAACGTCACGTCGAGGGGGTAGAGTCACAACCTCCTCAGGGAAAACATCCAAAATTATTCAACAACTCCCAAGACATCCACCATCTCAGCATCCAAAGATCTCACTAACAGCTTGCTAACAAGGAAAGAAGAGGCCCCATATGTCGGCTGCCCACCTGATAGCTCCACTCACCAACAAAAGCTACCCACTGGCCTTTCACGTATGAAAACATGACTCTTCTCTAGAAGCAGTTGATAACAACAAGCACAGATTACAACCAGTTGATGTCATGGATAACACTGTATGGTTTCATATGTAGCAGATTAGGATCCCCACTATACTGATGTAGCCCCAACATCAGTCTACATCGTCGGAAAAAAAAATAAAAAAAGTTGGTATGACCTCTGACTGGTATAGTCAACACCATGGGCACAGAATGTCTCTCTATTTCCAATCCCAGAGCATGATCTAGAATGGGTTCAACGAAGGAGTGTGAAGCTCTTGAATTAAACAAGTTGTGAGGAAGCGTACTAAAAAACTTATCATACCTAAAAAGATCTCCGACCCTGCTAGAACTACTGCATCTACAACACGAAACTGCCCACGCCCAACTCCTCTACCCCTCGGCTAGCGTCCACCTCCCCAACCACACCATAGTCATGGTCCCTAAGGAGAAACCTGAGGTCATCCTTCTCCTATACCATTTTCCCTTGGGGAAGTAGGGGCCTGCTGTCCCTACTGTTGGAAAGGCCTAACTGGAAACTGTTGTTGAGGCGAGCACTGAACCGACCCATCTCCACCATTCTGACCTCGTGTCACGCACTATCCCAAGAGGTTCCCATGACCTCTGTAAGAAAAACCCCTTGGCCCTAGGCCAGGGGGAAAATGGAAAGGAGAAAAGGGTCAGAACTGAAACAGCAGGGGTCAGCTCCATATTGGCTGAAACCTAGAAGGCCCTGGCATCAGAGACTTACTGGTGATGACCTTCCCCTTTGAAGAGCTCAGGTGACTTCCCTCCCATGATAGACCTCCTCGCGAGTGCATCATTTCCACTACATCATCCTTCTTCTAAATCTATAAGAATGTCGGTAGGGTGAAGTGAGTAACTGCATATTGAAGAGGACATAATTCCTCCTCTAAGAACCTCACCCAAGACTCCTCATCTAGAGAAAAATGTAGTGTATTATTAAACTTGATCCAAAATTCTCTCACTAACATATTCCCCTGTTGGAGGTAGATTAGCTCCTGCCTCTTCTCGGCCATCATTATGGAAGAAAGGAATTCCTCCTGGAACTCCTCAGAGTCGACCCACAAAACATCGGCATTTTTCCTCTCCCCAAGTTAATGTGTCCACCACTAACATGTTTCTCCCCTCATCTAGATCACCTCCATAGGAACCCAGTACTCTGTCAGATCCCAGATCAGTCTAAAAGTGATCACCAGCTCCTCGATCCAACTCTCTATCTCCATGTCTTAGATTCTAGCCTTTTACTTTCCTAGAGTCTGCTGCTCGAAGGCACAAATCATCTTCTTCCACTGATCATCCTTCTCCATTGGATTGACCCTCTTCCGATCAACTGGGCCAGCCTGCTGACCCTCGACTACTTGTACCACATGCGAGCGACGCCCGAGATCCATAACTGAAAGGAAATCAATTATGGAACCCCTAATCCTGAGTAGCATGGAATTTATTTAGGATTTATTTTAACTCATTTTTTATTTTATTTTCCCAAAAATGCCCAAAACAAAAAGAAAACAAGTCATCATGATGCATGTACCTTTCCTAGGGTCTCTACCCCACAAACAATATAGCCTCACTTGGTCATTAGATAAGCTCAGATTCGTTGAATCAAATCATGAGTAGCCCTAAAATCTCGTTTCCTAGCCAGTCTTCTCTGGCGTATGTCACTCACCAAGATCACCTTACACTATTTCCCTACCAAACCATGTCATCCTCACTATTCCATACTCCAAACTCCATCCTACCTCTTAACCATTATCTCTGATACCATTCTATTATGAACCGCCTTTTTCAAGATAAGGGAAGGTATAACAAGATGTTGAGACCTTCCTTCCTCAAGATAATGGAGAGATAATGACCCCTAAGTCCCAACTCTAATAGGCCCCAGGGTGGAGACCAACATTCAGGGTATAGAAATCTCACAAAAATGGGAGGAATTACCCTTTTTATAGTAACCAAGATCGGGAGATAAGATGTATCATCCTTAAAAAACTCTAAGAAACAAATATATATATATAAGGAATACAAAATTCATCTCAAATGCATGTTTAAAGTAAAACTGTTAGAAAAATACAAAGAAAACTCCAAGGTAAGTGCCAAAAGAAAAGCTAAGTAGCAACACAACAACCTCCCCCAACGTCTGAGCTAGTAAGGTCCAGTACGGTCCGTGTAATCTCCATAGAAACCTGAAAAATGTTTTATCTATGTAAGGTAAACATACAAGTATACTCATTATGGAAAAACCATAGTCACCCGTGAAAAAGTGGGAGAAGCATACTAATGACCCTGTGAGGAAAAAACATAAACACAAAAATCACCTTACAAGGTATAATATCCACCCTAACTTCACCAAGAATCTTACACCAAATAAAACAAGTCGAGTAATGTAAAGTAGTAAGCAAATCGATATTTGGGTACCCCGCACCACTTCCCACTGGTTAACTTCTCATCCCTAATGGTGAACGTCCTCACACTACCACACTCTTCCACAAGCCCCACTATTACAACCTGCATACATACACCTAAGTCGCACACCACATCATATCCTACTCATAGAAAATTGGACCACAACCACCACACGTCTCACCTGAAACACCTAGGCCTCATCCCAATGAAACTTGGGAAACAAAACACCACTCACACAACCAATACCATAAGTCTAGAATTAAACCTCAAGCCATTACAGCATGCCCGAAGAGTTTTAGGCGATCAATTCCTAGAAGATGGAGCAGGGTAAAGTTAGTAACCAACCATCCATCCTCCCACTAGGATGTTGAGAAAGACACTCCCCCCCATAACAATGGGCTTGTTCGGCTTGTTGTGTTCAACACTGGTGGAGTGCGTATAGAAAAAATAAAGAACTACATGTTTATATATATAGGTAACAAACACTAATCCCATCCTATGGGATTCCAACCATATAACCAGCCCACTCAAAACTACCTTTGATGCTACCCCAACATGCACATACCACCACGAACGACGATCACTTGAACGCTGCTTCACTAGAAGCCCTAACTTGAAACACACCCTCAACCAATTCATTTAACCAATTATCATTCTGCATTGTCAAATAATTCATTTATTTATTTCCATCCTAATTTGAGAAACTACCAAACACAACAAACATTATAAGGAGAAGAAACTATACCAACCACTTCCCAAGCCAAACATGGAAAGAATGGAAAATTGTAAGGGAACTCATTCTAACACTCACAACATGAAATCATGAAACACCCTATTCATCTAGCATCAATGCCCAACCACTACACATATGCAGTACCCCGACACAACACGTCTGTCCATTCCACAATCAATCATTATTTCAACTTGAGATTCCATCAAACTGCTCGTTCTTCCCCATAAAAAAATCCCAGAGCTACCACCACCAAAACCCACACAAGGAACAAAACCCAAAAGAACACAACACACATCCACACCTATCAAACAAGGTGAATTCATATTTTTTCAACACTATTCTTTAAATTCCACTTTAATAATTAGGGTTGACCACAGAAGGGTTTTCATCCCATGGAATCCATTTGTTTAACCAAGTTTATATAATTAGTTATATGGATATTTACAGCAATTATCCATATGGAAACAACAACAGTTATAAATAATCACCCATGCCCAAGAAAAGACCACCAACATTCATGATTTTCATATGCCACAAGACCATAATATATCGCATCATAAAAATAGATAACAAATAAAACAAGTGATCATCATCAATCCACTCCTAGTCAGTTATCAAGTCCGTATTTCCTCATTAGCATTTATCTTTGTTAAATGTTGGATTTGGTAGTTCATCACAAAATAAATTTACTATGCTCATACCACATGATACAAAATTAAATAGTGATAGTATAGTCCAAACATGGAACAACATGAAACCAAAACTCATCCTTGCGCCAAAATAGAGGGGTCGTGCGAGCAGAAGATTACAAGGAAAATCGAAGAGGGGGGTTACAACACAGGTGAACAGCTCGTCTAGGGAAGAAAGGGTCTCAGCATACCAAGAGAAAATAGAGAGACTGGGAAGAGAAGGTATCAGTTTATGAAGGTTAGATCCAATATCAACAGAAGGGGAAACAGTTTCAAGTGCCATTAAATTTGGATCGTGGCCATGATCACGTGGTTTGACTATCTCAAAGTCCCTCGAGCATTGGGATATTAAAGGTATAATTAATATCATTTTAATTTTCTTTATAAATGCCCCAAAAAAACTTTAAACTTGATTTATGTCAAATAAAATATAAGAGGGACGAAATTGGAAAAACCGGGAAAACTGGAAATGAGTCACCGATGGGTGAGTCACCAACAGCAAGACACCAATAGTGAGCCACCGACAGCGAGTCACCGAATCTGAGCTACCAATGTTGAGCTATTGAAACTGAGCCACTGATGTGAACTACTGATTCCTGATTCACTGACTCCCTAACTCACTGACGGAAAAACTGGAAATTTGGAAAACTCTTGAAACGAGCTACTATTGTCTCCCAGAACACCCCAAATAATGGATTTTTATGAAGTAATGGACCATGATGGTTTGGTCCACTACAAGAATTGATGTGATTGATTTATTTTGGAATTAATTACTGTTATTAATGTGACTAGTTAATTGTTAAATTAAATAAAGAAATTTTTGTGCTTAATTAATTGTTGAATTAGTAATGGAAATTATGTGAACAATTAATTTTTGAATTAATTTGTGATGTATGAATGGTAACATGGTCATTATAATATGAATAAAATAATGGGAACATGCTCATTCTAATGAGTGGTGTATGAATGGTAACATTATCATTCAAGTATGCATTAAATAAAGGGAACGTGGTCATTCTAATGTGTGTTGTATGAAAGGTAACATGGTTATTCAATTATGCATTAAAGGATGAGAACATGGTCATTCTATATTGGGTAGTATGAATTGTAACATGGGAATTAAAGTATGAATTTAATAATGGTAACAAAAGCACTCTGAGATATGACCTCACTTGGGAATTGTTCAGGCTCTGGCATGAGCCCAAGGAAGCGTTGAGGTTCGGGTGTCCTTGGAAACCCGATATTTAATCTAGGTAAGTAAAGAATAAATGATAATGTGATAACTATTTACTTATCCATTGTACTTACTTCTTTATATAACTACATACACTATTTTGACTAGATATTGTTTTAGATGTCGTTGGTGATGCATGTAACGTCCCAACTCGATCAGCCACCCGAACAATTCTAAACGAGTTGGGTTTTACTGACCTTAGATGCAGCTCCCAGAATGCTGAAAGCTATCGACTAGTAGTGAGGGTTTAAGAAGGTATAGTGGGGAGGATATACCCTCTGGGAATAGAAATTGTTACTAGTCTGAGTATAATAATATAACATGCAATAGTATTCAAATGACTCAACAGACTCGAACTAGACCTGCAAAGTGGAAGCACATACAATAAGAATAAATAGTAAAAGTAGTATAGAAACAAAAGCAGAAGAAAGTAAACAGAACAACATACTAGATACCACTTGCTACTACTACCAAAAAAACCATCCATGCATCCATATCAGGTCATGTATATCAAAGTACAATGGTGCCTATGGCTAACCAACAATAGGTAAATATAATAGTAAGCATGCTGATACAGTAATGAAATCTAAACAGAAATAAAATCCAGCTAGGAATAACCTCAAGGTCAATACCAGCCACCATGGAAAACAGTACTATGATCCAGCTCCTAAAACTGATCCTTTATCTGTATGTAAAACAATAAAGTCTATACGTGTCCTGAAGGGCCCGTGTAGGGTGTGAGATGAATATCAATAGGATACCACCCAATGGTGTGTACCTAGTATAAGATTTTATATAGACATGTATCTCTAATAAAGTAAATAGTGCGATGTAATAAATAAACACAACCTCCAATGGTGCTCAGCAGCCACTAGGGACTGTCACCTACTTCAGCCAACACTAGAATCTCTGAAGCATAGAGAGTCATTGGCCCACAACACAAAGTTCTCTTGTAGTCACAAGTTCCTAGTGAAGCCTAAGGTTACACCTCAATCATATTACCTGGTACCATGTTCCTCCTAACACCATGTTTCTCAATGTACTGACGTCTCTAAGGAATGCCTAAATAATAGTATCCCTGTCCCATGGACCCCTGCTCAAAATTTCACGCCCTTGGTAGGACAACCAGAGGAACACTGATGTCTTTCCTAAAATAATAATCTAGTCCCACAACCTCTATCACGAAAAGCCTCAATACCCAACCCAATAGTCTCACCGCTATCCCCCGAAGGCTCCTCACCCACCACGTGGAATCCAACAACAAGCACCCCCAAACCGATAATACCTAAACCACAACTATCGAGGGCCTCTACCCACATGAGAGGTCAAAACCACCTCATCAAGAAGTCTTCCTATGCACAAAAAACTCAAATCAGTACTTTTTTCCATCACGGGTGAGCAGGAATCACCAAAAGGAACCCAAGCCACACCATCTCTGACACCTCGTGTCTCTGTGACCATGTCGCTCAAATCTGATGGTCACGTCATCCAAGTATCCCGTCCATTCCCAACCAGAAATAAACTACCTAAAATCAATGTCCATGATGCTCAATTCTCGTGTTCAAACCACCCAATGCAATCTGAGCCATGACCAACCTATGGTCAACATCACTTAAGAAAATCTGGTCCACACCCAACACAACCCCAAGGGTTATTGCACATGCAATTCACCAATTACATATAATAAAATTTAAACAACACATTATAATCTAGAAATTCAATTTTTTAGATTGATTTGAACACTTAAAATAATCATTATAATATGACATGGAGTTCTTGAAAGCCTCTGGTGATAAAGATGATTTCCTAGTAGCGGATTGGCTCCTTCTTGGGGGTAGTGAATGGATCATTTTGTTGCTTGTCGGATGCACTGGTGGTCTTCTAGGATCCTCTACATTTGGATTTGTGGCTAATTCTCATTGGTCCATTTGGAATTGGTTGACATACGTCGAAGTGGATTGATGATTTTTGGTGTGAGGTATGATTTTTTTTAACATTTTTGTTTTCTTTAATTTTTCTCTATATCTGTTTTGTTGATGGATTTTAGAAGTCTCTAAAGTTATGGAATTGTGTTTCATCACATTTGGTTGCAGTGCTGCTTTTTTCTTGTACTGTTGGGTGGGAGGACTCGAAAGAGGGACGAGCATGCTGTCACACATCATCCAGTCATTTGTCCTTTTTTGACAGATGGGTGCCCTGTTTTGATTTTGTGCAGTATTTTTGGTCTTTAGTTATGTTGTATCATGTTGACTAGATGTGATATGTTCACTAGCATTGTCGGGTGGGCATCTTGAATTAGATATAGATGTGCTGAAATCTATCATTCGATTCTCCCTCCTCATTTTTATGTGTGTGGGAGGAGTGCTCTGCCTCATTATGCCGTCATCACGGTACAACCTCTTTGCAGGTGGGAGACCCATCTCTTTGACCAATAACACTGTTAAATTTTATTTCAGGGGTGGCAATGAAATATTTTCCAACTTTTTTTCATTTTCTCTTCATTGATCACTTTTTCCATCCTTCAGGATTGTTTTATTGAAATATTTCATGTTGATTGTAATCGGTTACCTCTCACCCAATTTGTGAAAAGTGGATTTCATGTTTTCATTTCAATAAATGGGGCTCGAAAATCAACCCATTTCAAAATAGATGACTCATTTAAAACCATTTTAGCACCCCCCGACCAAGATAACCCAAGGATCAACAGCCTCTCGCCTGGCCTCGCTCAAGCATAACAGGTAAGAAAATACCCAAAAACCTCTTACATGGTATAATAATCAATTTAAAATGAAATAAGTGGGTTCCGCTCAAAAACCCACCTTTGTGCTAAAATCCACAACCCCCAAATATCCTTGAAAACAAAAAATGAAGTATGCACCACCTACCTCATACTTGTATGATGTTCCTCATCCGGTATCGACCTCCAATTCGGTCAAGAACAGGGTAGATATACAAAAATTTAAAAAATTCTCAACCCTGGATAACATGGACAAGGGGAGAAATCAAGAAGAATGGATTAAGAAGAATGAAGATCCTAAAGAGGGGTTCTAATGGATCTAATGGCGTTTGAATCGGGGTTCATATGACGAATCAAGAGTATAATTCTCATTCAGTGTTGTTGTTCACGTTACTCGGAATGAGGGTTCCGTCCCTCTATAAAAAACGAGGCTACTTCCCATTTTAGCAGAAAAAAGACATGACGTGTACATGGCACTACACGTAGTGTGGGTTATTTTACTAATCATTTGGTAGATGAATTTTCCTAGGTCTTATAAACATGTATTTTCCAAACTTAAAATCTCAATCAGACATTTCAATTCAATTTTCTAAAAAATAAATACCAAATTAATTCCAAAAATTACATTTAATTCCTCACATTTAATTTTAAGTGTATTTTCACATTGAGGTCCCAAAAATTATCAAACTTTATTTATTCACCTAAAATACTAAACATCAAGATAAATGTAATTTACCTAGGATTTAATCATGAAATAATGGGTTGTTTTCAATAAAATTCAAATCAAATATGCACTAAAACCACATGTTATCAATAATATCATAAATAAAATCATATTCAATTTAAATGAACCATAATTAATTATTTTTATCCAAAAACACAACTTTCTCAAAATTCCATAATTATTTTATTATTCTGTGATAATCAATTTTTAATATGGAAACAAGAAATCCACAGAATAAAAAACATATATTCAATTCCTTTCATCATCCTCATTCCATTCATATTACTCATTTATCTCACTAAGTATTTTTTTCATTACAATAATTTATAAAAACATTTCAAAGTAATGTTCCATACCAAACATATTTATTATTATTATGTTATATATAAATCAAAAATATATGCACCACCAAATATCAACAAAAGCATTGATAAAAGGGGGGATGTTTATCAGTGATGACTACGAACTGTGTGATATTCAGCACTAACATTTATCAATGACTAATAATAAGCATTGGTTGAGGGGGGGGGATTTTTATCAGCGCCAACTAAAAAAACGGAAAAAATGGTGCATTTTATCGTTATTTTTTAGCACTGATAAAGGCATCCTTTATCAGCGCTTTTCTTAGCACTGATAAAATATCCACCTTTAACAGTGAGAATAAAGTGCTGATAAAGGGTAAAATTATTAATTTAGTTTATATATACATACTTATATATTTTTAAATAATTTATATATAACAATAAGTATATATATGTAAATATAATATATATATATATATATGATTTCTGAAACTATAATGTAATAAAAATTTATTATTAGTATTATTTCCATAATTTCAAATATAAAAAATTATCAATTGTATATTAATCAATAAAAATGTTTAATATTATATTTATATAAATTATTTATAAAAATGTATATATTAATATAAATATAATATATCAATATTTTATTTAAAAAATTATATAAATATATCAATGAATATAATAAATTAAATAGATCATATTTGAATTTATATATTTATATTCAAATTAAATAATTTAAGATATACGTACATATTGTATGTATTTTTATTCACGTGTGTGTATGTTGATGTATGTTCACATTTATATGTGTGTATGTATTTGTTGTACTGGTATATATGTGTCGTGTGTGTGCGTGTTTATGTGTATGTGTGTGAATGTATGTGTTCATATGTATGTGTGCATATGTATGTGTATACATACATGTATGTGTATACATACATGTATGTATGTGTATATATATATATGTATGTGTATGAATTTGTTTATGTGTATGCATATGGGTATGTGTATGCATGAGTGGTACACTAGAATGAAACGGGTGATACTAAAAAAATTAATAATGAAATAAATAAATAAAAAATAATGATGTCCTGAGCTCCACGGTGATGCCTAGGGTCGGGTCCTACGTACTTCAAACATTGCTATGGTTTCTTTGTGCATGTCATGATGACTGCACATCCACATGTAACTGCATGGAATCTAGGAACTCATCCTTGCATTCCCCGGTATTATCAAAGTATCACATGAAATTCAAGAACTTATCTCAACATTCCCATGGAATCTGACACCCATGTCGGAATTCCCTATAATAATCTGTTTTGAAAAATCATTGTACTCATCCTAGAAGTCCAAAACATTAGGTATCATGTGGAATCCACAGATTAAATCATGGCATTCCTAACTCATGTATCGAATGGAATTCAGGTGTTCATCTTGGCATTCTCAATCATCAAGCGTCACATGGAATCCAGGTTCTCATCCCGACATTCCCTACCTCATGTTCCATAACTTCCTAAAGGCATTTACGTTTTACATAATTAATATTTCATAAATCCATCTCAATTGAACATTTCAACACGTATTTACCACTACAATATTTACAATTAACTACGTTCACCCCATCACAAAAATTAACATTATCCAATTCATTTCACATTTCATCCTCGTTTAAAAAAACCATAAATTCAAAATATAAAATTTAAATCCCTTTTTATAAATCAAGGTTTACCCTATTAACAAGTTAGGATCATCCCATGATCTCACCTTTCATTTCATGAATTGCTATCTCAATTTTTCTTATTTATTAGCCACTTTGAGGTTTTTCTTCTAATCTAATGCATTCCATTATAATTTCACATTATATAGGTTCATTAGAACCTAAGGAATTTTAATTCAAATCAATTTTGGAGAGAAGTATTAAATCCTTTCTATCAAGACAAGTATCCTTTTTTAAACAAAAACCGGGTTACAAAAGTCTTAATTAAGGAAAAATTAGTTTTAATTATAAATGAATTTATTTTATAAATAAGTGACATGTTACAATCTATTAAACCACTTATAAACTCTTTACTTCAATTACACCCATTTTATTTTGCACTTTTACATAGCTATTTCATAGGTTCTAAGTCTCAATAAGACATCCAAATGGGTTCACCATTAAAACAACCATTTGGATTTATGCCTAAGGGAATAAAAAGGAAATTCATATCTAATGTTCTAAAATTAATTCTATGGTCGACACTTAATATTTCAACACAACCAGAAACCCATGCACTTTGAAAATAAAATAAGACTATGGGATAAAATAGGGACCATTTACCTAAAATAATTGCTTCCACTTTAACTCTTAGAAGGAAAACCCACCACCCAATCTCATCTAATACCATCGGCCAACAACAAAATAGTAAACAACCATATATCACACCAAAAAAAACATTAATTAATTTTAATATCATTTTAATTAATTTAAAACTTAAAACAAAATAATAAAATTGAACAACTTAGACAAAAATGAAAAACCAATCATCATATACTCCCCTCTTACCCAAGGCAAGACTAATGACCCTCCAAATGTTTGTGCCAATCTTCAAGAAACTACCAGAGCTAAATCCTGATCAACCAGAACTAAAACTATAATCTAAGATAAAAAAATTTCCAAAAACCCTATTAAAAAAATACTCAGCCACATACCTCTAACAAAATTATGGTTTACGACATGCAGGCGTAGTCTCGGGGCATGCTCTTGCTAACCAACACATAATCCCCGTTATCTCAGGATGATTCTAAATATTTTAGATGGAATATATTCTAATAAACCTAAATTTAAAAACCAATAATTTAGTTGGAATGTAGGAGTAGAGGAAACATAATCATAGCCGAACCTCTATCTTTCCAAAGTCACACACGAAAGTGAAATCAGATAAAAAGAGAGATAGAGAAAGAGAGATTTTCTATGGAGCAGAGGGAGGAGGAGGACGACTATAAGGATACTAGTCCTAGAATGGGATGATAAATGGGAGGGATTTAGTTAAAAACCCAGAAGGGAAAAGTTATAAAATCCCACTATCTAAGGAGGAAATGGTTTGGTCACACAGTTTTCCAAAACCTAGCGCTAACCATGTTTTCAGCACTATCCCAAAACATCCACCCCTCACAGTCATACCACACAGTTTAAAAATCATGAGCCAACCATGATCATAATATTTGGAACCCTCTATTACTAGGTTCACGGTTCCCCCTTATGCACACACTGTTTAAAAATTTTGTGCCTATAAAAAACATATTGCGATGTTGGGGTCTACAATTAGAATTTTCCATGCACCCCATGATGTTTCCACCAAAACTGAATTTTCAAACCCTAAAGCTATCAAGACATATCCAAGAACCTAAGGCACCTCATGGGCCTCAAGACACTTCCATAAACACCCTTTTTATGTAAAAATGTCTAAAATTTCCTTTTCAGACCTTGATTCAAAATTAGCCACTTCCCCCAAACAAAAACTCAAAACTCCTATGAAAATTCAATCTCTTGCATAGAATATGGGCTCTTAGAATCTGTCAAACTTATAAAATATCATCCCCATGATGTACCACTAATAAATTCTAAGTCAAATACATCAAACTTTGATGTTTATTACATGAGGCTCATTCAAAGAAACACTAATTTACTAACCACCTGTTAGTTATTGCCAGACCGAGATACCCAAAAACAACTCCACCACCGAAAACCTCATCAGTCCATGCATCACTACACCAATCAATTTAAATGATCTAAACTAGAATTTTAAATCTTGTGGAATTCAAAAGCTCCAAAAATTGACAACAATATACCTTATTGGTTGATGCCATAGGTTTGCAACAGTCCACTTTCATCCTATCGCTTCTCCTGAACACATTGTATCACTCCTAAGATTCTTTGTGACATGAGGCCTTTCCTCAACATTCACATAAACATACCACATACTAATACAACAATCATAATTTACTCACATTATCTAATATGACATGCCCAACATGGTTGTCAACTCACCACATCCAACTTCACCTAAGAACACAAGTTGAACCTCCACCGTCCGATCAGTCTCAAAAGTTAGAGTTGCATGAAAAAGGGAGGTGTGCAGAAAAGTTAGAGTTGCACAGAAAAGTAAGAGTTTCACAAAAAAGTTAATTTTGTGAGAAAAATTTAATGTTGCGCACAAAATTGATAGCTGTGCATAAAGGTTGTAGTGGCGTGAAAGATTTTCTACATGAAAACAAATTCTTGCACGCAAAAGTAAGATCTTACACGCACAGGGTTGGTGTTGTGTGCAATAGTTGGTGCAAGCTAAATACAGGTTCTGAATATCTAGTTCAGTGGTTGAGTGATTTCAATTGAATCAATTTAGGACTTCGATGCAAGTAGTATCTCATGATGAACATAGACATTTATTTTAATGCTAATCTATTGAAGCGACCTTCAAGCCGATAAACTGGGTTTGATTTCTCTCATGGGAGTGATCTAGGGGGAGTCGAGGGAAGTGATCTGAGGGATACAGTGAGCTATCCCTGAACCTTTGTAAAGGAAATGTTCTTGGCACAGAGTGACTATGATCAAATCTTGTAATCCTGAAACATTAAAAGATTAGTAGATTTAGGTATGACCAACACACTATCAGCATATGATCCTTGGACGTAGCCCTTTGTGGTGAACCAAGTAAATGTGTTGTGTCATCTCCTTGATTTTATTTATTTGATAGAATTAACAAGTTCCTACCTATGTGAGAACAAGATCCACAATATTAAAAAAAATTGACACCCTGATTCACCCCTCCCATCTAATGGTGTTCTGGGGGTCCTTCAAGACCAACCATAGGTTGAAGTCAAGGATCGTATTCCATCCAAAACTATATCAAACACCTTAAAATACATTCATTATAACTAAAATTATACTCCCCACCATAGAATCATACTTTTCATCGTGTCCCAGATTCCTCTTTGAACTCAATGACTGGTGTTCCACCCATCACCTAAAATGATGTCTAGACGGGGCCGAACCTGCTCACCCCTAAGCATTGATTCGAAAGGTAAATCATCACCCATTCTTGGATCATGGTAACATTACCAATGGAATAATTGAAAGGTCTACTGACAATGAGGACCACACCTTAAATGAATGATGGCATATCCCACACCATTCGACTCATCCCTTACTCCTCCTGAAGAATTAACCCAAATGGGTCTCCTCAAAACAACATGCTTGAATATCCTACGGATCCACACTTCCATATTGGTTATTTCGAGTTTCAACCTAGGATTGGTCATGCCATCATAACATATTTTTTTATGTTCTCGTTCCCACCTAAAATATCACAATTCTTATGCAAAGGCCCCAGGTTGACATTGCTGTAATAATTGTATTAAAACTACCATGGTTCTCATCCCCCAAAAACATCTATCGATTTATTGATGAAACATGAGTGTATGTTCCCATACCACCCATTCCCAATCCAAGAGACACAATGCACTATTACTTCAATCCTACCTCGGATTTTCCCATCACATCTCAACAGCTTCACACTCTGATGTAACTTGATTCCTGGGGACATCACACATTACAAGGGGTTTTATTTATTGTTTGAAAAATAAAATATTTACTTAAATAAAGTTAGGTTAAAAATATTTTCGTAACTAATATGGAAAGGAGGCATTGATGATGTCACCTTTCAGAAAATAATATTATTTTAAATATGCATGTTTGTATATTTCGTTTTTTTGTTCATATATATACCCAAAAAATTTAGCATTATTAAATTATTATTTAATATCAAAAATTACTACAATTAAAGTAGTATTAAATTCTGATACAAACCCTCATACATGGATCAATTTTATAAGAGGTATTTTCCTAGAAATAATTCTAGATTTTTGATGTGGGATTTGGGTACTCCATTTCCAGTATAGAATTGATAATATATTATTATTAATAATTTTTAATCAATTAATAATAAATATTAATTACTCATAAATATTAATAATACATAAATAATATTTATCTATTATGAAAAATGTTATGTCAGCAGAAAAATGCTCTGACCTTATATTAAAAGTGAAAGAAAAAGAAAACATGCAAGGAAGTGAGTGGGTGTTTTCACACCAAGAGACATGCCCTCATCCAAAAAAATCAGATTATTGATAAAAAAATAGGATCTTTTTCATAATCATAGTCAGACTCATCAGTATAATTGTAACGCCCTGACCCCAGCTACCCAGAGTCGGTGCATTACTTCATATCATTGGCATGATCACAAAAGATCAAGTCTCGAAAGACCGATTAGTTTAGTAGCCTTGGTAACACTAGATACATTCATAAATGTTACAGTACATCAAAAAGTGAAAAACTACAATAACATAGTCTCCATTTTCCACACTCATATGCCCTTCAGACTATCCCTGCAGGTCATTCCTATAATACTTCATCACATCCTGGAAAAATTAAAACATTGAAAGGGGTGAGCTCAGATGCTCAGTAAAGATAACAATATAGCGGAAGCTTTCATTAATAAACATAAACATTTAAGTAAATTTATAGCTAAAAAAAAGCCTTTTAAACTTGAACTTAAACATAATATGGCAAAAGTAAAATGAGATAATGCCATTTACTTCTTCACATGGATATTCTACTGGTCGAATAATCACATGAAATATCAATAATCACTTTCATAATGATGGAATGCATAATGCCAGACTATCATAACCACGTAGCCAAGGCCTCGTGCCAAGACCACAAATAAGATTTTGTCAAGTCCTCGTGCTAAGACACTAGTTTGTCTCATGAGACCTGCCGATGCATCGATGAGCTATAGCGGGCTCCACCCGTTACTTATTAAGTCCAATGCATTCCTCATATGAACAGGTTTAAACATATCATAAACCATAACATAATCGTATCACATAAAACATGCATAAAGGAAACATAACATTTACACATTTCAATCACAAGATATCAATACAACACATTGATATAATAAAAACACTTTCAAAACTATTTTCAATACAAAAATAAAAGAAAAGTAAAACATGGTATTTATTTTTCTTTTAAAAAAAATGTATGGCTTGTAGAGGAAGCCGAAACTCAAATAATGGTCACGGCGGCGGAGAAGTCGTTGTCGCCACATACGTAAAAAAACATTCCTTTTGTCGTTTAGTAAAAACACTTCATATAAAAAGATTCCTTTTGAATAAAATTAAAAGTCAAAGGTGTTTATACACCGTATAAAGGAAACTTGTGTATAAAACCAAATATGCCTCAATGAAAGGATATTGAGACGAAGACCCTTACAAAGATCATTTTTTTAAATAAAGTAGATCTATTATGTGTATTCACTATAAGTAAACATAAATAAAGTACAAATACAAGATAGGACATAATAATATCATGACATAATTTGAAAGTAGGAGATTAACCCAAAGAATAGAAATTGGGTTAAGAAGTTCCCTTACCTTGCATCCTGTCTTAACTCGACCGTTATTTAACCTCCTGAATATTAAAATAGAGTTAATTTATAATTGCTTAAGAACCTTATTCAAGTTTTTTATTCCTTTTATATCACTTATTACCATGTTATGAGCATTATGTAATTATTTAAGTTAATAACGTTCGTTTTGTCGATCTTTGGTACTTGACTCAAAAATAAACTTCTTATAATTACAAGTTGTTCATGTGGTGATATATACAATATATCTAGAATTATATTAATGTTTTAGATATCATATATATCATATATATCCAGTATATACATTCATTCATAATATTACATAACATTTAGAGGTAAGAAATGAAATGCACCGTTCATGGAGACGGTAAGCCGTACGTACGTATGAACGCTACTTTCATTTCTATTTAATATTTAATGGAATGAAATCATAATTATATAAAGGTATATTATAATTCCAGTATAATATCATATATAATATCATTTACTCCATCCTTTATACATCCCACATATGACATTAACGATTCAAATCACTTTGAGTGGACTGTAGTCCGCACTTCCTAAAATGAAATTATCGTGTTTACACATAATGGAACTCATAAAGGTAAGGAATAAATGAGAAATAAAGAAGCATAATGAAAACATAAACTTAATATATATTTCATATATGAAAATAGTGTCATCAAAATGGCCACCATTATAGGTGTTAAAAGAATATTGAACAATCATCGTTTCGTGAGGCAGTATTTCGCCACCCACAGAAACAGTATGTTCTTTAACCATTAGACGAAGGTGTGTGTATGTCTAAACCAAATCATTATCATAAAAACATAATAGTATATTTTATATACTGTTGTTGTTACAAAAGAAAGGAATAAAAAGAGTTTAAGGGGTTGGAGAAGCTAAATAAAACAAAACAACATTAGAGAAGACATTACCTTAAAATCGGGTAACTCTTTTTGATTTGAGCCAAAGGCTTCATTGGAAAGAATTATTCTCAAAGTGAGGCTTTTATGAGTAATGGAGGGAAGTTGGGAGAGTATTTGGGCAGGGGTTGGCTGAGACAAAAGGCTTTGAAAGTGTGAGTAAGGTGGTAGTGGTGGGGGCCTTTTATAAGTGGAGAGGAGGGGCACTTTTGGAAAGTAATGAAATGTTACTTTATTATATAATGCGTTCTGGATTTTAAAGGTCCCAAACTTATATAATTCGAGTCTAATGTGATAAGGGTTCTAAATATACTCATCCAATAAGTTTTTGACAATTTTAAGCCTTGGATTTTACATTATCATTTCATTTTATTTAAATCGTTAATTAATGAGGTAATCGCTGCATCATCATGGTGTCATAAATAAT
The DNA here is from genome assembly GCA_963277665.1 of Viscum album. Lineage (NCBI taxonomy): Eukaryota > Viridiplantae > Streptophyta > Magnoliopsida > Santalales > Viscaceae > Viscum > Viscum album. Next base: position 1,829,658,131 of record OY728164.1, on the reverse strand, counting down.
TTAATTTATTTAATGTCTAAAAATTAAAAAAAATATATCATGATGTAGGAAATATTTTTATATTTCTAATTAATATTTATAGTCGAAAATATGACTTGTATAACCCCATTTAAAAATTGTTTTAGTAAAACAACTCATGTTTGTGACATTTTTATTTTAACATTAAATAAAGGTTTTTAATGTCATTTTCCAACCAAAGTGGATCCATGGGGTCCCCAAGTTGACCCATGGATTGTCGTGGTCTTCCCTGACTCATACAATAGGGGTAGGACAAGTGTCAAGGTCATTTCATATTATTATAACACTATCTTTACCTTAAATTTCACTAATTACCTTTAATCGCGATTAATTAAACTTAAAAGTTACTATTCACCAAAAAATTATTTTAATCCCATTGAACCACATTTTACTTCATAATGACAACCATGTATGTCGGATTTTTGAAAATCAAATCACAGAAGTGGTAATATTTCATTTAAACGAAAAATCAGTTATTTAACTACCACTTAGTGGTTTCACTATTCATCAAAAATTGAAGTTTTTCAGAACAATGCCAAAATTTCACCCTAAGCTATAATTGATATTCCGAATTCAAAAATGATGTCTATTTTATGAAATTCCAAACATATAAGTTTCATTAATTAATTTTATAATTAATTCCCGCTGTCACAACAAATAGCATGTTTTTAAGAAACAATATATATCAAAAGATTGACAATTGTTTATGTCCAATTTCAAAGTGAAATTAATTCTAATGAACACCATTGGATAAAATGGTAAAAATATATTCTAATTATACTTTAAAAACACTCAATAGTATAACTTATCACTATAAATTATTTTTATTAAAAAAGTTGTTTTATGTATTTTTCACTATTCATAAAAATTTCGAAGTTCTTAGAAAATTACAAAAAATTCAACATAAGCTAATTTCGACATTCGGAATCCAAAAATGAAGTCCATTTTGAAATATAAAATATATATAATTTCAAAAAGTGGGTATTACTATTCATAATGTCTATTTTGATTAGTCGCGGTGTGTTAGAATCTCGAACTTGCGTACAATGCAAGCTATTGCATTACTGAAAGAGAAGCATATCGTGGAAGCTCGGGGTGTTACATTCTCCCCTCTTTCAATAAATTGCATCCTCGCAATTTGAAATTTTTCTTTGAAAACAAAAGGTTGAAAATAGAAAATACCTTTGTGGAAAACCCACATCGGAAATAAGGTTAATAAAATTTATCCTTAATAAGAGGGAAAGGGAAATGAAAAAGTCACCACCCAATTATGATCTCGATTAGGAGAACATTGGTGGAAATTAGAGACATATAATTGGAGGAAAAACGTAAATATTTGTAGGGAGTGATTGAGGTCATCAATCACAAACAAGTGTCAAATTGAGGGCCTCAAAGCCTTCAATCTATGTTGATTTAAAATATCATCAGTTCAACAAGACATAAGGTATTAGGATAACACATTTTTTTGTTTTAATATCCCTTTAATAAAGTTTAAGAATTAATTTATTCATAGAATAAGATATATGTATATATATATTTATGCTTGACAAGTAGAGTTTCAACCTTCAACTAATTTCTACCACAAACTCATCTTTCACTCAAAAAGATAATAGAACTCAAAAATAATATATTTATTCTAACCATACAAGGTTAAAAATATTAACACATACCATTTAGATTACGAAAACTATTTTTTAATAACCAGGGACTTCTTGTAGGCTAGTGGTAGGTCATAAAGGCCTGTCGCAATATGGTTGTGGGTTCGATTCCTGCAGCTTTGTCCGAATCGACGGGTTATCGCCCAACCTGATGGTTGTCCTTTTTCTAAAACTATTATAATATTCCAAAAATAATATTCAGAAATGTTTTAACCTTAAACAATACTATCCAAGGTTCAACTTAATCCATTACAACCTTTATAGTTATCCAAAATACTTTTGTCCAACTCACAGTCCAAATTTTATAAGGAAGGTAAACATAATGAAGATCCTTTTTTCCGCGTAACAACATGTGAACACCTTAATCATGTATTTTTTAAAACTTTGCAATTACCAATGATCCCTTATTCCTTATAGAATACTAGATATACTCCTTCTATCCAAAAATGTATACAAATCATTAATCAGTTTCAAGGAAGTTAAGAATATCCAATATAATTTATCCAAATCAATCATGTCTTATTCCAAAATCACTATCTCGGTATCAGAACCATATTATGGTTTATCTTTATCTCAACCATATATTTTCCAAAAATTTAACCTACTGTGGAGTCACTTTTCTTGGTTCCACACAATCTCAAGTCCTTGATGAAATAGTATTGCAGTACAATCCTTATATACTCCATAATTATTATAACCAGTACAACACTCAAATTACAAAATTCTTTAATAACAACATATGAAATCTAATCCTTCCTCCTCATCTGTGGTAGTATCATAACTTGATTATTATCCAATAACATCATTTCGGGCACACTCTGATGATTTGGACATTGGTTTGCGTAGTGTCCCGACTCCTTGCAGATGAAGCATTGTACATTTGAAACCTTTTTCTTACCCTTGCAGTCACGCACTTTGTGTCCTTTTTCTCCACACTTATAACAAACTCCTCTTCCCTTTAAAGCCATAAGAATCAGATAATTCTTTACTTATCTTATTAACACATGATACTAATTCTTCATATGTTGAGAACACATGGGATATTATTTCCCTTATAAATGTTGGCTTAATACCATGAAAGATATGATCCTTCTTACGCTTTGGATCATACATATTACTGGAGTTCACATTCCTTCCACAAGGCACCATTTTTATACAATGGCATAAACTAGGTTAGTTTATGAATTGCAATGAATAATTCCAAACTTGTAAAATACTTAATGTAAATTGAATGCTTTATGGATATAATCCATAATCATAAAAATGTTTTCCTTGAGGAAGTATATACTCATAACCCTTCATAGTGGTTTGTAAAGAAAATGAGAATTATCTTAAGCATATCCCCCGGGAGTGTCGTAACGAAGAGTGCAGCAAGGCCTGTTGTCGTGCACCAGTTCCCATTCAAGTATAGCTCAAAGCGTTGTTTTCGGGTTTTACCCGTAGGTACATCTGTGCCAGAGCCGCCTCTACCTGCTCGTATCTAGACAGGGATGTATTGCTCGGAAAACTCACAAAATCTATATAATACCAAAATTCTAGGAAGTTCTTCTATACTAATCCTTAAAGTCTATCTTCGGGCTATGTGCTCTAACCAGAGTTTATCTAAATCTAGCTTCTAAGGTTAGTACTAAACTGCCTCTGATACCAACTGTAACGCCCCGACCCCAGCTACCCATAGTCGGTGCATTACTTCATAGCATTGGCATGATCACAAAAGATCAAGTCTCGAAAAACCGATTAGTTTAGTAGCCTTGGTAACACTAGATACATTCATAAATGTTACAGTACACCACAAAGTGAAAAACTACAATAACATAGCCTCCATTTTCTACACTCATATCCCCTTCAGACTATCCCTACAGGTCATTCCTATAATACTTCATCACATCTTGGAAAAATTAAAACATTGAAAGGGGTGAGCTCAGATGCTCAGTAAAGATAACAATATAGAGTAAGCTTTCATCAATAAACATAAACATTTAAGGCAATTTATAACTAAAACAAAAGCCTTTTAAACGTGAACTTCAACATAATATGGAAAAAGTAAAATGAGATAATGCCATTTACTTCTTCACATGGATATTCTACTGGTCGAATAATCACATGTAATATCAATAACCACTTTCATAATGATGGAATGCATAATGCCAGACTATCAAAACCACGTAGCCAAGGCCTTGTGCCAATACCACAAATAATATTTTTTCAAGGCCTTGTGCCATGACACTAGTTTGTCTCATGAGACCTGCCGATGCATCGAGGAGCTATAGCGGGCTTCACCCGTCACTTATTAAGTCCAATGCATTCCTCATATGAACAGGTTTAAACATATCATAAACCATAACATAATCGTATCACATAAACCATGCATAAAGTAAACCTAAAATTTACACATTTCAATCACAAGATATCAATAAAACACATTGATATAATAAAAACACTTTCAAAACTATTTTCAATACCAAAATAAAAGAAAAGTAAAACATGGTATTTATTTTTCTTTTAAAAAAAAGGTATGGCTTGTAGAGGAAGCCGAAACTCAAATAATGGTCACGGCGGCGGAGAATTCGTTGTCGCCACATACATACAAAAAACATTCCTTTTGTCGTTTAGTAAAAACACTTCGTATAAAAAGATTCCTTTTGAATAAAATTAAAAGTCAAAGGGGTTTATACACCGTATAAAGGAAAGTTGTGTATAAAACCAAATATGCCTCAATGAAAGGATATTGAGACGAAGAACCTTAAAAAGATCATTTTTTCTTAAATAAAGTAGATCTATTATGTTTATTCACTATAATTACACATAAATAAAGTACAAATACAAGATAGGACATAATAATATCATGACATAATTTTAAAGTAAGAGATTAACCCAAAGAATAGAAATTGGGTTAAGAAGTTCCCTTACCTTGCGTCCTGTCTTGACTCGACCGTTCTTTAACCCCCTGAATAATAAACTAGAGTTAATTTATAATTTCTTAAGAACCTTTTTCAAGTTTTTTATTCCTTTTATATCACTTATTACCATGTTATGAACATTATGTAATTATTTAAGTTAATAACGGTCGTTTTGTCGATCTTTGGTACTTGAGTCAAAAATAAACTTCTTATAATTACAAGTTGTTCATGTGGTGATATATCCATTATATCCAGAATTATATTAATGTTGTAGATATCATATATATCATATATATCCAGTATATACATTCATTCATAATATTACATAACATTTAGAGGTAAGAAATGAAATGCACCGTTCATGGAGACGGTAAGCCGTACGTACGCATGAACGCTACTTTCATTTCTATTTCATATTTAATGGAATGAAATCATAATGATATAAAGGTATATTATAATTCCAGTATAATATCATATATAATATCATTTACTCCATCCTTTATACATCTCACATATGGCATTAACGATTCAAATCACTTTGAGGGGGCGATAGTCCGCACTTCCTAAAATGAAATTATCGTGTTTACACATAATGGAACTCATAAAGGTATGACATAAATGAGAAATACAGAAGAATAATGAAAAAATAAACATAATATATATGTCATATATGAAAATAGCATCATCAAAATGTCCACCATTAGATGTGTTAAAAGAATATTGAACAATCATCGTTTCGTGAGGCAGTATTTCGCCACCCACAGAAACAGTATGTTCTTTAACCATTAGATGAAGGTGTGTGTATGTGTAAACCAAATCCTTATCATAAAAAAATCCTAGTATATTTTAGATACTGTTTTTGTTACAAAATAAAGGAATAAAAAGAGTTTAAGGGGTTGGAGAAGCTAAATAAAACAAAACAACATTAGAGAAGACATTACCTTAAAATCGGGTAACTCTTTTTGATTTGAGCCAAAGGCTTCATTGGGAAGAATTCTTCCCAAAGTGAGGCTTCTATGAGTAAGGTAGGGAAGTTGGGAGAGTATTTGGGCAGGGTTTGGCCGAGCCAAAAGGCTTGGAAAGTGTGATTAAGGTGGTAGTGGTGGGGGCCTTTTATAAGTGGAGAGGAGGGGTACTTTTGGAAAGTAATGAAATGTTTCTTTATTATATAATGAGTTTCGGATTTTAAAGGTCCCAAACTTATATAATTCAAGTATAAGGTGATAAGGGTTTTAAATCTACTCATAAAATATGTTTTTGACAAGTATAAGACTTGGATTTTACATTATCTTTTCATTTTATTTAAATCGTTAATTAATGAGGTAATCACTGCATCATCATGGTGTCATAAATAATTTAATTTATTAAATGTATAAAAATTATCAAAATAATATCATGATGTAGGAAATATTTTTATCTTTCTAATTAATATTTATAGTCAAAAATATGACTTGTATAACCCCATTTAAAAATTGTTTTAGTAAAACAACTCATGTTTGTGACATTTTTATTTTAACATTAAATAAAAGTTTTTAATGTCATTTTCCAACCAAAGTGGATCCATGGGGTCCCCAAGTTTACCCATGGATTGTCTTGGCCGGACATGACTCATCCAATAGGGGTAGGACAAGTGTCAAAGTCATTTCATATTATTATAACACTATCTTTACCTTAAATTTCACTAATTACCTTTAATCGCGATTAATTAAACTTAAAAGTTACTATTCACCAAAAAAATTATTTTAATCCAATTGAACCACATTTTACTTCATAATGACAACCATGTATGTTGTATTTTTAAAAATAAAATCACATAAGTGGTAATATTTCATTTAAACGAAAAATCAGTTATTTAACGACCACTTAGTGGTTTCACTATTCATCAAAAATTGAAGTTTTTCAGAACAATGCCAAAATTTCACCCTAAGCTATAATTGATATTCCGAATTCAAAAATGATGTCTGTTTTATTAAATTCAAAAAATATAAGTTGTATTAATTAATTTTATAATTAATTCCTGCTGTCACAACAAATAACGTGTTTTTAAGAAACAATATATATCAAAAGATTGACAATTGTTTATGTCCAATTTCAAAGTGAAATTAATTCTAATGAACACCATTGGATAAAATGGTAAAAATATATTATAATTATACTTTAAAACCACTAAATAGTATAACTTATCACTATAAATTATTTTGATTAAAAAAAAAATTTAATTATTTTTCACTATTCATAAAAAATTTGAAGTTCTCAGAAAATTACAAAAAATTCAACATAGGCTAATTTCGACATTTGGAATCCAAAAATGAAGTCCATTTTGAAATATAAAATATATATAATTTCAAAAGGTGGGTATTAATATTCATAATGGCTATTTTGATTAGTCGCGGTGTGTTAGAATCTCGAACTTGCGTATAATGCAAGCTATTGCATTATTGAAAGAGAAGCATATCGTGGAAGCTCGGGGTGGTACAATAATTAGCAGTTTCCTACTCCAATTGTGAGTTAATTTTATTAACAATCCCATGAATCACTTCCTTGGACCTTTCTTGCTCTAGAGTGAGACTGATCATTGATACCTTGTAAGTTCTGGTGGGAAAATTCCCTAGAAGATTGGAATAATCCTTCTATAACCTTCTTTTTGAAGGATTCAAAGTCATCCCTTCTTTACTGACCATTTTCCAATTTCTATTTAAAACATAATCCTTAAAAGAAACAAGGTGGTCTTTTCCAATAGATCAGAGATGAGTGGTTTCCAAAAGAACCATCAAATGCACATTTTCACTTCAATCTTTTGAGACATTACTCCATTTACTAGGCATTTCTGAAGGTCTGAATACATTTGAATCTCTTGATAATAATCCAATCTACACTGAACACCATATTCCTATGAAACATATCCTGAGAATTCCATGACTAGAGGCTTCCTAAGACAACACTACATAGAAGTTTTTAAAGGACAAACCGTTAGCACAACACATTGGGAAACAACGTGAAGGACATCCTCGATTTGTAACACCATATTGAGAGCCACCCAGAAGTACATGTGAACCATCCCTCGAACAATTCACTTACACATAATGAGGCCACATTAAAGATTCAAGTATATTAAGAATAATCATCTTGACATGTTGATGACTATTAACAACATGATGATCAACACCCTGAGCCTATCCAGAAGGATGACCAAGACCTGAAGACAGTCTAGAAAGGTGACCATGAACCAAATCGTGTCCTGTGAAAGAACCTAATACATTGGTGTCATCAGATTGAGAGGCATGTGGAAACTTTTCAGAAGCATGAACCTGACCCTATCTCCTTACGTCATTGGGTTGAACCCCCTTTCCCTTCTTACGACAATCCTTTACTAAATGTACACTCAAATGAAAGAAATATTCCTCCTACTATTGGAACTCTTATGACCAATCACTTTACAATCAAAACAAAAATTTGGGACCATTTCATAGACAATTCTCAATGAGAATTTAACCTTAAGAGATGAGAGGAAGACAATGTCAACAAGAGTTGAGGAGAGGTCAACTTCCATTAGAATACACATATAATGAAAAAATCTGATGTTATTAGAGTCTTTATAAATTTTAATGAGGACAATAATAGAAATCCGAATATCATAAAGGATTATAGGGTGCCAAAAGATCCATTTAAGACCATAAATTCTTACCCATACTTGAATAGAATAATTCTTGTGATCAATAGGATTGAAATTGTAATCCCATTCTTGAATGTGTAGATATACCAGCTTAAAAGAAATGGATCAAGACCCCCAAGCCTTCACCTTAAATTCCTCATAAGGGAAGGGAATATGAAAGTATCCACACCGCATCAAGGTACATCTTTAGGACATAAAACACTAAATAGAGGATAAGAAACAAATAAGGTCCTCTATCCTCCATGGCATAGAACCCGACAAAATAATAAATTGACCAATAATAGAATGTTTACCTAATTTCATCCACTCTGTGATGGCATCCTCATCAACAATGACATGAGAATCATTTCCCTTCTTCCAATTTCAGTTGGAATCTATATCCTTAAATTGATAAAATATTTAATCTGAAACATCATATCCCTTGCCTTTAACAAGGGCTCCCTGGAAATAAAATAAGCGGATAAGGATCGTAACATCCTTGCCCATAGAAAAGCCACCATGGACATCAATCGAGTGGAAATGAATCATAGCTGAAGCATCCTTTCCTATCACTACGCCACCCCGATCAAAGGAGTCAAGCGAGGGTTCAATAATCAGAGTCTAAGTAGCCCGAGCCAAAGACCCTCCAAAAACTAGATCATATCCCTTCTTCCGAATTCAATTGGAATTAGTTGTCATGCCACCCTGATCAAAGGAATTGGGCAACAATTTGAGAATCATGATCGAATTGGCTCAAGCCGAAGACCCTCTAGAAACGAGATCATTTCCCTTCTTCTAAATCTGGATGGAATTTGGTACTATGCCACCCTAATTAAAGGAATCAAGCCAGGGTTCGAGAATCAGAGCACAAGCAGCTCGAGCGGAAGAACCTCCTGAAATGAGATGGAATCCCAAATAGTGTAGAAGAACCACAGTTGTTAAGTAAACATAGAAGATGCAAGAATCATAATGAGGAGGCTCCCAAGCCACAAACCACAACATGCCACTCCTTTAATTTCAATATCATAATTTACTATTAATGTTTACTACTAAATATTTATAATTAAATAAATTATATTAATAATATTTTAAACAATATTAATTAATATTATTAATTACTAATTAATAATATTAATAAAAAAATAAATTCCCATTATTAATACTATTAATTACTATTTAAAATATATAATGTATCATAATTATTACTGTAAAATAGTAACTACAGTGTAATTTTAAATATTTATTAGTAATTAATGTTTATTAGAAATTGATGTTTTTAAATAGTAAGTTATATTTTTTAATTAATATTATTAGTAATTATTATTAATTAGCAACATTTATTTAATTTAATATTAATTATTTAATAATAATTAATTAATTTTTGTTATTTTAATAATTTAATCATTATAAATAATATTTAGTAAATAAAAATCAATTTTACATATTTATTAGTATTTGTATAATAATAATAATTAGTTATTTTTTACCTAATATTATTAATACGTAATTACATATTGTATAATTAAAAATTAATTAATAACTAATAATTATGTTATTATATTATTATTTTTAATAAATAGTTTTAAATATTTATTGGTAATTAACATTATGTAGTAATTAATATTTCTTATAAATTAATATTATTAAATATTAAATTATATTCTTTAATTAATATTAATTAGAAAAAATTAGTTAATTAATTAATAATAATATAAAAATTAATTAATAATAATAATTAATTTAATCATTTAATCATTATAATTAATATTTAGTAACTAAATAATAATTTTAATTATTTGTTAGTAATTGGTTAATAATGATTATTAAAATTTATTAATAAATTAATAATAAATTAGTTAATTAGTAAGTACTATTTTAAATAAGTTGTTAAATATTTCTTAATTACTAATTAATTAATAACTAATAATTATATTATTATTTTTAATAATTAGTTACTAAATAATAATTTTAAATATTTATTGATAATTAATATTAACAAGTAATTAATATTTATAAGAAATTAATATTATTAAATTGTAAATCATATTATATAATTAATATTTATAATTAATTAATATTGATATTGTCAAAAAAGTAACTAATATTGATTAATAATTAATAATAACAAGAAAAAATTAGTTAATTTATTAATACTAATATCATAAAAATTAATTAACAATTAGTAATTTGATAATTTAATAATATTTATTAATATTTAGTAACTAAATAAAAAAATTAATTATTTTTTAGTTATTATTTAATAATAATTAATAATAATTAATAATATTTATTCGTTAATTAATGATTAAATTTTAATTAGTAATTAATATTATCTATAAGTAATTAAATAATTCTTAATTAATAATTAATTAAAAATTTTAAAAATTAAAAATTTAGTAGAAATTAAATAGTAATTAATAAATTTAACTACTATTGTTTAAAATGTTATTAATATAAATTAGTTAATTATTAATATTTAGTAGTAAACATTAATAGTTAATCGTTATTTATGTATTATTATTATTTATCAGTAATTTATTTTTATTATTAATTGATTAAAAATTATTAATATTAATATATTATTAATTCAGTGTAGGAAAGGGATAGCCCGAATCCCACATTGAAAATCAAGAATGATTTCCAGGGAAACCCCTCATATAAAAGGGCGCCCTCGTTGATGGTTTCTCTCAGAATTCCAAACTGCTTTAATATGACTAATACTGAATATTAAATTAAAGTTAAATTCTCTTAATTTTTTTGTTATATATATATATATATAAACAAAACAAATTAAAAAAATTTATGTATATATATACAAACATGTGTATTTAAAATAATTTTTTTTCTCAAAGGCGGCATCAACGATGCCTCATTTACATATTAGTTCCCAAATTATTTTAAACCTAGACTCATTTAAATAATTATTTAAGAAATTTATATTTAAAAAACACTATATTCCAACATTACCAAACAAAGGGTGCCCTTTGTGCTTTTCAAGACCGAAGACATCTCATGTATGACCTATCTTATTTCACCAGGCCTACCCCACTTGTACTGATGTTTCCTGGGTTAGGCATTCAAATAATCCTACCCTTACGACACTAACCAAAGAAACACAGGAACCAACACATGATTTCTTATCCCTTAAACCCAAGACCATTTTATGTGCGAAAACTATAAACTATGTAGCACTTAACATACACCATTTCTAAAGACACAAATTCCACCCTTACCTAACACACCAAGAAGTACCTACAAACATGATCAAACCCTCCCATGGGTTTCCCCAAAATATTAAAAATCACCAACTCCAAAACATAGATTCACCCTTAAGAAAGGGTTACAAAACTCTCCCCCTTAGCCCACACACCAAACTATGTCTCACATAGGTTACAACCCTTAAGAAATCACTCACCTCTATCCCATGGTCACACAACACCTAATGTTTCATACACCATAACACCCAAGATTTTATAATATGTCGATTTTTAAATTTATGATCTTTGATAGCCTATGTTTCACGCAACACCGAGTTTAAAATAGTGATATACTATTTAAAATGTGACCATTATAACGTAGCCATTAAATTGGTGGGAATGAATAGTATTAACTACATTATGAATTTTATATATTGTATATTCAATAAAATATTTTTACATTCAACCGAAATATTTTTAGATGCATATGATAAGAATAAATATAATTTTACACATAAAAAATGATATATTTTTATAATGTCATTTTTACCACCTTTTAATGGCGTACTTGTTTTAAATACAAATTTTGATGTTTTATAAATTCTACTTCACAAAATAAACCTAATTTTTAAAATATAAATTTCAATATTATATCAGGGTTACTTTTTGGAATTTTTCAAAAAATATTTATTTTCTAATGAAAAGTGAAAAATATTGTTTTTTATAATATTTTCAATTTCATTATATTAAAGCCTCATTATGATTTGAATTTGATATAAATGGAACTTAAGAACTATTTAGTTTTAAATAATATAATAAATTTCATTTAATCATTCTAATATATTATTTTTGTATAAGTACATTTTTTGGCTTAAAAATACTTTTTTCAACAGAACTGTTTCTCATTGCATTTTACGAGATTATTTTTAAATTAAATTATGAAACTTAGAATATTTAAAAATGGATTTCAAATTTGGATTCATAATTTCAAAATTTATTAAATATTATCATTTTATTTTTTATCAATATGAATAGTAAATTTGGATTCATAATTTCAAAATTTATTAAATATTATCCTTTTATTTTTTATCAATATGAATAGTAAATTTGGTACATTTTTAATACCCTTGTAAATTGGGTAATTTACATTAAAAATAATAATTATAAGGATTAAAAATTACACTAAAACATTCAAAAAATTTATTTAATTATTTATACTCGACCATTAACACCTATTATTCAAATTTGAGTTATTTAAAGGACACTTTACGATGAGAAATACTATTATATTATTTAAATTAAGGAAAATCACATATGTCACTTTCTTTGTCATATGTATCTCTTATGTGTCCACATGTAGACAAAGTAAGGTTTTGAAAAAATATAAGTATCCATTTTGAACTTAATAAAATTATTTTCATGATATAAATTTATTTATAATTTTTGGGAACCAATTGGATGAGGTTATGATATTTATAATATTTTATTTAAAGAAAATAAAAAGATGTCACATTCATGTTTTAATAACTATAATATTTTTATCATTGTTTTATTTAGAATCTATCTTCAACTATGGATATTATTTTTAAATCTAAAATATTTTTCTACATCATGGTATTTTAATTTTAATTTTTTGTTAAGAAATAGCTACCTTAAATAATTATTCAATTATAATGCAGTAATTACATTATTAATGAAAAAATAAAATAAATGATATTAAAAATATTAAAATTAATAAAATTTGAATACATTAATGTTCTCTACAATTGTTTTTTGATAATTATGACATATAGGGATGTATAAAATGTTTTTGTTTGAAGTTATCTTACTGTCGTGTTTTCCTTGAGCCTAAAGTAATGAATAGTGTCAAAATTGACACTAATAATATTTTATCAAAATAAAATTTTATTAAATTATGAAAAAAAGAGAAAAAACTTTTTAAAATTTATAATTGATTTTTATTTGGTTTAAAATTTCATAAAATATTCAGTTATGGTCTAATTGACATTTTAAATGTAAGAATTTACACCTTTTAATATTAAATAAATTGTTACCATAATTTAATTAAAATATGTTAACCAAAGTCAATCAAAGTGATAACGTTTAAAATAATGACAAAACATGTGTAAATTTTATTTTATGATAAATTATAACATAATATCATCTTATATTTGAATCCTTAGCCATTTTTTTATTTGGATAGAAAATTAATTTATTATAAATTAATATTTTGATGTTTTCCAAGTGTGCCTCTCACCTCAATTATAAAAGGGAACTCCTTCATTCATTTCATTTCACCACCTTTAGTGTAACACCCCAAGCTTCTACGGTACGTTTCCCTTCGAATAATGCGATAGCGTGTGTTGTACGCAACCTCGAGTTCTAACACACACCACAACTAATTAAACTAGCCGTTGTGAATAGTAATACCTACTTTTTGAAATCATATATATTTTATATTTCAAAATGGACTTCATTTTTGGATTCGGAATATTTAAATTAGCCTAGGGTGAAATTTTGGTACTTTTCGGATAACTTTTATATTTTGATGAATAGTGAAAATTACTAAATTTTAATTAAAAACAACTTTTTTAATCAAAATAATTAATAGTGATAAATTGTGAATTTGAGTGGTTTTAAAGTATATTTAGAATATATTTTTACCATTTAATATAATTTTGGTCATTGGACATAATTTTACAATTAAACCGAACATAAACAAGTGTCAATCTTTTGATAGTTATTACCTCTTAAAAACACGCTTTTTGTTTTGACAGCGGGAATTAATTTTAAATTAATTTCTGCCACTTCTGTGTTTTGAATTTAGAAAAATGGATTCCATATTTGGAATCAGGATGTCCAAATTGTGTAAATAGGTAACTTTTATTTTTAGACATTTTGAATAATTACTGTGGTAAATATTTTATTTACCATGGTTAAGGGTAAATCTGGTAAATAAGGGTTAAAAAAATAATATTATAATAATACACAATTACCCTAAAACGTGTCCTAACCTTATTGGTGGACACATACCCGACCATGAGCATCCTTGGGTCAATTTGGGGACCCCTTGGAGCCACTTGTATGTGGTAGGGACACTTTATATTAATAAAGTTAAAATAAAAATAAAAATGGCATAAGCTTACATCTTTTAGAAGAAAAATTTTTACATAGGGTTATACATGTTGGATTTTCGATTATAAATATTCATTAGAAAGATAAAAAGATTTCCTACATAATGATATTTTATTTATAATTTTTAGACATCAAATAATTTAAATTATTAATGACACAATAATGATGCAATGTTTACCTCATTAATAAATCATTTAAATAAATAAGATTATAATGATTAACATATTATATAAAACCTGTCCAATTCTTATTGGTTGATGTTATTTAGAATATTAGTCATCTTATCTTCGACCTCAATGATTTTTGGACCATTATAAACCGAATATAATTATATTATAAAGTAATACTTTCACTCTTTCCTAAAGAGCCCCTCTTCTCCCTTATAAAAGGAGACCACTTCTACTCATTCCTCACACCTCTCAAGCCACTTGGCTCGTCCAAACTCTGCCCAACTAAGCTCCCCACATCCCTCTCCTCCTCCTTGAAGCTTCCCCTTAGGCAGAAATCATTTCAAGAAGTCCTTTGGTTCCAACCAAAGCGAGTTACCTAAATTAAAGGTAACGATTTCTCTTAAATTATTTTCATTTATTTTGCTTCTCCAACCCCCAAACTCTTTTTATTTCCTTTCTTTTGTAACAACACTAGTATCCTCAATATACTAGGAGGTTGTTATAAGAAGGATTCAAACTAAACATACACACAACTCCATCTAATGGATGATGAACATAATGTTTCTGTGGATGGCAAACTAACGCCTCACGAAACGATGATTGTTCAAATACATCTTACCGCCTCTCATGGTGGCCATTATGATGGCACTGTAATTAAATATGATATTAATGATATATATTTTATATATAAGCTTCTGTAATTCCATTTTATTTCATACCATTATTCGTTTCATGTTGTATATACATACGATAATTTCATTTGAGGAAGTGCGGACTACCGCCCCCTTAAAATGATATGACTCGTTCATACCACACATGGAACGTATAAAGGATGGTGTTAATGAACTTAAGTAACATGTATAAAATATTATATTATACTGGAATAGTAATATACCTATGTATCATTGGTATTCGATTCTTTTAAAATAAAAATTAAATGGAAGTAGCGTTCGTGCGTACGTACGGACTACCATCTCCACGAACGCGATGAGATTCATTTTCCATCGTATCCATTCAAGTATAATTATCATTTGATGATTTAAAAATTATGTTTAAGGACTTGATACCATTCTGGATTTGAATAATATACAACTTATCCTTTACAAACATGGCTTATCTAACAAAACATATAAAAGAAAATGAGTAAGTTAACACCCGAAACGACGATAATTTTAAGATATTATTATCAAATCAATATTAAAAGATCATATATGATATCATATTAATGTATATGATTCTTGTATAATTTAATAACAATTATTTCACCATTATACAGGAGGTTAACCTACCCCAACAAAGTAAAAGTACAAGGTAAGGGTTATTTCACAATCTCTTCATTATCCGAGGTTGTTTATACGTAATAATCTTCTGGGATATCTTTATCATCCCCATCCATGTTTCTTAATGATGAATTTCAAAACATTTTTACTATTTACAAGAATATGGGTTAAAGTCATTTATACCCTTGTTTGACTTTTTATAAGAGGTTTATAAAGGAATCTTTCCGTCGTTTTCAAAACAAGGTCCTTTTTAACCTTTTCGACAGAATTGAGGTAAGAATGTTTTTTTAACTTATACGGCGGGTGCGGTTATTTTACGCCGTTATAAAATCTTCAAAGCTTTCCTTACAAGCTTATAAGAATATTTTCAAAGAAAATGTTTTATTTTATATGGATCTTAAATGATTTCAAAATAAAAGGAGATATTTCTTTAAAAAGAATTTTGATTTCATCTACGTCAACATCCTTTGATGGATTTTAAGATTATTTGAAGTTGATTTATTATGATACAAAACTTCTATATTGTATTGAAGGTTTTGTGATATGTTTGACTATGGATGTGCTATTTTTATACCATTCATAGTTTATGGTGAAATTATTGACATTTCGTATGCTAGTTTTAATACGAATGTTTATGTTATGTTTAAACCTTTTCATATGGGAATGCATTGGACTTAATAAGTGACGGGTGGAGCCCGCTATAGCTCCTCGATGCATCGGTAGGTCTCATGAGACAAACTAGTGTCTTGGCACGAGGCCTTGACAAAATTTTATTTGTGGTCTTGGCACGAGGCCTTGGCTATGTGGTTATGATAGTCTGGCATTATGCATTCCAACATTATGAAAGTGGTTATTGATTTTTGCATGTGATTATTCGATTAGTAGAATATCCATGTGAATAAGTAAATGGAATTATTTCATTTTATTTATGCCATACCATGTTGAAAGTTCATGTTTGAAAGGCTTTTGTTTTAGTTATACATTGCCTTAAAAGTTTATTCTTATTTATGAAAGTTTCCGCTATTTTGTTATCCTTACTGGGCATTTGAGCTCACCCCTTTTATATGTTTTATTTTTCCCAGGAAGTGAAGAAGTAAATTATGAATGACCTGCAGGGATATTATGTGGGGATATGAGTGTGGATTATGGAGACTTTATGTTGCTGTAGTAGTTTTTCATTTTATGATGTAATGTAAAACCTATGAATATATCTAGTGTTTCCAAGGCTACTAAACCAATCGGTCTTTCGAGATTTTATCTTTCTTGTGATCATGCCAATGTTATGTAATAATGCACCAACTCTGGGTAGCTGGGGTCGGGGCGTTACAGTTGGTATCAGAGGAAGTTTAGTACAAACCTTGGAAGCTAGATTTAGATAAACTCTGATTAGAGCACGTAGACCTAAGATGAACTTTGAGGATTAGTATAGAAGAACTTCCTAGAATTTTGGTATTGTAGAGATTTTGTGAGTTTTCCGAGCAATACATACCTGTCTGGATACGAGCAGGTAGAGGCGGCTCTGGCACAGATGTACCTAGGGGTAAAACCCGAAAACACCGCTTTGAGCTAGACTCGAACGGGAACTGGTGCACGACAACGGTCCTTGCTGCACTCTTGGTTACGACACTCCCGGGGGATATGCTTAGGATAACTCTCATTTTCTTTACAAATCATTATGAAGGGTTTATGAGTATATACTTCCTCAAAGAAAACATTTTTATTATTATGGATTATATCCATAAATAGTTCAATTTATGTTAAGTGTTTTATAAGTATGGGATTATGTATTTTGATTCACAAAATGATCTAGTTTATGACTTTGTTTAGAAATGGCGCCTAGTGGAAGAAATGAAAACCGTATCAATGCACGCACTCCATGTAGGGATTTCCCTCCTGCTCAAGATAATTATAGTGGGTCTGGTGATGCAACCGGTGCTGATCAGATAATCACCATACTGGGACAACTTACTCAGGTTATGAATAATAACCTTACCCGTATGGAGCACCCTGATCCGCAGCGTGGAGGATCAATGTTAGATCGATTCATGAGGCAACAACCACCAACGTTCAATGGGAATAAAAATCCCTTAGTAGCTGAGCAATGGATATTTTCCCTAGAGAAAATATTTCAGGCTTTGGGGAGCAGTGAAAGGGAAAAAGTTATCATGGCAGTTTACCGCCTCACTGGAGATGCTGATCAATGGTGGTCATTGATTCAAAACATGAAGGAAGATGATGAAGTATCAAATATGGAGTGGAGGGAGTTCAAAGATCTGTTTTTAGAAAAATACTTTCCTCGCGACCATCGAGTAGATATGGAAAGACAATTTCTGAGTCTGAGACAAAAGGAGGATGAGAATGTCACAAAGTATGAGGCTAACTTTACAAGGTTAGCGAGGTATGCTGGAGATTATATTCGCAACCCAAGAAGTAAGATTGATCATTTCTTTGATGGGTTAAAACCATTTCTCCGTCGAGCATTAGTCTCACAATCCTTTCCATCGTACGAAGACATTGTCTCATGTGCTATCAAGACCGAAAAGGAATTCTCTAAGTCTTATGACTTTAAAGCAAAGCAAGAGAAGAAGAGACCTGCTGATCAATCTGGGAATGGAAATAAGGGGAAGAAAGGAAAGGTTGAATATCCATCATGTGGTAAATGTGGGAAGAAACACCCCGGTACTTGCTTG
Source organism: Viscum album (assembly GCA_963277665.1). Taxonomy (NCBI): domain Eukaryota; kingdom Viridiplantae; phylum Streptophyta; class Magnoliopsida; order Santalales; family Viscaceae; genus Viscum; species Viscum album. Next base: position 1,829,639,431 of record OY728164.1, on the reverse strand, counting down.
AAGGGAATGGGAGTCTATTACAAGTGTGGTGAAAAAGGCCACCAAGCTCATGATTGCAAGGGGAAGAAGGAAGCTACCAACGTTCAGTGCTACAATTGCAGGGAGATGGGGCATTATGCAAATGCATGCCCTAAGCGTCAGGAGAACTTACCTCAGAAAAGGCCAAGGGATCAAGGCCAGGCTTATGCTATCACTACTGCTGAGGTAGAAGCTCCGAAAGACGTGGTGGCAGGTAATTTAATGGTTTCCTCAAGTTTAGCAAATGCATTATTTGATTCTGGATCATCGCATTGTTTCATATCTTCCCAGTTTGCTAAGAAAATTAGATATTTCCAATTTGATTTAATAAGGGAGTTGTCAGTTAAAACTCCTAAGGGAAGTATCGTTGCAACAAAGTTTTGTGAATCAGTCCCCATTAGAGCACATAAATTTTCTTTATCTGCTGATCTCATCGTCATACCTATGATTGAGTTTGATATAATCCTCGGTATGGACTGGCTTTCGGACTATGATGTGAAGATTTATTGTAAGAAGAAAGAGGTTACGATTCTTGATGATAATGATAAGGAACACCTTATTTTTAGAGCAGAATCTTCACCACCTAATTCTTATTTAGATTCACCCCCAGTAGCTCAACTTAATTCAATTATTGGGGAGGAAGAGAATGAAATAACTATCAGAGAGGAAAGGAATGTTCAAATAGAGGATGTACCTGTTGTGAAAGAATTTGTAGATGTATTTCCGGAAGATTTACCTGGACATCCTCCAGAACGAGAAGTTGAGTTTTCCATTGATTTGATTCCTGGATCAAGGCCTATATCGAAGACCCCTTATAGAATGGCCACTGTAGAGTTAGTCGAACTAAAGAAACAGCTAGAGGAATTGAGTAATAAGGGATTTATTCGCCCTAGTGTTTCTCCATGGGGATCCCCTGTTCTTTTTGTTAAAAAGAAAGATGGATCTATGAGGTTATGTATCGACTATAGGGAGATCAATGCTATAACGATAAAGAACAAGTATCCCCTACCTCGTATTGATGATTTATTTGACCAACTGCATGGAGCTCAATACTTTTCAAAGATTGACCTTCGATCTGGATACCATCAGTTGTGTGTGAAGAAGGAAGACATTCTGAAGACAGCATTTCAAACCAGGTACGGGCATTACGAGTTTACTGTAATGCCGTTTGGATTGACTAATGCACCCTCTGTATTCATGGATCTGATGAATAGAGTTTTCAAGGAGTATCTCGATGAATTTGTGGTGGTATTTATTGATGATATCTTGGTATACTCCAAAACCTATGAAGATCATGAAAATCACTTGCGCATTATCTTGAAGACTCTGAGGAGGCATGAATTATATGGGAAGTTTAGCAAGTGTGAATTCTGGCTTCAGGAGATTTCTTTTCTTGGCCATATTGTCTCTAAAGATGGAATCTCTGTTGATCCTTCTAAGACCAAGGCAATCCAAGAATGGCCAGCACCTACGAGTATAACTGAGGTACGTAGTTTTATTAGTTTGGCAGGTTATTATCGACGTTTCGTCCAGAATTTTGCCAGATTGGCTAACCCATTAACGAAGCTCACACGTAAAGGGGTTAAATTTGTTTGGACAAAAGAGTGTGAAGAATGTTTCTAAGAACTGAAGAGAAGATTAGTCAATGCTCCTATATTGACTCTACCATCGGGGAATGATGGGTTTGTTATTTATAGTGATGCATCGAAGAAAGGACTTGGCTGTGTTCTTATGCAGAATGATAGAGTTATTGCCTATGCATCACGACAGTTGAAAATTCATGAACAAAACTATCCTACTCATGATCTCGAGTTATCAGCAGTGATCTTTTCTTTGAAGATATGGAGGCACTACCTCTATGGTGAAAAATGTGAGATTTATACTGATCACAAGAGTTTGAAGTATATTTTCTCACAAAAAGAACTCAACATGAGGCAAAGGAGATGGCTTGAATTACTCAAGGATTATGATTGTACGATACACTACCACCCAGGGAAGGCAAACAAGGTGGCAGATGCTTTGAGTAGAAAAGACCATGGAGTTTTGAACAATATGAGAATTGAAAGGGATCCAATTTTTATGGATCTAGTGAAGATAGACATGGGAATAACCAGGGAAGGTGAAACATCAATGCTTTTTCAAATGGTTTCCAAACCATCTTTACTAGAAAGGATTAAGAGTTCTCAGACCGATGATGAAGAATTCCAAAAGAAGATTAAAGCTGTGAATGATGGGAGATTGAGAGACTTTGTGTATGAAGATGGAATTTTGAAATTCGGGAAGATACTTTGTGTTCCCAATATACCTGATCTAAAAAGGGAATTGCTGGATGATGCTCATAGTTCCAATTTCTCTATACACCCTGGGAGCACCAAAATGTATAGAGATTTGAAGGAACATTTTTGGTGGGACAACATGAAGAGGGAGATTGCTGATTTTGTGTCAAGATGTATGGTTTGTCAACAAGTGAAAGCTGGAAGGCAACAGCCTGGAGGAGTCATGCAACCTCTTCCCATACAGGAGTGGAAATGGGACAATGTTACGATGGACTTTGTCATGGGGCTACCGAAGACTCCTAGAAGGAACGATGCAATATGGGTTATTGTTGATCGTCTTACCAAGTCATCACATTTTCTTGCTATAAGAGAAGATCTACCCCTGGAACGTCTAGCAAGACTATACATTAATGAAGTTTTGAGACTTCATGGAGTACCCCTATCGATTGTTTCTGATCGTGATCCCCGTTTTACTTCAAGATTCTGGAAAAGTCTTCAGAAATCCCTGGATACAGAACTTCATTTGAGCACTGCTTACCACCCTCAGACAGACGGACAATCAGAACGGACTATTCAAACCTTAGAAGACATGTTGAGATCTTGCTCACTTGACTTTAAAGGTATGTGGGATCAATATTTACCTCTGGTAGGATTTTCCTATAACAATAGCTTCCATTCAAGTATTCAGATGGCACCATATGAAGCGTTATACGGAAAGAGATGTCGTACACCAACCTGTTGGGATGACGTTGGTGAAAGAAAACTTGTAGGCCCAGAACTGGTGGAGGAAACGGTGGAAAAGGTGAAGGTAATCCAAAATCACATCAAAGCAGCTCAAAGTAGGCAGAAGAGCTATGCCGATAATCGAAGGAAGGATTTGGAATTTCAGGTCGGTGATCATGTTTTCCTAAAGGTATCTCCATGGAAGGGAGTCATACGTTTTGGTAAGAAAGGTAAATTGAGTCCCAGGTACATCGGACCTTTCGAAATTCTAGAACGAATTGGGGCTGTAGCTTACCGATTGGCAATGCCGCCAAGTCTCTCCAAAGTTCACGATGTGTTCCACGTATCTCTGTTGAGAAAATACATGCCTGACCCAATGCATGTACTCACCTATGAGGAATTAGAACTGGAACCCGATCTGTCTTATTGTGAAGATCCCGTCAAGATTCTTGATACAATAGAAAAGTACTGAGAAACTGGACGACACGTCTGGTAAAAGTTTTGTGGAGAAATCATAAGATGGAAGAGGCAACGTGGGAACCCGAGGAACTTATGATGAAGAACCACCCGAGTCTTTTCATGTGATAAGTATTCTAGAAATTTAGAGGACGAAATTATTTGAAGGAGGGGAGAATGTAACACCCCAAGCTTCTACGGTACGTTTCCCTTCGAATAATGCGATAGCGTGTGTTGTACGTAACCTCGAGTTCTAACACACACCACAACTAATTAAACTAGCCGTTGTGAATAGTAATACCTAATTTTTGAAATCATATATATTTTATATTTCAAAATGGACTTCATTTTGGGATTCGGAATATTGAAATTAGCCTAGGGTGAAATTTTGGTACTTTTCGGATAACTTTTATATTTTGATGAATAGTGAAAATTACTAAATTTTAATTAAAAACAACTTTTTTAATCAAAATAATTAATAGTGATAAATTGTGAATTTGAGTGGTTTTAAAGTATATTTAGAATATATTTTTACCATTTAATATAATTTTGGTCATTGGACATAATTTTACAATTAAACCGAACATAAACAAGTGTCAATCTTTTGATAGTTATTACCTCTTAAAAACACGCTTTTTTGTTTTGACAGCGGGAATTAATTTTAAATTAATTTTTGCCACTTCTGTGTTTTGAATTTAGAAAAATGGATTCCATATTTGGAATCAGGATGTCCAAATTGTGTAAATAGGTAACTTTTATTTTTAGACATTTTGAATAATTACTGTGGTAAATATTTTATTTACCATGGTTAAGGGTAAATCCGGTAAATAAGGGTTAAAAAAATAATATTATAATAATACAAAATTACCCTAAAACGTGTCCTAACCTTATTGGTGGACACATACCCGACCATGAGCATCCTTGGGTCAATTTGGGGACCCCTTGGAGCCACTTGTATGTGGTAGGGACACTTTATATTAATAAAGTTAAAATAAAAATAAAAATGGCATAAGCTTACATCTTTTAGAAGAACAATTTTTACATAGGGTTATACATGTTGGATTTTCGATTATAAATATTCATTAGAAAGATAAAAAGATTTCCTACATAATGATATTTTATTTATAATTTTTAGACATCAAATAATTTAAATTATTAATGACACAATAATGATGCGATGTTTACCTCATTAATAAATCATTTAAATAAATAAGATTATAATGATTAAAATATTATCTAAAACCTGTCCAATTCTTATTGGTTGATGTCATTTAGAATATTAGTCATCTTATCTTCCACCTCAATGATTTTTGGACCATTATAAACCGAATATAATTATATTATAAAGTAATACTTTCACTCTTTCCTAAAGATCCCCTCTTCTCCCTTATAAAAGGAGACCACTTCTACTCATTCCTCACACCTCTCAAGCCACTTGGCTCGTCCAAACTCTGCCCAACTAAGCTCCCCACATCCCTCTACTCCTCCTTGAAGCTTCCCCTTAGGAAGAAATCATTTCAAGAAGTCCTTTGGTTCCAACCAAAGCGAGTTACCTAAATTAAAGGTAACGATTTCTCTTAAATTATTTTCATTTATTTTGCTTCTCCAACCCCCAAACTCTTTTTATTTCCTTTCTTTTGTAACAACACCAGTATCCTCAATATACTAGGATGTTGTTATAAGAAGGATTCAAACTACACATACACACAAATCCATCTAATGGATGATGAACATAATGTTTCTGTGGATGGCAAACTAACGCCTCACGAAACGATGATTGTTCAAATACATCTTACCGCCTCTCATGGTGGCCATTATGATGGCACTGTAATTAAATATGATATTAATGATATATATTTTATATATAAGCTTCTGTAATTCCATTTTATTTCATACCATTATTCGTTTCATGTTGTATATACATACGATAATTTCATTTGAGGAAGTGCGGACTACCGCCCCCTTAAAATGATATGACTCGTTCATACCACACATGGAACGTATAAAGGATGGTGTTAATGAACTTAAGTAACATGTATAAAATATTATATTATACTGGAATAGTAATATACCTATGTATCATTGGTATTCGATTCTTTTAAAATAAAAATTAAATGGAAGTAGCGTTCGTGCGTACGTACGGACTACCGTCTCCACGAACGCGATGAGATTCATTTTCCATCGTATCCATTCAAGTATAATTATCATTTGATGATTTAAAAATTATGTTTAAGGACTTGATACCATTCTGGATTTGAATAATATACAACTTATCCTTTACAAACATGGCTTATGTAACAAAACATATAAAAGAAAATGAGTAAGTTAACACCCGAAACGACGATAATTTTAAGATATTATTATCAAATCAATATTAAAAGATCATATATGATATCATATTAATGTATATGATTCTTGTATAATTTAATAACAATTATTTCACCATTATACAGGAGGTTAACCTACCCCAACAAAGGAAAAGTACAAGGTAAGGGTTATTTCACAATCTCTTCATTATCCGAGGTTGTTTATACGTAATAATCTACTGGGATATCTTTATCATCCACATCCATGTTTCTTAAAGATGTATTTCAAAACATTTTTACTATTTACAAGAATATGGGTTAAAGTCATTTATACCCTTGTTTGACTTTTTATAAGAGGTTTATAAAGGAATCTTTCCGTCGTTTTCAAAACAAGGTCCTTTTTAACCTTTTCGACAGAATTGAGGTAAGAATGTTTTTTTTAACTTATACGGCGAGTGCGGTTATTTTACGCCGTTATAAAATCATCAAAGCTTTCCTTACAATCTTATAAGAATATTTTCAAAGAAAATGTTTTATTTTATATGGATCTTAAATGATTTCAAAATAAAAGGAGATATTTCTTTAAAAAGAATTTTGATTTCATCTACGTCAACATCCTTTGATGGATTTTAAGATTATTTAAAGTTGATTTATTATGATACAAAACTTCTATATTGTATTGAAGGTTTTGTGATATGTTTGACTATGGATGTGCTATTTTTATACCATTCATAGTTTATGGTGAAATTATTGACATTTCGTATGCTAGTTTTAATACGAATGTTTATGTTATGTTTAAACCTTTTCATATGGGAATGCATTGGACTTAATAAGTGACGGGTGGAGCCCGCTATAGCTCCTCGATGCATCGGTAGGTCTCATGAGACAAACTAGTGTCTTGGCACGAGGCCTTGACAAAATTTTATTTGTGGTCTTGGCACGAGGCCTTGGCTATGTGGTTATGATAGTCTGGCATTATGCATTCCAACATTATGAAAGTGGTTATTGATTTTTGCATGTGATTATTCGATTAGTAGAATATCCATGTGAATAAGTAAATGGAATTATTTCATTTTATTTATGCCATACCATGTTGAAAGTTCATGTTTGAAAGGCTTTTGTTTTAGTTATACATTGCCTTAAAAGTTTATTCTTATTTATGAAAGTTTCCGCTATTTTGTTATCCTTACTGGGCATTTGAGCTCACCCCTTTTATATGTTTTATTTTTCCCAGGAAGTGAAGAAGTAAATTATGAATGACCTGCAGGGATATTATGTGGGGATATGAGTGTGGATTATGGAGACTTTATGTTGCTGTAGTAGTTTTTCATTTTATGATGTAATGTAAAACCTATGAATATATCTAGTGTTTCCAAGGCTACTAAACCAATCGGTCTTTCGAGATTTTATCTTTCTTGTGATCATGCCAATGTTATGTAATAATGCACCGACTCTGGGTAGCTGGGGTCGGGGCGTTACAGTTGGTATCAGAGGAAGTTTAGTACAAACCTTGGAAGCTAGATTTAGATAAACTCTGATTAGAGCACGTAGACCTAAGATGAACTTTGAGGATTAGTATAGAAGAACTTCCTAGAATTTTGGTATTGTAGAGATTTTGTGAGTTTTCCGAGCAATACATACCTGTCTGGATACGAGCAGGTAGAGGCGGCTCTGGCACAGATGTACCTAGGGGTAAAACCCGAAAACACCGCTTTGAGCTAGACTCGAACGGGAACTGGTGCACGACAACGGTCCTTGCTGCACTCTTGGTTACGACACTCCCGGGGGATATGCTTAGGATAACTCTCATTTTCTTTACAAATCATTATGAAGGGTTTATGAGTATATACTTCCTCAAAGAAAACATTTTTATTATTATGGATTATATCCATAAATAGTTCAATTTATGTTAAGTGTTTTATAAGTATGGGATTATGTATTTTGATTCACAAAATGATCTAGTTTATGACTTTGTTTAGAAATGGCGCCTAGTGGAAGAAATGGAAACCATATCAATGCACGCACTCCATGTAGGGATTTCCCTCCTGCTCAAGATAATTATAGTGGGTCTGGTGATGCAACCGGTGCTGATCAGATAATCACCATACTGGGACAACTTACTCAGGTTATGAATAATAACCTTACCCGTATGGAGCACCCTGATCCGCAGCGTGGAGGATCAATGTTAGATCGATTCATGAGGCAACAACCACCAACGTTCAATGGGAATAAAAATCCCTTAGTAGCTGAGCAATGGATATTTTCCCTAGAGAAAATATTTCAGGCTTTGGGGAGCAGTGAAAGGGAAAAAGTTATCATGGCAGTTTACCGCCTCACTGGAGATGCTGATCAATGGTGGTCATTGATTCAAAACATGAAGGAAGATGATGAAGTATCAAATATGGAGTGGAGGGAGTTCAAAGATCTGTTTTTAGAAAAATACTTTCCTCGCGACCATCGAGTAGATATGGAAAGACAATTTCTGAGTCTGAGACAAAAGGAGGATGAGAATGTCACAAAGTATGAGGCTAACTTTACAAGGTTAGCGAGGTATGCTGGAGATTATATTCGCAACCCAAGAAGTAAGATTGATCATTTCTTTGATGGGTTAAAACCATTTCTCCGTCGAGCATTAGTCTCACAATCCTTTCCATCGTACGAAGACATTGTCTCATGTGCTATCAAGACCGAAAAGGAATTCTCTAAGTCTTATGACTTTAAAGAAAAGCAAGAGAAGAAGAGACCTGCTGATCAATCTGGGAATGGAAATAAGGGGAAGAAAGGAAAGGTTGAATATCCATCATGTGGTAAATGTGGGAAGAAACACCCCGGTACTTGCTTGAAGGGAATGGGAGTCTATTACAAGTGTGGTGAAAAAGGCCACCAAGCTCATGATTGCAAGGGGAAGAAGGAAGCTACCAACGTTCAGTGCTACAATTGCAGGGAGATGGGGCATTATGCAAATGCATGCCCTAAGCGTCAGGAGAACTTACCTCAGAAAAGGCCAAGGGATCAAGGCCAGGCTTATGCTATCACTACTGCTGAGGTAGAAGCTCCGAAAGACGTGGTGGCAGGTAATTTAATGGTTTCCTCAAGTTTAGCAAATGCATTATTTGATTCTGGATCATCGCATTGTTTCATATCTTCCCAGTTTGCTAAGAAAATTAGATATTTCCAATTTGATTTAATAAGGGAGTTGTCAGTTAAAACTCCTAAGGGAAGTATCGTTGCAACAAAGTTTTGTGAATCAGTCCCCATTAGAGCACATAAATTTTCTTTATCTGCTGATCTCATCGTCATACCTATGATTGAGTTTGATATAATCCTCGGTATGGACTGGCTTTCGGACTATGATGTGAAGATTTATTGTAAGAAGAAAGAGGTTACGATTCTTGATGATAATGATAAGGAACACCTTATTTTTAGAGCAGAATCTTCACCACCTAATTCTTATTTAGATTCACCCCCAGTAGCTCAACTTAATTCAATTATTGGGGAGGAAGAGAATGAAATAACTATCAGAGAGGAAAGGAATGTTCAAATAGAGGATGTACCTGTTGTGAAAGAATTTGTAGATGTATTTCCGGAAGATTTACCTGGACATCCTCCAGAACGAGAAGTTGAGTTTTCCATTGATTTGATTCCTGGATCAAGGCCTATATCGAAGACCCCTTATAGAATGGCCACTGTAGAGTTAGTCGAACTAAAGAAACAGCTAGAGGAATTGAGTAATAAGGGATTTATTCGCCCTAGTGTTTCTCCATGGGGATCCCCTGTTCTTTTTGTTAAAAAGAAAGATGGATCTATGAGGTTATGTATCGACTATAGGGAGATCAATGCTATAACGATAAAGAACAAGTATCCCCTACCTCGTATTGATGATTTATTTGACCAACTGCATGGAGCTCAATACTTTTCAAAGATTGACCTTCGATCTGGATACCATCAGTTGTGTGTGAAGAAGGAAGACATTCTGAAGACAGCATTTCAAACCAGGTACGGGCATTACGAGTTTACTGTAATGCCGTTTGGATTGACTAATGCACCCTCTGTATTCATGGATCTGATGAATAGAGTTTTCAAGGAGTATCTCGATGAATTTGTGGTGGTATTTATTGATGATATCTTGGTATACTCCAAAACCTATGAAGATCATGAAAATCACTTGCGCATTATCTTGAAGACTCTGAGGAGGCATGAATTATATGGGAAGTTTAGCAAGTGTGAATTCTGGCTTCAGGAGATTTCTTTTCTTGGCCATATTGTCTCTAAAGATGGAATCTCTGTTGATCCTTCTAAGACCAAGGCAATCCAAGAATGGCCAGCACCTACGAGTATAACTGAGGTACGTAGTTTTATTAGTTTGGCAGGTTATTATCGACGTTTCGTCCAGAATTTTGCCAGATTGGCTAACCCATTAACGAAGCTCACACGTAAAGGGGTTAAATTTGTTTGGACAAAAGAGTGTGAAGAATGTTTCTAAGAACTGAAGAGAATATTAGTCAATGCTCCTATATTGACTCTACCATCGGGGAATGATGGGTTTGTTATTTATAGTGATGCATCGAAGAAAGGACTTGGTTGTGTTCTTATGCAGAATGATAGAGTTATTGCCTATGCATCACGACAGTTGAAAATTCATGAACAAAACTATCCTACTCATGATCTCGAGTTAGCAGCAGTGATCTTTTCTTTGAAGATATGGAGGCACTACCTCTATGGTGAAAAATGTGAGATTTATACTGATCACAAGAGTTTGAAGTATATTTTCTCACAAAAAGAACTCAACATGAGGCAAAGGAGATGGCTTGAATTACTCAAGGATTATGATTGTACGATACACTACCACCCAGGGAAGGCAAACAAGGTGGCAGATGCTTTGAGTAGAAAAGACCATGGAGTTTTGAACAATATGAGAATTGAAAGGGATCCAATTTTTATGGATCTAGTGAAGATAGACATGGGAATAACCAGGGAAGGTGAAACATCAATGCTTTTTCAAATGGTTTCCAAACCATCTTTACTAGAAAGGATTAAGAGTTCTCAGACCGATGATGAAGAATTCCAAAAGAAGATTAAAGCTGTGAATGATGGGAGATTGAGAGACTTTGTGTATGAAGATGGAATTTTGAAATTCGGGAAGATACTTTGTGTTCCCAATATACCTGATCTAAAAAGGGAATTGCTGGATGATGCTCATAGTTCCAATTTCTCTATACACCCTGGGAGCACCAAAATGTATAGAGATTTGAAGGAACATTTTTGGTGGGACAACATGAAGAGGGAGATTGCTGATTTTGTGTCAAGATGTATGGTTTGTCAACAAGTGAAAGCTGGAAGGCAACAGCCTGGAGGAGTCATGCAACCTCTTCCCATACAGGAGTGGAAATGGGACAATGTTACGATGGACTTTGTCATGGGGCTACCGAAGACTCCTAGAAGGAACGATGCAATATGGGTTATTGTTGATCGTCTTACCAAGTCATCACATTTTCTTGCTATAAGAGAAGATCTACCCCTGGAACGTCTAGCAAGACTATACATTAATGAAGTTTTGAGACTTCATGGAGTACCCCTATCGATTGTTTCTGATCGTGATCCCCGTTTTACTTCAAGATTCTGGAAAAGTCTTCAGAAATCCCTGGATACAGAACTTCATTTGAGCACTGCTTACCACCCTCAGACAGACGGACAATCAGAACGGACTATTCAAACCTTAGAAGACATGTTGAGATCTTGCTCACTTGACTTTAAAGGTATGTGGGATCAATATTTACCTCTGGTAGGATTTTCCTATAACAATAGCTTCCATTCAAGTATTCAGATGGCACCATATGAAGCGTTATACGGAAAGAGATGTCGTACACCAACCTGTTGGGATGAAGTTGGTGAAAGAAAACTTGTAGGCCCAGAACTGGTAGAGGAAACGGTGGAAAAGGTGAAGGTAATCCAAAATCACATCAAAGCAGCTCAAAGTAGGCAGAAGAGCTATGCCGATAATCGAAGGAAGGATTTGGAATTTCAGGTCGGTGATCATGTTTTCCTAAAGGTATCTCCATGGAAGGGAGTCATACGTTTTGGTAAGAAAGGTAAATTGAGTCCCAGGTACATCGGACCTTTCGAAATTCTAGAACGAATTGGGGCTGTAGCTTACCGATTGGCAATGCCGCCAAGTCTCTCCAAAGTTCACGATGTGTTCCACGTATCTCTGTTGAGAAAATACATGCCTGACCCAATGCATGTACTCACCTATGAGGAATTAGAACTGGAACCCGATCTGTCTTATTGTGAAGATCCCGTCAAGATTCTTGATACAATAGAAAAGTACTGAGAAACTGGACGACACGTCTGGTAAAAGTTTTGTGGAGAAATCATAAGATGGAAGAGGCAACGTGGGAACCCGAGGAACTTATGATGAAGAACCACCCGAGTCTTTTCATGTGATAAGTATTCTAGAAATTTAGAGGACGAAATTATTTGAAGGAGGGGAGAATGTAACACCCCAAGCTTCTACGGTACGTTTCCCTTCGAATAATGCGATAGCATGTGTTGTACGTAACCTCGAGTTCTAACACACACCACAACTAATTAAACTAGCCGTTGTGAATAGTAATACCTAATTTTTGAAATCATATATATTTTATATTTCAAAATGGACTTCATTTTGGGATTCGGAATATTGAAATTAGCCTAGGGTGAAATTTTGGTACTTTTCGGATAACTTTTATATTTTGATGAATAGTGAAAATTACTAAATTTTAATTAAAAACAACTTTTTTAATCAAAATAATTAATAGTGATAAATTGTGAATTTGAGTGGTTTTAAAGTATATTTAGAATATATTTTTACCATTTAATATAATTTTGGTCATTGGACATAATTTTACAATTAAACCGAACATAAACAAGTGTCAATCTTTTGATAGTTATTACCTCTTAAAAACACGCTTTTTTGTTTTGACAGCGGGAATTAATTTTAAATTAATTTTTGCCACTTCTGTGTTTTGAATTTAGAAAAATGGATTCCATATTTGGAATCAGGATGTCCAAATTGTGTAAATAGGTAACTTTTATTTTTAGACATTTTGAATAATTACTGTGGTAAATATTTTATTTACCATGGTTAAGGGTAAATCCGGTAAATAAGGGTTAAAAAAATAATATTATAATAATACAAAATTACCCTAAAACGTGTCCTAACCTTATTGGTGGACACATACCAGACCATGAGCATCCTTGGGTCAATTTGGGGACCCCTTGGAGCCACTTGTATGTGGTAGGGACACTTTATATTAATAAAGTTAAAATAAAAATAAAAATGGCATAAGCTTACATCTTTTAGAAGAACAATTTTTACATAGGGTTATACATGTTGGATTTTCGATTATAAATATTCATTAGAAAGATAAAAAGATTTCCTACATAATGATATTTTATTTATAATTTTTAGACATCAAATAATTTAAATTATTAATGACACAATAATGATGCGATGTTTACCTCATTAATAAATCATTTAAATAAATAAGATTATAATGATTAAAATATTATCTAAAACCTGTCCAATTCTTATTGGTTGATGTCATTTAGAATATTAGTCATCTTATCTTCCACCTCAATGATTTTTGGACCATTATAAACCGAATATAATTATATTATAAAGTAATACTTTCACTCTTTCCTAAAGATCCCCTCTTCTCCCTTATAAAAGGAGACCACTTCTACTCATTCCTCACACCTCTCAAGCCACTTGGCTCGTCCAAACTCTGCCCAACTAAGCTCCCCACATCCCTCTACTCCTCCTTGAAGCTTACCCTTAGGAAGAAATCATTTCAAGAAGTCCTTTGGTTCCAACCAAAGCGAGTTACCTAAATTAAAGGTAACGATTTCTCTTAAATTATTTTCATTTATTTTGCTTCTCCAACCCCCAAACTCTTTTTATTTCCTTTCTTTTGTAACAACACCAGTATCCTCAATATACTAGGATGTTTTTATAAGAAGGATTCAAACTACACATACACACAAATCCATCTAATGGATGATGAACATAATGTTTCTGTGGATGGCAAACTAACGCCTCACGAAACGATGATTGTTCAAATACATCTTACCGCCTCTCATGGTGGCCATTATGATGGCACTGTAATTAAATATGATATTAATGATATATATTTTATATATAAGCTTCTGTAATTCCATTTTATTTCATACCATTATTCGTTTCATGTTGTATATACATACGATAATTTCATTTGAGGAAGTGCGGACTACCGCCCCCTTAAAATGATATGACTCGTTCATACCACACATGGAACGTATAAAGGATGGTGTTAATGAACTTAAGTAACATGTATAAAATATTATATTATACTGGAATAGTAATATACCTATGTATCATTGGTATTCGATTCTTTTAAAATAAAAATTAAATGGAAGTAGCGTTCGTGCGTACGTACGGACTACCGTCTCCACGAACGCGATGAGATTCATTTTCCATCGTATCCATTCAAGTATAATTATCATTTGATGATTTAAAAATTATGTTTAAGGACTTGATACCATTCTGGATTTGAATAATATACAACTTATCCTTTACAAACATGGCTTATGTAACAAAACATATAAAAGAAAATGAGTAAGTTAACACCCGAAACGACGATAATTTTAAGATATTATTATCAAATCAATATTAAAAGATCATATATGATATCATATTAATGTATATGATTCTTGTATAATTTAATAACAATTATTTCACCATTATACAGGAGGTTAACCTACCCCAACAAAGGAAAAGTACAAGGTAAGGGTTATTTCACAATCTCTTCATTATCCGAGGTTGTTTATACGTAATAATCTACTGGGATATCTTTATCATCCACATCCATGTTTCTTAAAGATGTATTTCAAAACATTTTTACTATTTACAAGAATATGGGTTAAAGTCATTTATACCCTTGTTTGACTTTTTATAAGAGGTTTATAAAGGAATCTTTCCGTCGTTTTCAAAACAAGGTCCTTTTTAACCTTTTCGACAGAATTGAGGTAAGAATGTTTTTTTTAACTTATACGGCGAGTGCGGTTATTTTACGCCGTTATAAAATCATCAAAGCTTTCCTTACAATCTTATAAGAATATTTTCAAAGAAAATGTTTTATTTTATATGGATCTTAAATGATTTCAAAATAAAAGGAGATATTTCTTTAAAAAGAATTTTGATTTCATCTACGTCAACATCCTTTGATGGATTTTAAGATTATTTAAAGTTGATTTATTATGATACAAAACTTCTATATTGTATTGAAGGTTTTGTGATATGTTTGACTATGGATGTGCTATTTTTATACCATTCATAGTTTATGGTGAAATTATTGACATTTCGTATGCTAGTTTTAATACGAATGTTTATGTTATGTTTAAACCTTTTCATATGGGAATGCATTGGACTTAATAAGTGACGGGTGGAGCCCGCTATAGCTCCTCGATGCATCGGTAGGTCTCATGAGACAAACTAGTGTCTTGGCACGAGGCCTTGACAAAATTTTATTTGTGGTCTTGGCACGAGGCCTTGGCTATGTGGTTATGATAGTCTGGCATTATGCATTCCAACATTATGAAAGTGGTTATTGATTTTTTCATGTGATTATTCGATTAGTAGAATATCCATGTGAATAAGTAAATGGCATTATTTCATTTTATTTATGCCATACCATGTTGAAAGTTCATGTTTGAAAGGCTTTTGTTTTAGTTATACATTTCCTTAAAAGTTTATTCTTATTTATGAAAGTTTCCGCTATTTTGTTATCCTTACTGGGCATTTGAGCTCACCCCTTTTATATGTTTTATTTTTCCCAGGAAGTGAAGAAGTAAATTATGAATGACCTGCAGGGATATTATGTGGGGATATGAGTGTGGATTATGGAGACTTTATGTTGTTGTAGTAGTTTTTCATTTTATGATGTAATGTAAAACCTATGAATATATCTAGTGTTTCCAAGGCTACTAAACCAATCGGTCTTTCGAGATTTGATCTTTCTTGTGATCATGCCAATGTTCTGTAATAATGCACCGACTCTGGGTAGCTGGGGTCGGGGCGTTACATTTAGCCTTATATATCAAAAAAAAATCTATCCATTTATCCTCATATAATACTTATCCATCTTTTGTAGGTCCTTGTACTCTTAAAATACCAACTCTAGATCCTTTTATAAGAGATCTAAAATAAGTATGCCGAAGAAGAGTTAATCATTTTTACCAACTCATTCAAACTCATTTTTTCTTTTACTTCCTCTTCATGTGTTTATCCCTTATAAAGTAATAAATCTAGTATAATATATATACTGAGATGTTATTATGATTATGATACAACCATATTCTACCATTTATCTATCCTATGAAAAACAAAAAAATTGCACGTATGTACGTATGACTTACCGTCTCTACATAGTGGTGTGATTCATTTTCTATGTTCAACATTAAAAAATGGTTCTAAAAATGTAGTAACTGGTTAAATATGATATTTATTAAATTGAAACTATTATGTAAAATTTTGGATATATACCCTTGTTTTGTGGTTTCGGCCTCGAAACGCCCAACAGTTCCGTATCCGATGACGCATGGACCTGCTTTCCAAAGGCAGGCGTTCGCTGGATGGTCTGAACAGCGACACATAAGAACTCACATTGTTCGAGAGGAAGGGAAGTCAGGCTCATCACACCCTTTGGGGGGGAGTTATTGCCTGTTTCGGGACTCTCTTATAGATTTAAGACGTATTCATATGTTCGTGAATCTTTGGTTTATACCCAAACATAGTATCCACGGATTCAACCTTTGTTGGCAATGGACAGCTGAACGCAGGGACTCAGAATCATTTACTCCTGAGGTTTACCATCCTTCATTGGGTTAATGACCCCGAGGAGTCTGTAATCACTGAGGCGACACAAAGAATGGTGCAGTGAACTGTTGTGGAGATAATTGGATCGACCAGTTGTTGGGCTTGAACCTTAGGGAGGCCTATTACGTACCCTGCCTAAGGGACAGGGATCAAAGTCCATGTAGTTCAAGTATACAGTTTAATGTCACGCTGGACGGAGGATACAGTTTAACGTCATGCTGGATGGAGGATATAGTTTAACGTAATGCTGGACAGGGGTGGAACTCGATGTGAAGAAACGACTGAGTGGTGGGTTTGAACCTCGTGGAGGCTTCCTACGTACCATGCTTTGACATGGATTAAAGTCCCCGTAGTTCACTTAAGTGTCGGGGAACCGATGGGAAGATGGACTGGTTGGTCTGATGGGTGGTGGGCTTGAACCTCATGGAGGCTTCCTACGTACCCTATCTAGGAGGCAGGGATCAAAGTCCACGTAGTTTACATAGTGAGGATTACAATTTGAGGAGGCCCAGAGTGATATATTGGGGCTTACACTCTGAGGAGGACCATAAGAGGATGTCATGGTCAATGCTTACTCTAATCCCACATGAGTCATGCTCGGTGTGAGAAACAAGAGGCATCAAGGACTAGGAGATCACGTCCGGAAGGTGCATCCGTGAGGAATAGAGTGGGCCTTATGCATGGATCGGCCCATAAGGTCGGGGCTTACTCCAAGATAGACACCCATGGTGATGGATTGGGGCTTACACTTTGAGGAGGCCCATGCGACAAAGCTCAGCGGGAGAGGGAATAGGGGTTCTCCTGTTCCCATCTCCTCTCTTGTAGTGCATGAGGGATTCCTTCTTATGGGTATTTTACCACCCCCAAAGAGCCCTGAACAAGTGGAGGGGCAGAAAGGGGGTTCCTGAGCTCAGACTCCACATTACTTTGAGAATGTGAACCCAAGAATGCTTTTGGAAACTGTTCAAGGGTCGGGGAAACCCCTTCACCTCTACTTAATGTGGGTATGTTAACTCAAAATGCCGCAATGATGCGCCTGAGGGTCACACCATGCAGATCTGGTGGCTCGGGTGGAGGCCTCGGCTCAGGGCCGATGAGTAGACCCATGAGGGGGTCCCGGAGGATTGGGTCGGATTGGAAGGATTTTATCTGGCCCTAGGAATGGGAACTCTGAAGGCTCTTATGGGCTACAAGTATGAATTGGTGGTGGTGCCCTTTGTGTAGGAGGGTGTTACGCAGCTGGAGAAGCCGTCCGAGAACCAGGGTGATCCGCGGACATAGGGGCATCCCGCGAAGTAGGGCAGTTCGCGGTCTGGCGAGCATCCCACGAACCAGGGTGGTTCGCGGAAACAGGTTCAGCCCGCGTACCAGGGGGTACGTGGAGGGGTCTGCACGAGCGGCGGCTGCCAAGGGAGGCGCCGATCGGGGGTTCATCGGTTGAGGCTTCGCACACGTAGGAGGGTGCTACGCGGTGAGACAGATCAGAAAAGAGGCATAAACACCCTGGTCCACGGGGAGTACATCTGCGGAGGGGCTATGGTTCGTGGTTTACTTTTTTTTTGTTATTTTAGGTTTGCAGTTCAACAAATTATTATACGTTTTCAGTTACTTATTAGTTTGTTCCCAGGTTTATACCTGCTCTGGTTCGCGAACTGGAACTTCACTGTTTGCGAGATCCTTATCCTTCCTTCGAAATCCTTCCTCCCGAATCTGATCGCTCTTCTCTTCCTCCGCCTTCAAATCATCTGAATCTGAATTCCGTATCCCTTCTCCTTTCCCCCCAGACTCCATTTATAGAGTGGAAAAAGGGATGTTTCTGCGGTCACATGGCACCTTTTGCGGAGGCCCATAACCAAATACCTAGTTTATAACTGACTTGGTCAATCCGCGATTCGCTGTGGGTATTGAGTGCTTCTCCTCCGCGAACTGAACTCGGAGAGTGCTTCATGGCCGCGGAGGGTTCCGACTCTATTTTGCGAATGACATAGTTGGTTCAGATCAGCTGACGTGGTCCGCAACTAGGGCGGTCCGTGAATGGTGAACCGGACTGGATCCTGCCCTGCTTCGCGCCTGCGGAGGACTTCCACCTCCATTCCACGAACAACGACGGTACAGACCGTATTGGTCAACGTGGTCCGTGGCTGGGGATGGTTCATGAATCTGGACCAGTTCAACGCTCGTCCTTACTTGCTTTCGTGGAGGATCGCCGCCTCTGTTTCGCAAACGACAATGGTCCGTGAAGGGACTGCTCCGCGAAACTGGTCACGCGACATCATCTTCGGACCGGTCTACGGACCGGTCCAATTCGTCCTTTCCTTTGAAATCCTTTCCCCAATTTCTTTGGGGAGGTGGGTAGCATCTCCTTTTCTGATTTTTCAGGACCCTACAAATGCCTCCCATCGGAATGGGGTCTGATCGGAACGAAGAGGAGGCCGTTCCGATGCAGAGTGGTCCTGAAACTTAGATGGTTTGCGGTAGAGAGGTGGACCCAGTGGGGGACCACACCTATAAATACAGAGGGCCCTTCATTTTTCCTTTACCGAATTCTTCGTGAAACCAGATCCCTTGCGCTTTCCTTCCTCCACGCACTTGTTCCTTTAGGAAACACCTTGTCCGTGAACCGGCTGTGACTTCCGCAAACCATTTCTCGTTCGTTCCGTTTCATCCACGGAGAGACGTCCCAGCCACAAACTAACATTTTTGAATTAATTAAAAGGAAAGTCACGATGGGCCTCGAAGGAACTCGCTTCACGGTTTTGGTGCTTCGCGGTTTCAATGCTCCGCGGACTAAAATCTTCTGAACTTAAGTCCCTTGAACTTAACCATTTAAATCCGGGTTTGAAATTCTGCAGAGAAACCTGGTTCACGGTTTTCTGGACAACGATCCGCATGCGAGGTTATCACGAAGGCATTCCATATAAGGCTGGTTCACGATATACTATCATCGCGAACCAATCTATGAGGCCACCTTGCGGACTTTTCTATGAAGGCTCCTCAACTGATTCCTAACCATTTCTTGGTTTTTTGGGTGAAGGGAGAAGATATGGTTCCCCCCTGTCCTACACCCAGGCCTACCGCGGAGCTTCTCTCAATCAGCTCAGAGAGACGTTCAACTATAATTCACAGAGTGGAGATCACCAAAGAGGACCCTAGTCAGTCCATTATTCCTGATGACGGTGTCTTGAAGGACCTGATCTTTCTTGACCTCCTAAATTATCCACTATCAAATCGACTCCCACTCTACGGCTTTGGTCTTCAAGATGACGTTCCTACCCCCCTACATTCTCAGGTCTCCCTTCTCCTTTCCTGGAAGCGTCGTCAAAATTCATTCAAGCGAAACTTACCCAATCAGCGGAGATAGCCTCTAATTCTGGTCCGAAAGACACATTCATTTTGAGGGGCTATGTCTGGACCCAAAGCGATTAGTGCACACAAGAATTTTCTCGGAAAGCTTTCCTTAAGGACTAACCTTACATTATCAAACTTTCTCGAAGGGATCCTGATGCAGGTTGGGTTCCTAGGTGGGATATTCGGTCTGGTAGGCTCTTATCAAATGATTGGGCCTGGGATTTCTGGGACCATCATCATTGTCAGGAGTCTCCTGAATCACTGGAAGAAATCAATATATACTCTGTAGTGTGGGCTTCCCAATTTTCTGTTTACCCACCATCTCTAATCCTGCCCGACCTGCCCAGCCGCTGGTGTTCAAGTACTAATAATTTCCACCTTTCCCACGGTGAAGTCAGCATTAGCCTCTGGGACATCTACCAGATAGGAGGACTGCCGATTACTGACGAGATGTATGATGAAATTTTTCACACCCCTGACGCATGAGAGAACGTCGAACATGTGAATTTATTAGCAAGGGATCTGCTGGTCTTGGCAGAGTGGTCACAGGGTCAGGACTTACGTGCCCGCTCACTTATTCTTTATAGAACTTGGATAGGGTTATTTCTAGACACCACTAGTCATGCGCCGAAGATTAAGCGTCCTAGGAATCATCCCTCCTATCAGTCACGAACCATTTAAGGTTCTTACTGGGCGGTTCTGGAGGCAGGCAATTACCTTTCATGGGGTTATCAGGTGTGCCCTGGTGTTTCACCTATGCTCTAGTTGGATGGTCTATTTGTTATGTTTTTGAGAGGATGGCTATTCCCTTCCCGGGATATTAACCCAGCTGTCTGGGCCTGCACTTTGATGATGGCGCCTGATCTAGCAGAGGTCCACCTGGTGAATTTAGCCGTGCCCACTTTGGCCCGTATCTATGAGCTACTGAGCCACATGCAGTAGGTCGGACCACCCTTCCATCTGAGTGGGCCATTTAAATTTTTGTACGGCTGGGTGGCGGATCATTGTCACTGTTATGAGCATCGTCACAACACAACCATCCCTCTTCCTACCTTTCGGCCTACCATGTTGGATATAAATGGAGTTCTCTTGAAGTCACTCAGCTCTGGTGAAGTCCTCGAGCTTCTGAACGACTTCTCCCAGTTCATCTTCGTTCCCTACCCCACCCCTTCCGATGTCGTAGTTTACAACCGCCGGAGAAACCTGGAGGAGCGTTCTGATATGATCTCTTTGCGGGACAAATTTTTTTCTGTGCGGATCGATGGGGTTTCCTTGTGTGAGCTGTATGTCCCGTATCATTTTTCTAGTCAGTTTGGGTTCATGCAAGTCCAAGTTTCCCTACCCCCTCCTCAGGCTCGAGGACTACACCCAGTCATACTTCGTCAATGGTGGCTAATGCTGACGTGGGAGGGATCTGACCCGAGCATTCCCCTGCCTGTTGTGGGGGCAGCCGCTGACCTTTCCATGGATTATGCAAAGGCGTGGGAAAAATACTATCCCAATGGGATCCTAGGGAAGGCTGTCCAGCAGGTTCCCAAATCAGGAGGTATTTTGGCTACTGCATCCACCACACCTTCATCATCATCTTTAAGGGAGGATCGACTAATGTCTCGTCGATCATAGCGACTTAGAGGAATTTCATCTCCCAGCCCTGCGGTGGCCGAAGTTCAGACGGGTTCATCCTTCTTGGAAGTGGATGAGGATGACCCTATGGTTTCGGCTCCCAGCGAGACAATCCTGGAAGTTTTTCCAGTCAATACCGGGCTTAGCAACTTGATCCCCAAGCCTGAACCAGGGTTAGAGGCTCCAGATTTTCCAGCTTCGGAACCAACTTCTTGAAAGCACAAGTCCGCACTGGTCATAATGCCAGATTTCACTCCTGTGCCATCTAGCGAGGATACCAAAGATCCCTGTGTCATAGCGGACCACCGGGCGGTGCGCAGGTGGGCCTGGCCTCGGATTTGCGAGATCGTTTCCGAAACTCCTTTGGATGAGATGGAAACTAAGACCGAAGCTCTTCGACAACTCTTCCTAGGCTTGGGGTTGGGTGTCTTTGACTATCGGCAGTTCCATTCTCTTGCTTTCCAAATTGTCATGGCCCGCGAGGAGGCCGCCACTAGTGAACGCAAACTTGCTCACTTTGCTGCTACTCATTGCGGGGCCCGATCCCTGGAGGAAGCCACGATACAGCTCCACCAGCTGATGGCATAGGAGGCAGCCTCTTGAGATCAGGTGGTCGTCCTATCCTCAGAGTTGCATGAATGTGAAGAACGGGCAGCGATGCTGAGGAATCAGTTGTCAGCTGTGATCGGTGGTCTTGGATCCACCAGAAATGTGATCAATGATCTCCAAGCAACAATAGAGAATACTTGCTTGGCGGCTGATGTTTATTCCAGGGAGAAGGTTGTGTTGGAACGGTCCTGCAAAAACCTCCGCCATGCGGTCGCTGATCTAGTGGAGAGAGAAAGCCAGACTTCCTTGTGACAATAAGGGCCCTACTTGTATACTCTATTTTGCTGACCCCCCCCCCCCCTTCGCTCTGAGGGAGAGGCCCCAACTTGTGGATGTCCTCCTATTTTTCTAAGGGAGTACAATCAATGTAAATATTTTGCTGTTGTAAAAATCTGATTGTTACTAGAACAATTGTCACGTGAATAGTAACTCAGTAAACCAGAATTAATCACAACTCGGGAAAATAGAAACCAACTCTAACTTTTTCCTGGACCATGGGATCTAGCGAGCATAGTTTGAATTTTTCCCGGGTTTGTCGAAAATCCCCACAAACATTTTTTGTTTTCTTTTTAATTCCATAATTTTTCTTGGGCCCATTTGGTATGGACCCAGCGGGCATAACCCGACTTTTTCTTAGGTCTCCATTTTCGGGTTTTCGGCCTAACATGCTTTGTGCCTCTTTTTGTGAGTAGTTTATAGTCCCGCCGTCAATAATATCATTACTGATATTTTAGGTCGAACAGCTTTGAACGAATATAGTGGGACGAGGGCCCCAATGGGGTTCAACTGATTAAAAGATGTCTCAATACTCTTCAAATGCACGTGCGGGGAACATGTTTAAATTCGAACGACATGTAGGGCATGACTCAAGGCATGGGATCCATGTCGTCACACAGAGGTAGGAAGAGAATTGCCTAAGGAAGACTTTCCTTTAGTAGACAGGCTAGGGGTGATCAATATACAGAGCCGATGAGGGCATGATATGCATAGTCATACCAAGGTGTCCTTAAGTTAATGACTATCCGTTTCTGATGGCCAGGGGATTTCATGGAAGTCCGGCTCATGGAAACCAAGATGGGTGGCTTTGAAAAATTATGAAAACCACCAGGGGTGGCTCAGAAGGGGAGTGTGACATCTGAAAGGTTTTCGGGAACATCCGTACTAATCAGGATCATGGTCAGGAGACCACTTCCCTACACATTTAGTTAGCATAAGGTATGGTTGAGGCTTGGTGCAGTTTAAATTCATGCAGCTGAGACATCATTTAAAATGGAACGACTTCTCCTGGTTCTCAGAAATCTTGTCAAAGACGTCCCACCATATTCAGGCAGGGTTGTGAAAGAGGTTGGTAAACTGTAGCTCAGAGGGTTTCCGAATCCTGGGATAGACATGGGGGCTCAGAGGCCAAGAGGCATACGGAGGGAAGCATTTCCTAAAGAAAACTTGCCTTTGGCAGATGGGTCAGGGGAGATCAATATGAAGAGCCGCTGAGGGAATGGTATGCATAGTCATGCAAAGGTGTCCTTAGGCCAATGATTGTATTCCCCCGATAGCCAAGAAACTTCAGGGAAGTTGAGATTTGGAACCACCAGGGGTGGCTTATGAGATTTTCGGTTTTTCTAAGTGTAGAGTATGGTTTATGATGAGAGGGTGCCTGGATACGGAGGAAACATCTTGACCAAACTTCCCAAGAATAGGTAAAGTAGTCCCTTCTCACGTGAGTGTGAGATGGTGGCCTGTGCCGGTATGACCCATGCACTGAAGGACAGAGAAAAGCCTCTGTTTCTTACTGAACCCATGATGAGTTCGACTGTGTAGTTTATCTTCATGTGGTTAGGACATATTCCATGCAGTTTAGCGTCATGTGGTAAGGATGAGAGGCATTATTTAAAGGATGTTGTGCAGTTTAATGTCATGAAGTGAGGACATGGGGCATTTTTCTTTCCTTTGCCTATGTCGTGCAGTTTAACGTCGTGCGGTAAAGAAGAGGGGCATTATTGAACCAGTGGAAATGCTTGTTGTTGGAGGCATTCCCCTGGATGTTTTAATGCTTGGTCTTTGCAGCCTTATGCCAGGCGGCCAAGATGGCTCCGTGCCATTTAATGTCCCACGGAAAGGACCTAGTTAAAAAGGCTACTCTTGATTAGAATGTAACTGGGACCGAGTATCTTGGCATGTCCAAGATGTGGAGAGGGGTTGACGGTGTAAATCATGGTTCCAAGGCTTCTTGGATCAGGAGAGATGATATGGGGTCTCTGAGGCCGGTAGGCGTATGGAGCTAGAAAAGGTGTCGCCCGAGGAGATCTTGCCTTTGGTAGACGGGCCATGGGCTATCAATATGCAGAGCCGCTGAGGGCATGGTATGCATAGTCAGGAAAAGGTGTCCATGGGTCTATTACTTTCCACTTCCGATGGCCGTGAGTGGTTATGAGGAACCACAATTGTCCGGGCCACGAAGTCAATCATTTGATAAGGAAATTTCTGGGCATGTCGGGGATATTCGCCCGTGGTTGCGGTTAAAGCTTAAAGATCCCCCCGTATTGATTTACCTAGCTCGTAGGGGGGAGCCTTCATTCCATGCAGTTTAACATCTTGCGGTAAGGACAAAATACTCCTATTTTAATGGTCATAGAGCTCGGACCATTGGGTGACTGTTGCTGCAGTCTCTCGATAGATAACTGGGTCAACATGCTCTGATATACTTGGAACAAGGTGGAGCATGAAGGTTGTAAACTGAAACTTTGAGCTTTCCCGAATCAGGAGGTGTGGTGTGGGGGCTCTGAGGCCAGTAAGTGTATGAAGTTAGGAAGAGTACCACCCAAGGAAATATTGCCTTTGATGGACGAGCCAGGGGCTATCATTATGCAGAGTCGATGAGGGCATGGTATGCATAGTTGTACAAAGGTGTCCCCGGGTCGATAACTTTCCACTTCTGATGGCCCTGAATGATTATGAAAATACACGATTTCTCACAGTGTGGAGTTCGGCATATGGGGATAATGGTGTCCGAGTATAACAGAAACATCTTCACTACAATTGTCTGTTGAGTGAAAGTAGCCTAGTCCTAGCTTGATGTTCGTTGATGCAGGTCGCTATGTGAGCCACTGGCGGATACATAGGCTAACAGGGTAGGAATACCCAAGAAAAACTTGGATGTGAAGGTGGGGAGAACTTGTAAACCACTGCTCCATAAATTTTGGACCGGGAGAGATGATATTGGGGCTTTAAGGCCGGTAGGCGTACGGAGCTAGGAACAGTGTCACCCAAGGAGATCTTACCTTTAGTAGACAGGCCAGGGGCTATCAATATGCAGAGCTGCAAAGAGAATGGTATGCATAGTCATGCAAAGGTCTCCATGGGTCGATGACTTTCCACTTCCGATGGCCGTGAGTGGTTATGAAGATCCATAATTGTCTGGGTTGTGGGGTCTAATGTATGGAGAGAATGTATCCAAATGCGCAAGAAGTAACTCCATATCGTTTCTCCATGTATCATGGGTGGGTTGTGACGAAGTCCGTGCCGTTTAACGTCATGCGGTGAGGAATATTTATACACCCCGTGCAAATCTGGTCTGTACACGGGGGAAGGGGAATTTTTAGCTTCTCATCTGTGCAGTTTAACGTCATGCAGTAAGGACAAGGAGTTCACCCCATGAAAGTCTAGTCCATACATGGGGGAAAGGGGCATATTGTTTTTTGAGAAATGGCTGGGCTGGGATAGAGGATCCTGGCATCGCTACGTATCCTACGAGGGTAGGAATCAAGCCATACATAGTTCTCTGAAAGAAAATCCCCCTGTGTCGGGCTGGTCCGTACACGGGAAGGGGGATATTTTATATTTTATTTTTCTCCATTTGGGAGTGGCTGGGCCAGGATGGGGAATCCCGATGTCTCTATGTATCCTGCGAGGGTAGGAATCAAGTCACACGTAGTTCTCTGAAAGAAAAACACCTCGTGCCGGGTTGGTCCATACACGGGGGGGGGAGGATCACTTTTAACTCCTTAAGGGGGTGTATGGGAAAGGATAGAGGATCTTGGAATCGCTACGTATCCTGCAAGGGCAGGAATCAAGCCGCACATAGTTCTCTGAAAAAGTGATACACCCCGTGTAGGTCTGGTCCGTAAACAGGGGAAAGGGGAATTTTTAACTTTTGTTCGGGATTGGCTAGGCCAGAATAGAGAACCCCGATGTCGCTACGTATCCTGAAAGGGAAGGAATCAAGTCGTAAGTAGTTATATGAAATCCGTGCAGTTTAACATCATGCGGTGAGGATGAAATGCTATTAGTTTATGTTCATAGAGTTTGGACCATTGGGCACTCAACAGTTTAACGTCATGCGGCTCTGATGAAGAATACGCCCCGTGCAGGTCTGGTCCACACATGGGGGGGGAGGTATTCTTATCTCTTTTTATCCGTGCAGTTTAACATCGTGCGGTAAGGAAGAGGTCCATACAGTTTAACCTCATGTGGCTAGGAAAAAATGCTCTTGGTTTCTATGAGAAATACTTCTTTAGGAATCTCACATTGGTAGGGGTTGTGGTGAATTGCCCATCCATAGAGATCAGGGCATATGCTATGTTGGAGTAGACCTTGTGTACAACATATAATCCCTCCCACTTGGGCTCCAGCTTTGGAGGTTTCTTTCCGGGTATCATTGGGGTCCGGAGGACCAACACTAATTCTCCCTCAAAGAAATACCAAAGACGAACCTTTTTGTTGAAGGCTCGTGCGATCCGGATCTGGTATATTTTCAGATGGTGCAAAGTGTGCAACCGATTCTCGTCTAGCTATTCAAATTCACCTAACCGCTTTTCTGACTGCTCATCATTGGATAACTGATCACAAATGGAAACGCAGAGCAAGGGTAATTGGATCTCATGTGTAGGACCGCCTTTGTGCCGTACACCAATGAGTACGGGGTAGCCTGAGTAGCGGTGCAGATTGTGGTTTGATAGGCCCACAATGCATGTAGGAGTCTATCTGGCTATGACTTCTTATCTTTGTCCGCCATTTTCAAGAGAATATCGGACAGGGCCTTGTTGAAAGCCTCTATCTATCTGTTGGCAGTTGCATGGGAGCGGGATGAGTGGTTAGCCTTGATACCATATTCACGGTATAGTTTCTCCACTTCGGTAGAGAAAAAGTTGGTGTCGTTGTCCGTCAGTATGGTATGAGGGACACAAAATCCGGTGATGATATTGGTCTTCACAAAGCTGGCAATATTTCTCTCCCAAACTTCCTTGAGGGGAATGGCTTTTGCCCATTTGGAAAAGAAGTCGGTCGCTGTGAAAATATACTTCAGCTGTTTGGCCGTGGCGGGAAGATATGGTCCCACGACGTCCATCCCCCAGATGGAAAATGTCCAGGAGTACTTAGCATGATAAAGTAACTCTAAGGGTTGGTGTATGAAGTTGGCATCGATTTGGCATGAGTGGAATTTTGCGATAAAACGCTCGCAGTCTCGTGCCACTATGGGCCAGTAGTAACCAAGCCTCCGAACCTGATGGGAAAGCTTGGTCCCTAGTTGATGGGCCCCACATACTCTGGCATGTACTTCATTCATTACGGTAGCGGTTTCTTCTCTATCAATGCATCTGAGGAGTACCCCGTCGATGCCTCATTTGTATAGGACCTCTTGCCGACCCACACCACCATATAGGACAAAGTTGATTGCCCTTATTTATATTTTCTCTCGTTCAGCCCTGTCTGATTGAAGTTATCCCCATTGAAGATAATTGAAAATGGGGGTCATCCATCCAGTGGCAGGAGCGTATGGCTAGGGGAGAGGGATGACTTCGTGGATCTCTTCCATCTTAGTTTGAAAAAACGGAAATACCATTTGACGGTGAGCAATACTGATGACTATTTCATCTCGGTCTGGGTCAGCTAAGGCTGTGGACACGTTGGCTAATGCATCAGCCTGAGCATTCTGAGACCGGGGAACATATGTCAATGTCGGTTCTGTAGAGAATTCCTCCATTAACTCTTAGACATGTTCAAACAGGGGAATCAGCTCCTCCTTTTTGATAGCATAGTCACCATTGACCTGCTTGATGACCAGCTCTGAGTCACCTTTTACCTTAAGGTGTTGTACTTGTTCCTGGAGTGCGAGCTCCAGGCCTGCAATGAGGGCTTGATATTCCGCTTCATTGATCGTAAATCCTTCGGACAGGTGAAAGGAATACGACAAGACTACCTTCTTCGGGGACATGACTATTATCCCCAAACCCACCATGTTAAATTTGGGGTCTTCTATCCTCTTCTCGGTTGGGCTTTGGGAGGCGCCGTCGAAGTACATTTCACATGTAGGGAGATTCTTTTGAACTGTAAAGATGTCCTCATTAGGTATCTCGATGTCCGGTGCAGTGGTCCATGTTGAAGGGTGTGCTGCCAGAAAATCTGCCAATGCCTGGCCTTTGTCAGCTTTCTGAGGCACAAAACAGATGTCAAACTATTGCAGGATGACCTCCCATCGAGATAGGCTCCCAGTCATCATTGGACAGCTAAGGATGTACTTGAGTGGGTTACACCACGAGATCAAATGGAATTCACGATGTTGCACATAGTGTCACAACTTTTGGACTGTGAAGACCAAGTCCAAGCAGCTCTTCTCAATGTTTGAGTATCGAGTATCAGCATCAATCATGGATTGGCTGAGGTAGTAAAGACTGTTTTCACTACCAGTGTCGTTCTTCTACGCGAGGAAGGCTCTCAGTGACCGCTCTAGGGCCATCATGTATAGGATGAGAAGTCTTCCCTCAACCGGTGGCATGAGCACCAGTGGGCTCAAGAGGTATCTCTTCAGGCTATCAAATGCCTCTTGGCAGTCATCTGTCCATTGGTATGCGACACCCTTCTTCATTAACTTGGTGAAGGGAAAACACTTACCTACCAGGTTGGCTATGAACCACTTAATATAGGCCAAGTGCCCTTGGAATTCTCTCAACTCAGTGAGGTTACGGGGATGTGGAAGGCTCAGGATAGCCTTTTCCTTTTTAGGGTCGACTTTGATGTCGCGATGGAGTACAACGAAGCAAAGGAATTTTTCTGAGGTAACCCTGAAGGTGAATTTCAACGGGTTCATCTTCAGGCTATGCTGTTGGAGTTTCTTGAAGACGGTCTCAAGGTTCGAAAGGTGATCCGAGCGCTGTCTGGACTTGACCACTAGGTCATCCACGTAACATTCAACGAATTTCCCCTGGAACGGTTTAAAGATCCAATGCATGGAACCCTGATATGTGGCGCCGGCATTCTTGATACCAAAGGGCATAACCATGTAATAGAATATTACTTGAGGGGCCCTAAAGGCAGTGGCTTCTTCGTCTTCTTGGGCCATCCTAATTTGGTTATACCTGGAATAGCCATCCATGAAGGATATAGCCTTGTACCCGGCCATTGCATCGATTAACAACTCGGTGATTGGAACTAGGAAGTCATCTTTCGGACAATGCCGATTAAGATCTCTGATGTCAATGTAGACCCAGATTTGTCCGTTATTTTTCTTAACAGGGATGATATTGTCCAACCAGACGAGGTATTGGACCTCCCAAATGAAGCCTGCTTTAATGAGCTTATCAACTACAACCTCTATCTTGGCAGCATGTGAGGGATGTGTCCTTCTGGCAGCCTGTTTATAGCCTCAGTGGTCTTCTAGCAGACCTAGGTGGTGTGTTGCCACCTCGGGATCGAGTCCCCGAATTTTTGTGTAATTCCATGGAAATACATCCTGATGTTGTCTCAAGAAGGTGGTATATACCTTGTGATCTTTGGGGGAAATGGCTGCACTAATGAGAGTGGGCCTCGGGTCTTCCTCGGTACCGAAATTTATTTCCCCGAGTTTATCCACATTGGTGGAGATGCCTTCCTCAAATGCAGGATGTGCATCCCTGAGATCTTCCCCTCTTCTTCTCCCAAGTCCTCTTCTTCTTGGTCCGACGAGGAGAGAGCTCCTAATGAGAGCGCTTAGGAGTCCGAAGGATAGGTGTCATGGGCGTCCTTAATCACGTTTTCTTCCCCATGTTGATGGTCGGTGGACGTTCCCACATTGTCACACTTGGCCTTTATGGCTGAATCCATAAGGACATCTGAGTGCGTGTCCCGGTCTGGACTCTTATCCTCCACATGGTTGATGGGCAGGTCATAATCGCTGCCAAGCTACCTGAGGGGGTCATCAGGAACCATTTCCAGGCCATTTGGAGTAGGGATTTAGTTGACACCATCAACCAAAGGCTTCTTTTTCTTTTTCTCATAGAACCCGGTGTCAATGTAATGTGACCCCACTACTACAAATACGGCTTTTATAAGCGCTAGAAAAGCGCTGATAAAGCCAGCGAAGATAAAGGGGGGGTGCCCTTTATCAGCGCTCCAAAAAGCACTGATAAAGACCCCTTTTATCATCGATAAAAAAAAGCACTGATAAAAATAAAAAAAATTTAAAAAAAAATACTGCCAATCTCGGGGGGGGGGGGCTTTTTACAGCGCTTGAGCCCCCCCTTTATCAGCGCTTTCCTACACCTCCAGCGCCCTCTCGCACCGCCTACACCCTTTATCAGTGCTAGCCCTTTATATCAACCTTGCGCGCGCACCCGTACCTCCACCCGGATTTGATCTTGAGACCTCCCCCTTGCGCACCTAAAGCCTTTGCCACTACCCTATATTGATTTTTTCTCTTATTCATGATATATCTATTTATTTATATATATATATATATAGTTATATTTATTCGTATAGTAATATATATTTATATTAAAATATATAGTTATATTAATATATAGATATAGTTATATTAGTATATATATATATATAGTTATATTAATATATACATATAGTTATATTAATATATGTATAGTTATATTAATATATGTATAGTTATATTAATATATAGTAGTTATATAAATATTAATATATTGGTATTTTAAATAAAATGGATATTAGTTATTATTTAGATAAAGCTAATATATTTTATATGTAAATATGTTTAATTATTTATTTAAATAATTTAATTTTTAGGTATGAATATATAAAAAAATTCTACATATAGTTATATATTTGATTAAAATAGCAGTGCATTATAAAAAAGGATAAAATTTCAAATACATAATATCAATATGAATGTAATAACTTGGAATAAATTCATTCCCCACCAAAAAAATCCAATAATACCCCCTTAAACAAGGATGAAAATTCACAAAATCTTAAAAAATCTGGGTACCCCGACAAAAAACTCAGTTTTGGAGGCCTTTTGGGCCTCTTTTGGCCTTGAAAAACGCTTGACCGGGGTCCCCCAGTGTCACAGCGACGTAGAGCTCGTCGCAGGCTTCGATTTGATATGTGGTAGAGCTCAAACGGACACCCGAATCAAAAGTTATGGCCGTTTGAAGTTTGAGTTTCATTTTCAACATATTTTGGATCTTTTTTTAATTTTTTTTATTTTTTATTCTTCAAATTGTTATTAAATTACTATTACTCCATAATAATTATCAAATTATTAATTAGAAATATTTTTTTAATTTTTTAAGAATCCATTTTCACTAAATATCTTATATATTAAGTATATTAAGTGTAAATGTACATTTATACTTATATAAAATATATTTAAAAATTATATATTATATTTATATATATATAACTATATAACTATATTTATATATTAATATATTTTTTTTAAATTTTTTTTTGAAGTCGACCCTTTATCAGCGCTAAAAAAAGTGTTGATAAAGGGGGTCTTTATCAGCGCTACAAAAAAGCGCTGATAAAGGCCCCCCTATTATCAGCGCTTTTTCGTTAGCGCTGATAAAGGGGTGGCGCTGGCCTTACCCAGTTTTGTGGTAGTGCTCGGAGATCTCTAAAAGGGCCTTGTCGGCGTGAAATGTTTCACTTTGTCCATTGACGCAGTACTTGATACACTTGTGGTAGGATGAAGGAACTCCCATGTTCTTATGGATCCACGACCTTCCCAGTAGGGCATTGAATGCTATGCTCTTCCGGACCACCAGGAATTCTATGTAGGCTACCAGGTCACCAAAATGGGTCCTTACCTTGATTTGTCCCCATTGGCTTCTGTTCATTCCTATCGTAACCCAATAGAGTTCTGGATGAGGGAATTAGATTGTCCTCACTGTAGCCCAACTTGCGGAGTGTTCGTAGAGGAAGGAGGTTAACTCCAGAGCCATTGTCTATAAATACTTTCTGGATCTCAATATCATTTAGTGTGTCGGAAACATATAATGGTCTGATGTGTCCTTGCATTATGCCATCTTCATCCTGATCGGTGAAGGAAATCACCGCATTGCATTCAGTCGGGCCATTCTCCGTCCGGTAAATCTCGGTGGCAGCTACCTCAGCTTGAAACTCCTGGGGGCTGATCAAAGCTTCGATAAGCGCCTCCCTAAGGTCGGATGACAAACTCAGGGCATCTAGGATTGACAACTTGGCTGGTACTGATGCCCGTTTCCTAAGGATGTCGTATTTTTTCTCTAGTGGTCGACGCTTCTCCATTGGCGGGAGAGTCCTAGCAGGCGGCTTGGAGGATGGAGCATTTGACGAGGAGGGACTGGCCGCGGGGTCGGATGTCGATGGTGTTCCCATGTTTTGGGGACTTGGCCCGACCGGTCTGTTTGTGCGCACTAGGCGGCCAGACACTTGTTCCTCCCCTGGTGGGTATCACAGAACAACAGGGAAAGAGTGGTTGCTTGTGGAGGTGGAGGGGCATTCCTTCTCCTGCTGAGTCCGTTGAAGGGCTCTCCCACGGGTTTCCTCAATATTAACGATTTGATCTGGGGTCCAACCATAGGGCTGGTTTCGGTCATGGCTGCATCTCCCCTGGTATTCCCTACCTCTGCGATTCCTCCTCCCGGCTCCTCGTGCAGGGATCTCGGGTTCTTAACCATACCCTTCATCAGGGAATGATTCCATACGATGGATGACGTTAATATAACCAAATATTGTCTCTTCATCCTCTGATAGGTCAACCTGGTCGGTTGTCCCTGATGGTGTCGTTTGGTGGGTCGGTGCCCATGATGCCAAATTCGAGGGCATATAATCTTCCAGGGTTGGGACTAACTTCGGCCCTCTCGCAGACTGCTCCTCTTACGATTTTTTCTTCCTTCTATTCCGTCCGGATGATCGGATCATAGAGGATTGTGAGGATGACGCTGTTAGCTGTGCGGTGTCATGGGCTATTGGTGACGACACTGGTTTCCGTAGCTGAGCTCGGAGTATTCCCTGGGCTCGGTTGATAGTCTTCTGAGTCATCTAGTCATTGAATTTCTTCCCCTGCTTGCTGGTGACTTTCTGTCACCCCTCCTCTTTGTTGGAGTTGATGGTAGAGACACATGCCACATGCACTGGGGGTGGTCCCAGCTCGACCTGTCTGGAGTCTACCATCCTCTACAGGAGGTCTTTGAAGATGAAGCACTCTCGGATACTGTGCCCCAACATTCGATGGTAGGGGAAGTAATCTGGCCTGTCATCGTGGCCAACATCTTCAGGTTTCCTCGGCTCTGGGAGGCGGCGCAAGTTACAGTTCATGGTGGAAATGAAGTAGCCGCAGACTTGATTGTCACAGAACGAGTATACTTTTTGTCTTCGTTCCTCAAACTAGTTCCACTTAGGTCCTCGCTGATCGTCCCCTTTAGGCGGGGGAGACCGCTGATATGTAGGGGGGCCTTGGAGATTTGGTGGAGGCCTTAGCGGTGGAGTAGGCCCAGGGGCCGGCTTGAGTGTGAATGCAGATGGTTCTACTCTAGGGGCTCTTTTTGTAGGAGCGTGCAAGGCTATTCAGGACATCGAATTAGTCAGCTGTATGGAGTCCTCAATTCTCTGGGCAATGGCCGAGAGATGGTGGAAGCTAGTGGTTCACTCCACTGGTTTGAGCGGTGTTCACAGCTCATCTCTAAGATTATCGATGCATTTGGCTAGCATCTCATATTGGGGCATTGTCCTGTTCAGAGAAGAGGTATTACCCTTCCATCTGGAAATGAAATCTGAGACCCTCTCATTCTCCCTCTTCTTGCAGTTCATGAGGTCGCTGACTGTTGTTTTGGGCAATGTCGAGATGAAATGGAACACGAATTGCTTCTGAAGGTCCTCCCAGCTCTTTATTGACTCGGCTGGCAGACTCGTGTACCAGAAGAAGGAGGATCCTTGCAAGGTCTGTATGAAGCATCTGAGTTTCACTGCTTCTTGTTGTTCCGAAGGTCCCATCATAGGGTCACAATAGGACACGTAGTGCATCAAATGCTGTTCCAGATCGCCTGACCCGTTAAAGATAGGGAATACAGGGATCGCAAAATTGGGTGGAGGAGGTGTGTTGGTCAGCCAGTCTGGGTAGGGTTTCTGCTCTAGCTGTATTAGAGCGCTTCGACCTTCCATCGCTTCCAATCGAGTCGTTAGCGCCTCGATGGTGTTGGTGAGACCCTGGTTTACATCCTGTTGGGCCTGGTCCTGGGCAGGCGTAGCCCGAGGCATTTCTTGAGGATCCGGATTGGCCGACACCAAGGGTGCATATTCCGTTCAGGGTACCCTCGGGGGGTTCGGGCATACTTTCTCTGGTTGCTTCCTAAGTGGAGGGAAATCTTGGTATTAATCATCCACATTTAGGTAGTTGGACAAACCAGGTGCCTCATTGGGCAAGAGCCCTGACCGTGCTTCATTTTCTGGGGCAACACTTAGCCTTTGAGGTGTACTTGCTGGGAGTGCAAGAGGTGGCTCCTCCTGGGATGCACTTTCAATAAGGTGGTTCCTCTGGAGTAGCTCGGCGTTAAGACGCCTCAATTCTTTTATCTCCTCTTCCTGCCGACCGAATCTCTCTTCGAGTGTGAGTGGCTCATTTTTGTCGAGAGAAGAAGGCGGGTTAAGGGTAACCAATCCCTTATTATTATCCTTATTGGAAGCTCGTTGGGTAGGTAGAGAGTGGTTGGCTGGAAGGACGACCATATTTAGGGCGGCCCTCTAGATCCGGGTGTGCACACCTGGTGGTTTGTTGTGAGTCACAGCCTGACCGGAACTATCATCTCCTGATCCCTCCTGATTTGCAGAATCTCTGGTGTCACCCATGGGGTTAACCTCTATGACGTTGATAGATGCATATCGAAGGGCGGATAAGATGTCGTCTTCCAAATGGGAAGAGGATCCCCCATGTCTTGTGCTGGCCTTCCCCTTCGTGACCTGGGATTACCTTCGAACTTCTTGGAGAAGGGTGACGCAGATATTTCTTTGATGCGACCTTACAGTGTGCCTTCCTCATGGAGGGGATGATGATTAAAATGATGGGATAGGATGGGAAACTCCTCTTCTAACTGTCCTCCCCAGACGAGATAACACTGATTCTCATGGGGGAGGTTGTTTTTGAGGGGGTAATAATGCCCCAAGCCCTGTGGGCTGGGGTTGGCCCCGTTCCTTGGACACTGAGTCTCTTCCCGATTTTATTGGTCTTACGAGGGCATTTATTGTTAAAAATTCCCCCAGCCCTGCAGGAAGGGGTTGACCCTAGATTGCGGAAGTGGTTGCGGCTATCCCGACCTGCCTGATCTCACGTGCCCCCATTCGGGGGTAAACTGGGTTTGATGCCGAGTCTTTCTGGGGACCAATCCCTCCTGGGGAGGCAGGAAAAGATTGCTGATTTTCCTCTCTTAGGTGAGAGGCCTATTGTATGCTCTCAGTGGCCTGATTCAGGAGTTATTGAATGGATTGTTCCTGTCAGGCCTAACGCTTCTGGGACTTACTCAAGGCCCGACTCTATTGGGTGTGTTGCCTTTCCTTAACAGGGTGACCACTCGATTGCCTTCTTGACGTGATGAAGTTGCAAGACACCATGCTAAACGGGTTCTTCTGGGCAAGGAGAGGAGTGAAATGCATAGCTCTATTTTCCCCCCATCCCCTGATCTAGACTCCCGTTGAAGCGTCACCGATGAGGCGGTGCAGTTGGTGCAGCGCATGAAGGCAGGCTATGTCCATGTTTCCTTTATGCCTCTCGGGTCACTGTTGCCATGCTGAAGGAAGAGCATTTAGGTCGATGTGACACAAGAGGTCTCCAATCGTCTTAACGTGGTCTACATACCCGTCGTAGGGAAGGAATCTTTATTTCAGTCGGTGGAGGGTTGTCCATATATTATGGCAGATGTCGTGCACGCATTCTTCAGACAACTCTAGGGGTATGTCGAACTGAGAGGTGGTCTTGGGCCAAAACATAACTGGTATATCATCCCTAGCCAGTCGTTTCCTCAGGTGCAACATATCGGCATACTCATCCGCTATTGACTCCTCTACCTGGTCATCCCAACTGAGACGCTCACTGTCAATGTGGTCAGAGGCAGTGGGACTGGTAGGTGCTGAATCATTATGTGGGAGATTCCAAGGTGGTTTAGAAGATTAACGTGGCCCTGGAACAGCTCCTGATCGATGAAGGGTGTAATTAGTGACAAGCTGGGAATCTGACATGCTCGATCCCGTCCTTCTGAGTGCCTGGACATACAAGGGCTTTTTTGTGCTTGATTCTCCAGGGGGAGGACCTTCCTATTGATATTATATGCCATCGCGGGGAGGACCTTCGCAATGGCAGCCATAATGGCGAGGACTACCATTACTGCTTGATGCATCACTGCATAGAGGACTTTTATAGTGCATGCCCAGGGGAGGACCTCCAAGGCGTGTCACAACAAGGGGAGGACCTTCTGGCTGCACATCATCATTACAGGGAGGGCCTTTGCAACAACTACCATCATAGAGAGGATGACCATCATGGCTTGACGTTCGATGTGCATCCTGGGGAGGACCTTCAGGACACACTGTGACAAGGGGAGGACCTTCTTGTTTCTTGGGGCCAATGCGAGGAGGGCCTTCGCAATGGAGGTCGTGGTGGTGAGGACTACCATCCAAGCTAAAGCAATGGTGAGGACTACCATTACTGCTTCCGTAGGGAGAATATCTATGGGATACACCCTTGGGAGGGCCTCTAGAATTTACTGCAATGAGGGGAGGACCTTCTTGTTGCCTGAAGTCTCTACGGGGAGGACCTCTGTTATCAGGGTAGTGAAGACTACCACCGTGATCTGATGCCTGATTGCGCGGAGTGTCATTGCAACATAACCCCTGGGGAGGACCTTCAGGTCAGGACACAACAAGGGGAGGGCCTTCTTGTCGTGATGAGATGTCACTACGGGGAGGGCCTCCGTAGTTGAGACTATGATAGTGAGGACTACTATCACAATTTGTGGTCCCACTGCATAGAGAGTGATTGAAGTGTATACCCTGGGGAGGAACTTCAGGGAGGACTGCAACAAGTGGAGGAACTTCTTGGTGCTCGATCTTCTGGTCATGTGGAGGGTTTCCATGACTCACATCAAAAGAGGAGCTCTCGTGATCGATCATTATATTCTAGCGGGGGAGGCCCCTGCGGGTGCTCTGGGGAGGACCTTCAGAGCTGCTCGTAGCGACATTATTGGAAGTACCTTCGCAACTTCTACTACCACTCCCATAATATGGTAATGGGTGGGAAGGGTTCCGTGCCTGTGATGTGTGCTTGGCGGCATTGGGAACCCAAGATTCCAGCAGAGCTGAGTCATGAGCCCGCCCTTTATTTTCTGACTGCCTTCGGTGCATACGGGGCGCTTTCTTGTGGGTAGCCGGGACTGTCTACTATATATAACGGCCTTCACCTTCGGGTACCTGTCTAATTGGGACCCGTGATATTGTCGAGATATGACGATGAACGTCTTGACTTTTATCAGGGATATATGCCTGCTCTGGAGCATCCACCATGATGGACGGGTGTCCCCCAGTTGGAACGAGTGAAGCTGCTCGATCCGGCTGCCCTTGTGTCGTGGAATATAGTCGGCGACCCTCCTGGGTAGAAGCAGAGATGAAAATATTCTCCGAGGCAGCTATCTCATCTCTTAGATGAGTCACCTCAATTGGGGAGACGGGTTCACGGGCCTGAGTCCTTACTATTGCCGCCAATGCAATTACATTCTAGAAAGTCTACAAGATATGATCTGGGATCGATACCTGCTCCTCCATCATTTACAGGATATGTAGAGAGATATCTTTGTCTGAAATGGGTATGAAGGCCCGTTCCGGTATCAGAGTAAGAATGTCCTGCTCCGGTCCTCCAGTGGTTAGTGGGTACTGATAATTATCCTGTGTCGGGGTAGGTGAATGAATCTGCCCCTGTACTGAGATATGTCGGTTTATCTCTCTGTTTGCCACCACATCGAGGCGGCATACTTTACTTGCATCCACAGGGAGATGGCCCAGTATATATTGGTTTCCTACCTTATCAATTCGGTGGCCTTTGTTGGCGGGGAGATGTGCCCGCCTATGAATTGCCGCCACATTTGGGTGGCGGGATTTGTTGATCGCCACCATGTCAGGATGGCGAGTGTCAGAACGATCTACTAGGAGATGTTCCTATAGGTGCTGGGTCGCCACCACGTCAAGATGGTGGGATTTACGACCCTGGGCAGGGAGAGGTGCCTGCTGGGTAGATGTCGTCATGTGTGAGTGATGGGCTTGATGGAGCTTGGCAGGGATGTGCGCCAACTCGTATAATGCTGCCATATCTAGATGGTGGGCTTGGGATGAGCGAACAGGTGTAGGTGCCTATTCGTGGTACGTCTCCGTGGCTGGGTAACGGAGCTCCTCCTCAGGGACCAAGGTGATGACCATTCCCCAATTGTACGCCTTCCGCCCTCGTCGGGCGGTCTGAGGGGCCGGTGTTCGGGGAGCATGGGCCTAAATCCTCGGGGAAACATCCTCCTTGGTGCGAGGATTTTGAGTCACGACATGACTGTGATGGTGCCTTCCGGTGGGGGCCTTCTAGCGGAACCCCCGTTCGGCATGGATGAAGTCCTCAGCATCGACCTCATCCGCCTCCCTATGATAAGGGAGGTAATCATCCTCCCGTTCCGGGGAGAGAATCCCAAAACGGTTTGAGACGGCGAGAGAGGCCATCTTGACCTGCCTTTGTGGCCACTGCTAGGCAGGCGACCGGTGAGTTCTGGCAGACTAGAGGGCGTGCATGGCCGCCTCTACCGTTGGGAGAGTACCATTCACGTGGTACTCTCAGATCAGCGCATCCGAGACCTAGTGTTGAAGATGTCGGGTGGGTGACGGGGTCCTCCGTAGGTGAGGATGTATGGTTCTTGCGTAGTTGGAAGCGCACACCTGTGAGTTCCTTTGTGATGCCATAGGATTGAAGGGAGTTCTGAAGGTACCTGTAAAAAATATTCTAAAAAGTACACAAAGCAAACCTGTCAAAGCAGTATCTCATGATCCCATGTGTAATTAGTGACCTTTAATGTCCATCCTTATGAGTTTAAGGGGGAACAGGGTGAGATTAGGTTAAATTCGTCATGTTTGGTTAAAGATTCACATCGGGTTCACCATTTTTGTTTCATGGTTTCGGCCTCGAAATGCCCAACGGTTCTGTATCCGATGACGCGTGGACCTGCTTTCCAAAGGCAGGTGTTCGCTGGATGGTCTGACCAGCGACACTTAAGAACTCACATTGGTCAATAGGATGGGAAGTCGGGCTCATCGCACCCTTTTGGGGGGGGGGATTTATTGCCTGTTCTGGGACTCTCTTATAGATTTAAGACGTATTCATATGTTCACGAATCTTTGGTTTATACCCAAACATATTATCCATGGATTCAACCTTGGTTGGTAATGGTCAACTGAACGCAGGGACTCAGAATCATTTACTCCTAAGGTTTACCATCCATCATTGGGTTAATGACCCCGAGGAGTTTGGGCTCACTGAGGTGGCACAAAGAATGGTAGGGTGAACCGATGTGGAGATAGTCGAATCGACCAGTTATTGGGCTTGAACCTCAGGGAGGCCTTGTACATACCCTGCCTAAGGGATAGTGATCAAAGTCCACGTAGTTCGGGTATACAGTTTAACGTCACGCTGGGAGGAGGATACAGTTTAACGTCATGATGGACGGAGGATACAGTTTAACATCATGATGGAAGGGGGTGGGACTCGACGTGAAGAAATGATCGAGTGGTGGGATTGAACCTCGTGGATGATTCCTACATACCATGCCTTGACATGGATCAAAGTCCCTGTAGTTCGCTTATGTGTCGGGGAATCGACGTGATGATGGACTGAGTGGTCCGATGGGTGGTGGGATTGAACCTCATGGAGGCTTCCTACGTACCCTGTCTAGGAGGCAGGGATCAAAGTCCATGTAGTTCGCTTAGTGGGGATTACTCTCTGAGGAGGCCCAGAGTGATGGATTGGGGCTTACACTCTGAGGAGGCCCATAAGAGGATGTCATGGTTGATGCTTACTCTAATCCCATGTGAGTCATGCTCGGTGTGAGACACAAGAGGCAGCAGGGACCAGACGATCACGTCGCGAAAGGTGTGTCCGTGAGGAATGGAGTGGGGCTTCTGCATGGAGTGGCCCATAAGGTTGGGGATTACTCCGAGATGGATGCCTAAGGTGATCGATTGGAGCTTACACTCTGAGGAGGCCCATGTGACAAAGTGTAGCACGAAAGGGAAAGGGGGTTCTCCTATGCCCTTCTCCTCTCTTGTAGTGCATGAGGGCTTCCTTCTGATGGGTATTTTACCACCCCCGAAGAGCCCTGAACAAGTAGAGGGGGTTCCCAAGCTTAGACTCCACATTACCGTGGGAATGTGACCCGAGGAATGTTTTGGGAATCTGCTCAAGGGTCGGGGAAACCCCTTCACCTCTACTTACCGTGGGTATGTGAACTCAAAATGGTGCACTGATGCACCTGAGGGTCACACCATGCGGATCCGATGGCTCTAGTGGAGGCCTCGTCTTGGGGCCGATGAGTAGACCCATGAGGGGGTTGCGGAGGATCGGGTCGGATTGGAAGGATTTTATCTGGCCTAGAGAATGGGAACTCTGAAGGCTCTGATGGGACACAAGTATGAAGGGGTGGTGGCGCCCATTGCGTAGGAGGGTGCTACGTGGCTGGAGAAGCCGTCTGCGAACCAGGGCGGTCTGCGGACTGAGGGGCATCCTGCGAACCAGGGCAGTTTGCGGTCTGGTGAGCATCCCATGAACCAGGGTGGTTCGCGGCTTTGGGTTTGGCCCGCGTAAAAGGGGGTACGTATAGGGGTCCGTGCGAGCAGCGGCTGCCAAGGGCGGCGCCGATCGGGGGTTCGTCGGTTGTGGCTTCGCCCATGTAGGAGGGTGCTACGCGGTGCGGCAGATCGGAAAAGAGGCATAAACACCCTTGTCCGTGGGGAGTACATCCGCGGAGGGGCTATGGTTCACGGTTTCCTTTTGTTTGTTATTTTATGTTCATGGTTCACCAAATTATTATGCGTTTTCGGTTCTTTATTAGTTCGTTCCCAGGTTTATACCTGCTCCTGTTCGCGAACTGGAACTTCACTATTTGCGAGATCCTTAGCCTTCCTTCGAAATCCTTCAACCCGAATCTGATCGCTCTTCTCCTCCTCTACCTTCGAATCGTCCGAATCCGAATTCCAAATCCCTTCTCCTTTCCCCCCGGTCTCCTTTTATAGAGTGGGGAAAGGGATGTATCTGCGATCATGTGGAACCTTTTGCGGAGGCCCATAACCAAATACCCGGTTTACAACTGACTTGGTCAATCCGCGATTCTCGGTGGGTATTGAGCGCTTCTCCTCCATGAAACGAACTCAGAGTGTGCTTCATGGCCATGGAGGGTTCCACATCTATTTTGAAAACAACAGAGGTGGTTCAGATCATCTGGCGCGGTCCGCGGCTGGGGCGTTCTGTGAATGGTGAATCGGACTGGCTCCTGCCCTGCTTCGCGCCCGCGGAGGACTTCCGCCTCCATTCCGCGAACGACGATGGTGCAGACCGGATTGGTCAACGTGGTCCGTGGCTGGGGACAGTTTGCGAAAGTGGACCGGTTCAGCACCCATCCTGCCTTGCGTCTGCAGAGGATCACCACCTCTATTTCGCGAACGACAATGGTCCTCAAAGGGAGTGCTCCGCGGAACCGGTCGTGCGACATCATCTTCAGACCGGTCTGTGGACCGGTCCAATTCGTCCATGC
Source organism: Viscum album (assembly GCA_963277665.1). Classification (NCBI taxonomy): domain Eukaryota; kingdom Viridiplantae; phylum Streptophyta; class Magnoliopsida; order Santalales; family Viscaceae; genus Viscum; species Viscum album. Next base: position 1,829,597,151 of record OY728164.1, on the reverse strand, counting down.
CTTTAAAATATTTTCCCCAATTTCTTTGGGGAGGTGGGTAGCATCTCCTTTGCGGATTTTTCAGGAAACTACAACCCTGTGCAAGATAATTGAGACTTTTACGACAGAACAAGCATGAAGAACAACGTAATTAATGCCTGAAATAATGAAATGAATAAATATTATTAAAAAATGAGTTGTAAAACATTATAAGGGAATAATATATGATATCATAAATATTAATATTGACCTATTATAAGTTAATAGTAGATTTAAAACCATTATACATGAGTTTCAGACATGTACGGTTGAAATTGGACCTAAGGTAAGGGTTTCTCATGTAACTTTTACTTTTGTGAGATATATTTTTATTCAACCCTCATTTATTGTGTGTGGGGTATGTATACCATCATTTTATATATAATATTATGAATCTATTTATCTTCATGGTATTCAATTTTTCATTTTATGGTCATTAATTTTATGGGGTATACGGTTTGACTGATTACAATGTGGTTAGGAATTTCATCTCAATCTCCTTTCATTGAGGAATTTTTCAATGTTATACACCCACTTTATTTTATTAGGTGTATATACATGCCCTTTTAATTATCATATCACTAATTTATATATTCTCATGTTATTTAATATTTTTTAAAATTTTATTCTTTCATGGGGACTTTGATTTTAATTTTTGAAGTGGTATCAGACACTTTGAATATTTAAAGATTTAATATCACAATATTTTTCTCCAAGTCAATATTCTTGATATTATTTTCCATATTTTTTTGATAGATATAAATGTATTAAAAATTAAATTTTATATCTATTTTTAATTTCATTCAAAGGTTTTTGAAAAGAGACTTTTTATGTGTTTTATATGGAACGTTTTGCAAAATTTAAATGGGATGTTTTTATAAACTTATAACAGAATAAGAAGATTTTCCCACATTCATGGTGCATTAATTTTTCTAAGATTCCTTTAAAATATTACATGTATATTTAAAATGAAAATTTTTTCTCTTATGATTTCACACCTTTTTATGAATAAGTGATTTCAATGTTAAAAATGGTATATTCATCAATAATTTTTTAGTGATCTTATCTATGTCAACATCCTTTATTCAATCCTATGCTTCATTGAAGTTTATCTATTATGATAATATTTACCGTATCTCACTTTATAGTTTATGATCATCTCGACTGGGGATGTACTATTTTGACACCATTTACCAAATTTCTCTGGATGGTTTCTGATTATGTTTATTGTATAGAGTATTTACATTTTTTATTCTAGTTTAAATATTATTCTATATGTTGATTATGTTTCTACCCTTTCATATGTGAAATGAATTAGACTTCTTAATTGTTTGGTGATGCCCTATATTGACCCTCGATCCATCGGTAGGTCTCATGAGACAAACTATACCGAGTTTTAACCAGCGATTTACCCAATTATGTAGAATTCTTGGATGAGGCCTTGATGATATGTTTATGATGTCCTAAATTATGAATTCCACCATTATGAAACTATTTATTGGTATTACATGTGATTATTAAACAATTAAAATATCTACGGGTAAGTACCATTCTTATGTAATTTTTATATTGAATTATTTGATAATATTTTATTTACTCCATATTATTCTCAAGGTATTAATTAAATGGCATGAATTTAAGTTATTTATATTGCCATATTATTTATGACCAATTATTGATGTTAGATTCCATTGTATCAATATCCTTACTAAGCATTTGATCTCACCCCTTTCTTTTGTTTTATTTTCCACTGGATACGAGGAAGTATATTGTGGTTGTTATGTAGGGATATACTAAGAGAAAAAATAGAATTCTTGAAGTGAATTATTTTGGATTTAATGTTTTTAAATGTAAAGTGAATTTAAATTACGTATCTAATTTAACAATACTACTAAACTATTCATTCATTTGGGAAGTAATCTCTTGTACTCTATACCAGTGTAATATAGTAAGGCACTGATTCTGGCCTACTGGGGTTGGGGTAATTTTATATAGTATTAGAGTAGGTTTAGTAGAAATATTGGGAAATAGGTTTAGGAAAACACATATTAGTGAATATAATCTTATGATATAATTTTAGGATAATTATATTATAACATCCCAAAAAACCAAGATTATGAGATTATCTACGCATAAAATTTTCAATTTATGTTAAGTATTTCACTTGTTTTTGGATTATACATTATGTTTCATAGTGATATGATCTAATATAGTGTATTTCCTAATTTATAAATGGAACCTCACAGAAGTAATGGGAACCTCATCAATGCACATGATCCAAAGAGTAATAAGGATGATATATTTTGTGGTCTTATGTCAATATTTCAAAGGGAACAAGTTTCCCAAACATTCTCATCATATGAGGACATAGTATAATATGATAATGAGATCAAGAAAGAATTATCTTTTTATTATGGATTCAGAGATAAGCATGAGAAAAAGAGTACAACTAGGAAAAATAAGGACAAAGTAAATAAAAGAAATTATTATTTTCCCACATGTAATAATAGTGGAAAGAAACACCCTAGTACTTTCTTAAAAGGAATGTGAGTTTACTACAAGTGTGGAGATAAAGGAAATTGTTATTTTTATTTCAAGTGTAAGAAAAAGGTTTCCAATGTGAAATGATTCAAACCCAAGGAGATGAGACACTACACAAATCAATATCTCAAGTGTCAAAGGAATATACTCCCAAAGAGTATATTGGATCATTATCAAACTTATACTTAAACCATAGATGAAGAGGAATGATTAATATTCCTATGTTTGGATTCCATAATTATGTATTTGGAGTTTTTTATCAATGATGTACCGGTTATAAGAGTTATAGAATAAATAATTATTGTACTATAGTACTTATTCTTTAACAAATTGGAAGCATGTGATGAATAACATCAGAAACTGATAGAGCACTGTCGTGGGCGCCCTCAAATGATTAATGTGATTTTGGGGTACTTAGGTGCAGCAGAGTGGCTGACCAAGGTTGTCTCTCAAAGGAGGAAGTGAATTTAACAACTTATTAAAGGTATTCTAAAAATAAAATAAAAGAGAATAAAATAAAAACACTACTTTAAAGGATTGGGTATTTTTTATAGTTTATGAATCTAGAAGAAGTTTGCTGGAAGAAGATTGTATATTTTTTTGTTTTTTGTTTTGAAATGAATTTCGATTAGAATGACACAACAAGAAGATGTTTTTTTAGAAATCTATTTTAAAAGGTGTAATTGATATAACTCTAACTCTTCATTCACTTATTAATAATTATCATTTAAATCAATATACACTTACTTATGATCCCCTAATTTGTTATCCCTCGAACCCTATGAGAGTTAACTTAACCACAAAGATGAAATTACTTAAACCCTAGGCTAGCTTCGGAACACGCAATCGCAGCACCCTGCTTTGATTGTTTTTATAAAGATAGCTTATTGTCAGTGGTTAATTAGAGAACATATCCATTCTGGAAATGAGGATGAATTGTGTTTAGGGATTATACTTGAACTCTACAAATTTATCCCATGTGGTCTTGTATTACCGATTAAGATTACGCTCTCACAATTAACACAAAATCCCGACCTCGCGTGTTTTTGTGTTAATTGTTCAATTACTTGCTTAGTTTCTTGTAATTTAAAAACACAATTCATGGATCATATTATGTGAATTACAGTAGCTCATTGATTCAAAAATAATTAAATTAAGAGGGTAGAAGATAGATCGATTACTAAAAGACTACTCTTCCATGGGTGGTGTAATCATCATAGAAGCGTTTTGCATGTGCAAAGGTTTATAATGGGTATAACCCAATAACGCTTCTACTCAAGAATTCCAACCTAAAGAGGAAGATTAAGAGAATAAGAAATTTAAACAAAACAGAAGAAAAGAGAAGATATAAAAGAAGAACAAAGAAGTTTATTACACAATTAAAAACATTACAAAATGAAGAAGAGAAGGAGGCTTCGATGAGGGGATCCTTGCTTCAAGAGATACCCCTCTTACAATGTTTGGAGAATTTGGGTGAAACAAATTATTCTCTGCCTACAATCTCCTGATGCACGTCCCAACCCCTCCAAATGAGAAAAACTCCAATTTATAGAGTGGAGGGGAGGCTAGGTTTAAAGAGGTTTCAAGTGTGAATGGGAAATCTCGGCCAAATATTTTAATACAACTTTCACCGCCCATTTGACCCCCAAAACGCGTGAAACAGCTCTCCTTCCAGAAGGATGCATTGTGGGAAAAGTAATCCCCGAGCTCCGCTCAAAATATGGGATTAATCAAAGACAGGATGAAGAAGATATGGCCCAAATACATAACCCATGTCCCTTCTGCCGAGTCCAGCCCACCATTGGATTAATGCCGCATTTACTCCATCCAAATTCCCATTTTAGCTCTAGTGTCCTGAATGAAAGTTGTAGAAAATTAAGTTAGGAATACTGTTAAAAAATTTAAAATTACAATGAAAAATATAAAAATATTTATCTTCGAAATACTACAGTGCACTATAAAGGGTAAAACTGGAATTTTCACCAAATTTTCAAATGAATGATCAAATCCCAAATATTTTATAAATAAACATATTTAGCAAAATGTGGGGAAATTATATCATTTATTATCAATAAAATATTCAACAAAATAGTGTTTTATCAACTCCCCCACACTTACCCTTTTGCACTCCTGGGCAAAACCTCATATCAAGTAAACATTATTATCAAATCAAAACCAATTTTAAAACACATATCCTTGAGATCAATCAATTTCACACCAAGAATAAAAAGATATCATTCCTCATAAAAAACCTTATTTCAAGTTCTCTATTAATATCATTCAATATATTTCCACTTCTTTTATCCTCCCATGCACAAAACACTTACCTCGCTTGAATTTTCTCTCATCACTCAAATATCAATTTTTTTGCAATGTCTTTCTCATCCAAACTCATAAAAGGGTCACCATAGGCTTGATAGATTCCTACATCGCCACCTGATTTGAGTCAAGGACATGTGTCTATCATGAGGACTTTTCAGGGTTGTTCTATGGATTTCAGTTGGTAGGATTTAAATGTGAAAAATTCTGAGGCTGAATGAGGAGGGCTTGACTCTTTTTGAAGCAAAATTGCATTAATCTAATTTTAACATAAATATGGTCTTCTCCTCAATCCACATAGTATCAATTCAGCCCCATCATCATGAAAAGTCATGAAAGGTTTACACCATTCATCATTTGAGCATAAAAAATTTCAATCTTCTCAAACATGATTTTCTTGAAAGCTCCAGATGAGTACAGCTTTCCACCACAATTAGAAGCTCCAGAAAAGGCACAACTTCACTTGTCATGAAAGCTCCAGAGAAGTCACAACTTTCAATATAATGGCTTTCTTCAGTAGAAAACACATCTCTTCAGAATTTAATTTTCCACCAAAAGTATCACAGAATGTGGTGGAACAACACAAAACAGCTTCCCCCACACATAAGCTCAACTAGATTATGCAATTTCACTTCAAGAGTTGGATGGATAGGGAAAATTGGCTTGTAATGTGGCTAACCTAACAGGCTGTGCATGGATTCTAAGGGCTACAAGGATTAAATATTCAAGGTAGGCCATTATAAAAAAAGGATTCTTTGAAATAGGGGCTTTAATACCAAACAAATTCCTCAATCATTTAAACACATGTACCTCAAACCCTCAAGTTTTCACAGGAATAGATCAAATTATGGTTAAATCAAGCATGGTTTGGTTCTATCAAGAAGTGAGGTGAATGTAAAGAATATGAAAATAATGGTTCAGAAGCCTCACAGGAAAGTGATTTCAAATATAAATACAGTGAGATGTGGCATGGGATTCAAAATTCAGTGTACTTTTCATGAAATTACTAAATATTTGAACTTGAAACAAAGTCATTTCAGCATTCATTTAAGCTTAGTTTCAGAGGATAAATCGTTTCACTCATTGATATGAATTTCAAAATTGTGATGAGAATCATTTCAGCTCAAATATTTCAAAAATACAAAGAAAATTGAAAAATAAACACACAAAATTTGAAAAAAAAAACACAATTTTTTTTGGTTTTTTTCAAATAAGAAAACAATTTAAATTACATACTAAAAGGTTCCCTCCCCCACACTTAAAATATTGCATTTTCCTCAATGTGAACCCATGAGATGATATATGCACATGAAATGTAGAATTTTTAAATAGGACAAATAATATAAAAGTGAAAGGGTTAGGAACAGCCTGATGTGCTCAAGTGATGATGGGGTTATGCAGTGTGATAAAATCCACTGCATCAGTAGGAAGTCCCTCAATGTATCTCTTCAATCGTTGCCCATTGACTGTAAAGCTCCTTCCAGTGTCCTCTTGTGTGATCTCCACTGCACCATAAGGAAAAACATTAGATACAATATATGGACCTAACCATCTGGAACGCAACTTACCAGGCATCAGCTTCGGTCGTGAACTGTAGATAAGGACTTTCTCTCCAACATGAAACTCCCTTTGTTGGATCATTTTGTCATGAGATGCTTTTGATCTTTCCTTTTAGATCCTTGAGTTATCATATGATGACAGTCGAATCTCTTCAAGCTCTTGAATTTGCAACTTTCTTTGAATTCCAGCTTGGGCCAAATCCATGTTGCATTTCATTATAGACCAATATGCCTGATGCTCGACTTCCACTGGGATATGACATGCTTTCCCAAAAACAATCCTAAATGGGGAAATACCAATGGGTGTCTTGTATGCTGTCCTATAAGACCACAATGCATCATCCAAGCACTTGCTCCAATCCTTCCTATTTGGCTGCACTGTTTTCTCCAATATTTGCTTCAACTCACGATTTGAAACCTCAGCCTGGCCATTTGTTTGGGGGTGGTATGGTGTTGATGTTTTGTGTGTCACCCCATACTTTCGAAGGAGGGAAGCAAAATTCCTATTACAAAAGTGTGTCCCTTGGTCACTGATGATGGCCTTTGGTACTCCAAACCTGCAAAAAATCTGTGCTTTGACAAAGTCCACAACAACATGAGAATCGTCAGTCCTGGTGGCCTTAGCCTCCACCCATTTACTCACATAATCAACAGCAACCAAAATATACAAAAATCCAAATGAACTAGGAAAAGGACCCATAAAATCAATGCCCCATACATCAAAAATCTCACAGAATAGTATGGTTTGTTGGGGCATCTCATGTCTCCTAGAAATATTCCTAGTGTATTGGAAACGAGAGCATGACTTACAAAACACATGGGAATCATGGAACAAGATAGGCCAATATAATCCAGAGTCGAAAACCTTCCTAGCTGTCCTTTGGGGTCCAAAGTGTCCACCACAAGCAAGTGTATGACAGAAATGCAAAACAGACTCAAACTCATGATCGAGAACACACCTCCTAATGACTTGGTCACTACACATGCGCCAGAGGTAAGGATCATCCCACACATAATACCAAGACTCATTTTTTAATTTTTGGACTTGATATTTCTTTAAATTTGAAGGGATTTCAGAGGAAACAATGTAGTTCACTAAATCAGCATACCAAGGATGCGTACCTGAGATGGAATAACGATGCTCATCAGGAAAAGTGTCCCTAAGTGGTACCTGGTCCAAGGTGTCATCCTCTAGTGTGTAAGTAGCCTACTCATGTGGTCTGCCACCAAATTCTCTGACCCCTTCTTGTCCTTTATCTCAAGGTCAAACTCTTGAAGAAGGATCATCCAACGGATAAGTCGTGGCTTTGCATCTGGCTTCTTCACAAGGTACCTCAAAGCTACATGGTCAGAAAAAACAACTACTTTAGAGCCCAATAAATATGAACGGAATTTATCTAAAGTAAATATGACAGCAAAAAACTCCTTTTCTGTGGTTGTGTAGTTTTATTGGGCTGAATCCAATGTCCTTGATGCATAGGCAATCACATGTGAACGTCCTTCCACCCTCTGAGATAAGACTGCTCCAACCGCGAAGTTGGAGGCGTCACACATAAGCTCAAATGGAAAGTCCCACCGCGGGGGCTGTATGATCGGTGGAGTGGTCAGACACTTCTTTAGATCATCAAATGATACCCTGCATGAATCATCAAAATTGAAGTCAATATATTTTTGAAGCAATCGAGATAAGGGTAGAGCGATCTTACTAAAATCTTGGATGAAGTGTCGATAAAATCCAGCATGTCCAAGGAATGATGGAACATCACACACACATGTAGGATATGGAAGGGATGAAATAATGTCTACCTTAGATTTATCAACTTCAATGCCATGTTGTGAGACTATATGACCTAAGACAATTCCCTTTTCGACCATGAAATAACATTTTTCAAAATTTAAGACCAGATTCTTCTCAATACAACGATGCAACACATCACTCAAACTAGAGAGACAATAATCAAATGAGGATCCATAAACTATAAAATCATCCATAAATACCTCCATGCAGGTCTCAATGAAATCTGAGAAAATACTCACCATGCATCTCTGGAAGGTACCTGGGGCATTGCAAAGTCCAAATGGAATCCTTCTGTAAGCAAAGGTACCGAATGGGTAGGTGAATGTTGTCTTCTCCTAGTCCTCTACTGCAATGGGAACCTGAAAATAGCCAGAGAAACCATCCAAGAAGCAATAATGTGTCCTACCTGCAAGTCTCTCAAGCATCTGGTCAATGAATGGAAGTGTTAAATGGTCCTTACGAGTGTATTGATTCAGTTTCCTATAATCAATACACACTCGCCAACTATTTTGAACTCTCACTGGAACTAACTCATCATTTTTATTTTTTAAAACAGTGAAACCAGTTTTCTTAGGCACAACCTGAATTGGACTTACCCACTGAGAATATGAAATAGGATAGATTATACCTGCCTCGAGCAATTTTGCAACTTCTTTTTTAACAACCTCCAAAAGTGTTGGATTGAGTCTCCTTTGTGGTTTCCTCATCAGTTTAGCCTCATCCTCCAAGAGAATCCTATTCATGCAAATGGAAGGGCTAATACCTGATATGTCTGACAATGTCCAATGAATTTCCCTAATGTTACCTCTCAATAGATTCAAAAGTTTTTCTTCTTGTTCAAAAGAGAGATTTTTAGAAATGATAAAAGGTAATCTATCACCACTCATCAAGTATGCATATTTAAGATTTGGGGGCAATGGCTTGAGTTCCAATGTAGGGGGTGATGTATGGATGGAGAAATTGATGCAACAGACATATCTGCACAATGAACATCCGTATCAGAATAAAAATCATCATAATCAGAGAATAAAGCATCAAATCCATCAGCATACTCAACATCCATGTCATAATCAGAGTGAACATGATCAAAATCAGAATATGAATCCACATCGAAATCAAATCCAAGAAAGGATTGTGTATTAGAAACATGTGTGGAAGTGCTCTTAGACATCAAACTCGAACCAATACTCATAATCTCCCTAAGCATAGGACAATCAAATTCTATGGAGTTTTTATTTGGTGGTTCAAATGGGAGATAACAAAAGCAGAATGGTCCTATGAGGGGTACTTCATGGAATCCATAACATTAAATATCACAACTTCATCTCCAAATTCCATGGAAAGTGTACCCTCATTGACATTTATGATAGTTTTTGCAGTTTTGAGGAAGGGACTACCTAAGATAATGGGGGCATGAGAACTTACCTGATCATCCTCCATGTTAAGCACATAGAAGTCTGCTGGAAAGATCATGTCTCTTACCCGGACAAGTACATCCTCAAGGACTCCCGCTGGATATGCCATAGCTCTATTCACCAATTGCACCACTACTCTTGTTGGCTTCAACTCACCAACCTACAAGGAAGATAATACAGAGTGAGGAATCACATTTATTGAAGCTCCTAAATCACAAAGAGCATCAGAGAAGTGCAACTCCCCTATGGTACATGGGATGGTGAATGTCCCGGGATCCTTGCACTTTTTTGGCATTGATAGAGTTGGTGTAATGAGTACCGAGACATTCCTTCCAAGGTTGATCCTCTCATTTCCCTTGATCCCTCTTCGATTGGCGCAGAGTTCTTTTAATAATTTGGCATACCGTGGAATTTGCTTAATGGCTTCATGTAGAGGAATGTTGATATCCACATTCTTGAATGTGTCCAAAACCTCCTTTTGAATTGCTTCTTTATCCATCTTCTTGGTTTGAACAACCCTGTTTGGAAAAGGAAGGGGTTTAGGAGGAACATCATCAATCTTTTTCTTACCTTTATCTTTCTCCTTGGATTGCTCATCAGTTGGTATGGAATGCGGCTTCTCTAGAGTTGAGGTGAATCCTGGTGGAATGGTAGGTACAGATGTATCGTTCATTTACTTCCCACATCTCAATGTGATGGAACTAACATTCCCCTTTGGATTTGGAGTGGGTTGGGAAGGTAGATTTCCAGAATTCTTACTTACAAGTTCATGGAGGGCGGTGGAAATCTGGCTCATTTGAGTCTTCAACTCCCTCAGCTCCGAACCTTGACTCTTTAGATCATTCTGTTGATTAAGAACAATTTGCTTCAAAAGGTCATCAGTGTTAGAATATACCTTGGGTGGGGGATTCCCTTATTGTTGTCTTGTTGATGTTTGAGCTTCAAATCTCCTTTGGGGTTGTTGGAAACCCTGCTGGTAAGGCGGAGGCTGCTGGATGTTTGGTTGAAAAGGGGGCCTTTGTTGTTGTCCAGAGCCATACCTCATGTCCGACTGATCTTTCCACCCTTGGTTTTATGCTGGATCAAACTTCTTTTGGGGATATGGTTGTTGTTGTTGCTGCTGATATGGTCTCCCAGGGAACACTGCTGCACAATCTTCTGTTTCTTGGAGTTGTGGGTAACAGTCAGTTGGGTGGCTTGCCTCAGTGCAAATACCACAAGGCCTTGAAAGAGGGGGTAGAGATGTCTTTTGTGCCAAAGCAATTTGCCTCACCATAGTGGTCAATTCTTCCAACTTGGTATCAATCAAATGACTTTCAAGAGAGGAAGGACTTACCTGATGTACTCCCCTGACATGTGGTGTACCTCTATCGCCAAATTTTTGGGAGTTTTGGGCCATCTTGTCGATCAACGCACGTTAAACTACTGATGTCTTGTCCACCAATGCTCCTCCAGCCGCAACATCCACCATGCTCCTCTCCATGGGTGTGAGTCCTTCATATAAGTACTGAATGAGGAGTTGCTCACTGATTTGGTGATGTGGACAGTTTTCACACAACTTCTTGAATCGCTCCCAGTACTCATACATTGACTCCCCTTGTGCTTTCTTGATCCCCGATATCTCCTTTCGAATGGAAGTGGTCCTTGATGCTGGAAAAAATCTCTGCAAGAAAAGGCGTTTCAAATCATTCCAACAAGTTACATCTTCAGGTTGTAAATAATACATCCAGTCTTTTGCAGCTTCATCAAGTGAGAATGGGAATGCTCTTAATTTGATTTGATCTTCAGAAATATTTCTTGGTTTAAGGGTTGAGAAAACCACATTAAATTCTTTCAAGTGTTTATTGGGATCCTCACCAGAGAGGCCATGAAACTTTAGAAGTAAGTGAATTAACCCAGATTTTAGTTCAAAGTCCGATTCGACATTTGGGTATGCAATACAATTTGGTTGATAGTTAATATTAGGTGCATCCAATTCTTGAATGGTTCTATTAAGTTCATTTCCATTGTTTTTAGTCATTGGTTCTTCTTTTATGTTTGAATTTGAATTGCTTTCAATTTCCATGTTTCCAGAAGAGAGGAATTCACCAACTGATTGAATATTGAAACTTCCTGTGGATTGAGAATGTCTGATTCGTGCCCTAAGGCTACGTTCAATCTCAGGGTCAAGATCTAAGAGATATTCAGGATTAGTTCGTGTCATAGATCAAATAAAAATGAAAAGAAAGAAAGTGGGCCATAGTAAAATAAAAATGAGAAGTTTGAGTTGATGGTCCAAAAAAAGTAGAAGAAAATAAAAGAAGAAGAAGAAAAATCAGATTGGGTAAAGAAGGAAGAATGAAGAGAGGAAGAGAATAAAATGTAAAATAAAATAAATACCTCTAATTGGTTGAAATAATTACTTGCCTCCCCGGCAACGACACCAATTTGATAGAGCGCTATCGTGGGCGCCCTCAAATGATTAATGTGATTTTGGGGTACTTAGGTGCAGCAGAGTGGCTGACCAAGGCCGTCTCTCAAAGGAGGAAGTGAATTTAACAACTTATTAAAGGTATTCTAAAAATAAAATAAAAGAGAATAAAATAAAAACACTACTTTAAAGGATTGGGTTTTTTTTATAGTTTATGAATCTAGAAGAAGATTGCTGGAAGAAGATTGTATATTTTTTTGTTTTTTATTTTGAAATTAATTTCGATTAGAATGACACAACAAGAAGATGTTTTTTAGAAATCTATTTTAAAAGGCGTAATCGATCTAACTCTACCTCTTCATTCACTTATTAATAATTATCATTTAAATCAGTATCCACTTAATTATGATCCCCTAATTTTTTATCCCTCAAACCCTACGAGAGTTAACTTAACCACAAAGATGAAATTACTTAAACCCTAGGCTGGCTTCGGAACACGCAATCGCAGCACCCTGCTTTGATTGTTGTTCTAAGGATAGCTTATGGTCAGTGGTTAATTAGAGCACATATCCATTCTGGAAATGAGGATGAATTGTGTTTAGGGATTATATTTGAACTCTACAAATTTATCCCATGTGGTCTTGTATTACCGATTAAGATTACGCTCTCACAATTAACACAAAATCCCGACCTCGTGTGTTTTTGTGTTAATTGTTCAATTGCTTGCTTAGTTTCTTGTAATTTTAAAAAAAAATCATGGATCATATTATTTTAATTACATTAGCTCATTGATTCAAAAATAATTAAATGAAGAGGGTAGAAGATAGATCGATTACTAAAAGACTACTCTTCCATGGGTGGCGTAATCATCGTAGAAGCGTTTTGCATGTGCAAATGTTTATAATGGGTATAACCCAATAAGGCTTCTACTCAAGAATTCCAGCCCAAAGAGGAAGATTAAGAGAATAATAAATTTAAACAAAACAGAAGAAAAGAGAAGAAATAAAAGAATAACAAAGAAGTTTATTACACAAATGAAAACATTACAAAATGAAGAAGAGAAGGAGGCTTCGATGAGGGGATCCTTGCTTCAAGAGGTACCCCTCTTAAAATGGTTGGAGAATTTGGGTGAAACAAATTCTCCTCTACCTCCAATCTCCTAATTCACGTCCCAACCTCTCCAAATGAGAAAAACTCCAATTTATAGAGTGAAGGGGAGACTAGGTTTAAAGAGGTTTCAAGTGTGAATGTAAAATCTCGGCCAAATATTTTAACACAACTTGCACCGCCCATTTGACCTCCAAAACGCGTGAACCAGCTCTCCTTCCAGACGGATGATTTGTGGGAAAATGAATCCCCGAGCTCCTCTCAAAATATTGGCTTAATTCAAGACCGGATGAAGAAGATAGGGCCCAAATACATAACCCATGTCCATTCTGCCGAGTCCATCCCACCATTGGATTAATGTCCCATTTACTCAATCCAAATTCCCTTTTTAGCTCTAGTGTCCTGAATGAAAGTTGTAGAACAGTAAGTTAGGAACACTGTTACAAAATTCGAATTACAATGATAAATATAAAAATATTTATCTTCGAAATACTACAGTGCACTATAAAGGGTAAAACTGGAATTTTCACCAAATTTTCAAATGAATGAACAAATCCCAAATATTTTATAAATAAACATATTTAGCACAATGTGGGGAAATTATATCATTTATTATCAAAAAAATATTCAACAAAATAGTGTTTTATCAGAAACCATGACAAGTGATTCTATTGTAAATTGATCTTTTGGAAAAAACATGAACTAGGAAAAATAACCCTAAATATGTGTTTGATGTTGAGATAATAATAAATAGATGTTTATGGTATTTTATTGGTGACCATGATGGTGGTTAGTTATTTGATGGTTTACTAGATGTTTTGGATTTCAGGAATATATTCAATAACCTTAGATTTTACTCTCATAAGCATGAATGTATTTCAAAAAGGTTTAAAAATGATAAGGGTATTAATATAATTGGTATATGAAAATAAGATCTACAGTATTTGGAGAAATCTTATGATAAGTTGATTTTAAAAATTTAGTTATTATCGTTCTAAATTTTTGGCCTTTGAATTTAGATAGACAAATTTTGGAAGATTATTTAGATTAGTCACTTATGGAATGTATTAAGTTTAACATTGAATATTATTGTTTGTGGTTATAGTATTATTTATTATGTTGGATATCAGGTGATAACCATTTTTGTTTCAGTAAAAATTTAAATGTTGAAGGAATGAATTGTAAATATTATGAATCAGAAAAGTGCTTCAAGCATAAATTTTTTTCATGAATATTCATCACCAGATTTAAGAAATGAAATGAAGATAGAACGAAGAACTACAAAAGGATGAGATTATGACATAGTGTCATGAACCAACCTGGGTCGACCCTGAACCAGTCACCCAAACCGGTCCGCAGCATGGCCCGAAGGGAATTCCCGATCCCCAACGGGCTAGTAACTAGTGTTGGACATCAAAATAACTAGTTGGGAATGATTTGGAGCATGAAAAAGATAATATAAATAATCATAATCTAAAAAATCAGATAACCAAGAGAAAATAAACTAAACAAACTAGCAGCAGAAAAAGGAATAACAGAAGCAACGTGACATACCTCAAGTGACCTCATGGGTCACCATGGAACATAAACTACACTCACCCTGAGAGCGATCCGAAACTAGAGGAACCTGAAACTGAAAAGTAAAGTAGGTGTGAGAACTAAGATGCTCAATAGGAATGTCATGATACAAAATTCCCTATTCACTTTCCTTTTTTATTAAATCCAAAACATGCTAGTTTGAAAATAGGACGTAATAAAATAATTTTTTTCATTATTTTCAAATTCAAGTAACAATTTTTCATTTTCAAGTAATGAATTTCTCTCCCACTACATATTCAAAATAAGTTCCAAGCATGCTTTAAAATTTCAAAATGGAAGGAAACTAATTTATATTAAAATATGGTTTTCACAAATAATACATCAAGTATGAATCAACTGAAATGAAAATTACATCACAAGAATCATGTCTCAAATGAGAACCATGGGTAATCCCTATAGGTAGAAAAACAAGTGGGACCCTAGAGACATCGTACCTCAGTGAAACGTGCCTTATAAACCATGAACCTCAGAAAATGTGGCCTAGAAACCATGACCCTCAGTAACCATGTATTTGAAACCACGAGCCTCAGTAACCCATATGTTTAGTTAGTGTTGTTGCGTCAATCCTACTAGAAAAACCGAGACGAACCCCTATCGTGTCATCTAGCATACTAGTCCTGGTCACCCACCTTGATACCTAGGTTTATCATAGTGTTCTATTTCAAGTGGCGGTGATTTTTCTTTATCAAGAAAACATAAATATACATAACACTCTCTTTATCTAAAACTCATTAAACCTCTCACCACCATTTTCCCTCCTTAATCGCATTCCCCCTATTTCACGTCACACAATGAATAAGCATCAAATTAGGCACATCATAACACATTCAACATAAATTTTTTTTTCTAAAACCAAGGGGTAATGCCTGAAGAGAGTTTTTTCTTTTACATAAAACATTCTTAAGGTTCCAAACGGGCTTAATTACATAAATGGAACACTTTTTACAACAAACCGACCAAAATGACAAACACCTTTGAAAATACTCATTACGAATTCAAACCCACTTAGGACATCAATTTTCAAGAAAATTCACTTATGACCAATGGTGGTAGAAATGCATTTCAATTTCCAAAACAAGGCACAATCATTTAAAGCTACCACAACCAGATTTCATAGAATGTGTATATAGCGTAAATGAAAAACTTATTTTTAAAACAAGCAAGAAATTATGAAATTCAAATTAACAACATAGGCATAGGGGACCTACCTCAAACAAGTCACAATTTCTCGACGACCACTCGAACTAACATTTGACGTATACATGCACATTCATTTATACACATATATATATACACCCCTAGAAACATTGCACATATTCCCCCCGCCATGAGGGAATATGTACAAAGAGGGAATATATATATATATTCCTTACCCTATGCATGCACATGTAGGATACCTTGACACCCGTGACCCAAAACTATTATAGCGAGGTCCAACGCACTACACATATAATTTAATAAAACAATTAAAAAATCCACAAAACATTTCAAAATAACTCATCAAGGGTTTGCACTAATAACACACTAAACATCACGTACGAAAAGCCACTTTAAAACCAAAAGTACACCAAAGTGACATTAAAACATATTTTCCATCTATTGAAAGAATTTACAAAACATATTGACAAATTTACAACAAGTAAAACATGCTCAAAGTGGTAAATTTCCCATCAATGATTCTTTTTCCACACATACGCACCTCATGTACCCACAAAAACACATGGAACACTACTTAAACAATTGATTGATCACATCCAAAGATTTTTACATTAAGGAAAACACACATAAATACCCCCATTTTCATACTAAAACCCACTTTACGAAGACCAAATCAATATCCAAACATGTTTCACACCCTTTATAAGATTTAATAAACCACTTAAAAATTTTATGAAACAACCCCAAGCAGTATTACCAAAACTTGAACACAAAATCCCACTCAAAAACATCTTCTAAGCCTAAAAACGCACCAATAACATGATAAAACAGTATTTGAATCCCTTTCACAACATAATAAACCGACAGATAAGTTTATAAAACACTATGAAAGGTTCATCATGAGTTTTCAAAAAATCAAAATAGTTATATCAAATAAACACGCTACTAAACACATCAAAATCTTATTAAACATCAAGTAAAATGAAATTCACACCAAGAAAACTAGTCAATGAGTATGTTAAATTAATTAAATAAGAAAGTTAATTCATCAAACAACACTTATATGCAGAAACACTTTCCTTCAGTATCAAAACTTTGAATTCTGACGCAAAACTTTGATCACGCACCAATCACACCATAAGAAACCAAAATTCGACCCTAATTCAACCAGTTGAACCAAAATCAACAAAATCGATCAAAAATAGTGTCCCTTGAAATACATTAGGGTTTGGATAAGGCATGAAAACCACACATAATCAAAGAAAACACCAAAACAGTGGAAGGGGAAGGGAAAAAGGGGGCTCATCGAAGGAAGGGAGGTGGCTCGCCCGAGGGCCTCGGCCAGCGGTGGTCGCACAATAGGGAGGGGCTTAGCCGAGGGTGTTGTGTGTGGGTCAAAGAGAGAATGAGAGTAGGACGCTTCCAGTGGCTCACCGTAGGGAGCCCGTGGTAGGGAAAGCGGTTGAAGCGAAGGGGCTGGCCGATGCACGAGAAGAGGGAAGGACGACCGAACGGTCACCGCGCTGGAGGAGATGTGGTGCGCCATGGGTGTCTTCATCCATAAGAAGGGGGTTGCGGGTCACCAGTACTGGCCGGTAGGAGGAGACGCCACAAAGTGCCGGATAGGGGATGAGGACCATCGGCCAACCATAGGGGAGGCGGCATATGGAATAGGGGGAGATGTGGTGTGTCAGTCGCGACGCAAAGGGGTAGGCGAGAAGGAAATTTCGATGCACAAAGGGGGGTAAACCCTAACAAGAGAAAAGAAAAAAGTAAATTAGAAATTGAAAAAATAAAACTAATACTAATAATAAAAACAACAACAAAAACAACATAAACAACAACAAAAACAACAACAACAATAATAACAATAATAATAATATAAATATTAATAATATCAATAATAACTTAATAATAATTATAATAAAAAATAATATTATTATTATTATTATCATTATTATTATTTAGTTTTTCCATTTATTTTATATTATTTCATTTTGATTTTAATTTAATAAAATTTTAAACTTTATGAAACCAATACACTAAAATATAAATATATATAACTGCGACTGCAATATGTCGGGTCGAGGTGTGACAATTATCCCCACCACAAAAGCTTTCTGCCCCTAGAAATTCACCCATCCAAATGAGGAATCAAACTCGAGTTCGGAACCGAACGAGGCTGAAAAATATCAAAAACTCAGTATTACTTTTCATTCCATGGGTTACACTTGGCTAGCTCTGTGGAAAACCACAATGAGAAAAGTCATCTGGAAATAAGGAGGGTTCTCGCCACCACAAGAACCCGACTAGCACAACCAACATGGAGATTATCAGCATAGACTTACCCTAGAATTGCTAACTTGAACCATATATGAAACCACAAACAAAGAAAAAAAACTCCCACACAAACCAACTCTTGAATATGACACGAAAAAAACCATTGTGGGTCTTCTCACCAATTAAGAACCAACTAGCTTATGCCAATTAGCACAGACTGATACGGGCCCAACACAAACTGACCCACAAACTCTTCACACAAACCAGACCCTCACCACATGGAGCCCCTGACAAAATACCCCAAACCAAATGGCAGACCAAACCTCTTTTCATTATTACCCAAGATGCATGTGTCTCCCAAAAATAGCACGTCCTAAAATAAGAGCGAGTCCCCAAAGGAGCTAGCCACACAAGATATACCATCATCTTGAGACTCACATCCATAAAGACAAAAACATCAAAGCTCATATTTGAGGAGGCACAACTACTGGAATAACAAGAAAACAAGATCACCATTTTTTTTTATAACCAAGGTGGTGTATTCAAAGAACAAAGACTACAATGAGAAAAAGAGACCTATGTGCCTCCTATAGAAAAACAGAACCTTCAAATATGAGGAAGCTACAACAGTGGAATTTAAAGAATCCCTATTTTATCACTAAAGACAAAAGTTAGACCAAGGTGCCACACACCCAATGATTCCTGACTGTGTGAAAGGCATTACTATGAGACCTGTGGCTAGAGCTCTGATGTCTTGAAGCATCTTCTGCCCCGCAGTTAGGAGTTTACAACCACCGGTTGAGACTCCTTTTAGCGATGCCACTAGCGGAACCTCTCCAAGTGTCCCAAATGGTCACACCAACGACAAGCCTTCGGAGGATGATGACAAGGTGGATTAAAGTACCCAAACCAGCCACACTAGAACTGAACAAGAGGGTGGACCAACTAATAGAAGGTGTAATTGAAAAAAATACTTGTATGAGATAGGTTCCTCTAGTTTTCACTCCTCACTGGATGGGGAACCTCCCCAAACACTAGAAAAAATCAATCCTAGAACCATACACGAAGACCACACACAAGAGAAACTTTAACAGATTTCATGAAACTACCTTCGATGAAAAGGTAATCAACCCCTTGAAATGCATGATGTAATCTTTCACTATCTGTTGGACTTATTGGACACTCACGATCTCTTCCACTTCCCTCACAGTCACTTCATCAGATATAAACCATCAGACAAGAGTGGTCTTAAACACCTTCAAAGACATCCCATCATGAAACGACGTTGGGATTTCCTCCCATACCAATAAATTGTTGAACACTTAAATGAACTCGAACTGGCATGAGCTCTTATAGTTTTGGGAGTTCCCAATAACCTGAAAACATGAACAATTTCACCAAGCCAGTTCGCTACCTTCAATAGATCACAATCACCACATAAGATGGAAAACAAACGAAAATAATTCAATTCCACCACTCCGCTAAGAGTCTAGGTAGAACCAACAACTTGAAAAGACTCCCTAGAAACCTCTCAGACTTTTTTGGGAAGCATAACCAAAAACAAGGGGCACAAAGCCATAACAAACTCATCATAAATCAAGATTCCACACTTCAATCACAAAATAAAACTAAAACTCAAATAAATATTCCAACTATAATTCAGTATGTCAAAACCAATAACCCACGAAAACGGATACAAAATACAAAAAGAGAACACTAAATAATTTCTCACTCACTTTTCAAAACATTTAAATTACCCTTTTTTGAAAACCAATTTCAGCAAACAGAGGAACATAAATATCCTCCATTAGTATTCCATGATGTCTCAAACATACATATACCCTTCTCCTAGCCCATGCACCCATCCACACATACCACCAATTATACCTGTTCCACATGTGTACCTCTATATACATGGCCCCTCATAAGAATACCAAGGGTTAATTCAAAACACATCTCATCTTAAAAACAGATCATTCATCATAAAGCATAAATTCTCAACCAATTTGAAAATGTCACTTATCATTAATGAAATACATTTCCAAATTCCCAAATAGTTTCCAATTCACATTCCAAAAATAATTACTCAGATCCCAAAACAACTTAAAAAGTACCTCCCATATTTTCCTTTAAAACCACATTCCATTAAAAGGAAAGAATTTTCATTTCAATACCACTTTTCCACTCCAAAACCACATTCCATTTTAAAAACCCCTTTTTATATGAACCGTTTTCATTTTTGAAATTTACTCAAGTCGGTCAAAACAAATCCAAAAAATAAATCACATCAAAACATCCAAAAATAAGGGACTAGTGGCTATACCAACTCAGTAATATGGCTTAGTAGATGATGCTCTGAGTGAGCATTAACCACAGGAAGTATATTTAACCGTGTACTCAGGTAGTACATTGGTCGATACTCCATGCAAGCCCATTATGTAACACTAACTCACTTCCTTTTTCATCCCTAATCCACACAGACCAAGCCAAAGAAGAAAATTCAAATCCCATTCTACCCCTGGAAACTCGAATCTCGTTACGAGCAAGGGTTCATGACGTTTTTCCCGCACCTACCTCTCGAGTCCCAACACACCTAATCACCAAGATAACTAACACCCAAAATAACAAGGGCCTCCTCTGATACCAATTTGTCATTAACCAACCCTGGTCGACCCTGAACCATTCAACTGAGCTGGTCCGCGACATGACCCGAAGGGCATTCCCGATCCCCATGGGCTGGAAAATAGTGTCGGGTATCAAAATAACTAGTTGGGAATGATTTGGTCCATGAAAAAGATAAATAAATAATCATAAACTAAAAAAACAAATAAACAAGAGAAAATAAACTAAAAAAACTGGTAGTATAAAATGGAATAAACAAAGCAACATGACATACCTCAAGTGACCCTGTGGGTCACCATGGACATAAAATAAACTAGATCTGAAAGCGATCCAAAACCAGAGGAGCCTGAAACTTAAAATTAAAGTAGCCATGAGCAGAGAGATGCTCAACAAGAATTTCAAGATACAACAATGCCCTATTCCCTTGCCTTTTATATGAAATCCAAAACATGCTAGTTTAAAAATTGGACGTAATAAAATAATGTTTTTCATTATTTTCAAATTCAAGTAAAAATTTTTCATTTCCAAGTAAATAATTTCTCTCCCACTACATCTTCAATATAAGTTCCGAGCATGCATTAACGTTTCAAAATTTAAGGAAACTAATTTAGATTAAAATATGGTTTTCACAAATAAGATATAAAGTATGAAACAAATGTAATGAAAACTACATCACAAGCATCATGTCACAAATGAGAACCAAGAGTAATCCCTATAGGTATCTAGAACAAGTGGGACCCTAGAGACCTCAAGCCTTTGTGAAACATGGCTTAGAAACCATGACCCTCAATAATCGTGGCTTAGAAACCTCGACACTCCGTGAACCATATGTTTAGTTAGTGTTATTGCATTAATCCTTCTAGATAAACCATAACGAACCCATGTTGTGTCATCTAGCGTACTAGTCCTGGTCACCCACCTAGACGCACAGGTTTCCCATTGTGATCTATTTCAAGTGGTGTTGAGTTTTCTTTATCAAGCAAACATACATTTACATAACACTTTCTTTATCTAAAACTCATTCAACCTCTCACCACCGTTTTCCCTCCTTAAGATCATTCCCTCTCTTCCACTTCACACTATGAATAAGCATAAAATTTGGCACATCATTACACATTCAAAATAAAAATCATTTTCTAAAACCAAGGGGCGTTCCTCAAGAGAGTTTTATCTTTTTCATAAAACATTGTTAAGGTGCCAAATGGGATTTGTTACATAAAGGGATCACTTTTTACAACTTACAAGCCAAAAGGCCAAACACCTTTAAAAATACTCATTACCAATTCAAAACCACTTAGCAAATCAATTTTCAAGAAAACTAACGTAAGACCAATGGCGGTAGAAATACATTTAAATTTCCAAAATAAGGCACAATCATTTCAAGAAACCAAAACCATATTTCGTAGCATGTGTATATAGCGTAAATGTAAAACTTATTTTTAAAACTAGCAAGAAATTATGAAATTAAAATTAAAGGCATAAGCATAGGGGATCTACCTCAAACATGTTGCTATTGGTCGAAGACCACTTGAGCAGAAATTTGATGTAAACACACACATGCATTTATACATACATACATACATACATAGATATATATAATACATACACCCTAGCTGCATTTCACATATTCCAAACACCATGAAAGAATATGTACAATGAGGGAATATATATATATTCCTTACCCTATGCATGTACATGTAGGATACGTTGACACCCTCGGCCCAAAACCATCGTTGAAAGGTCCAATGCACTATACATATAATTTAATAAAACAATTAAACACTTAAACAATCCACAAAACATTTCAAAATAACACATCAAGGGTTTCCACTAATAACACACTCAACTTTAAGTAGGAAAAGACACTTTAAAACCAAAAGTGCGCCAAAGTGACATTAAAACATACTTTCCATCTTTTGAAAGAATTTAAAAAACATATTGAAAAATGCACAACAAGTAAAGAATGCTCAAAGTGGTACATTTCCCTTTAAAGATCATTTTTCCACACAAACGCACCTCATGTACCCACAAATACACATGGTGCACTACTTAAACAATTGATTGAATATGACCAAAGATTTTTACAAAAAGGAACACACACAAAAATACCCCAATTTTCATACTCAACCCCACTTTTGAATATATACGCACACTAAAACAATATCCAAACATGTTTCACACCCTTTAAAAGATTTAATAAACCACTTAAAAACATTATGAAACAACCCCAAGCAGTATTACCAAACATTGAACACAAACACCCACTCAAAACATCTTATAAAGCCAAACACACACAAATAACAAGACAAAACTGAATTCGCAGCCCTTGTGCAACATTATAAAAAAAGTATTTAAAGAACTACGAATGGCTCAGCACGGGTTTTCACAAAATCAAAAAATTCATATCAAATAAACACACTACTAAACACATTGAAATCATTTTAAACATCAATTAAAACTATATTCACCCCAATAAAACTAATCAATGAGTATGATAAATTAATTAAATAAGAAAATTAATTCATCAAACTACACTTATATGTGGAAACACTTACCTTCAATGTCGAAACATCAAATTTCAACCCAAAACATTGATCGTGCGCCAATCGTACCGCAAGAAACCACAATTTGACCCTAATTCAAGAATTTGAACCAAAATAAATAAAATAGAACCAAAATAGATACCCTTGAAATACATTAGGGTTTTTATAAGGCATGCGCACTGCACATAATCAAAGAAAACACCAAAATAGTGGAAGGGGAAGGAAAAAAGGTGGCTCACCGAAGGAAGTGAGGTGGCTCGCCTGAGGGCCTCGACCAGATGTGGTCGCACAATAGGGAGGGGCTCAATCGAGGGTGTTGTACACAAGCCCAATAGAGAGGGAGAGTAGGGTGCCGACGGTGGCTTGCCAGAGGGAGGCCACTAGAGGGATAGCGGCTGAAGGAAGAGGATGGCAGGTGCACGAGAAGAGGAGAGGATGACCGAACAGTCGTTGCACCAGAGGAGAGGTGGTAAGCCATGGGTGTCTTTGACCATGGGAAGGGGGTCGCAGATCATTGGTACTGGCTGGTAGGAGGAGGCACTGCAAAGTGCCTGGGAGGGTAGGAGGACCGTCGCCCAACCATAGGGGAGGTGGCGTGCACAACAGGGGAGATAGGGGGTGTCGGTTGTGACACAAAGGGGTAGGGGGAAGGGGAGTTCTACACACAAAGGGGGGAACCCTAAAAAGAGAAAAGAAAAAATTAAAAACGAAAAAAGAAAACTATTACTAATAATAAAAACAATAATAATAACAATAACAATAATAATAATAATATAAATATTAATAATATCAACAATAACATAATAATAATTATAATAAAAACTAAATAATAATATTATCATTATCATTATTATTAAAAAAAATTCCATTTATTTTATTTCATTTCATTTTGATTTTAATTTAATAGATTTTAAAACATTAAGAAACCAAAACAATCAAATATAAATATAAATAAATGCGACCGCAATATGTCAGGTCGAGGTGTGACACATGGAAATGAATTAAGTAAGTTTATTTTCCCAAGTGATTATATCGATATTAAAAGAAACACTAATATCTAGGAAAATGATTTTGGAACAAAACATTATCCTTTTACTTTTCTTACAAAGAGATTAATGCTCTTTTAACTGATCACAAATGTATAGTTTAGTGATGGTAGACTTTCTAAAAACCATGTTCTCTATCACTATCCATTAGAACATGATTATTATATTTCTAATCCATAACCTTATTTCCATGAATTTTTTCATATTTTAGAATCCTATTTTTGTGGTGAAATTCACATTTCACTTTACCTCTTTTTAAGAGGATGTTTTGTACACACTTTTTACGATGTGGGACTTCCCATAAAAGAATTTTCATGTATCAAACTTTTAGTTTTGAAGTACAATTTTAAAATGTGAGAACACATTTTATTGAAGGATGATAGAGTGTAACTCCTCACTATTTTATGGAATATATTTTTTAAATTTAACTCATTTGATAGCTTATGTTTCATGCAACACCGAGTTTAAAATCACAATATACTATTTAAAATGTGACTGTTATAACCTTAGTCGTTAAATTGGTGAGAATGAATAGTATTAATCACATTATAAAATTTATATAATATATATTGAAGAAAATATTTTTGCATTAATATAAAATATTTTTATAGGTTCAAGATATGAATAAATCCAATTTTACACAAAAGGCTATATTTTTCTAAATGTAGTTTTACCACATTTTAATGACACACTTGTTGTAAATATAAATTTTGATAGTTTTATAAATTAACATGGAAAAAATAAACTTAATTTTTAAAATTTTAATGTAAAAATTATCTTAGGGTAGATTTTTGGTATTTTTCAGAAAATATTTAATTTTCTAGTGAATAGTGAAAAATACCGATTTTTTATAAAATTGCCTATTTCATTGTATTAAAGCCTCATTATAATTTTAATTTAATATAAATTGAACTTAATAAACCTTTATTTATAAATAATATAATACATTTAATTTCAATCACATTTATATATTATTTTTGTATAAGTAAATATTTTGGCTTAAAGATACATTTTTTTAATAAAACTATTTTTCATTTCATTTTTGTGGGAATAATTTTAAATTAAATTATAAAACCTACGAGTTTATAATATTTAAAAATGGATTTTATATTTAGATTCATAATATTAAAATTTATTAAATAAATTTCTTTTATTTTTTGTCAATATGAATAGTAACTTTGCTAAATTTTTATTACCACATTAAAGGGAAAACTGGGTAATTTAGGATAATAATAAAATGATAATAATTATAAAAGTACCCTAAAACATTAAAAAAATTATTTAATGATTTATTTAAGACCCTTAAGACCTAAAGATCTAATTTGAGTTATTTAATGGACACTTTCCTTGGAGAATGACTTTTGTATTATTTAAATTAATGAAAATCACAAATGTCACATTATTTGTATTATATATCTCTTATGTTTCCACATGGGGACAACCGTAGGTTTTTAATGAATATAAGTATCCATTTTGAATTCAATAAACTTATTTTCATGATATAATTTTATTTATGATTTTTGGGAGCCATTCGGATGAGTTTCTGATATTTATAATATTTTATTTAAAGAAAAAAAAGATGTCATGTTCATATTTTAATAAATATATTATTTTTGACATCATAATATTCAGATGATATCTTTAACTATAGATATTATTTTTAAATCTAAAAGATTTATATATGTCATTGTATTTAATTTTAATTTTTTAGTGAAGAAATAACTACATTAAATAATTAACCAATGAGGACGCATTAATTAGATTTTTAGTGAAACAATCAAATAAATGATATTATGAATATTAAAATAAATAAAATTTGAATTAATAAGGTGATCCAAAAAATTTTGTGATGATTATGACATATTGGAGGTGTATTAAATGTTTTGGTTTGATGTTATCTTGTTGTTGTGTTTTTCTCAAGGACAAAGTAATGAATAGAGTCAAAATTGACAGTAATGATATTTTATCAAAATAATATTTTATCAAATTATTTAAAAATCATAAAAAATATTAAAATTTAAAAATGATTATGATTTTTTATACAATGTCATAAATTATTCAATTATAATCCAATTTATATTTTATATGTAAAAATTACAACCTTTTAATACTAAATAAATTGTTACCATAACTAAAATTAAAATATGTTAACTAAAGTCAATCAAAGTGATGAGGTTAAAAATAATGAAAAATCATGTATAGATTTTATTTTTTGAGGATATTAAGTCCTTATATCCTCTTATATTTGAACCCCTAGCCATTTTTTGTGTTTGTGTAATTTCCCAACCCATCTCACCACTATGACGGTAGCCGAACCGGTCGCCACTTGACCTCAAGCGCGCCTCCCCATATGCCATAGGTTGCGGACTAGTAGCGAGGGTATCAATAGGTGATAGTGGGGAGACTATAACCTCTTATAAAAGTTGTGTATAAGTATAATAGAGTAAATAACAATCAATAATGGAAGAATTAAGTAGCAATAATAAAATATCAGAAGACATATTCATATATGAAATTTAATAAAAGTGGCTAATGATAGTTTTCACAACAGATGAAAACATGACATGGTGATGATACATATATGAAAGCAGTAAATAGTATAACATGGTTCCCAATATAATACAAAAACAAGTAAAATATAGCAAAGCCCCACAAACGATCTCGTTGAGCATCCCGAGCTCCAGCTCGGTCCTTTACTCCTAACTCCAGGTATTAGCAACACAACAAACAAACTAGGTACTGAAAATATAAGGTCTACTCGGTTACCAAGGGTACCCGAGTAGGGTGTGATATATAAATCTCAGTAGGCGAGAACCCACTAGTGTCTAGCTCAATCACGACAATGTAATATAAATTTAATACTGTGTAGGTATGCAGAATAATAATAAACAAAATAAATAATATCACCTGCCCAGGTAACTATGGGACACCTGATGGCTATACCAACTTCGGCCCATGGATGGTGTCTGAAAATGTAACCAGATCATTAATTGATTATGAGCAGTTTATACATAATTCACCTATTAACAATAGAAAAGGTTCCAAGATGTAATGAGACAACATGTAATGATATCTACTAGTGAAGTCCCAATGTAACAAACAAGGTGACATAGAACTCAAGGGTCACCAAATCAGTAATAACTATAGCCTGAATAAGGGTAAGGTCGTAATACAAGGATTATAGTAAAATTCATTTGACAATAATATGCCTACTGAATCCATGGTGCTCATCCAAGGTAAAACTTGGCTAAGTAGTGGCTGGGACCTATAGGCATTAACCATGGAACCTACTTGGAAATGATGGATCCAGAGATTATATCCAAGGAATACTTTAATAATATGTGATGGATCCTATGGTGTCATACCATTTATCCATGAATAGACAAGGATCGAGATCTAGGTTTTTCTCAATGTAAGCAATCTGCATCCTTGAATCAAATTGGCGTTCCCGAGTTTCAAGGCATTTCCTGATAATAATCCAAGGCGATATCGAGTTAGGACATTCATGTTTGATAATGAGGACACTTAATATTTGATTTTTCTCAATCCTTTCATTTAATTAGTTTGATAAGTCCAAGTATCATGAAACTATTCATTTAATCCATTTTAGATATATTCAATAATAATGTTTTACTCTGCTTCCTTCCATTAACATGGTAATGGGTGCTACATACATGAAACATATTATTAATTTTTGAACATGAGTCTTTCTATGTAATTCCTACATGGGAATCCATTTATAACCAAAGGTATACGTATGATAAGCCATTGATTCCATCCATGGAATTCTTACTTGTGAATACATGTGTCACCTAAGAGGTTAATAGCATTAAATACATTAAAAATAATTTAATAATATCATTTGAAGGTTAATCATCATGCATTAACTATTTAAATTAATTCAACTCATTCAATTTACCAAAGCATTCCAATTGAAATTATATGGCTCCATGGGTCACTTAGGAGGTTTCAATGGAAAAAGGAAATCACCTACACAGGTAATTCCAAACTAAAAATTGGACCAAGCACTTAGACGGTGCCTTGGCTCTTTAATCATTTATAAAGGAAAACTATGTTCCGCTAATGCCATTAGGGTCATGTACTAAACATGACATATTTAAAATGTAACATCAAGGAAATAAGTAAATATCAATACAAAAATCCAATCAAGAATAAAATTTTATTCACTACTTTTATCTTGAAGATAGTACACCTTCGTTGGAGGGGTTTTATTATAAAATCATGACATTGCTTATCATACAAATTATTTATTAAATTTATAATTTCAAATCATTAAAAAATGATAAATTCTCATTTAAGATGCATTTATTCTAAATACTTCACTGCACAAATTAAATTCTAACAAAAGTGCAACAAGCCGTTTTTAAAGCATTTATAAAAAATTGAGGACTTGGAATGGGACCATACCTTAGGGTGGAACCAAGTAGAATAATCCAATCTTGGTGCTCTCAAACAAGAAGATGTTTCCCCCCCACTGAGCATATGCACCTTCACACACATTTAAGGACACCTAGCACCTATGAACACACCCGCACCTCAATGAGCATGCATAAGGGGATCCTTACATTTATGCTTATATGCAAATTCCAATCTCCACTCACCTACGTATGCATTTTTCATATATATATACAGAGGCACACCTATACCAGTACATGTGTATTCACTGCCATGGATTAATATACACATAACAGGGGAACCCAAACACACACACACACACACACACACACACACACACACACACATATACTTACCTACGCATACGATGGAGAGTCACCTTAGACCCAGTGACGCGAAATCACATGGTAGGGACCAACACACTTAAAATTAATTACAAGGAACCTTAAAACATCTAAGGAATTTAATTTACATGTGGAAAATCCAAAAAATTAGAAGAAAATATCACTTTGGATGGTGGTGATGAACCGAATCGAGCCGAACTGCTTCACCTTCATTGGAGATTGTTAGAATACACACAAACACATCCTAAAAGACCTCATGCATGACCTAACATCGAAGTAAAATCGAAATCAAGTCAACCCAAAAGTCCAAGGGTTCAGCCGAACCCTATGGGGTCATGGATAGGCTGAAAAAAATCCATAAAAATGGAGAATATGGTAGGATATGGCTTATCATGAAGGATCATGTAAGAAATCATGAGAGATCCATCCAAAAACAAAGATCTAAGGAGTTGCCAGGTAGGGGTGGTTTGCATTTAACGGGAACCCCCTTTGGGGTGCTGGATGATGTGGGTCAAGAAATAGAGGGGTTCAAGATAGTATTTAATGTTTTATTTTATTTTTAATATAATATAATTTAATTAATTTCAAAAAAAATTATACACATCACGATTTGGACTACACTATTAGCCAAACCACGTGCTGACCGTGTGACAATAATCTACATAAGAGACTCCCCTCACACGTTTTAAGATGAATGGTTATCTTAATCACGTTTAGACTGTATGAAAACCTCTTTTCACCTGAAACAAGCTCCAAATTTACTGCTATGGGCCGTAGAGTTTTCAGAAAAACTGTGCACCCACTGCAGGTCCTTTGAAACCTACCTTTCTTGGTCCAGTGCTCCCAAAACTCCTTGAGAAACTCGGGAAAGTTCTCAGGCCTCCACCCAAGTCCAAAAACATAAATTTTAAAGGTTCATACTCTCAAAACTTCAATCTAAGGCTCATTTTTATAAATGACCAATTCATTAATTCAAAAAGTTCAAAAACCTTTTCATTTTAGTCTAGTTTAAAAACACGGGACTCTGCAATCTCCCCACCTTAAATATTCTAGTCCCCAATATGCCTCCAGAAAAAGTGAAAATGTCACCCAACCTACAAGGGTTGTGAAGTTTCGTTCAAATGGTTTCATTGCATTTACAACACCCAATTCACCTTAATGTACTTCTTAAGTATTCTTCACTTAAGCCATACAAACCGAGACGATGATCGATTTCCAACTAGAACACCAAAATGAAGCTTACACGAGTACGTTAAAATAGAGACATGATCACGTCATCATATCGATAAACTTTTGACTAATGGTGCTCCCCACCGGAGGTATTAACTTAAGAAAGTGGTCAAATCCAAGCCACGGTACCTCCATGGTCGGAATTCCATACAAAATATGGCTCTAATCATCATAACGATGCTCATGGAATTATTTTATTTAAAATAAATAGTCGGATCACGATTTAACTAGCATAAACTGATCATGCAAGCTTTCCCATAAGACACTGATAACCTTGAAACCACACATGACTTAACCTAAAAATGTTCTTTAAAATGGGTTCTTATGACTGAAAACATTGAGAGAGAGAGAGAGAGAATGAGTCGATCCACTTGGACAACTTATATCGAAGATATCCTACTTAGGTGACTGATACAATTCAAATTAAATAGATGGGTTCCATGAGTTCGACAAAGGAATTCCTAGTTGGGAACCCAAGAATAACTCAGAAATTATCATTCCTCGATAAGAACCACATGTTAGCGTGTAACACTAATAAAGATCACCCAGAAATCTCAACATCTTTTAAAGCTTTAGTGTACTGTAAGACTGGCACTCTCTTAGTGCATCTAGGATGACATCATGATAGGGTACATGCTCTTCTCTTAGCAGAATACAATAGGATAGTTGAAATGGTTTCTATATAAAAACACCCAACTACTGGAAGAAAAAATAGTGGAACCACAACTAGCCAACTTCATGTAAGAAGCTCGACTTCACCTACCGATGCACCAAAACATAAACGAACACATTCCTTTACAACCCAAGGCATTCCGTAATTGCTCCATTTTTAACCACTGAAGTATCCCAATACCCAAGGTGTTTTCCCTAGGTTGCATACACAATAAAAATCATCATCATCATGTTGTTTAGAAATCATCAAAATATATTTAAAACTTTAAAGACTTATGGGAATTCATATAAGATTGACCATTTAAAAATTTTATTCCTTAGGTTGTGATCCTTCTATATGGAAGGACACATTTACTATGTTCAATGCGATAATCCCAACATTAAGAGTGTCCTAGTTGAAAGAAGAAAAAAACCAGTTGTTCATTAGCAAGATAGATCAAAACAACTTAAAAAAATGTGTGATGATTCCCCAATCCATGATTAAAACATCAAAATAAACAAAGATGGTCGAAGCATGAGACCAGCATGTTAAAATTCCCATGTATTCTGAAATCCATCCCAAGCATTGGGATGAAACTGATTCTTTAATGCTCATGTCACTCTACTTAGAGATGACCTAAGACCTTACTCAACACAACAAGAGATTTATTTTAGAGTCATATCCCCTAATACAACCATTATCTTGGATGATGCCATGACTAGTAGTCCATTACTATGAAGAAGAAAGGATCAAATGACCTATGAAGCAGCCGACCATGACTGAGGCATGTCTGACCTGCTGAAAATGATCATTACCCGATGTTCAAAACCATAAGATGGTCAAGAAAGACATAACAACTTATCTAAACATGGGTGTCACTTTAAAATTGAATGTGATGCTAGGGAAAATGACACCAAACACTAGATAGCTCACAACACTATCAAGGAATATAAATTCTAAGGGTACTACCTACTATGGGCTATCCCCTTACAAAGTACAAGTGTCGACTCTAACATTTGGTCACACAAAAAAAAATTATTAGGATCAAAATTCGATCATCTAATCCATTTATAAAGTTTCTGTTCCAAGGAATCTCAAAGAATCTTTAACTACACATACATGAGGGTTTTTAAATAGGGGACAACACTAGAGGTTCCATTTCGAAGACCTTTTTATTTAATCAATGTTAATCATTTATAGTAAAAACATTTAATCAAAACATCAAGTACCATTTTTCAAAATAAATCACAAGGTACTTGATTTTAACCAATTCCCCAAGGAAAAAAACAGCAATGTTTTATAAAACCCTTTTTAACCATTAAACATTTATTAAAATACCATCATAAATAGGAAATTTAGAATCTAAATCCATTTTTAACAGACAAAGAAACCCACAAGGATCCCATTTTAACCAACCTGGATTCATCAATATGCAACCCAGTATCAATTTTTGAGTCATTAAAACTTCATACACCCATATCGGGTCATCTCAAACAAAAATTCCCAACTTACCTACTAGGATCCAATTGAACATTTAAGCATTTAACCAATTAATTTCAAGTTAAAACTAAATATTTTTCACATTTATAAACATCTCAAGGTACTTCATGTCATTATATTTAATATGGGTTTTCATTTCTCAATTCATGAAGCTCCCATACACTTAATGGATTGAAAATTTTCTCCCATTAATTGAGACAAACTATATTTAAAAATTTAAAATGCAAAAAAATGGTCCAAACATATGGGTGACCATATACTAACCTATAAAGTTACAGTGCACTTTATAGTTTGAAATTTGGCACCCATTTACCAACCAATTTCACTTTACAATTAAACATCATCATCCTTTTACAAGGGTTTGAATACACGAGTTAAATTTTCCCACTTATATGGTGTCCATACACCTTACAACTGAAAACCAGATCCTAATGTAATCAAAACCATTAAATTTAGAAAATAAACCAATTATATATCAAAAAGGAAAGGAATGTCATCATACAAACTAAACACAGATAGAATGAAATTTCGCACAGAAGTGTGGAATATTATCACCAAATTATGTTAAATATATTATCGAACCTTCTATCTAAATACAAGGCATGACATACATTCAAGGCACACAATCTAGAAAATCAAGTGGCCTACATATGAAACTAGATGACATTGCACTATGCATGGAATGTTAATTTCTATGTGCCTAATATGATGCATGCTATGTTTTATCCCTACCATATTAAGACAAGGGTATAATTCCATAATGTTCATAAATTATAAGAAGTATAAAGTAAACAAACCACTCAAGGTGAAATCAAATCAAACGTAATAGTGAAAAAAATAATCAATAATCCCATCCATGGACACTTGGTCATTTCCCGTACGTGGGGTGATCAAACCCAAGAATTTATTTTAACCAAGCGCTGCCACATTCCTAGTCTCCTCTCTACCAACCCAAATAGCAAGACAAAGAAATAAATTTAACCTCCTATGATACCACTTTTTAACATCCTAATCCGACTCACTACTAAGACGGTGGCAAGACCGGTCACCACATGACCCCAAGTCTGCCTCCCCATACACCAGAGGCTTCAGACTAGAAGTGCGGGTCTCAAGAGGTGATAGTGGGGAGACTATAACCTCTTATCACAGTTGTGTCGTGGTATAACATACTAAATAACAATCAACAATGGAAGCACTAAGTAGAAATGATAAATAAATGGAGGAAAAATTATTATATTCAATTTAATAAAAGTGTCCCATGCCAGTTTACGCAATAGATGAATAAATTTCATGGTGAAGATACATATATGAAATCAGTAAACAGTAAAACATGATTTCCAATACAATACAAAAAACAAGGAAAGTACAATAAATCCCCATGGGCGATCTCCTTGAGAATCTGGAGCTCTAGCTTGGTCCTTTTCTCCTAAATCCAAGTATGATAACAAATCAAACAACCTAGGTCCTACAAATATAAGGTCTACTCAGGTACCAAGGGTACCCGAGTAGGTTTTGAGATATAAATCTCAGTAGGCCGACACCAACTGATGTATTGACCAATAATGACAGTGTAATATAAAATAAATAGTGTGTACATATGAAAAATAATAACAAATGAAATAAATAACATCACCCATACAAGTTACTATGGGACACCTGACGGCTATACCTCCTTAGACCCTTAACTAGTGTCTGAAAATGTAACCAGTTCAGTAATTGAGAATGACTAGTTTATAAATAAATCACTTGTTAACAATATCAAAGGTTTCAAGATGCATCAAGGTAACCTGTAATGATATCTACTAGTGAAGTCCTAAAGTAACAACCAAGGTGATGTAGACCACAAGGGTCACCAACTCAGTAATAAATGAAGCTTGGATATGGGTAAGAGTGTAATTAAAGGAGAATAGTCTAAGGAATTCAACAATAATACACATACTGAATCCAATATGATAATCCAAGGTAAGATAGGGCTATGCAATGACCGGGCCCTATGGGCTTTAACCATGGAACCTACTTGTCAATGATGGATCCAAGGAGTGTATCCAATGAATCCTTTAATACAATGTGAGGGATCCTACAATGTCATATCAGGCATCTATGAATACACATGGATCATGATCTAGGTTGGTCTCAACCTAAGAAAGTCGTATCCTTGAATCAGAATGGGGTTCCTGAGTGCACAAGGAATTCTCTAATAGGAATCCAAGGCGAGCTCGAGTCAGGACATTCTTGTTTGATAATGAGGTCACATAATATTTAATTTGGTTCAATAATTTCCTTTCATTAGTGTGATAAGGTCAAGTAGTTTGCAACCATTCATTTAATCCATTTAGTACATATTCGATAATGAAGTTTCACTTCACTACCTTGCCATAACATGGTAAGGGGTGATACAAAAATGAAACCTATTATTGATTTATGAACATGAGTCCTTTCCTAACATTCCTACATGGGAATCCATTTATCACCCATGGTATTAGTATGATAAAACATTAAGTCCATCCATGGAATTCCTACTTGGGAATCCATTTGTCACCCAATGTGTTAATAACATTCAAAATAATTTAATAATCTCATTTGAAGTTTAATCATCATACATTAACCATTTCACTTAACTAAACTCATTAAATTTACAAAATCATGTAAATTGTAATCATATGGATCCATGGGTCACTTAGGAGGTGTCAATGGAATAAGGAAATCACCTGCATGGGTAATTCCAATATAAAAACTGGACCAAG
This sequence comes from Viscum album, assembly GCA_963277665.1. NCBI lineage: Eukaryota > Viridiplantae > Streptophyta > Magnoliopsida > Santalales > Viscaceae > Viscum > Viscum album. The sequence goes on along the minus strand of OY728164.1, from coordinate 1,829,561,850 downwards.
AACATAGACTGTGCTTTGGGTCTTTAATCATTTAAAAAGGAAAACTCCATTCTCCCAATGAAATTATGGGTTATTTCCTAAAAATGTCATATTTGAAACCTAACATCAAGGAAATAAATAAATATCAATACAATAATTCAAGAATGTATAAAAGTCTATTAACTACTTTTATCTTGAAGACAACACACCTCCATTGGAGGGGATTTATTATAAAATCATGATATTGCTTATCATAGAAATAATTTATTAAATTTAGCATTTCAAACCATCAAACCTTATAAACTATCATTTAAGAGGAATTTAATCTAAATAATTCACTGCATGTATTAAATTATAACAAAAGTGTAGCAAGCAGTTTATTAAATCATTTATAAAATTTGAGGACTTGGAAAGGGACCCTACCTCAGGGTGGAACCAGGCCAAACTCTCGGCTCTTGGCACTATATAACTAGAATTTTATACTCCTACATTGAGAATATGCACCTTCAAACACATGTAAATACACATAACCCCTATGCACACACCTTAATGGCCATGAACCTGCGCAAGAGGATCCTTACATATATGCTTATATGAATATACTTGTCTCCACTCACCTAAATTTTCATTTTTCATATATATATAGTGGCGCACAAAGACCCGTACATATGTATTCACTACCATCGATGAATATACACATAATAGAGGAACCCATATATCTATATACATACCTATGCATATGAAGGAGAGTCACCTCAGACCCGACGACCGGAAATCACATGGCAGGGACTAGCAGCAGCCTCTGTCCACCTGAAACAAGCGGCATTGTTACTGCTATTGGACATATGGTTTTGATACAAACCATTCACCCTCTATAGGTCCATTAAAACCTACATTTCAGGGTATAATGCTCTGAAAAATCCTTAAACAACCGGAGAAATTTCTAGTGCCTTCACCCATGTCCAAAAAAATCAGTTTGAAAGGTTCCAACTCTCAAAATTCCATTCTGAAACTCATATAAAAAATGACCCATTTATTAATTCATAATGTTCAAAAACCTTTACTTTTTAGTCTGGTTCAAAAACATGGAACTCTACAATTTGGATAGAAAATTAATTTATTACAATTTAATATTTTTAGGTTTTCCCAGGGTGCCCCTCACCATAGTTATAAAAGGGAAATCCTTCATTCATTTCATTTCACCACCATGAGACGCATAGATCAACCAAAATATTTTGATTTATCCTAATAAAATCCTTATCCAAGTTCTAAATGTCCTGGTACTCCAAAATACCAACTCTATATCCTTTTATAGGATATCTAAAATAAGTCTGCTGAAGAATACGTAATCATTTTTACCAACTCATTCAAATTAATTTCTTCCTTTACTTACTCTTCAAGTGATTTTTCCTTCTAAAATAATAACTTTAGTAAAATCTATATACTGAGATGAAATTATTATTATGAAAATATCATATTCTATTTTTTATTCATCCCATAAAAAATGCAAGAATTGCATGTTTGTACGTACGGTTTACCGTCTGCACATAGCGGTGCAATTCATTTTCCATGTTCAACATTAAAAAATGGTTATAAAAATGGATTCAAAGATTAAATATGATATTTATAAAATTAAAAAAACTTTTTAATAATTTTTATCTATACCCTATGGAAGATAATTGAGAATTTTATGACAAAACAAGCATGAGAAACAATGCCATTAACACCTAAAATAGTGAATTTAATGAATATTAATAATAAACTAGTAGTAAAATATTATATAAGGATAATATAAATTACAATAAATATTAATATTATTCTATTATAAGTTAATAATATGTTTAAAACCATTATAAATGAGTTTTAGGTATATACAGTGGAAATCAAACCTAAGGTAAGGGTTTCTCGTATCATTTTTACTTCTATGAGATATATTCTTTATTCATCCCTAATTTCTTGTGTGTGATGTATGTATAATTCCATTTTATATATTATATAATGAATCTTTTTATATTCATGGTATTAAATGTCTCATATAATGATCATTAATTTTATGGGGTATGTGATTCGACTGATTACAAAGTGTTAAGGGATTTCATCTCAATCTCATTTCATTGAGGTATATTTTGATGTTATACACCCACCTTATTTATGAGGTGTATATACAGGCCCTTTGAATTTTAAAATCATTAATTTATTTATTATAATGATATTTAATGTTTTTTAAAATTTTATTCATTCATGGGGATTATGATTTAAATGTTTAATGTGATATGTGACACTTTGAATATTTAAATATTTAATTTCAAAATTGTTTTCTCCATGTCAATGTTCTTGATATGATATTACATATTTATTTATATGGATATAAAAGTATTATAAAGGAAAATTTATATACTTTTTTAATTTCATTCAACGGTTTTTGAAAAGAGTTTTTTATGTGTTTTATATGCAACATTTTTTAAATTTTAAACGGAATTTTTTTTTAAACTTATAATGGAAGGAGCATATTTTCCCACTTTTATGATGCCTTAATTTTTTTGATGTTTCCTTTACAAGATTACAAGGATATTTTCAATGAAAATGTTTCCTCTTATGATTGCACAACTCTTTAAGAATAAGTTATTTCACTATTGAAAGGGGTTTTTTACTCATGATTTTTTTCGTTATCTTATCTATGTCAAAATCCTTTACTGAATCATATGCTTCATTTGTGCTTATCTCTTATGATATTATTTACCATATTTTATTTAATTTTTTATGATATTGATTGGGGATGTAATATTTTGACACCATTCACTGTATTCCTATAGATGGTTTATTATTATGTTTATTATATGGGAAAATTATTTACATTTCATATGCTACTGTAAATATGAATGTATACGTTGATTATGTTTCATCCATTTAAAATGACTAATACATTGGAATTATTAAGTGTCGAGCGTTTCCCACTATAACCCCTCAATGCATCGATAGTTCTCATGAGACAAACTAGACTGGATTTTGACTGAGGCCTTACCCAATTTTGTATACTTCTTGACCGAGGCCTTCTTGATATGTTTATGATGACCTGCATTATGAATTACCTCATTAAGAGACTAGTTATTAATATTCCATGTGATTATTAAACTTCTAGAATATCCATGGTTAAGTTTCATTCTCATTTAATTATTTATATGGAATTATTTGATCATCTTTTATTCCTTTGATATTATGCTCATGTTATTTATTAAATAGAATGTGTTTGATTTATTCATATTACCATATTATTTATTCCAAATTATTAATGATAAATTCCACAGTATTTATAACATTACTGAGCATTTTATCTCACCCCTTTCTTATGTTTTATTTTCCACAGGATACAAGGAAGCCTTTTATGGTAGTTATGTAGGGATAAAATAAAGAAAAGAAAGTAATTCCTGAAGTAAATTCTTTGTGTTTTAATGTTTTTAAATGTAATAGGAATTTCAAATATATATATTTTTTACAAATACTACTAATGTAACACCACAATATTTCATATATGTTATTTCTTCAAAGTAATTCAATAACTTGCATTACACGCAACACCGAGTTCAAGCACACCACGACTTACCAAAATCTCCGTTCAAAAGAGGTTATGAATAGTATTAACTAATTTTTCAACATTATATAATCCTTATAATTTTAGAATCCATATTATGAGTATATTAGACATAAATAAAAAACAAATTCATTTTCAGATAAAAGAAGTATTTTTAAAAAAAATGCAATTTTACCGTCTTTTAATGGAGAACCTTTTTTTAAATATAATATTAGAAACTTTTATATATTCAATTTTACAAAATAAACTTATTATTTAGAATCGGGACATAAGAATTTAGTTTTAATAAAAAAAATTTGTTTTTCTAATAAAATTCTTATTTGGGTGAATAATGAAAAATACTATATTTTAACTGAAAACAAATTTTTTAATCAAAAATAATTTGAATTGTTAAATTATTCATTTTAATGGTTTGGAAGTATAAATAGATTATATTTTTACCATTTAATCCAATGTTATTCATTGGAAATAATTTCACTTTGAAATTTAACATAAACAAGTATCAATCTTTTGTTAGTTATTATTTCTTAAAAACACTCTTTTTGGTTTTGACAACAGAAATTAATTTTAAATTAAAAAATGCTACTTCTATGTTTTAAATTTGTTAAAATAGACTTAATTTTTGAATTCATAATATCAAAATTAGCTTAGGGTGAAATTTTGGCATTTTTATGAAAACTTTAAATTTTTGATGAATAGTGAAAATCACACTGTTATTGTTTAAAACTGAGTTTTTATTTTAATTAAATTTATTTTAGGTCAAAATAGATACATAATACCAATATAAGTTCAATATAATTCATTGGAGTCAGTTTATAATAATTTTTTATTTATAAAAATTTTATTGAACATTTTATTGTCTTTTACCCACCTCCTAGGAGCATTTGAAAATTTGCATAAAACATAATTTTACATATGGTTAATATGATTAAGTAAAATGTGGTTCAATAATATGAAAATAATTATTGGTGAATAGTAACTTTTTACTTTTATTTACCACGGTTAAAAGTAAATAGGGTAATTAAGGGTAAAAATGACATTATTATTACCCTAACACATGTCCTAATTCTATTGGATAAGTGTAATTAGAACAAAAATAAACTTAGAAATAAAATATGATCCTTTAGGTACACTTGGATCAGATGAGGACATTTATTATTATTTAATTTAAAGAAGAGTTAAAAGTGTTAAATTCAAAGTCTAATAACTAAACCATTTTTAATGTAGGGTTACACATAAGATAAATTCGACTATAAATATTCATTAGAAATCTAAAACTATTTCCTACATAATGGTATTTTATTTATAAATTTTATACATTAAATAATTTAGTTTATTTATGACACAATGCTGACGAAGTAATTATCTAATTAATGAAATATTAAACTATTTAATATTATAAATATCCAAATAAATGTAATTTGAGACTTTTTATGAATTACACAAATTTTATAGGTTAATATGACATGTTAGGGATGATTAGATTAATTATTTTTTAAGTAATAATGCTGTTATGAATTTAGAAAAAATAAAATACCAAGTAGAGATAAAATTGACATAAAAGAGTTTTAAAAACAAATATGATATTATTAATTTTTTTTCTATTCATAAAAATCTATGGTTCATCCAATGGGATTGAATGCTATTATATATGTCATTATTGAACCACTTGGGATTCTCTTGGAATTTTATAATAAGTTTATTAACCATATAATATAAAAATACAAAGAGCCATGGTAAATGTCAAACTATTTAACTAAGAGTTAAATATAAAAGATAAGGTTAATATAGCGACCCAAACCTGTCTAAAACCTATTTGTTGAGTGTTTTTCTACCAATACCCACCTTATACTTTAAATAATACATTTTGGAGCCATTATAAACCGATACTTATTTTATTATAAATTAATATTTTATGTTTTTCCTAAAGTTCCCCTCACACCTCTTATAAAATGGAACTTCTCCTTCTCTCAAATTCACACCTCCAAAGACATTTTTCTCGGCCAAACCCTACACAAATATCCTCCCAACTATCCTCCATTAATCCTAGAGGCCTTATTTTGATCATAATTCCAACCTAGAGAGCCCTTTTGATCAAATCAAAATGAAGAACCTGAAGAAGGGGTATTGATTTCACCACCCTCTTTCAAGTTCTTTTCTTCTTCCACTTACTCTTTCTTTGTTATTACCATAACAAAATAATGAATCCAGTACCTTATATATACTATGATGTTATTATAAATATGGAAGAACCATATTCATCATTTTATCCATCCTATGAATGATAATGTCACCATGTGTGCGTACGTACGGCTTACCGTCTCCACACTGTGGTGTAATTTGTTATTTAACACTATATTATTTGGAAGGATATAATGATGAGTAATATGTATATAAATAATTAAAATAACATACTAATTTCTCTATAAAATTAATATACCATACAATTCAACACCTTTAAAGAAATAATGTTGTCCCACATGCGTACGTATGGATTACCGTCTCCACGAAGCGATGAGATTCATTTCCATGTTCACCATTCATCGATGATTATAAAAATATATATTACTAATTAGTATGTAATATATGACATAATAATGCTACTGGAGATATATATATATATGTATTTATGTACTTACATGTATCTTATTCACTTACTTCCATTCAATACATTATGAAAACATAAACAACGTTTATGCGTACATACGACCTACCGTCTCCTTAAACGTTGTTTTCCATTTCATATATCAATCTATTATAAATATTTATATTCTAAATATGTATGATTTATAAATAAAGGTTTATATTCTGGAAGTTTTTAAATCATGATCTAAATGATACGATCAAGAATAACAAGTTAAAATATGTACGATAAAAGAAGAGATTATTACCTGAAATGTTTATTTAACATGAAAAACAATATTAAATGGGAAGTATAAAGTCATAAATTAATCATGTATGATATAATAAATATGAATATGGTTTTGGTATAATCTAATAACATACAATTGTCATTATACAGGAGGTTAAACCTACCCTCGACCAAAGGAAATTGCAAGGTAAAAGGTTTTCATCTCACTCCTTATTCCCATGAGATTCATGCTATATTGACACTATTTCCTTTTTTGTAGTGTATGTACTACCCATAATTGTATTATCTGTGTAATAAACATTAATTTATGTTTATTTACATCAAAAGTTTATGATATTTATGTCATGGGGTGTATGTTTCATAAGTAACCAAATTGGTAAGGGTTAATTCCTCAATATCATTATTATCCGAGATTGTTTATGTGTAAGTATCTTCTGGGACATTTTTATTATGAATGTTCATGGTTCATAAAATAGTTTTCAATGGGATTGTTTTAAGGTACTTTTTTTTTACTAAAACATCATTTTAAATGTTTTATACATTTATTCTTCTAAATCATTCTCATTAATGTCCATGTTTTCAAAATGGGTTTTAAGGATTTATTTATATGGACATGAATATTTTTAAAATTTTAATTCATTTAAAAAGTTTCAAATTGGAATGGGAAAAATTTATTCAAAAATGAATTTAAATGTCCTCTTTTCTAAATTGTGTGAATTTTTAATGTTTTTATGAAAAAGGGATATTTCTTTCAAAGATTTTTTTTACAAATCATTTTCATCTCTATCAACATCCCATGATGGATTTTAAACATGTTTGAAGTTGATTTATTATTATGAAAATATTCTATATTGCATTGAAGGTTTTGTGATATGTTTAACTATGGATGTGTTATTTTTATACCATTCATGGTTTATGGATATTGTATTGACATTTCGTATGCTAGTTTTAATATAAATGTTTATGTTATGTTTAAACCTTTTTATATGAGGAATGCATTGGACATAGTAAGTGACGGTTAGAACCCGCTATAACTCCTCGATGCATCGGTATGTCTCATGAAACAAACTAGTGTCTTGGCACAAGGCCTTGACAAAATCTTATTTGTAGTCTTGACACAATGGCTTGACTATGTGGTTATGAATGTATGGAATTATGCATTGCATCATTATGAATGTGGCTATTGAAAATGAAAGTGATTATTCGACTAGTAGAATATCCATGTGAATATGTAAATGGAGTTATTTGATTTTATCTTTTCCATATTATGCTAAAGTTCAATTTTAAAAGGATATTGTTTTAGTCTTATACATTACCATAAATTTTTATTCTTATTTATAAAAGTTTACACTATATCGTTATCCTTACTGAGCATCTGAGCTCACCCCTTTCTATGTTTTATTTTTCCCTAGATGCGAAGAAGTATTTTATGACTGACCTGTAGGGATAGTCTATGGGATATCAGTGTTTTTTGTGGAAACAATGTTGTTGTAGTTTTATATTTTACGATTTATTTAAAACCTTATGAATGTATCTATTACATCCCAGGCTACTAAACTAATCAGTATTTCGAGACTTGATATTTTTTTATCATGCCAATGATAAGTAATAATGTACCAACTATGGGCTTCTAAGGTTGGGGCTTTACAACTAAACTATTCAGTCCTTTGGAATGCGATCACTTGTACCCAGTACCAATGTAATAAAGTAAGGTACCAAATTTAGGCTACTGGGGTCGAGGTATTTATAGTTGTTATTAGATCAAGTTTAGTAGAAACCTTGGGAACTAGATTTAGAAAAACATATATTAATTAACATGACCTTATGATAGGCTTTGAGGATACATATAGTAGATCATCCAAACAAACCATGATTATGATATTATCTACGCATAAATTTTATAATTTATGTAAAGTATTTCTCTAGTTTTGAGATTATACATTATGTTTCATAATAATTTAATTTAATTGTTTATTTATTCTTTTATAAATTACCCCTCACAAAATAAATTAGAACCGCACCAACGTACATGATCCAAAGAGTAAGAAGAATCATATCTTTTATGGTCTTATGCCAATATGTCTACGGGAAAAAGTCTCCCAAAAATTCTCATCATATGAGTACATAGTATCATATGATAATTATTCAAAAAATAATTATCAAAGTATTATGGATTTGGATGGAATAACTAGAACATGAGTACAAATAATAAAAATAAGCATAAATGAAAGAATAGAAAGAATTATTTTCTCGCATGTGATAATTTTTTAATGAAACACCCTTGTACTTTCTTAAAAGTAATGATAGTTTACTAAAAGTGTGGGGAGAAATTACATCATTATTGTGATAACAATTTAATGAAAAAGGGTTCCAATGTGAAATTCATCAACTCCAAGGATATGAGAGACTACAGAAAATCAATGTCTCAAGCATCAAAGGAATATACCCCAAAAGAGGATAGTGGAACATGGTCAAGATTATTCTACTACCATAGACAAAGAGGAATGATTAATATGCCTATGTTTAGATTCAATAATTATTTAATTAGAGTATTTTATCAACGATGTAATGGTCATAAGAGTTATGGAATAAATAAGGATTGTACTGCAGTACTTCTTCTTTAAGTAATTGGATGAATATGATGAATAACACCAGTAACTAAGAGAAGTGATTATTTTATAAGTTGATGTTTTAGAAAACACAGGATCTAGGAAAGATAACCCTAGATATATAATTGATGTTGAGATAATAATAAATAGACGTTTATGGGATATAATTGGTGATCATCAAGGTGGTTAGTGATTTGATGGTTTACTAGATGTTTTTTATTTAAGAAATATATTCAACAACCCGAGATTTTACTCTTGGAAGCATGCATATTTTTCAGAAAGGTTTAATGAGGATAAAGGTATTTCCATATTTGGTATATGAAAATAGAGCTAGAATATTTGGGGAAATATTATGTAAAGTTGATTTTAAAACTTTAGTGAACTTCATTCTAAATTTTTTGCCTTTAAATTTAGATAGAAATATTTTGGGTGATTCTTAAGAATAGTTACTTATCGAATGAATTAATTTGAACATTGGATATTATTGTTTGAGTCAAAATAATTAATTATTACATTGGATATCATTTTCTAATTATTTTGGTTTCAGTAAACATTTAAAGGTCGAAGTAATTTCTTATAGATCTTAAGATTCATAAAAGTGCTCGAGGAATAATTTATTTTCTTGAATATCCATCTCTAGATTTATGAAATGAAGTGGATATAGATCAAATCACAACCAAAGAATGAGATTATGACATGTAAAGGAATCACGTATGTTCATTTCCGCATATGCTTCTCTAGATAGTAAATTAAACCCTCAACTTGAGTAAAAGGATTATGGAACAAAACATTGTCATTTCTCTATTCTTACTAAAAATAAATAGTATTTTAAATGATAAAAAATATATGGTTTTGTGACATTCTAATTACAATTTTCTCTATCAATCTCCATTAGAAATTGATACATAAGGTTCTTCACGCACATTGAGGTGCACATACAAGGGGTGAGAAATAAATCTCAATAGGTCTCCACCAATAGTAGACCTATAATTTTTTTAAAAAAAAATAAGTGCATGCACATGTGATGTACCCAACCTAGTAAAAAAATAATAATAGTTGGGACAAAATAAACAACTATAAAAATAATGTGGGCTAAACAAAAAAATCCAACCCCAAGATCTATTATGATATCAAAGGTAAATCCACCCCAACTTTGGCCCACACAAGTTGAACTACAACAAATGTATAACCTAATTACATGACATTAGGTGCATCCCCCATATCATCACTACAACTCCAAGATGTCTAAAAATGTATTAGGCATGAATGTTAGACCCTAGGGTGTAACTTTAAGCATATAAGATGACAACATGCAACTATATTGGGCTCTAGGACTCCAATGACATGATCCCAACTGGGAATAGAAACTAAACTAACACAAATATAACCTATCTAGAACATGATAGTCCTGAAAAAAAAGTCATCTCCATAAAATATAAATTTGGTGAAATGTATATCCCATAACCCAGGTTCATCAAAAAGTCTGGGAACATAGACACCCAAACCCTAGCAGGGTAAGTATCCACTGGCCTATGGGAGGGTCGCTCTCCTCCATATCACCCATTAGTTCCCTATACCCATATAATTATTGGAATGATGTAGCTGGATCGATTTGGATGAAGGTGGGAAGAATTATAGTGGCCTTAACTGCTTACCAGATCACAACTCTTATGGTTTGATAGGGCACTGTTACGGTGTAGAATTTTTACATGGTTACTAAAGCATATCAAAATTTGGAGACATAGATACTATAGCTCAGCAGACCTCCAGCCATTAGTCACTAAGGCATAGTAGACTTATCGTTATGTTGGTGACATACATAATCTTCTTTGTTAGCTCATTTTATTTAGGGTTCTCAATGAGGGTCTAAAACTCTAAAATTTCCATGTAATTATACAACCAGTCATAGTGAGATTTATACCTCTCCATGGATGTAGGTATCACTTTCCAAACCTTGAAAATAACTATGTCTTATAATGGAATAGACCTCTCTAGTCCATTCATTTCTGAAATCTAGTGTTTAGGGTGTTCTGGAAGGTCAAGGTGTCTTATTCCAACACCTCGCCAAAGAAATCCAGTTTTGTGTATAGTGTTTCTTAGATGGTAGCTCATCCAATGGTGGTGGTATCTCATCCAACAGTGGTGGTACCTCATCCAATGGTGGTAGTAGCTTGTCCAATGGTGGTGGTAGCTCCTCCAACGATGGTGGTAGCTCATCCAATGGTGACAGTAGCTCATCTAATGTTGGTGGCGACTCATCCAACAGTGACAGAAGATCGTTCCAATGGTGGCAACGATTCGTCCAATGGTTACAGTAGCTTATCACAACTGAAATAATGACTTTTCCAACAGTGATGGTAGCTCGTTCCAACGATGTATAAACCCGAAAATTCCATGTATTTGTTTTAATTATTTGGGAATTTTACAAGTCTGCGAAAATTGACGGAGCGTGATTCTGAGATCCGGTGTGACCAGATAGAATTTCTGAACTTTTTTTTGGTACCCTCAATAAAGGTAAAAGCTGGTTTTTTTAACCTTAGAACCAGTTCTCAGAATTGAAATCTGAGGGCACCATTGAACTCACAGCGCTTGTATTCGCTTAAGGGGACCTTCACCTTGACAGTAGTAGGTCGAGGGTGAATGTTAGTTATTGTGATTTTTCGTGAAAAAAATAAAATAAAATAAACTTTTATTTTATGGTTATAATCTCCTTTTTGAATGCTCGGTGGTGGAGACCACCCGAGCTATAAAATCCCCCAATTTAAATCTATGGATGTGGGGACCACCTGAAACCCTCTTAATGGGGGGGGCCTCTCAACTCCCCATTAATTTATTCCTCCCATTTAATTGAGCCAAATTAATTGAGCCAAATAATTATGCCAACTCCATTTGTGCCAAAAAAATTAAATTGATAAAATTAATATTTATGTTGGCTTCTCACTTGTTTTTGTTGGGGGATATCGTTAGAAAAAGGGATCACATTGGAGGATGATTCTCTCCAAACGAAGAATGCGCCCTCTTATCCAATGAAGAATACACCATCTTCTCGAATGAAGAACGCAGCACCTCCAATGTCGGATGTCTTCAATGACGATGAACCGACATCTGTACTTTCCTCCTCATCGATGTTAACAAATCTTTGAGGTAGGGGTGTGTTTTCTATTGATCATAGTTAATTTTAATCTCATGTTGAATCACCTCCATTGATTCACTTGCTACTAATCTAACGTAGAGGGTACAAGCCAATCGAACATGGGCCAACCCCTCTACAAATATTGTGGTTCTTTTTGTGCTCTTCGTTATGGGGGAGGAAAAAAATCATCACTGGTGAGGCTCAGGAACGACGGTTAGAACCAAGGCTGGCCGCAAAGACGGCTGCGGCGCAACCACGCCTCCGAAGAAGGGTTGTGGCCCGTTGGCCATGGCGGAGCATTGGGTGGTAGCCAGCAGTGGTCGGACGCACGACGGGGTGGCGGTGCGCATCCACGCCGCCCGACGAGCAAGGGCCATGACATGCGCCTCAGCGGTTAAGGGAGGGTGTCTGAAGTTCGGTCGGCCGTGGAGGGGTGGCACACGACGCGCCGTTGGGAAGCAAATGGACATCCCGTTACGGCAGGCCGAGTTGAACCGAGCGGGACCTACAGGTCCCGCATGCTGTTGGCGACCGAACGACTTCTGTCGTGCAATCAGTGGAGGTGGGGGGGGGATTCCCCCCCACATGCGGCCAGCTCTGGCAGCCCAACGTGGGCCAGGCCATACCCCACGGGCTGGGTTGACCTGAACTGGGTCGGGTCGGACCAGACCCATACCCGCTTTGATCCATTTCCGCTCTTTTGGCCATAATTTTGGCACCAGGAGTCCGTTTGACAAACTGTCTATGACGCTGGAAACCTTGGAGTGAGAAAATCTTTTTGGTATACCCCACTTGAGATTTGGATAAAATTGGGGTACAATCAGATGGATCAAGCATGAATCCAACTGGGCCCTTGGGACTAAAAGGTTAATAATTTGCAGACCGGGCGTCCGATCGACGCACCGTCTTTTGCGTTGAGCCCCTATTACATGGAGGTCCTTTGAGATACTTCTTTATGGGACTTCGTGGTAGTTAGATTATCTACCTGTGTCTTGAGGAGAAGAACCTCCCGGAATTAAATGAGCTTAGTGCGGGAACCCAGCAGTTGGCTGTAACATGAGAAAGGGATCCTTCGTGGGTTTGTATTTTAGAATCCCACATAGATCCGATCTAGGAATCCATGTGGTAGTACTCTTGGATCATTTATGGGTCTGACGATGTACTAGGATCCTGTGTGGGTCTGACGATGTCTAGGATCGTGTGTGGGTCTTACGATGTACAAGGTTCCTTTTTGGGTCTAATGATGTACTAGGATCCTGTATGGGTCTAATGATTTAGGATCCAACGCTGGTCTGCCTCTTAACAGAGTATAATGATTAATTAGTTACATCTAATCATCTCTACTACTTTACCTATGTTATACCTTGTATGATTTGAGTCTTTACCTTCATGGTGTTACATTTTTGGTATTCTTCTGTATGGTGTACCTGTGTGGTACTTTCTATCATGGTAATACCTTGGTGGTATTATTTTATGTGGAATACCTGTGTGTTACTTACATTAATAGTATTCCTTCCTTTGTGGAACAGTTGAGCATTTGTATTTTGAGTTGGACCATGTGTTTCCTCATGATTGAGATGGGTATACTTGATAACAAATGTTTTTGTATGGGAATATACCTAAGTAGGGTTTTCAGTTGATTAAATGTTGTGTGGTTTATCCTTGGTGAATTTTGTGAGACCTTGAGGGTATTGGGGTCCCTAATGAATATCGTTATACTCACCCCTGCATGGGATATGCCCACACCTTGTTGTGTTTGGTGTAGACGAAGAACATCGCTGACTGAGGATGAGAGTACCAGGACTGGAGGTAGCTCGAAAGAGGACATTAGACGAGGCGTACCATAGAGACAGCCATTCGAGAGTTGTACCTACCCTACAGGTAGGATCCTTGGCGGGTGTTCATAGGAGTTGTTCCAGTTTACTTGTACTTTTCAGTTTCTTCTACTTTCCAGTTGAGCTTGTATTCTATCCCCTTTACTTACTATACTCACTCAATTTACTATTCAGCTCACCTTTTGTTCGTATCCAGTTGTGTTCTTGGTTGTGTGTGTTTACATGTTATAAATGAAATTCCTTTGCAGTTTTAGGGAAATACACATTATGTGTTGGTCGCCAGCCGCTGGCCTATGGAAGCTGGGCTTGGGGTAGTAATGGCACAGGACCCGGGGGACGGGTTGTGAAAAATTGGTATGAGAGGAGTCGGTTCTACCATAGAACATAGTACACTGATCTTTTTAACGGAAATAGTGTTGTGTGTAGTGATTGTGGTTATCAGTTTAGGGAATCCAGTATTGGTGCAGCGGCTAACGTATCCATACACCAGGACCCTGACTTCTGATTTCTGACTCAGTTCTTGAAAACACTGATTGCATGTGTGTTTTGGAGAGTTTTCTTTGTGATCTCTTTGAGTCATCTCACTGGGTATAACTTATTGATAGTGGTATGCCTGTTTCATTTTCAGAATGCCTCTACGTAGACATCCAGCTAGGGTTTCGGGGTATAGTACGTGATGATAGCCCACCTAGTGACGAGACCTCGGTGCAGGGCCCTCTTATAGTAGAGGCACCAATGGAGTCACCAACGGTACCATTACCCGTCGGGCCACCGATTACACCAGCCCCAGTAGTAGAGAGTGCACGCTGATTGAGCACATTGCTCGAGTTCCAGTGCCAAAGGCCACCCAGGTTTAGGAGAGAGATGGATCCACAGGTGGCTGAGGATTGGTTGTAGGCCGTGGTGAGAGTCTCCCGACTGGTAGGGACACCAGCTGATCTCATGGTTATCTGTGTCGCTAGTCTTCTATAGGAAGCAATAGAAAGATGGAGGACCATGATGCTCTAGGTTCAAGATGAGGTGGCACTTCTCTGGGCAGAAATCTAGAGCATATTTCAGGCAGAGTTTGTCCCAGCGACCCTTCGTGCAGTGTGCATTTATGATCTTCTTCATCTGTAGCAGGGCGGAATGATTTTGGCTCAGTACTCAGAGAGGTTCACCGAACTCTCATGATACTACACTAATATGGTGTGGGACCCATTATTCAGGTCCCAGACATTCGACCATGGACTCAGGTGGGAGATTAGGGATTCAATGATTTCTCTTAGCATCCCGACACAGGTGGGGGTGTTAGAGCGATCCCTCTTAGTGGAGAGTTTTCTTATTGAGTAGTCACCAGCAGCGAGACCTGCCACCGGGCATCACTTAGAGGAATCTTCTGCATCTGATATTAGGAAGTTGTCTGAGAGGTCCAAGAGGACCAGACCCATGGGTGGACGACCAGAGGTTTCAGGGTCATTTGTGAGGAACACAGAAGACAGAGCCCGACATGCGAGGGGCAGGCAGTGTTTCACATGGGGCGGGTAGGGTCCCATGGCTCGTGACTGTCCGACCCACCATACGGATGATTAGAGGATGGTCGAAGGACTGCCTAGGTAGAGAGAGAGGTTCGATAGAGGAGGTCCACAGGGAGTAGGTGGGCGTAGAAGAGGAGCTAGCCATGCAACTGGCGGTGGGCGATGATTCGAGATGTTACGACCACCACTACTAGGAGGTCCACCCCAACTACAAAGAGCATGTGGACGGGGGCGAGCTCAGCTCCAGACAGCTGAGTCCTATGACCATGGTGCTTCATATATGATACGAGGTACAATATGTGTCTACTCCACCTTAGCTATAGTACTTATAGACACATGTGTCAATCATTCTTTTATTGCCACGACTCTCGTTCAGAGATCGAAGATTCCGGTGGATCTGTTGGCTCGATCCTTATGGTTAGGGAATCCTATGGGAGAGGATTCGACGATTACACACTAGTGTCGGAAGTGTGAGATTACTCTAGGAGGAGAGATATTCGGCTGGGATCTCCTAGTAGCGGCATCGAGGCCTTATGACCTCATCTTGGGTATGGACTAGTTATCTACAATCCATGCTCATATTGAAAATATTAGGCACAATGTGTGGTGTGTATGCACAGATGGGACCAAGTTTACCTTAACCAGCAAGAAAGGTGCCTTTGCAACATAGGATGGACTTACACGGAGAAGGGTGCACCTGATTACACATCAGTTGGCTAGCCTTACTCTTGGAGTGATTGGCGTGGAGAGTCTGAGCTATCTTGTAGAGGTGGACCAGTATGTGGATGTCTTCCCTGATTATATTTTGGATCTACCTCCTTGCAGAAAGGTGGAATTTTATAGTGAGTTTTACCCCGAGACGACACCGATATCTACACCAGCGTATCAGATGGCTCTCATGAAGCTTTGTGGGTTGTCGGTAAAGCTAGAAGACTTACAGGGGAAATGATTCATTTGGCCCAGTGTTTCTCCTTGGGCAGCCCTGATCTTGTTCACCAAGAAGGAGGATGGGAGCTTGAGGCTTTGTGTTGTCTATCGCCGCCTGAACCAGGTGACCATGATGAACAAGTACCCACCCCCGAGGATTGACGACCTCTTAGATCAGCTGAAGGGGGAACATTGGTTCTTGAAGATAGACCTCAGGTCAGGTTATCACCTGCTCAGAGTACGAGATGAGGATGTACAGAAGATGGCTTTCAGATGTCTATACAGCCATTAAGAGTTCTTGGTTATTCCATTCAACATAACCAATTCTCCAATAGTGTTCATGGGATTGATGAATATGATCTTTTAGCCATACCTTGAACGCTTTGTAGTAGTCTTCATCGACGACATTCCGATATACTCGGCTATTAAGAATGAGCATGCCTATCATTTGCAGATAGTTTTGGACACACTCCGAGAGCACCAACTTTATGGTAAACTCTCAAAGTGTCAGTTCTGGATATGAGAGGTCCACTTTCAAGGACATGTTATCTCGTAGGCTAGATTTGTAGTGGATCCAGAAAATATTGAGGCGGTACTTCCTTGGGATCCACATATGAGTGTGAAGAAGGTACGAAGTTTCCTGGTATTTGTCGGATACTACCGTAGGTTTGTTCCAGATTTCTCCATAGTTTCCGCACCTTTATCAGCGTTGATGAAGAAGGGGAAACCATTTGTTTGGTCAGAGAGATGCCAGTGGACTTTTCAAGAACTGATGAAGAGGCTGACTAGTGAATCCATCTTAAGGCTACCAGAGGAGGGAGTAGGGTACGTAGTCTACTGTGACGCATCAAGAACCGAGCTCAGATGTGTCCTGATGTAGGAGCAATCAGTGATCACATATGGTTCTCGACAATTGATACATCATGAGAAAAACTATTCGACCCATGAACTAGAGTTAGTAGTAGTGGTCTTCACCTTGAAGATGTGGCGACATTACTTGGTGGGTAAATATTTAATAGTCTACTCGGATCATAAGAGTCTCAGGTATATATTCTCTTAAAAGGACATGAGCCTAATATTGCGATATTGTATTGAGTTCCTCCAGGACTATGACTTCGAGATAGTCTATACTTTTAGGAAGGGGAACGTTGTAGCAGATGCACACAGCTGGAGATCTGGTATAAAACTGCTAGGGGAGGTGATAGAGCAGTTGGACTCTTTGCAGATATCTTTTTTGTATTGAGATGGAGCAGCTTTTCTTCATTCTCTTATAGTCACTCCCCTACTTCTTCAGCGGGTCAGGGAGGCACAGTGTGGGGACACTGACTGTGAGGCTTTACGTGCTCAGATATCCATAGGACAGGCACCTGATGTATTTTCTAAAGGTGGGGAGCATTCCATCCTTTGCAGAGGACGTACCATGGTACCAGTGTCGCTTCGGGAGGAAGTGTTGAGGGAGTTCCATAAATCCCTTCTAGAAGTACATCCAGAAGTGGAGAAGATGTACCATGATCTCTGATGATAGTACTGGTGGATGGGAATGAAGAAAGAAGTAGCAGAGTTTGTCTCTCGGTGCCTCACTTGTTAGCTAGTGAAGGCAGAGTATCAGGTACCATCAGGATTAGATATGCCTTTACAGATCCCAGAGTGGAAGTGGGATGGGATATCCATGGACTTCGTGACAGGACTTCCACGTAAATCCATAGGTCATGATTCTATCTGGGTGATCATCGACCGACTAACCAAGTCAACCCATTTCATACCGATTAGAGAGTACGGTTCAGAAGAGTGCTTGGGATACCTCTATGTGTAGGAAATTATGTGTCTACATGGAGTACCCTTGATGATTGTCTCTAAACATGATGCACGTTTTACTTCCCAGCTATGAAAGGGGTTGCAGGAGGATTTTGGGACACAGATTCATTTGAGCACCGCCTTCCATCCTCAGACGTATGGCCAGACTGAGTGGACTATTGACCCTCAAGGACATGCTACGTACTTGCATCCTTGACTTCGGTCGTATCTGGGAGGATCACTTTTCTTTGGAGTAGTTTGCATACAACAATAGAAATCTCTCCACCATTGGGATGACACCTTTTGAGGCGTTGTACGGGCGACCTTGCAGATCACCATTGTGCTGGACTGACCTAGGGGAGTCAGCACACGTAGGACCAGAGATGGTATGGGCTACCACATAGAAAGTGTAGATCATCCAGGAGTAGATGAAAACTGCGTAGAGGAGGTAGAAGTCTTATGGTGATAGGAAACAGAGACCTCTAGAGATTGAGGATGGTGACCATGTCTTTCTACGGATGTCACCCCAATGGGGTTTGCTGAGATTTGATCGGGGCGGAAATTTATCTTCGAGGTTCATTAGACCCTTATAGGTCCTCAGTAGAGTGGGAGAGGTGGATTACCACATAGCACATCTCCCTCAGTTACCCCAGGTGCATGACATCTTCCATGAATCCCAGCTGAGGAGATACGTGCATGACCCTTCCCACGTCATGAACCACGACGAGCTGGACATCGACGATGGGGTGAAATTTATAGAGGTTCTAGTAGAGATTAAGGATAGACAAGAACATGCCCTTCGTAGGCAGATGATACCTCTGGTGAATGTTCACTGGCAGCACATGAACCTCCAGGAGAGAAAATGAGAGCGGGAGGCTTAGATTCTTCCTCAGTACCCCCACTTGTTTTCCCAGTTTTTGTGACGTGGCTTTTAGGGATGCAAGACCCTGAGGTGGGGAGAACTTAATGACCCAGAAATTCCATGTGATTTATTTTAATTATATGGGAATTTTATGAGTCCACGAAAATTGACAGCGCATTTTTTTGAGGCAAAGTGTGCCCAGAAAAAATTTCTGAACTTTTTTTTGGTATGATCAGTAAATGTACGAGCGGGTTTTTGTAACATTTGAACCAGTACTTGGAATTGAAATCTGAGGGCACTGTTGAACTCGCAGCACCGATATTCTCCTAAGGAGACCTTCACCTTGAACTTAGTAGGTCGAGAGTGAAAGTTAGTTTTTGTGCTTTTTTTGGAAATAAAAAAATAAAATAAACTTGTATTTAATTTTTATAATCTCTTTTTTGAAATATCGGTGCTGGGGACCACCCTAGATAGAAAAACCACCAATTTAAATCTATGGTGTTAGGGACCACCCGAACCCCTATTAATGGGGGTGGGGGACCTCTCAACTCCTCATTAACTGATTCCTCCCATTAAATTGAGCCAAATTAATTAATCCAAATATTTATGCCAACTCCATTTGTGCCAACAAATTAAATTGATAAACTTAATTTTTGTGTTGGATCCTCACTTTTTGTTGTTGGGGGAAATCGTTGGTGAAAGGGATCACTTTGGAGGATCATTCTCTCCCAACGAAGAAAGTTCCATCTTCTCCAACGAAGAACACACCATCTTCTCTAACGAAGAACGTGCCACCTCCAACATGGGATGTCTTCAACAACAAAGAACTGACGTCCGTCCTTTCTTCCTCATCGACGTCAAAAAATCTCCGAGGTAGGGGTGTGTTTTTTATTGATCGTCGATAATTTTCATCTCATGTTAAATCATCTCCCTTGAACCGCATGCTACCTCTCTAACATGGAGGGTATGGGACAAACGAACATGTTCATACCCCTCTGCAATGATTTTGGTTCATTTTGTGTTTTTCACGATAGAGGATGATGAAAACCATCACCGGTGGGGCTCGGGAATGGCGGTCGGCACCACGAATGGCCGTGAAGATGGCGGCGATGCAGCCATGCCATCAGAGAAGGGTTGCGGCCCGTCGGCCGTAGCGGAGCAATGGGTGGAGGCCAGTAGAGGCCGGCCGCACGACGGGGTGGCGACGCACGTCTGCACTGCCCGGTGATCAAGGGTCGTGGCTTGTGTCATGGTGGTGAAGGGAGGGTGGTTGGAGTTGGTCTGGCCACGAGGGGTGGCGCACGACGCACCGATAGGAGGCAAAGGGTCCAGCCGTTATGGCCTGCCGAGTTGAACCGAGTGGGACTCATGGGTCCCATGTGTTGTTGGAGACCAAACGGCTTCAGTCGGTCGGTGAGTGGAGGCAGGGGTGCATGATACACCCCCCCCCCCCCCACGCATGCGTCCAGACCGAGCCACCCAGCATGGTCCAGACCACCCAGGTCGGGCCACCGCGCATGGGCTGGACCGCCCAGCACAGGCCAGACTACCCGGTATGGGCCGGGCCGCCTAGCGCAGGCTGGGCATTCCATTGGGCCAGGCTGAACCCAGTAGGCTGAGTCGACCCGAACCCGATCGGTTCGACCCAAACCAGGTCGGGTTAGCCCAGGTTGGGTCGAACCGGGTCGGACTGGACTCGGACCAGCTTCGACCCATTTACGCTCTTTTGGCCATAATTTGGGCATCGGGCGTCCATTTGATGAACTGTCTGTGGCGTCAGAAACCGTGGAGAGAGATGGTACAGTTGGTATACCGCACTTGAGATTTGGATAATGTTGGGGTATGATCGGGTTGGATCGACCACGAATACAACTGGACCCTCAGGACTAAAAGGCTAATAACATATATACTGGGCGTCCGATTTACGCACCATCTGTTGCGTTGATACACCTATTAAATGGAGGTCCTTTGAAATACTTCTTCATAGAAATTAGTGGATGTTAAGTATCGAATTGTGGTTTGAAAAGTGGAACCTCCCAGAATCAAAGGATCTTACTATGGGAACCTAGTAGCTGGCTATAACATGAGAAAGGGATCTCTCTTGGGTCTATATTTTATAATCCCACATGGATCTGCTCGAGGAATCCATGTGGGAATACTCTTGGATTCTATGTGGGTCTGAAAATGTACTAGGATCCTGTGTGGGCCTGACAATGTACTAGGATCCTATGTGGGTCCAATGATTTAGGATCCTACGTGGGTCTGCCTCTTAACAGTGTAAGATGATTCGACAGTTACATCGAATCTTATCTACTACTATACCTAAGTTATACCTGGTATGAGATGAGTCTTTACCTTTGTAGTGATACCTTTGTGGTATTCTTCTGTGTGGTGTAACCGTGTGGTACATTCCTTCATGGTAATACCTTGGTGGTATTCTTCTGTGTGGAATACCTGTGTGTTACTTAACTTCATGGTATTCCTTCCTTTGTAAAATAGTTGAGCTTTGGGATTTTGAGTTGGAACCTATGTTTCCTCATGATTGAGATGGGTATACTTGATAACTTAGGTATTTGTATGGGAATATACCTAAGTAGGGTTGTCTGTTGATTACATGTTGCGTGGTTTATCCTTGGTGGATTTTGTGGGACATTGAGGGTCTTGGGGTATCTACTGAGTATCGTTATACTCACCCCTACATGGGCTATGCCTTCACCTTATTGTGTTTGGTGCATATGGCAGACAACACTGACTAAGTATGAGAGTACTAGGACTGGAGGTAGCTCGAAGGTGGACATTAGATGAGGCGTACCACAGAGACGGCTGTTCGAGAGTTGTACCTACCCTACATGTAGGATCCTTGGCAGGTGTTCACAAGAGTTTGCCCAGTTTATAGTTTCTTGTACTTTCTAGTTGGGCTAGTATTCTGGCCCCTTTACTTACTGTACTCACTCTATTTTCTATTCATCTTACCTTGTGTTTGTATCCAGCTGTGTTCTTGGTTGTGTGTGCTTACAGGTTATAAAGGCATTACATTCCTTGTTTTAGGGAAATACACCTTCGGTGCTGGTCTCCAGCCCCCGGCCTATGGAAGGCGGGCTTGGGGTAGTCACGGAACGGGCCCCGGGGGACGGGTCATGACAAACGGTGGCGACGAATTGTGAATAGTGTTTTCAACTTCCTACAATATATCTCCTTTGATTTTTTCTTTGACATAAAAGGAATTCAAGTCCTTGTTTTAAGGTATTTAAGGATGATTAAAATCCCGTAACACCTATCATAATTTCCCTAAGGGTCTGGGTGCCTTTATTTGGTCAAAATGCATGAGCTTCACCAGATCTGCCTTTAATGGACAATCTAAGTAGTATCTTAAACCACGACTCCATTAAATATTCTAAAGGGATGATATATCATCCTCCCTTTTTTCCATTATTTCTCCAGTGCAAGAAATTATAACCTTTCCTACTTTCCCTTAGAAGTCCTGCGTTGTGCTGTAGCATTGGATCATGTTTTCTTTAGTGTTCTTCCTGCTATATGTGCACCCACTATTTTGGTGCAACTAGGAGGTGTCAAGAAGTCTTTGATATAAGGTATGTTCTACCTCTGATTTATATGTTACCTGATTTTTTCCTCTTATTTCTCATTTCCATGTGATAGCATGTGATCTCCATGTTTCTAAAGAATCATTCTAGGTTTTTGGTTGGTACGATGGTGTTGTGGCATCCTCGGGTGGATACAGTTGTTGCGGGAGAGGTGATCATGATCAGTTGAGTTTGACATGTTCTCATGTAAAGAACGACAAGAACCTTTTGAGGTAAGAGATTTAGGGATTTTCTATTCTATTCACCTACAATTGTAGAGTATGAATGATTTATCCCACTGGATCAAAATGGAATTGACATAATAAATTTTTGAATCAGAATATATAATTCGTATCGATCATATGTTGTTGCCTCTTATTTTCTAGATAGTGTGATATCTCTTCCTTTCTGTTTAGCATGTTGTTCTTAATAGAATTTGGTAAAGAACGTAAAGCCATAATTAATTGTAAATTAATTGGATAAGTATATAGAGGCGTGTTAGTGAAGAGACTAAATGTGATTAATTAATAGCGGAATTAACTAATAGAGATGATGTGTACAAGAAATTGGTGAATTAATTGAAGAGATTTAATGTGAGTAATAAGTTGAAAATTAATTAATGGAGTATATGAGTACAATTAATTGGTGAAATAATTAAAGGGATTGAATTGATTAATTAATTATGGGGTTAACTAATGGATTTGAAAGGATCAATTAATTGGAGAATTCATTTATGCGGATTGTTACATTAATGCAATTGAATGAATTGGATTAATTAATTATCAAATTCATTAATGGGGATTATTGTGTAGATGCATTTGAGTGACTAGATAATTAATTGTTGAATTAATTATGAGATATTCATATTATTGAATTGAGATAATTAATTAATTAACTAATTATGATATATTCGTATTTGAGAATTTAGATAATTAATTGTAGAGTAAATTATGAAATATTGATATTTTGAATAAGATAATTAATTGTGGAATTAATTATGGGATTTTGAGTTATGAATATTGATTAGTTAATTGATGAATTAATTAATGGGATTGACATACTTAATTAATTGGGTAATTAATTAATGGGGTTTACATGATAAACTAATTGTTAAATTAGAAATGAAATTGATGTGATTAGTTAACTGTTGAATTAATTGATATTATTGATTTGATTAGTCGGTTGTTGAATTAACCAAAGTAATTGAAAAGATTAGTTAATTCTTGAATTAATTAATATTATTGATGTGATTAGTTTATTGTTGAATAAATTAATATTATTGATGTGATTAGTTAATTGTTGAATTAACTAGAGTAACTGATGTGATTAGTTAATTGTTGTAATAATTAATATTATTGACATGATTAGTTGACAATTGAAGTGATTAGTTAGTTGATGAATTTACTAGAGTAAATGGTATGATTAGTTAATTATTGAATTAGTTAATGTTAGTTATGTGATTAGTTAATTGTTGAATTAACTAGAGTAATCGATGTGATTAGTTAACTATTGAATTAATTAATGTTATTGATGTGATTAGTTAATCGTTGAACTGACTAATAGAATTAATGTGATTTATTAATTATTGAATTAATTAATGTATTTGATATGATTAACTAATTATAGAATTAATTAACATTATTGACATGATTAGTTAATTGTTAAATTTAAAAGAGGAATTGGTGTGATTAGATAATTGTTGAATTAACTAGAGAAATTGATGTGATTAATTAATTAATGAATTAATTAATGTTATTGGTGTAATCAGTTAATTGTTGAATTAACTAGAGGAATTTCCATGACCCACCTTCTTTAAGATGAGGTAAGGGATAACAAGATGTTGAGAGCTTCCTTTATCAAGATGAAGGAGAGATAATGACCCCTGAGTCCCACCTCAAATAGGCCCCGAGGTGGTGACTAGCACCAAGGGTATAGAGATCTCATAGAAATAAGAGGCATTACCCTTTTTATAGTAACTAAGATTGGGAGATAAGATGTATCAACCATTAGAAACTTCAAGACACATACACACACATAGATATACATATATATATATATATAAGGAAATCCAAATCCATCCCACATGCATGTTCAAAGTAAAAATGCTAGAAAAATACAAATAAATCTATAAGGTGAGTACCAAAAGAAAAGCTAAGTAGCAGCACATCAACCGCCCCAACCTCCAAAATAGTAATGTCCAATACAGTCTGTGACATCTCCCTGGAAACCTGAAAAATGTTTTATATATGTAGGGTGAGAATACGAGTATATGTAGTAGTGAAAAACCAAATTCGATCATTCACATGTGGGAGAAACATACTAATTCCCTTGTGAGAAAACAATGGAAAACTCAAAAGCAACTAACAAGGTATAATATCCACCTTAACCTCTCTAAGGACCGCTTAAAAAATAATGCAAGTCAGGTGAAGTAAAGTAGTATGTACATCGATATTTGGGTATCATGCACCACTTCCCACTGGTAAACTACTCATCCCCAACGCTGAACGCTCTGATTCTACCACACTTTTCCACATGCCCCACTATCACAACCAACCCACATAAACTTGATCCGCACACCATATCACATCCTGCCCGCAGACACCAGGGCCTCCTCCTGAAGACACTTGGAAAATAAACCACCTCTCACACAACCAATACAATAAGTCTGGAATTAAACCTCAAGTCATTACAACCTACCTGAAGAGTCATGGGTGATCAATTCCTAGAAGAGGGAGTAGGGTAAAGTTAGCAACCAGTCATCCATCCTCCCACTGGGATATTGGGAAAGACACCCTCCCCCATAACAATGGGGGTTTTCATCACATAGTGCTCAACACGATTGGGGTGCGTATAGAAATATAAGGATCTACTAGTATATATATATATATATAGGTAACAAACACTCAGCTCATCCTATGGGTTTCCAAACATACAACCATCCCACTCAAAACCACCTTTACTACTATTACCCCTACATGCATGTACCACAACGAATGACAGTAACTTGAACGCTGCTTCAATACAAGCCCTAACTACAAACATACCCCCATCCAATTCATTTAACCAATAATCATTCTGTATTATCAAATCATTCATTCATTTATTTCCATCCCTACCAAGGAAACATGCAAACACTAAAAACATTATAAGGAGAAGAAACTATACCAACCACTACCCAAGCCAAAGAAAAAAAGAAGGGAAATTGGTAAGGGAGATTATTATAACACTCACAACATGAAATCATGACACAACCTAATCCTATAGCCCCGCTGCCGAACCACTGCCCAGATGTAGTCCCGCTGCATAATAAATTCATCCATTCCACAATCAATCAATCTTTCAACCTGAGATACCATCACACTACCTGTTCTACCCCATACACACAATCACACAACTACCACCAACAAAACCCACATAAGGATCTAAACCCAAAATAACATAGCACAGAACCACACCTATCAATTATGGTATATTATGATTTGGCCAACACTGTTCTTTAAATTCTACTTTGATAAGTAGGGTCGATCACACGAGGGTTTTCATCAAAGGGAATCCATTTGTTTAAACAAGTGTATGTGATTAATTAGATTGATATTTTCACCAATTATCCTTAGGTAAACAACAATAGTTATAAATAATCACCCATGCATAGGCAAACGACACCAAAAACCATGATTTTCAAAGGTCACAGAAGCACAACATATGACATCATAAACAAAGATAACAAATAAAACAAGCGATCAACATCAATCAACTCTCAACCGGTTATCAAGTCTATATTTCATCATTAGAATTTCTCAATATTAAAAGATGGATTCAGAAGTTTTTCACAAAAGAACCTTACAATGACCATCCCGCACGATACACAATTAAAGATAGATAGTAGAATCCCTACTTGGAACAACATGAAACCAAAACTCCTTGCACCAAAACAGAGGGGTCACGCAAGCAGGAGATTCGAAGGAAAACCGACTAGGGGGGCTAAGAAATAGGCGTACTACTCATCTAGGCAATAAGGGTTCTCGATGAACTAAGAGAAAATGGTGGCACACTGGGAAGAGAAGGTCACAGTTTAGAAAGGTCTGATCCTATATCAACAGAAGGGGAAACGGTTTCAAAGGCCATTAAAGTCGGATCATGGACAAGATCAAACTGTTTGACTATCTCAATGTCCCACATGCATTAGGATATTAAATATATAATTAATATCCTTTTAAAAACCTTCATAAATGACAAAAAGATTTAAAATTGATTTACATCAAATAAAATGTAAGTGGGATGAAATTGGAAAAACTAGGAAAAACTGGAAATGAGTCACTGATGGGTGAATCACCGATAGTAAGCCACCGAAAACGAGCCAACACCGAGTAAAAAATGATATTTTACCACACTGAGCCACTTATGAGACCTACCAATGCCAGACTCACCGACGCCCTAACTCACCAACGAAAAAACTGGAAATTTGGAAAACTATTGAAATTAGCTACTATTGCCTCCCAGAATACCACAAATACTGGATTTTGAAAATGTAATTGTCCACAGAGGTTCGGGCCATTACATCAAATACCTATCAAACTATTCTCACTCTTGAGAATTGAAAAATAAATCTAGATGAAAGAGGGGTCTGAACTACCACACTGTATGATACCTCTCAAGAATAAAGCACCTCATTGGAGGGAAACCTAAACATCCAAGAACACATCTTCTAAGATTTTCCAACCCATAAACTCCAAGACATACCAAACAAGAACATAAATTAACATTTCCCTAACATATGAATCAGGTAATTCCTTCTCCCATGTCAAGATACTATCCATTTTGGGTAGCATTGACTCACACGCATGGGTTTAATCACATCTGTATTAATGTGTCTTCATTAGGGATCAGGTCCTCCCCTATTTATAGATCAGAACTTTATCATACGTCATGTAATTAAAAAACAACTCATATCATAGAAAAAAAGGTTCAATGATTATATAACAAAGAAAAACACCCGAGAAAAACTTAAAACAACTTCGGGTACTGGGCACACATCTGTGTCTCTCGCTCCCAAGTACTCTCCTCTAGGCCACCGTGTCTCCACAACACAAGAACCAAGGGAATGGTTCTTCCATGCTGCACCATCTCCCAATGATCATGGATCTACACTAGTCGCTCCATGAAAGTTTCATCCTACTCAATATCCAAATCTCCCCAATCAATGACTTGGGAGTCATTGTGAAGATACCAACGAAGTTGAGAGACATGAAAGATGTCATGGACCCCCATCAACTATGGTGGAAACACCAGTTGAAATTTCAACTCTCTAACCTGTCCCAACACCTCGAAAGGTCCAATGAACCTGAGAAAAAGCTTACTCTCTCTATCAAAGCTTCACTTCCCACATCAAGGTGAAACCCTCAATAATATGTGGTCCCCAACCTCGAACTCCAAATTCCTTCTCCTGTGATCGACGTATGACTTGTGTCAGTCTTGTTCTACCTTCATCCTCTCACAGACAAGTTGCACCTTCTCTATCGTACTATGCACCATGTCTTGACCAAGAATAGGTACCTCCCCAACTTCCATCCAGCACAAGGGTGAACGATATGAACTCCCTTGTAGAGTATCGAACAGAGCCATACCAATGGAAGAGTGATAGTTATGATAGTAAGTAAACTATACCAAGGGAAAATTTCTCACCCAAAACCCACTAAAGTCCAAAACACATGTCCATAACATGTCCTCCAACGTCTCGATGGTCCTCTCTATTTGTCCATCCGTCTGAAGGTGGAAAGTACTGTTGAGGCATAATTAGGTGCCAATATCATTCTACAGTACCCTCCAGACTCATGATGTACGATTTGTATCCCGATCTGAGATGATGGATCTTGGAACTCCATGCAGTTGCACCACCTCATCCACATACCTTCGTGCGAAGGAATCAACTATGCTCGACTACTTGATCACTAAGAAATGAGTTTATTTCTTTAACCAATCCATTACAACCCAAATAACATCGCATCCTTTGAGATCTCTGGGTAGTCATGTGACGAAATCCATCAAGAAGTCACCCCACTTCCACTCAAGGACATATAGGTGCTGCAACTAACCAATGAGAACATGGTGCTCAGCCTTCACTTGCTGGTACACTATGAACTTTGCCACAGACTCTACCACTGCCTGCTTCATTCTGGGACACCAAAACTATTCCCTCAACCCCATGTACATCTTTGAAACTCTTGAGTGTACCGCTAGGGTGAGATATGGAACACATGGAGAACTTATTAATCCATTTATACTAGAACAAACAGATTCTTATGAAACAACATCTGATTCTGACCATCCTCCGATCATCCCTCTAGAGCATCACCTTGGTCAATGTGATCACGCATAACCCCAACCTCTGAGTCTCCCCATGGAGACTCCTCCAACTTCCTTATCAGGGATGACTACAACTTCATGTGAAATAGATGGCATCTGATGACATCCATTCATGCATCTAAGTACAAGGCAACCAACTCCTCCGTCACCCTCTATGCGCCTCCTGATTTCTGAACCACTTCATTATGTGACTTCCTTCTCAAAGTATCATCCACAAAATTCGTCTTTCCTAAAGTGTAGGAGATCTCAAAATCATAATCCTGGAGAAACTCCATCCATCACCACTGTCGTAAGTTCAGATCTCACTGGGAAAAGATGTACCTAAAACTCTTATGATCTATGAAGACCACAAAACACTCCCCAATAAGATATTGTTGCCACAACTTTAGTGCAAACACAACCACTTATAGTTTTAGATCATGGGTGGCATAGTTATGTTCATGGGGACATAACTTCCTAGACCCATAGGAGGTCACTCCCAGTGGCTACATCAACACACACCCCAAGCCAAGATGGGATGCATTGCAAAACACCTTGAACATCATCCCTTCCTCTGGTAGCCTGAGCACTGAAGCACTGACCAACTCCCCCTTCAGATAGTCGAACATTGCTGGACACTGCTTTCCCCACTCAAAAGCTTGGCCTTTTCTGGTCAGAGCCATCAATGGAGCTTCTACCGAAGAGAAATCGTGTATGAATATCCAGTAGTAGCCTTCAAGACTGAGAAAACTGCGAACATCTGCCACATTCTTTGGTGCTTCCCAAGAAACGACTACCTTGACCTTCAATGGGTCCACTTCTACACCGAACTGAGACATCACATGTCCAAGGATGTGGACCTATCGTGTCCAAAACATGCACTTCGTCTGTAGAGATGGTGGTGCTGAAGGCCCTCTAGGACAGTCTTGAGATACTTGTTATTCTCCTCCTCTGACTTCGAGTAGATTACGATTTCATCGATGAATTCAATGACAAATAGGTCTAGGAACTCATGAAGGACGGAGTTCATATGCCTCATAAACATGGTTGGTGTGTTCATAATCCCAAACAGCATAACTACAAACTTGAAGTGCTCATACATACACCTGAAATTAGTCTTTGGGATGTCACCCTCAACTGATGATATATGGACTATAGATCAATCTTGGAAAACCAATAGGCTCCCCACAACTGGTCAAAAATATCATCTATCCTCGGGATAAGGTAACAGTTCTTGACTGTTACCTGATTTAGTCTCTGGTAGTCTATGCATAGCCTCAGACCACCCTCTTCCTTATTCGAAAACAAGACTAGAGCACTCCATGGTGACACAATGGGTCAGATGAAACACTTTTCATCATATCATCAATCTGAATCTGCAACTCTCATAACTCAGAAGGCGTCATCTGATAAGGAGTCATCGAGATCAGATTAGCACCAGGTTGTAAGTCTATTCCAAACTCAACGTCACGTCAAGGGGGTATAGTCACAACCTACTCGGGAAAAACATCCAAAATTATCTGACAACTCCCAAGAAATCCACCATCTCAGCGTCCATCAATCTCACTAACAACTGGCAAACAAGGAAAAAAGATGCTCCATACACCAGCTGCCCACCTGATAGCTCCACTCACCAACCAAAGCTAAATGCAGGCCTTTCACGTCTAAAAACATGACTCTTCTCCGAAAGCAATCGATAACAGCATGCACAGAGTACAACTAGTTGATGTTGAGGATAACACTGTATGGTAGCATCTGTAGCAGATAAAGCTCCCCACTGGACTGATACACCCCAAAATTAGTCTACATCCCCAGGAAAAATAAAACAAGATTGTATGACCTCTGACTGGTGTACTCAATACGAAGGGCACACAAAGTCTCTCTACGTCCAATCCTAGAGCATGATCTAGAAGGACTTCAACGTAGGAGTGTGAATCTCCTGAATCAAACAAGGCGCATTCAAGACTACTAAACAAACTAAATGTAACATGAAAGATCTCTGAAACTACTAGAACTACTGCATCTGCAACGTGTAGCTGCCCACGCTCAACTCCTCTTCCCCTTAGATGTCGACTGCCTCCCCTACCATGCCCTAGTCGAGGTCCCTGAGGTGCACCCTGAGGTTGGCCTTCTTCTGTACTGTCTTCCCTTTGGGAAGAAAGGGCTTATTGTCCCTACTGTTGGAAAGGTCTGGCTGGCAACTACTGTTGAGGTGAGCATTGAACCTTCCCACCTCCACCTTCCTGAGCTTGTGTTATGAACTATTCCTGGTGGTTCCCACGTCCTCCAAAAGAAAAAACCCTCATCCCCGAGCTCGTGGGAAAAGGGCGAAGACCAAATGGCCAGAACTGTAACAGCTGGGGTCGGCTCCATATTGGTTGAAACATTGAAGGACCTGACGTCCGAGACTTGCTAGTGATAGCCTTCCCCTTTAAAGAGATCAGGTGACTTACCTCCCATGAAAGAACTCCTCTCAAGTGCATCCTTTCCACTACATCATCCTTCTTCTAAATCTATAAGTATGTTGGTAGGATGAAGGGAGTTACTACATATTGAAGTGAATGACATAGTGTCTCCTCTATGAGCCTCACCCTAGACTCCTCATCTGGAAAGAGATCCGGAGAAAAATGTAGGATATCCTTGAACTTGATCCACAATTCTCTCACCGACATACTCTCCTACTAGAGGGAGAGTAGCTCCTGCCTCTTCTTGACCATCATTGTGGAAGAAAGGAATTCTGCACAGAACTCCTTCTCAAAGTTGACCAACGAAACATTGGTATCCTTCCTCTCCCCGAGGTAAAGTTTCCACCACTAAAAAGTTTCTCCCTTCATCTGGATCACCTTCATATGAACCCAGTACTCTGTCGGAACCCGGATTAAGTTGAAAGTGATCACCAGCTCCTCGAGCCAACTCTACGTCTCCCTGTCCGAGACACTACCCTCGTAATTTCCTAGAGACTTCCACTGGAAGGCACAAAGCATCTTCTTCCACTGGTTATCATCCTCCATTGGATTGACCCTTCTCGGATCAACTGGGCAAGCCTTCTGAACCTCTAATACTCATACCACATGCAAGCGACGTCCGAGATCCATAACTTAAAGGAAGACAAGGGACTTTTAATCCCAAGTATCATGGAATTTATTTAGGACTCATTTTAACTCATTGTTTCTTTTAGTTTCTCGAAAATTCCCAAAACAACAAGAACACAAGTCATCATGATGCATGTACCTTTCCTAGGGTCTCTACCCTGAAAACAGTGTAGCCTCACTTGGTCATTTGATAAGCTTAGATTTGTTGCATCAGATCACAGGAAGCCCTAAAATCTCATGTCCTAGCCATTCTTCTCTGGCCTATGTCACTCACAAAGATCACCCAACAATATTGCACTACAAACCATGTAATCCTCATTATTCCCAACTCCAAGCTTCATCCTATCTCTCAACCATCACCTTTAATACCATTATGTAAGGACCTTCCAACTTCAATATGGGGGAAGGGATAACAAGATGTCGAGTCCTTCCATCCTCAAGATAATGGAGGGATAATGACCCCC
This sequence comes from Viscum album, assembly GCA_963277665.1. Taxonomy (NCBI): domain Eukaryota; kingdom Viridiplantae; phylum Streptophyta; class Magnoliopsida; order Santalales; family Viscaceae; genus Viscum; species Viscum album. Next base: position 1,829,529,254 of record OY728164.1, on the reverse strand, counting down.
GAGTCTTGCCTCCAATAGGCCCGAGGGTGGCGACCAACTCCAAAGGTATAGAAATCTCACAAAAATGGGAGGCATTTCCCGTTTTACAATAACCAAGATCGAGAGATAAGATGTATCAACCTCAAAAAACTCCAAGACACACATATATATAAGGAATCCAAAATTCATCTCACATTCATGTTCAAAGTAAAACTAATAGAAAAATACAAAAAAAACTCCAAGGTAAGTACCAAAAGAAAAGATAAGTAGCAACACAACAACTTCCCCCAATTTTTGAGATATTAAGGTCTTGTACAGTCCGTGTAATCTCCCTAGAAACTTGAAAAGTGTCTTATATATGTTAGGTGATCATATGAGTATACTCAGTTGGGAAAAAAAAGTCACCCATTCATAAGTGGGAGAAGCATACTAATGCTCCGGTGAGAAAAAAACAGAAACAGAAAAGCACCTAATAAGGTATATTATCCACCCCAACCTCACCAAGGCCCGCTCACCAAATAACTTAAGTTGAGTAATGTAAAGTAGTAATCAAATCGATATTTGGGTACCCCGCACCACTTCCCATTGGTTAACTACTCATCCCTAACAACGAACGTCCTGATGCTACCACACTCTTCCATAAGCCCCACTATCACAACCTGACCACATACACGTAATCTGCACACCATATCACATCCTACTCATAGACACTTGGGCCATAATAACCACACGCCTCACCGAAAAACACTTCGGTCTCATCCCGAAGACACCTGGGAAATAAACCACCTCTCACATAACAAATACCATATGTCTGGCATTGAACCTCAAGCCATTACAGCATGCCCAAAGAGTTTTGGGTGATCAATGACTTGAAGAGGGAGCAGGGTAATGATAGAAACCAACCATCCATCCTCCCTCCAGGATTTTGGGAAAGACACCCACCCCCATAACAATGGGTTTGTTCGGAACATTGTGTTCAACATGGGTGGGTGCGTATAGAAAACATAAGGATCTAAAAGTTTATATATATAGGTAAAAAACACTCATCCCATCCAGTGGGATTCCAAACATACAACCATCCCACTTAAAACCACCTTTGTTGCTACCCCTATATGCACGTACCACCAGGAATGACGATCACTTGATTATCGCTTCACTACAAGACCCAACGTGAAACATACCCCCAAGAAATTAATTTAACCAATGATCATTCTAAATTATCAAATTATTCATTTATTTATTTCCATCCCAATCGGTGTAGGAAAAAAATACTGCAAACATTATAAGGTGAAAAAACCATACCCAAAACTGCCCAAGACAAACAATGAAAGAATCGAAAATGGTAAGGGAAATCATTCTACCACTCACAACATGAAATCATGACACACCTCAGACATGTAGTATCATTTCCCAACCACTTCCTAGATTCATTCCCACTGCATAACAAGTCCTTCCATTCCACAATCAATCAATCTCTCAACCTAAGATACCATCACACTGCTCGTTCCTCCCCATACACACAATCACACATCTACCACCGCCAAAACCCACACAAGGCACAAAACCGAAAAGGACACAACACACGTCAACACCTATCAAACAATGTGTATTTAGATTTGGCCCAACCTTTTCTTTAAATTCAACTTTGATAAGAAGGGGTGACCACACAAGGGTTTTTATCCTTTGGCATCCATTTTTTTATCCATGTGCACATGATTAATTAGATTGATATTTACAGCAATTATCCTTAGGGAAACTAAAATAGTTACAAACCAGCACCCATATGCAGGCAAAGGCCACCAATAGTCATGATTTTCAGAGGCCACACAGACACAATAGATCACATCATAAACAAAGATAAAAAATAAAACAAGTGATCAACATCAATACCCTCCCAACCGATTATCAAGTCCACATTTCCTCATTATCATTTATCTTCGTTAAAAGTTGGATTGAGAATTTCTTCAAAAAATAACCTTACTATGCCCATCCCTCATGATACACAATTAAATAGAGACATTAGAATCCCTACTTGGAACAACAGGTGGCCAAAACTCACCCTTGCACACAAGTAGAGGGCTCGCGCGAGTAGAAGATTCCAAGGAAAACTAAAGAGGGGGGTTATAGCACAGGTGAACAGATCATCTGGGGAAGAAAGGGTATCAACACACCAAGAGAAAATAGAGACACACTGGACAGAGAAGGTCTTGATTTAGAAAGGATATATCCAATATCAATGAAAGGGGAAACTGTTTCCAATGCCATTAAATTTGGATTGTGGCCATGATCATGCGGTTTTAATATCTCAAAGTCTCCCGAGAATTGTGATATTAAATATATAATTCATATCCTTTTAATTTCCATTAGAAATGCCCAAACAAGGCTTTATTCTTGATTTACATCAAGTAAAATTGGAAAAACTGGGAAAAATGGAAATGAGTCACCGATGGGTGAGTCGTCGACATCGTGCCACCGACAGCGAGCCACTAACAGTGAGTCACTGAAGATGAGATACCAATGTTGAGCTATCGATTCTAATCCACTGACATGAACTAACAATGCAAGGTTCACCGACTCCCTGACTCATCGATGGAAAAACTAGAAATTTGGAAAACTCTTGAAATGAGCTATTGTTTCTCTTAGAACACCCCAAACATTTTATTTTGACAAATTAATGTACCACGAAGGTTCAGTCCATTATTGGAATTGAAGTGATTAATTTATTGTGGTTTCAATTAATGTTATTTATGCAATTAGTTAATTGTTGAGTTAAATAATGAAATTATTGTGCTTAATTCATTGTTGAATTAGTAAATGAAATTGTGTGGATAATTAATTATTGAATTATTGTATGATGTATGAATGGTAACATGGTCATTAGAATATGAATAAAATAATGGGAGCATGGTCATTCTAATGTGTGATGTAAGAATAGGAACATGGTCATTCTAATGAGTGGGGTATGAATGGTAAAATGATCATTCAAGTCTGAATTAAAAAAAGGGAACATGGTCATTCTAATGGGTGATGTATAAATGGTAACATGGTCATTCAAGTAGGAATTAAAGGATGAGAACATGGTCATTCTATTTTGTGTAGTATGAATGGAAACATGGGAATTCAAGTATGAATTTAAGAATGGTAACAAAAGCACTTCGAGATATGACCTCACTTGAGAATACTTCGGGCTCCAGCATGAGCCAAAGCAGGCATTGAGGTACGGGTGTCCTTGGGAACCCGATAGTTAATGTGGTTAAGTAAAGAAGATATGATAATGTGATACTATTTACTTATGCATTGTACTTATTTCTTTATACAACTACATACACTGTTTTGACTAGATATTGTTTTAGATGTCATTGGTGATGCTTGTAATGTCTCAACCCGAACAGCCACCCGAATAGCCACCCGAATAATGCTAAATGAGTTAGGTGTTACTGAACTTACACGCACCTCCCCGAACGCCAAAGGCTACCGACTAGCAGCGATGGTGTAAGAAGGTATAGTGGGGAGGCTATACCCTCTGGGAATAAAAAATGGTACTGGCCGAGTATAATAATATAACATGCTGTAGAATTATAATGACTCAACAGACTCAAACTAGACCCGCAAAGCGGTATCACCTCCAATAACAATAAACATAAGAAGTAGTATAGAAACAAAAGTAGTGGCAAGTAAATAAAACAAAATGATGGATAACACTTGAAACTACTACCAATCAAAACAGTCATTCATCCATAGCAGATCATGTATGTCAAAGTACAAAGGCGCCCATGGCTAACCAACAGTAGGTACATATAAGAGTAAGCATGCTGATACAGTAATGAAAGCTAAACAGAAACAAACTCCACCTAGGCATGAACTCAAGGTGAAAACTAGTCTCTATGGAAGAAAGTACTATGATCCAGCACCAAAAGATAATCATTTATATGTACATAAAACCATAAAGTCTATACGCTTCCCGAAGGGCCTGTGTAGGGTGTGAGAAGAATCTCAGCAGGATATCATCCAATGGTGTGTACCTAGTATAATTGTTTAAGCATACACCTATCTCTAATAAAGTAAATAGTGTTATATAATAAATAAACACATCTCCCACTAGTGCTCAGCAGCCACCAGGGAGTGTCACCTGCTTCGGCCAACACCGGAATCTCAAAAGCAAAGAGAGTCCATGGCCCATAGCCCAAGGTTCTCATGTAGTAACAAGGGCCCAGTGAATCCTCAGGTTCCACATCAGTCATATAACTTGGTACCATGTTCCTCCTGACACCATGTGTTTGAATGTATCGACATCTTACATGCACGCCCAAATAATAGTAACCTGGTCCCATGGATCCCTGCTCGAAAGCTCACACCCTTGGGACAAAAACAAGATGAAAATGATATATGTCCTCAAATAATAATCCAGACCCACAACCTCAATCACAAAAATCCTCATCCCCTAACCCAATACTATCACCGCTATCCCCCAAAGGTTCCTCACTTACCACGTGGATTCCTACGATAATCACCCCAAACAGATAATACCTAAACATCTTCTATCAGAGGCCTCTACCCACACGATCAGTCAAAATCACCTCATCACGAAGTCTACATGTGCACACATAACTCAAATCAGTGCTTTGACCATCACTGGTGAGCAGCAATCACCAAAAAGAACCCATGCCACACCATCTCTAACACCTCATGTCCCTATGACCATGTCACTCAAATCTGATGGTCATTTCATCCAAGTATCCCGGATCATGCCCAAATTGAAATACACTACCTCAAATTGACATCCATGACACCCAATCCTATGGTCAAACCACCCAATGCAATTCGAGCCATGCCCAACATGTGATCAATATCACTCAAGAAAATCCGAACCACACCCAAAACAACCCCAATGGTTCCAGCACATGCAATTCTACAATTACATATATAAATACAATTTAAACAACAAATTATAATCAATAAGAACACTTCAAATAATCATCATAATATGACATGGAGGTCTTGAATGCCTCTAGAAACAAAGATGGTTTCCTAGTTAGGTATTGGATCCTTCTTGGGGTGGAGACTAGAACATTTTGTTGCTTGTTGGATGCACATGTGATCTTCAAGGAGCCTTTGCAGTTGGATTCGTGACTGATTCTGGTTGGTCCATGTGGCATTGGATAATGGATGTCAAAAAGGATTGATGATTTTTCATGTAAGGTATATATTTTTTGTGCATTTTTTTCTTTCAAGTTTCTCTGCATCAATTGGTTGATGGATTGTAGAAGTCTCTAAGGGTATGGAATTATGTTTCATTGCATTTGGTCATAGTGCTGATTTTTTCTTGTACTATTGGGTGGGCAGCCTTGAAAGAGGACACCCATCATCCATTCATTTGTCCTTTTTGGACATATGGGTGCCTTTTTTGATTTTGTGTAGTGTTGTTAGTCTTGAGTTGTGTTGCATCATGTTGACATGATGTGATATCTTCACTAGCATTTTCGGGTGGGCAGCTCGAAACACTACTAGAAAAGGGGGCATTGGAGCCCCCCAGACTCGGGCGACCGCCATTGGCGGTCGCTATAGCTCACCATTAGCGACCGCCAATGGCGGTCGCTAACCTGCCTAAAAAATTTCGGGGGGTTTCTGCCCCCCCCCCCCCCCCCCGCGCCCTCGATCTCCCTCGCCCTAACCCCCTCCCTCCCTCGCCGCCCTCCCTCGCGCCGCCCTCCCCTCCCCCGCCGCCCGGCCTCCCCCGCCGCCCGGCCTCCCCCGCCGCCCGGCCTCCCCCGCCGCCCGGCCTCCCCCGCCGCCCGGCCTCCCCCGCCGCCTGCCATCCGGCCTCTCGGCCCTCCCCCCCCCCCCCACCCCGGACGGCACCCGCACCCCGGACAGCCCCCGGCGCGCACTCCGGACCGCCCCCCGCACCCCGGACGCCTCCCCGCACCCCGGACAGCACCCCCCCGCGCACTCCGGACCGCCCCCCGCACCCCGGACGCCTCCCCGCACCCCGGACAGCCCCCCCCCCCCCTGCACTCGGACACCCCCCTTCGAACCCGGACAGCCCCCCCCGCACCCCGGACAGCCCCCCCCCCCCCCCCCCGCACTCGGACACCCCCCCTCCGAACCCGGACAGCCCCCCCGCACCCCGGACAGGCCCCCCGCACCCCGGACACCCCACCTCGCACCCCCGACAGCCCCCCTGCACCCCAGACAGCCCCCCCTCCCCCGCACCCCGGACACCCCCGCACCCCGAACACCCCTGCCCGCACCCCTGACAGGCCCCCGACACCCCGGACACCCCTCCCCGCACCTCGGACAGCCCCCCCCCCCCCCCCCCCCGACCCCGGACACCCCCCCCCCGACCCCGGACACCCCCCCCCGACCCCGGACACCCCCCCCCCCCCCCCCTCGTTGCCCGTCCCCCGTCCCCTCACCGCCTCCTCTCCTCCAGCTCCCCGCCGCCGCCGCCGCCCGTCCCCTCCCTTGCCGCACCGCCTTTGGCTCCGGCTCCCCTTCGCTGCCTCCTCTCCCTCGCAGCACCGCCTTCGGCTCCCCTCCCTTTCAGGTTTGTAGCTCAATCAGGTAACATGAGCTTTCAGTTACATTATTATTTTATCAATGGTTCATAAACAAATGGTTAATATTTATTTTGAATATAGTTGATTTGAAAAATGTAAATGTAATAAGTATTGTGTAAATGTTTGTTATACAGATATTATTATGGATAAGAGTTGGATTGATCTTCCAAATCGAACGTCTAGAGAATATTTCAATGGCATTATGCAGTTTATTGACTTCACGAGAGGATTTGAAAGTGACTATATTAGTTGTCCATGTAGAAAATGTGCTAACAGATATCAATTCACACGAGATACTGTGAGGGAGCACCTTTTCTTTAATGGATTTCTGAAAAATTATAAGAGTTGGACTCGTCATGGAGAAGAATATGTTCGTTGTCAAAATACAGATGCAGCTCAGATGGATGTTGATGCAAGGATGACTGATCCAATGCATGAAATGCTTACTGAAATGGTACGTGGGTTTGATCCTGAAGGCATTGACATCCAGAATCTTGAGACCGGTGAGATAAATCTTCGCTCTGGTGCAGATCGTGATTCGAGGAGGTTTTATGAAGTACTTGATGATGCGAAAATAGAATTATATCCTGGATGTACTTCTTACAATAAACTGTCGTTTATCGTGGAGTTTTTGCATTTGAAGACTTTGAATAATTGGTCAAACACATCATTCGACATGCTTTTGGTTTTATTGAAAAAAGTTCTTCCTGTCGACGCTAAGATTCCTGAGTCGTATTACTATGCTCGTAAGTTGACAGAGAACTTAGGTTTTACATATGAGACTATAGATGCATGTGCAAACAACTGTATGTTGTTTAGAAATGAAACTGCTCATTTGGATATTTGTACGGTTTGTGGCGCTTCCAGGTGGAAAGAGAACAGGGGAAATAAGACTCATCAAAGTCAGATTGCGATACAGGGGAAACCGATTGCCGTAAAGCAAATGCGTTACTTTCCCCTTAAACCGAGGTTGAAAAGATTTTTTATGTCATCTAAAGTTTCTAATTTAATGAGATGACATGCAGAAAGAGTTCATGAAAGTGACATGTTAACCCACCCGGCAGACTCTCATGCATGGAAGGATTTTGATAAGAGACATCCCGACTTTGCTAAAGATGTTCGTAATGTCCGATTGGGATTGGCAGCAGATGGTTTCAATCCATTCAAGTCTATGGTTGGTGCAACTCATAGCACATGGCCCGTGGTGTTGGTTCCATATAATCTTCCTTCGTGGCTTTGTATGAAGCAACAATTTATATTACTTTCCACTCTTATTGATGGACCTAAAAGTCCGGGGGATAAGATTGATGTTTACCTTCAGCCATTGATTGATGAGTTGAATGAATTTTGGGGCGATGGTGTGATGACTTATGACTGCGAAACGAATGAAATGTTCAAACTGCATGCAGCTTTATTGTGGACAATCAATGACTTCCCAGCTTATGCAAATTTATCAGGCTGGAGTACGAAAGGGGAATTTTCTTGCCCTTGTTGCAATAAAAGTAAAAAATCTGTATGGCTTAAACATTCCAAAAAATGGGCATACATGGGTCACAGGCGTTTTCTCCCTCCCCAGCACAGGTTCAGAAAGGACAGAGTGGCATTTGATGGTTCTAGAGAGTTCAGCCCAGCACCAAAGATCATGACAGGAGTCGAAATGTTATCGCAGATTGAGGAAGAAAACATCTGCACGGTATATGAAATTCAGGATTTGGTGGCTCCTCCAGTACGTAATATTCGTGCTGCGGGTAGGCAGCGCAGTCACAATTGGAAAAAGAAAAGTATTTTTTATAGTCTTCCGTATTGGAAAACTAACATGTTGAGGCATAATTTGGATGTCATGCACATTGAAAAAAATGTTTGTGATAACATATTGTGGACCATTTTAGGTGTCAGTGGAAAGTCAAAGGACCATGTTAATGCACGCCGTGATTTGGAAGAAATGAGTTTAAGGAAACAGTTGCATTTACAGTTAGCTGAGGGAAACAAGGCATATATGCCTGCTGCACAGTATTCGATGACTACAGAGGAGAAAGAGACATTTCTTTCCATTTTGAAGATGGTCAAGGTGCCTGATGGTTACTCTTCTAATATTTCAAAGTGTGTGAATCTGACGAGCAAGACATTGCAAGGGTTGAAAAGTCATGACAATCACATATTACTTCAGCAGTTGATTCCAATCGCAATTTGTGATTGTTTATCCCCCAATGTTGTTCAGCCCTTGATTGAGATGAGTAATTTTTTTAGACAGCTTTGTTTAAGAAATCAACGAATGAGTGATTTAAAAAGTTTGCAGGACCGAATTGTACTTACGCTTTGTCACTTTGAGAAACTTTCCCCCCCCCCCTCATTTTTCGATGTTATGGTCCACTTGACAGTGCACCTAACTGATGAAGTAATGGCTGCTGGTCCAGTGCAATTCAGGTGGATGTATCCTATTGAACGGTATTTGAGTACATTGAAAAGATTTGTACGCAACAGAGCTCGTCCAGAGGCATCAATAGCCAATGGTTATTTGATGGATGAGTGTACTACCTTTTGTGCAGAATATCTTACGGATGTTGAAACAAAATTAGATAAGCCCTCTCGGATTCATGATGGTCCAGTTGGAGAAGGAACCACATTTGATATGGACAACATCGAGTGGATACAAGCACATCGATATATCTTGTTCAATACTCCATCAGTTGCACCATTAATGCAGTAAGTATCTTATCAATGTGCTTGTATAACTTTTACATGTTTTCTTTGCATAAGTTGATCTTTTAAACATCGCGTAATCATTTTCAGGAAACACATTAATGAGATAAAAGAAGAGATGCATCGTGCGACTGAGTTGCAAATTCAACAATCTCATTATGCGGCATTTCATGATTGGTTCAAGGATTATGTATGTATAAATTGATTTTCATTATGAGTGAAGTATTAAACTAATTCTTTCTGCATATATCAGTATTGATTTTTATAAATTATGTAGGTTCGTAAGCTGAGGGAGTTAGGGGACCCCACGCTACCTGAAGTATTTATCCAACTGGCTGAGGGTCCATCTATAACGGCTCTTCGTTATAAAGCTATTGATGCTAATGGTTTTCGATTTCGCATTAAAGATGTTGACGACAAACGAGCAACACAAAACAGTGGCATCGGTTGTCCCTTTGTCGATTCTGGTTATTACTATGGTCAATTGATAGACATCATTGAAGTTGTATACACACACGGTTTGAAGTACATATTGTTAAAGTGTAATTGGGTTGATCCAGTGCGTGGATGTAAAGTCGATCAATATCAGTTTTCATTGGTGAATTTTAACTATATGTTATACAGAAATAATGAACGAGTTGAGAATGAACCTTTCATTTTGACATCACAAGCGGAACAAGTATTCTTCGTTACTTTGCCTTCGGATCCAAGTTGGCAAGTTGTTGTCAAAATGTCTCGGCGAGGAGTGTTTTTATTTGAAGAAGATGAACCCGAGACTGTTCCGTTTGTTTACCAACAACTTGATCAACATACCGTAGTTCAACGTGAAGAAGATATTTATTGGGTCAGAGCGGCTGTTGAAGGAGAAACGGTCGATTTGCATGCTTAATGAAAGGTATAATTGTTTTCCCGCTATTCAGTAGAATGTCCTAGGATATCATAAATTATCTAATCATTTTATAAATCCTTATAAGTTTTAATCCTCACTTTTGTAAGTTAATTCAGTCATAAATATTTAGGTTGATTAACTTTCTGATTTTTTAAAATTCATTCACAACTAATTATTCAATCCATTTTTTGTTTGATTAACAGTTGTACAAGTTTGATTTATTAAGAACAATCCAATTTATCTTTTAAACACTTTGGACTCATTACTGATATTTTGTATGACTGCAGACATGTCAGGGGAAGAGGCAGAAAATCCACATCATCCATCTGAGGCATCTACGTCTCAGGGTCGAGGTATGTTTGAATGTCATTGTCTATATTTTTTATGTAATTGACATATATATATATATATATATAACATTTTTCAATTTATATATAAAATTGTTTTCAACAGGATCAGACTCGGCTAGTTCTTCCTCTCGCAGGAGAGGCCCTGGTCGTGGCATATTATCATGGAATTCCGACACGACGACAGATGTTTCATTTGATGAGGTATTTCATCCCGTGGGACCGAATGCCCCGGCATTTATTCGTCAGCTGGGTCATATCATACGTGACCCACATCGATTTCCATTGACCACGCGTGATTGGGCTTCTATCCCTCAGGACACATTAGATCGTCTATGGAGGGAGGTTCAGGTAAGAAAATAATTTTACTTTATTTTCTATTTATAAATAATACTAATATGTTTGATTATTTTCATTATAGCAAAATTTGAAAGTATGCCCTGAAGAGTTTCGGCTCGTGTGTATGAGCAAATGCCGTAAGCTATGGAAAGATTATAAAGGCAAAGTGAAGAGGGACCACTGGGTACCAAATGTGGGTGCCCTTGACATTTTGGAAAAAGTCCCGAGAGGTGTCCTCCCGGATCAGTGGCGTGACTTGGTTGCATATTGGTCTACTGAGGGTGTTGCGGTTTGTATATTAATTATTTTTCTGTATATATATTTTCAAGAATATGTGATTTGTTTGAAATTTGAATGAATTGAATGTAGGAGGTGTCAACACGCCATTCGGAGAATCGAGCGTTGCAGGGACCAGCTCACAGGCTCGGGACTCGTCACGTGTCTCAGATCCGACATGAGGTATATATTATTCATTTTTTAATTTATTAATTAATATGGTTTTGTGTTTATATTCTTTTAATATACAGTTGCGAGGGCAATGTGCAGCAACTGATAAAATGTCGGTGTGGATAAGGACTCGTGATCACAATGATCCAGAGGTTGCAGCATTGATAGTAAGTGTCTGTACTTACCAATAATTACATAAATCTATATATTAACATATATATATTTATATATATTTAAATATTTCACAGGATCAATTTGAAGCTGAGTTAGAACATCTACCAGAGGACCAGCGACAGCTTCCCATGCGACGGGATGAGATCTTTCATCGCATTATTGGTCGGGACGGGCATGGCTATAGTTTGACCTATGGAGCAGGGATTCCTCGTTCTGTAGTGTCACGCGCTGCGGTTGTCGGTCCTGCTGTTGCTCATATGACACAGCAGATGTCAGATTTTGAGGCACGGCTGCGCGCTTCTGAGGAGACAAATGCGCAATTGACAGCTGAGGTTAGAGCACTGCGGGAATATGTGCGTCGAGCTGATGGTACAGGGGATCATACGACGCAGGTATATACTGTATTTATTTATTTAAATTAAATTATTTTTGTTATTAAAATATTTATAATGTTTATTTGTTGTAGGCACCTGGCCCACCAGAAGGAGGTAGCAGTGATGGCAACGCGTGACGCATCATATATTCACGAGATATGTTTTTTGTTTTTACTGGTAGGGTTGATATTGATGTACTGTATTTATTCATTTAAGTAATGCATTATTACCATCCATGGTGGTCTTTTAAATATTTTATACACATATTGAGTTTTTGATCAGATAATCTTGAATGATTCTACATTTGAAAAAGTCGAACTAATTCCAACAGATCAATAAATCTGATATTATAGATTATGTATTATCCAATATATTTTTTATAAATTTCAGTATGGTATCGATAAAAGAAATATGTATTAATTAGATGTTATCACTTTTATTTTTCACTTTTGTAATCAATGGGATGGCCTTTGCACCCCCGGAGAGCCCCCCGCACCCCCGTAGAGCCCCCCGCACCCCCGTACAGCCCCCCGCACCCCCGTACAGCCCCCCCGCACCCCCGTACTGCCCCCCGCACCCCCGTACTGCCCCCCGCACCCCCGTACTGCCCCCCGCCACCCCCGTACAGGCCCCCGCCACCCCCGTACAGCCCCCCCCCCCCCCCCCGCACCCCCGTACAGCCCCCCGCACCCCCGTACAGCCCCCCCGCACCCCCGTACAACCCCCCGCACCCCCGTACAACCCCCCGCACCCCCGTACTGCCCCCCGCCACCCCCGTACAGGCCCCCGCCACCCCCGTACAGGCCCCTGCCACCCCCGTACAGCCCCCCGCACCCCCGTACTGCCCCCCGCACCCCCGGAGAGACCCCCGCACCCCCGTACAGCCCCCCGCACCCCCGTACTGCCCCCCGCCACCCCCGTACAGGCCCCCGCCACCCCCGTACAGCCCCCCCCCCCCCCCCCCGCACCCCCGTACAGCCCCCCGCACCCCCGTACAGCCCCCCCCCCCCCCCGCACCCCCGCACCCCCGTACAGCCCCCCGTACAGCCCCCCGCACCCCCGTACAGCCCCCCGTCACCCCCGTAATGCCCCCCGCCACCCCCGTACAGCCCCCCGAGACCCCCGTACAACCCCCCGTACTGCCCCCCACCACCCCCGTACAGCCCCCCGCCACCCCCGTACTGCCCCCCCCCCCCGCCACCCCCGTACAGCCCCCCGCACCCCCCGTACTGCCCCCCGCCACCCCCGTACTGCCCCCCGCCACCCCCGTACAGGCCCCCGCCACCCCCGTACAGGCCCCCGCACCCCCGTACAGGCCCCCGCACCCCCGTACAGGCCCCCCCACCCCCGTACAGCCCCCCCGCACCCCCGTACAACCCCCCGCACCCCCGTACAACCCCCCGCACCCCCGTACAACCCCCCGCACCCCCGTACTGCCCCCCGCCACCCCCGTACAGCCCCCAGCCACCCCCGTACAGGCCCCCGCCACCCCCGTACAACCCCCCACCCCCCCCCCCCCCCCCCGCACCCCCGTACAGCCCCCCGCACCCCCGTACAGCCCCCCGCCACCCCCCGTACAGCCCCCCGCACCCCCGTCCAACCCCCCGCACCCCCGTACTGCCCCCCGCCACACCCGTACAGGCCCCCGCCACCCCCGTACAGCCCCCCGCACCCCCGTACACCCCCCCCCCCCCCCCCCCGCACCCCCGTACAGCCCCCCGCACCCCCGTACAACCCCCTGCACCCCCGTACAACCCCCCGCACCCCCGTACTGCCCCCCGCCACCCCCGTACAGGCCCCCGCCACCCCCGTACAGCCCCCCACACCCCCGTACAGCACCCCCCGCACCCCCGTACAGCCCCCCGCACCCCCGTACAACCCCCCGATTGTGTCGTTTTCAGCAGCGCGGCGCGCGCTGAAATGGCGCGTTGGGGGGTCAAAACCACCCGAACGACCTCCGAATGCCACGAAACCGTAAGACAACATCCGGGGCGTGAATTGTGAAATGGTCGGCCAGACGGCACCTCATTCGGAGGTGTCGTGTGACCGCGGCGGCCGGAAACGCGTTTCTGGCGCCGTTAAACACCAAAACGGCGTGCGGCGGTCCGATTCGGAGCAAACGTGCTCCGAACGACCTGAAACCGCACGGGAACGATAGAAATATTATTCCTGAGATGCAGGAGGAGGCCGCACGTCCATCGGACGTGCGGTGCGCGCGGCACGTCCGATTGTTTCGTTTTCAGCAGCGCGGCGCGCGCTGAAATGGCGCGTTGGGGGGTCAAAACCACCCGAACGACCTCCGAATGCCACGAAACCGTACGACAACATCCGGGGCGTGAATTGTGAAATGGTCGGCCAGACGGCACCTCATTCGGAGGTGCCGTGTGACCGCGGCGGCCGGAAACGCGTTTCTAGCGCCGTTAAACACCAAAACGGCGTGCGGCGGTCCGATTCGGAGCAAACGTGCTCCGAACGGCCTGAAACCGCACGGGAACGATAGAAATATTATTCCTGAGATGCAGGAGGAGGCCGCACGTCCATCGGACGTGCGGTGCGCGCGGCACGTCTGATTGTGTCGTTTTCAGCAGCGCAGCGCGCGCTGAAATGGCGCGTTGGGGGGTCAAAATCACCCGAACGACCTCCGAATGCCACGAAACCGTACGACAACATCCGGGGCGTGAATTGTGAAATGTTCGGCCAGACGGCACCTCATTCGGAGGTGCCGTGTGACCGCGGCGGCCGGAAACGCGTTTCCGGCGCCGTTAAACACCAAAACGGCGTGCGGCGGTCCGATTCGGAGCAAACGTGCTCCGAACGACCTGAAACCGCACGGGAACGATAGAAATATTATTCCTGAGATGCAGGAGGAGGCCGCACGTCCATCGGACGAGCGGTGCGCGCGGCACGTCCGATTGTGTCGTTTTCAGCAGCGCGGCGCGCGCTGAAATGGCGCGTTGGGGGGTCAAAACCACCCGAACGACCTCTGAATGCCACAAAACCGTACGACAACATCCGGGGCATGAATTGTGAAATGGTCGACCAGACGGCACCACATTCGGAGGTGTCGTGTGACCGCGGCGGCCGGAAACGCGTTTCCGGCGCCGTTAAACACCAAAACGGCGTGCGGCGGTCCGATTCGGAGCAAACGTGCTCCGAACGACCTGAAACCGCACGGGAACGATATAAATATTATTCCTGAGATGCAGGAGGAGGCCTCACGTCCATCGGACGTGCGGTGCGCGCGGCACGTCTGATTGTGTCATTTTCAGCAGCGCGGCGCGCGCTGAAATGGCGCGTTGGGGGGGTCAAAACCACCCGAACGACCTCCGAATGCCACGAAACCGTACGACAACATCCGGGGCGTGAATTGTGAAATGGTCGGCCAGACGGCACCTCATTCGGAGGTGCCGTGTGACCGCGGCGGCCGGAAACGCGTTTCCGGCGCCGTTAAACACCAAAACGGCGTGCGGCGGTCCGATTCGGAGCAAACGTGCTCCGAACGACCTGAAACCGCACGGGAACGATAGAAATATTATTCCTGGGATGCAGGAGGAGGTCGCACGTCCATCGGACGTGCGGTGCGCGCGGCACGTCCGATTGTGTCGTTTTCAGCAGCGCGGCGCGCGCTGAAATGGCGCGTTGGGGGGTCAAAACCACCCGAACGACCTCCGAATGCCACGAAACCGTACGACAACATCCGGGGCGTGAATTGTGAAATGGTCGGCCAGACGGCACCTCATTCGGAGGTGCCGTGTGACCGCGGCGGCCGGAAACACGTTTCCGGCGCCGTTAAACACCAAAACGGCGTGCGGCGGTCCGATTCGGAGCAAACGTGCTCTGAACGACCTGAAACCGCACGGGAACGATAGAAATATTATTCCTGAGATGCAGGAGGAGGCCGCACGTCCATCGGACATGCGGTGCGCGCGGCACGTCCGATTGTGTCGTTTTCAGCAGCGCGGCGCGCGCTGAAATGGCGCGTTGGGGGGTCAAAACCACCCGAACGACCTCCGAATGCCACGAAACCGTACGACAACATCCGGGGCGTGAATTGTGAAATGGTCGGCCAGACGGCACCTCATTCGGAGGTGCCGTGTGACCGCGGCGGCCGGAAACGCGTTTCTGGCGCCGTTAAACACCAAAACGGCGTGCGGCGGTCCGATTCGGAGCAAACGTGCTCCGAACGACCTGAAATGAGATTATTTCTTGAATCGAAGTTTTTAAATTATTATAGCACAATGATTTGATATTATATATATATTAAATATATATTAAATATATATTAAAACATTGAAAATATATTATATATATATATATATATCTATATATTTAAAATATTGTATTTAATAGTATATATATGAATATTTTTACACATATATATATATATATATATTTATATTTATATTCAATTCAATAAAAAAAATTTAAATTTTTTTTTTTTATAATAGCGACCACCATAGGCGGTCGCTATAGGTGCCCGGCAGAGGGCCTTCAGCGACCGCGCCGCGGTCGCTGAAGGCCGAGCTGCCGGGTCGCTATAGGGTGCCAGGCAGAGGGCCTTCAGCGACCGCCAAGCGGTCGCTGAAGGCCGACCTGCCGGGCACCTATAGCGACTGCCATTGGCGGTCGCTAATGGCCTCTAGCGACGAGGCAACAGCGACCGCCAATGGCGGTCGCTAATGGGCTTATTTATAGTAGTGAAAGAGATATAGATGTGCTGGAATCTATCATTAGATTCTCCCTCCACATTTTTATGTGTGTGGTAGGAGTGCTCTGCCTCATTATGCCGACAGCACGGTACAACCTCTTGAAAGGGGGAAACACTTCTCTTTGAGCAATTGCACTGTTATATTTACTTTCAGGGGTGGAAATGAAAAATTTTCCTACTTTTTTTCATTTTCTCTTTGCTAATCACTTTATCCATCCTTCGGGTTTATTTTACTTCCATCTATCATGCAGATTATAATAGATCTCACCAAATTTGTCAAAGAGGATTTCATGTTTACTATTCAAAAAATGGGGCTCAACCCTCAACCTGTTTAAAAAAGGTACAGTTCATATAAAACCATTTTAGCACCTCTGGCCAAGATAACCCAATGAGCAACAACCTCTCACCCAGCCTTGCTCAAGAATAACAGGTAAGGGAATACCAAACGATATCCCACGAGGTATAATAATCAATTTAAATTGCAACTAGAGGGTTTTTATCAAAAACCTGCCATTGCGCTAAAATCCATAACCCCCAAATATCCATGAAAACACAAAACAAAGTATGCACCACCTACCTTGTACTTGTATGATTTTCTCGTCTGGTATCGGCCTCTAATTCGTTCAAGAATAGGTTATATCCACAAAATGAACAAAAATGCTCAACCCTCGATAACTTGGTTGAGAGGAGAAATCATGAAGAATGGATCAAGACTAATCGAGAGCTTACAGATGGGGTTCCAATGGATCTAGTGGCGTTTGAATCGGGGTTCGAATGAAGAATCAGGAGTAGAATTATCATCCAACGTTGTTGTTCACGTTATCTGAAAAGAAGGTTCCGTTCCTCTGTGAAAAAACGAGGCTAATGACTATTTTAGTGAGAAAAAAATAAAAGAGATGATTTGTACATGGTACTACATGTCGTAGGGGTTATTTTTTTGTTCATTTGGCAGCCAAATTTTCCTAGGTCTTGCCGATATGACTGCACGACGTGTACTAGGTAGTACATGGCATGTAAATTGTAAAACCTCTCTCCCTTTCCAACAACCCCACACACCATGTACGAACATTATAGTCCAAGACATACACAGTGTGTACTCGGAGTACACGGTGTGTAACCCAAAAAATTCTATTACTTGCCCAGTTTTCCCCTATTTTCTCATAAAGAACCCTGAAAAGAAAAAATACTCCTACCTCAAAGGAAAAACCAGGTTCTTACAAACTTCCCCCCATAAGGCAGTTCATCCCTCAATTTTCCTTCCAAGGGTGGTGAAGAAAACACTCCGGAATAACTTTGGCCCAAAGCTCAAATCCAACAAAGGTCCAAATACCATTTCTGGACCCATGGTCCTCCTGTGATGCTTAATCACCCTTGCACCTCATTAGGTGCTCCTAAGTCACTTCTGACACCCATTCACATCCCGTACTGTATCAGCACTCACCTCAACCCCATGGAACTCAGGGAACGACGAGATCCCACATCCCATGGATGCTCAAAACAACACGTTACCTTGCACCTCAAACACAATCGCATCCTCGATGCCCCGATTCCCAAGGAAACTCAAGTAACCTGCATCTCATGGATGCCCCGATGCCCAAGGCATCTCAAAACATGCATCCTATGATGCTCCTAATGCCAAACACCTCATACATATATATAATCACACACCCAAAATGGTGTCAACCCACTAACCAGCATCTAGTCAGTCCAAAAACATATTGTGCACCTCGTGCACTCAAAATGGACATGGCTCAATAAACCATGCCAAAAAAAAAGTAAAAACAACTGATACCTTGACCATGGCGTACCTCTAATCATCATCGGCTCACCAATCCGCTCCAAAGCATGCACCTGTCCTGACACTCGGCTGTCTAAAGATTGTCCTCCCTGCGGAGCTTCACCAGTCACCGGCCACTAACCCCTCAATGGGGTTTCACTATCTCTCTCACATCCTCAGCATGCAGTTGAGCCTCGACTACTTTCACCTGGTACCGATCCTAAATTGACCTCTGAAGCATGCACCTGCCTCGGTCCCTGCATGCCAGCTATCTGAGATGGATGCCTACAAAACATCTCTAGATGTCCGACCTATCCACATGCCTGGAACTCCTTTAGAGGATTATCGCACTGAGTCCAGACATACCCGGACTGCCCACATGGAAAGAAATCAACTACAAAACTACCACAAGGTGGTCTTGATGAGTCTTTGGCCTGACCACCCTGCTGGATCTCATCCTGAACTCATTTCTTACCATTTGTACCATCACCTGAAGCCACCGCCCGGCCCAAGTGAGACCTTTCTATCAGGTTTCCCTTATATATAAGCGCCTAATTCACCACCTTTGATAACGATATCATCCTAAAGATGTTCACCTATACCTGAATGGTGTGTTGTAAGACATCCTTGAAGTGTCTCTCCCTTGAGGTGTCATCGCTTTCCATATCAGTTGCGAAGCAAGGCAGATCAGTGAAAGTAGCTGTATATTCCATGATGAACATGTCATCCTACTAAACACTCAAGAACTCCCAAGATCTCTCTGCTCTAAGAATCTTTGGGAAAAAGTGCTTGAAGAATTTATCCTTGAAGCTCTTCCAGGCCAGTCTTCCATGTCTGCGAACCGGAACTTGCACATCCCACTAGTGCTTTGTCGGTATTATTAGCATATACGTCGCCAGCTTGACCCTCCACCCTAGACGCATCTCTATCTACTTGAAAATCATATGCAAGCTCTCTATCAAGTTCTCAGCTACCTGTGGACCACCCTCACACTGAAAAATAATAGGGTTCTACGACTGGAACTCTCGAGTAAGGTAATCCATAGAGGGATTTGTTCCATGCACGCCTCCATTGATCCCCTACAAAACATGTATCACGCTAGATCAAAGCTACTTGTCGAGCCACAGTCTGAACGCTGTCAAACCCAAATGTAGTTCGGCCTGCACTGGATCCTAAATCTGATCCTGCCCCAGATCATGTACCTACGGCTCATGCTTTGGCTACCCCTCAGGGGTCTAAACCTGGTCGTGCTCCTACGGCACTGTACCATCACCAGCTTAGCGTTTCATCGAGCCTTCTAGATGGAACCCATTGAATACCATAAATGGTCTGACAAACCATATATATAGCAATATATATATATAGAAACATATATATATATATATAACATAGATAAGGAAAACAGTAAAGAGATAGCGCATAAATACCCTTACTCTCCCTCATTGCAACCATGCCGCACGATATCCCAGCCTCATGGCCTCCTTACCCGCCCTTAATTGAGCCAAGTATAAAAAGTACCTCAGGCCACGCCCACCCTGAAAACCATAATTCCCTCAAACCGATGACCAAGTAGCCCAATTCTAGTGATCAACAATACCTCAACTATAAAATATATCTTCTCGTATAAGAGTCAAACCCAAATCCCACACCACTTGAAATTCTACAATATATAAAGAATGATAGACCACATTGCATAAAATAAGAAATTCTATCACATTATGGAATTTGATATCATTCATATGGAATTATCACTTCACAGAGCATACATGTATATTTGAAATTGAAATACCCTAAAAATGTGCCTATCTTAAGTCAAACAACCATGTCGTGCCATACCGGGCCAAGGTCCAATTCCCTCTTATGAAAATGGGTCAAGGGTCACATACCAAAATCAATAACCATCACAAACCAAGTGATCCACCAAGGTGGAAATCATATAAACTCTCATCTAAGAAAAATGAAAAATAGCATGACCCACCCATGTTAACTCAATTCATCACTCGCACATGGGGCTGCAGGCACCCATGCACGAGTTTGAAATCAAGTTCCAACAACATCCTATCTCAAATATATCATAATTCTAAATAGAAATACCAAGAAAATAAGAAAAAGAAACTCTTCTGATACCACTTTGTAATGTCCCAACCCAAATAGTCACCTGAATAGTGCTAAATGGGATGGGTGTTACTCATCTTTAGAGCACCACCCCAAATGCCAAAGGCTGCTGAGTTGAAGCAAGGGTGTAATCAGGTATATTAGGGAGGCTATACCCTCTAGGAATAGGAAATGGTATTGGTCCGAATATAATAATATAACATGCAGTAGAATTCAAATGAATCAACAGACTCAAACCAGACCCGCAAAGCAGAAGTACATCTAATAACAATAAACAAAATAAGATGTATAAAAACAAAAGAAACGAAAAGTAAACAGAACAACATGTTAGATACCACTTGAAACAACCACAAAACAAACAAATCATGCATCCATAGAAGGTCATGCATGTCAATGTACAAATGCGTCCGTGGATAACCAACAATAGGTACATATAATAGTAAGCATGATGATATAGCAATGAAATGTAAACAGAAATAAACTCCAACTAGGAATGACCTCACGATCCATACCAGTCCCCATACCAAAAAGTACTACAATCCAGGTCCTAAAGCTAGTCTTTTACCATTACGTAAAACCATAAAGCCGACAGGTGTCTCGAAAGGCCCGTGTAGGGTGTGAGACAAATATCAGTAGGATATCACCCAATGGTGCATACCTAGTATAAGTGTTTAAGAAGACATGCATCACTAATAAAGTAAAAATTGTGATGTAATAAATAAACTCAACCTCCATTGGTGCTCAGCCACAAGGGAGTGTCACCTGCTTCAGCTAACGCCAGAATCTATAAAGTAAATAAATTCATTGGCCCACAACCCAAGGTACTCCTTTAGTCACATGTTCAAAGTAAACACTTAGGTTCCACCTCAATCATATATCTCGGCACCATGTGCCTCCTGACGCCGTTTGTCTCAAAGTTTCGGCATCCCGAAGGCACACCCAAATTATAGTAACCCAGTCCATTTGACCCCTAATCAAAAGCTCACGCCCTTGGCATAACAACCAAATGAATAGAGCTGTTTATCCTCAAATAATAATCCAGGCCCATGGCCTCAGTCACAACGACCCTCATCCCCCAACCCGATAGTCTCATCACTATCCCCCGAAGGCTCCTCACCTTCAATGTGACTTCTAATAGCAGGCACCTCCAAACCGATAATACCTAAACCACAACTATTAGGGGCCTCTACCAACGCGAGTGGTAAAAACCACCTCATCATGGAGTCTACATATGCACACATAACTCAAATCAGCACTTTGGCCATCATAGGTGAGTGTAAATCCCTAAAATTAACCAAAACCACATGATCTATAACACATGGTGTCCCCGTGACCATGTCACTCAAATATGATGGTCATGTAATCCAAGTATCCTGAGTCATGCCCAGCATGATAGTTACACTGCCTCAAACTGACATCAATGATGCCCAATCTTGTGGTTAAACCACACAATGTAATTCGGGCCATATCCAACCCATGATCAACATCACTCAAGAAAATAAGGGCCATGTCCAATACAACCCTAAGTGTCCCAGCACATGATATTCAACAATTACATATATACATACAATTTAAAGAATATATTAAATCAACCAATTCAATTTAGTAGATTGAATTGGACGCTTCATACAATCATTATAATATGACATGGAGGTCTTGAATGCCTCTAAACAGTTTAATCGAGCTTAAACAATCTATACATATCAATGTAAATCAAGACAATTAATTTAAAACCATTTTAGCACCCTAGGACAAGATAACCCAATGGGGAACAACCACTCACCTATCATCCCTCAAGTGTAATAGGTAAGGGAATACCCAAAAACATCCCACAATGTATAAGAATGAATTTAAAATTTAACAATAGGGTTCCGCTAAAAAACATGCTATTTCACTAAAAGCCGCAACCCCCTAATATCCGCCAAAACAAAAAACAAAGTATTCTCCACCTACCTCACACTCTTGTGATGTTCCCCATATGGTATCAACCTCTAATTCAGTCTAGAATGGGGTAGATCTACAAAATGATAAAAACTCTCAACCATGGATAACTTGGTCGAGAAGAGATATCATGAATAATGCCTCAAGGGGAATTGAGAGCATACCGATGGGGTTCAAAGGGATCCGATGATGTCCGAATTGGGGTTCGGACGACGAATCGAGAGTAGAATTCTCGTCTAGCGATGTTGTTCATGTTACCCAGGATGAGGGTTTTGTCCCTCTTTCAAAAATGAGGCTAGTGCCCATTTTATTGAAAAAAATAAAATACATGGCATGTACATGGCACTACATGATGTGTGTGTTCTTTTACTGTTCATTTGGCAGCTGAATTTTCCTAGGTCTTGCTGACATGACTATACAACGTGTACTAGGCTGTTCAAGGTAAAACATATCTCCCTTGTTGAAAACCCAACATGCCATCTATAACCATTACACGACCAAGACATACACTGTGTGTACTCAAAGTACATGACGTGTAACCCAAAAAATACTGGTACATGCCCAATTTTCTCTACCTTTTCAAAAACAACCTAGAAATGTCATAAAATTAATCATACCTCAAAGGACGAACTTGGTTCTTACTGTGTCCTACTTATTTGTACTCACACCATACTCGGGCTGCCTGATCGGTACTTGAATAGTGTTGTGTTTTCTAGATAAGAAAAAAGAGCAAGAGCCCAATGTTATATGTCTATTCTGGGGATGGAGCATGGAGGAGGGAACCAAACGTCGTTTGATGCCCACTTTGGAGTTATCGATGTCTTTACTTTTGGGTTTCATTTTGACACTTGGAATGTACATTAGCATGAAAAATCTACTCTTCAGTTTTGATATGGTATTTCCAATTTTGGTCATCTTTTGATACTAGTATCATTCTGACTGTAAGATTATTTGGTTATTCAGTTGATTATTGTTATTTATTTCTGATAGTGTATTACTCTGAGGAAAAAATCGGGTATAGTCTCGTCATGGAAGATAATAGACTCTCACTGCTAGTCGGTAGCATTAGAATTACAGGGAGGTGCGCTTGAGTTCATGGGACTGACCGATTCGGGGCACTGGGGTGTGGTACCTGGGTCGAGACATTACACATTGGTCGAGTACACAACAAGGTTCATCATTCGCCAGTTTGAAGTTATGTGATGGATAAACACCTCCACTTTGGAGTGGGGTTCTCATTTATCATCCCCACTACATACTTTTCAGAGTCTACATTCTCATAATTTTTCTAGACATGCCTCTTGGCTAGGGTAGTACAGTTTCCAATCTTATTGGATTTAATCTCAAAAAACTTCATCTGTTTTTGTCTCCACTCACCTTCACGTATGGCCTATTACAGAAATAGTTTAGTTAAACCCTTTTAAGATAATTTTCAATGGCTCATTCTTCATGGGATGGGTTCTATTTTTGTATTTTGTATCATGTGAATGATGCAACATTGAGAGAGGAATTCATCAATTACAATAAGTTTTCATTCCTCGACCTTGAGAACAATATTTTTTTCTCAAGATGGGGAAAGTGATAGATCTTGTGGCACCAATATAGGCTGGAAATAACATTTCAAAAGTGATGAACCACTAAAAAATTGAAAATGAAAACCACAAGGGTACCTAAGGGTCATTATAGTAGAAATCATAGCCTGAAAGCAACTGTTATAGTTGGTTTGTTTGTCATGGACCCCATAGTTGTTTTTTAGGGATCACACACAAAGAATAAAAGGCAAGAAGTTGTTAAAAGTTAGAGATAAGTGAGAGATAATAAGGGGAAATATTGGTAGCAACCTAGTGAGAGGGAATAAGGCTTCTCCGGTGTTCATTTATGGAATCATCCTAAGGAATTACACGAGATAGGAATACCCCTCTACAATAACCATGCTCTTTATTACACATTATAACATGATTTAATATATAAGATTACACTAAATACATATCAAAATATCAATATGTCTATTGTCTTTGGGAATTAGGTACATTACATAACAACATACAAATGGAATACATCGGCTTTATTGAAAACCTCCTTAACAAGTTCATAATATTCCGTCGTACTTAAAACTATATGGGATAACCCGTGAACATTAATAAGATAAGGGGTGAGCTATAACGCCTAGTAATGGAAAAAATACAGAATAACATGAAGAAAATAATACATGTTAGACAATAGACATGTCAATGGAACATAAAAGGGGTGAGAATCATAAACATGAACAATGAGACATAATATAGCATGATAACATGAAGGCAACTTGAGAAATGTGGGACATATAGTGTTTTATGTTCTTTCTATATTTCTCAATGACTTCAGGTGAAGCATTATTTATGGTGAAGCATTAATTTAAATCTCCATGATTTCCTCTATTAAGCACTCCACTAAAATCTCAATCCAAACAGTCCATTTAATTCTCCATAAAAATCAACCTATGATAACCCATTTTAAACAAGCATACATACTCTAGGATTCTAGTGAATGATGCAATCTGAGAACAAGGACTTTGTGAGCTTGAAATGAAAAGGATTTCGATGTGGTGGACACCGTTGGGGAGTTCATGCACTTTTCTAGCTTGAAACAAAAAAGATTAATGCTATCAAGTTCAATAACTCATTGTATTTGAATATATTAGTGAAATTTAATTGATATTTAATGATTTTGTGTATCATTTTAAAGGAAATATTTCAATTTGTTATTTTTAATGATTACCTTTTATAAGGAAGCATGATATTGAAATATGTAATATAAAATTATCACAACATTAATATTATATATGGTTCCTTTGAAAATGTTTATTGGATCATGCTATTACCTTGAAGAAAAATTACATGGTATAGAAAAAATAAAACAACGAGGGCATACAAGACTATATTGTTTTATTAAATATTTGAATAATTAACATCAAACATCAAAAAATGAACAAGAAATATGTTCAAATAAATTACACGGTACCATTAAATACAAAAATTATATCTTCCACAAAATATGGTCTTAAAAAACATTACTCGTGCTTTCATTTCATCCCCAAAAATGATTTTTATGCAATCATTGTTATCATTAAAATATATCATTCAAAAATAGTTTCAACATTACCTAACCCATATCATTGAATCTCTAGCCATTTTACATTACTAATTACAAATATGATCTCATATTGAAAAGGGAGTTAAACAATAAAATTTTACTATAAAAATCTTTGGAATACTATGAATAGATTAATTTAATAATTGAAATCTTGCCAAGATTAATTAAAAATATAATATAATCCATCTATATAATTTAATTTTATGCCATTTTATCCATAAATTATTTAGATTTTGAAAATAAAAATGCAAAGGGATAAAATATTAGTAAATTGAAAAATAAAAAGTATTTAAAAAACAGAAATATTTTATGGTAAATAATTAAATATTTACAAAAAACAAAGAAAAGGGATGAAAAAATAGATTCTTTTATAAAAAATGATTGTACTATCATTGGATCTGAGTTTTAACACAAAGGCGATATTCATAATTGCAACTTCATTTATCAAATATATTGAAAGGCATAGTCATGTCTTTCCCTTCCAATTTTTATCAAGTACCGTGTTATTATTGTCATGAATGGGATTTTTAATTGACATTGCTCTCATTTAAAAATGTAACATTTATTACTCAATGATTAGAAGATATCATTTTTTAATTTCCCCATTTTTATTTAATGATTTGACATTTATGTGTTTAACTTGTTATTTTACTATATATTTCTCTATTAATCAATAATTGTTTGTATTTAGAGTTTTTTCAAATTCTAATTTTCTAAATTTTTTAGTATTTTAGATTGATTGACGTCATATGTACAAGACCGTCACAATGTGGAATAAGCTATTTTAAAACAGAATTGATGGATGTGTAAAAGTAAAAACTTTTATAGGACCAAAAAATCACAATTCAATGTACTTGTATAATTTTTCAATGGAAGTCAGAAAACAATAAATTCTAAGAATGTTTGGCAAAATTGACAATCTGAATAACCATGAATTTCATCTTGTCTCCGAATATTTTTATTGTAGTCTTATGAAGTATTTTTAAAAGAATAAAATATTATATGTTGATAATTAATTAGTCTTCTAAGTGAAGAATGAGTAAAACAATAACTACGAAATTTTTATTAATTTTTCACTTAGAAGACCATTTGAATAATTATCATCATATAAAATTTTATTCTTTTGAAATCATTTTTCAAGAGTACAGTCGAAAGATTCAAAGACAAGATGTAATCCGAGACTATTATGATCAACAACATTGGCAAATATTCTTAAAATGTATTGATTTGTGACTTCCATTGAATACTTATACCGGTAGATTAAATCTTGATTTTTTTTGTCTTATAAAAGTTTTTATATTTACACATCTATGAATTATATTAGAAAAAAAAAATCTTATCTCCATTTTGACGATCTTGTACATATTGCTATTGAACTACATGCCCCTGCATTATGCATGCACATGCAATAAATCTAAAAATACCAAAAATTAAGTAAAATAGAGTTCTAAACAACTATAAGTACAAACAATAAACTAAAAAAGAAATATATAGTAAAATAACTAATCGAACACATAAAATTCAAATCAACATATTAAAATGGCGCAATTAAAAAACATCGCCTTCTAATCATTTGAGTAAAAAATGTTATACTTTCTAGTCAAAAGCATGTCAATTAAAAATGTCTCATTCCTGAAAAGAAAAAAATTATTCCTCGAAAAGAATTGGATGGAAAATTCATGATATTTTCATTCAATATATTTGATAGATGGAGTCACAGTCGTGAAAATCGCCTTTGTCAAACAAACTCAAACAAAATGACATTACATTCATGTAATTTATTAAAAAAATAAATTTTCATTGTTTTTTAAATATTTTATTATTTACAATCCAACATTTGTGTCCCCAAAATATTTTTTATTTGTATAATTTAGACATATTTTACCTTTTAGAATTTTTATTTTCTAAATTTAAACAAATTACAGATGAAATGACTTAAAATAAATTATATAAACAGATTATATCCATTATTTAAATAATCTCGACATTACAATTATTAGTAAATTACTTTTTTATAGTATCCTCATGTTTTTATAAAACAATTTTATTACTTAATAGTCTTTTAATTATGAGAAGGCATATTTGTAGTTAGTAAGA
Organism: Viscum album; assembly: GCA_963277665.1. Classification (NCBI taxonomy): domain Eukaryota; kingdom Viridiplantae; phylum Streptophyta; class Magnoliopsida; order Santalales; family Viscaceae; genus Viscum; species Viscum album. The sequence goes on along the minus strand of OY728164.1, from coordinate 1,829,501,675 downwards.
CCACATGTCTTGAAATTCAGGAATAAGGGTTAGTATTGTCAAAACCCTTCTTGAATGATAAATTTTAATGATAAATTTTAATAATAAAAAATATATAATGCATAAAATTCATTTTTATATATGAAACCCAATTCTGAGTAATGTTTTTTCAAGAAAAATTATTTCCAAGGTATGATGTTTGTATTTCATGATACCGTGTAATTTTTTAGAACATATTTCTTTTTCATTTTTTAATATTTTACTTTAATTATTCAAATATTTAATAAAACAATATAGTTTGATTTGACCTCAATATTTTATATTTTTTATATAATGTCATTTTTCTTCAAGGTAAGAAGGGCCCATATAGGTTTTCTTATGAACCATACATCCTATTACTGTCGTGAAAATTTTACATTACATACTTCCATATCACGTTTCCTTCCGAAAGGTAATAGTTTAACATCATAAATTCAAATATTCTCTTTTCAAGAATAAATGTAATCATTCATATCAATTAAATTATACTAATACATTCAAATACAATAATTGCAACTCACTTTATATTTATGTACTAAAATTTTATCTTTTTTATGTTTCTGATATTCGTGTTTTTTAGGTCAAATATCATATCTAATATGTCTGGATAAACCATAAAATATGGTATAATTTCTAAATGATATTTGATATAATATACTCCAATGCATGTCATCAATTGTAAAGATTCCCCTACGTGAGAGATGGTCCTCATGCAGTATCCCAAGATCTATGGAGTATCTTATTTTGCTAAAATTCAAAAATTTAAAAACAATGTTTATTTATAGTTTATTACATAAAAATGATAAATAGAAAACAAATCTGCATTACATTCCAACAATAAAGAACAAATTCAAATAATTTTCCAGTAACAAATAAAAAATACCTACAATGTCCATTACACTAAAAAACCGTGGTAGGTAAAAATTTCATACGTGAGACAATTACATCAATTTAAAAGCTTTGACAAATTATCATAAACAAAATACAATGATCTGTTCTTGAAGATTTAAGAAACCATAATCAAACATCAAATAAGTATTAAAATTATAGATTCATAAATGCAGTTCTAGAATTTTCAAAACAATTCCTACACATAAAGAATACCAAACTAAAACCTAGAATGAAATCATTAACATCAATGATAAATCGAGCACGATTACATAAAAATCTTTGACAAATAAGCTTTGAAAAATTCGCATAAAGAAAATACAATGATCTGTTCTTGAATATTCAGGAAACTAGAATCAAAAATCAAATAAGTATTAAAATTGTTGATTCATAAATGCAGTTCCAGAATTGTCAAACCAATTCCTACACATAAAAAATCCCAAACTAATAGATTGAATGAAATCAGTAGCATCAATGATAAACTGAGCCTAAACAGAATAATCAATAACTTGAATATAAACTACAAAATTCAATACCATATTTTTAATTGATTCAAGAAGAAAAGAAACGTAAAAAATTTACCAGATCAATATAACATAAAAAAAACTAGGAAATAACACATGGATTTAGTGTGTTTAGAACCGCTTTTCGTCCTATGTGCAAGAACACTACCGGACTCATGTGTTTTATCATGCTCAAAAGGAAACAAGCACAAGAAATAATCCAAGTAAGGTAGATCATGAACTACATCACAAGCTAAATTGGAATGAAAGGAAAGAAGAATGGAAACACTTACAAATACAGATAGATTACTACTATCTGGGGGTGCCCCTCCACGCACGTTCTGATGATGATCCGATTACTCCTGGTTCTGGAATCATGTACAAGCACCATGTCTGGAATGCGAATCTATGATCGGACTGCAACATCCACAGATCTAGAAACACAGAAGAACAAAGGAACCCCCTTTCGATTGCGCACAAACAGCTCTATACCTGGATCAGAAAACCCCCAATAATGGATAACGAACTGTCTTCTAGATCTCTTACACTAAAATAGGCGATCATCCGTCCTTATTTGGTCTAGAAATCTCACACGAATGGGACTTGATCAAGATCTGAAGATCTCTTGATCCACGCGAAAGATCCCGATCTCCACTGGCACTGAAATCGCTCAAGATTGGTGCGTGATGAGGGCTGCTAGCGTCTGGGACAAGAATCACCCACAAATGGTGCGTGCAGGCTGGATCTCGACCGGGTCTGGAATACATGCACACCAATCGTGCAACCCCAAGATCGCCGCTGAAATCTGGAACCGGAGTCGAAATGTCATGTAGCAGTAGGGAGGTCTCCTTTGATAATCTATCGCTAGGATTTCTCCATATCTAATGAGGCGGAGAGGCATTTGTTCGCTTCCCACAATGATCATATGCAAAGAATTAAAGCACATGCCAAGGCGCAATAGAAAGGCCAGCGAGAACAGAGGATGCGTGAATCAGAGTAGATATTTTTTTTCTCATTTTAAATGGGTATGAATTTTGATGGAGAATTAAATAGGTCATTTAGATTGAGATTCTAACAGAGAATTTAATATAGGAAATTAAGGAGATTTTAATTAAAGATTTATCTGAGATTTTTGGATATTATGACATCAGACCCACACATATTAAATTCAAAAGTCAGAACTCATTCGAAAATAGAGAATATCTAAGACATATATTCCTGAATATAATTTTTTAGTATAGTTTGAGATAATTAAATGGTGATTTTTATGATTAAATCCAGATTAATCTTTTTTGTTTTTATATTCAAAAAATCTTAATTTGTGATTTTCATGGAGATTTGAAATGTAAATTAAATAACATTAAATATTTATTCATTTATGTTGTTAATAATAGTTTTTAAGTGTTATTAATTTTTAAATATTCTAACAAATATTTAAATACAATCATTATTAATGATATTTAAATAATTTTTTTTAAAAAATTAATTATTCATTCAATATTAATTATTCATTTAAATAGTTATTCACTTTAAAATATTTTTTAATTTTTTAATTATTAATATGCATTCATTTAATATTTTTGTGGTGCATTCATTTTTTATTATTTATTAATACATTTTTATTCATTAAAATTTATTATTTTTAAAATAATTGTAATTTATATAAATACTATTTATTAATTTTTTAAAATATATTTTTTGTGTTTAAAACATTATACAATTATAGTTTATTTATATATTATTTTTTAAATGCAATTTTTAATATTTATTCATTTTTAACATTTTTGAAATTTATATGATTGATAATATTTATTCCTCTTAAAATTGTTTGAAATTTATATGATCAAGTTTATTTAGTCATTTTTTTAGTGAGCATTTTAGCACTGACGAAATATTAAAAAACAACGAATAGAGTAATTTTTAAATATAATTGATAGTGAATTTAACATTTATATTTTTTTTTTGTAAATTATAATGATTTTTTATATAAATAAATACAATTACACGATTTATAAATAGTACTATATGTTTTTATTTGGTGTAAAATATTTATTCATTTATATAGTTAATAATATTTTTCAAAATATTACTAATAATGTGTAAATTTATTTTTAATAACATTAAATATTTATTCATCTATATAGTTATTGAATGTTTTAAAATATTATTAAAAATATCTAAATGTAGTTATTATTAATAATTTTATTTAAATATTTGTATTTTTATAATTTAATATCAAAAGGCAATGAAAAATATATTTCATGATATTCCATGTGCATTTTTATCATCAACACGCATCCATTTTCAAATTTAATATAACAAAAATAGACTGATGCTTGTATTTTCCACACTTAAAATCTCAATCAAACATTTCAATTCAATTTTCCAAAAATTAAATACCAAATTAATTCCAAAAAATACATTTAAATTCAGGCATTTAAATTTGATGTGTATTTTCACATTGAGGTCCAAAATAATATCAAACTTTAATTATTCATCTAAAGTACTAAACATTAAGAGAAATGTAATTTACCTAGGATTTAAACATGAAACAATGGGTTGTTTTCAATAAAATTCAAATCGAATATGCACTAAAACCACATGTTATCAATCATCTCATAAATCAAATCTCAGTCAATTTAAATAAACATTAATTCATTATTTTTATCCAATAACACGCCTTTCTCAAACTTCAATTTTTATTTCATTATTACATGACAATCAATTTTTAATACGGAAACAATAAACCAACATAATGAAAACATATATTCAATTCCTTTCATCATCCTCAATCCATTCATATTACCCATGAACTCACTAAGCATTTTTTCATTTCATTAATTTATAAAAAAAATTCAGAATAAGGTTTTGTACCAAACATATTTATTATTATTAACTTATATATGAATAAAACATATATGTATCACAAAATATCAAGAAAAGCATTGATAAAATGGAGGATGTTTATCAGTTATGACTACAAATCGTGTGATATCCTGCACTAACATTTATCAATGATAAATAGTAACTGTTGGTAGAGGGGGGAGGTGGATTTTTATTAGTGCCAATTAAAAAAAATGACAAAATGGTGCATTTTATCAGTGTTTTTAGCACTGATAAAGGCATACTTTATCAGAGATTTTCTTAGCGCTGATAAAATCTGCACCTTTAATAGTGAGAATAACGTGCCGATAAAGGGTACAATGATTAATTTAAATTATATATACAAAATTATATATTTTTAAATAAGATATATATAAAAATACGTATATATATGTAAATATAATATATAAATATGATTTATGAAACTATATTGTAATAAAAAATCATTATTAGTCTTATTTTCATAATTTCATATATAAAAAACTATCAATCTTATTTTAATAAATAAAAATGTTTAATATTATAATTATATACATTATTTAGACAAATGTATATATGAATATAAATATAATATATCAATATTTTATTTAAAAAATTATATAAATATATTAATGAATATAATAAATTAAATAGCTCATATTTGAATTTATATATTTATATTGAAATTAAATGATTTAAGATATACGTACATATTGTATGTATGTGTATGCATGTGAAAGCATGTGGATGTACATGTACATTTTTATTTGTGTGTATGTGTTTTTTGTACCAGTATATACGAGTCGTGTGTGTGTGTGTGTTTATGTGTACGTGTATGAATGTATGTGTGCATATGTATGTGTGCCTATGTATGTGAATATGTACATGAATGTATGTGTACATATATGTATGTACGTGTATGAAAATGTGTATGTGTATGCATATGGGTATGTGTATGCATGTGAGGGAGACTAGATTGAAACGGGCAAAACTAAACAAGTTAATAATGAAATAAATAAATAAACTCCAGATGTCCTGAGCTCCACAATGATGCCTAAGATTAGGTCCTAACTACTTCAAAATTGCTATGTTGTATTTGTGCATGTCACGATGACTGCACCTCCACATGTAACCACATGGAATTCAGGAACTCATCCTGGAATTCCCTAGTATTATCAAAGTATCACATGGAATTCGAGAACATATCTCAACATTCCAATGGATTCTGACACCCATGCCAGCATTCCCTATAATAATCTGTTATACAAAATCATTGTACTCTTCCTGGTAGTCCCAAACATTAGGTATCATGTGGAATCCACTAAGAACATCATGGAATTCCTAACTCATGTACCAAATGATATTCAGGTGCTTATCTTGGCATTCCCAATCATCAAGCATCACATGTAATCCAGGTGCTCATCCCAACATTCCCAACCTCAAGTGCCATAACTACCTAAAGGAATTTACATTTTACATAATTAATCTTTCATAATTCCATCTCAATTAACCATTTCTAAATGTATTTACCACTACACTATTTACAATTCACTAGACTCACCCCATCTCACACGTTAACATTAGCCAATTTATTTCACATTTCCACCACATTTAAAAAAACCATAAATTCAAAATATAAAATTTAGTTCCCTTTTTATAAATCAATGTTTACCCAATTAACAAGTTATGATCATCACATGATCTCACCTTTCATTTCATGAATGACTACCTCAATTTTCCCTGTTTATTAGCCACTTTGAGGGTTTTCTTCTAATATAAGGCATTGCATTATAATTTCCCTTTAAATTGGTTCATTAACACATGAGGCATATTAATTCCAAATCACTTTTTGGGGGAAGGATGAAAAAATTTCCAGCAAGACAAGTATCATTTTTTAAACAAAAACTAGGTAAAAAAAGTCTTAAATAAGGACAAATTCGTTTTAATTATAAAAAAATTTATTACATAAATAAGGGAATAGTATATAATATCTAAAACCACTTATAAAATATTTAATTCAATTACAACCATTATATTTTCTACTTTTACATAGTTATTTCATAGGGTCTAAGTCTCAAAAAGGCATCCAAAGGTGTTCATCATTAAAGTAACAATTTGGTATTATTCCTAAGGGCGTAAAAAGGAAATTCATATCTAATGTTCTAATCTTAATTTTATGGTAAACACTCAATATGTCAACATAACAAGAAACCCATGTTCATTGAAAATAAAATAAATCTATGGGATAGAATAGGGACCACTTACCTAAAATAATCACTTCCACTTTAACTCTTGGCTCGACAACTCACCCCCCCAATCTCATCTAATACAGTCGGCCAACACTCAAACAATACACAACCCTAGATCACACCAAAACTACCGATTTTAATTAAATATAATATCATTGTAATTAATTGAAAACTTAAAATAAAATAATCAAATTGAAAAAATCAGACAAAATGAAGAACTAATCATTATATACTCCCCTCGTACCCAAGACAAGACCATTGACCCTCCAGAGATCCGTGCCAATCTTCAGAAAATTACCCAAGCAAAATCCTGATCAACCAGAACTGAAATTATAATCTAAGACAAACAACTTTCCCAAAACCCAATTAAAAAATCACTCAGCCACATACCTCTAACAAAATTACGGTTGACGACATGTAGACGTAGTCTTGGGGCATTCTCTTGCTAACA